>OX336390.1:57504134-58990145 GCA_946902985.2 Meconema thalassinum
ATATGGTCTTTATATCATGGGACTCGAAATATCACACTTAGTTCGTCGCTTTGAGAGGTTAAGGAAGAAATAGTCGCAACTTCTGTCATCACTCGCGTTTCTTCTTCGATGCCGAGACACAGGTATGATTCCCAAGTTTATTAAAATGAAGAGACCACTAACCTCAGCTAGAGCCTATAGAATATATGATCGAACTGAACGTTCACTATTACGTGAACGCATAAGCTTTGCACGTAAGGGGCTCGCTACTACAGATCAGGCACTCTTACAGCTGCACTACCGCATCAGCAGCACACTCTCATATCAGGACTGGGAAAATGTAGATCGTATCACCTTCTACTCTATGCGTTCAACATTTGAACAGTCTAGCATCCGGCAGAAGAAAAAGTTTGAGCGGTTACAGAGAGACCAACCCGCGCCGGTACCTGCGCCTACGCTGGACATCTCACGGACAATTGTTAACCTGACCAATCGTCACCTGTCAGAGTGGGAAATCTCTATACTAGCGAAAGGAGGAAATTACGCAGTGACCCCTCCTTCGATTCCCGTGGAAGACATTGTCGCCAATATTGAAGCGGCAATCCGTGAGCTACCATCTGAACAAGCAGATGAAATCCGTCATGAAGCCTCACGTATAATCAAGAAGGCACCGGCACCGCAAAGTAACCTCACACCTCAGGAGAGAAAGGCTATAAAGACTCTCAACATGGACGAGAGCATAATCATTCTTCCTGCAGACAAAGGGAACGCAACGGTTATCCTGGACATGGACGACTACACTGCCAAGGTTTTGGAACTTTTAGACCCGGGTACCTACCGCAAACTACTGAGAGATCCTACCAACCGGATTCTTCGTGAAACAAACGGCCTGATCAAGGTATCTTCGCTACCTGAAAACGTAAAGAAGGGAACCACCAGAAGTGAAGCTTTACCACCAAGGCTTTATGGTTTACCTAAAATACACAAAGATAATGTTCCTGTTCGTCCTATCGTGAGTGCTATTGGATCACCAACTTATAGCATTGCCAAACATTTAGCTACCTTACTTCAACCACATATCGGCGGTACACAGTCGTTCGTCAAAGATTCCGGCCATTTCATTGAAAAATTGAAAACTATTCAACTAGAAGCTGGTGACTTACTAGTAAGTTTTGACGTGGTCTCTCTTTTCACGAAAGTACCTATAAAGGTAGCCCTGGAGTACATCGCACGGATTTTTCCAGATGATATCACCGCCTTATTCCGCCACTGCCTCACCGCTAGCTATTTCCTGTGGAAGGGTGATTTCTATGAACAAATTGATGGGGTCGCCATGGGCAGTCCCCTTAGTCCGGGGATCGCGAATTTCTTCATGGAACAATTTGAACAAATAGCACTAGAGACCGCACCTTTGAAACCTAAAGTGTGGCTACGATACGTGGACGATACCTTTGTAATATGGGGCCATGGTAAAGATCAATTAAATCTGTTTTTACAACATCTTAACAGCCAGAACTCGAACATTCAGTTTACCATGGAGTTAGAAAATGAACAGAAAATCGCGTTTCTCGACGTTATGGTAACGAAGACCGCTGATCTAACTTTGGGACATACAGTTTACCGTAAGCCGACCCATACTGACCGATATCTACATAAGACGTCCAACCACCACCCACGACAGAAATACGGATTTATAAAAACACTGGCTGACCGCGCTAAAAGAATTTGTGAAATGCAGTGCCTAAAACAAGAAATTGAACACCTCAACGAGGCCTTACGCGCGAATGGGTACAGCCAGAAAGATATCCAGCGAGCACTCCATCCGAGACGTCCAACTACAAGGGTAATTGGAGACAAGCAGCCCCTGGCTAGAGCTTTTCTTCCATATATAAAAAAGGTCACGGACAGAATAGGGAGGCTACTCGAGTCCCATGATATAAAGACCATATACAGGCCTACACGAAAAATTAAGGACATGTTTAGGTCCGCTAAAGATAAGCGACATCCTCATACCGCGGCAGGGGTTTATAAAATCCCGTGTGATTGTGGCCAAGTATATATTGGAACAACGAAAAGAAGTATTGCACTCGCCTCAAGGAGCACGAACGACACAGCCGGCTGGGACAAACAGATAAATCCACTGTAGCAGCACACTCGCTACTTGCAGGTCACGATATAAGATATGGAGACACCGAAGTTCTGTCCACCACGGTGTCTTATCATGCCAGGCTACAAAGGGAGGCCATTGAAATCCTGAAGCATACTAACAGCTTCAATCTTAAGGAGGAAGCAGAACGTGTGAACAGAGCTTGGCTTCCAGTCCTTAATCCCCTCAAGCCTGCCCTTATTGACCGTCGTAGACGAGAAGATGCAACAGACGAGCAGCCCTGTCCTTGATGCATTGCTTTTATGAGGTACGCCGTTGCTATGGTAGCCTCTATGTGTGGGTTGTTGACTATTTATATATCTTCTGTTTACTTGTATTACCTCGCTTTATGTAACCTGTGAACATGCTGAACGCAGTATTCAGCGAAACGTCAGGACGACAAAATGTCCTTGGAACACGACCTATAAGCCCGCGAAACAGAGATTCATATTTCAACGCCGGTCGTGAAAGTCTACATTTTTACTTAATTCGCCTCTACGGGGAGGAAATATCACACTTAGTTCGTCGCTTTGAGAGGTTAAGGAAGAAAAAGTCGCAACTTCTGTCATCACTCGCGTTTCTTCTTCGATGCCGAGACACAGGTATGATTCCCAAGTTTATTAAAATGAAGAGACCACTAACCTCAGCTAGAGCCCATAGAATATATGATCGAACTGAACGTTCACTATTACGTGAACGCATAAGCTTTGCACGTAAGGGGCTCGCTACTACAGATCAGGCACTCTTACAGCTGCACTACCGCATCAGCAGCACACTCTCATATCAGGACTGGGAAAATGTAGATCGTATCACCTTCTACTCTATGCGTTCAACATTTGAACAGTCTAGCATCCGGCAGAAGAATAAGTTTGAGCGGTTACAGAGAGACCAACCCGCGCCGGTACCTGCGCCTACGCTGGACATCTCACGGACAATTGTTAACCTGACCAATCGTCACCTGTCAGAGTGGGAAATCTCTATACTAGCGAAAGGAGGAAATTACGCAGTGACCCCTCCTTCGATTCCCGTGGAAGACATTGTCGCCAATATTGAAGCGGCAATCCGTGAGCTACCATCTGAACAAGCAGATGAAATCCGTCATGAAGCCTCACGTATAATCAAGAAGGCACCGGCACCGCAAAGTAACCTCACACCTCAGGAGAGAAAGGCTATAAAGACTCTCAACATGGACGAGAGCATAATCATTCTTCCTGCAGACAAAGGGAACGCAACGGTTATCTTGGACATGGACGACTACACTGCCAAGGTTTTGGAACTTTTAGACCCGGGTACCTACCGCAAACTACTGAGAGATCCTACCAACCGGATTCTTCGTGAAACAAACGGCCTGATCAAGGTATCTTCGCTACCTGAAAACGTAAAGAAGGGAACCACCAGAAGTGAAGCTTTACCACCAAGGCTTTATGGTTTACCTAAAATACACAAAGATAATGTTCCTGTTCGTCCTATCGTGAGTGCTATTGGATCACCAACTTATAGCATTGCCAAACATTTAGCTACCTTACTTCAACCACATATCGGCGGTACACAGTCGTTCGTCAAAGATTCCGGCCATTTCATTGAAAAATTGAAAACTATTCAACTAGAAGCTGGTGACTTACTAGTAAGTTTTGACGTGGTCTCTCTTTTCACGAACGTACCTATAAAGGTGGCCCTGGAGTACATCGCACGGATTTTTCCAGATGATATCACCGCCTTATTCCGCCACTGCCTCACCGCTAGCTATTTCCTGTGGAAGGGTGATTTCTATGAACAAATTGATGGGGTCGCCATGGGCAGTCCCCTTAGTCCGGTGATCGCGAATTTCTTCATGGAACAATTTGAACAAATAGCACTAGAGACCGCACCTTTGAAACCTAAAGTGTGGCTACGATACGTGGACGATACCTTTGTAATATGGGGCCATGGTAAAGATCAATTAAATCTGTTTTTACAACATCTTAACAGCCAGAACTCGAACATTCAGTTTACCATGGAGTTAGAAAATGAACAGAAAATCGCGTTTCTCGACGTTATGGTAACGAAGACCGCTGATCTAACTTTGGGACATACAGTTTACCGTAAGCCGACCCATACTGACCGATATCTACATAAGACGTCCAACCACCACCCACGACAGAAATACGGATTTATAAAAACACTGGCTGACCGCGCTAAAAGAATTTGTGAAATGCAGTGCCTAAAACAAGAAATTGAACACCTCAACGAGGCCTTACGCGCGAATGGGTACAGCCAGAAAGATATCCAGCGAGCACTCCATCCGAGACGTCCAACTACAAGGGTAATTGGAGACAAGCAGCCCCTGGCTAGAGCTTTTCTTCCATATATAAAAAAGGTCACGGACAGAATAGGGAGGCTACTCGAGTCCCATGATATAAAGACCATATACAGGCCTACACGAAAAATTAAGGACATGTTTAGGTCCGCTAAAGATAAGCGACATCCTCATACCGCGGCAGGGGTTTATAAAATCCCGTGTGATTGTGGCCAAGTATATATTGGAACAACGAAAAGAAGTATTGCCACTCGCCTCAAGGAGCACGAACGACACAGCCGGCTGGGACAAACAGATAAATCCACTGTAGCAGCACACTCGCTACTTGCAGGTCACGATATAAGATATGGAGACACCGAAGTTCTGTCCACCACGGTGTCTTATCATGCCAGGCTACAAAGGGAGGCCATTGAAATCCTGAAGCATACTAACAGCTTCAATCTTAAGGAGGAAGCAGAACGTGTGAACAGAGCTTGGCTTCCAGTCCTTAATCCCCTCAAGCCTGCCCTTATTGACCGTCGTAGACGAGAAGATGCAACAGACGAGCAGCCCTGTCCTTGATGCATTACTTTTATGAGGTACGCCGTTGCTATGGTAGCCTCTATGTGTGGGTTGTTGACTATTTATATATCTTCTGTTTACTTGTTTTACCTCGCTTTTTGTAACCTGTGAACATGCTGAACGCAGTATTCAGCGAAACGTCAGGACGACAAAATGTCCTTGGAACACGACCTATAAGCCCGCGAAACAGAGATTCCTACTTGCAGTTAGAGCTTGTAGTGACATTTTCTGAGCAAATCCTTTATCCATATTTCGATACAGTATTTATGTACTCCATGTATAGCATTTTTGTTCTTCGAAATTTATTATAGTGATCGACTTGCGACGCTATTAACTTAGTTTGTTAGGAATCCAGTTTCTGAACTGAGATTATTGACTTGTTCGAGGAACAAGCTTTGGTCATTTCCTTTAAGGAACGGTATTTTATTTTCGACGTTTTTGTATTAATTCTGAATGCAGGTGATAGACATTTTCGTCTATGTTACCCATTTAATTAATTTTTATTAGTTTAATTTAGGCATTTTATCCGTCGAGAAGAAACGTCAAGAAAGAAGATCTTGGTAGTGATATATTGTGAAATATCATGTCACATTGTGGAAGAGAAACATTTAACGTGGACATGATTATTATCGTCAGAACTCATAGACATTCGTTCCGAATTAAGAGAATACGAATATGACTAACTGTGTGTTTTTATTGAAGAAAGCTTTGAACTTTCAGTCATTTAATTTATTGGAAGCTAGAATCTTCTTGGAAGATTAATTATTATCCGACGTTAGGGTAGTAATCGTTCGATATCCTCGTCGTGATAGATTCTTGTTGGACACAAACACATAGATATGATGTTGTGATTAAATTTTTACGAGGAGTAATATCATGTCACGTTGTAGATATAATATTCCTTCCTCGATTAAAGTCGAACCCAGATGTGTGAAAATGAGTTGTAGTATTTTTATTAAATGTATGCACGACAGTTTATACTTATCAGAGTATCGTTTCAAGAGTATTAAGTGAGGAGGTCAGTATCGTGAATTCCAGAGGTCTTTAAGATGTATAAATTAATAATTTAACAATTGTTGTTATTGTTCATGAGACCAGCGATTGTGGTGACAACACTGAGAAATTATGCCCTTTTGTAAGGAATGCCAGGTTGAAAGAAGTGGAGTTGATAACCCTTTGATAGTGGTTTTTGATGTATTTCCGTATGTAGTGGCATACGAGGTTATTGCGAAGGTGTGTTCCGCATTTTATAGTACAGTAATTGCGTGGGCATGACTAGGATTGGCAAGGCATTAAAGGGTGAGTAGAGAGTACTCCTTATTTTGTTATACATGACCTGGGATTTAGAGAGGACAGGAAGGGTCACGATTGAAATTATAGCAGGAAATTGATGATGACAGCTGTTATGCTATACTTTTATCGAGATTATTAAATCTAAACATGGAACAGCATATGTTTCACCTTAAGTGGTCGAATGTATTTAAACTATTTTGACTCCAGATCAGATAGGAGAGACTGGTGGTGGTTATTTCTGGTGATGTAGAAGATTTTAAGGATCACAGTTCCTATATTTTACATAACTGCTAGATCCGAGCGCAGGCTCGAGTGTATTGAGACGCTATTACTTTGAAAGGACTACAGCTGATGCTATGAGCGTCATTATAAATTCATTCAGTGTTAACCTTTATTATTTGCCAATTGAGTGTATAACATGTTAGGAATAGGAAGTTTATAGTTTGTTTAACGTAGAGGTTAGAGTATGAATGAGTATGTGACAGTATGTGGTTTGTTCCTTGTTCAGCGCGAATGAAATGAACTCCATTGGGACGTCACAATGCGAGAGTATGAAAGAGAGTGTGTGTAGAAGTTTTATGCCAGTAGCATGTAGGATTTGAGTACAGTTCACGTATTTGTCTGACGTGAATCTGTTTCATTGTAACACAGCTTTTATTGTTATGGAGAGCACATTTGTGGACCAGGCGGGAATAGCGAGGAATTATTTAATTTCGTTTCTAGCCAAGGCCATTGCTCGGCCAGGCCGCACAAATGGGGAGAGATGTTGCTAACCGCACGGCTCGCGCTCTTTCTTTTTTAAACCAGCCAGACTGGGAATGTAGCGGTGAATGTTATGTTATCGGACACGTGGCGAGGGTCGCGTGCGCCGAGCACCCATATGTGCTTGGGATCGTGCCAGAAGAATGTAGATACACAGAGGTGTGTAACCATTGTACAGCTTGATGTATGGTCACAAGCTTCACATAATTTTGTCATTATGTTCATAGAACGCAGTTTTGTCAGTGGCGTGAGTGGAGAGATGAGCGAACGGGAGTGTGTATTTTATTTTGTTGTGTGAATGTTTAGCCCTAGTTTTCATTTTGTTATTAAATCGTTTAGTTTTATTAGAAGCCGTGTCGTCATGAATTATTTTTAGATATAAGGAGATGCAACTGTGAGACCCATTTTAGGTCCAGAGAGGTTGAACACGAGATCCCCGAGAATAAGGTAGGTGTTTAACCGCGAGCTAAGTGTATTTTTCATGTAATTCACAGTTGTATTGTAATTTCCGCCACGTATATTCGCGAGGGTCTAGTTGGAGGTAGATCCTTGACTAGTATTTTGCGCCGGAGCAGTCAGGGTCTACGAATCCAGCTGCCGCTTCGGATATCCAACAGACCGCTTCTAGAATATACGGGGACATTGGAAAGATGGCACCCTAGACTTTGGGGCCACGAAAATAGCTTCGTGAGACCATTTACAAGCTATCCAGGTGACAGCTTAATTTTTAAGTTTATGGGATTAATGAACCAAATTATCTGCGATGAGCTAGAGTGTAATTATATAGGTTATATTTGCTTTGTTTTTAATAAAATTGCACTCAAATGAGAGATCAGATCTTATGGATAGCCTGAGAGAGGAGTAATAGGTTATATTTTTAGGAATGACCTATGATCTGAATCTATTTTCATTTTACCGGCTCATGGTTATTGGCAGCCATGCTAATGTAAAGCTAACTTGTTTAATGGTGATAAATGTGAATGTTCTTTATGGCAGTATATCTAAAATAAATCACACGCGAACGTTTAGGTACAGGTATTTTAGAATAAGATGTATGGTGATTTAGCATTAAGTTAATGTTAAGGCGAGACGATAAGATGCCCAAATACATGGATTGAAAGGATGCTCTAAAGTGTTGCTATATTGCTCTATTTGTTTGTACTCCTATAGCACTTTTATTATTGATATTGTTGTAATGGCAACGATGGCGGCAGATGATGTCCGTAAGATGATGGGAGAGATGATGAAGAAAATGGACAACAGCATGAAGGAGAAATTAAATTGTGTGGAAAATCAGATTAAAGAGAATCTAAAAGTAAATGTTATTGATTTACAGAGGAAATTGTACGAGGCAAAGAAGGACCGAGAGCAGCTAAAGAAAGATCGGCAGGTGGATCTTGACACGATTGTTGTCAAGGTGGGTGAAAGTTTCAAAGGAGATATTCAGGGTATGCAAAATTCTTTACAGGGATTGCACACCAGCTCCGCTGAATTGAAGGAGGATGTTAAGGGTGTGCATTCTGATGTAGCCCTAGTCAAAGATGATGTGACTTTTGTTAAAGATAATGTGTCTCTTGTAATGTCTAATGTTGCTAATGTACAATCAGAAGTTGCCAATGTAAGGTCAGATGTATCCCATGTTCAAACAAAAGTAGATAAGGTTCAGGAGAATGTAAACAATATGCAAATCGATGTTAATAATGTCCAGACAGAAATAACTAGTGTACAAAATGATATCGGTAAAGTACAGTCTGAGGTTAATTCTATGTTTGTTGATGAAAATAAGGTCCAAGGGGACATTAATAAGATCAAGAAGGAAGTGGAAGAGCCTAAAACACAATGTTCTGAAGGTATAGGTGCTTTGAGATCGCAATTTGTTGACGATTCTCTAAAGACCATCGTTTCTTTAGCCGAATTGAAAACAAATGTTGATACTCTGCGTAGTCAGGTGATGGACCACAATGAAATTTTGAAGGAGGACATTGAACTAGATATAGCAGAAATGTTGAAGGCTAATGTTGTCATTTGGAAAGACGAATGGGATAAGTCAAGCGCAGAACATATTAAGCTAATTCAGGGTAAAGTTGAAAGTAAGCTTGCCAATACACAATTACAGATCAACCGTGATGTAATGTCTGTTAGGTCAGATCTAGGGAAGCGCATTGATCAACTATTACAGAGACAGGTTGAGGACAAGAATCAATCGGTCGAGGAAAATCAAGCGTTAAAAGGGACGTTAGAAAGTCGTAGTAAACGGTTAGATGAAAGGATAGACACAGTAGTCACCGTCGTAAATGAGATTAAGGAAGGAAAATCCACTAATATTGAGGAATACATTAGTGGGAAATTGAAAAATCTGAGCTTAGGAGACGTGGCAGATCTTGAAGTCTATAAGGAGGATATGAAAATAGAGATAGAGAAGCAAGTGAAAGAGTTGATTGCGGAGATAGAAGAGAGAGAGAAGATAGAAACGGAGGGCTATGGAGATTATCGTAGAAAACTCAGTACGGAAACAGGAGATAGAGAAGTGAGACCAGAAGAAAGGATGTTAAGACACCATGAAGTACTCGAGGATATGAATACAGAACCTGAAAGAGAAAGGAAGGAATATCGTCCCAGTTTCCAAGATTCTCAACAGAGAAACGTGACGGTAATCCGTAATTTTGAGGACAAACCGCGTAAATTTACCAACCTCGATTCTTACACCCCAATTGAGTATATCAGAATTATCCGTGACTATTTTGCGGAGGCTCACATTCCGAGAGAACGAGAGATGAAGATAGTGGAACGCTATATGGGAGAAGGCCCCCTTGAATGGTTTTGCGCCTTCAGGTACACTTTCGTGGACTTCGAGGAGTTTGCTGAAGCCCTCATGAAACGTTATAGGTCCATAGAAGCGCAGAACAGTTTACGCGAAGAAGTATACTCGAGGAAGTATTCGGGTACATTACCGACGCGTTAAGCCGATTTCTTCACAACGCAACTTGCCCGGCTACGTTTTTCGCAACCCCCTCTATCTACGGCACAAATAATAGATGCCATTGCCGGAATGTTGCCAGTTGAAGTGAGAAGACTGATAATTTCTTCAGGAATCAGCGATTTGGCCGGCATGGACGAACTTCTTCGGAAATTGGATTATACTAGTCCAACGCCCAATGTCGTAGCTAGAAACCAACGTCAGGACTACAAAGATATTAATATTGTGTATATTGATCAGACACAGCAAACAGAAAGCCCTAAAGAACAGGAGAAAGGAAATGTAGGTCCGGAAAGAAATACCTATTTTAGAGATAGGCGACCTGAACCAAGGTATAGGAGATTCCGTGGTGGCCGTCCCTATCAACAACAGCAAGGACGAGGAGACTACAAGGAGAATCGAAGAAGCGGTTTCTTCCACAACAATAATAATTATCGCAATAACAATAATTATAATGGTCGAAACAACCGCAATTACCAGAATCAGAACCGCGATAGACCACAAAGAAATGAGGTTATGACCAAAGAGAATTACAATGATCGCCATCAAGAAGGAAAACGATTCTTGAAGGAATTAGGAGAAAAGGAAGGCGGAAACGGAAGTAATTCGAACTTGAGCTTGGATCCTAAACCCGGTACTAGCCAGCAAGGAATCCGAGAGAATAACGCTCAGGGACAAAAAAAACTCCATTTTCAAAACAGAACTAGAGGAAGAGAGAAATACCACCACATTACACCAGATTTTGATAAATGAAGTATTCGAGGTGACGGATGAGGACCTATTGTTAGAAGACGAGATCATAAGAGAGGAAAGGCCATATGAATTACCAATTATAGGCTATGTATAAATATTGATGATCAGACATGCAAGTATTTGATGGACACGGGAGCTATTATGTCTATAACATCTCATGAGTGTTACCAGAGATTATTGGGTAGTGACAAGATGACGGCTTTGCCCGCATCTGCTGTGAAAGTGCGTGGCATCTTTCAAGATAAAGCAGTGAAGTGTAAGATTCAAGTTTTGCTGAACTTTGAAATAAATGCACGTGCTTATGAACATATTTTCATCGTGGTGGACAAGATAAATTTTTACATAGTGCTTGGGATTGATTTTATCACGAAGGTAGGAGCCATTGTTGATATGAAGAATAGGATTATTAAATTTAGCGAGGGGATCATTAACACAGAAGAGTTAGAAAAACAGGAACTGAATAACAGTCCAGATACGGATTATAGGGAAGATATTCTAACTAATGTTATTGAAGAGGCAGAGAATGCTAGAGAAAAGCTTATCCTCAAAGTTGAAGGGTTTGATGAAATTCAAGAGGAATTTGAAGAAATAATTATGGAATTTAAGGATGGTTTTGACGACAAACCTGGGTTAATCAAGGATTACAAGTTCAAGATTAGATTGACCGATGAAACCCCTTATCAGAAGCGGATATACCCCATTTCAGAGAAATATTATGAAGAAGTAAGAGGGTTAATCAAAAAGATGGAAGCAGATGGCATTATTAGGAAACAGGCGTCTTCATATATCAACCCCATCACTGTAGTGAAGAAGAATAATGGACAGCTACGCCTATGTCTCGATGCACGTTCGATCAACTTGAAAATTCTTCCTGAGGCAGTCAGGCCCCCGAAAATTCGTGATCTCTTAAGGAAATTCAAAAGGAAGGCCTGCTTCTCCGTTTTGGACTTAACAGCGTCGTTTTACCAAATTGAGTTGGAGGAGGAGAGTAAACAGTACACCGGTTTTCTCTTCGATCAAACTTCATGGGTATTTCAAAGGCTACTTTTTTGGTATAGTAAATAGCGGTCCAGCGCTAATCAGAGCCCTTGATGGTTAGCTCACTGATGATGTCAAGAAGAACGTGATATATTACATCGATGGTCTGATCATATCATCTCCTGATGTTAAGGAACACATGGTGCATTTACGTAAACTTTTCGAGAACTTGAGGGATGCGAATATCAAAGAGAACTTTGATAAATGCCGCTTCATGCACGAACGGATTAATTTCCTAGGTCACACCATCGATCGGGGAGGTTACCACCCAAACCTTGAAAAAGTAGAGGCTATAACTAGATTCCCTAAGCCCACCAAGGTCAAGCAAGTACGCGAGTTTGTGGGAGCTTGACAGTTTATTAGCAGTCACTGTCCGAAATACTCTGAGTTCATGGCACCTCTTATGAATTACTGAAGAAGAAAAATCGTTGGAAGTGGACGAGTGCCGCTGACGAGGCCTTTGAAAACGCGAAGGATATGTTGAGGCAGAATGTCAAGTTGGAATACCCGGATTTTGACCGTATATTTTATATCGAATCCGATGCCTCCCGCGTCGGTATAAGTGCTGTTCTGTACCAGAAGGACGAGGATGGAAGAAAGCACTATATCGCTTTCACCGGTAGAAAGTTGAAACGACATGAGGAGAACTATTTTACAAGAGAACTGGAGGCGTTAGCCTTTGTTACAGCTCTGCAGGCTTGGAAAAAGATACTGATTGGTCATCAGATCATTATCGTGACCGACCACAAGGCATTGCAGTTTATGCTTCAAACTGAAATGTCGAGTGACAGGTTAACACGATGGACCCTTTTCACTCAACAGTTCAACGCAACTATTGTCCACCAGCCAGGGAAAGATAACTTACTGGCTGATGCATTATCGAGAAACACTATTAAAAATGTGCAGGTAAACCATGTACAATTGGAGCAAGAAGATCAAGAAACCGTTAGGAGATTAGCCCGAATCCGTGTATCACAGAAGAGATACGCTCCAATCAGGAAAATGTACAGGTTCTTAAAAGGTTTCATGGTCATAGCTGATGAGGATTATATCGCAACCCAGAGACGATCACGCCACTTTGTTTTGAGCGGAGATCTAGTATGCAAGTATTTTGACGCTGAGCATACAAAGCCACGCATAGTTGTGCCCCCTATTTTGGTTTCGAAGTTGGTATGGCTAGCACACCACTCAATAGGACACGGTGGTTTATACAAGACTCTCAGCAATCTGAAAGAGAGATTCACTTGGACCAACATGAGATCCATTAGAAAGATAATAAGATCTTGCGATAAATGTCAAAGAGGGAAATTCACCTCCGAATTGTTAAAAGACAAACCAAGGCCTATGATACCCTCTAGACCACATGAGCTTATGGCGGCAGACATTTTTGGCCCCTGTCCGAAGGGTTACCAAGGGAACCAATTCTTGTTAGTGACAGTGGATGTCTTTTCCAAATTTGTGACGATGGACCCTA
This sequence comes from Meconema thalassinum, assembly GCA_946902985.2. Lineage (NCBI taxonomy): Eukaryota > Metazoa > Arthropoda > Insecta > Orthoptera > Tettigoniidae > Meconema > Meconema thalassinum. The sequence goes on from OX336390.1 coordinate 57,517,414, forward strand.
TTCAGAAAGCAAATACAAGAAATGTAGTGAGCAGATTGGAGAATTCTGTTTTTCGGAAAGCTGGAAGACCAGAATATTTGTTATCTGATCACGGAGCCCTGTTCACCTCAGCGGAATTCGAAGCTGACATGGAGAGATTAGGAATACGACACATATTTTCCAGCGTGCGTTATCCTGAATCAAATTCTAGTGAGAGATATATGGCTGAATTTAGTAAATTCTGTCGAATTTTCTGCCCTCATGATCACCCCAGTTGGGTTAAGTATGTGCCTATCATTGAAGAATGTTTGAACTCCACAGTTCAAGAGAGCACGGCAGAAGTTCCAATGGTCTTACATTTAGGAAGGAAACCAGAAAGTCCTTGGGACAACGCATTTAACTTCATTCCTCAAGACCCGGATGTAGGAAGACAAGAGAGAATAGACAGAGAGAAGGAAAAGCTTCAGAAGGCGGCCGATAAACGCATGAAAAGAGTAGAAGGGAAGAGATTTAGTAAGCCCTTAGAAGTAGGAGACATGGTGTTATTGCGCCGACCTGTTAAAGCGGACGTAACCAAGAAAATATACCCGAAGTTCGGGGATATATTTATTGGACCGTTCCGAATTGAGACTGTCTATGGGAATAATTGTTATGAGCTGTATGATGAAGAGAACAATGTCATTTTGGGAAAATTCAACGCGAAGAACTTGAAGATATATTTTAAGAAAGTAGGCTGAAAATTATAATTCATTTTGGAGTTCAGTGACATGTCTAAGGTCCTGAAACGAAGTGGTTGAAAACAATTTTGCAACGGTTTTTAAACTGAGATGGGAGGGGAATGCCCCCGTAAAATGAATTATAAGGGATGAAAATAGGTATATTACATTTTTTTTCGAAGCCCATGATAAAATTTAACCAAGGAATATGATGGCTAGTACTTGGCAGAAACCAGTCGTAAGGCGACGTCGTGCAAGGAGGGTAATTCCGTCACGTGATTGTATTGCCTTTTGAAGTGGAAAGCAGAACTTTCGACGCTACTCACTGTTATGATGAGACTGTGCTGTGACGGAGATAGAAGAAACATCAAGATTATCAAGAGGTCCAGGGTTATCCCGGTCACAAGGAAGATGATGATTGGAGGCCCGCAGTTCGATTCCGGTCGGAGCTTGCTGTTTCCAGTGGGGATTTCGTTCCTTTCCTGAGGTCACGAGTTCGTGGAGACCAGCTAGGATCCAGCCCAGATCTTTGGGAGATGTAACATCCGAGTATTTTGTTATACTCTATCTTGATCTTCTAGACTTCGAGACCAGGTAGCAGTGTTCACAAACTTGTAGTTAGAACTTGTAGTGACATTTTCTGAGCAAATCCTTTATCCATATTCCGATACAGTATTTATGTACTCCATGTATAGCATTTTTATTCTTCGAAATTTATTATAGTGATCGACTTGCGACGCTATTAACTTAGTTTGTTAGGAATCCAGTTTCTGAACTGAGATTATTGACTTGTTCGAGGAACAAGCTTTGGTCATTTCCTTTCAGGAACAGTATTTTATTTTCTACGTTTTTGTATTCATTCTGAATGCAGGTGATAGACATTTTCGTCTATGTTACGCATTAAATTAATTTTTATTAATTTAATTTGGGCATTTTATCCGTCGAGAAGAAACGTCAAGAAAGAAGATCTTGGTAGTGATATATTGTGAAATATCATGTCACATTGTGGAAAAAAAACATTTAACGTGGACACAATTATTATCGTCAGAACTCATAGACATTCGTTCTGAATTAAGAGAATACGAATATGACTAACTGTATGTTTTATTGAAGAAAGCTTTGAACTTTCAGTCATTTAATTTATTGGAAGCTAGAATCTTCTTGGAAGATTAATTATTATCCGACGTTAGGGTAGTTACCGTTCGATATCCTCGTCGTGATAGATTCTGGTTGGACACAAACACATAGATATGATGTTGTGATTAAATATTTACGAGGAGTAATATCATGTCACGTTGTAGATATAATATTCCTTCCTCGATTAAAGTCGAACCCAGATGTGTGAAAGTGAGTTGTAGTATTTTTATTTAATGTATGCACGGCAGTTTATACTTATCAGAGTATCGTTTCAAGAGTATTAAGTGAGGAGGTCAGTATCGTGAATTCCAGAGGTCGTTAAGATGTATAAATTAATAATTTAAAAATTGTTGTTATTGTTCATGAGACCAGCGATTGTGGTGACAACGCTGAGAAATTATGCCCTTTTGTAAGGAATGCCAGGTTGAAAGAAGTGGAGTTGATAACCCATTGATAGTGGTTTTTGATGTATTTCCGTATGTAGTTGGCATACGAGGTTATTGCGAAGTTGTGTTCCCCATTTTATAGTACAGTCATTGCGTGGGCATGACTAGGATTGGCAAGGCATTAAAGGGTGAGTAGAGAGTACTCCTTATTTTGTTATACACGACCTGGGATTTAGAGAAGACAGGAAGGGTCACGGTTGAAATTGGAACAGGAAATTGATGATGACAGCTGTTATGCTATACTTTTATCGAGATTATTAAACCTAAACATGGTACAGCATATGTTTCACCTTAAGTGGTCGAATGTATTTAAACTATTTTGACACCAGATCAGAGAGGAGAGCCTGATGGTGGTTATTTCTGGTGATGTAGAAGATTTTAAGGATCACAGTTCACTGTATTTTACATAACTGCTAGATCCGAGCGCAGGCTCGAGTGTATTGAGACGCTATTACTTTGAAAGGACTACAGCTGATGCTATGAGCGTCATTATAAATTCATTTAGTGTTAACCTTTATTATTTGCCAATTGAGTGTATAACATGTTAGGAATAGGAAGTTTATAGTTTGTTTAAGGTATAGGTTAGAGTATGAATGGGTATGTGACAGTATGTGGTTTGTTTCTTGTTCAGTGCGAATGAAATGAACTCCATTGGGACGTCACAATGCGAGAGTATGAATGAGAGTGTGTGTAGAAGTTTTATGCCAGTAGCATGTAGGATTTGAGTACAGTTCACGTATTTGTCTGACGTGAATCTGTTTCATTGTAACACAGCTTTTATTGTTATGGAGAGCACATTTGTGGACCAGGCGGGAATAGCGAGGAATTATTTAATTTCGTTTCTAGCCAAGGCCATTGCTCGGCCAGGCCGCACAAATGGGGAGAGATGTTGCTAACCGCACGGCTCGCGCTCTTTCTTTTTTAAACCAGCCAGACTGGGAATGTAGCGGTGAATGTTATATCATCGGACACGTGGCGAGGGTCGCGTGCGCCGAGCGCCCATATGTGTTTTGGGAGCGTGCCAGAAGAATGTAAATACACAGAGGTGTGTAACCATAGTACAGCTTGATGTATGGACACAAGCTACACCAAATTTTGTCATTATGTTCATAGAACGCAGTTTTGTCAGTGGCGTGAGTGTAGAGATGAGCGAACGGGAGTGTGTATTTTATTTTGTTGTGTGAATGTTTAGCCCTAGTTTACATTTTGTTATTAAATCGTTTAGTTTTATTAGAAGCCGTGTCGTCATGAATTATTTTAGATATAAGGAGATGCAACTGTGAAACCCATTTTAGGTCCAGAGAGGTTGACCACGAGATTCCCGAGAATAAGGTAGGTGTTTTACCGCGAGCTAAATGTATTTTTCATGTAATTCACAGTTGTATTGTAATTTCCGCCACGTATATTCGCGAGAGTCTAGTTGGAGGTAGATCCTTGACTAGTATTTTGCGCCGGAGCAGTCAGGGTCTACGAATCCAGCTGCCGCTTCGGATAACCAACAGACCGCCTCTAGAATATTCGGGGACAGTACCTCATTTCTATTGGTAAAACAATGCTTCTCTGCCAAATGCAGGTTAAGGTTTATCGTCAGACGCCTCGCATACCGTACTCTTCATACCTAATTTTAAGAATTAGAATGCTACGGTGATAAAAGCATTTGCTAAAATACTCAATATATAGAATGTTTGGAACCAATTATTTGGCAGGTCCCTGTATCACATATCAAATTGAACTCGGACATATTCTGTGCTCGATAGGTACTGGATACTAACCATAACCTTTCAATCGTTTGTTACAGATTTACTGAACATTAGGATGCATTTTGGAACTCTCAGTATCCTGTTTGTTACAATGATATGCCAGCCTTCAACAAACAGTATCTTCGAACCAAATGAATATCCACCAGGATATGATGTCATGGATTACTCGCTGCTAACCTCTGCATTACGGAATGACTATGACAACTATGAAGTAGGTAACGTGTTTACGGTGTACGTGGACAGATATAATCTCAATACTGTCTCCTCAACATTACTACACCTCATACACCAGCGGTGTTACACCGGTGTTCAGCTGGTAAGCGGTGAGGAATTGCTGGCAAAGGAACAGTTCTATTATTTAAACTAGTTTCCGTGATGGTTCCGTATTGACGTACTAAATAATTTTAACAACAAATTGTATATCCGCCTTATGTATTGACTAAGGCGGATATACAATTTGTTGTTAAAAGGAACAGTTCTCCAAGAGTAACTCATATCTCCTCTTGCTTCACCAATGTTCCAGCGACCTTGTTAATCTGAGGCAACTGAGTGTTTGGAACCCGCGAGGAAGGTTCCTCGTGTTCATTAACTCTGTTATGGACAGTTGTGAGTCCTCTGCGTTTCAAGTATTGTGGCGATACAATATACTGAACGTAGTGGTCTCTCTATCTATCTTAACGAGCGGTGAGAAGGAACACGTCAAGACATTCGCCTACAATCCTTTTGGAAGTGGGGGAGTGTTTGTTGTACATGATGTATCGAATGAAGATACAAGTATTCTACTCCCTAGTAAACCTTTCAATGTGCACGGTAATGCGGTGAAATTTGCTGCTTACTCAAGACCTGCAGACAAAGGGACATCTCAAGGTGTAAAGTTTCAGGGGCTTCAAGAAGGAGTTCTAAGAGTTTTTATTTCCTACATTTACGTGACTCCATTGCCTATTAGACACCGAGTGCATGAATACGTAGCAGTCATTAGAGGTTTGGTTGATATTTCGCTCTTCTTATATGGACCCTTAATTAGTACTCAGTCAGAATCCATTTATCCACACGACTTTGACACCTTAGTATTTCTTGTGCCTAAATCCGAGCGTATACCTCAATACCGGAACTTATTCTTGCCCTTCGACCAATTGACTTGGACTTTTGTGTTATGTAGCATACCACGTCGCCTCCGTAGCGTAGCGGTCAGCATGGTTAGCTGCCGCCCCGAAGGTCCTGGGTTCGATTCCCGGCTCTGCCACGAAATTTGAAAAGGGGTATTAGGACTGGAACGGTGTCTACTCAGCCTTGGGTGGCCCAAATGAGTAGAGGGGGTTCGATTCCCACCTCAGCTATCCTCGAAGTGATTTTTCGTGGTTTCCCACTTCGTCTTCGGGCAAATGCCGGGAGGGTTCCTACTGTAAGGCCACGGTTACCTCCTTCCCACTTCCTTGCCTAACCGAACCACTCTTCCCATCCCTTCATCAGGCCCCCTGTTCGCTTTGCAGGTGAGGCCGCCTGGGCGTTGTGATGGTCACACACCCCAGTTGTATCCCTGACTTAGAGTCTCAAGCTCCAGGACACTGCCCTCAGTGTTGGTAGAGGAGGGATCCCTCGCTTAGTCCGTGGGTAAAACGATAGCGAAAAAAGGTAGCATACAACTAATTGCCATTTCGTGGTATATTGTTCAGCGTCTCAACCAAACACCTTCAAGTTTCCTCACCAATATTTTCTACACCTTCTCTTTAATTTCTACATGTTCCTTACAAACGTTTCCACATATGGTGTCTGGAAAACTTCTCATAATATTCTATGTAATATTCTGTCTTACAGTGACCAATGCGTTTCAAGGCAGTCTTACGAGTTTACTGAGTATTACTAAATATTACCCTGAAATTGACTCCTACAAAGCGCTCTATGAATCTGAACTCCAAGTGGTTTGTCCAACCGCATATAACAAGAGTATAGAACCGTCAATGAATGTCCATTGCCCAGAGTTAATTGAAAGACTGTCTGTGCGAAACCAAACCAAAAGTTGGAGCAAGAATGTGGACGATGTTTACCGCCACAAAAATGTATCCATAACCCTTGACTCCGTTTGGGCTGATATGGAGATTAGGGCTAAGGAGAATGCCAATGAAGACAAAAATTCAATCCATGTAATGAAGCAGAATATTGGTGGTTTCTACTACAGTTATATTACTCCAGCGTATTCTCCTTTTACTGCAGTTCTCTCTAAGACAGTCATGCACACAAGGGAAGTAGAACTCTATTTCAAGTGGAGTGAATTAGAATTGGAGAGGCAGACTAAGCAAAGGTTCTTGGACACACAACAAAAGGAATCTCCTGGCCCTGAGCAGTCCACGCTGGATAATCTGCAGACAGCATTCTATTTGCCTCTACTATGGCATACCATCTCTGTTTTACCGACAGTAGTGGCTACGCTGGCTAAAGCGCAGCCTTAGGTCATGGGGCCAAGCTCTCTGCTGACTCGGTAGACGCGTGGGTTCGAGCCCCACCGTCGGCTGTCCTTGAAATGGTTTTCCGTGGTTTCCCATTTTCAACACCAGGCAAATGCTGGGACGGTACCTTCTGAGAGGCCACGGCCGCTTCCTTCCACATCCTTGCCCAATTTCATTCATCTTCATCCATTCCATCTCTTATTCTGACGCGCAGGTCGCCCACGGGCGTCGACTTGAAAGACCTGCACTCGGCCTCTCTGGAGGCTACACGAAAAAAAAATCTTTGTCTTCGGATTTGTTGTGGACATTGTTACGGTTAGAATCCTCTGATGAACATACTTAACTTTATGAACTTGAACCCACGTTTTGAATGTAATCCGGGCCTAGTGTAACAAAGACGCCAAGTTCATACTTAAACATTTGAACATGTGCACAGCTTCTAACCTTCCCTCACATCTCTCCGCTCTTGTTACAGTAGACCTTGCTATTTATTGCAAGAAAGGGTGAATTTACCACAGTACTGTACACCACAAACCAATATTGTGTGACAGAACTTCACTTTGAATCATAACTCACCAGGTCATCACTAGGGCACAGAATGTGTTGAAATGCCATATTTTATCTCTTAATTGAGAAACAGTGCTCAGTGATTCAGAACATTATTTCTCTAATAAAGTTTGCTTTGTTTTTGCCAATGTGGGAAAATAGCCCATTATATAAACTATTTCACAGTTTAATGTCATTATTCTCTTACGATTTTCACGAACGTTTAGACCATTTCAGTGGTGAACCCTGTTCGAGAAGTATGGGTATCCTATAGAGATCAAAACCATTCCAGGTAATTTCGTAAAATAAAATCTCAGTAACATATTAACCAAACCAAGAAATTTCCAAATTTCTCACCAAAATGTAAATTTTATTCTTTATTTTCCAAGTGTATTGAATGTGCAAGGTAGCAAATACAACAATTGCGGCCTATACATTTTTCTTATTCCATTGTTCCGTCCTCAGAGGGAGATAAGGCGGCTTCGATGGAGTAGTTGGTAGCATGCTGAGTTTCTATGCCCAAGATCGCGGTTTAAAACCCGGCCGAAGTCGTCGGATTTCTTAAGAGCGTTAAAATCCCTCAGTATGCCTTCCTTCGGAGGGTAAGAAAAGCCAGCGGTCCCATATCATAGATTTATGGCATGAAAAATAAAGCTGTCGATCGATTTTGATCCGTTACTCAAATGTCTTTCATCGGTTAATCGGTCGATAGATCGAAGTGTAGTCGGTTTCGCACAGTTCCGATGGAGAAGAAGAAACCTATATTTCAAAATGTTCACAATCCCGTTTGCTATGAGGAAGATATAATTTTAAATTTTAATTGTACTGGTGGCGTCCAAGTAAAAACTAAATAAATTCAAAAGCTACTAAGTTAATAATAATATTTAAAATATATTTCAATATTGATTGTTTAGTGACACAAGAGTTTGAAGTTGAATTTATCAGTTACCTACAGTCACACCTGTTTGCTCCAGGACTTCAGACATGTCAGTAAGTTGACATGATTAGATCTAAGAGCTGCCCTTCTCTTAGTAACAATATTTCCAGCGTCACTGAACACACTCTCACACGGAACTGAAGTAGCCGGAATACTAAGCATTATTTCGCTCTGCCTTATTAGATGTGGAAGTTGGACTGAATGTATTTTCCACCATTGCAGAGGGACTGCGAAGTCATCTTCTAGTTCCACCAATGACTTGTCGACTTCAGTAATACCACAATAATAGCCTGTCTCCTATCGTTTGTAAAAGAGGTTGGCAGGTCCCTCAGTTTAGAAGAAAGCAAATAAGGAGATATTATCGCTGTTATCTTTCTGAAGCAAAGGCAAGAGAATCAGCTAACTTTAAAGACCTGTCAATCTTCCAATAGCTGACGCTAGCGCGCCAAGTGGCAAATATTAATACAATACGCAGGTTTTGTGCTACGTAAAACAGTTATTTTTCCTACACCACACTACTATTCTAATCGATTCGATTAGTCGACTAAAGCACATTGATCGGTCAATCGTAATTTTAGATTAGTCAGTTAACCGATTAAATCGACAGCTCTAAGAAGAACCTTCCACTAACTACAATTGGGGAAGCTAAAATTTGCAGGTTAGTTTAATAACGCTATAATAGTTCCAACGTTCCCAGCCAGGTGATGGCTGCGAAGACATCTAGTAGCCAAGTCCGCAGCTATGTGTCGTGAACGTTAGCATGTGGTAGCAAAAGTAGGAGCTACTTGAAAAATTGATCGTCTGTAGTCCTTACCTGAATCACAGGTAAGACACACTAATACAGCCATCACAATTGACACCAGTTATCAGACAAATACACAAACACAAAGTACACGGGGTGATATGACAGCGTTGGCGTAGCACCTAAACTAAGGAACCAACCAACCATAACGGGGGGGGGGGATGGGACACGCTGAACATCAATGTAGTGCCAGTTTTACGGACACAGGCCCTTCTCGATGCCAATGTCAGAGAGGAATGAATGATGGAAGATGAATGAAAATGGAAGGTGTTTTTTAAATAATTTATGTGGCGTATGTTGCTACAGAACACAGGGGAAAAATACAGAATACAGTACCAAGAACAACAGACACAGTATGCTCACACTGAAAGTTACACTTTTACATCTAATCCGTTGAGCCAACACACCGCCTCTGGAGTAGCAGAGTGCAGGTCCTCCAAACTACCAGGGAAGCCACGAAGAGGACACTCCACCACTATGTGTTTCATTGATTGTGGGATGTCAGCACAATCACAGTGTGGTGAATCTCTCCAACCCCATTTATAAAGAACCGAAGCGGTTCTTCCTAAGACACATCTGATGCGGTTAAGTCTACACCAAACATTCCTTGGCAAAGTGAAACCATTTATTTTCACAGTTGGATTTGCGATTTTTATAATGTCATGTGGTGGGGAACAAGTCCACTCATTCCGCCAGGTGTCTTTAAGATTGGTTATCAGTTCCAATGCAGTTTTACATGCTGGATTGCGGGACTTCAGCCTGGATGATCCTAATTGGCTCACATCCTCATGAATTGGGAGTGTTTTGTTCTTGAGCATTCTTGACCACAGATGAACAAGATGTTTGTGTCTTGTGATGTGAGGAGGTGGTATGTTGCTCAACACTGGGAGTCACCGAACTGGAGTGGAATGCAATGTTCCAGTAACTATAACCATACTTTGATGGAGCTGAACATCCACCAGATGAGTATGGTGGGTTTTAATCCATACCGAAGGGCAGTACTCTGCTGAAGAATAGACAAGTGTTAAAGCAGTCGTACGTAGTGTGTTGGCATCTGCCCCCCGTGATGTTCCAGCTAGGCGCTGAAGAAGGTTATTGCGGCTCTTCAGTTTCGCAGCAGATTTACCTAAGTGGGCTCTGTATGTTAGGGTTCTATCTACAGTCATTCCCAAATGTGTAGGGGTATCATTGTACTGTAGTTGCTTTGCCTCTAAATTAGATTCTGGGCTGATAATTTGCGTGTCTATTGTCCAGCGGTTACTTCACTTTTGCTAGGATTGGGCTGTAAGCGCCATTTCCTAAAGTAGTCATCCAGAACTAGAAGATCTTGAGTTAGAATTTTCTCAGCATCTGCAAAATTGGTGCGGTGAACTGTGAGGTTGATATCATCTGCATGAATTTACGGGACACTGTTTTAGGCAGATCATGAGTGTACAAATTAAACAGAACTGGAGAGAACCGAACCTTGTGGCAAACCATTGTTCAGTTTGCGGAAACTACTTCTGTTGTTCTCAGAGTAAACATGGAACATTCTGTTACTTAGCTGATTATCTATCAAATTTATTATCTTCAGAGAAGGAACAGCCTTGATCAGTTTTAGTAAAAGACCTTCCTTCCACACAGTATCATATGCTGCAGTGAGATCTAGAAACAAAGAGACGCTCTTCAACCTCATCTCGATACCTACTTCCACAAAGGTGGTAAGGGAAAGGACTTGGTCACTGCAATCACGGCCAGGATGAAATCCCGCTTGTTCGACTGGAAGTATAGCTTCTATTGTTGGAGCTACTCTATTCAGGATCAATCTTTCTAGAAGTTTGTATGTAACAGCAAGGCTATTTTCTGATACCTTTGAGGTAATTTGGGATCTTTTCCTGGCCTAAGAGTGCAATGATTTTAGTCTTCTTAAATATTGAGGGTAACTTTCCTGTTTACAGTATTCTGCTGAAAAACAGTGCTAACCATTGTTTCGCAGCCGGGCTACACTTCTTTAATAATTCTGGGTGAATACCATCTAAACCTGCTGCCTTTCCATTATGAAGTGAAACCTTGTTGTACGGAGAAAGGTCTTGAATATGTATCATGAGGTTGCGTTGTCTGTATTGTACCCTTTAAGGTCTTCCAGGATGCTGACTCTATCATCGGGGTAATGGACTGTTCGGGGGCTCTACTTAACTATACATCCTGGGGATTTTTATGACGGATCGCAGGAAGCTTACAACTAAAATCAATATGACAGAAGAATCCTAATAGAAATTATTTATTCAGGAAAAGCACATCTTCCCTCTTACTCCCGTCCACAGACAACAAAACAACAACTCCCTTAATATTACTTTATAAACACAAACTAAAGATTCTAAAGATCTGCTCAAAAATAAAATCTCTAATCACACTGGCTGAAACCAGGAAAGAAAAGTCTAATAGCAGTCCACTGCTCCAAGTTCCAATATGTCAACAGACTTAATTCAAACTGTGGCCTAAAAAGTCCAGCCATTCTATCAAACAATAGCGCACTATTTTTTACAATTATAGTGGGTTTAGGGTTTCGGACAAGCTCTCTCTTGCAATCATTTTCTTCCTCTCAAGAGTCCGAAAATGAAGGCACAGTTTTATTTTTTCGGTCGCAGGCAGTGCGTGTATCACTTTTTGTCTTACAAAAACATTTAACTCAACTCAGAGCCACAGCTCTGCCAAGCTAAGGTAATCAAATACAAGTCAAAAACACATGAGTCATCAAATAAACGAAAAACGCGGTGGCCTGCGCCCCGTGAAATAAATACTCATTAATTACAATGAATGCACTAAAAGGACAATAATATTATTTTACATTGCTTCTGAAGCGGCAGGGAAACAAAAGAACCCCGGAAAGTGCAACCTCCTTCCCTCTACAAAGATAAGCAATACCACTCAACACGTGGTCTACCTGACATCGCACAGCCGTTGCCATTTCACAACACACCCGCCTGGTGGGCAACGACCTTCGCCTCACCCCCCAAGATCCAGACAGTCGGCCAAAGTCCTGTATACCTGCATTCCTACTTGACCGCCCTGGGCATGAGTTGTACAGTCTCCTTTCTGACGGAGCCATCACGTACTCTCATCACACAATGAATTCAATCATTATTTACCGATTATTACCATTTTATATCATCGTAGACTGCGGGAACTGAAACCTCTGCTTTTATTAACTTACCATCGTATATCATCGTAGACTACGGGAACTGAAACCTCCGCTTTTATCAACTTACCATCGTATATCTTCGTAGACTACGGGAACTGAAACCTCCGCTTTTATTAACTTACCATCGTATATCATCGTAGACTGCGGGAACTGAAACCTCCGCTTTTTATTAACTTACCATCGTATATCATCGTAGACTACGGGAACTGAAACCTCCGCTTTTATTAACTTACCATCTTATATCATCGTAGACTACGGGAACTGAAACCTCCGCTTTTATTAACTTACCATCGTATATCATCGTAGACTGCGGGAACTGAAACCTCCGCTTTTATTAACTTACCATCTTATATCATCGTAGACTACGGGAACTGAAACCTCCGCTTTTATTAACTTACCATCTTATATCATCGTAGACTGCGGGAACTGAAACCTCCGCTTTTATTAACTTACCATCTTATATCATCGTAGACTACGGGAACTGAAACCTCCGCTTTTATTAACTTACCATATTATATCATCGTAGACTGCGGGAACTGAAACCTCCGCTTTTATTAACTTACCATCTTATATCATCGTAGACTACGGGAACTGAAACCTCCGCTTTTATTAACTTACCATCTTATATCATCGTAGACTGCGGGAACTGAGACCTCCGCTTTTTATTAACTTACCATCTTATATCATCGTAGACTGCGGGAACTGAAACCTCCGCTTTTATTAACTCACCATCTTATATCATCGTAGACTGCGGGAACTGAAACCTCCGCTTTTATTAACTCACCATCTTATATCATCGTAGACTGCGGGAACTGAAACCTCCGCTTTTATTAACTTACCATCTTATATCATCGTAGACTACGGGAACTGAAACCTCCGCTTTTTATTAACTTACCATCTTATATCATCGTAGACTGCGGGAACTGAAACCTCCGCTTTTATTAACTTACCATATTATATCATCGTAGACTGCGGGAACTGAAACCTCCGCTTTTATTAACTTACCATATTATATCATCGTAGACTGCGGGAACTGAAACCTCCACTTTTTATTAACTTACCATCTTATATCATCGTAGACTGCGGGAACTGAAACCTCCACTTTTATTAACTTACCATCTTATATCATCGTAGACTACGGGAACTGAAACCTCCGCTTTTTATTAACTTACCATCCTATATCATCGTAGACTGCGGGAACTGAAACCTCCGCTTTTTATTAACTTACCATCTTATATCATCGTAGACTGCGGGAACTGAAACCTCCGCTTTTATTAACTTACCATATTATATCATCGTAGACTGCGGGAACTGAAACCTCCGCTTTTATTAACTTACCATATTATATCATCGTAGACTGCGGGAACTGAAACCTCCGCTTTTATTAACTTACCAACTTATATCATCGTAGACTACGGGATCTGAAACCTCCGCTTTTTATTAACTTACCATCTTATATCATCGTAGACTGCGGGAACTGAAACCTCCGCTTATTATTAACTTACCATCTTATATCATCGTAGACTACGGGAACTGAAACCTCCGCTTTTTATTAACTTACCATCTTATATCATCGTAGACTGCGGGAACTGAAACCTCCTCTTTTTATTAACTCACCATCTTATATCATCGTAGACTGCGGGAACTGAAACCTCCGCTTTTATTAACTTACCATATTATATCATCGTAGACTGCGGGAACTGAAACCTCCGCTTTTATTAACTTACCATATTATATCATCGTAGACTGCGGGAACTGAAACCTCCGCTTTTTATTAACTTACCATCTTATATCATCGTAGACTGCGGGAACTGAAACCTCCGCTTTTATTAACTTACCATATTATATCATCGTAGACAGCGGGAACTGAAACCTCCGCTTTTATTAACTTACCATCTTATATCATCGTAGACTACGGGAACTGAAACCTCCGCTTTTATTAACTTACCATCTTATATCATCGTAGACTGCGGGAACTGAAACCTCCGCTTTTTATTAACTTACCATCTTATATCATCGTAGACTGCGGGAACTGAAACCTCCGCTTTTATTAACTTACCATATTATATCATCGTAGACTACGGGAACTGAAACCTCCGCTTTTTATTAACTTACCATCTTATATCATCGTAGACTGCGGGAACTGAAACCTCCGCTTTTTATTAACTTACCATCTTATATCATCGTAGACTACGGGAACTGAAACCTCCGCTTATTTCAACTCAACCCAGGGTCATTCTCACTCTCCTCTGAAATTTAGACTGTCACCTGGGCATTACCTTCTTAGCTTGGGTTTGGTCATCAGTACCTTACTTACGAGTTGTGCATAATAGGGCTGCATCACCACTGGCTTGTCTCAATGTCTGGCTATTTTCCCCCATACCTGGTTTTTAGGCTATTTTCAATTTTGAAAAAAAAAATAGGCTTATGAGATCACCTTTTGTCCGTGTGTGTGTGCGTGTGTGTGTGTGTGTGTGTGTGTGAGGTGTGTGTTTCCCCCCTAATAAATTCTAAACGGCTGGAGCGATTTCGATGAAACACGGTAAGTTCATAGCACTATTCCGGATGACCCCGACCGTGCCCTTCAAATTTTGTTACGTCTCACCAATCCAACATGGCGGCTGTGCGAAATATTTTACCAGCATTCAATATCTCCTAAACTATTCCCGATATCACCCTGGAATTTTTCACAGTGATAAAGCGAACTACTAGAAGTTCACCTATGTGACTTTTGAAAAACTGGTAACTGCAGAACCAACATGGCGGCCACGCGAATTTGCGACTTTTAAATAGACGTTTCTCGCGATTTAACAAACCAAACGCAATAAAAATTGGTGCAGTATATGTTCATACACATTGTAATGCACCGACATCTAAATTCGTTCAATTATTTACATAACCACAAGATGGCAGCTGTGCGAAATTTTAAAATCTCCTTGTTACTTGTTGTGTCCTAATCATGCGATTGAAGTTTGAATGCTACACGTACACAATAATCTTCATGTAACAGTACATAACTCTAGGACCTACATATATAAAATCCAACATGGTGACCATTCGAAATATTTAGTCGGTTCTCAATATCTACGAATCTATTACAGCAATCAAACTGAAATTTTGTGTGTTGATAGTGGCAGTTAATATAAGTAGGTTATTTGAAAATAGGCTGTATAGTTCTTCACGGAACTAATTGTTAACTTTTCGGGTCATGCTCAAACACTCACACCCCGTATCCCTTTACTGTGCATTCGAAACATCATTAATGAAACCCTCAAAGAAACATAAATAACACAAAATTTGATGACCATGTCAAAATCCTATCTTCTAAAAAAACATAAATAAAATCACCATTAAAATATATACAAACTTGCACACTATTGCCTGCTGTTCCCGAAAATTACCTATTGTATTATAATTGCTCATAATGGAGAAAACGTATCCTATTCCCAGGATGGGTAGCTTTAAGCGTGCAAGCCCCATGCTGATTCTACTTATCTCACATATGCCATGATGTCGTTTAGTTCCAGGAGTTCACTCTTCCTACTCTTCAGCGTCATCTTGAAGAAGGAGGATGATTTCGTGTATGGAGCTCCTAACTTCTAAGTTATTATGTCAACCTACTCAATTCGGCCGACAGTTCATAACTTCCTGCCTCACTGACATCTCGTATAGCCCGGATGGCAATTTATAACTTATTACCCGCTTTTCACTGATTACAGTATGCACTTCGCGTAACACTGTTCCGCTTCGTGCTTGCGAATAATTATGATTGTTAACTGCGTTAAGTCGACTGATAGGACTTATAAAATTGCGGCAATTCCTGACTCTCTTGGGCAAGGGCTCACGCCTCCTGCAAAGCCTAAAGTTATTTCACTACAGGTCCAGCTATTATTTATATGTTTCGCGAAGAAATCCGCAAGAGTGGGGAGCCTCCAAAATTTAATTCTATAATATCATCCGCCCAGATATGCAAAGAAGCTCATTTAAATGCGTTCGTTTTCCAATGTCTCAGTGCTCCTTATTATTTCAAAATTGGATCGTTAGATTCTCAGATAATTAGCTCCGTAAATTGGCTCATTGTTCATCAATTTACGCGGGATTTGACCACGTCTCGCGTCCTCGGCTGCGATTGGTTGTTTCAAATCCAGCCCTCGTTTTGCTTTTACTTCAGAACGGGATCACACTCTGGCACAATTTAAATTTCAAAAATACTTTTGAGAGGCTGGGATCGTCCTCTTCATGATGATATAACTTGCGTTCCTGACATTTAATTGCTGTTCTAAGTTCTTTGAAGTGGGCGGTGCTTATCCGGTAGATTCGTCGTTAAAACTCTGGCCTCTCCTTACCGAGTTGAACGACATATTTTCCTTGTTCCTCGATGTCTGGTCTCCAGATGTTGATCCTTGCGTTCCTCTCTATTGTCAGCGCGCGGTGAAAGTTTCCAATGAGCACGTACGAGTAGCCTCTTTGTTACTACTCTGGTCTGCAAGCAACGCTTTCCTTCTTCCAGTTCCAACATGAACACAATTATATCGAAATAACGTGTGAAATTTATGCCATCACAAATGCATAAATGTCACATTATCCTCTAGCAAGGGGAAAAAATCGATATGGGACGTATGATTTTTTCTCCAATCCCAATCCGCCTCACGGATACGGTAAGGTTCCGCTGTGACTCCTTATTTTGTTCACTCTTCTCGCCCCTGCTGGTCGCGCGCTGAGATTCCCTTGCTACTGGTCCGTCTCCCCTTCCCACATTCTTGGAAGGATCAGTGTTCTGACGGCCTGCCTCAGGTATCCATTGTCTGCTAGTCTTGCCCTTCAACTCCCACGGCAGAGGAAGGTCAGCGAGGGGTGGTAGGGGAAGCAAAAAGGAGTGGGTTTATTAGACAAGAAAGTGTGCATCATAATAACCAACATTACAAAAATAAAAAACTCTTCATAGATGCGAACTTTCTTCAGGAATCAGTCTTCATGGAGATGTTAGCTGGCGACAATGACGACGTCTAGTAGATTAGTGAGGAAGTCCTCTTGAGCTTGGAGATGTTGAGGAACTTCAGTGGTTAGCTGCTTAGTGTCGCTAGGTTGTTCATGGAAGATATATATCTAGAACAGACTTACAAAAATCATAAACAAGGACACGGAAAAAATATATCGTAAGGAATCACTGATGGTGTCTGCGAACAGGGGAAAAGAAATTAAATGAAACAAATAGATCAAAGAACAGCAAAAGCTAACTCTGACTGACCGTGTATTCCAAAGAATACCCCACGATGTCCCACCGTGAAGCGAGTTACACTTTCGCCGGTCAGAATATTGTGTATTCACGAGTGAACTTATAACGTGTGACATTGTTTAATGCAGTTACAATTCAGCAATGGAATTGAAACTTTCAGTAAAATCCATTTGCATTGTGTGGAATTGGGAGAGACGGAATATTGTATAGTTGGCACGCGGACTGATTTTTCCATATCCAGCTGTGTTCACGATCCAAGCCGCCATTACTTGATATTAGTGTGGAAACTTTCACGTGCTAATGTGCATTCTTGAATATAACACATGCCAGCGTCAAGACTTTATGTCCAGTGCAATATGCTTATTTTAAGAGACATATTTTTGTTCGAGATATCAGTGGGGAACATTCACTTTTTTAACAGTTCCCAGTATGGCAGGCTAATGTGAATGGGATAACTGCATGTGAGGCGCTGGCGAGATGAAGCACACAATCTACGGAATGTATCATCCTGTAAGAAAAAGACTTTTCTTTCGGAATACATCAGTGGTTGTTAGCGAATGCTATTACGGGCTATGACATGATGTCGGTCTATGTCTGGAACTATGCGATTTCACAAGCGTGTGCGGACAATCCTGGCGTGAACTGTGACGGAGTGAGATGTCAACCGACAGCTGGTCGAGTGAGGTGCGTTCCTGGGTTCGAATGGGAGATCTATGGAGGAAGTATGGTTTGTCCGACTTTAGCGTGGAAGCTAGTCAGTCATTTATATCCTTTTACGACGCTTCAAGAGGCAACGCAAAGTACTGGATGGACATCTCATTTATCGTAGCTTAGTGGAGCATTTGTTAGCCAGCACAATTGCCATCAAATTTTCTTTTAGTAGTATAAATGGACATGCACAAGTTTAGGTTCGATGTTTCTGTCGAAACTGTCTTGATGTATATCCGGGATCATTGTTCACTTAATGAGTTCATCCCTTGTGTATTTTATAGATTTGATATTTTACTTAATTAGTAAATTAAGTGTAGTCATTTAATTATATATGCGTATTTTTATAGCCGAGAAGACCATTATTAGGGGAGGATCTCCAGATATTTATATAAGAATAGCTTTAATCGAATTTTGGTTTAACAGTATTAAAACACTGATTGACAGTTTCCTAGTTGCTAGTATATATTAGCATGTACTATTTATAAAGCGTTTTGAGTTAGGAACTTTGTTATTCCTCGCATCGAGATGACACTTGGAAGATTATCGATGTTCATTGCCTTGATAATTTTGATCCACTTTTCTGGATTATATTCATGGAAAGCACTTAGCTTTTGTGCGTGAGGATTTATTGATGGATTGCCCTAATGGATAGTATGTGGGTTAACCAGCGAAGTTGTCCTGCGTTCATGGTGTAGGTGTCATCCATTAATATTTCTGAATTCACAGATGTTGGAGGCTATCCTAGTTTGGGAAAGGATCATTTTAACTTTCTACTTAGCATTAATTTGAGAATAATTTAATATTGGATATCATGCTGAGCCATGTATATTTTATAAACGTAACGTAAATGATTGCAGTTAGTGCAATTGTGTGTGTTAAATGAGTAAAGCATTCTTGACAAACATCAAAGTTTTTGTATGAATTATTCCCAGGGAGGAATGACTTTAAGTCAAGAAATATAAGCAGTATACTTGATGTACACTTTTGTGAGGCAAGACTGATAGGCTTAAGGATACTTTAATTCCATATCTTTGAACAACGTGTTTAGGTTGGTTATTTATTTTCAAGCACGAATGTAGGTTCTTTTGAGAAAGTAACTAGAATTGGTAACAGCTATTTGAAGAATGTTGTAACATTTCAAGGTGTAATGCAGATCATTCTGTGATTTTATGGTCACCTGTATTAAGATGCACAGTTGCATACTCTTAATTATGATATGTTTTTGAGGTATTATGCTTCTTGAAGCAATTTGGTACAAACGATTGGGCCAGTAAGAACTTGTGGGCTAGTGAGTACCAATCATCATTAGACTACGAATGGTCCAGTTTGGTGTAGTGTAAACCTATGTGGTTTTTTCTGTATTTCATGTCTATAGAGGCATAGTCAGATGTTTATCATTACTGGATCAGGCCTAGGTCTCTCTTTCATATTAACTAATTCTGAGCTGTTTGGATAATTTGTGTATGTTATCGAAGGTATTACCACAGCTGTTAATCGAAGACTTTACAAATTTATACAATCTTGTCATTATATGCAACATGACCTTGTCAATTAATATTTCACTTAGCTTGATCGCTTTGTGAAATTAAACCATATTTAAAGATTATTTTCAATGAATCGAACTAATGCGAATGATATGATTCAGGACATCATTGGGACCAATTTGAGTGTTCAGTAACACAATCCTGTTTAGATTTTTGTACATTATTGTACATTACATTCAAAGGATGCTACAGCGTTAGGGCATCGTCCCAAATGTTATATATTTAAGATTCTTGCGTGATAATTCATGTTTATTCAAAGTCCAGTCTATTATTTAAATTTCTAATTATGATTCTGAGATTGGTATTTAGATTTTTTTCATTTCATTGCAAGTTATGTCTATTATGATCACCCCAGCGGAAGGTGATGTTTATTATCCATATTTGGATTTTCTTGTGAGAGATGTTACTGTTCGTTTGGTCGTTTTGACGACAGGCACTTTTCTTTTATTGTTGTCATGTTCCTTGTGAATAAAGTTTGTTTTCTTATTTTAAAATTTCATTGCGTGATATTTTAACGAACTGATGGGAGGTCGTGTTAAGAAGGCCATCGCTTGGTATTTAAAGGGTATACCACCCTTTGAGATAGTTCCCTTTTGAGAAGTTTTTGGTGTTCTTGAGCTAGTAATTTTCTTCTGAAGCCTTGGTCATCCTTAATACAACCTGTTAGGAAGACTAGATACCTTATTACTCCTTTACTTGGTGGTAGGACCTGGGGGTTCTTTAGCCGGATATTTTCAGTTGTCATCGAGGGATTTCATCAGGTATTGGTTAGTGATTTCGGGTACAGTACAAATCTACACCGTTTCACCGGTCTGAACCAAACTTTATTTATTTACCCTTTGGAACCCGACGAGTAACAATGTCTACTTGAAAATTCGGAAAGACCACTCCATTTCCTGCATTTAGGCCCTTTGGCACAAATCTAAACCGTTTCACCTAATTACAACGAATTTTACATTACGTTTGAAACACTGCTGGTAACAATGTCCATTTAATGTTCATGACAACCCTCTCCATTCACTATATTTAGAATAACCGACCAAAGGATCTTGAGAAACACATTTAAAGGCCCTAGAACAATTCATGTACGTAGTAGGGTAACTGTAAGAATATTTTAACAAGTCTATTGTTGACTGACCAAGCGGTCTGTATCACGCCACCCCTACCCGTGTTCCGGAGCAGAATTGCGAAAAGAGTTGCATCTTGCGCTGTTTATAAAATGCAGTCACGGGGAATAATTTGTACAAAAAGATTTCTTAGGCCCCTGAAAACAGTTATCATCATGAAAATATTATGTCTCTGTATAAGTGCGATGGTGTTGGTGCAGTACATTGAGGAGTAGATCATCTGCAATAAGCGTTGGTGCTTTCAAATTTACTTTCATTTATTCCGATCCTTATCCTTCAGAGCTATGTGGCGCTGAATGACACGGTTGTTACCTCAGGAGCTACTTTTCTAATAGCCAATGAGATATAGGCCCTAGTCAGTGTCTTTTATTTCACTTACTCCTCTTTCTAATCATATATTTCAATTCGTTTGTAAATGGCATTTATTGTGTCAGTAATGTAGTTAGTAAATAGCTATTTCCCTATTGATAAATGAAAATCCACAGCCTGCTTCCAGTCTCCGACCAGGCCAGGAATGGAATGAATGAAGCCCCCATCTAGCGGCCAGGATAGGAACTGTGCCGGCTGCCGAGGCCTGACCCACTCCTCTGGGGCAATGGTTAAATGAATGACAGATGAAATGAAATGATAGTGGAGAGTGTTGCTGGAATGAAATATTGACAGGGAAAACCGGAGTACCCGGAGAAAAACCTGTCTGCCTCCGTTTTGTCCAGCACAGATCTCACATGGAGTGACCGGGATTTGAACCACGGACCCAGCGGTGAGAGGCCGGCGTGCTGCCGCCTAAGCCACGGAGGCTCTAAATAGCTACTTCCCTATTAATTATTATAATTATCATTACGGAAAAATGACCTGAATATTACGTCCATTATACCGTACTACGTATCACCCCCACTACCACCACAGAAAGTTATATTTTTACATTTGTTGTTTCTATTAGTTTATGTATAATGTGGCAGTTCTGTATTAGTATTCATTATCATCCATAAAACATATAAATCCAACGGGCGAAGCCGGGCACCACTCCTAGTCATTAATTCTTTTCTTTTATTCAATATTTTAATGTTCTTAAAATTAAGATTAGAATAGAATATGATTTTAATTTTTATAAGCTGATTTATTTTTAATTATAATTTTATTATATTTTTAACTTCTTAATTTTAATTGTTTCACCATAATATTAATTAATAATAATAATTTTAATGTTAATTTTACTTTTCTTTAGCGTTTTATTGTTCTAAAAATTAAAGATATAAACGTATTATAACTTTAATTTTTATGAGCTTATTTATTTTTATTATACTTTAATTACGCCTGCCATTTTTGAAACTTCTTAATATAAATTGTTTTTTTATTGTTTCATGTACTTTAGGTCGATGACATAAAGCGATATTGTTTAGTTTTCAGTAATATTAACACTTATATCGCTGAAAGATCCAACCCTCAGCATCATCATAAATCGTCCTTATAGGAAGTGGTTAATACAGAATATAGACCACTAACTTATAAAGGCTTAAACATTACCCGGGCAACGCAGGGTAAAACAACCAG
Source organism: Meconema thalassinum (assembly GCA_946902985.2). Lineage (NCBI taxonomy): Eukaryota > Metazoa > Arthropoda > Insecta > Orthoptera > Tettigoniidae > Meconema > Meconema thalassinum. The sequence goes on from OX336390.1 coordinate 57,539,531, forward strand.
TGTTGAGATGTATTTGGTACTGCCCCTGTGATAAACAGTAGTGTGACAGGGCGTGCTTGCTCTACGGAATGTAACCTCTAAACCTGAAAAGGAATGAGAATGTCACAAAATGTATCACGAATCCCTGAGCTCATTAATTAACGGCTTATGTACCACACCTTTCTCGGCAACAGGTAATATCGATCCAGTAACGTGAGGGGATATTCCTCGAGATTTCAAATAATGCTGAAGTTCTGCACAGGCTGGCTGCGTGGCACGGCGGTAACGTTCTCACTTGCTGTGCTCAAGGTTGCAGGATCGAATCCTGGCGCAGTCAGCTGGCATTTGAGGGTGCGCAAATGCGAGGGAGTCTTGTCAGTATATTTACTGGCCCGTTAAATATCCCCTTTGGGGCTACTTTCCGGCATCTCAGCGTCTCTAAAAGCCACAGTAGTCAAAAGGGACGTAAAACAACATTAATATTACTTCTAATGCACTAAAGTGAAATTATATTAATAACTCTTGTTAACTTTGACAGTGTTAATCAGAGGATTGTCATTGTGTTCGCACTGTCATGACCTCCACCACAAAACTGAACAAAGATAGAACATGTCCCAATAGCAGCAAGTAGAAGGCTGTCTGTAGGTGATTCAGTGTAAACTGTTCAGTTTCAGAGGGATCCTTCCTTGGTGCATCTAGATGCTTGCGCATGGTTATTCTCTCTAGATCTAACTCGGCCCACTTATTGTAGAGTCCTACTTCCACAGTGCGCATGACAGTCGCAGAGAGCTCTGGAGTAAGAGGTGAATATATACGAGTAACAAAACCAAAACAGAATCCATTCACCCTTTCCTCCATTACATGAATGAGACTTTTCACGTAGTCCCCATTCACCTTCTTCCTCAATTCCTCTTCGGCAGAAGTCTTTATTATAATTTATTATAATAAGTCTTTCAGACAGCTCACGAGGCAGTTTTGGTAAGGAAGCTGAAAGGAGTGTTGAGAAGCTGTATAGAAGAGATTTTGGGAAACTCGCAGCTGTTCTGTTGTGACATTGAATGAGGTACCATATAATGGTTAGTAAAACTATGAAAGTCCAAGTCAATACATCGAATGGCAGGGCTATATTCTGGTATTGAGGTGTGCGATTGGATTTCGGCACAAGAAATATGAGCTCCCCAAACAAGTGTGGATAGACAGGTTCAGACACATCATTGAACCCAGTATCAAAAAATTGCAGTGAAAAATCCACCATGTTATTTTGAATAGCGCTATAGTCATTGGGGTAATCATATCTAATAAACGTTGGTACCGCATTGATGTGTGAATGAAAATATCTCAAAACTTCTCCCCTCCGTCCTTGAAATTTGTTGCTGTTTAGGGCTTCTGGTAAAAGTGACTTGGAACTTGTTGTGAGTTTTATAACATTGCCGTGCATATTAAGTGGCTTTCGGGCATACAGGTTATTGACAGCTTCGTGGGTTACATCGTGAATAACAATTGTGCCTCCTGATCCAAAAGGATTGTAGGTGAATGTCTTTATGTGTTCTCTCTCATTGCTCGCTGAGGTAGATATAGAGACCACCACATTTAGTATCTTGTATCGCCACAATACTTGGAACACAGGGGATTCACAGCTGGTCACAGGAGAGACAATGAACACGAGGAACCGTCCTCGGGGGTTCCAACCACTCAGTTGACTCAGAAGGGCAACACTCTGATTAACAACCTCCATGGAGCACTGGTGAAGGAAGACGAGATATGTGTTACTCTTGGAGAACTGTTCCATCCTCAGATCTTCCTCACCATTTACCAACTGCACACCAGTGTAACATCTCTGGTGTATGAAATTTAGCAATGTCGAGGTGATAGAGCTGTGGTTATGTCTGTCCATGTAGACCGTTAAAGTATTATTGAATTCATTACCAATGTTTTCAAGTAATGCTGTGGTCAGTAATGCGTGACTCATAATATTATAATTTGGTTGATATGTCTGTGTATTGAAGGTATTATTTTTAGGAGCCTGGTTCGTTAATGTGGATAGAAAGAGGTAGAACGCTGTCGCACACATCATCGTACGCAAGTTGAAAATCTGTAACAAACGAACAAAGCATTCTGATATAGGATCATGACACTAATAATAATTATTATGATAATGATGCTTATAATTCATTTTAGTACACACATAATCACTTGAAGGTAACTGTGTATCTGGGGAAGATGACCTCGTAGTTCCGCCCCTAAAACAACAATAACATATCTAACTCTCCGTATCTTACGCTGTAAAAGATTGTATGTAATGTCTCCCCACAATGGCCTTGATCCGAACCCCCTCTCAACGGTAATGCTATAGTTTTCTCCCTCTTTTGCATCCCATAACAAATACAGTATATATACACACATATTATATACTAATGACATGTAATGTGTCCCAGTAATTGGGTTTACTGTATATTGAGTTGACAGACTGAAGAGTTGAAATATAACTTGATGAAATGTTTGGCCCTGGAAAAAGGCGGCCATCTTGTACGCTCCACCGTGTTACCACATTGCATTAGATATTACTTGACAGAGTTGAGAAAGTAATTCTTCGGTAGTGACGAACCAGGATCCTTAATTTGCACTTAGCTAGTATATGGCTCACGAAGCGAAGCTAGATACTATTCTCTTCTGTCTGGCCGATAATTACTGTTTGTAGGCTACTTCAAGCAAGGGTTTGTATGTAAAGCCTTTTTAATATTGCTACACAACGAAGTGACCGAATGGAGCGAGCGCAGAATAAAACGAACACCACACGGTACCGTAGGCCTATGTTTGGGGTTAGCAACATTTTATTTATCCTGTAAATCAAGCCCACAATTGCCGACAAAACTGGAACTTCACTATATAAGTGGTGTTATAAAGAGGGGATGGTGGGTGGGTTATAGACAGCGGAGGAAGGAACATCCATAACGACATCGTTTCCACAATAATTATTCATCATTACACAAGGCATTTCGGCTAATTTAAGTAGTTGTGTAGTTGGTTCATCATTCCCGAAGTGTTACTAACAAAAATAACGCTACAAAATTATATCAACCCACAATGCCACTCGTAAACGGTAAATCACGGCAAAAACTTAGAAAGTGTGGAACGTATTACTGATAAATTACTAAAGTACCGGTATTACGCACCTGATAAAAAACTAGCTTATTTACTATAATATCTACAAAGAAATGATGATCCCATCCACAATCAGTCTCCCTCGACCAACTTATCATGCGTAACTACTATTCCTGTGATACAGTTGTGGGAATATACTAAATAATGACTTAACGAGAACACCCTTTCTAAGGAGACACAGAAGCACGATTTATTTACATACAATATTACATTATTGAAATATTCTGTCGATTAAAACCTTAAGTCAATAACCGGTTGCACTTTAATCACAGTTCCGGTTTGGCCACTTTGTGACCTTCCACAGAGTTATTTTATAAAATACGTAAAGAAGCAAGACTTGCATACAAAAATGTCCTTAGGCTATCAAAAGTTGTTATCAAAATAACTACTTAAAATACTAACAGTCTTAAGGCTGAAAAAACACTTTAGATAAAATAATAAGATCTATTACGATATGTTATAAAATGAAAGATATAAATCTTGATAAAAAAAACAGCTTGACGTTAAAAGAGTAATCTAAAAAGAAGAATAAGAGAGAAGAGAGAAATGAGACACAAATTATAAGAAGTCAGAAAGAAGAAGGAAATATAAACATTAGAAACACTTACGTGGTTGTCAATAAGGACTTTTCATTACATTATTGACATTAATGGAAGCCATTAAACTAGAGATTTCAAAGAATAAGTGAACACATGAGTACGGTACCAACCAAGACGGACTACAATATCTCAGACCATAACATCAAAACTAAGATGGTGGCAATCGTAGGGGAACAGTTGTTGACACTGGCAGGCATGGCGCCATCTATATAGCGGCAATTTCGAAGACAAACATTCGCATAATTGATTAAATTCCACCAGAAATTACAGGATTTTATGTAATTAGGCACACATTCAATATGAAACCGTGATGTACTCCGATAAAAGCAACTCGAACAGGCAGTAGCTAAAAATACAGGCACAAATAAAGCAAAGATAAGCCAAATATATAAAAATGCAAATATTTCTAAATCGAGCTACAAGAATGAAAATAAATATTGTTGTTGTTGCTTATATTAGGAGCTACGACATCTTGGTCTTATAGCCCCATGTATTTGTATGTGGAATTTGTGTGATGACCTGTGTTATTGTTATGACTGAACTAGTGGGTTTGAAAATTGGAGATTGCTTTGGGAAGGAGAAGAAACATCCTGGTATTTCCCTGGAGTAGAAGTGGGGAAATCACGGAAACCACTTCAAGGATTTGAAGAGGTAGCAGCCGTATTCTTACATTAGGTACCATCCCAGGTGGGGAAACCACAGACAGCCACTTCCAGGATGGCTGAGGTGGGCATCGAACCCTCCTCTACTCAGCTCCCTCATGAGGCTGAGTGCACCCCGTTCCAGCCCTCGCCCTAGAATTAAATTTCTTCGCAATGTGTATGTCAGTCCAATCTACGGATCAAATTACACAAATCTTCCATTTCTGGAGATCATAAGGAGTTTCATTGATGCCTGTCATACGTCATAGACTGTTGCATTGATGTTGATTCTTTTAAGGCCTTTGCGACATCGTGGTCATGTTGTCCCTTGTACTTAGATGTGTGTAGACTCTGTCTGATAACCTTTTTCATTGCAATGGCTGTAGCAGTGTGTATATTTGTAATTGAAGCTAGGATTTTGAAGAAGGTGGCCGTAGTTTTAAGCTAGGAACCATCTCGACATTCGCTAGTTATTGTTTTAAGGGGCAAAACAACGAGGTCATCTGCCCTTCTCGGCATTTGCCTGGAGTAGACGTTAGAAAACATGGAAAACCACTTTAAGGACAGCTGAGTTGGGACTCGATCCGTCTCTTCTCAGTTTTGCCTCACGAAGCTGGGCGTGCCCCGTTCCAACTTTCAGACTAGATTTAAATTTATTGGCAGAGCCAGGAATCAAACCTAGGGCCTTTGGATCCACAGTCTCAGTGCGATCCCCGAGACCACATAATGCGGAACATACCGTTACAACCTTATCATAATGGTAGAGTTTACATTTTAACATTAAGAATGATATCTGAGAACACCCAATACCACGTCCTCTTAGAAACAGATGATCATGATATATCTTTGCTTTGACTGATAGGCCTCCTGAGAATAGCCCTTATTAAAAGCTCTAACGAATACTGGATTTGAGTTGCAAGGAAACTTAATTTCCACTATACCAAGGTCACAATCAAGACACAAGGTTTCCCTTACCAACATTTGCATCTTGTCAAAAGTAGATAGGCTATAGGTTATTGTAATTAGAAAGATGACTCACCAAATTTTGTCCTGCTAGGTCCGCCTGTCACTGCAGTGTCCATTTACATTTCTCCCCATGAGCATAGATAATATTCTTATAGAATGCATTTACGTCCAAAGAATTAGACGCTTTAAAACTCACACTGACGGTATGTCATTATGCCTGCCATCATCATATATCGTTATAACTCCTTATAAGGTAATAGAAATACAGAAAACAATTGCTTACCACGGTGGGTGAGTGGTTATAGTGTCGGACTACCAACCCCAAGATTGCAGGTTCGCCCCTGGCCATGGTAAGTGATTTTTGAAGGCGACAAAAATCACGATACTCATGTCATACGTTGTTGGCATGTTAAAGAACCCATTTGAATTCAGTAGGCCGTGTTCAATGGCAAAATTAATCTCGGGATTTTCCGCCAACACAAAGTTCCTCCATTCTCTACTTGAAAGCGCTGTAGTGTCAAGGAGTTTAGATAGCTAACCTCCTTGACTTTCATAGCGTTCAAAGGAACGACGAAATTCGACATGCAAGCTACCCTCTGGGTGTCAATTAACAAAGCTTCCACCAGGCACCCGAGGCCATACGATATTATTATTATTATTACTGCGAAAAGAACCATCTAGCTATTATCAAGCTTATTTCCAAAGATATCGAAAGTAGAAACTCCATCCTGTCCACACCACTCTGAGAAATTTTCCCCATAACCTAATAACACATGTTGTATCCATACGTTCTCCTGGACTTTTTCTGTCTTTGGGAAGTGTAATTGTATAGTAAGATGGTTGATAAGGGAAACTTGTGGGAATAGCACCAGGTGTTAATTTAAGAATTTTCCTGGCAATGCGAATTGGGTCACCATTTTTAGTTGGGGAAAGACGTTCCCTAACCATGAATGTACTGTATGTTCAATTTGTCAAAACACACACTACTATTGGCGCTTAAACGTCGAAATAATCCCTGTGTATATTTCTTATCCAATTCTTCTTTGGTGTTTTATGAAATGTAAATGTTAAAATAACCTGCAACAGTATAATTCGATCTACAGCTCGTCACAAAGCACGTGCGACCCGGTTCGTGATTTATCACAACACTGATGACATTATATAATACCGGTTTTTATTAATATTCGCAATGTACTACGGTGCACTGTTAACATGATAATCAGTACGAGATCACTCGAGAAATATGCTATTTATACGAATTCTTAGCAGTAGACACCACTCTATATCTGATCAACAAAAGTAAACAAACAGCCGTTACTCGATAGCTCCCCTACAATTACCCCCATATTTCCCCCATCGATTGTCGTATTACGGTTTGATATAATGTAGTCGGTCTTGGTACCAACATATACACAATCGATAATTGTCAGTTCGAGATATTGCCTCAGAACTTTTAAGCAATAGACCTCAAACAAAAATTATAAATTACTATTCGGAAATGGCCTATGAGTACTCTGCTGAGGTAATGTTAATTCATTGGAACTGAAACATTAAAGATCAGCATTTATATACTAATAATAAATTTAAAGGTCTGATAGGGAATGTCCACAAGCTGTTCATGACAACCTATGTATTAAGGTTTAAAAGATCTGTATATGGAACCACTCGCAAATCAAGATTAACTTTTGTAATTTAAGGTACATTTATGAAAGCATATTGTGCCGTGGACAGATCAGGTACAGGAAAAGGTCCGTGATAAGAAGAAAGCATATAAAAGCTGGCTTTCCCTAACGACAGACGTGAACAGAGAAAGGTATGTGGCTGAAGACAGAGCCAAACACTACAACAACCTCTATCTTAACTTGGACACCAAAGAAGATGAAAAGGATATTTACCGTCTGGCCAAAGCCCGAGTAAGAAGAGCAAGGGATATTGAACACTATGTGTGCATAAAGAGCAAAGAAGTCCAAAGACTACAGAACAAACATGCTATGCTCAAGCGATGGAAAGAGCATTTCGAGTAGATCTCAAACATAGAGTTTCCGCATCCAGCAATCCCAGAATGTGTCTCAACTAACGGGCCTATCCCCCAAATCACTGCAAAGGAAGTTACTACTGCCCTAAAAAGCATGATAAACCATAAATCTCCTGGGCCAGACAACCTCCCTGCTGACTTCTGGAAAGTTTAGGAACTGCAATCTACTGCGATAGATTGGCTTGTTACCTCTTTCAATGCCATATTGGACTCTGGCCACATGCCCATTAACTGGGCTACAAGCATCACAGTACCGATTTTCAAGATCAAAAGAGACACAGCGGAATGTTCGAACCATCGCCCAGTACGTCTTCTCTCACATACAATGAAGATCTTTGAGAGAATTTTTGATCGACGCCTACCTGCCATCACCGAACTCAGCTCCAACCAATACGAGGTTGCCAAGGGGGCTGGAATCGCTGACACCAAATTCGCAGTGCGATTACTCATGGAGACGCACCTTAAGAATAGAAAGCCTCTGCCTATTGCCTTTCTTGACCTTAAAAAGGCCCTCGATCATGTTCCTCATGAGCTGATTTGGTATGCGCTCCTCAACCATGGTGTGCCAGAGTCATTTGTAAATGTGATCAATATATTATACACGAACACCAGCAGTAGTGTACGTTGTGCTGTTGGCACCTCGGAAAACTTTCATGTAAATGTCAGCGTCCACCAAGGCTCAGCACTATCACCGTCCCTTTTGGTTCTTGTGATGGACACAATCACTCGAGACCTGCAACGGAATATACCTTGGACCCTTCTGTATGCAGATGATATAATGGTAGCAGATGTCACCCGAGGAAAACTCCAATGCCAAGTTGAAGACTGGAATAACCGCCTCTCCCATTATGGTCTTTGTCTGAATGTGAAAAAGACGGAGTATCTGGAGTTAAACCCAAGCAAGGGTACCATTCAAGCCGCTGGACAAAATCTAGTCAAGACAGAAAGCTTCAGGTACCTAGGATCCCGTCTGCAGAGTGATGCCAATGATGAAGTAAGAGTAAGGGTAAACGCAACCTGGTTGCGGTGGAAGGAGGTCACGAGTGCGCTTTGCGACAAGAAAATGTCATTTCGTCTCAAATCCAAGATATATTGGATAATGGTACGGCCAGTTGCGCTGTATGGAGTTGAATGCCCACCATCCGACAAAATTTCAGAATTTCACCTACACGCCATGGAAATGAGAATGCTCCGTTGGACAATGGACATCTCTCTTATTGACCACGTCAGAAACGACACAATTCGGGAGCAAATGGGTGTCGCCCCAATTGTGAACAAAATGAGAGAAAAACGGCTCCGATGGTATGGCCATGCCCTGCGAGCAGCGCCCGATACTGTAACTAAATCTGTCCTCCATTTTGAGGTTGAAGGCCTACGCCCCAGAAGACGACCGAAGCAGCGTTGGCAAGACACAATTAATGGCGACTTAAAAATTGCCGGCCTAAATCCAGCTGACGCACGATACCGGACGAAATGGAGGTCAATGACCAAAAAAGCGGACCCTGCACCAGCGGGACAAGGCTAGGAAGGAGAAGAAGAGGAAGAAGAAGATTGTGCAATAATGACGTGCCGTATCCAAGGTTACATTTAATACTTAGATTTGCAGTCAAATGACCAAAGCGGGGTATTTTAATTGAATGCCCGTAGGCTCCCCAAAAATTTCAATTTTATGTAGTTCCAACTTCGCTACCAGAGATGCCACTATCTCCGACACCTAGTGGTGAACGTTAGAACTTGATAGAGCGTTTCTAAGCAAATTACCTACAAATTGAGCAACACACTACGATTTGAGGTGGTAGGTTCTTTTACATGCCATAAATCTATGACATGGTCCCGCCGGCTTTATTTCCCCTCCGATAGATGGAATACTGAAAGATTTTAACGTTCTTAAAAATCCAACGACTTTGGCCGGGTTTCAAACCGCGATCTTGGGCATTGCAGTTCAGCATGCTACCGACTACGTCACCGAAGCCAATAAGGTTACATTTAAATAACAGTTTACTAAGAGAGGAAAGATATAGATCTAAGTTAGGGCAAACCTAAAAGCATAGACACTAGAGTTCAAAGAAAGAATTTTAATATTGAATTTATTAAGGGGAAGAACAGCGAGGTCATCTGCCTGTCACCCTCAAAAGAAATACGAACATAATACGGTCGTGTGGTCACCTGTACCATTCCCTGCTTATGCCAAATGGCACAGGACAGATAGACAATACTTTATTTATTACAAAACCTTACGGTGAGAAAATTGTTATGCTACTATTCACCAATTCTTGGAAATATACCTTTTATACGCAGACCAATCTCCCATCCTGTCACGGCTAGGCTCAAAGTACTGAAATATGCCAACAACCAATCAGATGGTGATGACATGGTTTTCAAATATTATTAGGAAATAAAAGAGTACGGTAATATTTGAGGTATATGAATGTGATTATTTGAATAGCATCAAAGTTAAAACACGAAACTTACCTCTTCTTGAGTATTTGGAGAACGAGAATTGTGCAACTCGTATAGTTCATTTGAACGTCTTCCCTCACTAATTCAAACCATGATATTTTATCCGACGCCGTTTGTGATTTGCGTGTATCCCACAGGAGAGAACTGCCTTATGCTGTATTGATCTACTATAAATGAATGTCCACTACTAATAATCGACCAGTGTTCCCATGGAGATACAAGCTACATTTAGAACACATTTTTTCCTGTTTTATATACTGTAATTATTTTGACACATTATTCTTTGTTTCTGTAGCACGCCATCATGTTTTGTGACAATTGCCAACCTGATAACAGACCGTGTTTCTTATTGATTTCCTTTCATGTGTCCCCATTCTGGTTAGGTTAGGTTAGGGGGTAGTAGTAGTACTCTCTTGCAGTCGAATTTAAATTGCTAAGGGTGGAATTCAGAGGCATTTCCTGAGGACACCTTGGCTTGAGGACACCTTAAGGAAGATATTTGCGGAACTTCCTTGAGGAAGCCATCTGAAGGCTCCCTTGAGGCTTCCTTGAGGCTTCCATAAGCAGACCTCAAGGCTTCCTTGAGAAGAAATACTATTCAGAGTTCTTTCTTGAGGAAGCCATGGCCTCAGGGAGCCTTCACGACTGCGCACGACAGGTCGTGTGCTAAGGTAGGGGACAAGCTACCTTAAGGAATCCTTATCACACGAAAAATGGCGTAAGATGACTTTCTTGATGATACTGAAGAATTATTTGAAGACGAAGACGTGCCAAGACGATAGATAAGAGATTTCTAGAATCCATAGAATTTTTTTTCGGAGATACCACTTTTCAAAGGATGTTGTGACAAACGTGATTTTGCTGTTAGTTCAGTTTGAAATAGGGCGAAGCAGAATAAGACTTTGACTCTCTCCAATGTCACAGATTTCAATTATTCTACGGTTTTATGCCACAATAAACTTTAAGGTAAGAGGAACATTCGAAACAAAAACCAAATAGCGGTACGAAAAGTACCCAATTAAGATACGGTAAGTCCCAATTCTTTTGTTGCTTAGTTACGGTACTGCAGTGTAGGCTATATAATTAAGATACGGTAAGCCCCCATTCTTTTGTTGGTTGGGTACGGTACTGCAGTGTAGGTTATATAATTAAGATACGGTAAGTCCCCATTCTTTTGTTGGTTAGGTACGGTACTGCAGTGTAGGTTATATAATTAAGATACGGTAAGCCCCCATTCTTTTGTTGGTTAGGTACAGTACGGCAGTGTAGGCTATATAATTAAGATACGGTAAGTCCCCATTCTTTTGTTGGTTGGGTACAGTACTGCAGTGTAGGTTATATAATTAAGATACGGTAAGTCCCCATTCTTTTGTTGGTTAGGTACGGTACTGCAGTGTAGGTTATATAATTAAGATACGGTAAGCCCCCATTCTTTTGTTGCTTAGGTACGGTACTGCAGTGTAGGTTATATAATTAAGATACGGTAAGCCCCCATTCTTTTGTTGGTTAGGTACGGTACTGCAGTGTAGGTTATATAATTAAGATACGGTAGGCCCCCATTCTTTTGTTGGTTAGGTACGGTACTGCAGTGTAGGTTATATAATTAAGATACGGTAAGTCCCCATTCTTTTGTTGGTTGGGTACAGTACTGCAGTGTAGGCTATATAATTAAGATACGGTAAGCCCCCATTCTTTTGTTGGTTGGGTACAGTACTGCAGTGTAGGTTATATAATTAAGATACGGTAAGTCCCCATTCTTTTGTTGGTTGGGTACGGTACTGCAGTGTAGGTTATATAATTAATATACGGTAAGTCCCCATTCTTTTGTTGGTTGGGTACAGTACTGCAGTGTAGGTTATATAATTAAGATACGGTAAGTCCCCATTCTTTTGTTGCTTAGGTACGGTAATGCAGTGTAGGTTATATAGTTAAGATACGGTAAGTCCCCATTCTTTTGTTGCTTAGGTACGGTACTGCAGTGTAGGTTATATAATTAAGATACGGTAAGTCCCCATTCTTTTGTTGGTTAGGTACGGTACTGCAGTGTAGGTTATATAATTAAGATACGGTAAGTCCCCATTCCTTTGTTGGTTGGGTACGGTACTGCAGTGTAGGCTATATAATTAAGATACGGTAAGTCCCCATTCTTTTTTTGCAGAGGTACGGTACTGCAGTGTAGGTTATATAATTAAGATACGGTAAGTCCCCATTCTTTTGTTGCTTAGGTACGGTACTGCAGTGTAGGCTATATAATTAAGATACGGTAAGTCCCCATTCTTCTGTTGCTTAGGTACGGTACTGCAGTGTAGGTTATATAATTAAGATACGGTAAGTCCCCATTCTTTTGTTGGATGGGTACGGTACTGCAGTGTAGGCTATATAATTAAGATACGGTAAGTCCCCGTTCTTTTGTTGCTTAGGTACGGTACTGCAGTGTAGGTTATATAATTAAGATACGGTAAGCCCCCATTCTTTTGTTGGTTGGGTACGGTACTGCAGTGTTGGCTATATAATTAAGATACGGTAAGTCCCCATTCTTTTGTTGCTTAGGTACGGTACTGCAGTGTAGGTTATATAATTAAGATACGGTAAGCCCTCATTCTTTTGTTGGTTGGGTACAGTACTGCAGTGTAGGTTATATAATTAAGACACGGTAAGCCCCCATTCTTTTGTTGGTTAGGTATGGTACTGCAGTGTAGGTTATATAATTAAGATACGGTAAGCCCCCATTCTTTTGTTGGTTAGGTACGGTACTGCAGTGTAGGTTATATAATTAAGATACGGTAAGCCCCCATTCTTATGTTGGTTGGGTACAGTACTGCAGTGTAGGTTATATAATTAAGATACGGTAAGCCCCCATTCATTTGTTGGTTAGGTACGGTACTGCAGTGTAGGTTATATAATTAAGATACGGTAAGTCCCCATTCTTTTGTTGGTTAGGTACGGTACTGCAGTGTAGGTTATATAATTAAGATACGGTAAGCTCCCATTCTTTTGTTGGTTAGGTACGGTACTGCAGTGTAGGTTATATAATTAAGATACGGTAAGTCCCCATTCTTTTGTTGGTTGGGTACGGTACTGCAGTGTAGGTAATATATTTAAGATACGGTAGGCCCCCATTCTTTTGTTGGTTAGGTACGGTACTGCAGTGTAGGTTATATAATTAAGATACGGTAAGCCCCCATTCTTTTGTTGGTTGGGTACGGTACTGCAGTGTAGGTTATATAATTAAGATACGGTAAGCCCCCTTTCTTTTGTTGGTTAGGTACGGTACTGCAGTGTAGGTTATATAACTAAGATACGGTAAGCCCCCATTCTTTTGTTGGTTGGGTAAGGTACTGCAGTGTAGGTTATATAATTAAGATACGGTAAGTCCCCATTTTTTTGTTGGTTGGGTACGGTACTGCAGTGTAGGTTATATAATTAAGATACGGTAGGCCCCCATTCTTTTGTTGGTTAGGTACGGTACTGCAGTGTAGGTTATATAAATAAGATACGGTAAGCCCCCATTCTTTTGTTGGTTGGGTACGGTACTGCAGTGTAGGTTATATAATTAAAATACGGTAAGCCCCCATTCTTTTGTTGGTTAGGTACGGTACTGCAGTGTAGGTTATATAATTAAGATACGGTAAGCCCCCATTCTTTTGTTGGTTGGGTACGGTACTGCAGTGTAAGTTATATAATTAAGATACGGTAAGTCCCCATTCTTTTGTTGGTTGGGTACGGTAGTGCAGTGTAGGTTATATAATGAAGATACGGTAAGTCCCCATTCTTTTGTTGGTTGGGTACGGTACTGCTGTGTAGGCTATATAATTAAGATACGGTAAGTTCCCATTCTTTTGTTGGTTAGGTACGGTACTGCAGTTTAGGTTATACGGTATAATTAAGATACGGTAAGTCCCCATTCTTTTGTCGGTTAGGTACGGTACTGCATTGTAGGCTATATAATTAAGATACGGTAAGCCCCCATTGTTTTGTTGCTTAGATACGGTACTGCAGTGTAGGTTATATAATTAAGATACGGTAAGTCCCCATTCTTTTGTTGCTTAGGTACGGTACTGCAGTGTAGGCTATATAATTTAGATACGGTAAGTCCCCATTCTTTGTTGGTTGGGTACAGTACTGCAGTGTAGGTTATATTATTACGATACGGTAAGTCCCCATTCTTTTGTTGGTTAGGTACGGTACTGCAGTGTAGGTTATATAATTAAGATACGGTAAGTCCCCATTCTTTTGTTGGTTAGGTACGGTACTGCAGTGTAGGTTATGTAATTAAGATACGGTAAGTCCCCATTCTTTTGTTGGTTGGGTACAGTACTGCAGTGTAGGCTATATAATTAAGATACGGTAGGGCCCCATTCTTTTGTTGGTTAGGTTCAGTACTGCAGTGTAGGTTACATAATTAAGATACGGTAAGTCCCCATTCTTTTGTTGGTTAGGTACGGTACTGCTGTGTAGGTTATATAATTAATATACGGTAAGTCCCCATTCTTTTGTTGGTTGGGTACAGTACTGCAGTGTAGGCTATATAATTAAGATACGGTAGGCCCCCATTCTTTTGTTGGTTAGGTACGGTACTGCAGTGTAGGTTATATAATTAAGATACGGTAAGCCCCCATTCTTCTGTTGGCTAGGTACGGTACTGCAGTGTAGGTTATATAATTAAGATACGGTAAGCCCCCATTCTTGTGTTGGTTGGGTACAGTACTGCAGTGTAGGTTATATAATTAAGATATGGTATGTCCCCATTCTTTTGTTGGTTGGGTACAGTACTGCAGTGTAGGTTATATAATTAAGATACGGTAAGCCCCCATTCTTTTGTTGGTTTGGTACAGTACTGCAGTGTAGGTTATATAATTAAGATACGGTAAGTCCCCATTCTTTTGTTGGTTGGGTACGGTACTGCAGTGTAGGTTATATAATTAAGATACGGTAAGTCCAATTCTTTTGTTGCTTAGGTACGGTACTGCAGTGTAGGTTATATAATTAAGATATGGTAAGCCCCCATTCTTTTGTTGGTTAGGTACGGTATTGCAGTGTAGGCTATATAATTAAGATACGGTAAGCTCCCATTCTTTTGTTGCTTGGGTACGGTACTGCAGTGTAGGCTATATAATTAAGATACTGTAAGCCCCCATTCTTTTGTAGGTTGGGTACGGTACTGCAGTGTAGGCTATATAATTAAGATACGGTAAGCCCCCATTCTTTTGTTGGTTGGGTACAGTACTGCAGTGTAGGTTATATAATTAAGATACGGTAAGTCCCCATTCTTTTTTTGGTTGGGTACAGTAATGCAGTGTAGGTTATATAATTAAGATACGGTAAGCCCCCATTCTTTTGTTGGTTGGGTACAGTACTGCAGTGTAGGTTATATAATTAAGATACGGTAAGCCCCATTCTTTTGTTGGTTGGGTACAGTACTGCAGTGTAGGTTATATAATTAAGATACGGTAAGCCCCCATTCTTTTGTTGGTTGGGTGCAGTACTGCAGTGTAGGTTATATAATTAAGATACGGTAAGCCCCCATTCTTTGTTGGTTAGGTACAGTACTGCAGTGTAGGTTATATAATTAAGATACGGTAAGCCCCCATTCTTTTGTTGGTTGGGTACAGTACTGCAGTGTAGGTTATATAATTAAGATACGGTAAGTCCCCATTCTTTTGTTGGTTGGGTACGGTACTGCAGTGTAGGTTATATAATTAAGATACGGTAAGCCCCCATTCTTTTGTTGGTTAGGTACGGTACTGCAGTGTAGGTTATATATTTAAGATACGGTAAGCCCCCATTCTTTTGTTGGTTGGGTACAGTACTGCAGTGTAGGTTTTATAATTAAGATACGGTAAGTCCCCATTCTTTTGTTGGTTGGGTACGGTACTGCAGTGTAGATTATATAATTAAGATACGGTAAGCCCCCATTCTTTTGTTGGTTAGGTACGGTACTGCAGTGTAGGTTATATAATTAAGATACGGTAAGCCCACATTCTTTTGTTGGTTAGGTACAGTACTGCAGTGTAGGCTATATAATTAAGATACGGTAAGCCCCCATTCTTTTGTTGGTTGGGTACAGTACTGCAGTGTAGGCTATATAATTAAGATACGGTAAACCCCCATTCTTTTGTTGGTTGGGTACGGTACTGCAGTGTAGGCTATATAATTAAGATACGGTAAGTCCCCATTCTTTTGTTGGTTGGGTACGGTACTGCAGTGTAGACTCTATAATTAAGATACGGTAAGTCCCCATTCTTTTGTTGGTTGGGTACGGTACTGCAGTGTAGGTTATATAATTAAGATACGGTAAGCCCCCATTATTTTGTTGGTTAGGTACGGTACTGCAGTGTAGGCTATAAAATTAAGATACGGTAAGCCCCCATTATTTCGTTGGTTGGGTACAGTACTGCAGTGTAGGTTATATAATTAAGATACGGTAAGTCCCCATTCTTTTGTCGGTTGGGTACGGTACTGCAGTCTAGGCTATATAATTAAGATACGGTAGGCCCCCATTCTTTTGTTGGTTGGGTACGGTACTGCAGTGTAGGCTATATAATTAAGATACGGTAAGTCCCCATTCTTTTGTTGGTTGGGTACGGTACTGCAGTGTAGGTTATATAATTAAGATACGGTAAGCCCCCATTCTTTTGTTGGTTAGGTACGGTACTGCAGTGTAGGCTATTTAATTAAGATACGGTAAGCCCCCATTCTTTCGTTGGTTGGGTACAGTACTGCAGTGTAGGTTATATAATTAAGATACGGTAAGTCCCCATTCTTTTGTCGGTTGGGTACGGTACTGCAGTGTAGGCTATATAATTAAGATACGGTAGGCTCCCATTCTTTTGTTGGTTGGGTACGGTACTGCAGTGTAGGTTATATAATTAAGATACGGTAAGTCCCCATTCTTTTGTTGGTTGGGTACAGTACTGCAGTGTAGGTTATATAATTAAGATACGGTAAGCCCCCATTCTTTTGTTGGTTAGGTACGGTACTGCAGTGTAGGTTATATAATTAAGTTACGGTAAGTCCCCATTCTTTTGTTGGTTGGGTACAGTACTGCAGTGCAGGTTATATAATTAAGATACGGTAAGCCCCCATTCTTTTGTTGGTTAGGTACGGTACTGCAGTGTAGGTTATATAATTAAGGTACGGTAAGCCCCCAATCTTTCGTTGGTTGGGTACAGTACTGCAGTGTAGGTTATATAATTAAGATACGGTAAACCCCCATTCTTTTGTTGGTTGGGTACAGTACTGCAGTGTAGGTTATATAATTAAGATACGGTAAGTCCCCATTCTTTTGTTGGTTGGGTACGGTACTGCAGTGTAGGTTATATAATTAAGATACGCTAAGCCCCCATTCTTTTGTTGGTTGGGTACGGTACTGCAGTGTAGGTTATATAATTAAGATACGGTAAGCCCCCATTCTTTTGTTGGTTGGGTACGGTACTGCAGTGTAGGCTATATAATTAAAATACGGTAAGCGTCCATTCTTTCGTTGGTTGGGTACGGTACTGCAGTGTAGGTTATATAATTAAGATACGGTAAGCCCCCATTCTTCTGTTGCTTAGGTACGGTACTGCAGTATAGGTTATATAATTAAGATACGGTAAGTCCCCATTCTTTTGTTGGTTAGGTACGGTACTGCAGTGTAGGCAATATAATTAAGATACGGTAGGCCCCCATTCTTTTGTTGGTTGGGTACGGTACTGCAGTGTAGGTTATATAATTAAGATAAGGTAAGTCCCCATTCTTTTGTTGGTTAGGTACGGTACTGCAGTTTAGGATATATAATTAAGATACGGTAAGCTCCCATTCTTTTGTTGCTTGGGTACGGTACTGCAGTGTAGGCTATATAATTAAGATACGGTAAGCCCCCATTCTTTCGTTGGTTGGGTACAGTACTGCAGTGTAGGTTATATAATTAAGATACGGTAAGTCCCCATTCTTTTGTTGGTTGGGTACGGTACTGCAGTGTAGGTTATATAATTAAGATACGGTAAGTCCCCATTCTTTTGTTGGTTGGGTACGGTACTGCAGTGTTGGCTATATAATTAAGATACGGTAAGCCCCCATTCTTTCGTTGTTTGGGTACAGTACTGCAGTGTAGGTTATATAATTAAGATACGGTAAGTCCCCATTCTTTTGTTGGTTGGGTACGGTACTGCAGTGTAGGCTATATAATTCAGATACGGTAGGCCCCCATTCTTTTGTTGGTTGGGTACGGTACTGCAGTGTAGGCTATATAATTAAGATACGGTAGGCCCCCATTCTTTTGTTGGTTAGGTACGGTACTGCAGTGTAGGCTATATAATTAAGATACGGTAAGTCCCCATTCTTTTGTTGGTTAGGTACGGTACTGCAGTGTAGGTTATATAATTAAGATACGGTAAGCCCCCATTCTTTTGTTGGTTAGGTACAGTACTGCAGTGTAGGCTATATAATTAAGATACGGTAAGCCCCCATTCTTTTGTTGGTTGGGTACAGTACTGCAGTGTAGGCTATATAATTAAGATACGGTAAGCCCCCATTCTTTTGTTGGTTGGGTACGGTACTGCAGTGTAGGCTATATAATTAAGATACGGTAAGTCCCCATTCTTTTGTTGGTTGGGTACGGTACTGCAGTGTAGGTTATATAATTAAGATACGGTAAGTCCCCATTCTTTTGTTGGTTGGGTACGGTACTGCAGTGTAGGTTATATAATTAAGATACGGTAAGTCCCCATTCTTTTGTTGGTTAGGTACGGTACTGCAGTGTAGGCTATATAATTAAGATACGGTAAGCCCCGATTCTTTTGTTGGTTGGGTACATTACTGCAGTGTAGGCTATATAATTAAGATACGGTAAGCCCCCATTCTTTCGTTGGTTAGGTACGGTACTGCAGTGTAGCTTATATAATTAAGATACGGTAAGCCCCCATTCTTTCGTTGGTTAGGTACGGTACTGCAGTGTAGGTTATATAATTAAGATACGGTAAGCCCCCATTCTTTCGTTGGTTAGGTACGGTACTGCAGTGTAGGTTATATTCTTTAAGGTGTATTATTTGATTATTTAAAATATTTTGATTGTATTGCATTAATATTCATCACCCACGATAATTTGGTTCCCGTCCGTTTGTTGACAGATTGAAATCTGTATTTTACACAGGAAAAAGGCCGTAATTTATATCGTAGTCCTACCGGTAGGTCGACTGCTTATATACCGGTTCAGTGTCAGGTTGATATGTAGGCCTACGTGTTTATTATTAATTAGGTTATGCATAAGTTAAACGATTAGCCTGTTAGCCTATTTTGATGCAAGACTTTCATGCTTCCAGTACCGTAGCCTACTTATACACGGTCCTAAATAACCTACAATACCGGTACCGGTAATGTAAAGTACGATACCGTAACCTATTGTATTAGCCCATATACCGCACCTTAGGAATTTGCAAGAAACTCAGAATAGATGACTTCTAATAATAATCCTGTTTCCTGGCCTCATTATTGGGTTAAAAGTGGTTAGATACAAACATACACACTACTGATAGGTCTATAATACGCAATCTACTGCACGAGACTGATTACCAAGATTTCTCAAGGCCCTAAAATGAATTAACAACAATATAACACGCAGAATAGTAAATTTATGTAGGGAAAACCAGTTTGCTTCTGACTGCAGTAATTGGAGAGACACCCCAGCCATTAAATGGAGGCAGTATTGAATGAAAAATGGAGATTTTTGCCACTTTTGTTTGCCCTTTGAAATGAAGTTATGGATTCGAATAATTTGTATTTCTTGGATAGGCCTATACTTTGGATTCAGCATAGACCCTCAAGGCATCTTTGGATTTCCTATGAAGAATGAGTGACTTAATAATAGTCTAGCCTAGATGAAAGTCATAAAACTGGCAGTTGCTGTTTCATTCAGAGCCTTGGACATCATGGTCATCAACTCCATGTACTTGAGTACCGGTATGTGTATAATCTGTCTGATATCATGGGTTATTGTGTGTATGTGCATTTGTAGTTGATGCTAGGGTCAAGGAGAAGGTGGCTGTGGTCCTATAGGAACCATCCCAGTATTTCCCTGGGATTGAATTGCAGAATCGCTGGAAATCACTTCTAAAATGACTTACATGGGGATCGAACCCATCTCTTCTGTTTTTCCTCATAAGGCGCGAGTACCTTGTTCTAACCCGCAGGCGAGAATAAGAAAGCCTTAGGAACTAGATGTTGACCCATGACATATGCCAAGATAATCCAATTCATCTACACATTGAAATATAAGAGATGTAGTAGGCTAATCCGAAGCCCATGATCCATATACCGTAGGTCAATGGGTCAAGAACCTATATGTTAAAGCATGTACCTAGGTGGTTCAATGGGATACCTTTCTGGGACAGATAACTTCAGTGTTCCACCAAAAGAGCTAGCCAATGTTACAGACTAGTTACATAAAACTTCCAGTTGATAATTTACATTATCTGCGGAAATGAATGTGGACTTGCCTTCGTTACCACAAATTTATAATAACTTTATGATTAATGACACAATAACATTTTATTGACCATGTGTAGGCTATGCCTCACCAAAATGAAACCGTGTCGTTAAACTCTGAATCGTATAAAAACAATACTGTAACTAGGCTCTCTCTCCATTTTCTTTTCAGACTGCATGTGGTGATCTTCGGAGAGTAAGCCAATCTAGCACATGAAAGGCTGTCTTATATCCGAGCATTTGGCACAGTAACCTCCATCGTATGTAAGAATTCTGAACTCTCAGGAAGAATATGATAGGCAAAGGAAATTCTACGAAATGGAGCATTTCCCAAATCATCGACTGTAACCACATACCTATCAAGAGTCGTGGTGGACCAATGGCAGAAGTCTATAGAAAATATAATGGTTCTTTTTCTCTAAAATTGTGTGGCCTGGATTTGCTCACGATTCGAGAATATTCAAAACAGCTTCATGAATTTAAGATTCAATGAACGTGCACGTAGGTCTTTGGATTCAGGGGAACATACACTTATTAGACGCTTAGGGGAACTGAAACCTATTAGCAATTCTATGACTAAACGTACACAACTCAGGACGAAGCAAAAATGTTCTTTTGCGACACTAAACTTTAACTCACTACTCAAGTTTGGTAAGCATAAAGTACTGACGACGATGATGCATAAATATAACATATCGATACAGGCATTGCATACGCGATATCGGGACAACGATGTAATGGACACAAAAGGATATACAGTAGAATCTATAAAGGAGTTAGTGAAGATCGGTAAAATATGCTGGTGTTTGACACGCCTTTTGCTGTAAATAAGAATGTTATCAGCACAGTAGTTAACTTCTGTAGTCCTTCAGAGATTATCTCTTCTAACTCTTCGCTGCAGAAACGAAGAGTATACTCTTATCAACGCACATGCACCCATCAATGGGGGGCTCAATCCCGAGAAAGTGTCTTTGTGCTGGCAGAATTGCCAGAATGCATCATAACCTGAGGTGGTCTCGTCTCTAGGCACGTATTCACACAAGAGTGACAGACTGAACTAATAATTGCCAGAGCCAGGATCCGATATCTGATTTAACACTGATGGCTGTGCCTTAATGTTACTATTATCTTATTGTTAGTATTATTTATAGTAGGCAGATTTCTTAATTAGGCTTCTGTCTGAACATTTCTAAATAATCAAAATTGAAATTTAACTTGTTTCAAATAGCAGTTGTTCTCAATGTTCTGCCTCCTAACCAATAACCATCTGCAAGATACATTTATATAAAACTCTGGTGTCTCAATCTCATTCTTTATTTCAACATGCTACAAAAAGGCTAGCGCCTTATTCAGTCACAGTGCAACAATGGCAAATCTTTTTGGGATAAAAATTAACCATTTGTGATTAATCCTTCTTCTTATTCTGATTATTATTATTGTTGTTTAAAGGGGTTGGACAGCGAGGGGATTCGCCCCTATCTTTTCACTCTACCGGATAAGTTACATCGACACTAATAGCCTACAAGTTCAGTGGTTGTTTGCAATGTGCTATAGATTACTTTTTATTTTAAATACATAATGCAAGGGTTCATTTTCATAAATATTTATTTACATAATGTACAATTATAAATACATTTAATTTGGGACAGGAAGTCTGTTGTTTAAGAATTAATTGCTGCACCTGTACTTTTAGTAACTGCCCCTGTACTCTCAATTCCTGCTCCTTTAAGTTCATATTAATTTTCCTGGTTTGCTTAATATGTAATTCATTGTCATGCGCCAACGTCTCAAAAATAATGTTGGAATAATTAAGCGCTAATCACACATGTATCATACGTGACTAGCTGGCAATCAATTATAATGTTTAACAAATCATCGTTAATATCATGCAACATCAGATTATATTGTAAGACACTTCAGCTTTAATTCTTATACGAATGACACTAGTAAAACCTTTCGTATGTGATTGGTACCAGTGAATCCTGCTTTCGAGGAAGCCTTGAAGAAGCCTTGAGAAAGGGACCTTAAGAAATTACTCTGAAGGTAAATTCAATCTCAAGGAGTCCTTCAGATTGGAACAAGCCTCCAAGCTCCCTTAGTCAAGGTCTCCTCAAGGTGTCCTCAAGAAATGTTTCTGAATTCCACCCTTAATATTCTTATCGTGGTTTGGATAAAAAAAATGGAGTGCCATGGCCTCTTACAGAGATACATGAAAACCTGGGGTTCATGTCTTGAACTACTGTTGCCGTGGTGAAAATGGAGTGGCATGGCCTCTTACAGAAATAGGTGGATACCTGGTCTTCACGTCTTGAACTATTGTTGCCATGGAAACGACCGGCATTGCCATTCCATCATCAGTTTATTTTCTGACATTATTAACCTTTGCTCGAGAGCCAAATGGCCGACATCAGAAAAATGGGGAAGACTATCGAAAATGCATGTAGCCAGTGGTTTCTTCTGGGTCCTGAATTATGTGTATGCAAAATTTGGTTGAGATTGGTGGGACGGTGTAGATTTGTATACGAAACAAACCTCATACAGTACATACATATCCACACACATACAGACTTTCACATTTATATATTAGATTAGTTTCATTAGTTTTTCACCTCTTGAACTTTTTTGTATTAAAAAAGTGGTCCCATAAGAAGTCCCTTGCATCAAAGTTTTTGTTTGACCAAGCTGATTTGTTTTTCTACGTGTAGTCAATCGCTAGAGAAATTGATCTGGGGTTCCAAAAATCTTTAAACTTTCGCTTTAAACATTTTTGAAAATTCAGCTTAATTAATTGAATTCTGTCTATCTAAATGTACTCGTATTTATATTAAAACGCAAATCAGTTCAAAACAAATAATCAGACAAGCCAACATTCAGCTTTACAGTATATACAGATAGAGAGCGGTGTGTTACTGTATAATTAATAAGTCATTGTGAGGTCACAACGTATATCAAGGAGATTTGATTGCTTAATATTTTAATTGATTATTTTGAATTTGACACAAATGCTTTTATTCTATCAGTGCGGTTTAGGTAGACACCAGATGTACCATTTTGTTTTTGTTTATTAGATATGATTGATTTGTGTGACCTGGTTATCATGAAGTTCAATACAATTGACGAATGAAACGTGTCATATTTCTACCCCTTTTATAATATGTGCGTGTGATAATATTAGTCACATGTAGATTTCTTTATTTTTAAATAGAATCGCATATCATGCAGGTACTGCTCATTCAGGCCATTTTCAACCTAATCGACCCTCTATTACAGTCATTTCCATGGAAATTAAAAACACAATATTACCCTTTCAGAAAGGTGTATTTCACCCGTATTTTAATGTTATTTCGTCTAATTTATATCAAAATTACTGATTTGTTTCTTGATTTTGAATGTTTCGAGCCTATAAATAGACGACATGGAGCAGTTAGTAAATAAGAATAACTGCCACCTCCTTAACACTCCTACCTTCATTTGCAAATACACAGAGCACTACTGACACCATAAGAACATAGCTTATGAAACAACGTTTACAAACACACAAGAGTGAGATGATAACGACATCCAAGCAACTAAAGTTCAAAAGGAAACCTTCGATATTGACGCCACGAGAAGAGCCAAATGAAAGTCTCACGTACATTGGCCAATTGCTGATGCACTATTTGTCATACTGGCTCGGAATTTAATTTAAATGAAACTTTGAAACTTCCTCTCCTCTGGTTGTTCTTTGTGGCAACTATATTGTGAACATTGGTTACGATGGTGAAAATAACCCTGTGAAAAATTTCACAGGATAATTTCCAGTCAATTTTAACTACTTACAACTCTGATTTTGTGCTTGAAAGCAACATTAATGTGAGGACTCAGGTTTATTTATCATGCCATTGCAAACAACTCACTGATTCACCTAGAAATGCCAATGATATGACGATTTAAGTGTGAGGAATATCACTAAGCCTGGTACTCCTCAGTCTTCTTCGCGAGTCTCCAATTTCATAGGTTCACAAGGTAATATTGCCATCGCTACCCATGATGCAATGTATGAACACGAGGCTAGAGGATGCGATCAAAATGGCAGGGGATAAAACGAACCGCTGCATATGTCAAAGCCATCACAACGAAAGAAAAAACAATCCATCTTATTCTTGAACGAATGCTGACGATAAGAAAACAGTATTCGAACCTGAAGGAACGTTTTAGATAAAGACAGACACTTTTGTTTAACGCAAAAGTTCTCACTCTCTATCTTTGTGACATTTTTTTACATGGCACTAGGGTCTCCATGGCTGAATTGATTACGCTTCGTACTCAAGAACGAATTGATTGGGGTTCGGTACTTCGTAGGGGAAGTATTTTAATAATTTGTTTTCACTAAGTTATACTAGCTGAAGTGCCCGTCCTTCGCTACTGGACATAAATAAATTGAAATGTGAAGGTGACAGTTAAAACAGGGGATAAGCGATGTGCTGCGCGGAGGTAGAGTAAGGATGGAACATTTTGTCCAACTACACCGCTTGGCGTTGACCGTGTTTTATAGGACAAATTTAGGTTTTGCTAGCTAACTGTTGGAGATACATGAAAAGTGATAAGGAACCTTCGGATAGAAATTTAAATTTTAAACCTCGCACATGCCATCTTTAAATAGTGCAACGTATCGATATCCAAAGTAGCCTATATATTAACCAGGTAAAATTTCATGTAAATCGGACTAGTGTTTGTTTGGTGATGGAGTAATACACAGACACACACCATCTCATTTTTAGCCTATTTTCATTTATGAGAAAAAAAGGCTTATGAGATCACCTTTTGTCCGTGTGTCTGTGTGTGCGTGTGTGATTTGTGCGTGGGGACCCTCTAATAAAATATAAACGGCTGGAGCGATTTCAATGAAACTCAGTAAGTTCATAGCCCTATTCCAGACGACCCCGACCGTGCCTTCAAATTTTGTTACGTCTCACCAATCCATTTTGGCAGCTGTGCGAAATATTTCACCAGCATTCAATATCTCCGAAACAATTACCGATATCACCCTGAATAAAGGTGATAAAGGAAACAACTAGACGTTCACCTATGTGACCTTTGAAAACCTGGTAACTACAAAACCAACATGGCGGCAAAACGAAGTTGTGACATTTACATAGACGTTTCTCGCGATTTAACCAACCAAACGCAATTAAACTTGGTACAGTATATGTTTATACACATTGTAATACACCGACATCTAATTTCGTTCATTTGTTAACATAACCTCAAGATGGTGGCTGTGCACAATGTTTCACTGAAATTCTATATCTCTGAAACTATTACCGGTATCACCCTGAAATTTTGTACGGAGATGAAGAGCTTCTATGAGACTTTCAAAAACCGGTTAAATACCTAAAAACGAACATGGCGGCCAAGCTAAGTAGAAAGTTTTGAATAGACTTTTCTCGCGATTTAATGATCCAAACGCTATGAAACATGATACAGCAAATGGTTATACACATTGTAATGCACAGGTATCTAATTTAGTTCAATTGTTTACATAATATCAAGATGGCGGCTGTGCGAATTTTAAAATTAAGTTGTTATTTCTTGTGTCGTAATCATGCGATCGAAGTGAATGTTTGAATAATGAACCTACGAAATAATTTTCCTTTAATGGTACTGTACCCGTATTTATCATATAGTTGACTTATCAAAATCCTAGAATGGAGAATGGATCGAAGAATCTTGAAGGTCCCGGCTGAAAACCTGAAAATCCCTCTGACAAGCAATTCTATGATAATCACACAGTCGCAGAGGAAGTGTTATGGACTAACTACACTGGACAAGGATGTTAACTACAAGAGGAGCATGAGATCCTTACCTAATCTCGGGTCGGAATGGGATAAAGGCGCCACATACCATGAGTACCCCCTTTCTATAACACAACCTTACTATAATTGAAATAAATCACGCAAGACCCACTTTTAAAAAGGAATGAAGCTACATTATTGCCGAAAACACCAGATAATAAATAACAATGAAATAGAAACAGATAAAAATAAATAAATAAAAAATCCCACTCATCCACAACAAATCTAACATCCACACGCTAAAACAGCTGAGCTTAACACGCCCAACGACCCATGTTTACTTTGCCTCCCTCAACTGGAGTCTAAATATTGAAATTAAAAATGTTTTAAAAATAATTTAAATATATCGAAAGCTTTTCCAACAGTTTCGTTCAAAAGTGAATTTTAATTTTAACAATACTATGTTTTACTCTATACACCAAAACTCCCTTTTATAAATTAAAAAGATCAGGTGGACTACATAAAATGTCCAACAGCTGTTTTCAGATAGCTGCCATTGCTATACACAATCAGCTGTTTCCTTCTCATCCGGGATTCATACATACACATGACTAATCCCTAAGTCATCACGCATTCTAGTACAAATACTAATTGACAATGTTACTGAAAGAACACTATTCCTCCCTTAATGTTTCATAAAATAATTCGGAGAACAACACATCTCTCCATTTCATTGAAACATCCCCCAAAATATCACACACATAAATCATATAATACAATCTCTCACTCACCTTGTGTTGCATACAAATGTTTCTCCATTCAAAATAAAGAACACGTATGATGGAACCTTAATATTAATATTAGCATCCCAAAATAAATTATTATTATCAACGACAACAACAAAGTTAAATAAAAGAAACGAACAACACCTATAAAAAGGTTTAATATTTACAACGGACTAGTTATGCAAGTTTAATATCTAAACTTTCCCTCCATGTCGAAATAATATAGAAGTATTATTATTATACTTCTATGCTTGAAGTAAACACGTCAAACTGTAGGTTAAAACTACCTTCCTTAATATTTCATAAAATATATGGCCATCGCAATTACTTAAAGTAATTTAAAAGAATTTAATGTTCACTCAAAACTAACACGGACATTTAAGAATACCTCATATGATTATTAATTCAAGATTTTTAATAAAAGTTTAATAGAAATCCAGAAACATAAATTAATTCAACAGATCACCTAGTTGTTCCGCATGCCTCCTTAAAATCGTCTAATCCAACTAACACATTCTTAGAATAACAATCAGTTGCACCTAACTCAATTTCACTTTACTCAATTGCTAGAAATGACATGATATAACATTACAGCAACAAGTAATGTTAATTAATACGGTATGTTTTCTTCGTATATGCACACTCCAAATATTTCATCGCAGCTTTACACTTCATCAAGTTATACGGAATGACATTGTCGTATACTATTTTACCATTTCATCACTATGCGGAATAAACCTTCGCAAGGATTGCAATAACTACCTCAATGCGGAATTACCCATCGCATTCCCAATAATAAATTCAAATGTGTGTCTAATATTAAATAATTTACCGTTATAATATTGCTCTGCCTATTCATAAATCATAACAGCTTCAAATGTTGCTTACAAGATGGTTCAGATTATTAATAATCATTGAAATGTTTGTAGGATTGACTCCCTCTGCAAGTTGTCTATGCACAGTAAAGCTGGAATCAATTAAATGTTCCTTGAATATTTAATAAAAAATACGAACATATCGTTCCGTACTGACGTAAACTCGACAATGCCATAAAGTCCAGACTACAATTGTCTCTGACGTTACAACATGCTCTATGAAATGTATTGTCTTACAAATGTTCCACGTATCTGAGTTCGAAATAGTATCAAGACGTCTATAAAAATCGTCGATCAATAAAAGTAATTAAATTTTCTAAAAGATTTATATTTCCACAAAGCTTGGTAACGATAGAACAATGCTATCTCAAAATAAAATAATTGTCAGCTGAAACTGACTATCAACTCGATATCAAAGTCACTGTATCTTAAATACACTTGGCAAGTCGATGAAATCGTCCTAAATGTTCATGCCAAAATCATAAAATGACGAAGAGATTAACACACAATCTCAATTAAATGTATTAATAAAACGTCGGTCGCTTCCCCTAAATATATCTTCTCGTAGAAAAATACCCAAGGCTAATCCTCTACAAATGAATAATAAAAGAAACGTTGAAGACGAAAACCTGAATATAACTCCACTATTTAAATCAAGGAAAAGATTTAAATAAGATTCAATTAAATTCCAAACAAGGAAATAAATTCCATATGACTATCTTGTAGATTAAATTAATGCCCAAAAGAAATTAAAGCTGGAATCGAAAACGAAAACATCCAACGCTAAAGTTTACTGAAAAATACTACAACTAATCGAAGACAAAAAGCAATACTACAGTAAAAAATTGGTGCTCAACATGTATCAATCTACTCCAGAACTACGAAAAACAGTGCATTCGCTGTACCTTGGTAGAAGTTCTTAATGAATTGAAACGAAGAGAAATTACCCAGATGAATTGGTGATTCGGTTCCAGCCCAGGATCGAACCCTAGTTCCCCACGATCCACAAACAGCCATCTCGGACATCGAACTCGCGTTCCTCCAAGAGCACTTCCTGTCGTAGATTGGACTCGAACTGTGGCTCCCCTGATCGCTTGGACAGCCATCGTCTCCCGTCAGAAAGCGTCTCTATAACTTTCTTCCGACAACTCTTGAAAACTTCCATGTAGAACGAGCAATATCGTTGAATAAAGTTCGTAAATGTGGACCATATATTGCTTCGAAGATGTGATGAAGTCAATTGGTCGCCCAATGCCGTGATGTAGTTGGACATAATTGTACAATGTTCTAAAATTTCACATCGAAGGTTGCTCCGTGAAGTCCCCATGCTTCCATCTCGTGTACCCCTGGCGCATAATTTACTCAAACATAACAGCCAACATCTTAACGGTGAACTATCTTGTTATAAAATCTATACTAATATAATAAAGCTGAAGAGTTTGTGGGTTCGTGGGTTTGGGTGTTTATGTGTTTAAACGCGCTAATCTCAGGAACTACCAGTCGGATTCGAAAAATTCTTTTTGTATATGATAGCCTGATTCAGGAGGAATTGTTTAGGCTATGTTAAATTTCGACATACCACTCCATTCCCCGCATTTAGACCCTTTCTCTACCAATTTGGGCATTAAAATCTCCCAATAGGATTTTTATGTGATGATTTGGAATGATGGCTGTAGTTTCTTCCAGCAGTTCCCAGAAGTCTTCCACCTTTTGTGGATCTTTACGATTGTAGGTGTTGGTGGGTCCATGCGCATTAATAAGCGTATAAGCTTTGTTTCCTGATTTAACGGATAGTGTTGAAATTCTTTCAGAAGGCGAGGAAAAGTTAAGTACTGAGTTTATAATGTTTTTTCTGACAGCGAATCCAGTGCCAAATTGTAGTGGCTTCATATGGAGGGAGATTGCTGGCTTGCCATTATAAATTCTATAATTTCCTGATTCAAAATTATTTTCATCCGTGTATCTTGTTTCCTGTAGTGCTAAAATTTGGATGTTGAAGTTATCCAACATGTCTGTTAATTGTTTTAACTTGCCAGTTTTCCGAAGTGTGTTGATGTTTAAGCTACCAATGAAAGTTTTGCATTTTGGGCAAAGAGATTTGGGAAGCTCCGATACATTCCCGCATGATGTTCTCGGTCCCCCAGAATCCGATGATCGAGAAAAATAACTAGTATGCCTACTAGGGCCTGGGGTAGTTATATTGTAGGTTGTTTCCATCATGCTAACAAGTTGAAAGTAGTGGGGACATCGATATATGTCGGTGTCATGGTTACAACTGAAGTAGTGAGCTTCAGAGTTTGCTGAAGATGTTGTCAAGCTGTGCCTGTTTTTGGTCCGCGAGAGGTATTTTATTTCCCTCAAACCCTCCGGAAAAGTCCGGCGAGCCTCCCTATCCGCCACCTGGGACGCGCCCGATAGGGGAACAGGCAGAAACCCCCACGGGACTTGTCATATATTAGCATAGATGTAGTTTTTTCATGGGGAGATTGGGGCACATTGGACCGGAAAAAAAATTTCACTGCTACTCCTCCAGTAATTTTAATACAGAGCTGTGGCTTTCTCCCTTTAGAAGTTGAATCATTCAAGTATCAAATGCCTCATACGAATACAGCGTGAATAGTAGTTTCTAAGCTACATGTCTTTAAATAAAAATAGGTAAATGGTTCACTCTGCCCCACCCGTGGGGTACCATGAACCAGTCCACAGAGTTACATTAGAAGAACTGAATTGCAGAGTTATTTTCAAATCTAATGTAATCTTCACATACAATCTTCTTATAAATCATATAATTAAGCATATAGGCATTCAACCACACATACAGATTTTAATTAACGGACTTCATTGGACTGGAAGTTCATTCCAAATTTGAAGTAAGATTTTTGTCCCTTTGTCACCCCCTGTTCAGTGGGATATGGCAACACGTATACTATATTATTTGCTGGAACTGATGCTTCAACCCTTACCTGAAGAACTGAGGACTTTCCACCCATTATTTCACTCTTTCTCAAGAATGACACCTGATTGTCGCCTGCATCATCCTTCGGTGTACATCTATGACTTTCAAAATTTTCCCCACATAGTAAAAATAATTTTTGTTTTTCAGTTCAAACTTGGTCAGAACCAGAACAAAATCATCTGTTGCTGGATATTTGTCCAAGTCCTCAAAGTTGTATTTGGATTCATAAAAGTCATTCAGGTTGGCATCGCTCTCTTCATAGTGAACCTCACTATTCCCTTCCTCAGATTCCTGCTCATAAATCTTCCGTTTGGCCTAGTTAAATTATGTAAATGAATAGACATTACCAGCACCTTAAATATTTAACTATACTAACCAACCCACAAAAGGACTCACTGCATTTAGATAAAATTGAATCACTCTCGGGGCTCCATGAACCATGGCTCATTGTGCCCTGGGAGAACTTGGCTCAATGTGCCCCAGCAGTACGTATTTCTATACAAAGCTATTGTGAGGTTATGTATGA
This sequence comes from Meconema thalassinum, assembly GCA_946902985.2. NCBI lineage: Eukaryota > Metazoa > Arthropoda > Insecta > Orthoptera > Tettigoniidae > Meconema > Meconema thalassinum. The sequence continues at coordinate 57,570,753 of OX336390.1, forward strand.
ACGCTGTTCAAATTTTTAGATATATAAATTTAAGACACGATTCTGATGTTATTTAATAACTTACTTAATCTGAATTTCTACCAATAATTTTCCACCAAATGTTAATCTACCAAGTTCTCAGAAAATTACTTCACTGTAGCCGTAAACAAATAACAGCTGCAGAGAGCTAATGGCGGGAACCAGAGTTTGCAGAAACAAAATGCAAGTCAGTAGAGCAGTTCTACCAACATACCCAGAGTGAGAAAAATAATTCCTTTATTTATACTGAAGTTATGTAACCTGGATCATAGTGCCCCGTGGTTCAAAGTGCCCCACTCTCCCTACGAAAAACGTGCGATATTATTTACTTGGTAATTTGAAAGCACCCATGTTTAAGTACAAAAGGAGCCTTGTCATGGCTTCAAATGATTATTTTGAGAATTATTGGTGACGTCAGTTACCTGTAATTTTACTAAGGTACTGTATCTGTTGAGGGCAGTGAAGGAGGTAATGTTCTGTACATATCATTTACTCTTATAGTCATCTTTTTGACTCATTGAGTGTTCAGGGAGCTGCCGAAGTACCTCTAAACTGAACCCAACGTCATAAGTAGGAAAGAGGGAGTGTTCATGGCGTGGTCAATCATTTTAGGTTACTGTTTCATTTTGGTTGCTACAAATTATTATGGTTCTGTTAGTCCTAGTCAAGTCTTATCACAATTACTGTATTCCTGATTTGTAATGCAAAAGAGGCCGGTGCAGGTTCACTGTCAACTATAAAAATATGCAGCATAAAACATTAGGTTTAATGAAACATAAACATCAACATATCAGTAGTAGAACACACCCTAACGGTGAGTATAACAATGCAATACAATATATTGCGCGTGATACCTTCCGTCATAAGGTAAATATTCAAATTCTCCCGTAAAAGCAGCGGCATCAGGAGTACGAGATTAGACTCAGAATGTCACATTTAGACGACCACGTGGATAAGCAGCTGACATTCTCGGCTGTCGCCTAGGAGGTCCTAGTTAGAATCCCGGCTCTGCCAAGAAAATTTAATTCTGGTCTGAGAGCTGGAACGGGGTACACTGCGCCTCCCGAGGCAAAACTTGGAAGATGTAAGTAGTGGGATGACATGGGAGCTGCGCCACTTCTTTTTGAACCCTCCTCGTATTTGCCCCGAACCTGATATCTCGCTAACCAAACATGGGATTAGAACATACAAGGTGTCCTAGCACTCGTAGTGACGTCCCCTACTTCCCTATAGCCTCTTAATTTAATGAAAAGACCAAAACTAAAAGGTCATTCGCGAGTAGTGGGGTAGTGTTGGTTTCCTCAAGTCGCGCTCGTGCTTGAATATGTATGGCTATGTTGGGAAAGGGTTAGGTGGTGGGGGAGGTGTAGGGTCGAGTGAGGGGTCGTTTAGATGGTATTTTTTCCGCTCTAGGTGATGGTGAGGTTCATTTTTAAAATGGATGGAATTGGGAAACGCCATTTGGGGTCAACATGTTGTTTTTGGACATTTTGGCGATGAATGTTTTCTTATACGCATGCGCACTTGAGGAGTTTTGTAAGAGGGCGGGCTTTTTTTAAATGATGATTTATAAATGAATGTTTTTTAATATGTATTGAAATAAACCCCAAAAAACTAATAGGTCACCGGCTTTTTACTATCTCGCTAACCAATAATCGGATTTAAACCTATGAGGTGTCGTAAGACTCGTGGTGAAGTCTCTTTACTTATGGACGGGGTATATCTACACCAAAATAAAAACGTGGTAAGGGGGGAAGGGGAGCTGCACCACTTAGGAAGTTGTGAGCCCCCACGACCTTGGAATGGAAAGAGCCATGCTAGGAGGGCGTGCTTCGATTCGTTTTTTTTTTCGTCTCGTCGTGCTCTTTACGGGAATGTAGGTGTCGAAAAGGTGAACTTAGGGTTTAGGGTAAAAAAAAATGCGTTTTTCACATTTTTGCCGATTTTCGGAAAACGGGGCATGCTAGGAGGGCGTGCTTGGATTCGTTTTTTTCGTCTCGTCGTGCTCTTAACGGGAATGTAGGTGTCGAAAAGGTGAACTTAGGGTTTTGGGTCAAAAAATGCGTTTTTCACATTTTTGCCGATTTTTGGAAAACGGGCCATGCTAGGAGGGCGTGCTTGGATTCGTTTTTTTCGTCTCGTTGTGCTCTTTACGGGGATATAGATATGGAATAGGTTAAAAGCTGGAAACATGGTTTTTTATATAATTAAATAGGGGTTTATTACAAAAAATTATGTTTATTGACCCATGAATTAAACGTGGAAGGAAAACCTAACCACTTTACAAAATATTTTGCACCTTTGACTTTAATTACTCGTTCAATGAGATAATCGTTGGGATATAATGTTTTTTGCACTTCTTCATAATAGAATCGTCCCTGAATGGGTTGACCGCTCTGATCTTCTAAGAGATACGTCACTGGTTGACCTAGCTTGACTTGGCGAATTTTAAAAATTTCTGTCGACCATTGTGGAGTATACGATTTTGAAAACACACTTCTATGTTTACTAATGCGAACAAAATCTCCAATTTTAAGGCGATGTCGCCTTGGGTCTACCCTTTTTATAGGTTTAAACAGTCTATTGAGTCTGGGTAGGTTCTTGGTGACGAGGCGAGGTTTCATGCCGATGGTGGAATGAATGGTGTTGTTGTAGCGAGACACAAGTTGAGGTAACCAGTCTATCCATCGATAGGAACCATGTATTGTAAACTCTTTCCACATATAACTTTTTAATGTTCGAATGAACCGCTCGACCACACTGGCTTTGAGATTGCTATAGGTGGTATAATGGTGAATATCCTTAGATTTGAGAAAACTGGAGAAATCCTTGTTGAAAAATTCTTTCCCCTGGTCGGTTTGTAACAAGTGAGGTTGACGTTTTGATTGTTCAATAATATGTTGAAAGGCCTTTGTGACTAAGACACCAGTTTTATTTTTTACTGGTTGAACAAAAGCCATTTTGGAATAGACATCAATGACGGTCAACATATAGCGTACACCGTCGTTAACGTTAGAATAAGGTATCATTTCAACCAGGTCTGCCTGCCAAAGTTCATCGATTCCTTTGGAAATGACACGACGACGTTCATAAATGCGTCGGGCTGGTTAATGCAATTCATGAGCAATGCCCACTTTGATGGGGGATGGCTTATATGATAATTTTAGCATCTCGGAGTTGTTGTTCAATGTGGGCGATTTCCGCCTCATGTCCAGTGTGACCAGCTTGTTTTGATGCATGAAGCAAGTATAAGCGCTCTACTAACTGATTGGGATTATTCCAAAAGGTTATATCTAGGTAGGTTTTTAATTTCTTAAACCTTACACCAGAGGCAGAGTGATGTTTTTGCTTACCAAAGATGTTTGCAATGATGGTCTTATATTTTTGGGATATATTGGCATTGACCTGCTGAGAGGATTTATAGTTTCTTTTGTGAGCGTTGGTGTCTAATAAAATGGATTTATATTTAGCAAGGTCCTCGGACATAAAATCTTGTGTCGAGGGGGTGCGAGAAAATAGCAGCTTTAAGAGACCTGGTGTTAATTTATAGTTGATCTTTTTAATGACAGCTTTCGTACGAGCAAATTTAATGGATGAATCCCCAATTTTAAAACTGTCATTCTCATAGCGAACACCATACGTGGTATCTGTCTTTCCAATAAATAAAAGGGTCAGATATGGTTCCAGGGTTGCCCCATAATGTTTGATTAAAATGTTTTTGAGTTGAGCTTTATTTTGAGGGGTTGCCAAGACTTGTGAAAACGGAGACGATGTGGAGGAAGACGGTGTTGCCGCTATGACGGAAGATTTTTGTTTTGTTTTTAGAAACTGTTGAAGGGGTGATGATTTCTTTTTTCTTTCAGGACTAAATACGCTTTCGCTTTCACTTTCACTTTGTTCACGTTGTTCTTCTTCTTTTTCTTTTTCATGTTCTTGATGTTCTTGTTCACTAACATTAGAGGAGGAGGAGGAGGAGGAGGAGGAGGATTTTACCTGTCGTGTGGAATCTGTTTGAGTAAATTTTGAACTTGTTAAGGGTTTGGTTTGAGAGGTAGTAGCAGCAGAAGCATTAGGTTTGAACCTCATGGGATCAACCGATGATGGAGCATGTTTTATCATGGGTAAAGGATTGACGTTTTTTAAACGTTGCAATTCACGAAATTTATGTCGAATCGTATTTCGTGCCTCAATAATACGCTGCATGATTTGAACATGTTTCTTGTACCCTATGGCGTTCGCCATGGTAAAGGTAAAGACACACTAACAGGAAATGTCCAACCCTGGGTCTTTTTAAACAGAAATAAAATGATCAAAACCCAAGCGATAACGTCCCTCGCATCGTTCACTCTGTTTATTTATAACCAAACAGGCATGGGGATGATGGTTCCAACACGAAGCACACAATTGCATGAAAGCTGTAAAGGACATATCTGGATTCACATGATCTTGAAAAATATGATAGAGATTTCTAGAGTCTTGGCGGAAGAAAACGATGAGATTGGCATTGTCACGAATCAACTGTTTGGGGATTTTGGAATAGGTCTGAGCCAGATAAAAACAATCCACCTGTTTATGGCGTCCCATACTAAAATACACTTGAATAATGGCCTGTCGTTGAGTGGCAATATCATCAAAAATTATAATGGAATCAGGTTGAATGCGGTCCGGTTGAATGACATCTTGAGGTGAGGTGAATGTAAAATAGCCCATGGCTTCTTTATTTAACGAAGACATAATTTGTTCCAGATACACGTACAGAGGCTGGTACAAGGATTTGGCAAAAATATAAATATTTTGAAATCGTAGGCCATGAGGCGCGGTAATAATGTTCAGCAAAACATTGGTCTTTCCACAACCCGAAGGCCCTACCATAATACAACGAACGGTAGATGGGAATAGGGTGCCATGACGTTTAGGTTCACACACGGACAGTGATAGCTCTGAAAACAAATCAGAGACGGGCAAAGCATGGGGTTGTTTCATTAATTCCATTGTGTCGATGACTGAGTTTTTTCATGTGTGTATAAGTTTTATATATATAGGCAAGCGGTGAGTAGGATAGGTTAGTTAACGTCTATCACCATGGACGTGTTTGGGAGAGCTCGTGTAACCATGGCCACGACCGCCTCTTTGTCAAAACAGTCACGAGAGGTGGCAACAAAAAGCTATGTCGATCGCAAAGTGCAAACTGTCTATCACATGGCCCCGAGACTAACCGCTGAGGGCTTTTCAGCCAATCATCATCGTATTATTGATGCGCAAGAGCCTCGAGACGAAAATGATGTCTGCACGAAACGTTATGTGACCTATCAAATGAAAAGGCTTTATAAATTTGTCCCATCTGTATTTTTAGTGTACCTGTCAAATCAAAAACTGGACAATGACAGAAACCATTCCCCCCCACCACTACCACTGGTGAATGATGATCTTACCTATATGCTTGCTTCCGGTTTAAGTCGTTATCGACTGCATTATGATGGTGTCATTCATATTAAATATGCCATGCCTGATGAGAAACATTCAAAAATACAACTAAACGGTGATAGAGTGTTGGCCCACAACCATCAAAGAGTAAATGTGGGAGATGAATTATCCTTTCATCTTATGCATACGTTTGAGGAAAAGGAAGCTGGGAAAACGGTGAATGATTTCCCGCTTTATATAGAATTGGAATATACTGCTATGAAATAAGGTTCTCTACGTTAGTTGTTATCGAATGTTTGCTGTGAAAGGTTCACCAAGTAGTAGCATGGTGAAAAAAAGATATGCTATGAACATGAAAAAAACAAATCTCAAAAAGAGAAAAAAGCCAGGTCGGGAACCAAGTCGATCTGCCTCACACCCAGTATTAAAACTTAAAAAAACAAAAAAAAATCTAAAAAGAGTGGCTATCGAAAAAGCTTTACAAGCGGTGCGATTGTCTACATTTCCGAAATCGCAGCATCATGTATCGATAAAAAGAAAAGGAAGAGAGCAAAAACTTGGACGAGTCATTCCTGCTGCTAAGCGTGGGGGTTTTTTGCCGGCTTTATTTGCAGGGTTGGCAGCTTTGGGGTCCCTTTTGGGTGGTGCCAGCGCTGTAGCGAAAACCATAAAAGCCGTCGAGCAAGGCAAGCAACAACTCAAAGAAAGCGAGCGACACAATAAAACGTTAGAAGCCATTGCGATGGGAGCTAGAAATGGCAATCCTTTAAAGCCAGTCTTTTATCCACAAGGTAGTGGCCTACCGTCTAAGAAAAAAAAATGTCCATCATCGATAAGCACTTAAGGCAACTGCCTAGTCATGCCATGACCCATGAAAAAGTGGAAAGCTATGCCAAACAACTAAAGATTTCCCATTTTCGAGGTGTATTTATGCGAAATGAATTACCCAAAGCACCGTGGAAAGAAGAACGAGTCATGATGAATTTAGATGATGATGCAGGACCAGGAACCCATTTTGTAGCCTATGTGAAACAAGGTTCCACAGTATGGTACTTTGACAGTTATGGAAATTTACCACCCCCGATCGAGTTGCTACGTTATTGGGGAAACCGGGTAAAGATATTCTATAATGTGAATCGTCAACAAACCTTTGACAGTCAAGAGTGTGGCCGTTTGAGTTTACATTTTTTATATAAGAGCTCGCGTTAAGCCAACAGTTTCATTATTATGAATGTCAACGCCAAGACCTTTACCGTGCACAGTCGCGGGCCTGAAGTGTCCCTGGATTTTTTCCCCCCCATTGAATTGCAACCCGAACAATCCTATGTGCTAGGATTAATTTCTTTGGAAAGTTACAACAGAATTTACAATATTCAACTGGATATTAATGACAAATTTTATTATGATGATTATATGTTGACACTACCCCCTGGAGGTTATACCATAGACGATGTGCATGAGGCCATTAGCGTGTCGATGATAAAACAATTAGGTGTCAAACCATTTGCGGATGGGACACACAAATTTGAACTTACAGCCAATACAATAACTCATCGCTGTCGTATTTTCTCTACGTTTAACATTGACTTTGAAACACGAGTTCATTCTATTGGTCCTTTATTAGGATTTAAACCAAGAGTGTTGGCAGCTCAGCAACCCCATGAATCAGATTATCCAGTGAAATTCATCGAGGACCATCACATTTCTGTAACTTGCAATATTATTAGAGACGTATTTACGAATCAAGAACAAAGCCATTCCCTGTATGATTTTATTGTCACCTCTCCTTGCGGCTATATTATTCGTGAAAACCCTTCAGTGGTTCTCTATCATCCTGTGTGTGTCAGTGATATTAGTAATATTACCTTACGCTTAGTGAATAGAAACCAACAACTGATTGCTTTGGACGCCAACACCCCTGTGACCTACAAGTTGGTTTTAAAGACGCTATGAAATTTATCTATAAAGCAACAACAACGTCTACGAGGTCGGTTAGTTGCCCGCCGTGTATGAAACGGTTGACACGAGTAAACCGACAACGCTTACAACGCCTTGGTTATACGCTACACCCCAATCATGAACAAAGAGCTGTTGCAAGTGTTAAATCCCATACAAGTGGAAGATGGCGTCGTGCGCATTGATATGCATTCCTATCAACCTCAAGCAACAGGACTGAATAACAATGACGAGATTCAATTCATCATTAACAATCAAGATATTTTTACTCTACCTCATGAAAGTGTCCTTCAAATTGAGGGTAAATTGATGAAAGCAGATGGCAGTACGCCCACAACGTCTGCGTTGGCGAATCATGGTTTGGCTTTTCTGTTTTCTGAAGTACGTTATGTGATAAATGATATTGTCATAAATATGACTCGAAATGTGGGCATGACTAGTCTTATGAAATTATATCCATCCTATAGCGAGGAGGAAAGTAAAACGCTTTCTATGGCAGGATGGTGTCCCAACAGTATTAATAACTGGCTAGTTCATACCGATGGCACTTTTACAGGCTTTCTACCCTTAAAATTACTCCTTGGCTTTGCCGAAGATCACAAGCGTATTATTTTAAACGCAAGACAATGTTTGTATCTGGTGAGAGACCGCAGTGATTATAATGCACTGAAAGGAGCCTCTGACCAAGTGATGGACTCAAAAATTCAACTGCTTCGATTACTATGGAAAGTGCCCCATGTGACGCTATCGGATCGTAAAAAGCTAAGCATGTTAAATTTGGTGCAAAAAGATAAAGCCTTGCCTATCGCCTTTCGAAGTTGGTGTCTGCATGAATACCCCTTGCTACTTACCACTGACACTCATAGTTGGAGTGTCAAATCGGCTCGCTCTACCGAGAGACCCCTCTATGTTATTATTGGTTTTCAAACCAATAGAAAATACCAACAAAGCAAATATGTCACCTTGTTTGATCACATTCACTTGAGAAATATACGACTATTTTTAAATAATGTTTGCTTTCCCTATGAGGGGTTGGAACTCAATTTTTCAAAAAATAAGTTCGGTCCCCTTTATGACATGTTCGCTAAATTTAAATCGTCTTATTATGAAAAACAGGATTGTCCTATGTTGTCGCCACAAGGGTTTAAAGCAAAAGCACCACTGATTGTTTTCGACTGTTCGTATCTAGAAGAATCTATGAAAATCACCACCATTGATTTAAGGGTAGATTTTGAAACACAAGAAAATATCCCAGACCATACCAGTGCCTACTGTTTGATTATCCATGCTAGACAAGTGAAATATCATCCTTTGTCCAATTATGTCACCAACATGTAAGCCATGTGTGGTCGAGTGAAAAAAAAGATCATCATTCATAGGATTAATGATAAGCGTCTGCATGCACAGTATCTGTTGCGCTCTGGCACTGTGCGCACATACGACAACAACAAACATCATGTGTCCCTCAATAAGCAACAGCAACAACAACAACAACGTGACAGACCAACCATGGAATTTAAAATGTGAATTTAATCGTTTGAAAACTTTTGAAACATGGACAGTTCCCTTTATGGATTGTGGAGAATTGGCTGCGAGCGGATTTTATTACTTAAAACGTGGGGATGTGGTCAAGTGTATTTTTTGCAACATTGAAATTGGAAACTGGGAAATAGGGGATCGACCCTTTAGCGATCATCAGCGATGGAGTCCATCCTGCCCTTACCTCAATCGCTATGATGTGGGCAATATTCCATGGAGTTTGAATTATCCTGTTATTGTACCAGACCCTGCAAAACTAGGAGATACCTGTGGACCGTATGTGCAAACTATTCATTTGAATGCTGTTCCAAATTAAGCCAACAAACTTTTTGTAATAAAAGTGTAAGTGTTTTTTTGTTATGAATAAAACCTCAAAAAAATATTTAGCTGTTGTTCAATTCATTTGTTCCTTTTTTTTCCCTAAAGTCCTTTGACTTTGCCATGTTAAACCATGGCATGGGTTAGTTGTTGATTAGACGTCAATGAGGTAACAAGTAAAAATAAAAAAAGCATGATGCGTACACCCATCGTGGATTGTCAGGGGTTTAAAATTGCAGACAACAAATTTATATTTAAGGAAGTCGCTTTTATCGATTGTAGTACGTTTTGGGTGTCTAACCCTATTCAATTGGTGTTTAAACCTCCCTATGCTTTCGAGTTGCTTAGTGAAAAAGATAAAAAACAGAGCCAATGGATTGAAAATCATTTGCAGTTAGCATGGAACAAGGGTGATATTTCTTACAAGTATCTTGACATTGTCATGAAAGCCCATTTGTCCTCGGCCAATGTCTTATTTGTTAAAGGGAGTGAAAAACGCCAGTGGCTTCAACCATTTCTACCCTCTCACTGTCAATGTATTGACCTTTTAGATCTGGGTTGTCCATCCCTGCAAACGCTCATGGACACTTGTCCTTGCGACAATATTCAGAATAAAGCCTTAGCGCATGCATGGCAATTGTTTCATTGGCTCAGCACGAGTGCATGTTGGGAGTTGTTCAATAAAATTAAAACTGAAAGTGTATCGTCCAATGATAGCAGTGAGACGTGTACACGTGAAGTGATAACATCAACGTTATAGACATGGACCCCACTACAATCGACAAGGCTATTGGAAAATTCTTTGTGTGCAAGAAAAAACTGATTAGCTTTACACAACATGAATTATTAGCACTACCTAAATCATTTCTTTTTTATGTTGCTGCCAACGCTGTCGAAGAAATTTGGGAAAAGGCGCCTGCTGAGTGGACTAAGACTCTGTATTGAGTGAACTACAACCATGCAGTCATTTTTCCCATCACAAGCAATTAACCATGGCAAAAATACCATCTATTCGTCAGTGTTCCACATGCCAATTAATGAAATTATATCATGGACATAAAACTCAGTGTAAAGACATTGTTTCATCATTCCATGGCTGTCATGCGGAAAACAACCACCACCTACCATGCTCGTCGGCAGTCGCCGACAAACAACAACAACAACAACAACAACAACAACAACAACACAACAACAAGAACAAGAAGAAGAAGAACAAAAAGAACAACAACAACAAAAGTGTTTTCACCGATTGAAACCTCTATGTCCCAGGTGTACTGGCCGTGGAATTATTGATAACATTATTAAAAACTTACCATTCGAAGCTCACTTACCTGCTTAGAGCTTTTGCGGCCCTGGTACTCGTCTTCAAGATCGTTTGAGGAGAGGGGATATGGGAATCAATGCTTTGGATCATGCATGCCTTATTCACGATAAAGCCTATGAAAACAGTGATCCCACACTAAGACGCATTGCCGACAAAGTCTTGTTAAGCATTGCCAAGCAACGATTAACAGCTTCAGATGCAAGTCTAGCAGAACGAATGGCAGCATTTATAGTGATTGGTGCTATGAAGAGCAAATTACTTTTATCTAGATATGGACTTTAACGTAATGTATTTATTTAAAAAAGATGTATAGTATCACTGTTATCATGACAAAAAAATAAATAAAAAGACAAGAGTCCATGTTGTGTGTTTTTTCCATTATTATTATTCACTCATAGTTTCATTATTATAATTATAAATAAAATGAATAAAATGTTATAAATGACAAACAATAAAAAAGGGACAGCAGTGCATCGTTAAAAATATTACTAATTGTAGTAAATCTATTTTTCAATCACAAACAATAATAAAAAGGACAAAAGTTCATTATTTTAACTAATAGTTTCATCATTATTATTATAAAAAATTATATATACATGGTAATTGTACTAAACCTATTTTTTTAAATCACAAACAATCAAAAAAAGGACAAAAGTCCATCATTATTCATCAGCTTCAAATGCCAGTCTAGCAGAACGAATGACAGCATGAAATCTTTATCTACTCTAGAACCAGTTTTTTTTGTTAAACGCTTATTATTGAATAAAATAACATGTTACTAGAATTTGATCATTATATATTATAATCATTATAATAAAAAATTGCTTAAAAATGCTATAAATGCTGTTTTAAATCACAAACAATAAAAAGGACAAAAGTCCATCATTTTAACTAATAGTTTCATCATTATTATAAAAAATTATATACATGGTAATTGTACTAAACCTATAAACAAAAAAAAAATTCTACCATTAAGCATAAGTTTTGAAAATTTATTTTTATTATTATTATTTATCATGGTAAACGTTGAGCAACAATTAATAAACGTCAAACTGTTGAGCCCAAAAAAATAATTTTATTTTATTATCGTTATTGAAGAGTAGGGCATGAATATACAAAAAAAGTTACGGCTAGCGTACAATGATTATTCGTTTTCAATTTTTACAAAACGAACCATGCATCGATTATTCTTTTCACCCTCATAAATTAAATAGACAGGGTGAATACTGGAATTGACATCTTCCATGACATTATCAGGTAGGTTATTAAATCGTGTGGGAAGAAATGTCTCAAAGTCTTGACAAATGCAAAGAGCTCGTTCACCAAATTTGGTTTTCAGTTTTTGAATTTTATGTATGCGAAAGGGTGTTTGCGTAGGCAATTCACTCATTTTCTTGCGTGCAAAGCCACAATCTTTACCAATGGCGTTCAAGGCGTCCATGGTTGTCTATAACCAAAGAAAAGAGTGTTACTTTCTAACACTCTCGTTCTTATATTACAACAACAATAACTTTTGTACATCAAAGTGTGTTGTTGTTTTAAATCCTGAGTGTTTATGACCTGAAGTTGTAGATAGATAGTATTGGATAAAAATATAATAATAACGTTTATATAATTTTTTCAGTCAAAACATACATTTGGAAATTATTTAATAGAAAATGTTTTATCAAAATTAAGTGTGTGAATCATTTTCAAGATCTCTCTCTTGGAGGTAAATGCATGTCTCTGTTGTGAATGGGAATTAGCCTATCATTCCCTTGTCGAATGACTTGTATTCGTTTGCTCTGTTGTTGTGCAAATTCATACAACATTCTGTTAAATAAATAGTATCAACAAATACTAAGAGCAAACATGTGAATGCTTTTGGTAACCTATAAAAAGGTAAAGTTAACACGCTATGCATTTAATAACCATGTCTACATCCAACAAAACAAAATTCAAAACTATAAATTTAAACCAGTGTGTATGTGTTCATCAACGTGAATACACGATAAACTAAAACAAACAAACAAAAATAGCCAAATGTATTCTAAACGTCAAGTATGCACCTGAAAGCCGAGTGTAAACAAAAAAAAGCCATAATCATGATATGATGTGGTTAGTTTCTAACAAATCTCATTCTATGAGGTGAATATTGATTGATAGGTAAGCCAAGACAAATTTGGCGAAATGCTTGTTCTCGATACGAAGTGATTGGTTCCTCAGCAGGAAATTTATAGAAATGAAAGCAAAACATTTGAGAGGTTATTGGAAAATAAACATTAAACAGGGGTTTTGTACATATTGTACACCAGAAATCTGGAAAATGATCCTCGTCAGCTAATTTAACAATCACTTGATTCATGGTTAAACCGTACCATGCTTTATGAATCACTTGTGTGGATACATTATTTTCAAAGCCAAAATTTAGCATACAGGATTTACAAAAGTGATGCTCTGGGTCATGAAACAAATCATCATCATTATCATCTAGATTCATGAAGTTGTCATAAAATGTGGTATCAATGCGTACTTTCGTGTTTCTATATTCTGAAGGATAGGCCACACGTTGAGGATTATGAGACACCATCGTAGCATATTCATTGAACGTGGTGTGTTTTGTGACGATAAAACAATCTTCACCGTGGCTTATGATTGAATCTGAAAAGTAGTCGTTGCGGTTTACTAAGTGAATAAATAAAAAAAATACAATGTACTATTTACACTGTCTGTCCCCTAAGTCAATGGCAAAAATAAAATAAAAAACAAGTAGTTCCGTGAAGAACTATACAGCCTATTTTCATATATCCTACTTATGTTAATTGCCACTATCAACATACACAATTTCAGTTTGATTGCTGTAATAGATTCGTAAGTATTGAGAACCGACTAAATATTTCGGATGGTCGCCATGTTGGATTTTATATATGTAGGTCCTAGAGTTATGTACTGTTACATGCAGATTATTGTGAACGTGTAGTATTCAAACTTCAATCGCATAATTAGGACACAAGAAAAAACAAGGAGATTTAAAAATTTTTCACAGCTGCCATCTTGAGGTTATGGAAACAATTGAAATAAATTAGATGCCAGTGGATTAACATTCGGATAAAGATTTACTGTACCTAGTTTCACTGCACGCGGATGGATAAATTACGAGAAACGTCCATGTGAATATTTATAATTCGCGTCACCGCCATGTTGGATTTGTGTTCACCAGGTTATTTAAAGACCTATAGGTAAACTTAAGTTCATAGCCCCTATGAACATTAAAAATGCAGTTTGATTGCTAAAATAGATTCGTAGATATTCAGTATCGTCTAAATATTTCGGATGGTCGCCATGTTGGATTGTTAAATGTATAGGCCATAGAGTCATGTACCATTAAAGGAAAAGTATTGCGTAGGTTCATTATACAAACTTTCACTTCGATCGCATGACTACATCACAAGAAATAAAAACTTAATTTTAAAATTCGCACTGCCGCCATCTTGAGGTTATGTAAACAATTGAACTAAATTAGATACCAGTAGATTACAATGTGTATAAATATTTCCTGTACCTGGTTTCAGTGCGCTTGGAACATTAAATCGCGAGAAAGGTCTATTTAAAATGTTCAAATTCGCTTGGCCGCCATGTTCGTTTTGTAGTAAACCGGTTTTTGAAAATCTTATAGATGGACTTCCAGTAGTTCCCTTTATCTCCGTACAAAATTTTAGGGAGATACCGCAAATAGTTTCAGAGATATAGAATGCCGGTGAAATATTTCGCACATCCGCCATCTTGTGATTATGTAAACAATTGAACGAAGTTAGATGTCGGAGCATTACAATGTATTATACTGTCCCAAATTTAATTGCGTTTGGTTGGTAAAATCGCGAGAAACGACTATTTAAAAGTCGCAAATTCGCTTGGCCGCCATGTTGGTTTTGTAGTTACCAGATTTTCGAACGTCACATAAGTGAACTTATAGTAGTTCCCTCTATCACCATAGAAAATGTCAGGGTAATATCGGTAATAGTTTCGGAGATATTGAATGCTAGTGAAATATTTCGCACAGCCGCCATGTTGGATTGGTGAGTCGTAACAAAATTTGTAGGGCACGGTCGAGGTCGCCGGGAATAGTGCTATGAACTTTCCGAGTTTCATTGAAATCGCTCCTGCCGTTTAGATTTTATTAGGGGGGGACACACACACGAATCACACACACACACACACACACACGCACACACACACGGACAAAAGGTGATCTCATAAGCCTATTTTTTCAAAATTGAAAATAGGCTAATAAGCAAAACACAAATAAATAACCATCTGTCTGTTGACTTCTTTAGCTGTAGGCGGCAAACATAACATGCATCAGGTAAAAAAAAACAATTTCTGTTCAGATATTGGACTGGTGTTGTTTTCAAATATATCACCACTCATATCTCTAGCCATAAAGTGAGAGATTGTGCACAGTAAAAGCAGCAGATTATTATTATTATTCTTTTGTTCTTGCATGAGACCTACTAAGCCACACCCTAGTGTGGCCTATTAAGCCGCATGCCTACTGAGGGTGAATGGTCACTATGCCGAAACATGAGGTCTACTAAGCGACAACAATAGTGAGTGTGGCTACTTGTTTGTTTTTTTCCTAACCTAACCTAAAGAAGTCAACATGTTTTTAATCTAGCCTGTGAACAGTGAACCATGCAAACGTTGATGCATGGCTCTCTTTATGCGTTGACAGGCAAATAGCACAAGACATACAGTTTATGTACAACTATTTACAGGCATTCACACATCCAAGCATACACCCATGCACACAGGTTAAAAAACAAAAATTATATGATACACTACAATTTTTTATTTTTATTCCGAGGCTCAAGATGGCATCTGGCATTTGATAGCAACCAAACCAAACACTTGCCGTGTTGTACAACAACAACAATAGCTACAACCACTACTGGTTGTAACCAAATGGGACGTTTGTCATCATATCCTGACACCACTGTCTCTTGTCGTCTAACAAAGCGAGTGTTTGTTTTCGCTGCTTCATTAAAAATAAATCATGATTTTTGAGAGAATCCTAAACTGACTATGTGCCATGGCTGTGTGGGTCTGAAGGACATGTAAATAATCATCCACACAGAGACGTTTAACCACATGCTGGCTAATCCCTTTGGCTCGCATAGATTCGCATCGATCCACCTGTCGAAAACTATACATTTTCGGAGCGAGACCTACAAACTCAGTCATCATGGTGTCTGAACACTCATCTTTCATTAAACCAATTTCTTTTTTGTTCAGACGGGGGATATCGAACACGTTCTTTTCACTAAACGAGGACGTGTCAAACCATTTTGGGTTTTGTTTCATAACGACATACGGATCACAGTCATGGATATGGTAAATAAAACTATCCGTGTCTGTATATAACAAGGAAATGATACCAAATCGCTGTATTGCAAAACCATAATGGAATTTATACATGTGCAATTTTGAAAAATCTAAAATGACTTGGCCTAAATATATAGGCTTATTCATGACCACTTTAGTTTTGGCAAGTTCAATAGTCAGTAGATCATGATCAATAATGTTTAAAGATTTGAAATTTGGTTTTGCAATATATTTTTGAGCTCCCCATTGTCCATGCCATGTATTGACCAACTTAATGTCCCTATACTGCCGTACATTTTCCAAACTCTTGCCATAGATACAATTATTCATGAGTTTAAAAAAATTGATTTGAAATGGCTGAGTGGCACTTTGTCTGTGACTGGTATTTAAATCCATGTATGGTTTCAACCACGGTTTCTGACAAAAAGATATACCTCTATGGATTTTTTTCAGGGTAAAGCCCTGGGCTAAACATTCTACCAGCATGTCAATATGCAACACATAGTGATTTTTATCATACAAGGTACCCATCAATTTCTTATGATTGCCCTTACTCTCGGGCGGCACCATTTTCTCTATGCAAAAGGGGAAATCACCATGTCGCTGTCTGAGATGGGGGGGATAAGCTAAGTCGACGTCAAGAACATACCCTACGTCCTGTTGCTTGCTAGCGCTATGCACATTAAAATCTTTAATTTCATCCTCAGACAGCCAGACAAAGTTTCTGTACGGCAGTGGTCGACTCATAGCGTGACCGTATAAATTGTTTACGTCGAAATACATTAGATAGGATTCTGGTTCTTCGGGACAATAATCCGGCATGTAATGATTATTTGCCTTGGCATGTCGCTGATTGAGCGATACGAATCCCCCACGAATCCCTTTTTCCATCATGAGTACCATATCGGGATCCGTCAATAAATCAAGCTCAATGTGGGTAAATTTGAGGGCGGCGTCCCAACTTAACCCTGAACTGGTATAGTAGTGGGTGGGGTCAAGGCCATAGATCGTGTGACATAGCTGACGAAACGTTTCAAAAACGTCGGTCAACAACAACACGTCTAATTTTAAGTAGTGCATAGCATACTGGCCCATGGTTTCTATGCCAAACACTCGCCAAACATGCTGTTCGTGGGCATAGTCTTCTTCACTGATGGTGCTTTGTGTTAACTGAGAAAAGAATTTTTCTCTTGGCGGCAAAGTCGTTTCTTCAAGCACCTCGTAACTTTCCACATAATCGTATGGAAAATGGCCTTTACGAACACACAATTTAAATTGATTTGTATCCGTAAAGTGGGAATGGGTATGTTTCAACTCATCTTCGCTTAAGCCTTTCACAAGACTATCCAGCGAACTAGACATAAACTTGAATGAGTCGAGAAAGCGAATGCTCATGCTTCCTTTTCTCCATGAAAGTGAGGTAAAGCTCTCATGGTTCTTAGCCAAAATGCTGAATTTGCTCTTATCTACATGAGCAAATTGTTTTACAATAAAGTGAAGGTCATACGGGGAGAAATTGTGTAAGAAGACAGGGAGGAAGCGAGGTGTAGAGTACTTCAAATTGCATTCGTTATGGGCAGCACCTCTAAAATGCCCTGTCCTGTGGCAGTGGTCTCTTACTTTTTTTTCTCCACCTAAGATTGGCTTTTCACATATGTGGCAGGTGGTGGCTTGATCATATTCTCTTTGCTGTACATCATTCATCTGAATTGGTACAGGGTTGTTCAAAATAGTTTCTACTTTGCCTGCTAAAGCCGCCATTTGATCAACAAACCACCGCGCACAATCCTGACCTTTATGACTTACATACTCACATTGTGAATTATCATAGTGACAGACAACATAATAGGCTACAGCAAAAGGCTCATGTTTCTGCACTGGATAGGTTGAGCTTGTATGGGGGCTTGGTTCACATCCCTGAATGGGAACAGTAAGGGCCTCAAAATCAGCGTAAACGGTAAATGGTACCATTTCTTGTTTATTAGTGGCCTTAAATTTTAAGACTGCGTCATTCCCTTCGGGCAAGACTAGCTTTACTGCCGTCTGCCCTTCACAGTCTTCTGTATGTCGTTTCAAAAGTTCATCAGTTCCAAAATACTGAAGGCAGCGCTCGCAAATGTGTTTTGCACACTTAGCTTTAGACATTTGACTGCTCACCAATTTACTTAAATTCTTTATCCAACAATAATGGCTTTTATCCCCATCAGACAGGAAAAGCAGGTGAATGTGATGCTGCTTTACCTGTTTGGTGGCATACAAGGGGCCCACAATATTGGATCCGTCGATGCCATACACCATAAAGGAGAAATTTGGATTATCTTTCTCAAATAAATGAATTTTATCTAGAGGCATGGGAAATGAAACACGCTCGAGATTGAGAGTTTGTTTCATGTGGTTAAACACATCTTTGTACTGCCCTGGTCTATAAACATGACTGTCTTCACGGGGTTGCAGACAGCAAACTATACTCCACAAAAAGCAGTAATCGTCTTTATTGCATATGTTGATCACTGCCTTTCTGGAAGCGATAAAGCTCGGTGTGGCAATATAGCTACTTCCTGCATTCAATGGATTGTATTTACAAATATTGATTTGCAAATAGGCAATGCTATTGAGGGCCAAGCCACTGGGACCCTGTTGCAACTTATCAAATTTAGTGATAAGCGCTTGAATAGCTTTCTCCTGATACCACGTTTCCAAATTATCGGCTATCAGTACTTTCTCCATTTTTGTACAAAGGTTGAAGGTGTGTTTCTCTTCAACATTATTTTTTATCAATGTAAATTCACATAGTAGTTCGAAGTTTATTTTTAAAGCCTGATGCAATCTTAAGCCTTGTTCACATTCACTCAAAAAAATGGGAAAACATAATTCCACAAAATCTTTAGGCGACAGACAGTGAATCGCATTGTAAATTCGGCCTGAGCATACTCGCGTTTTGAAACATTTGGCCAAAGGCTGCCACACTAACACTTCACTCTCTGATATAGACATGATTATAAAATGGGCAAATGAACGTGCTACCCTTACCTTAAAATAGGTTAATCCAAAATCTGCAATTCCAAACGACCACACTTATCGATTTTTACTGACTGGCACACAATCTCGTTCACAGGTACACAATGGTTGTAGCAATTTGGGCCCCCAGCAGGAAATGATCACCAACAAGGTTGATATAGTTTTAATATCAACGACAAGGTTTATCTTGTTTTTTGTTTCCAATGATTTATCTGAAAAACAAACCAACACAATCCGTTATTAGTCATGGTTATATACATTAAACATGTGCATTCATTCATTCATTCATTCATCCATTCATTCATTCGTTCATTCATTCATTCATAAGACTTTCATTCATTCATTCATTCATTCATTCATTCATAAGACTTGCTAAAAACAAAAGGTTTCAAGTGTGCACACATAAATAAGACACTCACTCGAAAATAACAAAGTCATTTACAAAGAAAAGAATTAATCTATATTCATAGCTCACCTCTTTTTTTTAATATCGAAAGCGTCAAGGTAGTTAAAACCTATTCACTCCATATATATCTTCATTCTGAAACAATAATAAATACACGCCATAAGTATATAAATTTCCGTGAAATAAATGGCATACATTTAACAACAACAACAACAATAAAAGTAATGGAACAACATGTACTCACCATATAATGAATTATAATACTTTCAGCAAATGTGCTCTTTGCCGCCACTGTCACTGTCACTGTCACTGTCTCTCTCTGTCTGCTTTCCCAGACTTAATGATGTTGTTTTTAAAAATCTGCAACAAACAAAATCCCCCAAAAATACCATTAGTCACTAACTTACTTTTCATGCATACACAAAATAACAATAAAACCAATCATGCCATAATTAACAATAATGAACCTACCTTAGCACAAGTATGGCCGCGGTTCACGTAATATTTTACAAAGAGCATAAGGCACTTGCATCCGTCACCTTCAGAGATGAACACGAGAATGATGAGTCTCTCTTACCCTCAGAACATATATGTCTCCTCAACAAGATGCAAAGTTAACACTTTACTTTTTTTTTGTTCCTACGAGTAGGATGTCATGGAGCGCACAAGTCAGACTGATTCTCACAAGCTTTTGCAAACTCTGCATGAGTATGCGTGGGAATGCAAAGATCAGCTTTTCGACAGAGCTGTATGTCCTTCATCGAGATATCGAGTAGCATGTCTGGGTTAGATAACAGCCACCTGCATGCGAACAACAGGCTGTTATCTCTCTCTGCTTGCGAGGCACGTACGATGATAAGACCTGTGTCTGTCTGGATCGCTGTGGGTCAGCCTCAATGCTTTCAATTCTCATTGCATTAAGCAAGTTCTCTCTCTGCGTGTGAGCTCTGACCAGTCAAGACAAATAATAATAATAATAATGCATAAGTGTTTTACCAACATTATAGTGCATAACATAACGTGACTTCATATCTGGTTTCTTACATTTTCCCCGTTTTCCTCAACGATCTCGAAAAAAATGACGGAAACCATGATTTCAGATTTTCCATGCCTACATTCCCGTAAACAGAACAACGACACAAATACATCGACATGACCATCATAAAAATCGCCTCATTCGTTTTCTAAATAACGCGAAAATGAACAAAAAACACCTTTTCCATAAGAAAACCATGTTTCCAGCTTTTTGCCTTTTTCATATCTATATCCCCGTAAAGAGGACAATGAAACGAAATAAATACTATCACACACGTCATTCTCACGTTTTCGGTTTTCACAATATGAGGGAAAATCACAAAACCCATTTGTGACTAAAAAAACATGTTTCCAGCTTTTAACCTATTCCATATCTATATCCCCGTAAAGAGCACAACGAGACGAAAACATACTATCATGCACGTCATCATCACGTTATCCGTTTTCCAAAAATCGCCAAAAATGTGAAAAACGCATTTTTTGACCCAATACCCTAAGTTCACCTTTTCGACACCTACATATCCGTAAAGATCGCGACGAGACGAAAAAAACGAATCCAAGCACGCCCTCCTAGCATGGCCCGTTTTCCAAAAATCGGCAAAAATGTGAAAAACGCATTTTTTGACCCAAACCCCTAAGTTCACCTTTTCGACACCTACATTCCCGTTAAGAGCACGACGAGACGAAGATAACGAATCCAAGCACGCCCTCCTAGCATGCCCCGTTTTCCGAAAATCGGCAAAAATGTGAAAAACGCATTTTTTTGACCCAAAACCTTAAGTTCACCTTTTCGACACCTACATTCCCGTAAAGAGCACGACGAGATGAAAAAAACGAATCCAAGCACGCCCTCCTAGCATGCCATGTTTTCCAAAAATCGGCAAAAATGTGAAAAACGCATGTTTAGACCCAAAACCCTAAGTTCACCTTTTCGACACCTACATTCCCGTAAAGAGCACGACGAGACGAAAAAAACGAATCCAAGCACGCCCTCCTAGAATGGCCCGTTTTCCAAAAATCGGCAAAAATGTGAAAAACGCATGTTTAGACCCAAAACCCTACGTTCACCTTTTCGACACCTACATTCCCGTAAAGAGCACGACGAGACGAAAAAAACTAATCCAAGCACGCCCTCCTAGCATGGCTCTTTCCATTCCAAGTTCGCGGGGGCTCACAACTTCCTAAGTGGTGCAGCTTCCCCATCCCCCCTTACCACGTTTTTATTTTAGTGTAAATATACCCCGTCCATAGATAAAGAGAGTTCACCACGAGTCCTACGACACCTCATAGGTTTAAATCCGATTATTGGTTAGCGAGATAGTAAAAAGCCGATGACCTATTAGTTTTTTGGGGTTTATTTCAATACATATTAAAAACATTCATTTATAAATCATCATTAAAAAAAAGCCCGTCCTCTTACAAAACTCCTCAAGTGCGCATGCGTATAAGAAAACATTCATCGCCAAAATGTCCAAAAACAACATGTTTACCCCAAATGGCGTTTCCCAATTCCATCCATTTTAAAAATGAACCTCACCATCACCTAGAGCGGAAAAAATACCATCTAAACGACCCCTCACTCGACCCTACACCTCCCCCACCACCTAACCCTTTCCCAACATAGGCATACATATTCAAGCACGAGCGCGACTTGAGGAAACCAACACTAACCCACTACTCGCGAATGACCTTTTAGTTTTGGTCTTTTCATTAAATTAAGAGGCTATAGGGAAGTAGGGGACGTCACTACGAGTGCTAGGACACCCTGTATGTTCTAATCCCATGTTTGGTTAGCGAGATATCAGGTTCGGGGCAAATACGAGGAGGGTTCAAAAAGAAGTGGCGCAGCTCCCGTGTCATCCCACTACTGATGTATTCCGTGGTTTCCCACTTCTACTCGAAGAAAATACCGGGATAGTTTCAAACTGAAGGCAACAGCACCCTCTGTTGTGTTTAATAGAAATGGATAACGGGAACACTACAATCTGATCTTTATTATCTAATCAAGATGTCACAAGTCAAGTAGTAACAATAAAAAAAAGACAATCATAAATCGCAATCTATAGATTGCAACTCTCAAGAGTTGCAACGTCTCCTCCAGGGGGATGACCAGCTGAATGGGGCGGGTTATTGTGGCTCCAGTAGGGGTACGAAGAACCACCGTCCTGACGACTGCATCTCTACCAACACGGAGCTCCTCAATGCGGGCCTTTGCCCACATGTGCCTCGGCGTCTTGTCTTCCTGGAGAAGTGCTAGGTCACCAACCCTTAATTGCGGAACTTTTCCCCGTGGTCGACGAACTTCATGGACATTTCTCAATTCCAGGAGATACTCCTTCGTCCAGCGTTTCCAAAAATCATCCGATACCTTCTGTTGCGCAGCCAGCACTTTGGGCAGATCTTCATTCCCCGCACTTGCAGGTCCGGTCGGTATCGTGGTGAAGCGCTGTCCAATCAGAAAGTGGGCCGGCGTTAGAGCATTTTCTCTGTCTTGGGTGATGGGCCTCGAATTAATGGCGGCTTCGATATTTTTCAAAGTGGTGTTCAATGCTTCCTCGCCGATTAATGATTTCCCCAGTACCTTTCGCAGACACCGCTTGGTCGTGCCTACCAACCTCTCCCACCATCCTCCCCACCTAGACGCCCTTGGAGCAATAAATCTCCAGGTGATGTTGTGATGAGCGAAGTACTGATGTGTTGGAGGGGCTGTGAGAGAAGTCCAGATGGACTTGAGTTCTCTGTTGGTCGCGTGAAACGTCTGAGCATTATCAGTATATATCGTGTGTGGTATCCCTCGTCTTCCAACGAACCTCTGAAGTGCCAAGAGGAACGTGTCGGCAGTCATGTCTGAGCACAATTCCAAGTGTAACGCGCGGGTCGTAGCGCAGGTAAAGAGTGCTATGTAACATTTCTTGCTCGTGGTCCCCACCTTCACATAAAGGGGTCCAGCGAAATCAATTCCCGTGACTTCAGAGGGTTTCGTTGGTGTTACCCTTAATTTGGGTTGTGGAGCTTCGATTGCTTGGGCGAAGTGATTTTGCGCCATTTTGCAAGGAAGGCACGTACGTAACACTTTCTTGACTGCCTGTCGTGCTCTGAGCACCCAAAATTCCGTACGTAGTTCTGACAACACAATTCGCACCCCCAAATGGTGAAGTCTGATGTGCGTTTGTCTGATGAGCAATTTTACAAAGTGATGGGTGCCATCCAAGAGTAACGGATGTTGTAATTCTCTAGATAACTCTGCAAGTTGTAGACGACCACCTAGACGAATGAGTCCGTTCTCCAGAAAAGGGTTGAAGCGGGCTATTCTTGATTCCTTTGGCAGAGCTACACCGTCTTTTAGAGCCAGATATTCTGCAGGGAAACACTCCTTTTGTACAGTTTGAATCCAATATTTGCGTGAGTTTTGAAGCTCTTGTGCTGTTAACTCCCCAGAGAACCGTTCTTTTCTTCGAACATGTTGCAAGAAACAAAGTATCCACGCTGTGATGCGAAGTAACCTCCAGTAGGAACTATAACTGGAAGGATCTAATAGGGGTGAAATTTTCTCAAATTTAAAGATATTGAAGATGGTCTTCTTTTCTTCTGGCAGTTGTACACGGGAGGATAGTTGGCTAGGCCAGTGTTCTGGTTGTTGTTGTAGCCAAGGAGGCCCATGCCACCATCCAACAAGTGACTTTATCTGTACCACTGAAAGTCCTCTCGACAAATGATCTGCTGGGTTTTCTCCCCCTGGACAGTGCCTCCATTCCGTTTTCCCAGATTTACACTTCTTAACTAAATGGTGAGGCAAGTAGAACGTATCACCAGTTGTTTCAGAAGGAGCATGTTCAACATGGCGTTTTATAATATAGTCCATCATCTGTGAATAATAAATCTCCTTCAAAGGTTCATTCGCCTCTAGTCTCTTTTGCAATGCGTTGAATCGTTTTACCGCATTAGCATGGTTGTTGGGCAAGATGATACCTGATTTTCTAGGAAGAGAGACCACACGCCGATGGTCTTCTATTCGGTAAGAATCATGAAATTCCTTAAGTATCGCAGAGTTATTGGAACTGAAATATTTATCCTGGCTTTCCCTGATTCCCATTGTTTCCAGATCCCAGAACTGTCTGAGTGTCTCATCTAAAGGTGAGGGTATCGGTTCAGAATGAATATGGTTTACCAGTGATGAATTCAAGGTGATGCCTGATCGATTTCCTGTCAATACCCATCCAAACATGGTTGGTATGAGTACCACGGAGGTGGAAATGCGCACTGGTGAAGTGTCCTTTACGATTTTCCAATAACAATCTCCTCCAATAAGTATTTCGATAGGCAAAGGTGGCTCTGATTCATTCTTTGGGTCAGCCAACTGTAGTTTTTGAGTGTGTGCTAACATATTAACATCATCAGGAACGACCGGATGAGCTGAAAAGGCATGGCTACTCTCAAATGCAGTAATATTTGTAGCCGAGTTTGTCCAGATGCTCTTTATGGAAAACTTAACAAGGTTACGTACACTCCGATTGGTTGGAGACGATTCAAAGGTGCCAATAGTTAAGTCTTGGCGGCCAATAACTTCGAGTTTCAGTTCGTTAACTAGAGACTCAAGGATAAAACTGGATTGACTTCCAGCATCCAGTATGCAACGCGTCTGTTTAGTTCGCCCATTGGGACCCGTAACCCATACTCGCGCGGTCTGCAGGTAAGTAAAGTCGGATGGAAGAGAATCTATCTTGTTAACGGACGTAATGGTTGCCGCTGCATTAGTAGATAAGTTTCTACTGCAGACAGATCTGTGATGTGAGGCTTTGCAGGAAGAACAGAATGCCTTACCCTTTCGGTTGCAGTTCTTCACGGAGTGTCCGCGGTTCAAGCATAGAAAGCAGCGGTTCGTGTTCCTGAGTTAGGTAAGTCTATCGTTAACGTTAGAAACTGTCTTGCATTCTTGCGCCCAGTGTCCGCGGGATTCGCAAAAAACACAAAATGGTTCCGGTGCAACCTTCCTATTGGATTGTTTCTTATTTGAATCAACGTGCAGTGATGCTGTAGTGGGAACATGAGTCGAAGCAGATCCACGAATATTGTGCGTCACCATAGCCCCATCTACCTCTTCTCCCAAGAATTCCATGAGCTTGAGAATATCGCCTTCTGAGATATTTTCCCTCTTCGTCTGAATTATCCAACGACGACAAATATCATCGGGAAACGTTCTAAGTATTTTCGGAGCAAGAACTCTCCCGTAGCCGTTTACGTCTTCTCCTAGCGCACGAAGAGCTTGTATGTGTCGATGGCAATCGATGAACGTGTCGTTGAGTGCTTCAGGAGTAGCGAGCTGAATAGGTCTGATCCCCTCTAGGTAGTCTAAGTGCGCCTGTATTATTCTGTTTTATCCCCATAGCGAGCTTGTAGAATCCGTTTCGTTTCCTCGTATGTATCTGCTATTACGGCGATTCCATCGACTAGCCGCTTCGGCTCGGCTTCCAAGTACCCGCGCAAAAATATGTGTTTATTTATGGTAGGAAGGAAAGGGTCTTTATCAACGGATGACTCGAATTGCTCCCAAAAACGTGGCCAAGTTGCGATGTCACCAGCGAAGGATTCTAGCTTAATTGGCGGGAGTCGAACTGAGTGTGAAGCCTGAATTGGAATAGTAGGTGTAGTTGGCAGTGATTCAGGGATACTTAAATTAGCGGCTGAACTTGACAATTTACTTGCAATTGTTCTCGATGCCTTTGTGATAGCGCGTTTAGCTGAGTCTATATATTCTTCACAACTCTGAACATCAGTATCGTATTCAGTATCCGATAGTAACTCATGTATAGAATCATCAAGTGTGGTTAAGTTGTTGAGAGTTTCCTGTAGTCTATCTCGGTAGTGCTCCCAGTCTTCGAATGAAGTATTATCAGTGAAACTGTTAATTTCCGTAACAAAGCGTGTTGTATTTGCCCTCTGTCTGGTTCGCTTTCTTCTTAGATTGTGTAAAATTCCAACTGTTTGATCGTTATTGCTCATGTTGTACGTGTGTTCACGGAAATGTGCAAGGCAAAGAGTTGTCAATCTGTTATCTGAAGTATCGAATGATTTTCGGTCAGGTGCTACTAGGATCGCTAGTGTCGACGCTTAGATTGTGCGTTAATTACTATGGTCAGTTTTATATTTTCTCTGGCCTGCACTCCAAATTTATAATATCTATGCTTAGCACCAGGTGACACTACAATATGCACGAACGAAACATAATGTTTTTACACACATACATAACCAAACACGAAGTTATTAGGGTCATTCAACAGTTATTCGGTTTACAAATGTGTAGCTTTGTCACTTATCTGTAGTCGGTTGCGAAGTTGGAAACCTTCCGTCCAGTATAGGGTAATTGCAAGCCTTCCCTCACAGTCTGGAGGTTCCGTAATGCAATTGCAGAGTAAAAAACTTACGAGAGGCAATTCCAGCAGTATAGGCCTAAACAGATTATTCCTTAAAATCACTTGATATCATGCGATATCCCGAGTGTTTACGGCACCAAATGTTGTGGTTAATAGAAATGGATAACGGGAACACTACAATCTGATCTTTATTATCTAACCAAGATGTCACAAGTCAAGTAGTAACAATAATAAAAAGACAATCATAAATCGCAATCCATAGATTGCAACTCTCTAGAGTTGCAACGTCTCAATTCCCCACACCCTCTTTTTAATCCTCACCTGAATTACAAATACACACATTACTACAGCCATCACAGTAACACAGGTTATCAGAAACAATTCATACAAACTTAAGTTCATGGGCCTACATGGCCATGATGTCGCCAAGCCTCTAAATCAATCAACAATAAGAGAATCATTAGCTCATTTAATCTTAATACTAAGTTTCGTTATGATAACTATAGCCGTTGTTACGTTAGGCTGCGTGCAGGGTTAGCCCATGTATTTGTTTTGTTTTTTAATTTTATTCCCTACATCGACCGCTGTTAATACAATTTGTTTAAACTACGTATTCAGATTTTTATGGCGTTCCTAATGTCCTTATCGTGGTTTGGATAGAAAATGGAGGCCCATGGCCTGGTGTTTACGTCTTGAGTTACTGTAGTCATTGAGAAAATGGAGTAGCATGGCCCCTTACAGAGACATTGGAAACCTGGTGATTACTTCATGAGGTGCTGGTTGCCGTTGAGTAAATTGAGTGACATGGTCTCTTACCACGATAGATGGAAACTAGGTGGACCCGTCTTGTGCTACTGTTGCTATGGAGATGGCCGGCGTTGCCATTCCTTCATAAGTTAATTTTCTGAAAAGATGATGTATTGGCTTTCACGGCCGGTGAATTAAAACTCAGCAATGAAGCCTTCATATGGAGGTTCAGGCTGCTTGAACTTTTAGTTCTCGCAGTCAAGTGGTGCAGTTGCACCTAATATAAAGGGAGGTGGCGCGCAGTTCGTCACTCCTGTGGGGGTCCGGGCGGGGACACCAAGAGCCCGCCGATGAGCCAGCTTGGTGTCCTAGGCGAAACCCCACACAAGAAACGGCACAAACCTAGAAGAATTGCTGAGTTTTAATTCACCGGCCGTGAAAGCCAATACATCATCTTTTTGGAAGCCTTCATAGGGAGGTTCAGGCTGCTTGAACTTTTAGTTCTCGCAGTCAAGTGGTGTAGTTGCACCTAATATAAAGGGAGGTGGCGCGCAGTTCGTCACTCCTGTGGGGGTCCGGGCGGGGACACCAAGAGCCCGCCGATGAGCCAGCTTGGTGTCCTAGGCGAAACCCCACACAAGACACGGCACAAACCTAGAAGAATTGCTGAGTTTTAATTCACCGGCCGTGAAAGCCAATACATTGTACAGCCTCCCAGGGGTATGCACCCCTTGGAGACCATCCCCCCATCATCTGCCTACATCTCCTAACGGGCAACCCTTGGAGAGCTGGGCCAACATCCATAAAACGTAGCAGGGACAGCTTGCCACTCTAGGAAGCAGCTCAGTCCTTGCACAATGGTTACACATACCGACATACTATTAACTGGGCCAACACATTGCTGACAACATAGCGCCAGAGAGTATAAGAAGGCATCCTAATGAGGTCAAAGGATCTCTCCATTATCAGTGCTTCAACGATACGGCCGAAGGCCACGCCGGTGTCAGCAGAGGTAAGTCAGTCGTGTTCAGAGTTCCTATTGTTGTAACCTCTAACCCACAACTTGTACTTTACATTGTGAACATAATTACATTCCCTACAAGGGACTCATACTCAGAACTACAGACCAATAAACACTTGGTCCACACTCCACACTAGCATTACTGTTTATACGCCTCTTTACATCCCAACGCCCTTCCTTATTCCCGTCACGTAAAGACGTGACAGACGGTAGCCTAATAGCGCCAACTCAGGTACCTTTGTGTTCCCCGAGCCGACTCGGCTGCCAGCAAGCAGCACGTGCCACTCGGCTGATACGAGCAGATTCAATTACATAATAAGCAGTCAGCTGAGCGACTAGCACAGTGACTCTTGCATCGGGTCCCATCCCTTCAAACACTACTACATTATTTATAGGAACGCCCCCTAGTTCCTAGCACACCACAACACTCTACACTGGTCAGCTTGCCCTGCCAAGGGAAGCTACCCTTTTTAGGCACAACCTTATAAATTAGTACAATAACTCTCCCTTTTAGATCCACCCCCAAATAAGTGATCTAAAACACTGGTGGAGGCGCGGTCCTACGCATATAGAACGGGACTCAACCAACGAGCCCTCGTAGGAGAAACGACCCCTTCCGTACCGCAAAAAGCCAAGCAAATAGTGAGAAAATTTTTCCCCCAGACAGAAAGCAGTTTTTTTTTGCTCCAAACCAGCTACACAGGAGAAATTCTTAGTAAAACAACCCCAGTCAATGTCATTTCTTTTTCTTTTCTCAACACATATAGGACGATGTATGCGCCCGCACGAAAGGCCATGCTGAGGAACATCCATTGGGAGCGTTCAGAGGAAAAACTCAAGAACCACTCAAACGACATCTCTGTAGACGCATTAGCGCAGCAATTTGCGAAAACGTCTCTCTCAGCACGTACCGCAACACAAGGGCGGGAGGCTACCATGGCCACAGGGCGAAAGACAAATAGACCACCCTCCAGTACAATGCGGAGACACACACACACATGCCACCAATTCCCGGAACCGGCCCGGAAGCCTGACAAAACAGCGAATTGGCGAAGCCGGGGACATGTCCCTCCCACACCAATACAGAGAAAAACGGGGCTACCCACCCCGACACCACGTCAAACAACAGACAAACAAACAACCGGGGGGGACAAGGGAAGACACAGGAGGGAAGAGCGAGCGAGAGCCTACAGACAAACACATTACCGGGATTATAGAGACCCAACTAGACCGACAGAAGGAGCACATGCTCCGGTAAGGGATGAAACCCGCAATCGTCGGCAAAACGAACATAACATTTGGACATCCACGCTACAACATCACGATAGGGCATATAGGTACACTAGGCACACGGACCTGACTAGGCATGCAATGGCTAATTCAGCGCCAGGACCACGAGTGCAAGTGCAGACGTGGACTCATACCGAGACTCACACCCGGTACACGTACAGAACCACACACAGTTGGTAGGGCCATCAGCCCACCCGAGAGAGGACATAAGCGTGGATACGCTGACTCGACAATTTACGAGGATGTCCCTCTCGCCACGTACTGCCACACAATGGAAGGAGTTCGCCGTGGCCACAGTCAAGACGACGGCCAGGTTAGGCTCCAACTTACTGCAGAATAAACCTAACACATACACACGTCCTTCAGCTCCGGATCGGAAGGCAATTTTGCCAAACCGAGGGGCAGAGCCTAGAACAATCCCCTTGGAACAAAGGGACGAGAGGGAGTTGAAGCCAGGACTCTCAAATACACATAGCATAACAGAGGGACAACGGGACGTAACCACGTCATGGGCAGACGACATAGAACCCGTCCCACTACACATAAAGCCTACATACACCCACGCAGATAGGCTAGCGCAATGGCAGGAGTCTGCCGTGGCCACAGGCCGAAAAGCGGTCAGGCTACAAGCCACCACATTGCTAGGCCAGACACAAGCCATTAAGCGACCTTTACCGCCAGTTCAAAGGGCAAATTTGCCAGAACGAAGGCGAACACCGGTATTAGTCCCTCAGGATGCACGATATACGCACGAACATTTTGACCGGGCATTACCACACACTACACGGGGATTAGGAAAAGTGTTATTAACTATCCCACAAAACCACGCAGTCAAATATATACACACTCCCGTAAAATCTACTAGGGCAGCGTCAAGCACAATTAGGCCCTCGAATACAGGTACATTCAAACCTACAGACACGCGCTACGGTGGAAGTAGGCCAAAGCTTACTTTGCTAGAAATTCCGCCGGAAAGTAGCAAAGGAACACCCCAGTGGATTTCAGAGGCCTATAATCTAATAACAGGGCAAAACCCTTCACCTTTCTGCCCACTGAAGCTCGAAAGAAGATAACGACTTCCACCAGGGCCACAGAAATAAACTAACATCACTTGCACCAACATTATAGGATACATAAGTTCTCTTACACGGGGGCGATAAGAAAATAGTCCAACAAGTACATAATAAACATAAAATTGCATATTTTTTTCTCTCTCTTATTTTATGTATATACAATGCAACATAGCCAAATTAGAAGGAATAATTCTAAACCCTTCTTGTTTTTTTTTTCTTCGAAACCATGGCATTTTTCTCTCAGGCCAGCAATGGTTATTGGGCGAAGTGGTTAACACCATAACGTAAAGTCTCTAATATGCAAGCCAAGTGGAAGCCAAGCAGGATTCAGGCCGAAAAGAGATATTTTGAACACAGCTTAAGCATAAAATCACAGCATAAAGCTTCAGTGAGTCTTTCTAGGTAGAAATGACTACACGTTCTATGTTATGGTTCCACAGTTTGGTAGATTCTCTTGTTGCGGGCGAAAGCCGTAAGTGTGGCAAGAATTAAGAATCTCAAACTAGTTTCACAAATTTGGTGAGGTGTGCTTTAACCAATTGAAAAGCCCAATTGCACACCGGGACGAGACACTGTCATCTTGTTGAGTTACAATTACTTTGAAGGGCAGGTTTGACTCCCACAGTGCACTGGCTTTGCTCGTGACGTGGATACAAGTGTATCAATTACGTCTTGCAAGGGCCTTCCCAATGTGTACTAGACAGTGTCAGTAGATTCCCCTGAGACGTAACCAGATTACGGTAGTACTCACGTTACCAAACTGGTAAATACTACACTCAGGTCCCAAGCACCATTTTTTTTAAACATTTTTTATAGTGTTCACGACATAATTTTCAGAGACTATCGCCACCTGCTATTATTTTCTTTCAAAGTGCTCTCTTAATCCAGAGCGGGGCATAGCTCATTTTTTTTCTATGACACAGGCATTAGGCCCGATGAAAGAAAGGTGGCCAAGTTAAACATATATATATTTCATACATAGATACACGCTAAAGATTACACGCCTCTAACATGACTTTTTCTCAACGACAGATACGATCCTAACACTCACCAGAACTGTCCCGGAGACACAACCTTAACGGTGCCAGAAACAATTACTCTGGGTAAAAGACGGTCTCCAAACCCGCAACCTTCTGAAGACCAGGAATATAAGGTTGGGTAGATATCCAGTTCTAGAATAGAAAAATGGGAAAGCTAAGACAAATTGGGACAGTCCCACTAACAGCGGGTCATAAACGAAAAACAATAAAATCGCCTCTGGCATCTGGTCACCAAACACGCGACTAGCGGACCAGACACACTCGCGTACAACGACATTTTGTACCAGGGATAAAGAACATACTTGAACCACGATACAGTTAACGCAAAATTTGGGGACAACAATGTAGTCAATGGAAGGTTCTTCTACAGTACGGCCAATGCATATGAGATTTACGAAGTGAAATGCCATGGCCTGTGGTTTGGATTCCAAGTAAAACGGAAATCCCGTGGCTCATGATCTCCAGATACGGTCACGTTAAACTACAAGTTCCCCTCTTTTCTTTTACAATGCGGAAAGCACTAATCACAGTCACAGAGAGTACGCCGATTAAAAACACATGTGCCGGACACACAGCGTTATCAAGACAAGTAACAAGCGAGCGCGCGAGACATTGTAATCCGATACCACCATACTCAGCAATAACGCAGGCCTCAGTGATAACCTGCACGCTTACAGACAACAGCTCTCGGAGCAGTACGCACGGCATCATTCACGCCCGATTTAGAGACCCTATATCTTCCAAAATTACACTACGAGGGGAAATCAAAAACATACAAACTCTACACAGGTATGCATGCTTTCATTTGCGCATTGCACATCCACGGGAACGTGCCATATTATATGCGGCACGGAAATGATCACACCAAGTCTTTACAGACAACCGGATTCGAACCCATGACCACACACCACACGCGTACCAAAAACTAACTATCCAATGGTATTTTTGGTACGCGGAACACAAGCAAAAACCACACTGGGGAAGCCCCAAGCCCTGGAACACAACGCAGACATAAAACACAGAGAATGACATAAGGTCACGGGTCTGAGTTCCAGTCAAAATTTAGACACAAAGGAAAACAGCTATTCAGGCGTCCAATCATACTGAAATTGGCCCATACAAGTGCATGAACAGGGAATACTACATTTCCTCCCACCAAAAGCCAGACAGAAAATTTCGAATTACACCTGACATAGAGCATACATTTCACAGACACAGGTAGGAAAATTTCACAAGACACAAGTCTTAGGGAACAATGGCCACACGACGTCATTACCTAACTAGGACGAATTGCTACATTAGTCCGCTAGGAATCCAAAACAATGACCACACTTGCATTCGTGCAGAAAGGCACATGCCAGCGGATGACAAACAGTAACTTCCCAGTCTGGCATTACACATACCAACTGCTGACTGCAGACTATTCACACTGCAATACTGCGGTGACGAGACACTATTGCGTAGCGCCAGTGACCGTGAAATTACACACACATAACAATTATAACACCATACATTTTTTTCCCACACTGCAAAAACATTTGGCAATGGACAAGACGTGACACAGCGGAACTTATCTTGGGCCTATCAGGGCACATCCGCAAGGACGTTGGCAAGCCACGGGCGCCTTCTGCCCACACAGGCGATACATATTACGACTTGGCCTGCAACAGACCAACCGTCCGCGTGGTGTAGAGGTACATAGTCACACACACGCACACGCACTCAACAATTAGGAGCGAACACAGACAAGATCTCCCCCCTAATAACTTCTCTTATCGATCGTAAGGCATAAGAGTCATTACAGATGACTAGCACATGACCAGTCGCACTACGACCACTGGCCACATCTACACTGCAAATGGCCGACCAGATTAGGTCATGCAGCTCTACTATCCCAAGGCGCGGATAGACAGCCAACATGGACCAAGGGAGGATGACAGGAGAACAGGCTACCAGCGTACCACCTTACTCCCTTCCCATAACCTTCTCACGCCCAACATAAACAACGCAGACACATCTACACGACCAAAAACAGCTACACTACATTACAAAATACACACAAGGGGTTGATGGACTTCATGCGTCTAAAGAGCAGGCATGCTACGCCTTGAGCCACGATGCTACCACCTGAGTATTAGGGGTGGCTCAGCAAACATTAAAGAAGCATAATGCGCCTCTCCAAATGAGAGAGGAGGCCATAGATATATATTAACCATTCTCTAGTACTTAAACACTCCCGCATGAGAGGAACATATTGGTATTATGCCCACCCTACACCTATCCGTACATGAAGGCAGAAACTTCATATCCAGACACATGCATGAGTATCCCATCCATTTACCGGGGATTTTAATATCAAACCTGCATGAATTTTCGTATCTTTGCAATCCCGGGAATTACCTCCCCACTCCACTCACTATAGAAGCATCCCAGTGGCATCACCGGTTTCAGGCCACCACTAACGTAGAACCCAAAGGTGCGCAAACCCTTCCTACCATACTTTAAGCCCACTCAACAAATAACTACCCCCAAATCCTAATAACAGGGTACCTGACATTACAGACCCTACTAACACCTCCATTCAGGTAAAGAAAGCATTATTGCTGGAAAGCTGACGTAGCGATGGTAGGCCAGAAGTAGCCTATGTACTTAGAAGATCTACAACCCCGCAACACTGGCAATATTTTACATTTTACACAGAGATTGAACCATTTACACAGGTTACGACACTTTTTTTTTTCTTACAAAGGAATCTGATACGATCTGATTGTTGACAACGGTGTAAGCCGAAGGTCAGAGGGACCACACTGGAGCAGAGCTGGGGAAGGCGATGTGGACCCTTCCCCCAGTTGGCTCGACAGCGCAGCGACCTCACTTAACTGACGACTGGACCAAACAGACGAACTACGTAAGGTCAAAGCATTCGGGACCGGACACGGGCAACCATCGAGATCTAGGGGTGCATATTAGCCCATCCCCCTTGTCGGAGAAGGTTACACCCACTATGTGTCCCGGTCATCGGAGCCGAGATCTGCAGGGATGACTTTCTGGGGACGGTGGGAGAAATAGCTCACTCCGCGCCGGACTCGGGAATTGTCCCTAGAGACGACCCCATTGTGACTAGACTTCTAGTTAAGTTTAAATTTAAGTAGGCACGGCTTCCATAGCGGGAAGCAAAACTCCTGTGCGTTGGAGAAAACTCCTATGCGTTGGAGTGGAGGATAACTGCGAAATACATATTACTGCGGCCCATAGAGGCAAAATCATATATCAATGCGAAAAGCATACTACGGCGGCCCATAGAGGCAAATATTACTGCGAAAAGCAGACTGCGACGGCCGATAAAGGCGAAGACAATATTATGCCATTGGACCACACTGTCCAATGCCCACATAAATGGCGACGCATCGGGCAACCAGAGGGCATTAAGAGAGGGGCATTGCGCGCCCCTCACAGGAGCCAAGTGGGCGGCTCAACTACGATAAATCGGAACAGCAAACGGTCGTGAACAAGGAAGTTACAGCGGGCGAAACGGTTAGCTCAGTGGCACCGTAAGCCGCCTGCGAATAGGTTAGTACTAGTATTAAGACCTAGAATAGATGTCGACAATAGTATTAAAACGGAGGGGACTACGAGACATTGTCGGGTTCCGGTCCCGGCAATGTACTACAAGGGCACCCGCGAGAGAAATCGGACGGACGAGCCTCCATCTAAATTTTAGTATTTAAGTTACAGTGCCATTTTTAAGGTCACTTAGATGTAAGCAAATTTACTAACAGCTGTTGCTAATAATAGCACAGCACATTTCGGCTTTAGAATAAGGTCCACTCGGCATGTAAATACAGAATAGTTTTACAGTTAAGTAATTTTAGTGATAAGTTAAATAAGTAGGGTAAGATGTAGGGTAACATAAACCTACATTTCAGGCAATTTTTTTTTATATATAGATCACAATAGAATATTTCGGCACTCGGTGACTAAAAATCCGTTACCGAGGTAAGCCCGACAATACTTAGGATAAAATAGGTTAAAATAGGCTAACCTAGGTTAAGTTAGACTTCGGTGGCGCTACACTTAGTTTCCAAACTACGCGCTACCGAAGAAGGTTATATATATACCTGTCATGAATCATAATGTATTGCACTGTAATGTTCATAATTAACCCACTTTCACCCACACAGGAAGACCACGGAGATACGAAGTGATAAACATCTTAATATGGATGCATTTTTGTTTTGTTTTTGATTTACAGGTAACCATGAACGTGAATATGTCTATGGTAAACATATTACCCACATACACATACATGTCATACACGATTACACTCTTTATCAGTTTTAGTTGCACCCTTAAAGGTGACAACGCCAGCGGTCAGCGGTGGACAGCATACGTGGGATGATGACCATCGCTGAACGCACACACATTTCAGAATACGCAAATGAAGCGTTACTTCAGGCTCAAAGGGCGACACAAGGTTTGTAAGTGCCGGACCTTCGACCCTAAGGTGGGATTCCGACCCACGACGGAAAACCACGAGGTTATGTAATAAGTACAGGGAGAGAGTAGTGGACTAGCCACTAAACCTCACCAGGAACGGCCGATTAGAGAACGGTCGGCGAGGCCTAATAGTACGGTGCGCGCCAAGTATAAGAGGTATGCAGTAACTGGCCAGGTAACAGAGCTCTATAAGGTTTATATAGCCTATATATATAGGATAATGATAATTATAAAGTGTACATTATTTTGTATTTTCTCGCCATGTCATACAGTTGCAAGGGTCCACAAGAGTGGCAAAAGTACTTATGCGTACAAGGTACCCACATGGCAAACATTATTTTTTCTATGTTCATCCTCATCACATGTTTACTATGTTCAATCATAACTTGTCAAAAATTTTACAAATGTAAGGATTACTATTGTTATTATTATCGGGTCATATCTGTTACCATTTACAAGACCACCAAGGTACATCATGTCTATAATTTGTTTTCTTTCATTTTTCCTTCTTCTAACTTCCCCATTTGTCAGGGTGTTCCGTTTTTTTCCAAACAAATAAATACTTTGAATATATCCCTTAAATCATACCCTGGAACACCCATTTTTTTTTCTATTCTCTCCTATCTTTCTATTTTTGCAGGGAGCATTTTTTCCCCAAGGTAAAGCCAGACGACACAATTCCTCGTCTGGCTGGGTTTTTCCTCCCTGAACAACTATGTAACGAATCACCATCACAAACCATGTTTTTTTTTGAAACTAGCAATATGCCAGCAATAGCAAGGGCAAAATTTTTTTTTACATGTCAAATTTCTTTTAATGTCAAATTTTTCTCAAATGTCAATTTTTTTTTAATGTCAATTTTTTTCTCGATGTCGAATTTTTTCGCAATGTCAATTTTTTTGTTTTGTTAATTTCCTTTTTCACAATGTCAATATCAGTGTATACATATATCTGTACATCCCATAACCCTCCCCTCTGAACACGGGCTGACCTCACACCCACACTTCGATACGACACCACCAGGAGATACGAGGGGGTTTCAAGGACCACTACGTCAACATCCCAACCTCCAGTTCCGTTCCCGTTCGCGAGGACGCGAACAAATGAAGGAAGACGCTTGTACAGCCTCCCAGGGGTATGCACCCCTTGGAGACCATCCCCCCATCATCTGCCTACATCTCCTAACGGGTAACCCTTGGAGAGCTGGGCCAACATCCATAAAACGTAGCAGGGACAGCTTGCCACTCTAGGAAGCAGCTCAGTCCTTGCACAATGGTTACACATACCGACATACTATTAACTGGGCCAACACATTGCTGACAACATAGCGCCAGAGAGTATAAGAAGGCATCCTAATGAGGTCAAAGGATCTCTCCATTATCAGTGCTTCAACGATACGGCCGAAGGCCACGCCGGTGTCAGCAGAGGTAAGTCAGTCGTGTTCAGAGTTCCTATTGTTGTAACCTCTAACCCACAACTTGTACTTTACATTGTGAACATAATTACATTCCCTACAAGGGACTCATACTCAGAACTACAGACCAATAAACACTTGGTCCACACTCCACACTAGCATTACTGTTTATACGCCTCTTTACATCCCAACGCCCTTCCTTATTCCCGTCACGTAAAGACGTGACAGACGGTAGCCTAATAGCGCCAACTCAGGTACCTTTGTGTTCCCCGAGCCGACTCGGCTGCCAGCAAGCAGCACGTGCCACTCGGCTGATACGAGCAGATTCAATTACATAATAAGCAGTCAGCTGAGCGACTAGCACAGTGACTCTTGCATCGGGTCCCATCCCTTCAAACACTACTACATTATTTATAGGAACGCCCCCTAGTTCCTAGCACACCACAACACTCTACACTGGTCAGCTTGCCCTGCCAAGGGAAGCTACCCTTTTTAGGCACAACCTTATAAATTAGTACAATAACTCTCCCTTTTAGATCCACCCCCAAATAAGGGATCTAAAACAACATCATCTTTTTGGAAGCCTTCATAGGGAGGTTCAGGCTGCTTGAACTTTTAGTTATCGCAGTCAAGTGGTGCAGTTGCACCTAATATAAAGGGAGGTGGCGCGCAGTTCGTCACTCCTGTGGGGGTCCGGGCGGGGACACCACGAGCCCGCCGATGAGCCAGCTTGGTGTCCTAGGCGAAACCTCACACAAGACACGGCACAAACCTAGAAGAATTGCTGAGTTTTAATTCACCGGCCGTGAAAGCCAATACATCATCTTTTTGGAAGCCTTCATAGGGAGGTTCAGGCTGCTTGAACTTTTAGTTTTCGCAGTCAAGTGGTGCAGTTGCACCTAATATAAAGGGAGGTGGTGCGCAGTTCGTCACTCCTGTGGGGGTCCAGGCGGGGACACCAAGAGCCCGCCGATGAGCCAGCTTGGTGTCCTAGGCGAAACCCCACACAAGACATGGCACAAACCTAGAAGTATTGCTGAGTTTTAATTCACCGGCCGTGAAAGCCAATACATCATCTTTTTGGAAGCCTTCATAGGGAGGTTCAGGCTGCTTGAACTTTTAGTTCTCGCAGTCAAGTGGTGCAGTTGCACCTAATATAAAGGGAGGTGGCGCGCAGTTCGTCACTCCTGTGGGGGTCCGGGCGTGGACACCAAGAGCCCGCCGATGAGCCAGCTTGGTGTCCTAGGCGAAACCCCACACAAGACACGGCACAAACCTAGAAGAATTGCTGAGTTTTAATTTTCTGACTTTATTATCCTTTGCTCGAGTACAAATAGGCCGATATCAGAAGAATGAGAGAGACTATCGAAAATTCGTACAGCCAGTGGTTTCACCTGGGTCCTAAACAATGTGTATGCAAAATTTGGTTGAGATAGGTGGAACGGTGTGGTGTTGTATATGGAACAAATATACCCTCACACATATATACATACAGACTTTCACTTTGATATATAATAACATAGTTTGTGTTGACCGCTTTAACAATATGTTTATACAGAAATAAAATATGACATAATACGTACAGTTGCATTTCTAGGTTGAATTCCGTGAATTGAATGTGGTATTAAATGAAAGATCATAATGTGTTGTAACTTCTGGATTACAATGAGATCGAACCCCAGTAATTCACCACCCCAAAGCAGATGTATATATTCCCCCATTTTAGTGTTTTACATTTCCATCCATTCCACATATGGATTTCATCATTCCATTACGCTTGTCTTTAGAATTTATTAATCGTGTTTTATTTCATCAATTTCACATATGTTTTTCATCATCTCATTACTTAGATTTTAACATACCGTAATACAGGGTGGGTGGGAAGTAACTATGTATTGAAATTAACATTTATCTTTTGAAATTAATACAGTATGTACACTGTTATATGGGAATATGATTGCATACCATACAATTCCATTATATTATGATGTAGGCACCTGTGGCGTCGACAAATCTCGTCAATCCACAGCTTTCTGTAAGAAGTTGTGTGGGACGTTGGTAAGAATCCGTCCTTCAAATTCGTCCAATGTGCGAGGTTTCGTCCGGTACACCTCCTCTTTTGCCCATCCCCATTAAAAGAAGTTCTAGGGTGTCAGGTCTGGGCTTCTTGCAGGCGATGCATGAGATCTATAGCAGGTGTTATGTTAATGACGTTCACACAATTCTGTCTATGACCATAAGCGACAAACAAATCATATTCAAGAAATAGGATGAGAAACCAGTGTTGCAGTATGTGGAAAATTTACTTTTAAAGGGGTGTGTTAACGACGTGAGTATATTTCAGTCCCTAACCATAAAGACACACACAAAATGTACAAAGGAAGCTGAATATAGATGTTTTTAACAACATGTACACTCTTCATCCCTAACCAAAAAACACACGCAAAATATATACAAGAAACAGGATATAGAAAGCAAAACATAGGTGCTTTGTTAACAACGTAATGTACATACTATCAAAACACCAAGAAGCTGGTCACGTGTACTTAGTTAACCACGTGTCCACATTTCCAACACTAAGTGCAACATAAGGTATATACACATCTTGCAACATGCACACATCAAGAAACAGTATGTAGAAAGCTGGTCACGTGTACTTAGTTAACCACGTGTCCACATTTCAAACACTAAGTGCATCATATGCACACATCTTGCAACATGCACACATCAAGAAACAGTACGTAGAAAGCTGGTCACGGGTACTTAGTTAACCACGTGTCCACATTTCAAACACTAAGTGCATCATATGCACACATCTTGCAACATGCACACATCAAGAAACAGTATGTAGAACGCTGGTCACGTGTACTTAGTTAACCACGTGTCCACATTTCAAACACTAAGTGCATCATATGCACACATCTTGCAACATGCACACATCAAGAAACAGTACGTAGAAAGCTGGTCACGTGTACTTAGTTAACCACGTGTCCACATTTCAAACACTAAGTGCAACATATGCCCACATCTTGCAACATGCACACATCAAGAAACAGTATGTTGAAAGCTGGTCACGTGTACTTAGTTAACCACGTGTCCACATTTCAAACACCAAGTGCAACATATGCACACATCTTGAAACCTGTTCGTTAGGAGGTGTCTTAACGACGTACACACACTTCCGCTAATAAGCACACAATGCACACAACATATCCCAAAATTAGGATGTAGAAAGCTGTTTGCAGGTGATCAAGTGTGAATGTCTCGGGCATCGAAGTCATATCTTGTTGATGATCACGCCTGTCTATTTCACGCCACTTATCGTACAGTCCCACTTCTACCATGCGCTGGACAGTCGCAGAGAACGCTCCGTTGAACGGAGAATCTTCGTGAGTTGCAAAACCAGCTATAGTTCCAGCTATAACTTCTTTCATTACATGGATGAAGTTCTTCCCGTTCTGAGCTTTCTGTTTCTGTACAATCTCCCACTCAGCCCAATTCTTTGCCATGACTACAGACACGTTTCTATGGAAAGAAATATCATCCAGATACTGACTCCAGCTTCTGCTTTTGTCTTGTGTTGAAAGTCTTTCAATTAGTTGCGGGCAAGCAACCTCTAATGCAGGCACTAGCTGATAATCCCACCCAGCCGGATGAACCACATTCAAACCGGATTTGTACAGCTCTTGGAAAGTGTCTACTTCAGGAAGTGACTTGACGATGCTCAGAATACCAGTCAGGGAACCTTGGAACGCATTGGTTACAACAACACTGAAGAATATGTAGAACAAATTACTAAGTCTGATAGACAATATGTTCGGAATAGAATTTATGGATCCTGTCAAGCAAATGGAGAAAGAGTTGAGAATATTGTTTGAAAAGCCCTCTGGTGACCCCTTGATATGTCGAATGAGATACCATGAAATAGCCACCAATGGTATGCTGCAAATTATGAAAGACCAAGTCATACGATCAAATGGAAGGAATAAATTCTCGTACTGAGGTCGGCGTTCAGATTTGGGCACTAGAAATACGGTCGGGTCAAATTGGTGGGGGTATATGGTAAGAAACCCTTTAAAGTGAGTCATGTGCATCTCAAAACTAATATCTGTCAAACCATAATTAAGTTGATATGATTCATTATACTCATTATCTTCAGTAAAAGCTGGTACTGCGTTGATTTGAGAAACAAATATGTTGAGAATTTCTCCTGTTAGTCCAAAATACCTTACACCTTGAGGGGTTTCCTTGAACGGAGGTCGTGACAGAGTAGATAGCTTTATAACATTGCCTTGGATATTGAGTGGTTTCTGTATGTACAAGTTACTAGCGTGTCCATTCGTTACATCGTGTGCAACAATTTTACTTCCTTTCCCGAAAGGAGTGTAGGTGTATGTCTTGATGTGATCTTCATTTAAAGGAGTTGAGATGGATAATGTGACCACAGCATTCAGTATCTTGAACGACCACAATTTGTTAAATACATCATGCACACATTTGTCCGTGTCAGAGATAATAACCACCAGGAACCTTCCTTTCGGATTCAAACCAGAGACTGCTTTAAGACGGGTAACACCCTGATGAACAATATCCCAGGAACACTGGTGAAACAACAGCAGGTAAAAGTTACCCTTGGTGAGATGCAAGTTATTTAGCGATGTACTTCCAACTACCAACTGCACACCGGTGTATCGGTGCTGGTGCATCAGAAAGAGTGATATTTGGGAGATGCAGTTGGGATTATCTCTGTCCATATAAATAGTTAATGTATTATTACATTCCTCAACATGGCTGTCGATTAAGGCTGCGATTATCATTGCGATTTTATATATATTGCTGCTCTTCTGGATCTCCAGTCCTAGGAAACTGTTTGTTGGTACTAGATTTAGAAGTGCGATGGCTAGGAGACTGAATGTTGTCAGATACATCATCAGATATCGAAGAAATATCAGCCTAATCTGTAACAGACAAACAATTACCACCCAAAATTAGCAAGAGGCGTTATTGAACTAATAACCAACTAGTTCGAAGAAGGACTGTAGTAGATTGGTTGGTTCCTACATTTTTGGGGCTGTGACAACCCGGTCATGTATCTCCGTGTACTTTGGGTGTGTGTGGAATCTGTCTAATAACCGGTGTTAATTGTGATGACTCTATTAGTGTGTGTTATCTGTTTTTAAATTTAAGTACTGCAACTTAGAATTTTTCAAATAGTTCCTACTTTTGCCGACAAGCGACACCATCAACGACTACTAGGCCAAGTTCATAACTTAGCTACTAGACGCCACCGCAGTCGGCCCATGGCAACGAACCTAGAAACCTAAGAGCGTTGTTTACATTCTTAACCTATCCAATTTAGCTTCACACAGGTGCATTTAGTGGAAGGTTCTTTAACATGCCATAAATCTATGACATGGGACCGCCGGCTTTACTTCTCCTTCGAAGGAAGGCATACTGAGGGAATTTTAACGCTCTTAAAAAATCCGACGGCTTCGGCCGGGTTTGAACCCACTATCTTGGGCATAGAAGCTCAGCATGCTACCGACTACGCCACCAAAGCCGCCGTTTAATAGATTATTTTCATACATTCTACTTGTGGGGAGCTGTGATGCATCTCAAATGTGGAGTGGGGCTTTGCTCTTTTCAGAGACTCCATTCAATGTACTGTAAATTTAGTGTACGTCACTGATGAATAAATATGAAAAGAAATGGCCCTTTCATCTCAAACTCTCCCTTCCATTAAGTAGCTTCTTCATGTGATGGACAAAATAACCATTAGATTCAAAGAAATGATTGTAGGGAATAGCTTCCCGTGGTGCGGTCATGCCCTACTCAACAATCATATAGCAAGTAAGTCAGCCTACCTTCCAAGCTGTGGCGTACTGTAGAGAAGTGAGCCTACCTTCCAGGCTGTGGTGACCTGTACTGAAGTGAGCCTACCTTCCAGGCTGTAGCGTACTGTACTGAAGTGAGCCTACCTTCCAGGCTCTGGCATACAGTACTGAAGTGAGCCTACCTTCCAGGCTGTGGCTAACTGTACTGAAGTGAGCCTACCTTCCAGGCTGTGGCGTACTGAACTGAAGTGAGCCTACATTCCAGGCTGTGGCGTACTGTACTGAAGTGAGCCTACCTTCCAGGCTGTGGCGTACTGTACTGAAGTGCGCCTACCTTCCAGGCTGTGGCGTACTGTACTGAAGTGAGCCTACCTTCCAGGCTGTGGCGTACTGTACTGAAGTGAGCCTACTTTCTAGGCTGTGGCGTACTGTACTGAAGTGAGCCTACCTTCCAGGCTGTGGCGTACTGTACTGAAGTGAGCCTACTTTCTAGGCTGTGGCGTACTGTACTGAAGTGAGCCTACCTTCCAGGCTGTGGC
The DNA here is from genome assembly GCA_946902985.2 of Meconema thalassinum. Classification (NCBI taxonomy): domain Eukaryota; kingdom Metazoa; phylum Arthropoda; class Insecta; order Orthoptera; family Tettigoniidae; genus Meconema; species Meconema thalassinum. Next base: position 57,614,978 of record OX336390.1, read on the forward strand.
GTACTGTACTGAAGTGAGCCTACCTTCCAGGCTGTGGCGTACTGTACTGAAGTGAGCCTACCTTCCAGGCTGTGGTGTACTGTACTGAAGTGAGCCTACCTTCCAGGCTGTGGCGTACTGTACTGAAGTGAGCCTACCTTCCAGGCTGTGGCGTACTGTACTGAAGTGAGCCTACCTACCAGCCTGTGGCGTACTGTACTGAAGTGAGCTGGAGCGTTAGATATTTCCTCACCATAAGTCTCGCCACGAATTTAAAGAACACCAACTTCAGGCACAGGGCCCTGAATTCTCATCGGGATAATATTCCACTAATTACGTACCTTCAATACATGGGTTTTCATTGGAAGTGAAATGGGGAAGCTGTTAATATCTCTGACACCAATAATTTCTTTTTTTAAACCAGTGATTCCTATAATTAATACGACGGCACAGTGTGGATTAAATTTCTTCAGATATCCGGACTCCTATCATCGTTGACGATACCCGGATTCTTCATCATCACAGACCATCTCACGGTGGCGTTTGGCGGCAAAAGTAGGAACTATTTGAAATATTCAAAGTCTGCAGTCCTTACTTGAATTAACAAACAGATAACACACTAATACGGTCATCACAATTAACACCGGTTATCAGACAGATTCTACACACACCCGAAGTACACGGGCTACATGACCGCGTTGTCGCCGCCCCTAAACTGAGGAACCAGCCAACACTATTCTGATGTATCCAGCTCCGTGAGTTATGTTCCAACATTCGTGGCTATGAAGAGGGAGGTACTTTGTACTTTGCCAGAGCTGTTTCAGAGTTATACAATTTATAGATAGCTTTAAATCCATTTTTTCAAGTACGCCTTATTGATAATTGATATGGTCTTGACCGTCTGAAATGTTGCAATATCAATTATTCTACAGTGTTCCACTCTTAGTATCCCCTGGACTGGATAATCAAATGCTGAAATATAATAATATATATGCGATTCCGGTATCAGACATATGCTGTGAATCTTCAATCTATGTGGATTTAAGGGCAGTTTCCATCTCAATGGCGGCACGGTCCCACAGGTCTGGAATGGATACCACACTTGTTGACTGGGGACACTGCTGTAATATCCAGACAGCCTTTGTGAGTTTTCTTTGTTGCTTTTGTTAATTCTTTTAGGGGCTTTGCGACATCATGGTTATATAGCCCCGTATACTTGGGAGGGTTTGATAACTTCTGGCTTTGTGATGTCTGTACTAGTGTGTGTATTTGTAATTGAGGTAGAATTTGGGTGGGAAGCAGCCGTGGCTTTAAATTAGGTACCATCCCTGGATTTTCCTGGAGGAGAAGTGGGAAACTACTTCCAGAATGCCTCAGGTAGGAATCAAACCCGCCCCTTCTCACTTTTGCCTCACGAGGAGTGAAATTTCTGTCCCTATGACTATTCAATGTGAGGGTCGGTAGCACATTGCCGAAATATTACCCCCAGGACGATGGAGTTCCACAGTTGTCGGCGTTATGTGTTATCTTGTTATCGATTGCCATAACGGTTTAGTTGCCGCCGCTGGGCCCTCGGTAGTTCCATCGCTGTATGTAATCGATTTAGTTTTTTTATTACAGCTCTTGAAGCTTGGCAATCGTGGAACGGCAAGGCGACAAGTTGGCTTACAACCGAGGTTTTCGTATTTTTTAGCATAGTTAACGACCGTTGTATTTTTGTTGGCTTTGGACGATACATTTATACACTGAGCTAAATCTCGTGGATGCTGTATTGCCGGTGGTTAACACATCACTTCCTGGGGTTCCATTGTGACGGCTACAGAACGTGGCAACACCATATGTAACAACTAAAAGTGGCATATCTCAGGAAAGTAAACGTGCTCAAGTTTCTTCGTAGCACTACTTGAGGGGGAACGTGCGTTTCTGCTACGGGTTTTAGCAAGTTCTCTTTGTGCCTCGTTTAGGGTATGGTTCTGCGGCATATGCTTCAGCAAGGCTGGCAACTTTGAAAATGCGTTAGTGACGTTAGGCTGGCAACCGGTGCATTCGGGACCAGTCCGATATCCAGCCTACTTCTTCGATTCAATTTTTCACCTCCTTGTTTGGGACGTTAACATATTATTTTAGCATATGCTGCTAATGTGCGTCAAATGACGCATAATCCTAGTTGTCAAGCTTTCTCCAGTACTCAATACCACCTGAGGTAAGCTTACCAGTCTTGTGCCACGAAGTCGGTTGGTATCAGACTTGATAACCTGTGTAAGGAAAAGGTGTATGTAGGCTCCTGTGCTATCCGGACACTTAGTAAAATATGGCGAAATGACCTCGCTTTCCCGCCCCTTTAAACAACGATAAGTTAATTAACTACCAAATATTTAGTGAAAATCCTCCTTATTAAGTCCTGCGTCCGAACATTTCTTTAGACCAACACCAAAGTCCTGAGGTAATCATGGATGCCTCAGTTATCGCAGACAATACCGCAGCCTAGTTTACCAGTTTCCGGACGGTTCTCTACACGGATGGTTCAAAAGTGGACAAGAAAGTGGGTTGTGCTTACTTCATCGTTGGTGCAAATACCAAGATCTCTCTGCCATGCACTAGTAGTGTCCTCATTGCGGAGCTTGTTCCCACCTATGAAGCTCTCAAGTTTGTACCACAGGCTGCACGACTCCACTTCCTTGTGTCTTCCGACTCTTTCAGTTCATTCCAGTTAATTGATTTATGTTTCCCGCAATACCCCTTAGTAGTGGTTTTGTACGGGTTCTACACCCTCCACCTCCACACCCTCCACACAAGATGGCGGCAGCCTGATAACTCCCGAACGCATGGTCGGATTTTGACGAATGAGGTGTCATTGAACTCGGGCTGACACCCCCTTTCCAATGGACGACATATTTCAACCCCAAAAATAAAACCTACCCCTACTAGGGGGTGAAATTGTAATTTTTTTAGAGAATCTCTGTTACCAATTGCAACATGTGAGAGTTTGAATGCCGATATGGAATGAAAAGTTGTTCTACACAAGAGACAAGTGTGCGTTGGAAAGCCACTATGAATTAGCATGCCCACTCATGGCTTTTGTAAGAGGGTGGGGGAGCGGATCCCTATGGATGGGTTATTGTTGACGAGTCATTGTTGGCGGGGGTCATTGTTGTCGGGTCCTTGTGGATGAGTCCTTGTGGACAAGTCCTTGTTGACAGGTCCTTGTGGACAAGTCCTTGTGGACAGGTCCTTGTTGACGGGTCATTGTTGACGAGTCCTTGTTGACAGGTCCTTGTGGACAAGTCCTTGTGGACGAGTCCTTATCCCTTTGGACTGATCCCTTTGGACGGGTCCCTTTGGCCTGGTTCCTACGGACGAGCCCTTGAATTTATTTAAATTATGTCAAAGGGCCTAACTACATTTGTGTGTGTGTGTGTTGAATTGACGTTGTTCACTACTACTATAATGGGATAACGATATGAAAGGAAAGTGACGAAATACATGTGAACATACAAGGGATCTAACTTGGTGGATGGATGTGTTCTAACAAGTCATTTGTAGTTGAAAGAGAATAATACATGTTCTTAAGATGTTAAAACTGAGGAGATGGCACGTGCAGTAAGACGTCTTGTTACTTCCTGTGTCATATTACAGACATGACAGAGAGCGCGCAGATCTGTTGCTATGACTAACACTGCAGTAATTTGAAACCGCAAGTGTTCATTAAGACAATGGATGATGATCATGCAAAGTCAGCAGTCATTGGATACCACACAGGTGTTCCTAGTGTACTTTGGACTCTCAACTGTATTGGGAAAGGAATTGCAATGATCTGCAAAAAACTGCTGACACGAGCGATGAGAGTTTATATAAGAGGGGTGTCATATATCTCCCTACTGTCAGACTTTATTACTCGCTTTGAGTGAAAAGTGCTCTATTACTGCTCAAGAGTTGTAAAAAAGCCGTTTTGGTAGAAAATCATTAAATTATTTTGCAAGGTAAGTACTTATTATTAATGGATTGTAGTCTTTTATTACTAATTGATGTTGAAGTTATTGATTGGAATGTATTTATCGATTGATTGATTGATTGATTTATTTATTTGTTTGCAGATAATTGGGTACGTGTAGGTTACCAGATTCCTACAATCTGTTCATTCAGTGACAGCAGTTGATAAATTATAAAAAGGTAAGTGCCCCTCTAATAACTTTTAAACAGTTAGAGTGATATTTTCCAATGTTCACCACTACATGTCAGTGAAAATGGAATATTTGGCAGTCAAAAGTTGGAACTACTTGACCATGGTGTGTAAAGCTAATTTTGTAGGTTAGATTTTGATTACCGCTCTATTAAGTCTGAATGTTCATTGCTAGGTGTCAGTGTCAGAGGGAATATTTAAAGACTTAACCTCAGTTCACCTAACATAACCTAACTTTACCTAACTTAACCTTGTCATGTGACATGTTTTACAAGTTTAAACTTGTTTTAAGACTGGCTATGACGTCACACTTAGCTCACTTAACTGGCGATTGCCGGTTTCTATCACGTGACATGTTCCACAAGTTTAGACTTGTTTTAAGACTGGCTATGACGTCACACTTAGCTCACTTAACTAGCGATCGCTGGTTTCTATCACGTGACATGTTCTACAAGTTTAGACTTGTTTTAAGACTGGCTATGACGCCACACATAGCTCACTTAACTGGCGACCGCTGGTTTCTACCACTCTATCAAGTTCTAATGTTCACTGCTAGGTGTCAGTGACAGTGGTATATAGTAACCCCCAGTTAGAACTACATAAAGTTAGACTTGCTAGGAGTTCACAGATGATTGATTTAAATACCCAGCTATAACCATTGACTGGAATATAATTAAACTATTTATATTGTACTTTTTGTTTTATCTTTTATTAACATTGATGATTTCTTTCTTTTATAGGTAATTTCGAAAGTGATCATAATGTTCAAGTGTGGTGACTGTAAGAAACAGTTCTCAAGACCTGACAACCTTCAACGTCATGCAAGTACAAAACATAATCAGAAAATGTTTGTGTGCAGTCATTGTGCTACAACATTTAACAGACAAGATAGTCTTACACGACATGTAAATTTAATGCATGTCAGTTCAGCACCATTTTCGTGTTCAGTTTGCGAACTTGGTTTTTCTGCTGTAAAGCGATATCAATTCCACATGGTTGAAGTGCATGGAGAACAACAAGAATTGAAATCTGTAAAACCATCAACTAGCACGGAACCTTTAAATGAATGTGATGCTCAAAAGCGTAAACGTTCTCAAGATTGTGAAAATAGTTGTGCAACAAAAAGAAAAAAGAATGGTGAACCTTCAATAACACATTGTGATGTATGTAATATTGATATACCTTCTTCAATCATTCATGGACATTTACGCAGTATTCAACATAAAAATAACACTTGCCATGAAAGAAATTCTGGAAATATTCAACAAATTGGTAGTGCTTTTAAAAGTCGAATTGCTAGTTATAGACTTTATAGTAAAGAAAAAACTCAAAGTATTGAATCATTTTTAAAAAATATTCAACCTGCTGTGTTTGGCTTAGTAGAAAATGTTTTATTAGAGCATAAAACAATTAAAATGAATTTTGAACTTTTTGGCCTCTATGTAAAAACTGGGAGCGAAGGTGAAATTACGGATATCAAATCCTTTAATACAAAAAACATAATTGTTAGCGAATCAACTAATATTAGTGATATATATCAAAATATTTCAAGTGCTATCATCGTGAAGAGTGAAGAGTTCCAGGAAAGGGAGTCGGGCTGGGCATTGGTTGAAGTACTTTATTTAGAAACCAACATGAATAAATACAACCCCCTTCGAGCATCATCATACGTTGATTTGCCAGGATGGATCAAACGTAAGCACGCTTGTGTAAACGTTATGAATAATGATGACGCATGCTTTACATGGGCTGTAACCTCAGCTCTCCATCCAGCAGTGATGCATGAGAATAGAACATCATCATATCCTCACTATTCTTCAGTGTTAGATTTAAAAGAAATGGAATTTCCTATGGCGATAAAAGACATTCAACGTTTTGAAGAGCTGAACAATGTAAGTATTAATGTTTATGGAATTGAAAATAAGAGTATAGTTGGTCCTCTATACTATACTCAGGAAAAAAAGGATGCTCATGTAAATTTACTATACATAACCGAAGGTGAAAATGCTCACTATTGTTGGATAAAACATTTATGAAGACTTGTCGGTAGTCAGATATCAAAAGATAAATCTAAGAAGTGGTTGTGCGATGGTTGTTTGCTACATTTCCAGAAAGAGGACCAACTAACTCAACATCAAAAATGGGGGTGTAATCATGTTCGTACGGTATTACCGACTCCTAAAAATAACATTCTAAAATTTAAGGATTATGAGAAACAGCTTCGAGTACCATTTGTTATATATGCTGACTTCGAGGCTTTGCTAAAACCATTTAATACATGTTCATCGAATCCAGCCCAACCTTTCACCAACACTACTCACATTCATGAACCTTTTAGCTTTGCATATTATATTAAATGTAGTTATGATGACTCTTTAAATAAGTTTGAGCTCTATAGAGGACCTGATGCACCTAAAGTTTTTATGGAAAGGCTTGAGAAAGATGGCATCCGTATATCCTCTATTTTAAATACGATCATTCCAATGGAGCCACTAACTTCATTAGAGCAAATGAATTTTGAAACTGAAACTAATTGTTTTATATGTGGTGAATGTTTATATACAGACAAGGTTCGCGATCATGACCATTTAACAGGAAAATATCGTGGTGCGGCTCACCAAGAATGTAATTTAAATTATAGAGTAAGTAAATTCATTCCGGTCATTCTACACAACGGTAGCAAATACGATAACCACTTTATCGTTAAAGAATTTGGAGCTTCAGATGTGAAAATTGATGTTATTGCAAATAATAAGGAACAATACATATCGTTCACAAAATACATCAAAACTAGCAATTAAAAAAACCATTAAACTGCGATTTTTAGATTCATTCCGCTTTATGTCGAGTAGTCTTGATAAGCTGGCTAGTAATTTAAAATCAGATCAGTTTCATGAAATTCAACGTGTCTTTCCTAAAGAAGATGATTTCAAATTGATTCGTCAAAAGGGTATATTCCCTTATGAATATATTAACTGTGTGGAACGTCTTGAGGAGTGTTCTTTACCACCGAAAGATGCATTTTACAGTTCCTTAAACACAAGTCATATCAGTGATCAGGAATATTTACACGCACAACGTGTATGGACACAGTTCGACATTCAAACTTTAGGAGAATTTTCAGACATATATTTGAAGACAGATGTGTTGTTATTAGCAGATGTTTTTGAAAATTTTCGGAATGTTTGTATGAAAACTTATGACCTTGATCCTTGTCAGTATTTCACAGCTCCTGGGTTAAGTTTCAGTTCAATGTTGAAAAAAACGAAAGTAAATTTAGAATTAATGACTGATATAGACATGATCAATTTTATAAAATCATCAATTCGAGGTGGATTAAGTCAATGTAGTGGACGGTACTCTAAAGCGAATAATAAATACATGCCTAGCTACAACCCTTGTGAAGAGTCAAAGTATATTGTCTACCTCGATGCAAATAACCAATATGGTTGGGCTATGAGTCAATATCTACCACTGAAAGATTTTCGCTGGCTGACACAACCTGAAATTGATGTCTTACATGTTGACACTCTTAATGATAACGATGATAAAGGATATATTTTAGAGGTAAATCTTGAGTACCCTAAAGAGTTACATGATGATCATAATGATTTACCATTTTGTCCTGAGAATATGAAATCTCCATACATCACATCACGAACAAAAATGTTAATTGCTAATGTAAATGATAAATGTAAATATGTAATACATTATCAAAACTTGAAACAGTGTCTACAGCATGGATTGAAATTAACTAAAATTCATCGCGTATTGCAATTTCATCAGTCAGCATGGCTCAAACCGTATATTGATCTAAACAATAATTTAAGAACGCAGTCAACAAACGCGTTTGAAAAAGATTTTTATAAACTCATGAATAATAGTGTTTTTGGAAAGACTATGGAGAATGTTGATAAACGAGTTGATGTAAAGCTGATAACAAAGTGGGAGAATGATGGTAAAAGGTATGGTGCGAGCAACTTAATAAGCAAGCCTACCTTTCATAGCTGTTCAATTATTCATGAGGATTTAGTTAAAATACAAATGAATCGTCTTAAATTAACTTACAACAAACCCATATATGTGGGTTACACCATTCTAGAATTATCAAAAACACTTATGTATGAATTTCACTATGATTATGTAAAGAAAAACTATCTTGATAATGCTAAATTACTCTACACAGACACAGATTCTTTTATTTATGAGTTTAAAACTGATGATTTTTACGAGGATATCAAAACTGAGCTAAATAGGTTTGATACAAGTGACTACCCCAAGGATAATATTTACCATTTACCTCTAGTAAACAAAAAGGTTCTTGGGAAATTTAAGGATGAATGTGCTGGTGTTATTATAGACACCTTTGTAGGCACAAAATCTAAATCATACAGCTATATGACAATTGATGATGTAGTAGTAAAAAAATTAAAAGGAGTGAAAAAGAATGTTGTTAGTAAAGAGTTAGATATAAGTGATTATAAAAACTGTATAGTTAGTAACCCACCTGTATTATATAAGAAAATGTGTGTATTTAGAAGTAAAAATCATCAGCTACATACCAATTTGTTGAACAAAGTTGCTTTAAGTAATGAAGACAACAAACGATTCATTATACCCAACACATTTAATACTCTTGCTTGGGGAAACAGTCGTATTGACGACTATTACTTTACTTAAGTCTAATGATCACTATATTGTAATATTTGTAGTGTGTTTTATATTGTAATATTTTTTTTGTAAAAACTGTGAGTAGAATGTATAATGTTAGGCTACAGTAGTTTAGTAAAAATAAGATGAGTAATACATTTTAGTGTAAAATGTTTGCTTTTGTGTATTACGAAAAGATTTAAAAAAAAATTACTGAATGTGTGAACTAAACAAGGGGAATGTAAAAAATGTAATGTGGAAATTGTAAATATCCATGTGTGAAAAAGTGAAATGGCTATCACCATTTTAAAATTAAAAAGACATTGTAATCTGATAAACCTCGTTTTTTATTTCACAACAACAAAAATGTACAGAATGTGTAAACTAAACAAGGGAATGTAAAAAATGAAAAGTGGAAATTGTAAATATTCATGTGTGAAAAAATGAAATGGCTATCACCATTTTTAAAAAATAAAAGATATAGTGATTTAGTGAACCTTATTTATATTTCACAAAAAATGTACAGAATGTGTGAACTAAACAAGGGGAATGTAAAAAATGTAAAGTGGAAATTGTAGATATTCATGTGTGTGAAAAAAAAATGAAAATGAAGAAATGACTATCACCATTTTTAGAATTAAAAGACATTGTGATCTGGTAAACCTTGTTTTATTTCACAACAACAAAAATGTACAGAATGTTTAAACTAAACAAGGGGAATGTAAAAAAAATGTAAAGTGGAAATTGTAAATATTCATGTGTGAAAAAAATGAAATGGCTATCACCATTTTTTAAAATAAAAGACATTGCGATCTTGTAAACCTTGTTTTTATTTCACAACAAATAGAGCTTTACAAAAATAGAATACAAAGAAATACCAATTCCTCAATCCTTTTCAATGTCCATGTCCACTCATTATTAACTTTCCTTTTATAACACTAATCACAATGACGACTGCCAACCTCTCTCCCACTGAGACATCACAGAATGTCAAAAGTTGTTTAGCTTTTCAACTATACTTTATCCGCTACACGTCTTAATGCAGGATGACTGTGGTGATAAAGGTGCATGCTCGATCTAAAGGATTAATAGGTATATCACCACGCTGCAAAGGTTCTTCAAGATAAGTTCCAGGACTACACAAATAAAAAACCAGGTATGTAGATTTCGAAAGTCAAGTATTGAATTACTTTGTTAATGACGCCATTGCCAGTAGAGGTCTGGCATGTCCTTTTCCATCGATGGTAAAAAGGTTTGATCTTCCTCCTCCTCTGTGGATGATGTTTGTTGTTGCTGCTTTTTTTCTTCATTACACCCGTGGTATGAGGAAACAAAGTCTTTACACTGACTTTTATGACCATGATACAGTTTGACTAGCTGACAAGTAGCACACTGTCGCATAGAGGGTATTTTTGCCATAGCCACTTGCTTATGGTGATCATAATCCGTACATGGTTGCAATTCACTTAACACAGGGCCTTGAGTCCATGATTTTGTTACATGTTGCCAGATTTCTTTCACTGCATTTGCTGCGACATAATAAATGAATGATTTTGGAAGAGCCAATAATTCTTCTTTAGTAAAACTGTCTAGTTTCTTTTTACACACAAAGAACTTTCCAATCGCTTTATCGGTAGCATCCCCTTTCTCCATGGTATCACGTTGATGTTTACACGTCGCTTGTAGAAATCTCACTGGTGTCATCCACAGGTAAACCTTTATTTTTAATTTTATTTAACAACTCCCAGCAGGCATTGGTGGATAGCCAATGAAACAATTGCCACACCTGTGCCAAGGCTTTATGGGTAATATTGTCACAGGGGCAGCGATCCATGAGTGTTTGCAGCGATGGACAGCCCATGTCCATTAAATCGATACATTGACAGTAAGATGCTAAAAATGGTTGTAGCCATTGACGTTTTTCACTACCTTTCACAAATATTACATGGGCAGAAGACAAGTAGGCTTTCATGACCATGTCCAGGTGCTTATATGAAATGGTTCCCTGCTTCCAGTCTAGTTGCATATGAGTTTCAATCCACTGGGTTTGTTTACGGTCTTTATCACACAACAAATCAAAAGCATAAGGTGGTTTAAACACCAAATGAGTAGCTTGTGATATCCAAAAAGTGGAACAATCGATGATGGCCACTTCTTTAATTATAAATTTGTTATCTCCAATTTTAAATCCTTGACAGTCGACAATCAGTGTACGCAACATGTTCACTCTTGTCTGGATCAAGTCCAACTGACCACAGACTGACAATTGTTCAGTAAGGTGTACCCATGTCATTTACTTACATTCCATTCTAGTAAAAGAAAAGAAAAACATCGAGTAGTCACTATAGAGGTTAGGATATGACAGGGGAGGCAAAAGAAATAATAATATAACAACAACAACCAATTTTTTTTATTTCATTATTTTATTAGCATAACAAGTTTTACATTCTTTTTTCATTCTAAGATAGAGGCGGTACCATCTCATACAACAAAAAAGTCTTTTGTATTTATAGTGTCCATAACACCGATGATATCCCATTGTCTCTAAACTGGATGTTTTTGACTGTGAGCTGCTCACTGAAGCACTGTTGACACCATAAAGTCCACACGTATCATAACTTTTTTCATCACTCAGAGGCATGAGTGAGGGGTAACTTGAATGACAGGGTATATTACCCACCTCCATTCTGCACAGGTAGGGGCAGTCAGGTGACCAGCGCTGATGTTCCTGCATGGGTTCATCGCTCTCTTGCCATTGGTCTAAGATGATGGGACAAAACACACATTTCACTTCATCTCTTCTTTTTAAATAGTAGAATCCAGCGGCTGCTAAGGCTTGAGGGTTTATAAAAGGCACCGGCCACGTCGCAAAGGTCTTGAAACGTTGTTCCTCAGATTTTAAATTCATGGATGTAACTTCTCTTGAGGCTTGAAAGCAAGACATGACTGAGTGGTTTGATGTGTGTTGACCTGCTATTTATACACTTGTCACTTGGTTGGACAGTGGATAATAGTTGACTTGTTTGTGATGAATAATCAAACAGTAGGCCGTGGTATTGGCTGGAACATTGTCATGCGTTTCAAAATCTTGTCGAATGTCAATATTGGATGGTTTGACAGACTCTTCCAAGTAGGAATAGTCAAAGACAATCAGTGGCGCCCTTGTCTTAAAAGCTTGGGGTGATAACATTGGACAATTCTCTTTTTGATAATACGACCATCTAAATTTAGAAAACAAGTCGTACAGGGAGGCAAACTTTTTTTTTGAAAAATCTAAATCCAGCCCTTCATAGGGAAACACAGCACCGTTGAGGAAAAGACGTGCATTTCTCAATTGCAGGTGATCAAATTGCGTGACATCTTTGGTTTGTTGATACTTGCGATTCGTTTGAAAACCCACAATCATGTAGAGAGGTCTCTCTGTATAGCGGGCTGTTTTTATAGACCAACTATGTGTGTTGGTGGTGGGCAATAACGGGTACTCATGGAGTGCCCAGCTTCTAAATTCCATGGGTAGAGGTATATCTCTCTTTACCATTTTGAGTATGTCCAGTTTTTTGCTATCGTTAAGAGTCACATGAGGCACTTTCCATAGCAAGCGTTGTAGTTGAATTTTTGAATCAATGAGGGCATTGTCGACTCCCTTGAGTGCATTATTATCACTCCTGTCTCTCACCAGATAAAGCACTTGCCTTGCGTTGACCACAATGCGCTGGTGATCTTCAGCAAAGCCTAAAATCAGTTTAAGAGGTAAATATCCAGTGAAGGTGCCATCGGTGTGTACCATCCAGTCATTGGTCGAGTCAGGGCACCAACCCGCCATGCAAAGTGTTTTAGCTTCTTCCTCACTATAAGAGGGATATAGTTTCATGACACTGGAAATACCTACATTTCGAGTGCTATCCACCACGATATCGTTAATGACATATCGTACTTCAGAAAACAGGAAGGCGAAAGCATGGTTGGCTAACTTGGATGTAGTGGGTGTAGAACCATCGGCTTTGGTGAGCCGACCTTCAATCTGAATAACACTTTCATGCGGTAGAGTGTAAATATCTTGGTTGTTGATAACAAATTGAATTTCATCATTGTTATTGAGTCCAGGTGTTTGAGCTTGATAAGAATGCAGATCAATTCTTACCACTCCTGGTTGCTCCTCGATGTGGTTCGCTACCTCTAGAATAGAATTCATCGCGGGGGTTAATGTGGTAACCCAAATGCTGTAAAATCTGCTTGTTCTGAGATGTTAACGTGTATTCACGTGGTAAACAACTAACACCATTCCTAGACGGTGCTGTTGCTTTATATACAAACTTCATAGTGGTTTTAGCACCAACTTGTAAGTCACTGGTGTGGTAGAATCTAGATCAAAGAGTTGTTGCTCTCTATTGATCAGTCTTAATGTTATATTACTAATACCATCGACAGCCACAGAATGAAAAAGCACCACTGGAGTGTTTTCACGAATAATATAGCCATTGGGCGATGTTACAATAAAGTCATAAAGCGAATGCGACGGTTCTTGATTGGTGTACACTTGACTAATAATATTACACGTCACCGACACATGATGGTCCTCAATGAATTTCACTTCATGGTCTGATTCATGTTTTGGTTGGGCTCTAACACACGTGGTTTAAATCCTAGTAATGGACCAATGGAATCGGAGTGAGTTTTAAAGTCAATTTTGAATGTAGAAAAAATACTGCAGCGATGAGTGTTGGTATTTCCTACAAGTTCAAACTTGCGCGTTCCATTGAGAAATGACTTTAAACCATATTCATTGATCAACACCACATAAATGTGTTCATAAATGTCATCTATCGTATATCCACCAGAGTTCAGGGTGAGCACAGAATCATCATAGTAAAACTTGTTGTTCACATTTTCACGTATGTTGTATATTCGATTGTACGTTTCAAGAGAAACAAGTCCTAAACCATAAGGTTTTTCACTCAATTCGATAGGTGGGTAAAAGTCTAGACTCACTTCAGGTCCACGTCCATGCAGTGTAAACGTCTTACTTTCCGCCGACATACTGTTGACGTTTTTGCTTATGTTGCGTCTTATATAAAAAAATTAAACACAAACGTCCACACTGTTGGCTGTTAAACGTTTGCTCACGTTTCACATTATAATATATTTTGATCCTGTTTCCAAAATAAGCCACTAGTTCCATGGGCGGGGGCAAATTCCCAAAACTGTCAAAGTACCATACAGTAGATCCCTCTTTGACATAAGCTACATAATGTGTTCCAGGTCCTCGGTGATCATCCAAATTGACAACAGCACATTCATGTTTCCAGGGTTGTGAGGGTAATTGGTTTCGCATAAACACACCTCGAAAATGAGAAAGCTTCAGTTGTTTAGCATAGCTTTCCACTTGCTGATGCGTCAGGGCATGTCTTGCTATGGTTGAGGTTAAAGATGTTTTTTTTTATTTCGAAAAGGTGAAATTCCAAATCCTTGTTGATAAAAGGCTGGCTTCAAATTGACATTTCTAGCCCCCATAGCAATGGCCTCCATTGTTTCATTGTGTCGCTGACTTTCATTGAGTTGTTGCTTGCCCTGTTGCATGGCTTTAATGGTTTTTGCCACTGCACTGGCGCCGCCTAAAAGTGAACCTAGAGCAGCCAGACCGGCGAATAATGCAGGTAAAAATCCCGCTCTTTTGGGGACGGGGATCACTCGCCCTTGTTTTGAACCCTGTCGCTGACGTTTTGGAATAACATGTCTCTGTGCTACTCGAAGAGCTTTCCTTATGGTCAACACATTATTTTTTCTTTTTTTCTTTCGTAAGGGCTTGTCCACGAATGTCATAAGCCCAGGCTTTGCCAAGGACAGGCTCATATTTTTTGTCTTTCTCACTACATATCTTTGTTTCACCATGATGGTGATGACCAACAACCTTTCACAAGAAAGTTTAAGTCACAACTAACATTAGATTGTTATTTCATGGCTGTATATTCCAATTCTACATAAAGTGGGAAATCATTTATTGTTTTTCCAGCTTGCTTTTCATTCCATGTCAACAGAAGATGAAAGGATAATTCATCTCCTGCATTGACCATTTCATGGTTATGGACCAACATCCTATGACCATTTATCTCTATTTGTAAATGGTTCTCATCAGGTATGGCATATTTGATGTGAATGGTTCCATTATAGTGTAGTCGATAGTGGCTTAAACCCGAAGCAAGCACATAGGTCAAGTGCTGGTCATGAACTAGCGGTATATGGTTTCTCTCATTCACAGGTTTTACATTTGTCAGATGCACTAAAAATACAGATGGGATAAATTTATAAAGCCTTTTCATTTCATAGGTCACGTATCGCTTGGTACAGACATCATTATCTTCTTGTGGGTCTTCCACGTGAATAATGCGGTGATGATTAGCGCTATAGCCATCCACCGTAAGCTGAGGCACTTTATCATAAAACTCATACACCTTGTTATCCACATACTTTTTTGTAGTAACGTCTGTAGACACTTGAGGATGTTTTACATGAGTTAACCGCTTTCCTTTAAAGTCATAATCTCCTTGTTTTGTGCGTGGCAATACTGACCTATCCACATAGTGTTTATTAGCAGGATCTGTTTCTTGTTTAGGATCATGTATGGGAACAGACCTAGCTTTGACCATCAACGCACGTCCAAAGACATCCATCGTCAACCTGTAGTATGAGTCTACTGTTTCTATGACAAGGCTCGGTGTGATGTATATAGACAGCCTGCTAGCCTCTCTAAGCCTTAGTTGAAATGAAGCTAATTAAGCAGCAAGAGTCATTCCCCGTGAGGGACATGGTTTCCCATCTCTGCCCCACATCACGTGAACAACGCCATGGTTCACTTTTTCCATCTTCCATTCGCTACATCATTGTGGGACCTTCCGGCTGTGGAAAGACCAATCTTTTGCTGACACTTATTACAGCGCCCAATGGTCTGTGTTTTCAAAATATTTATATTTTCGCAAAATCTCTCTACCAACCCCTCTACGTGTTTCTGGATCAAGTCATGTCTGGATTAAAAAATGAGAATATGGGGTATTTTACATTTTCCACGCAAGAAAATGTTATTTCACCGGATGAGGTAAAGCCTGATTCACTCATGATTTTCGATGATGTATCCACTGAACGACAAGGTATCATTCAAAGCTATTTCAGCATGGCTCGACACAAACATATCGATTGCTTCTATCTTGGACAAACGTATTCTAAAATGTCCAAACAGTTGATTCGTGACAATGCCAATGTCATTGTTTTATTTCGCCAGGACGAGAGGAACAGTCGTTACATTTATAATGAACATGTGAATCCGGATATGACCTTTCAAATGTTTACAGAATTGTGTGGCAAGTGTTGGAACACACAACGTCATGCCTGTTTAGTGATTGACAAACAAAGTGAACTCAACCAAGGGCGGTATCGCTTAGGGTTTGATCATTTTATTGCTATTTAAGGCACTGTATCATTCCCTCTCAAGTCATTTGTCACGACATCATGGCGTTAGCAGAGAGTCAATTGAAAAAGCATATTATTAGAGCAAAAAATACTATTCGTCAAAAGTTTCGTCAATTGAAACGATCGCGTGCGGATCATGCTTTGTTTATTCAACAACATTTAGCACCTCCGCTAAAAGCTATGTTGAAACCTTCTTTCAAGCCATCTGAAACGCTACCTACCGTTTCACAAGCCAGTCAGACGCCCCACGAGGACTCTGAGGAAGAGAAAGAGGAAGATGAAGAGGAACAGGAAGATTTAACTAGTGTTAGCGAAGTTGAGGATAATGAGGAACAAGTGTTTACGCCTCAAAAAAGGCATCACCCCTTGCAGAGTTTTTAAGAAAAAGGAAATCCTTGGCCATGGTCGAAACCCCTTGCCCTTCCAGATCGTCTCCATTTTCACAACTCTTGGCCACTCCTCAACATAAAGCTCAACTGAAAAACATTTTAATAAAATATTATGGATCAACACTGGAACCCTATTTCACCAATCTATTTGTTGGAAACACAGATACCACGTATGGTGTTCGCTATGAGGATGATAGTTTTAAAATTGGTGATTCATCGATTAAATTTAGTCGTACTGAAGCTGTCATTAAAAAGATCAACTATAAATTAACACCAGGACTGTTAAAGCTACTATTCTCTCGGACTCCCTCATCCCAAGATTATACGCCAGAGGACCTTGGTAAATATAAATCCATTTTATTGGATACCCATGCTCACAAAAGACAGTATGATCCCACTCAACAAGTGAATGCTAATATATCCCAAAAATATAAAACCATCATTGCAAGAATGTTCCCCACTAGTCAAAGTGGTCGTCGTAAAGTGTCCGCTTCAGGGGTGACATTTAAACCATTAAAACCCCTTGTGGATGTTACCTACTGGCACAATCCAAATAAACTCGTCCAGCGACTACAGCTGTTGCATGCTTCACGTCAAGCCGGCCATACTGGTCACGATTGGGAAATTCAAGAAATTGAGGAAGAACTTCGAAATGCCAAAATTATTGTTTAAGCCCTCACCCATTAAAATGGGTATTGCTCACGAGTTGCATCGTCCAGCTAGATGTCACTATCAGCGACTCAAGATGATTTCACAAGGTGTGGATGAACTTTGGCAAGCAGACTTGGTTGAAATGATTCCCTATGCTAACGTTAACGATGGTGTACGCTATATGTTGACGGTCATTGATGTTTATTCCAAAATGGCGTTTGTTGAACCTGTGCGTCGCAAGTCTAGTCCACTAGTCACCAAAGCCTTTCAACATATTATTCAACAATCTAAACGTCAACCTCAGCTGCTACAAACCGACCAGGGAAAAGAATTTTTCAACAAGGAATTCTCCAGTTTTCTCAAATCTAAGGATATTCACCATTACACCACGTACAGCAATCTCAAAGCCAGCGTGGTCGAGCGGTTCAACCGAACATTGAAAACCCATATGTGGAAAGCGTTTACCGCTCAGGGCACTTATCGCTGGTTAGACTTATTACCTGAGTTAGTGTCACGTTACAACGACACCAAACACAGAACCATTGGGACCAAGCCACGACTTGTAACTAAAAATATTCCACAACTGGATAAACTGTTTAACCCCATAAAAACAGCAGACCCTAAACGTCATCGCCTTAACATTGCGGACCATGTTCGTGTGAGCAAATTCAAGTCCGTCTTCGACAAGGGCTACACATCAAATTGGGGGACAGAACTATTTCGAATTCGTCAAGTCAACCTGAACAGTCCAGTCACCTATTTACTCGAGGACCTCAACCATCAACCCATAAAAGGCAGGTTTTATCTTCAAGAACTTCAAAAGACAGCGTTTCCTAAACATTACCTTGTGGAAAAAGTGTTGAAACAAAAAGGAAATAAACTATATGTAAAATGGTTGGGATTTAGCTCAGCCTTTAATTCTTGGATTAATAAATTACATGTTGTGTGAACCTGTGTGTCTTGTATTTATTTATTTACTCATGTTGTACTTAACCTACAGTCCTATGTACAGTCCTCAGCTATACATGTATTATGAGCAAATACATATTTCTTTCTCTCTTCACCTGTGTTCTCTCTTACACTAACTCTCCCCCCTTCACCTATCACCACTGTCAAAACAGGTTGTGACTTGTTAGCTCTTATCGTGCACGTGTACAGGTGAACACCTGTGTGTTAGATCATATTACACATGAACTTGCATTTTCTCACGTATGAAGCAAAACAGGATGTGACTTGTTTCACAAGGAGGACGGTAATAAGGTCATTTCACACGTGTTCACATGTATTTCGTCACTTTCCTTTCATATCGTTATCCCATTATAGTAGTAGTGAACAACGTCAATTCAACACACACACACACACAAATGTAGTTAGGCCCTTTGACATAATTTAAATAAATTCATGGGCTCGTCCGTAGGAACCAGGCCAAAGGGACCCGTCCAAAGGGACAAGGACTTGTCCACAAGGACCTGTCAACAAGGACTCGTCAACAATGACCCGTCAACAAGGACCTGTCCACAAGGACTTGTCCACAAGGACCTGTCCACAAGGACTTGTCCACAAGGACTCGTCCACAAGGACTCGACAACAATGACCCCGTCAACAATGACCCGTCAACAATAACCCATCTATAGGGATCCGCTCCCCCACCCTCTTACAAAAGCCATGAGTGGGCATGCTAATTCATAGTGGCTTTCCACCAAACATATGCACTTTATGTGGAACAACGTTTGAATCCATATCGGCATTCAAACTCTCACATGTTGCAATTGGTAACAGAGATTCTCTAAAAAAATTACAATTTCACCCCCTAGTAGGGGTAGGTTTTATTTTTGGGGTTGAAATATGTCGTCCATTGGAAAGGGGGTGTCAGCCCGAGTTCAATGACACCTCATTCGTCAAAATCCGACCATGCGTTCGGGAGTTATCAGGCTGCCGCCAACTTGTGTGGAGGGTGTGGAGGTGGAGGGTGTAGAACCCGTACAAAACCACTACTCCCCTTAGTGCAGAAATCCACGACCTTTAAGCTCTGTTGTGCAACGCTAACTTTAGAATCACCTTTCAGTGGCTACCAAAATCTCACCTAAATATTGCACAGAGTGATAAGTAAAAGGCACGTAAATTCCAGTCTCAGTGGTATCAGCTGTATTAATGGTTAACAGCAAGTGTAACGACGGTCACGGTGCATTGTTATGTTTGTTAATCTGTTTTGTGGCGAGAGTTTAGAATAGAGTGAAACTGGGATTGCGAGTATAAAAACTTTTCATCATAGAGCAAGAAAGCACCACATCTCCAAGAAACATATTCTTAATTGGGAACGATATCATCTTCTGGGACAACACAGAAGAGAGCTTGCTCTATCAGAGCGAAAAACATGACGACTAGAATTTATCTACAAATACTATAAGGTATGAGCTTCAGAACACCGAGTTGCATCGCCACTGTAACACAGATTATTAACGTACAAGGATACTATAATTGCCACATGTAAACTACGCCACTGTAACACAACATATTAACGTACAAGGATACTATAATTGGCTCATGTTAGCTACGCCACTTTAACACAACATATTAACGTACAAGGATACTATAATTGGCACATGTTAGCTACGCCACTGTAACACATCATATTAACGTACAAGGATACTATAATTGCCACATGTTAGCTACGCCACTGTAACACAGCATATTAACGTACAAGGAAACTATAATTGCCACATGTTAGCTACGCCACTGTAACACAGCATATTAACGTACAAGGATACTATAATTGCCACATGTTAGCTACGCCACTGTAACACAGCATATTAACGTACAAGGATACTATAATTGCCACATGTTAGCTACGCCACTGTAACACAGCATATTAATGTACAAGGATACTATAATTGGCACATGTTAGCTACGCCACAGTAACACAACATATTAACGTACAACGATACTATAATTGGCACATGTTAGCTACGCCACTGTAACACAGCATATTAACGTACAAGTATACTATAATTGGCACATGTTAGCTACGCCACTGTAACACAACATATTAACGTACAAGTATACTATATTTGGCACATGTTAGCTACGCCACTGTAACACAGCATATTAACGTACAAGGATACTATAATTGCCACATGTTAGCTACGCCACTGTAACACAGCATATTAACGTACAAGGATACTATAATTGGCACATGTTAGCTACGCCACTGTAACACAACATATTAACGTACAAGGATACTATAATTGCCACATGTTAGCTACGCCACTGTAACACAGCATATTAACGTACAAGTATACTATAATTGGCACATGTTAGCTACGCCACTGTAACACAACATATTAACGTACAAGTATACTATAATTGGCACATGTTAGCTACGCCACTGTAACACAACATATTAACGTACAAGTATACTATAATTGGCACATGTTAGCTACGCCACTGTAACACAGCATATTAACGTACAAGGGTACTATAATTGCCACATGTAAGCTACGCCACTGTAACACAACATATTAACGTACAAGTATACTATAATTGCCACATGTAAGCTACGCCACTGTAACACAACATATTAACGTACAAGTATACTATAATTGGCACATGTTAGCTACGCCTCTGTAACACATCATATTAACGTACAAGGATACTATAATTGCCACATGTTAGCTACGCCACTGTAACACAACATATTAACGTACAAGGATACTATAATTGCCACATGTTAGCTACGCCACTGTAACACAGCATATTAACGTACAAGTATACTATAATTGCCACATGTAAGCTATGCCACTGTAACATAACATATTAACGTACAAGTATACTATAATTGGCACATGTTAGCTACGCCTCTGTAACACAGCATATTAACGTACAAGGATACTATAATTGCCACATGTTAGCTACGCCACTGTAACACAACATATTAACGTACAAGGATACTATAATTGGCACAGGTTAGCTACGCCACTGTGACACAGCATATCAACGTACAAGGATACTATAATTGCCACATGTAAGCTAGGCCACTGTAACACAGCATATTAACGTACTAGTATACTATAATTGCCACATGTAAGCTACGCCACTGTAACACAACATATTAACGTACACGGATACTATAATTGCCACATGTTAGCTACGCCACTGTAACACAACATATTAACGTACAAGGATACTATAATTGCCACATGTTAGCTACGCCACTGTAACACAGCATATTAACGTACGAGGATACTATAATTGCCACATGTTAGCTACGCCACTGTAACACAACATATTAACGTACAAGGATACTATAATTGCCACATGTTAGCTACGCCACTGTAACACAACATATTAACGTACAAGGATACTATAATTGCCACATGTTAGCTACGCCACTGTAACACAGCATATTAACGTACAAGGATACTATAATTGCCACATGTTAGCTACGCCACTGTAACACAACATATTAACGTACAAGGATACTATAATTGCCACATGTTAGCTACGCCACTGTAACACAGCATATTAACGTACAAGGAAACTATAATTGCCACATGTTAGCTACGCCACTGTAACACAGCATATTAACGTACAAGGATACTATAATTGCCACATGTTAGCTACGCCACTGTAACACAGCATATTAACGTACAAGGATACTATAATTGCCACATGTTAGCTACGCCACTGTAACACAGCATATTAATGTACAAGGATACTATAATTGGCACATGTTAGCTACGCCACAGTAACACAACATATTAACGTACAACGATACTATAATTGGCACATGTTAGCTACGCCACTGTAACACAGCATATTAACGTACAAGTATACTATAATTGGCACATGTTAGCTACGCCACTGTAACACAACATATTAACGTACAAGTATACTATATTTGGCACATGTTAGCTACGCCACTGTAACACAGCATATTAACGTACAAGGATACTATAATTGCCACATGTTAGCTACGCCACTGTAACACAGCATATTAACGTACAAGGATACTATAATTGGCACATGTTAGCTACGCCACTGTAACACAACATATTAACGTACAAGGATACTATAATTGCCACATGTTAGCTACGCCACTGTAACACAGCATATTAACGTACAAGTATACTATAATTGGCACATGTTAGCTACGCCACTGTAACACAACATATTAACGTACAAGTATACTATAATTGGCACATGTTAGCTACGCCACTGTAACACAACATATTAACGTACAAGTATACTATAATTGGCACATGTTAGCTACGCCACTGTAACACAGCATATTAACGTACAAGGGTACTATAATTGCCACATGTAAGCTACGCCACTGTAACACAACATATTAACGTACAAGTATACTATAATTGCCACATGTAAGCTACGCCACTGTAACACAACATATTAACGTACAAGTATACTATAATTGGCACATGTTAGCTACGCCTCTGTAACACATCATATTAACGTACAAGGATACTATAATTGCCACATGTTAGCTACGCCACTGTAACACAACATATTAACGTACAAGGATACTATAATTGCCACATGTTAGCTACGCCACTGTAACACAGCATATTAACGTACAAGTATACTATAATTGCCACATGTAAGCTATGCCACTGTAACATAACATATTAACGTACAAGTATACTATAATTGGCACATGTTAGCTACGCCTCTGTAACACAGCATATTAACGTACAAGGATACTATAATTGCCACATGTTAGCTACGCCACTGTAACACAACATATTAACGTACAAGGATACTATAATTGGCACAGGTTAGCTACGCCACTGTGACACAGCATATCAACGTACAAGGATACTATAATTGCCACATGTAAGCTAGGCCACTGTAACACAGCATATTAACGTACTAGTATACTATAATTGCCACATGTAAGCTACGCCACTGTAACACAACATATTAACGTACACGGATACTATAATTGCCACATGTTAGCTACGCCACTGTAACACAACATATTAACGTACAAGGATACTATAATTGCCACATGTTAGCTACGCCACTGTAACACAGCATATTAACGTACGAGGATACTATAATTGCCACATGTTAGCTACGCCACTGTAACACAACATATTAACGTACAAGGATACTATAATTGCCACATGTTAGCTACGCCACTGTAACACAACATATTAACGTACAAGGATACTATAATTGCCACATGTTAGCTACGCCACTGTAACACAGCATATTAACGTACAAGGATACTATAATTGCCACATGTTAGCTACGCCACTGTAACACAACATATTAACGTACAAGGATACTATAATTGCCACATGTTAGCTACGCCACTGTAACACAACATATTAACGTACGAGGATACTATAATTGCCACATGTTAGCTACGCCACTGTAACACAGCATATTAACGTACGAGGATACTATAATTGCCACATGTTAGCTACGCAAGGGGACCGCGGTCGTCCTAGTGGAGGCATATCGTGCTTATTATGATCATGTTTAACTCCGCACAGAATTATTTACAGGTCAGCAAATATATTAGCAATACAGACTAAGAGCTTACACATTATATGCGCTTATTTTCAAGCAAGTCACACAGCACAGGACATTATTGTAATCATGGCAGACATGATGAAAATATCAGACAGCATCAGGAAACCATTGTGGTGGGTGATTTCATTTGCTGCATAGATAAAGAAGATCTCAAAAGTAGAGCATTTATTGATTTCATGGAAGGAGAAGGATTTATCCTACAAAACGAGCCACAGGACCATACATATGTATGTCACAATGTCATGAGTACAATAGACCGAATATTCACCAGTTCTGTTATATGATCCTTGGACAATAGGGATCTAGCCAAATCTGAAGTGGCACGGTTAAGGAAGCATTTCGCGGTTTTGGGTACGTTTAGAGTAAATTTAGAGAAGCTGATGCGAGAGGAAAGGACATCTAGGGTCCAAAAATCGATATATCAATGATATAGAGGAATTTGCAAAAACCGCAGAACACATTTTAGAGGAGGAACAAGAAGGTAACATTTAAGCAGCAGCGCAAAACCTGGAGAACGCCTTAAGGAGAGCACAGGTGAGGATACCTTGGAGGGAAAGAAGATCACAGCCCTGGTTTGACGCAGAATGCTACCAAAGAAGGAAACAAGTTCTTGAGCTCCTTCACAAAACAAAGAATTATAACACAGATGAACTTCGAATGACATACAGCTTTCAAAGGAATAGCTATAAGAAATTGCTGAATGAAAGGCCTATAGACTGGGTGGAAGCAGAGAGTATGAAGCTAGTGAGAAAAGCTTCGGAAAAACATTTTGCAGCACTGAAGATCAAGATCCCTAAATTCGCACATCCAATTGCGATGGCAACATGGAAAAACCACTTCCAGAAGCTACTTCATGATGGAACCATTCCCTTAACAAGGAACGTGCAAGAAATAGACGAGTTCCCGAGAATTACCATAGAGGAAGTACGTGAGACGGTCATGAGCCTGAAAATCACAAAGCGGCCGGGCCAGACAAAATATACAATACTCTCATAAAAGAAGTGCTTGCCTACTTAGAAGGGATATGGGCAGCGCTGTTGAACAAATACCTCGAGACATCTACTGTTCCTTTCAACTGGATGGCATCCACGTTGAAAATATTGTACAATGGTAAAAGATCCCCTGGCTCACCGATTCCTATAGGGGAATTGAGCTGGGAAATACGTATTTCAAAGTGTTCAGCAAAATTGTATGCAACCGATTAACAGCATAAACGGTCCGCATAATACCAGACCATCAATTTGGCTTGAGGAAAGGCAGATCCTCCCTACAGGCAATCAAAAATCGGATTGATGACCTCATCAGAGAAGTACTTGGACTTTCAGGAAGAAAATTCCTCACCGTTTTCATAGAAAATAGGAAGGCCTTCGACCTCATAGACCGTCAAATTATCATAGATAAATATGGTATTGAGCTCATTAGCCTCATATCTGGCGATATTTAAGTTCCCTGATATTTGGATTTCAGCTTACACATGCAGAAGGAACTATCGAGCGGTCGAACACGACTCATTTGCCTAGCATGACCTCGGTCGTGACCGAGAGTTACGTTCTTTTAGCCATGATTTTATCTTCAACTTGTTACATCTTGATAAGGAGAAATTTCTATGCCGAATAGAGCTCACTCATAGGGCAGGAATAAGACAACCTTGATTTCGGTAACATTTGTGGTATTAACGTCGCAGAGTTGCGGACTCAGGACTTCAGAGGCTGCATGACAACAACAGTACTTCCTGCATCTACACAATCAGCGATTGCCGAGAGACGAACAGTTGTCTTGTTGGATTTTCCAAAGATGGAGGCGCGTTTTCACTCGTGAAAGAAACTTATGAACTTGACGTGCAGTAAGTGTTCAGAGTATATTTAAATCTGTGAGATATATCAGGCAATACGCCGAGATTAATGACTGGTGAACTGTGGAACTGTACAAAATGTGATTGCAAACTAATAAGTGTGCAATTAGCCTACGTCATGGTGAATAGTCGAAGTGGATTATGTTTTGACTAATGGTATATAAATCAGCCTCTGCTGAAGACACCGTAATTCTGCATAACATTTTATATGAACTAAACGGTGGATGGCAGTGATTAAGTGGGATATTTATTTTCCAAGCTAAAAAGTCTGCGAGACGACACCACCCATGTGTCTAGAAGCAGTGGTAGACAAAATGGTCGTTTTTGCTGCAGTCTACAACGTGTAGAGTCAGTGAATAAAATTGCACTTAGAATCAGTGTAATAATTTTTCTTCACCATGGAATTACTGAATAACCAGAAGGGCCCACCTATTGTTCATATTGATGAGATGGGCGTGATGGAATAAAAAACCCTATGGAGAGAGGTCGCCAAAATTATAATCGGCATAAAATGGAAGGAAATGCGATGACTAATTGCAGATCCCAGGATCGAGCTCAGGCCTATGCCCTCATGGCCAAGAGCTCGAAGGCACGGGTAATTCAAACACGACTGTAATGTGAGTGTTAAAAATTTTCAACCATGTTAAGGGTGAAGGTTACTGTTGACTAGCATAATGCCGCACTTAACAACCAGCCTAGGTAGGTCTAAATTTAGCACATATTTTTCAGCTTTTGCCACTTTGAATTGGTGGTCATAAGATCCTTGACTGTGTAATGTCACCTGATATGAACTAGCGCTTGGGGAGTTGCCAAAGGCAGCACACAATTTGAGGTAAGATGCCTCCAATCTTTTCATTTAAATTTTGTTTTTACATTGTTCATCTGCGAAGTAGCAGAATTATCATTGAGCACATTTTGGTTGCTATTAGGACACTCTACGTATCATTTCAACGGTCGTGAGGTTGTACACCTTTTTTACAAGTTATATGCTTTGTTAGTTCAGCTGTGATGCACCTAGACATTAATTCCAAGAGGTTTGTGTAACTTGAGGGCACATGTATGACTTTAGAAGTCACGTTGGCAATCAGGATAGATCGTATCATTTCGACAGTTCCAGTAATATTAAACTATTGTAATGGTTTGCTTTAAATGCCTAGTGGCATTTTCTTCAGTTTATAATGGTAAAGAATGTGCCTGTTAGAAAGGTACCAGTCTCTGAAAGCACGTGTCAGGCGACACGAACGGCTGTGGGCGAGGCCCAACCAAGCACCAAGCTCTTTGGCATGAAGTAAGGTCACTTCACTTTTGTGTTCTTCGGTGGTAAAAAGAATATTTATGCTTGTCTTTGAAATTTTATGAACTACCTGAATAAAACAGTAACACGAATGTATGTATAGGAATTGAGTTGGCATACAGGACTACATTTGTACAGCTCAATTATGAAAGAATGTACTGTAAGGTTTCCGAAGAGAATGATGGGATGAGTGGAGTCCAGCAATGAACAGTCGATCGCGCTAGCCAGCTGCTGCACGCGATTGTCATTTGTTTGTCCTTGGTAGGCAACGCATTAATTGTGAGTCAATAACAGACGGGATAGACTGAAATATTACATTCGCTGCCCATGTTAATTTTGGTTATAAGGAGAGCTCACTATTAAGGATAATATTATGAGTTGTTGACGCATTCACGTCATGGTTAAAGCAATGTTTAGATAATGAGAGTTTGACACACACGTTGGTGTGCAGTGAAAGAAATCCATAGTAGTTATATGAATCCCTTCACTTTGTGATGTTTTGAGACCAGACCACATTATTTTATATACTTAGTAATGATGTAATTGTTGTGTCTTCAGAGACAGTTATAATGATGGGATGGATTTTGATCACCCATATTTTTCCTACGTTTTGCCGGCAATGCAGTTCGTTTTTGACTCTTTGACTGAAGGTAGGCGAGTCGTAGGCCGCGAGTCTCCGCCTTGTGATGGCCTGTGTTATTGCACTGCCCATTTTAGGGATGATGTTTATTCTTCGTAGAGCTGACATCCAAATGACAGAGTTTTTGCTGCCATTGTGAGTGTCATATGGTCATTAGGGACATAAACTGATACTATAGGAATAATAGGCTACATAAATAAAACTGAGATAAATCATGAAACTGACTTTACTAAATTGAACCTCTAAATAAGATGATGAATTATTTTAACTTGAACTTTGCTTGATTCTATGACCGACACTATTGGAGCAGATTATATTTCATTTATTTTTAACCATGTTAGACCGAGATGACACTTTTGGACTTCGATGTTGCTAATGCCACACAATCCCAGTAAGGTGTGGACATTCCGCAACTTTGTAATATAAGACGTATTTTTTACAGCGCAGTTACCATCCTAATTCACAAGCACCTAGATGACCATCAGGCGCAAATAGCGTTACCTGATTAGCGTAGGCTGGAGGGTATGTAAAATATATTGTAGTTTTAAGAGTGTTTTCTTTATTCTCAACCCTGTCCTATGTGTGTATTAGATGTCTTTTTGTGCTGGTCTGTTATTGATTTGTTTCATTACGGATGATTTGCATCTCGTACTTTATTCAGTCAGGATTAGATAATGAATTACTTTAAATGTAAATGTTGGAATTCACACCGTCGTAACATCAATAATAATACTTATCGTCGAAGTCCAAATGTAAATCACCCTAGCCTTGTGAGCAAATTATATGTATTTTCCATAATTTTGAATTTTGGGCTTATGCCGTGTTTTATTATATTAAAATTCGACGCGATTCGAAAGAAACCATGTCTTTCTTCGTCAGGAATAATCTGGAATACGACAATGATTGCTGAGAGAAAGCAACAAAGAACATATAGAAGGTGCCCAAAGATGGACGCCATTATAGCCCCATGTTAGGGACAACGGAAAGCAGCAGTGAATTACTTTCTCAGGGTTCTGATAATAGGTAGCCAGGATTCACTGAGATTGTAGCCGGTGTCGCGGTTGAAATTATCTGGGTGTTTACGTACTTCAACCGCCTCCCTTATGATTCTGGGACGATATTGCTATATACGGGAAAGAAAATCCACTCCTTGGAACATGACATCATGGCCAGGTGTTAATGCATGATAGGCAACAGCTGATTTATCAGGTTGAATGAGCTTGATACATCTATTATGTTCCTTAATGCGAGTGCATATTGTTCTCGAAGTCTGCCCGGTGTAAACCTTGCCACAAGTACAGGGAACTCTGTATATACCCGGTTGTTGCAATTTAGGCAAACTCTCCTTAGTTGGTCGCAGGAGTTGCCTAATCTTAACAGTAGTTCCAAATACATTCCGTATGTTGTACCGACGTAGGATTTTAGAAATACGATCCGTCGTGTTATGTATGTACGGTAGGTAAGCAGTTCCTCTTACATCTCTTTTCTCAACTGACGTCCTATTATTATTTGTTGGTTTCAGAACCGTAGAAATCAAAGACTTACTATAACCGTTGCTCTCGTAGGTGGTTTGCAAGGTATTAATTTCTTCTTGTAAAGAAGACACTTCACAAATCCTCCTAGCCCTGGTAGTTAGAGTTGTAAGAATACCATGTTTCTGGGCAGGGTGGTGGTGAGAACTTGCGTGGAGATATCTATTGGTATGTGTTGGCTTACGAAAAACGCTGTGTCCTAAAGATCCATCCTCTTTCTTGGTGACGAGAACATCTAAAAAAAGGTATTTTGCCGTCAGATTCCTTTTCCATGGTGAAACAAATAGAAGGGTGCTGGAGATTTAGGTGATCCAGGAAATGGCTAAGATTTTCCTCACCTTCCATCCAAACAACGAACGTGTCATCCACATAACGCCACCAGATCTTCGGTTTGAAAGGAGCCGACGACAAAGCTTTCTCTTCAAAGTTCTCCATGAAGAAATTAGCCACAACAGGACAGAGAGGACTACCCATGGCCACACCATCAGTCTGCTCATAAAAATGATAATATATGTATTTTGTTGATGTAAATTCACTGCCTGTTACTATTCGTATTTTTCAATTTATATTATGTATTTGCTTAGGGTATACATCCTTGTTACATTCCTAGTTTGGCTTTCATCGTGTTTTTCTTTTCTGTGAAAAGGACGACCAAAGGGCTTACGTTTATTTTAGTTGAGGATTATAAACGTTTTTTTTAAATTATTATTGCCTTTTAGATTTGCGGACTAGACGAGTTTTCAACACTTTGGAGTAGGATAAGGGTTTGTTTATTTCTATAATAAATTGTTAACGTGTTTTTATAAATCTGAACTATTTATTTTTCTTTTTGATATTTTTGTGGGTATGTTTCCTTGGGCTCGTCTATGACTTTCTCCCTCACTCACCTGATCGCCCTGACCTAACAGTCTCGTGCCGGAGCTAGTCTAAGGACGCACCCGATCCTGTCCGGAGGATGGGGAACACAGAAGGGTCATCTGCGGCAGATGATTCCCTGGCGACCTTGCCTGACGGGTACATTATACCTCTTTACAATTTAGCTAAATGGCTTCTAGTTATGCTAAATTCTTCATTTTAGCTGAAATTTTATTGTCTATTTATTGAGAAAATATAACTCATGTTGTGTATAACATTCAACTCATCTGCGCACACCTTTCCAAACCTATTTTATGCTGTTGCCTGTTACAATTTATACGCCTTTTATATTTTAACTAGCAACCCGTCCCGGCTTCACCCGGTATCTTAAACGGTTCACCCAGCGTAGGATTAAAAGGCGTATTTCTTCGATTTCAATGAACTACGACCTATATCCATTTTTCTTCTCGGCATGATGGGTTGAAATCACTGATTGGATTATAAATTATTATCATAGAGATAGCCGTCTTTTACCTAAACTGATAGCTGTGCAGCGAATTCTTGTCAGACGTAATTTAAGAATGGCGAAGTACATGGAACACAAATCCCCCTTCCGTCCGATCTAAACTTGACTGTGTATTTTGCGGAACGAAAAATTCACAGGAGAAATGAAGAAATCCGAGTTGCACTTCCAGGGAAACTCCAAACACATCCACCCTTCTCTGAAGTCTCAACTGGACATGACTCGGCAGTTTTCTGCTGGCTATAACTGGGGTGAAAGCTCGAGGAAGCTAGTAATTGAATGGCGATTGTTGGAAGAAATGAAAACTTAAAAACACATTTAGTGGGCGATGTATTAAAGAGAGAGTTATACTGTCGCAGACATTTTTGGAGAACTTTTATGCTGAACAATTCTTACAGTCATAGTACGGTATATAGATATTTTAACCGTTTACCCAGCGTAAGCTTAAAGCACACCGGACGGCAGGTTTTGCTTTGACTCGATTTCATGAAATCCTTATTGCTTGGCATCCTTTGGTCATAAAAGAATGGTTTTCTACAAAAACCTTCCCCGACAAATCTTTTACACAATAGTGAAAGCCGCATCAATATCCATTCAGTGGTTCTCGAGATTACCCGTAACATCCAAGAATCGGGGACTTTGTTTTATACTATAAAGAGATATTATGTTACTTATGCAAAATCAAAATAATGTGGTCTCTCACTTGGATTTCTTCCTCATTTCTTTCTTGCCGAAACCTCTCTTTTCTCATCTGTCTAAATCCCAGTGTGAATATTACTTGCAATACGCCCAATGGGTAATAATAAGCAAATATGCTCGAATCATTGTCCTATTTTGGCAGTTGTAACGTTATGCGGAGTTCATCGTTTGTATTCACTACTCCCATTTTGGTGCCCCAATAATGCGATGATTGAAAGTGGGTGCTAATCTGGCTTGCGAATGTGGACTCAAATTTGACAGACTGTTTTTACGTGTGAGAAGAGTTAGTGTTCAGTCTCTTGCAGTTGATTTCCGTTGAGGTAGTTAATTTTTTCTGTTTCATATAATTTAAAGTAATTGTTTGCGTCGGAGTTACGATCGCCATAGGTCGCTATTCAGTCATGCGCTGTTGCCATATCTCGGTTTGGTTTACAGTGGTAGGTGTGGGTCATGACCAATTTAAGGTGGACGTGCTTGTATTGTGCGTAGTATTTGGTACACGTTTCACATATCGGAAAGTTTCAAAAATCATGATACCTTTTCTGGAAAGGTCTTCTTATCGTAGAGCGAATCCTCCGAGATAAATGTTCCTTTCTTAATATTGACGCGAGCTCCAAGTGTGCGCATGATTCATCCAATTATTATGTTAAATATAGAAATCAAACAAGATGTTCAGTAAGGAACTTAAACCT
This sequence comes from Meconema thalassinum, assembly GCA_946902985.2. NCBI lineage: Eukaryota > Metazoa > Arthropoda > Insecta > Orthoptera > Tettigoniidae > Meconema > Meconema thalassinum. The sequence continues at coordinate 57,646,933 of OX336390.1, forward strand.
ACTTTCTCCTAAATGCATGGGTATTGTTATAACTCCTTGTCCTTTTCAAGGAGTATAATTGAATGTTGGTTGTAGTAGCTTGTTGAAATACAACATGTTATAAGGATATTAAACATGAATATGAGGTGCCCTTTGCTAGTGCTAACTCTGTACAAAATTTCATACAATTCGGTTCCACCGTGTTTGAATTGATATGGTGAATCGATTTGCATACATAATGGGCACTATCTGCAAACTTTTAGGCAGATGACCGTGTACGTCAGTCAAAGGATGCTTCCCACGAAAGGGTATGTTGTTGCATAATTTGGCAGAAATCAAATGATTAGGATGGTTGTAATTTGATTTAAGCTTTTAACATTTGGGTGGCCGCCATTCCGTTTCCGTCGGGATGGCGGCTATATAAAACATGACACTGAGGTGCCCTTTGCTAGTGCTACATCTGTATCAAATTTCGTTCAATTCGGTTTCACCGTGTTTGAATACATAGGGGAATCGATTTGCACACATACGTGGCCACCATCCGCAAATTATTGGGCTGATGACCTTGTAGTAGAGTCAGCAGAGTCTCCATACATAAAGGTATAATGTTGCAAAAGTTGGTACAGTTCACAAGATTAGGTTGGTCGTAATATGATTTAAGCTTTTAATATTTGGGTGGCCGCCATTACGTTTTCGTCAATATGGCGGCGATAGAAAACATGACAAAGAGGTGCCCTTTGCTAGTGCTACCTCTGTACCAAATTTCGTTCAAATAGGTTTCACCGTGTTTGAATTGATAGGGGGAATCGATTTTCACACATACATGGCCGCCATCTGCAAACTATTAGTCAAAAGACGGTCGCCATATAAATATATGTTGCTGCAAAATTTGGTAGAGATCGGATGATTAGGTTAGTCGTAATTTGATTTAAGCTTTGAACATTTGGGTGGCCGCCATTAAGTTTCCGTCAAGATAGCGGCGATATAAAACATGACACTGAGGTGCCCTTTGCTAGTGAACCTCTGTACCAAATTTCGTTCAATTCGGTTTCACCGTGTTCGAATTGATAGGGGGGGGGGAGACATTCAGAGTACACACGCTCACAGACACACAGACTCACGGTCACACACACACAGACACACAATTTTTCGCCCTGTGTTAATCCCATAAGTCTAAAAATCCAGTTATATTGAGTTAATTTAATGAAACATTTACTGTGAACAGTTTTGATTAAGGTTTGTTCTCATTTATTGATTGTTAAGGTGAGAAATATCCACGATATATTGTGAGTAATTCCTTTTATTCACTTAAAATATATTTCCGATGATTCTCTATTGGCATGATCTCATCTTCTATAGCCATCATGAAGACTGTTGTTTTAGCCTTTGTTTGGAGTCGTCTGTACTATTATTATTATCATAATTAATAATATTAGTACTATTATTATCCTCAACACCATTGTTAGCAAGGCGTGTCCGGTGACTTATCGCGTCAAAGTGTCAATTACATATCTAAAACTTTTTCACTTAAGATTCGCACTTCTCAGTCATCACTGTGTATTCATGCCACCTTGTACAGGTTATGAAAGAAGTGTGTATTAGATATACCCAATAATTCCAACTTACGTTTGCTCCTTCAGGTTCTTGTGATAGGAGAGTTTTACTTCACTGTCCCTCGGTGACTGCCCACAAAACATCTCTAGTATACATACAATATCCGCAGTGTTGCGTGTTGTGATGCACGTTCGTGTTAGCTAACATTATAGCCTGCAGTACAGAAGTTCCAGGAAATAATTAGCCATTTATCTATTGGCTACTTGTTCAGAATCAATATTAAAACAAGTGGCTTTTGAAGAGGATATTGGGGGTATCGAAATTTGCTCTTTCACGATATGTGTATGCGTTGGCCAGAGAAACATTTTTGGTTGAAGACCTTCGACTTTAATGCACTTACCATCCACACAGACATGCGTAGACCTGCTAAAAAAAACTTCGATGGAAGAGAGACTCCTACCCCGAAGGATTCTTTGTAACAGTTGCAATGCTATAATAAAGGATGGATGCTACCAGAATATGAGCTGAGGCTTTGCGATCCATGGCTTCCACCATCGCATCTGCACTAGGAAGTCCTTCCATCAGCCCAGCCAGGAGTGTGATAGGAGACTGGTATCACTGACTCTGTTTTGTTTAGACGAGGACTGATTAAGATGACTAATGATCAAAGTGTAATGTATAGTAGCGAATAGTGTGGTATTGACTGGAATTCAAATTGTCTCATGGTTATAGGCCTATGTTGTTCTTAACTATGGCAAATGGCAGCAATAAATAGTTTTATAATAAGTGCTTTTGATGCACGTGTTGTTCTCATACGGAGTCTTGTTACAAATGTTTATATATGTAACAGATTTCAAGAGATGCATCCATAAATGTCTGGATCAATAAATAGTATTACTATTGCGCCACCGAGGGGCAGGGGGAGTGACAGGAGGTTAAAACGAGACAAGGCACCCTCGAAAAGATTTTTGCAAAGACACTGAAAACAGCTCGACGTCAGGAGGGCAGCCTTCTACCTGAAACTCACAACCTCATACTTGCCCTTCCAGTGGATTTCTCCCCACGTGGACAGACGTGCTGGGTCATTGCTACCTTTTCTTCAGAGGTCCACGATGTGGAATTGCTGGACGCCAATCCTGAAAAGTATGTTAGGTCCCCAGGTAGGAAGACAGGGACGAGGGTAGTACTCCTAAATTCTGCAACTAGTTACCCCTGAGGCCCGGCTAAATCTGACCACAAAATAGTAACACAGATGGATTTTAAATAATAAGGTTTTATTCAAAACCCTGACGTTTAGCTCACATGAATTCTAATAAAAGAGTAATACTGAACAGAACGAAAATAAAAGTATCTAGTCCTTGACTTAATTCACCAACCATCTCGCTAGAAACACACACATGTGCCGATGGCAAAATAAACAAAATATAACACGGGCTAGTACACGGAAAGGAATTGAAATAAATCCAACACTTCCATAACAACTTCCAGATAAACAAATTACGTTAAAATAAAATGAATTTAAATTTACAAAACTATGAGAGGACACCTTAACAGCGGCTTCGGTGGCGTAGTTGGTAGCATGCTGAGCTTCTATGCCCAAGATAGCGGGTTCAAACCCGGCCGAAGCCGTCGGATTTTTTAAGAGCGTTAAAATCCCTCAGTATGCCTTCCTTCGGAGGGGAAGTAAAGCCGGCGGTCCCATGTCATAGATTTATGGCATGTTAAAGATCTTTCCACTAATTACACCTGTGTGAAATTAATTGGATAGGTTAAGAATGTAAACAACGCTCTTCGGTTGCTACGTTCGTTGCCAAGAGCCGACTGCGGTGGCGTCTAGTAGCTAGTTCTGAACTAGGCCTAGTAGTCGTTGACGGTGGCGTTTGGCGGCAAAAGTAGGAACTATTTGAAAATTCAAAGTTTCAGTCTCTACTTGAATTAAAAAACAGATACACACACTAATACAGTCATCACAATTAACACCGGTTATCAGACAGATTCTACACACACCCAAAGTACACGGGGCTACATGACCGCGTTGTCGCAGCCCCTAAACTAAGGAACCAACCAACACCTTAACATATTTACCAAAACAACAACAATGGATATCATTTCCATAATTTCAGCATTACATTACGTTATTTAAACAATATGAGTTGTGCCTTGTACGCGACCCGAAGTTGCATCCGTCATTCAACAGTGGAAGATCGAAACGTGGCTACGACCCCGATTTAATTTTTTCAAGTGAAACAATTGCTGGGCAGTGCGTAAAGACCCTAGCAAACCCAATCCCAAATACACAACATAGACCTATTATGTGCCAAGTTTTCGCTGCTGAACGCCCAGAGTGCTTGCCATTTCGAAGAAGATATAACTTCAAGAAAACTAAGTGGAACAATTTACGACATAACTACAGTAGATGAATCTGTTCTTGAGCTGGATGCATCTCCAGAGAATTATGAACAGTTTGTGGCTACTGTCCAGAAATGCTCCCGTCAGTGCATTCCACGGGGTTGCAGAACAGTGTACATTACAGGTCTTATCCCAGAGATAAAAGACTTATACTCAGAGTACATTTGTTCCTTCAATATGAATCCATTTGGGAATGAAAGAATTCACCTAGGTCGTCAACTCAATACTGCCCTGGCGGAATGATAACGAAACAAATGGGCTCAAACAGTATCTGACATCAACATGTCACAAAACAGTCGAAAAGCTTGGAGTCTAATGAAGAGATTAAACAGTGAACCTTCCAATAGAAAATTGCATTCTAACATCTCTCTCAACCAAATAGCTCATCAGCTAGTGTTGAATGGCAAAGTCGAGGAGCACATGAATAAAACCAAATTCCAAAGAGACTACGACAATGAAACAAGTGACTTTTCCTGTGTCTTCAGCTTAAGAGAACTGGAGATGGCCATACAAATATGCAAGAATGGTAAAGCTACTGGTCTTCATGACATCCGCATAGAGCAAATAAAAAATGTTGGTAAAAACACAAAGGAGTGGCTTCTGAAACTTTTCAACAACATCATTTGCCGCAAACAAATTCCAAAAATATGGCGGAAAGCAAAAATCATAGCCATCCTGAAGCTTGGCAAAGATCCATCTGATCCTAAGAACTACAGACCAGTCTCGCTGTTATGCCATTTATACAAAGTGTTTGAGAGAATGCTCCTTAACAGACTCTCTCCAAAACTTGATCCACTTCTGATCCCAGAACAAGTAGGCTTCAGACCAGGAAAGAGCTGTACTTCACAGATATTGAGCCTAACACAGCAAATTGAAGATGGGTTGGAGAACAGGAAAATAACTGGTGCAGTTTTGGTGGATCTAACACCTGCCTATGATACTATTCAACAACAAATCCTGCTTGGTAAACTGTACCAGATTACCAATAATTTTGGACTCACAGAAATTGTTGCTTGTCTTCTACAAAACAGAAGGTTTTTTGTCGAGTTCCAAGGAACCCGCAATCGCAGGGCAGTGTCCTATCACCTTTTCTGTTTAATGTGTACACTAATGATCAGCCTACATGTCTGCATACCAAGAGATTTATCTATGCAGATGACCTCTGTCTGACAGCGCAAAGTGAAACGTTTGAAGAAGTGGAGCAGGTACTCTCTGATGCACTGGAGGATCTTTCACTTTACTACAAGAGAAATCAACTCAAACTTAATCCATCCAAGACACAGATTTGTGCTTTCCACCTCAGAAACATGGAAGCAGCAAGAAAACTCAATATTAGCTGGGGAGGAGCTCGCCTGGAACATTGTTTTACCCCAAAATACCTAGGGGTAACTTTGGATCGCACCCTTTCTATAAGAAACATTGTATGAATATCAAACAAAAAGTGTGCTAGCCCTGTATGGTATCATTCAGCTCATGTAGAACAGGTTGATGTTGCCCTCAACGAGTCCTGCAGAATAATTACTGGTTACCTGAAACCTACACTTGTCCACAAAATACATTCCTTGGCAGGAATAGCCCCTCCTGAGGTACGCCGTGAGGTCATAGCACAAACGGAACGCGGAAAGTCTGCAGAGGACCATGCTCACCCTCTCTTTGGTCACCAGCCTCCAAGAAGGCGGCTAAAATCAAGGAAAAGTTTTCTGCAAACAACATCGATGCCTACTACAAAACCCGAGGTAGTTAGGATACAGCTATGGCAATCCACCATACCACCAGATTAGATGAAGGCCAAGGAAAGGCTTCCAGCAGGCCACAACAACAACTGGGAAACTTGGCGGTCACTCAACAGACTTCGGACTGGTGTTGGGAGATTCAAAGTAAATCTCCACAAATGGGGATACCTACAGGAATCAGAATTCTGTGAGTGTGGGGAGAGACAGACCATAATACAACTGTGTTCCTGTGAACTGTGCCCGTACTCTTGCACAACGAAGGAGTTAATGAATGAGCATGACAGGGGTGTGACAGTGGCCCGTTTCTCGCCGAAGAAAATGTATTTCGAGACATTGTTGTATGAATTATTCCTTTTAAATATTGTGTACCATCCCTCATATGTATGTTGTAGTGCTGTTGACTCGAAAAAAAAATAGCAATATAATTTCCAACACCTTATAAAATGCTTGATACTTCCATACGTTAAGTAGGAACCACAAATCGGTACAATAACATTATATCAGAGTGTTACGAGGATTACGGTTCTCAACTTAAAGCACGTCTATTGCCATGCTCACGCAGTCATGGACTTATTGCGCAACAACCAGCATTCACAACAAAACAATTAAAGTACCAGAAAACCAAAAAATATTTCTTCCAAAAACTAACTGAATAGCAAATAAGCATCAAAAGCCTAGCGAGGTGGGGAAGCGTTAAAAATTCTAAAGAATCTATTCAAGATAAATATTAAGATAAATATTAAGAAACAAGACATTATAGCCCTACCAGGCCTCAGACAATGAAAAATGTATTAAACATCTTTGAAAATTTCAAAGCAAGAGGTTATTTAATATTTGCAATTAAATCGGAAACATGGTCAGATTTCCTTAGATCAAGATGGTTCCAATCCTAACTAGAATGAAATGGAGAGATGAGGATGAAGTTATTAGGAGGTGGCAGTTTCCTTCAAATTAATTTGGATCCTTTAAAAACATGTAGACAGTTAAACATTAATGCAAGAGACATTATACATATTAACACAACACACAAAATACAATTTAAACATGACCCCAATTGGGGAGAATAGCCCTGACTAATTTATGTGAGATAAGGAGACCGCCCAAGAAAACAACAGGTTTTTCTTCCTGTACTCGTATTATTTGAAGATAGGTCGATAGTCAATCCTCCCCACCACAGGCTGGTCAAGGCGAATGTAACAAGAAGACATTTATTGCATAATTGCTTGGCATGCAGTGTCTAGAAACTGTCACCAAACAATGCCACCATTAAAATCAATGGCATGTCACTCTACAAAAGACAAAGGCAAAAAACCACCATACAAAACAAATTACGCATTAATACAATATCGCAAAGCAACTTACAGAAAACTAACACAAAACGTGACATACCTAACCCCTTAAAAGAAACTCTAAACTGGAACAGCAGAATCTTTACCACCCGCAAAAATATCTAACAAGCCTTGAATCGGAATTGTGAAGGAAAGGTATTCCTTCCACTTAAAAACAACAATTAGTCAACCCCTGGCACTATCCAGCCCATGACGGGCTAAGGCCGACCAAGCGACCGCTGCCCAGCCATTTGGCCTGCAGATATTGGGGTGACGCGTGATCAGCGCGTCGGGTCCCCTCGGCCGTTAATCTTGGTATTCGTGATCGGGGCGCTGTCTCACTGTCAGACAGCTACTCAATTGTCCTCACGAGGCTGAGTGCACCCCGTTCCAACCCTCACGTCAGTTTTAAAATCCCTGACGGAGCCGGGGATCGAACCCGGGGCCTCCGGGTGAGAGGCAGGCGCGCTACCCCAACACCACGGGGCCGGCCTTCCACTTAAAACAAAACCTAATGTCCATCCTGTCCCAAAAAAAATTTAAAGCCAAAGGCAATCCGAGGGAACTCCGACGAGACAACGTATCATACAAAACAGGCCTATATTCAATTCACAAAAACAAAACTGATGTCCTTCCTGTTCCAAAGAAAATTTAAAACCCGAAGGCAATGCGAGGGAAATCTATCGAAACATCTTATCATATAGGACAATGCGCACATGACCTACAAAACAGCACGCCAGACTAACCTAAAGCAAAGGTTACCAAACCTTAGGACCACCCTAAGAGTCCCATAACCCCGTAGGGATTTTTGAATTGGTATAAATACAGTTCCATAACATAATTACAATTCAAGGCATACGGAAAACGTAAAGGAAGCACGTAATAATAAGAACAATGCAAATACGTTCTCAAACATTAAATAAACAAAGCAAAACATAATATCCCAGAACGTATGTCCCCTAAGGGGAGGTGGTACACCTCATTGGGTGAAAATATAACTTTGTCTGATTTTCTCAAATTTTGACTCCTTGTAGTCTGCTCTATCATATACTGATAGTATGTTTTGGTAAATCGTCCGGAACATCCTGTAATGTCGTTTAAATGTCATAGTGACAGCTGAGGTCACACCCCCTTTTCCTGTCACTTCAATATCGTACCTTTTAGTTTGTAATTTCGCGCCATCAACTTTCGTAGGAAAATTTTGTGTTGGCTAACCTGTCCAGTGACGTGTCTCGCTTCGCTTTGCTGCATTCATTTGTTCATTAGTGTGTTTACTTCAAAAAGGTGCACGTGTATTTGTGAAGTGAAAACTAATTTCCTTGAAGATGGGTAGATCACAGAGAGTGTACAAAAAATATGTTGTGGAGGTCCAGGGAGAAAACGCAAAACACTAACAGATAGTAGGCCTAATAATAGTAATGCTCCAGTAGTAAATGTTGCGTCAGGTGTTAGAGATAATACCAGTAATTTGAGGTTAGATACGACGCCCGAAAGTTCTGCCGAAGGTGAACCTCAAGTTACTAGTTCTTCAAGAAGAAAACTCTTTTCTGATCATAGTGATAACAACTCTCAGGTAAACACAGAGTGTGAAACTGGTCAGAGGAGCTATGGAAATCATATAATTAATATTGATCTACTTTCCAGTGCTCTGAGTGACTATGTGAAGTGCAAAAACTGTAGTGAAGGTAAGGTAAGCTTACATGAGGATAATAAACAAAGGAAAGGCTTAGCAGCTAAATTAGTGCTGAAGTGTGTGAATTGTGAGATGGAACGTGAGTTCAACACTTCTGTACAGACTCCAGATGGATTTGAGGTAAATATTAGGTTTTTGTATGGTATGAGGTCAATTGGGAAAGGATATGAAGCAGGAAAAAAATGTGCAAAGATGAACTTGCCCAGACCCCCTACCAAATTCAAGAAATTCAGTGCTGTATTGAACAAATGCATAAAAGAATGTGCAGAAATGTCTATGAATGATGCAGTAAAGGAGGCTGTGTTAGAAAATGGAGGATCAACAGATTTGACTGTTGCTATAGACGGGTCATGGCAGAAAAGTGGACATACAACTGCAAATGGTATAGTTTCTGCAACTAGTTTAGATACGGGGAGGATCATAGATGTAGAACCTTTGATCAAATACTGCCAAAAATGTGAAATTGTGAAGAAATGCAATGATAAAATGAAACAGCATAAGGACAGTGGCGAATGCAAAGCAAATTATGTAGGTGTTAGTGGAGGGATGGAGGCCGCAGGAGCTCTTGCAATTTTTAATCGTTCAGTGGAAAAGTATGGGGTTAGATTTTCAAAGTATTTAGGGGATGGGGATAGTAAAGGATTTAAAAAGGTGCTGGAAAATTAACCTTATGGGGATATGGAAGTTGAAAAACTGGAGTGTATAGGACATGTCCCGAAGAGGATGGGATCTCAGCTTCGAAGGTTACGGAATGAATATAAAGGCAGAAAACTGGAAGATGGGAAATTAATATCTGGGCTTGGTAGACTAACAGAAAAGGAAATTTATTATAATATAGACTTACTATGGACTGGCTATAAGGAGAAACACTGACAGTGTAAAAAATATGCAGCAAGATATTTGGGCAATTTTTCTACACAAGGTATCAACAGATGAGAAACCTCAGCACTTCCTATGCCCTAAAGGACCATCAACATGGTGCAAATTCAACAGGTTAGTTCATACAAAAGAATCGTACCATCATAAACATGCTCTTCCCGTTGCTGTTGTTGAAGCTATAAGACCAGTTTTCAGATATCTCACCAATCCAGAACTCCTTCGCAAATGTTTACACGGAAAAACACGGAATCTCAACGAATCTTTCAACAGTGTAGTGTGGAACCGTGTGCCCAAAACAGTGTTTGTTGGGTATCACACAATGTGCATGGGGTTGTATGATGCTGTACTGACTTACAATGAAGGGTGTAATGGTCGAGTGAAGGTATTGGAGAAGATAGGCATTGATCCTGGCAAGAACATGCGACAAATCTGCAGCGCCATTGATGCAGAAAGAGTGAGGAAGTCAGATCTGCTAGCTGAGGCGGCCATTAAACAGTCCAGGGTAATCAACAGAAACAAGAAGAGGGCCAGGGAAGATGGAATTCATGATCCAGATGATCCTGAATATGGACCAGGCATGCACTGAGGTATTGTTACTTTGCTTGAATTTTACTCCAAGTTACAGTTTTCAATGTTCGTGTACCTTTTTCTCAAAACCTATCTATGCTAGAAAGTTGAAATATTACCAGTTATTCTCTTGTGGTTGTTTAACTTTAACCCATTCTTTTAGGTCTCTAACATAAACAATGACAAATTTGTGGTATACAAACTACTGAAATTTTTTATTTTTTTATATTTTTCTGGCATCTGTGTGGCTATAAATCTCTTCGAAAAAATGGGTTAATGAACAAAATACATCATTCTATTAGTATGCCAATTTTTATCAACACAGGTTTACTAGTTTAGTCAAAAAAAGTCCTCTCGGCACGTCGGAAGGCGGAGGTAGATTTCACCGGACAAACTTGGGGATAGGCGAAAATAGGCAGAATATGCAGATTTGCGTAGAAGGATAAGACCTCATTTATTGCGAGAAGATATTTTATAATTGGAGCTTAATTAACTTTGTTTTTCGTCATTTTATGCTTATTTTAAACATTTTATTGTCTTATGGGAACGGCAACCTTCTTGTCATTTGGGGTCCATTTTTATACTTGTGGTCACACTGTCCTTATGCAAGGTTTCGACACTGATGTGTGACTGTGTAACGGTCTGTTACTTCTTCACGCAAAATTATATCTCCCGCAGAGATTTTGGTTGGTTGCTCAGTTTAGGGGCTGCGACAACGCGGTCATGTAACCCCGTGTATTAAGGGATGGCTGTATTAGTCGGTAATTCAGGTAAGGACTGCAGACGGTCAATTTCAAGAAGTAGTTCCTAATGTTGGTACCAGGTACTACCGTCAACGACACCTAGCTGTGAACTTGGCTACTAGATGCCAACGCAACCAGCAACTCGCAACGAACGTTGGAACTTCCCCTCCAAAGGAAAGCATACTGAGGGATTTTCAGCGCTCTTAGAAAATCCGACGACTTCGGCCGGCTTTGAACTCACGACCTTGGGCATAGACACTCAGCATGCTACCAGTTACGTCACCGAAGCCGCTTCACACTTAGATGAAAATCTGAATCTGATCTCGTGCAAGTGCGTTATCTTGGCAACGTCTGATGGCTCATCCCTCATCAATTTAGTAGTGTTGCCATGGCAACCACTGATAGCTCTTGGCATTTTCTTATAATTCCGAAATTACTTTTCTCATCCCTTGGCATAATGGTGGGTCATATCAAAAATTCTTTCAGACGAAAGTTTTAGGTAATTATTAGGGGAATATGGTCCATTTTGTACGGTTTTGATATTGTGCCTATTAAGAGAGATATGATTAATGTTTCCCGAAAAACCCACATTTTCCCACCCCTTTGGTCAATGGTTGGTGCTATAAAAAACTCTTCAAACATAAATTTTTGGGCTTTATCCGACACATAGTATGAACGATGAACGGATTCGATATGTAACATATTAAAGAGTTATAGCAATATTTCACTTTTTCGAAAAAAGCCCCCCATTTTCACCCCCTTCGACCGATTTAGCCCAGTAACAAACTCGACCGAAATTTTATAGGTATACATATTCGGTAAAAAATTCAAAGTGATTGGTGCAAAATTACGGCAGTTATCGTGTCCACAAGAAACTGATATATATATATATATATATATATATATATATACATACATAAATTATATATAAACTTTTGAACTGACGGTGGTTTTGGGGTCTGGGGGATATGAAACGTGAAGATATGTCAAAATTTTCCGGAAGTAGAAGCATGGTACCCATTGCAATAGTTAGCTTTCTAATGAAATCTATCTCTGGTTGGTTCCTCAGTTTAGGGGCTGCGACAACGCGGTCATCTAACCCCGAGTACTTTGGGTGAGTGTAGAATCTGTCTGATAAACGGTGTGAATTGTAATGGCTGTATTTGTCTTAATTCAGGTAAGGACTGCAGACGGTCAATTTCAAGCAGTAGTTCCTAATATTGCTACCAGGTACTACCGTCAACGTCACCTAGCTGTGAACTTGGCTACTAGACGCCACCCCAACCAGCAACTCGCAACGAACGTTGGAACTTTCCCTCCAAAGGAAAGCATACTGAGGGATTTTAGCGCTCTTAGGAAATCCGACGACTTCGGCCGGCTTTGAAACCGCGACCTTGGGCATAGACATTCAGCATGCTACCAGTTACGTCACCGAAGCCGCTTCCCACTTAGTCAGATGCAAATACTGAATCTGATCTCGTGCAAGTGCGTTGTCATGGCAACAATGATGGCTCATCCCTAATCAATTTAGTAGTGTTGCCATGGCAACCTCTGATAGCTCTTGGCATTTTCTTATAATTCCGAAATCATTTTTCTCATCCCTTGGCGTAATGGTGGGTCATATCAAAAATTCTTTCAGGCAAAAGTTTTAGGTAATTATTAGGGGAATATTGTCCATTTTGTACAGTTTTGATATTGTGCCTATTAAGAGAGATATGATTAATGTTTCCCGAAAAACCCACTTTTTCCCACCCCTTTGGTCAATGGTTGGTGCTATAAAAAATCTCTTCAAACATAAATTTTTGGGCTTTATCCGACACATAGTATGAACGTTGAACGGATTCGATATGTCACATATTAAGAGAGTTAGGCTATAGCAATATTTCACTTTTTCGAAAAAAAAAACATTTTTACCCCCTTCGACCGATTTAGCCCAGTAACGACCTCGGCCGAGATTTTATAGGTATACATATTCGGTAAAAAATTCAAAGTGATTGGTGCAAAATTACGGCAGTTATCGTGTCCACAAGAAACTGATATACATATATATATATACATATATATATATATATATATATATATATATATATATATATGTATATACATACATAAATTATATATAAACATTTGAACTGACGGTGGTTTTGGGGTCTGGGGGATGTGAAACGCGAAGATATGTCGAAATTTTCCGGAAGTCGAAACATGGGACCCATTGCAATAGTTAGCTTTCTAATGAAATCTACCTAAAATGTACAAGAAGAAAGCATACTTTAACATTGCAGAGATATGGTGTACCACCTCCCCTTTGAATAACAACGTAGATCATCTCAAGCGAATGGATACTTAAACTTAAAGCCCCTTAATTAACATGTAAAAAATTACATCGAGATTAAAATTTAATGAATGATAAATATGAATTTCACAGAAATGGCGATCTCCTTTTAAATGAAAAACTTAAATTGCCTAATGACGGAGGGCTCCGATTACCTCGGGATCCATCAACTAACTAGACGCGCGACGAGAGACTGACTAGACTAAAAACATAATTACACACGCAAGGGAAGTTAAAACAAAACATGGGTGGACAGAAATACAGATACAATTTAATGAAGTAGGATGTCTTTAACATAAATTAGCTGTAATCTGGAAGTTCTTGTAGATCACAGGTTGGAGCCGTGAATGGGGAAAAATAAATTTCCTATTAAAAACGAATAACTGAAGGCATGTTGCCACGGGCCAAAGGAAAGACTATTACGTGTCCTAAGGCGGGATCAGTTAACACAGGGAAAAGGTAAACTGATTAAATTAGCCAAAGTCATTCCGGTCTCCAAATACAGCAACTTCTCGCCATGGCGCCTAGAAGTCGAAGGACATCATTTCCTCCTTTCAAGATGTATTGTTGTCTACCCATTTACGTTCATGAATAGATGCAAACGTCAGGTGGCCTTGCGTTTACATAAGTTCAGCCACTGTTGTTTCCAAGGATGATTCAATTTTCGTGAGAGAGCAGGATCGTAAGTTTCGTAAATTAGACGGTAGATGTCAGTCTTTTAGGATTTTACCACGACATGTACCGTGCCGATAATTGAATCAGTACACTAATCATGCGAATGAAGTTTGAATTATACACGTACACATTAATCTCCATGTAATAGTATATAAATCTAAGTCCTACACGTATAAATGCCCAACATGGCCACCTTCCGAAATATACAGTCGCTTCTCAATATCAACGAATCAAGTACAGAAATCAAACTGAAATTTTGTATGATGATAGAGGCAATTAACATAAGCAGGATGTATGAAAACCAGCTATTTACTTCTTCACGGAACTACTTGTTACTTGTGGGGGAAGCTCTAACAAAAGGTATACAGAAACAATCCGCGTTCTCTGGAGGCTCTCGAGAACGAAATAACTGCCCCGATACAGAATATCAGTGAGGATGAATTACAGTGAGTGTACAGAACTTCCTACGTTAGTGCAATGTGTGTTTAGAAATTGAAGGACAGCATTTCCAGCAACTACACTGAATTTCTTGTATGTAAATATGTTTATTAAATACGTTCGAAAGTGTTAAACTAGTTGGGCGCTACTTTGCTGCTAGCGCCTTGCTCGACACGCCACTTAATGTGTCCCACCGCTTGCAAGGCTCCGTTCTATAGGGAAGGCTCTAACAGAGGCGCTGCGGCGGACTGAAATATAGATGTATAAATATTAGTTTAAACTCATTAATATATCTGGAATGATAAGTTTGAATTTCACGCTATGTCTATACCTTTCAAATGCGCATAACCTGGCTCATTTATATATATATAATTATTATTTTGCGCAGGCAATCTCTCGTTGCCTTTCTGCGCCCCCCATATGGCAGAGTTCGCTGCGGTCGCACCGCCCTAGGGTCGCCCCTGGTCCGCCCCTTAAAACAACAATAACTAACTAGCTATCACCATATTTAAGCCTCCGTGGCTTAGGCGGCAGCACGCCGGCCTCTCACCGCTGGGTCCGTGGTTCAAATCCCGGTCACTCCATGTGAGATCTGTGCTGGACAAAACGGAGGCAGACAGGTTTTTCTCCGGGTACTCCGGTTTTCCCTGTCAAAAATGTCATTCCAGCAACATTCTCCACTATCATTTCATTTCATCTGTCATTCGTTTAATCATTGCCCCAGAGGAGTGCGTCAGGCCTCGGCAGCCGGCACAGTTCATATCCTCGCCGCTAGATGGGGTCTTCATTCATTCCATTCCTGACCCGGTCGGAGACTGGAAGCAGGCTGTGGATTTTCATTTTTCTATCACCATATTTATAATTAGTATAGATCTAGCTAACTTACACGAAGTGGTGATACCTGCGGTTAGCAACATTTCTGCTGCTGTATCATCGATAATGACTCGAACGATAACTTGATCGGGAACAGGTGAAGTGTCGACAGCAATACCGCTAAGAGCCATTCATAATTTCTTCTTTGATAACTATTGTGTTGAAGATATCGCTTAGCTGCGATTTTCATTTTCTTTGACTTTTCAGAATTTAGAATTAGAATGTATCGGTTAAGAACTGCCACTCAGGCTAATGAGCTCCATTATGTAGCGTATACGTGGTATATGGTAATAAAAGGAACTAAACCTAGGACACCTGGTAGAGATGACCTTGGAACTGAGCACAATATTACTCTAAACTTTGAGGTCATCACACTCCTATACCATTAATTTAAAAGTATTGAAACTTCACACTGCATTTAGTGATATCCCCTCACCCCAGGGAAAGAATATTGATATGAATCTAATGCACAGTTTATATAAAATGGATTTTAAATACAACATGGAAAATAATGTTTGAGACATTTTTAATCTCTTTATGTACACTTTTCTCAGAAGGTTTGACAGAGAGCAACTAAACTACCCACATATGTTGTATAGGCATACATTTACACAGTAAGTGAAAGATTGTATTCCTTATATTATTATTTGGCCAATTAAAAACAATTATTTTTGATGTACCAATTTTAAAATCACCAACTTTATTTATAATTTATTTAATTGGTCAAATATTAACATAATGAATAAAATCTTTCAGCTACTGTGTAAACCTAGGGCTATACAACATGTGTGGGTAGTTTAGTTGTTCTCTGTCTGCTACGTTCTTAGAAAAGTGTACCTAAAGACATTAAAACATTCTAAAAATATTTTTCATGTTATATTTTAAATTCATTTTATATCAAGTGGGCATTTTTATGATACCAATATTCTTTCCCTGGGTTGAGGAGGTATCACTAAATGCTTGTGTGAAGTTGGTTTAAATGCTTTGAAATTAATGGTTTAGGAGTAAGATTATCTCAACTTTAATTGCAATATTGTACCCAGTTCCAAGGCGACCTCTACCAGGTGTCCTTAAGGGGAGATGTGACTGAATTTTTCGGATTTTTAAGCAAGAACTCATTTATTCGCTTTAATCATACAAAAATAGTCCAATTCTTTCTCTCTCAGAGAATTATTTTATTTTAGACATTCAGGCTATTTTTAGCCTACTTTTCACATTTTGCAAAAATGAAGAAAAAGTAGACTTATGAGATCGATCCGGGAAAATGTGTGTCTGTCTCTCTGCCCTTCTGTCTGTCTGTCCTTCTGTCTGTCTGTCTGTCTGTCTGTTTGTCCTTCTGTCTGTCTGGCTGTGTGTGTGTGTCCCCCCTATCAACTCCTAAACGGCTGCAGCAACCTAAACCAAATTTAATATGAGTAAAGATATATACCGGAATATCTCATGCCCATATTTGAAAATTATGTCAATGCTACCAACTGCTGAAAAAACGCACTAGAAATTTGAGCTCCAAGTTGGATAGCATGGAAGGTATGCTTGGGAGCTATTCCAAAATTGGCACACATGTAGATAATACTATTTCAGTTTAATTTCCAGGAGGCTATACATGAGAGTGTTGCAAAAATAATGTTAAGCCTTCTGATAAATCCAATTTTTAAATGCTTATAACTTCTACACTATTAATTAGATTTCAACCAAATTTCGTATGTAATATGTGTACATAAACATATATGACTGAGTGTGTTATTAAGAGCCACCAGGGCTGATAACTGTTAATAATTGCTCTCTCTATTTTCTTCATCCAAATACCATATATCTGAAAGTATGCAAGCCGACAGCTTTAAACTATGCACACGTATTGTACCTGACATTTTAGATTAATTTGGAGTAACTTATGTACTTCAGTTATACCAACATGATTATAAGCCTGCTGACAGGACCAATTTTTAAATACAAGTACCTTCTATACTATCAGTTGGATTTCAAACAAATTTCGTGTGTGCTATGTGTAATATAGCAGATATGGCTATAAGTATTCTTAAGAGCAATCAGGGCTGCCAACTGTTAATAAATGCTGTCTATATTTTTTTACCCTAATATCACTATATCAGAAAGTAT
Organism: Meconema thalassinum; assembly: GCA_946902985.2. Taxonomy (NCBI): domain Eukaryota; kingdom Metazoa; phylum Arthropoda; class Insecta; order Orthoptera; family Tettigoniidae; genus Meconema; species Meconema thalassinum. The sequence continues at coordinate 57,664,251 of OX336390.1, forward strand.
GCAAGCCAACAGCTCTATACTTTGCACACATATAGCACCTGACACTCTAGATAATTTGGAGTAATTAATATAAGTCAGTGCTGCCAACATGATTCTATGCTTGCTGATAGGTCCAATTTTAAAATACATGTAACTTCTATACTAACAAATGGATTTCATCCAAAATTGGCACAACAAGATATCATAATATTTACGATTATTTCTAACCAGCACACGCATTACATTGTTGCCAACATGCTTTTACGCGTGCTGATAGATCCAATGTCTAACTGCATCTAACGTCCATTGGACTTCAACAAAATTTTGTAATCTGTACCTTAAGAGATGGAACTAAGAATATTGTCAAGGCGCGGTTTTGGTTTAGCCTTGAACCACACCGGACGTGCAACCCCGGATCAATCCAGATCGCGAGAATCTGCAAGGAGGTGCTATGTAAGCACGCGTGTGTTGCGTTTTGAGAGTCTTATAAGCTGCGACCTCAGATGCGGTGGGGGTTCAGTCAGTGAGTCAGAGTTGGGAGAGTAAGAGCAGACTGCGAGAGTGGAGAACTGTCCGTGAGGGCAGCGTAAACGAGAGCGACATATGTTTGACGATCGGGGATCGTGGAACTGTGACCGAGCACCCGGCGACCTAGGGGACTGAGGTCGAGCGGCAATTGAGCAGAGGCTGAGTGAAGGATCAGGTGAGAGCAAACAGTGTCAATTATTATTCGGTGTGACGAAATCTTATGAGACGGGCCTTGTATCTGCACGGTGGATTCCTTCGGATACCTAGAAGGAATAAATCCGCAGTACACCAGAGATCTCTCTTATTGGGGAACAACCCCGTGTTCCCACATCTCCCTCAGTTCCCCCTCTTTTAGCTTGAGGGTTGTGCTGTGAATCGTGGGTAAGATAATCGACAAGGACACGGTAACGATCCCGTTACCTGAGCATGAAGAGCCCCCAACCATAACGATCCAGGTAAGTGAAGTTAAAGAACCCCTGAGCGGCCTATGGCGTAAGGCCATGCACTCAGGCAGGGCCATTACAAGGATAGACGCCACATTGCTATCAAAACAATGGTGGAGACGCTACGGCTACCGTGATTCATCCTCCGTTGTTTATCTGCGATTTATAGCACATTCACGTCATTATAACCCACACCGCCCACCCTATAACTAACGTGCATGTGCATGCTTGGATCTACTCACCTAGCTTTTAGCACTGGTTTTGGGGAACTTAAGGCTAGTGAAAGTAATAATAATATCGTATGGCCTCGGGTGCCTGGTGCAAGCTTTGTTAATTGACACCCAGATGGTAGCTTGCATGTCGAATTTCGTCGTTCCTTTGAACGCTATGAAAGTCAAGGAGGTTAGATATCTAAACTACTTGACACTACAGCGCTGTCAAGTAGAGAATGGAGGAACTTTGTGTTGGCGGAAAATCCCGAGATTAATTTTGCCATTGAACACGACCTACTGAATTTAAATGTGATCTTTAACACGCGAACAACGTATGACATGAGTGTCGTGATTTTTGTCGCCTTTCAAAAATCACTTACCACGGCCAGGAGCGAACCTGCAATCTTGGGCTTGGTAGTCCGACACTATAACCACTCACCCACCGTGGCAAGCAGGCTAGTGATAATAATATCTGTATACTGTAACATAGACTAAGAGTGTTCGTGACTGTGTTTATGTATGGAGTAGGGGGAGCATATATTTTAGTGTGGTATTTCTCGGTCTGATCTGAATGGCGAATTCTTTAAAGGAATGGGTAAGATTTATAACGGCTAATCCCAAGCCTATCAGACCTAAAATCATCTTCAGAAACCCGGAATACATCACTGATATCAACGTTGGGCACGTTATATTTCAATTAGAGGATAAAATATTAACATTGAAAATCAACCACCCTAATGCGCGATTCACGCCCGGCCCTCCCATACACGAGCTCGCGCCCAACCTGAGGCTGACGAGGCGGATGCACGTTCCACTGATTCATGTGACGCGAGTTACACCCAACAACACGTGATCAAGACACAGGAGATCTACAGCAATCTCCAGGAACTTATCTTTCAGTTAGACGCGCATATTCACGACGCGACTAATACTGAAAAGCCTGATGATTTGGTGGCTGACATCATAACAGTGAGTGCAACTCTGGGCGAAATCATTTGCACGACACTGGTGACATTTGAGCCCACAATTTGCGAAGTACATACGCCACCAGCGATAGTTCCCAATAGGCGCGTGGAAATGGCGCACCACATTCGGTACCCCTCTTCCAACCGGATAAATTCTCGGGCACTCATAAGGAAGACCCAGAAGAATACCTTAGGGAATTCAATCGTATAGCGCAAATCAATGACTGGGCGGACGCAGAAAGAGTGCGACTGTTCCCAGCATATCTTAAAGAGGCAGCACTTGTCTGGTACGATGTACATGAGCAACACGAACCACAATTAACGTGGAGCAAGCTCCAGCAATACTTCATAGCGGATCTCGCGCAGATCCAGGACAAGGACGAGTTGTACGACGCGCTGCGAAACAGGACGCAAGGTCCTACGGAAACACACAACGTTTATATAAATTACAAACTGCAGTTGTGCAAACGCTTTAACCCTCTCATGACTGAAGAGGATAAAATCCAATATGTAATTAAGGGTATGAGGCCTGCCATCGCAGACAAAATACTCCAGATGAATCCCCACACTCTAGAGTAACTGCGGGCGAACGTGATCACGGCTGAGCAAAATCAAAGACTGATAAGCAAAAATATCGAATCACGCCTGCAGCAGGCTGACGTGACAAATCTGGAACAACAGGTAGATCAGATCACGCAGCAAATGGAGAAGATTAGCATAGCGCTTGTACAAGCCCCGATGCGCAGAAATGAATACCAAACGCCCAGGTATCAGAATCCACGGAGGGAATACCAGGCGAAGAGAGCCTCTAGGGCCACGCAAACCACGGCTACACAAGGTAGGGCCCAATCGGGATCCCGAGTAGATCAAAACGATCCTAGGGACGGCCGATGCAATAACTGCCGCGCATGCTCTGCTTGTGGCCAACGAAGGATTTTTCGCACATCTAAAAGTTCGAACTCAAATAACAGGGCGGAAAACTAGGTACGGAGGTCCCACACACATTCATAATAAACTCGATTTTGGCCCGTGGAGACCTCCAACGAAATTACAATATAAGGGATGTCGCAAGAGATGGGAATTGTCTGTTTCGTACGGTTAGTGCATTATTGTATGGCACGGAACTCCACTTCAATGCCCACCTCCAGACAGTGACGTCAAACATGGCTTACTTTGTGTAAACAACCCAGCTCAACATGCTAGGAGCTTACCGGTCAAGATTCAGACCAGAATTAACGGCATAAAGACTGAAGCGTTGATCGACACTGGCGCTGGAATTTCATGTATCTCGCACAGCCTGGTAGAAGACAAACACATCCGTCCTATCACAGGAGGCATTCAACTCATTGCTGCCAACAATGAAGTCTTGAATATTGCAGGGACCTCCTATGTGAAAATCCAGTTTAAGAATGTTACCACTTCCTTCTCTATGCATGTAATCAAGGATCTGGCAGCGGCATGTCTCATTGGAACTGACTTCTTGGCGAAGTACAAAGTCCACATTAACTTCGCAGACGAGTCACTGCATCTCAACACAATGAAGGGGACGATAAGTTGCCAATTCCAACAAACGAATTGGACAGGTCATACGGAAACAGAGAGAGAGAGATCGCTAGGCTATCGAACATTAACACAGATTTTATTTTTTCACATAATATCCGAGTAGCCACCAGGGACGACATCTCCCTACCCCAAAAATCTATTTCTCAGGTAGAGATTACACTCTCATATAGGCCATCCATTCAGAAGCTATACACCTTCGTGAATAAATCTCAAATACAGCAGAATCCGCAAGTTATTATACCGGCGGAAAAAGTCCACTCGCAGGCTACCAAGGTAACGTTAATGAATTGGGGTGACAATATTGTTCACATCCCTAATAATTCCACCCTCGGATGGATCAATGATGTGTCACTGGAAACAATCCACGTTCCAGTAAGTCAGGATAGCATTGCACCGCACGACCACGTGGAATCATATAACATTAATGGCGATCTCACACCAGAGCAGAAACACGGTCTAGCTCAACTCCTAGACAAATTCAGCGATATTTTCGCCACATCAATAAAATAGCTACGCGAAACGAACTTAATAGAGCATCGCGTACACCTCAAACATAATACCCCGTTACATCAAGCACCCTATAAGGTTAGCAAGCGTAAGATGCAAATCATTGACGAGCAGGTGAAAGAATTGCTTGATGCAGGGATTATTGAAAATAGTTCTAGCAACTATGCGGCGCCAGTGGTGCTAACTAAGAAACAGGATTGCTCGCATAGATTCTGTACTGACTACCTCAGACTCAATAAAATTATTGAACCTGGCAGCTACCCTTTGCCGCACACTGGTAGCTATTTAGATAGACTCCGTGAGGCCAAATGGTTTAGTATCCTATATCCGTATTCAGGATTCTGGAGCATTCCAGTCCACAAACAGGACAGATACAAGCTCGCGTTTGTCACTGAAAACGGTTTATATAAATACCGTCGACTTCCTATGGGGCTTATGAACGCATCTCAATGTTTTCAGCGTCTTATGGACAAGTTGTTGGCCGGAATTAAGTGGAACTCTGTGCTCACGTATATCGATGATTTGACAGTATTTTCCAAAACTTTCGAGGAACATTTGCGCCACCTCGAGGAGCTCTTCTAGCGATTGAGACAGGCCAACATCATGCTGAAGACTTCCAAATGTCATTTCGGGCACAATGAAATTAAAATCTTGGGCCACATCGTAACCCAGGAAGGTATTATACCCGATGAGGACAAATTCCGGTGTGTCAAGGACATCCCGACGCCCACGACTTTAAAGCAACTACGCAGCTTTCTTGGTCTCGCGGGATATTACCGTAGATTTCTGGCTCAATTCTCGAGCATAGCCAAACCTTTGCCTGATCTCACAAAGGGAAAAGCTCGTTTAATTTTCACGGAGGAACACGAGCGGGCTTTTAATACGCTCAAACAGGAGATGACAACACTACTCCTCCTTAGTCATTTCGATGAAACGAGGCCCACTTTCTTGCATGTGGATGCCAGTAAGCATGGCGCAGGAGCTGCATTACTGCAAGAAAATGAGCTCAAGGAAAGGAGACCGATCGCATACGCCAGCAGGAAGTTAACTGAGACTGAATCAAGGTATTCGACCACTGAGCGTGAAATGTTGGCATTCGCTTGGGCCATTAATCATTTCCGCACCTACCTCCATGGCGTGCATTTTACGGTCGTTACTGATCATGCGAGTCTCACATAGTGGGACAAATTCAAAAACCCCAATTCCCGTCTCAATAGATTTATATTGAAACTGGCTGACTTTGACTTTGAGGTCATTCACAAGAAAGGCGCCATGCACGGTGACGCAGACGCTCTCTCTCGCATGCCAGTGTTGGAGGCCACGGATGAAATAGCGAACGATTGTCTGGATGTACCAACGTATGCTATTGTAAACAATGACGTCATCCTACAAGAGCAGCTCAAGGACGCTCACTTAGAGCAGATCATGCAAGCTATCAAGGAACCCGATTCTGCACCAGTGGCGTACGCGCGTTTGGCCAGGCGTTATATCATTGATAAATCAGTCATCTTACGTATCAAACAACAGGGCAAAGCCGAAACTGACATGCCACTGTTGGTACCTGAGGCCCTGAAAGGTCCCATCATCCAGGCGCACCATGATGACCCATTGGGGTGCACATCAAGGAATCTATAAATGTTATCACAAGATAAAGGCCAAATATTTCTGGACAGGGTTAAAAGATGATGTATTTAAGTATATTAGGTCCTGTGACACATGTCAACGGCACAAGGAGCGGAAGCCGAAACGACATGGGCATTTACAATCCATATCGCCAGGACCTATATTTAATCGTATCGGCATCGATATCAAAGGGCCGATTTGTAAATCCAAAAACGGGAATAAATACGTCATAGTGGCAATTGAGTATCTTACACGCTACGTCATTGCCCAACCCGTGCCTAAAGCAAACGTTGAGGAAGTAGATCCATTTTTACTAGAAATCATTTGCCGTTTTGGTATCTTTAGTGAGATACTCTTGGACCGAGGGACAGTCTTTATGTCTAAGGTCTTCCAGCAGCTGTTGACATTGTTAAAGGTGCAACCTATCAACACGACCAGCTTCGCCCCACAAACGAACGGATTGACAGAGGCGATGAATAAGATTATCGCCAAAATCATTGCCATGTTCACCAATGAAACAGGTACGGACTGGGATGAGTATGTACCCTTTGCGGTGTTCTCCTATAACACATCGCAGGCGACCATAACAGGTTATACTCCACATTACTTGCTCCACGGCTATGAGGCGACATTGCCGCCCGACATCCGGTATCTACCGATAGACACGGATGCGGATAATGCCGAGCGCCTTCAGAAAATGCTGAAAGCTAGAGAATTGGCGAAGCAGGCCATTACTACTGCACAGGTGAAGCAGAAGGCCTACTACGACAGGACCAGGACGGAGAAGGACTTTCAGCCTAATCAGCTCGTTTTAGTTTGGACGCCTTCCCGTAAGGAGCACATTTCTGACTTCTTACGCCCGCAATGGAAGGGGCCATACAAGGTCATCCGGAAAGTGTCGGATGTTACTTACGTGGTGGAAATCACGATGAGGAGTAAACCCGCTCGTGACAAGGTGCACGTACGCAGGATTAAGCCTTATTAGGTAAGATGAATACCGCCAGGTGCCCACGAGACTCACATGTAAATTGTTTGTTTCAGATAAATTTCCACAGTCTGCAGCTGCCGAGGTTCATCAGGGCACATATCAGGAGGATGGCAGATCACATTCACAGGTGCTGGTCACAGGTAGAATTCATGACGGAATAAGGTACGTACTATCACATACCAGGCTATTCCAACCGATATTATACGATTGATGTCCTTTCAACAAGTCAGAGATTCATTACGCAAGAAACTTAATTTTGAACCATTGCATTCCTTTTGCAACTGCACTTTGTCGCTGGCTTAAAAGGCTGTAGGCGCCCTGTCAAGCCACGATATAGCGACTCAGCAAATCACACAAGCTGGTCAAGCATCTTCTTTACTTTCTCTTCGTCCACAGGCGGACCGTCTGTTACATACTAGACGGGTCATTCGGTCTTCTATGATTTCAGACGTAACCCAAAGCAGATGCCCTGCACCAGGGATGGTAGCAGCATGTTCACAAGGACAAGGAAGACCATGAACGAAGCCCTCTGGGAACATCAGAGCTGCTGTTTATATAGTTAATTGCAATAATTGTACATTTGATAACAATTCTTTGCCATATTGTAACTGGCATTATCGGCCCCGTTGTAATTATAGTTCATAAGATTATATATTGTTAGGCTTAAGTAGGTTAGTCATAAGATGGCCCTCTTAGATAGTAAAGCTTATTAGCGTAAACATCTTACTAATACTAAGACACACTCTTGTCTCATCTTAGGCTTACGATCTTAGAAGGCAGACCTCCACAACAAATTACATGTTAATAGATTAGGAGCAATATCTTTATGAGAATATCAATAGGAGGTACTCGCATCACGGTCCTCGCATATCTGTAAATGGTTCATTGTGCAATTAATTAATTAATTATGTTTCATAACTCACTATACCGTAGGGCGTATCATAACAGCCCACGGTACGACATTCTATGGGTAGATAATAACCCTTATGCATGTGCTATGTACTGTCCATCAGAGGGAACCATGCAGATACAAGGCTATACCGCAGTATTATTGTAAATATTATTATTGACGGTTATTCACGCGTACTCGGTTTATGCCGAGAGTTCCGTTTTTTTTTTCTTTCACACTCACCACTGATCTCAGCTATGTCTCGCTCATTATTGTTTGCTTCACGCCGGTCTCACTATGGTCACGGGGAAGGTCAATAAAGGAGCTGGGCTCCAGTTGATTGGGGATGGAGAGATTCGGGGTGGCTAGGTGGTCAGCTACGCCCAGTCCAGTCGAACTGGGGGAGGTATTGTCATGGCCCGGTTTTGGGTTAGCCTTGAACCACGCCGGACGTGCAACCCCGGTTCAATCCAGATCGTGAGAATCTGCAAGGAGGTGCTATGTAAGCACGCGTGTGTTGCGTTTTGAGAGGCTTATAAGCTGCGACCTCAGATGCGGTGGGGGTTCAGTCAGTGAGTCAGAGTTGTGAGAGTAAGAGCAGACTGCGAGAGTGGAGGACTGTCCGTGAGGGCAGCGTAAACGAGAGCGACATATGTTTGACGATCGGGGATCGTGGAACTGTGACCGAGCACCCGGCGACCTAGGGGACTGAGGTCGAGCGGCAATTGAGCAGAGGCTGAGTGAAGGATCAGGTGAGAGCAAACAGTGTCAATTATTATTCAGTGTGACGAAATCTTATGAGACGGGCCTTGTATCTGCACGGTGGATTCCTTCGGATACCTAGAAGGAATAAATCCGCAGTACACCAGAGATCTCTCTTATTGGGGAACAACCCCGTGTTCCCACATCTCCCTCAGTTCCCCCTCTTTTAGCTTGAGGGTTGTGCTGTGAATCGTGGGTAAGATAATCGACAAGGACACGGTAACGATCCCGTTACCTGAGCACGAAGAGCCCCCAACCATAACGATCCAGGTAAGTGAAGTTAAAGAACCCCTGAGCAGCCTATGGCGTAAGGCCATGCACTCAGGCAGGGCCATTACAAGGATAGACGCCGCATTGCTATCAAAAAAAATATATTCAGTCACCAGGTCTGCCAACTGTAGTGCTCTATTAGGCTGCATTATAGCAGGAATATCTCGAACTAATTAGACTTTTCGATATTACCAACTTAATTTCTTCATTACTCTAATCATTGGCATGAAAAGTAGGCTCTTTAGTTCGTAACGGAACTTCTTGTTAAGTTTGTAGAGGCCATTTAATAAGAGCCCGCATTACATTTAAAGGCCTAGCAACACTCCGACGTCTTCAGAAATAGCATGATGATTGTTTTCTGTGTGTTTCCCGCTAGTAATAAATTATTCCATAGAAGCACAGATGCGCATGCTTGCAGTTGTTTGTTTACTACGCAATCAATACAATTAAGTAATGAGCTATATTATTTCAATTTGAACTGATTGAGAGAACGCCCGCTTATTTACGTTTATTTTGTAAGTAGCCTGGAGAGTTCGTATATAATCTTATCTTATCTTCATCTTATATATATACTAGCAGGTACCCGCGGCGTCACTCGCGTCATAGTCGTGTCATATTGTGATTCAATGAAATGCAGGTTTAACCCCGTTAACACCCCTTTAGAACCTGAATTTTCAACAATCCCTCCTTAGTAGACGTTTTCGACACACAACAAACATATCCCCAAAATATCATTCTTCTAACATTAATAGTTTAGGTTGGTCGATGAGAGTGAATATCCAAAAATCCTTCCTTAGTGGACGTTTTTCATCCAGAATTTCACCCCTTCCGATGGTCCCCTTAAATTGGATTTATGAAAAAACGGTCGAACTCCTATTTATTTAATTATTTTTTATATTTTTATTAAGCTGATTGTTTTCCTCTGAGTTTCAAACTCCTCGCCTATGTCATTTAAGAGATACACACTCTGTTAGGAATCCTTCAACCCCCACTTTTCACCCCTTTCACTCATAATATACAGCACATCGAAAAACCACTAGACATGTGTCAACTTATTTTTAATGATTAGTTTATATGCCAAGTATCACATCCTCAAATGAAACCACTCGTGAGATATTGTTATTCAATAAAATGCACGTTTATCCCCTTAACACCCCTTTAGAACCTGAATATTCAAAAATCTTTCCTTAGTGGACGTTTTCGACATACAACAAACATATCCCCAAAATTTCACGTTTCTAACTTCAATAATTTTGGCTGGGCGATGGTGAGTGAGTCAGTCAGGACATTTTCTTTCATTTATTTTTGAAAATTTCACCCCTCCCCATGAACCCCTTAAATGGGATTTATGAAAAAAACGGTCGAACATCTATTTACTTGTATTTTAAGCGGATTTTTCCACTGAATTTCAAACTTCTCGCTTATGTAGTTTATGAGATACACGCTCCGTTAAGAATTCTTCAACCCCCAATTTTCACCCCTTTCACCTCATAATATACATCATATCGATAAACCCTTAGACATATGTCTGCTTATCTTTACTGATTAATTTATATGCCGAATATCACATCCCCAAATGAAAAAACTAGTGAGATATTGTTAATCAATGAAATACAAGTTTATCCCCTTAACACCCCTTCAGAACATGAATATCCAAAAATCCATCCGTTGTGGACGTTTTCGACATACAACGAACATATCCCCAAAATTTCAAGTTTCTAACTGCAATATGATTGGCTGGGGGATGATGAGTGAATATCCAACAAGATGTTCAGTAAAGAACATATAGCCTACTTTCTCCTAAATGCATGGGTATTGTTATAACTCTTTGTCCTTTTCAAGGAGTATAATTGAACGTTGGTTGTAGTAGCTTGTTGAAATACAACGTGCTATAGGGATATTAAACATGAATATGAGGTGCCCTTTGCTAGTGCTACCTCGGTAAAAAAAAATCATTCAATTCGGTTTCACCGAGTTTGAATTGATCTGGGGAATGGATTTGCACACATACATGGCCGCTATTTGCAAACTATTGGGCTGATGACCTTGTAGTCAGTCATAAGATGCTTTCCACAAAAAGGCATGTTGTTGCAAAATCCGGTAGAGATCAAATTATTAGAATGGTCGAAATTTGATTTAAGCTTTTAATATTTGGGTGGCCGTCATTCCGTTTCCGTCAAGATGGCGGCGATATAAAACATGACACTGAGGTGCCTTTTGCTAGTGCTACCTCTGTGCCAAATTTCGTTCAATTGGGTTTCACCGTGTTTGAATTGATAGGGGTAATCGATTTGCACACATACTTGGCCAGCATCTGCAAACTATTGGGCTGATGATCTAGCAGTTTGGTCAGAATATGCTTCCCTCATAAAGATTTGTTGTTGCAACATTTGGTAGAGACTAGATTATTAGGTTGGTCGTAATTACATTTTAGCCTTTAACATTTGGGTGGCCGCGATTACGTTTCCGTCAAGATGGCGGTGATATAAAACATGACACTGAGGTGGCCTTTTCTAGTGCTACCTCTGTACCAAATTTCGTTCCATTCGGTTTCACCGTGTTCGAATTAATAGGGGGAATCGATTTTCACACAAAGATGGCCGCCATCCGCAAAATATTAGGCTAATGACCTACTAGTTTGGTCAAAGGATGCTCCCTCCATAATGGTATGTTGATGCAAAATTTGGTAGAGATCGGATGATTAGGTTAATCGTAATTTGATTTAAGCTTTGAATATTTGTGTGGCCGCCATTACGTTTCCGTCAAGATGGCGGAGATATAAAACATGACACTGAGGTGCCCTTTGCTAGTGCTACCTCTGTACCAAATTTCATTCCATTCGGTTTCACCGTGTTCGAATTAATAGGGGTAATCAATTTTGACACAAAGATGGCCGCCGTCCGCAAACTATTAGGCTAATGACCTATTAGATTTGTCAAAGGATGCTCCCTTCATAAAGGTATGTTGTTGCATAATTTGTTAGAGATCGGATGATTAGGTTAGTCGAAATTTGATTTAAGCTTTGAACATTTGGGTGGCCGCCATTACGTATCCGTCAAGATGGCGGCGATATAAAACATGACACTGGGGTGCCCTATGCTAGTACTACCTCTGTACCAAATTTGATTCCATTCGGTTTTACCGTGTTCGAATGAATAGGGGTAATCGATTTTGACACAAAGATGGCCGCCACCCGCAAACTATTAGGCTAATGACCTATTTGATTTGTCCAAAGATGCACCCTCCATAAAGGTATGTTGTTGCAAAATTTGGTAGAGATCGGATGATTAGGTTAGTCGTAATTTGATTTAAGCTTTGAACATTTGTGTGGCCGCCATTACGTTTCCGTCAAGATGGCGGCGATATAAAACATGACACTGAGGTGTCCTTTGCTAGTGCTACCTTTTTATCAAATTTCGTTCAATTTGCGCTCACCGTGTTCGAATTGATAGGGGGGAACAGACATTCAGAGTACACACACTCACACACACACACACACACAGACTCACACACACACATACACACACACAGACAGACACACTTTTTTTCGCCCTGTAGTGATCTCATAAGTCTACTTTCATTTTTTGCAAAAATCGAAAGTAGGCTAAAAATCCTTCCTTAGTGGACTTCTTTCCCCAGAATTTCACCCCTCCCCATGGGCCCCTTAAATTGGATTTATGAAAAAACGGTCGACCACCAATTTACTTTTTTCAAGCTGATTTTTCCCCCTGAGTTTCATACTTTATGCCTCTGTCTTTTAAGAGATACTTGCTCCGTTAGGAATCCTTCAACCCCCACTTTTCACACATACACCTGATAATATACACTACATCGAAAAACCCTCAGACATGTGTCTTCTTATTCTTAATGATGAGTTAATATTACCAGTATCGCATCCCCCCAAGGAAACCAATCGGGAGATATTGTTATTCAATTAAATGCAGGTCTACCACCTTAACACCCCTTTAGAACCTGAATATCCAAAAATCCTTCCTTAGTGGACGTTTTCGACATACAACGAACATAACCCCAAAATGTCAAGTTTCTAACTTCAATTATTTCGACTGGGCGATGATGAGTGAGTGAGTAAGTCAGGCATTTTCTTTCATTTCTTTTTCAGAATTTCACCCCTCTCATGAACCCCTTAAATTGGATTTATGAAAAAAAAACGGTCGAACACCTATTTACTTATTTTTAAGTTGTTCTTCCCCCCTGAGTTTGATGAGTGAGTGAGTTAATCAGTTAGAACACTTTCTTTCCTGTTTTTATTCCCCAGAATTTCATCCCTCTCCAAGGGCCCCTAAAATTGGATTTATGAAAAAACGGTCGAACACCTATTTACTTATATTTTAAGCTGTTTTTTTTTCGCTGAATTTCAAACTTCTCGCCTATGTCGTTTAAGAGATACACGCTCCGTTAAGAATCCTTCAACCCCCAATTATCACCCCTTTCACCTGATAATATACACCACACCGATAAACAGTTAGACATAAGGGTCTATGTCTAAGACCCTTTTTAATGATTAGTTTATATGCCGAATATCACATGCAAAAGAAACAACTCATGAGATATTGCTAATCAATGAAATGCACGTTTACCCCCTTAACACCTCTTAAGAATCCGAATAAACAAAAATCTTTCATTAGTTGACGTTTGCGACATAGAGCGAAAATATTCCCAAAATTTAATGTTTCCTACTTCAATAGTTTTCGCTGGGCAATGATGAGTGAGTGAGTAAGTCAGGTCATTTTTTTGAATTATTTTTCCCGGAATTTTACGCCCTCCTCATGCGCTCCTTAAATCGGATTTATGAAGGAACGCTCGAACACCTATTAATTTATCTTTTAATCTGTCTTTTTCCCCTGAGTTTGATGAGTGCGTGAGTTAGTCAGTCAGTCAGGACACTTTCTCCCCTATTTTCTTCTAGAATTTCACCCCACCCCATTGGCCCCATAAATTGAATTTATGAAAAAACGGTCGAACACCGATTTACTTATTTTTAAGCTGTTATTTTTCTCCGAGTTTCAAACTTCTCGAGTATGTCGTTTAAGAGATACACGCTCCGTTAGGAGTCCGTCAACCCCCACTTTTCACCCCTTTCACCTTATAATATACATCACATCGAATAACCCTTAGACACATGTCTGCTTATTTTTAATGATTAGTTTATATGCCGAGTATCACATCCACAAATGAAACCACTTGTGATTGTTATTCAATAAAATGCATGTTTAACCCCCTTAAGACAGCATTAGAACCTGAATATCCGAAAATCCTTCCTTAGTGTACGGTTTTGACATACAACGAACATATCCCAAAAATGTCAAGTTTCTAACTTCAATAATTTTGACTGGACGATGATGAGTGAGTGAGTGAGTCAGGACATTTACTTTCAATTTTTATTTTTTTCATAATTTCCCTGACTTTGAAGAGTGAGTGAGTCAGTCAATCAGGTAGGACACTTTCTTTCCGGTTCCTCCCCCCCGCCCCACATAAATTCACCCCTCCCCATGGGCCCCTTAAATTGAATTTATTAAAAAAAACATCGAACATCTATTTACTTATGTTTTAAGCTGAATTTTTCCCCCTGAGTTTCAAATTCCTCGCCCATGTCGTTTAAGAGATACACGCTCCGTTAGGAATCCTTCACCCCCACTTTTCACCCCTTTCACCTCATAATATACACCATATCGAAAAACCCTCAGACACATGTCATCTTATTTTTAATGTTGTGTTTATATGCCGAGTATCACATCCCCCTAAGAAACCAATCGGGAGTTATTGTTATTCAATGAAATACAGGTTTAACCCCCTTAAGACCCCTTTAGAACCTGAATACCCGAAAATCCTCCCTTTGTGGACGGTTTTGACATACAATGATCATATTCCCCAAAATGTCATGTGTCTAACTTCAATAATTTTGGCTGGACGATGGTGAGTGAGTCAGGACTTTTTCTCTCAATTTCCTTTTTTCAGAATCTCACCCCTACCCATGAATCCCTTAAATTGGGTTTATGAAAAAGACTGTCGAACACCTATTTACTTATTTTTAAGCAGATTTTTTTCCCCTGAGTTTGATGAGTGAATTTGTTTGTCAATCAGTTAAGACACTTTGTTTTGCTGTTTTCCCCCCAGAATGTCACCCCTCCCTATGGGCCCCTTAAATTGGATTTATGAAAAAACGGTCAAACATCTATTTACTTATTTTTAAGCTGATTTTTTCCCGCTGAATTTCAAAATCCTCGCCTATGTCGTTTAAGAGATACACGCTCCGTTAGGAATCCTTCAACCCCCACTTTTCACCCCTGTCACCTCATAATATACACCGCATCGAAAAACCCTCAGACACGTGTCTTCTCATTTCTAATGATGAGTGTATAAGGCGAGTATCACATCTCCCAATGAAACCAATCGGGAGATATTGTTATTCAATGAAATGCAGGTCTACCCCCTTAATAGCCCTTTAGAACCAGAATATCCAAAAATCCTTCCTTAGTGCACGTTTTCGACTTGCCACGAACATATCCCCAACATTCCATGTTTCTAACTTTAATAGTTTTGGCTGGGCGATGATGAGTCAGTGAGTCATGGAATCAGTCAGTCAGTCAGAACACTTGTTTTTATTATATAAGAGATTACTGTTACGCCTTTTAGCAACTGTTGATTAATAACCTATCCAACAGCATCCAAATGATATTCAAATGCAGTGGTATTCAAGGACAAATAGTTGGACGACGTGAGACATAACCCATAACACTCACATCGGTGAAATGACCTCTATCGTATTGACAATTCTTACAAGACGAGGAGAAATCAGTGGAGAACGCGAAATATACATTATTAGTCATATAATGAAGAACACGTTTCAATCATGTGTAAACCTCATTGTCAAGGGAGAAGACATTAGTCGCAGACACGTTATATTTATTTATTTACTAGCAGTAGTACCCGGTTTCGCCCGGTGGAATGATGATAATGTTTTAAGGTCTCCTTAGAAATATAATGGACTTAAAATCTAAGTCATTTGCCCCCAAAGACAATGAGGGAGTAATATCAAGGTAATTTGCCCTTTTGATAAGGATGATAATAAAAACTACTGTTGAATTGACACGTCAAACTAACAAACTACCGTAATAGAAATACATATTACAAAATTCACAGGCGAGGAAGACTTATTGTGTGTGGTGATTAATGGTGTAATGGGCGTAACATCTACTGTAGGTCATTTGCTCTTATGATGAGGATGATAAGGGAAACTACTACCGGTATTGAATTGACACTTCAACGTATAATGTACACAATGTACTGTAATAAAAATAACTACATGGCGGCTTCGGTGGCGTATTTGGTAGCATGCCGAGCTTCTATGCCCAAGATAGCGGGTTCAAACCCAGCCGAAGCCGTCGGATATTTTAAGAGCGTTAAAAATCCGTCAGTATGCCTTTCTTCGGAGGGGAAGTAAAGCCGGCGGTCCCATGTCAGATTTATGGCATGTTATTGAACCTTCCACTTATTACACCTGTGTGAAGCTAAATTCGATAGGTAAACAACGCTCATAGATGTCTACATCCGTTGCCAAGAGCCGACTGCAGTGGCGTCTAGTAGCTAAGTTCCGAACTTGGCCTAGTAGTCGTTGACGGTGGCGCTTGGCGGCAAAAGTACGAACTATTTGAAGAATTCTAAGTTGCAGTTTGTACTTAAATTAAAAAACAGATAACACACACTCATACAGTCATCACAATTAACACCGGTTATCAGACAGATTCTACACACACCCAAAGTACACGGGGCTACATGACCGCGTTGTCGCAGCCCCTAAACTTAAGAACCAACCAACTAAAAATAAATATTTTAATAATCACAGTCGAGAAAGACTTTATGCGGCGGTGATTATTGGTATGATGCGCGTAACATCTAGGTCATTTGCACTTATGATGATAATAATAAGGTAATGAAAAAATGACTACTAAACGAACATGGTGTTATTTTAAAACTGATATAGGTAATTCAGGTGTCTAGCTTCGATGTCTTCCAAAGTCTCAACATTATTTTCTGGCTTAGGCCTGTACTGGATGCGTCTAGTGAAAGAGCGTACTGCTCGGCAAAGACAAAGAATATAGGTCCAAGCTGCAAGAACCTGAGATGATCGCAGATGATGACGAAATATGATGACACACGTTCGGGGTTCCCCGTCCTATACAGATTGACCGGGAATCACTCACTGTTTCGCAACGGCCCTGTGCTGGCATCAGCATAGACAGCAGGAGATAACACGGCGGGCTCTGGAAAGTACTCTCAAGTCACCTCACGATGAATCAGCAAGCTATTCTCACAACTGACCCCCCTCCAGTGCCTCACAACTTGTGGGACGTGGGTTGGCGACCACGGAACCCCAGCTGAGTCTGGCATCGCTTCTACTTCCTGGTGCCGGGCTCATTTCAGTTCTCTTTCCTGTCGGCCTCCCTTGGTCAACTCTTGTTCTCTTCCGACCCAGACTGTATTAGGGTATCCGAGGGCTAGGGAGTCTTTCAATTTCCCGCCTTAATTGGCTTTGTCTCATCTTTCCTGATACCCTCATTCTTCGAGGGGTCTGCCTTCTTTTCCTTTTCATAATATCTCCTGTCTTCTGCTCAAGGCCCTCAAAGAGGCAGGGTGTGTGTAGTCCCACCACTTCTGGTACACCCTCAAGGGCTCATGACTGGTGAGTTAGGAAGCTGGCAACCCCGAGGAATTCCTGAGCTACATGCAGGGAATGGAGTGGTATGTCAGAAATTTCAAGTGGACAGTGTTACGCATCGGGTTCCAAAGGGTAAGTATACACACTTTGTTTTCGATCGGTGAACGATGTGGAATTGTACCAAAGGGCCTTAATGCGGGAAATGGAGTGGTCTGTCCGAAATTTCGAGTGGACAGTGTTACTCGTCGAGTTCCAAACGGTAATTATGTAAAATCTGGTTGAGATCGGTGAAACGGTGTAGTTTTGTGCCAAGGGCCAAAATGCAGGGAATGGAGTGGCCTGTCCAAATTTTAAAGTGGACAGTGTTACTCATCGGGTTCCAAAGGGTAAGTATACACATTTTGTTTTCGATCGGTGAACGATGTAGATTTGTGCCAAAGGGCCTAAATGCGTGGAATGGAGTGGTCTGTCCGAAATTTCGAGTGGACAGTGTTACTCGTCGAGTTCCAAAAGGTAATTATGTAAAATCTGGTTGAGATCGGTGAAACGGTGTAGTTTTCTGCCAAAGGGCCAAAAAGCAGGGAATAGTGTGGTCTGACCGAAATTTAAAGTGAACATTGTTACTTGTCGGGTTCTACGGGTAAGTATATAAAATTGGGGTCAGATCGGTGAAACGGTGTAGATTTGTGCCAAACAGCCTAAATGCAAGGGATGGAGTGGCCTCGCCGCAATTTCAAGCAGACAGTGTTAGTCGCAGTGTTTCAAAGGGTAAATATACAAATTTTGGTTGAGATCGGTGAAACGGTGTAGATTTGGGACAAAGGGCCTAAATGCAGGGAATGGAGTGGTCTGTCTGCAATTTCAAGCAGACAGTGTTACTCGCTGGGTACCAAAGGGTAAGTTTACGAATATTGGTTCTGATCGGTGAAACGGTGTAGATTTGTGCCAAAGTGCCTAAATGCAGGGAATGGGGTGGTCTGTCCGAAATTTTAAGTGGACAGTGTTACTCGCAGGGTTCCAAAGGGTAAGTATACAAAGTTTGGTTCAGATCGGTGAAACGGTGTAGATTTGCGCCAAAGGGCCTAAATGCATGGGATGGAGTAGCCTCTCCGCAATTTCAAGCAGACAGTGTAAGTCGCAGTGTTCCAAAGGGTAAATATACAAATTTTGGTTGAGATCGGTGGAACGGTGTAGATTTGGGCCAAAGGGCCTAAATGCAGGGAATGGAGTGGTCTGTCCGCAATTTCAAGCAGACAGTGTTACTCGCAGGGTTCCAAAGGGTAAGTATACACATTTTGGTTCAGATCGGTGAAACGGTGTAGATTTGTGCAAAAAGGGCCTAAATGCAGGGAATGGCGTGGTCTGTCCGAAATTTCAAGCAGGCAGTGTTAGTTGCAGTGTTCCATAGGGTAAATATACAAATTTTGGTTGAGATCGGTGAAACGGTATAGATTTGGGCCAAAGGGCCTAAATGCAGGGAATGGAGTTGTCTGTCCGCAATTTCAAGCAGACAGTGTTACTCGCAGGGCACCAAAGGGTAAGAATATGAATTTTGGTTCTGATCGGTGAAACGGTGTAGATTTGGACCAAAGGGCCTAAATACAGGAAATGGGGTGGTCTGTCCGAAATTTCAAGTGGACAGTGTTACTCGCAGGGTTCCAAATGTTAACTATACAACTTTTGGTTCAGATCGGTGAAACGGTGTAGATTTGTGCAAAAGGGCCTAAATGCAGGGCATGGGTTGGTCTGTCCGAAATTTAATGTTGACGGGGTTACCCGCAGGGTTCCAAAGGGTAAGTATACAAATTTTGGTTCAGATCGGTGAAACGGTGTAGATTTGTATACATAACAGACAGACAGACAGACAGACAGACAAACTTTGTGCTTTATATATATAGATTTATTTATTTATTTATTTAGCGTATGGCGTTTAGTGCCGGGACTATCCGAGGACATGTTCGGCTCGCCACAGTTTGTAGCTGCTTCTATGCGGACACCCATTGGGTGAGCTACAAGTGCCGTCGCGTGTGAATGAGATGAAATGAATCAAGATGGTTGGTTGGTTTCTTAGTTTAGGGGCTGCAACAACGCGGTCATATAGCCTCGTGTACTTTGGTTGTGTGTAGAAACTGTCTGAAAACTGGTGTTAATTGTGATGACTGTACTAGTGTGTGTTATCTGTTTTTAATTCAAGTAAGGACTGCAGACGATAATTTCAAGAAGTTCCTAATTTCGCTACCAAATGCTACCTACCTGTGAACTTAGTCACTACTAGATGCCATCGCAACCAGCGCCTGGTGACGAACGTTGGATCTTCAGAGCATTAATCAAACCTAACCTAGAAATTTTGCTTCACAAAAGATTATTTATTGGAAGGTTATTTTACGTGCCATAAATCTATGACATGGGCCCGTCGGCTTTACTTCCCCTACGAAGGAAGGCATACTGAGGGATTTTTAACGCTCTTAAAATATCCGACGACTTCGGCCGGGTTTGAACCCGTGACCTTGGGCATAGAAGCTCAGCATGCTACGACTACGCCACCGAAGCGGCCACGACTGAAGGTGAATAAGAAATTGCAAGTTCAAGTAGTTCCAACTTTGGGTACCAGATACCACTGACACCTAGCGGTGAACGTTGGAACTTGATAGAGCGTTTCTAACGAAATATAACCAGAAAATTAGGCTACACACTATCAGTGGTAGTGGTAGGTTCTTTTACACGGGCGGATCTAGGGGAGTGCGAGGAGGGCGACCGCCCACGCTATGGATTTTTATAAATTTAATTAATTAATAAATTATACTTTTCAAACTAATTTATAATTCTCATTCCATTTTTCAGTGCAGCTTTGACCACCCGTGACCGTTTAGCAAGTTTAGATCACAGTGAAATAATAAAAGACTTCAGCCGGGAAAAAAGTCGCAAAGTAATATTTTAATATTTCATAGCTTACAGAATCTTCGTCAAGGGGACTAGTCAATTTTTGTAGGTTGTAATTTTTGTATTT
Organism: Meconema thalassinum; assembly: GCA_946902985.2. NCBI lineage: Eukaryota > Metazoa > Arthropoda > Insecta > Orthoptera > Tettigoniidae > Meconema > Meconema thalassinum. Next base: position 57,684,664 of record OX336390.1, read on the forward strand.
CATATTTTTGAACGTCATTATTAAAATTTTTGACACTAAGATTTGTAACTTTTCATCAAGGTTTCTTTCATATTATCAACAAGTAGTTCCGTGAAGAACTATACAGCCTATTTTCATATAGCCTACTTATTTTAATTGCCACTATCAACATACAAAATTTCAGTTTTATTGGTGTAATAGATTCGTAGATATTGAGAACCGACTAAATATTTCGGATGGTCGCCATGTTGGATTTTATATATGTAGGTCATAGAGTTATGTACTGTAACATGAAGATTATTGTGTACGTGTAGCATTCAAACTTCAATCGCATGATTAGGACACAAGATGTAACAAGGAGATTTTAAAATTTCGCATAGCTGCCATCTTGTGGTTATGGAAACAATTGAAATAAATTAGATGTCAGTGGATTAACATTCGTATAAGGATTTACTGTACCAAGTTTCACTGCACTCGGATGGTTAATTTGCGAGAAACGTCCTTGTGAATATTTATACTTCGCGTCGCCACCATGTTGGATTTGTGATCACCAGGTTATTTAAAGTCCTATAGGTGAACTTAAGTTCATAGCCCCTATGAACATAAAAAAAATCAGTTTGATTGCTATAATAGATTCGTAGATATTCAGAGGCGTCTAAATATTTCGGATGGTCACCATGTTGGATTGTTAAATGTATAGGCCATAGAAACATGTACCATTAAAGGAAAATTATTGCGTAGGTTCATTATTCAAATTTTCACTTCGATCGCATGATTACGACAAAGAAATAAAAACTTAATTTTAAAATTCGCACAGCCGCCATCTTGAGGTTATGTAAACAATTGAACTAAATTAGATACCAGTGCATTACAATGTGTATTAACATTTCCTGTACCAGATGTCATTGCGTTTGGAACATTAAATCGCGAGAAAGGTCTATTTAAAATTTTCAATTTCCCTTGGCCGCCATGTTCGTTTTGTAGTTAACCGGTTTTTGAAAGTCTGATAGACGAACTTCCAGTAGTGCCCTTTATCTCCGTACTAAATTTCAGGGTGATACCGCTAATAGTTTCAGAGATATAGAATGCCGGTGAAATATTTCGCACATCCGCCATCTTGTGGTTATGTAAACAAATGAATGAAGTTAGATGTCGTTGCATTAAAATGTGTATAAACATATTCTCTACCAAGTTTTATTGCGTTTGGTTGGTTAAATCGCGAGAAACGTCTATTTAAAAGTCACAAATTCGCGTGGCCGCCATGTTGGTTTTGTAGTTACCAGTTTTTTTTAAGTCACATAGGTGAACTTCTAGTAGTTCCCTTTATCACCGTAAAAGAATTCAGGGTGATATCGAGCATAGTTTCGGAGATATTGAATGCTGGAGAAATAATTCGCACGGCCGCCATGTTGGATTGGTGAGACGTAACAAAATTTGAGGGGCACGGTCGGCGTCGCCCGGAGTAGTGCTATGAACTTACCGAGTTTCATTGAAATCGCTCCAGCCGTTTAGAATTTATTAGGGGACACACACACACACCTCACACACACACACACACACACACACACACGGACAAAAGGTGATCTCATAAGCCTATTTTTTCAAAATTGAAAACAGGCTAAAAAATGTACTGTAGTGTATTCAAACTATGGTAACTATTCTTTTTTATTATTATTACCATACTATTTTCCATTTGATTGGATATTTTTTAAATTTCCTATTGTTGTGGGCCCCACCTCATCATATCGCCCAGGGCCCCGCAAGGCCTGGATTCGCCACTGCGGTTTACATGCCGTAAATCTATGACATGAGCCCACCAGCTTTACTTCCGAATGATTTTAACGCTTTTAAAATCCGACGACTTGTGTCGGATTTGAACCCGCGATCTTGGGCATAGCAGTTGAGCACGCTACAAACTACGCCACCGATATAATCCAATACGAACATAACTTTACCGGAAGTATTGAGTTGACCGACTGAAAGATAACTTCGTTATTATTTTTGGTTATGTAAAGTTAACTTTAAGGAAACATTAAGTTACCTTCACGAAAAGACTTACTCAATTTTAATTAGAACAGAAAATGAAGCTGACTAATCCGTTAGATGAAGCTTTATTTCGTTTCATTTACGGTTTGGCTTTTACCAGGGACTAAGCGAGGGATCCTTCCTCTACCGCCACAGAGGACAGTGTCCTGGAGCTTGAGACTCTGAATACGGGGATAAAACTGGGGAGTGTGACTAGCACTTCGCCCATGCGGCCTCACCTGCAAAGCGAACAGGGGCCCTCATGAGTGGTGGGACGGGATGGGAAGAATGGGAGGCATAGGCAAAGAATAGGGAAGGAGGCGGCCCGGCATTTACCTGAAGACGGAGTGGAAAACCACGGAAAACCATTTCGTGGATGGCTGAGGTGGGAATCGAACACCCTCTACTTATTTGGACCACCCGAGGCTGAGTAGACACCGTTCTAGTCCTCATACTACTTTTCAAATCGGGAATCGAACCTCAGACCTCCGGGGTGGCAGCTATGCATGCTGGCCACTACATCACGGAGGCGACGAAGCTTTATCCCTATATATATTATAATTGTGAAAATCTGTGTGTCCGTGTGTGTGTGAGTGTGTGTGTTAGTTTGTTACCTCTTGACACTAAAACGGCTGGACGGATTTGGATGAAATTTGAAATGGAGACAGCTTATACCATGGGATAACATATAGGCTGCCTTTTGTATGGAAATAAATCATTGTTCCCGTGGAATGGGCAACATAACTGAAAAGTCACCAAAAATACTCAACCAGGACAAAATATCGAAGTTGTCGCATAAAGACCGGACAAAGCTCATTTTACTCCCCTCGATGCAAGAAACAATACTTGGTATGTCCCTACGGGACACCGAAAACTACATTTTAAGGCTCTAAAACCAACAGTTTCAAAGATATTCGCAGAAAACTATCTTCACTCTGATTGATGAACTAATCGCAAGTCCGTTTCCATGGCAACACTACCTCAAGGTATGACATCCGATTTTCTATATATCCCTCTAGGAGGCAATGCCAATTCATTTATTATCTTTTTTAAGATATATATAAACACAATAAGAACAGTGTAGCGCGCCTGCCTCCCGTCCGGAGGCCCCGGGTTCGATTCCCGGCTCCGTCAGAGATTTTAGACACTGACGTTAGGGCTGCAACGGGCTGAACTCAGATTCGTGAGGACAATTGTGTAGCTGTGAGGCAGCGCGCCGGTCACGAAGAACAAGATTAACGGCAGAGGGGACACTATGCACTGACCACGCGTCACCACAATATCTGCAGGCCAAATGGCCGATTTTCTATATATCCCTCTAGGAGGCAATGCCAATTCATTTATTATCTTTTTCAAGATATATATAAACACAATAAGAACAGTGTAGCGCGCCTGCCTCCCGTCCGGAGGCCCCGGGTTCGATTCCCGGCTCCATCAGAGATTTTAGACACTGACGTGAGGGCTGCAACGGGCTGAACTCAGATTCGTGAGGACAATTGAGTAGCTATGAGGCAGCGTGCCGGTCACGAAGAACAAGATTAACGGCTGAGAGGACACTATGCACTGACCACGCGTCACCACAATATCTGCAGGCCAAATGGCTGGGAAGCGGTCGCATGATAGGCCTAGGCCCTTCATGGGCTGTAGTGCCAGAGGTAAAAAATATTAGGGGAAGCGCCTTCTAATACCACCTTTAATTTTTAAACACTACAGTAGCGGCTATTAAATAAAGGTAGCGATATAGCTACGTTCAATTTCATAAACACTGGGCTCACAAATCCCGTATAGTTAAGTACAAATATCGGTCTGGTCATAATTTCAATAGCAACGAAGCTCTTAGGCGGCTATTGCCGTTTCCTTAACACTTAAGGCATCCCGCCGTCATATACCTCAATGTGCACTTACCAAATTGTGAACCAGTCTATTTTACTGAAAAGAATTTCTACTAGCGAGTATCCACTCCGGCAAAAACCACTCTCACTACATTTTCCAAAATTTACACAAGACATGATTTTTAAAGCACTCTTCTGTATGTTGAGGTACAGAGACATACCACATGGAAAGATACAATAAAATGTTGGCAAATCTGAGTTCAAGGAACTGCTGTCCAGAATAGGCTTTCGGTACAGGTTATTCGGCCCATGTTCGTAACATGGAATGTTTTCCTTTGACAATGCATCTACACCATGTGCGAGGGCAACGCATTTCAAAGATCTCTAAAAACACAATAATCAGGAAATTGGAGAACAATTTAAAGTCGGAGTGAAGATTCAAGGAGAAATAATTTCATCTCTGAGATTTGCTGATGACATCGTCATCTTGGCCGATACGCCAGAAGATTTGAACGAGTTTTTGAATGGTATGGACTCCGTCCTGACGAATGAATTCATGATGAAAATCAATAAATGTAAAACAAAATTATTGGAATGCAGCCGAAATAAATCAGAAACCTCTATGGACATCAAATTGGCAGGTGAAACGCTACGGGAAGTAGGAGACTTCTGTTACCGGTACTTAGGAAGCAAAATAACCAGTAATGGACGAAGCAAAGAGGATATAAAAAGCAGGTTGGCTCAGGCAAGGAAAGCATTTCTACACAAAAAGGAATCTCTTGACATCGAATATACATTTAGGTATTAGGATGTCATTTTTGAAAGCTTTTGAGTCACTATAAGGAAGTGAAACTTGGACTAATGGTGCTGCAGTAAAGAGAAGAATTGAAGCGTTTGAAATGTGGTGTTACGGGAGAATGATGAAGATCAGATGGTTAGATAGGGTATCAAATGAAGAGCTATTAAGACGAATGGGAGAGGAGAGATGTTTCTGGCGACTGCTAATGAAGAGAAGAGATAGGTTGGTACGACACATATTAAGACACCCAGGAATAGCAAGCTTAGTTATGGATGGGAGGGTCAAGGACAAGAACTGTAGGGGTAGACCAGGGTTATACAGATTGCCTCGGATGTAGGGTGTGGTAGCTATGTAGTGATGAAACGATTAGCTCAGGAGAGCGAGGCATGGAGGGCTGCATCAAACCAGTCAAAAAACTTAAGACTCAAACAACAACAATCGGGAATTTTAATTACTTAGAGAGGCATGTGAGGCAAAAGGGTTGTTGGAGAATTTCAATCCCTGGGATGTAACACTGGAAGAGACTGCATAATGTACATCAGCGACCAAGGTGAGAGATATTTTACTATAGGTCTATTAATAGCGACATGTTGACGTTCAAATCATCAATAAGTGTGGCAAAATTATACCCAGAATAGCTTAAGGAAAAATACTTTTAATTCCCCATATTCAGGTAGATTTGCCATTCCAGGTGTACGTTTAGACAAAACCATTATTTCCCATGGACAACTGTATGTGGCGTGCTGGCGAGTATCCGGACAACAAAATCGTTATGTCTCAGCAGAAGATGGCAAACCCAAAACTAAAATTTTCAAATGTGTTCACAACTCTATAAAATTCCCACTTTGCTGCTCATATCTATATACTGTATGTATCAGAATTCTCAGAATTTGAATCTACCCACCTGTAGCCGCGATTGCTGTAATAGAATAAACCAACTATCAGCAATAATGCATCGTCCCCATTGTCTTGATCGCGAGCGAAGCCGCGGGTACCTGCTAGTTTATAATAAATTTATTAAAGCACAAAATATGCAGTATGAAATTACAACTAGTTTGAACAGAACTGAGACAGAGATAACCTCCTCTGCCCACACCACATCACGTGGTATCGATCTCATCTTCTACCACATAGGGCACATACACAATTTAAGTCTGGCTGATGAAATCTTCTGTTATTACACACTTTGAAGTTGAAACCATGTACGGAGAATCTCGTTACCAGGTGCCTCAGCTCGTAGTAGCTCTCTGTCCAGTCCCGTGATGTCATCGCATCAGTCGCGTAAAATTCTTGCCAGATGCTATCTTTCTTAGACTTCATTTCCTGAACTAGTGTCTCAAAACCCTGCGTTGTTGGCAAAAGCATCTGCAGTCTCAGTTCTTCAACAAAGGGAAGCTCACTTGAGAGTTCATAAACCAAACGAGAAAGAGTAAATCGGGAGAGGCATAAGACTTTCTTTAGGTAGACAGCCTTGACCTTCTATATCTCCACTAGATGCTTGTACTTTAGGTGGGACCAAATGTTTTCCAGACCATATGTAATTATCGGGGCGATTTTCAGCCAAAAGAGTTTCATTGCAGTCTTTAAGGAGAGTGTTCTGAGATGCCGTATGTCACTCATGGCCTTTATAGCCGCGTTTGATCTGTCCTTGATGTGGATTGAGAAAACGTTGCCATGCATCTGAAAAGTCACCCCAAGATAGTTGAAGTGTGTCACACACGCCAGTGGTTTATCTCCGTAAAGAATTGTTGCTCCTCTTCCTCCTTTTCGAAAAGACATGGAAACTGTCTTCTTCTCATTCAACTGAAGTTCATTTGATTTCGCCCACTCCGTCACTTTATTAAAAGCCTGTTGCAGCGCCACTTCACTGGTTGCCGTTAGAACCATGTCATCTGCGTAGATATATAACTTCACGTTTGAGGGTAATACTTGTACAACATCTGCCGTAGCAATAATAAAAAGAATAGGGCTGAGGGGATCCCCTTGAACAACTCCTATTGTCTGTCGTATTTCCTTCGATTTCGCGATTTCATCCGAAATGACAACGAAATTTTCACTCAGTAACGACCGAACAAACCTCACCAAATAGTTTTCTGTACCCATTAAGTTTTCTAACTTCCTCACTAGTAATTGCCTATTGATTGTATCGAAGGCCTTGGCATAATCCAGGAATACTGCATGTAGTTTGCCCCTTTTCCGTGACAAGGCTTCCTCTATGTTAGTTTGTAAACAGGCTATTGCTTGCGTGGCAGATCTTCCCTTTCTGAAGCCAAATTGCTCCTCCGGTAATTGAGCGTCAATGATTTTAGACAGACGATTACATAAAATAATGCTTAGGAGTTTCAGAAGAACTGATTCCAGGGCAATGCCTCTGTATGAATTGGGATCGCCACAGTCTCCCTTACCTTTATAGAGCATTTTTACTAAGGAAGTCCTCCACCTGGCCGGTATGGACCCCTTCATTAGACAGTCATTAAACAGTGCAGCTAGACAGCCGCTTAGTTCCGCCGATGCAATTTTCAGGTGCTCGTTGTAAATAAGATCAAAACCACACGCCTTATGATTCTTCAAATCCTTTATCGTGGCCATCACCTCCTGTTCAGTGATCCTTTCAGAGTGGTTTATTTATGCACCTTTAATACCGTTGTGTGGGAAGAAGCAACAGGTGGGTGCTCACGAGTGGTTTGAAGGCACATTATCATAGAGCTGATCCAAATGTGTCTCACACGCTAGCTGTTACTACCTGTAGATTACACACATTATCAGGTGTTGTTCAGACAAACATAACCACTTAATGTTCACTATCACAACTCATTCTAACCTCCACGCGGTGTAGTGGCTAGTGGAGGTCCTGTTTCGTTTCCCGTCTCTGCTCTGCCATGAAATATTAATTCTAATATGAGGGCTGGAACTGGGTACACTTAACCTCAAGAGTTAAACTAAGAAGAGGAAAGTTCGATTCCCACCTAAACCATCCCGGAAGTGGTATTCCATGGTATCCCCCAACTTATGCTCCAGGCAAAAGCTAGGATGGTTCCTAACTTCAGGCCACGGCCGCCTTCTTCCCCATCCTATCCCTAATTTAAATATACGCACACTAGTACAGTCATCACAATAACACCGGTTATCACACAAAGACCATACACTCACACACACACACACACACACACACACACATAAACAGAATTATTTGACCACTATATCGCAGTCCCTGAAATAAGCAACAACAACAACTGTCTTATTCTATAATTTTAATTGACAAATTACGTTCGTGTGCGACTAATTTCTGTGGATATAAGAACACGAATGTACATCAGCACGCTTAGAACTGGACACTGCTGGAACAAGGGCTTTGTGACTTCCTGGTCATGTGGCCCCATGTACTTGCGAGTGTCTGATAACCTATGTAATTGTGATGCTCCGAGAGTTGACTGGTGAAGAAGTAGTAAATCCACTGATAAGGTGGCTGAGATACTAATCGGACCTACTTCTTCACATTTCTGACCCGCATCCGCACGACTGTTATCCGCATCCGCCCGTTTGTTATCATAATCAACTGGCATCACAATAATATGTTTAATTAGATAAAATATTAGAGCAACACCTTTAGACGATTGAGGAGAAAGTCTTTCCCTCAGGCTATGTATGTCATATGCTGTGTTTAAAATGAATATTATACAGCCAGAGATTGTGCTTAATGACATAATTTGAATGAGATTAGCTTTAATCATCATGTTACATTTGTCACGGATAAAAAACAACAGAAACAAGAAGTTCCGTGACGAACTAAAGAGCCTACTTTTCTTAAAATTTAAGATTCATGCCAATGATTCGTCTATATGGATCTATCTAGAATAATGACGAAATTAAGTTTCTGATATCGAAATGGCATGCGATAAGATACGGAACACATTCAGCCGTGTGCGAACATATGTGTGACGCAGGGCACAGCTTTACCAACATAGAGTCGGACCTTAAAATAATCCATCACGAATCGAAAGGCAGAGCTATTGACATAAAGGAAGCAATCGAGATACACCTAGCCAAACGAAACAATCCCAACAATCTAAATGAACACACGTTCATGGAGAGCTCACCCCTCTTCACGCTACTAAAAGACACACCCTGTCGGAAATAAAACACAATTTAGCGACACAGCCAAGCTAGATAAAAAAGGGGGGGAAATTAGGGGTTTTTTTAATAGGTAAATGTTATCTGGATCAGGTGTACGATGTACTTTACTTCTGCAATAAACCAAGGCCCATATTCGCGGCAGTATTAAAGATGCCGGGACGTCCTCATAAGACCGTCAACGCTTAGTTCGAATGGGTTATGCTCCACGCGTGGCGAGGGGCCAATCCACGGTCTTTAATAGTTGTGGACCCACCTCATTCAATAACATACATCTTATCTAGGTTGGCAACACCTCACATAAACACATCGCTATCACTCCCCACAGCACGTAGGGACAGGGGGGAGGAGGCAGGGGAAAAACCAGTCGTTAAGATAACCACCGCAGTCGACCGCACAGCGAGTTCCAGTGAGCATGAAAACTGCGAGTAGCTGTAATACGGAAGACAATCAGATAAGTAGTTAGCCAAAATTTTATAGTTTAACCATAGTTTACAACCATATAATCTCTCTAAAGTACAATCTCCGGATAGCTATCACCATTTAGCATTTCACCTAACATATATACTGCATTTAGCATACACTGACAGTTGCAGTACCAATACTGCAACTAAATAATTGTACATATTGTAAATATTTTCACCTGTATTTCAAACATAGATTTTGTAGCCTAAGTGTAATGGATCTGATGATGATCGCTTGACGATCGAAACTGGTCATCCTAGTGTTTTATTAATCTCATGTAATTTATTTCAGGATTAGGGCATAACCCATCTCTTTTGGGTACATTCGTGTTGACCGACTGAAAAGCACTAAACTCTTGTCCATTTATTAGTATAGAAGTTACATGTATTTTAAAATTGGAACTATCAGCAAGCATAGAGTCATGTTGGCAGCACTGCCTTGTATTTATTACTCCAAATTAATCTACAATGTCAGGTGCTATACGTGTACAAAGTATATGTATAAATTAATCAGACGTCTAGTGTTTCCTTTAATTTGCACACAAGTTCCCTATCTATTGCTCTAATCCTGACTTAAGTAGTGTATATCTCCTCACTCCGCTCATATTTTTCACTTCCCAGAAAATTCCTCTCGATCTTCCTCTTCCTAACTTATTTGTAGTTAGGAAGGGTGAGTTTCCATGAGAGGTGCCTTTTACACTGTTGCCGTTTCCTATTGTTTTGACGATGTGTGGTAATATAGTAATAATTCAACAAATGGTAAAATAACCTATTCATGGGTTCTTCAAATATTGATTTTCACCACCACAACGATGAGATGTGATGGCGCTAGAATATTGGAATGTAGCCTATTGATAGCCACACCGAGCAACAATTCACAGTTGGTACCGGGCCGTGGGATAGACATATCACTGCCAAGTGTGAATTAAAGTGCATCCCAAGGCTCTAGTGCTCATAGCAACGGAGAAATAAACCCAAGGTCACGGGTTTGAGTCCTACTGGGGTTGGATACTATAATAATCTTCATGGCTTGCTCCGTTAGTGCCTTACACGACGCAATAGCTTAAAGTCTTACTTTCTCATTCACGGCTCCAGTGATTAATGAAATTAAAATCCTCAGCCTGCTTCCAGTCGACCGACCGGGTCAGGGGATGGAATGAATGAAGCCCAATATAGCGGCGAGGATATGAACTGTGCCGGCTGCCAAAGCCTGTCGCACTCCCCTGGGGCAATGACTAAATGAATGATAGATGAAATGATAGTGGAGAATGTTGCTGGAATGACATTTGTGACTGGAAAATCCGGAGTCCCCGGAGAAAAGCCTGTCTGCCTCCTTTTTGTCCAACACAGAACTCACATGGAGTGACCGGGATTTGAACCACGGACCCAGCGGTGAGAGGCCGGCGTGCTGCCGCCTAAGCCACGGAGGCTTCCATTGATTAATAATGGGCAATATTTAAATAGGAAGTACGGTAAACCTCTGATGGTATATAAGCAGTAAGGAATGATAAATGGATGTGTAGAAGGATACTTAACCTTCACGTGGTCGTTGATTGATTGATTGGTTGATTTTATTTTCACGGCTACACTTAGAGCTTAAGAGCTCCTTTACAGTAGCGCCCTACATAAAATAAGGTTAGGGCTTATACAAATAAAACATTTCACTTACATTCACAATATAAATAATAATAGTCCAACAATAGTAACAAAAAGACAGTAATAATACAACAATAATAATAATAATAATAATAATAATAATAATGATGATAATGGAAAAATTATTTACAAAAGAGAGCATACAGACACAATATCAGCCCGAAAAGCAAACATCATATACTGTACAAGAAAAGCTATTAAATTAGACAGGTTGCCAGCTATTGTCCTGATGTTATAATTGAACTAAAAAAAAGTATTTTAACATAATGCAGTAATCAAATGTGAGAGGTAGACTGCTCCAAGAAGCAGGATAAAAGATGTCTTTTGAAAGCTGCAGTGCTTGCAATGTTGACGAACTTATATAAATCGAAGGTGTTGAAGAGGCGTGAGGCGGTGCAAACAAAAGATTTATTGAACTTCATGGTTCGGTGTATAGGAAACTGGAGTGTTAATTTTGTGTATCTATTTTCTCGATTATGAACAGAATGCATTGGTGTAGAGGCATTGTAGAGATATAACGGGGTCTTGGTATGTAATATTTTATGTGTCAGAATGGCAACTGATAGCTGCCTGCGCTCGTGGAGTTTCAGCCATTTCAGCTGCACGTAGTAAGGTGTGATATGTTCATCTCGCCTTACATCCAGAATGTACCGAACACATGCATTCTGGACTCTTTGTAATTTGATGTTCTGTGTTTCTGGTAAATCATTGTATACAGCAGAGCCATAATCAATGATTGGAAAAATGAGAGTTTGGACGAAGAGCTTACGTATGTTAGGAGGGGTGTAAGAAACAGTTCTTTTCAGGAGATGCATAGTTGATACAACGCTCCTTACCACATTAGACGTATGCTCTGCCCACGACAGTGTTCTATCAAATATCAATCCGAGATTATTGACAGTGTTGCTATATTTAATATTATTATCTAGTATCTTGATGGGTGGTAGTGAATTAAAATCTACTGAATTTAGAATTTTTGCATATCCAATGGATATAAGTTGTGTTTTAGATAAGTTCAAGTTAAGATTATGATTTAGGGCCCATTCACAAAGCCTGTCAATGTCTTCATTAAACAGATTTATACGAGCACATGCAGTGCTAGGCGTGAGGTGAAAATAGGCTTGGAGGTCATCAGCGTATATATGAAAAGAACTATTTCGGAATTCATTCGAAACATCGTTTATATATATCGAGAAGCATAGTGGACCTAAGACAGATCCCTGAGGTACTCCACTTTCTACCGATTTCCAGTCTGCGGAGGAGCCATCCGCGAGGAACACTCTCTGTGTACGCATGGAAAGGTATGATTTGAACCAGGAAAGAGCACTCTGAGAGAAGCCAAAAGATTTCAGCTTGCAAGAAGTATATTGTGATTCAAGCAGTCAAAAGCTTTACTGAAATAGAAAAGACATAAGATTGTAAGCTGACGCTTGTCCATAGCTGAGCGTATATCATCGCTGACCTTTAACAATGCAGTGGTGGTACTATGCCCCTTTTTAAACCCAGATTGGTAAGGATTGAATACATTAAATTTAGTTAGGTATTCACATACTTGTTCATGAACAATTTTCTCAAGCGCATTACTATGGGCACAAAGGATATTTATTGGTCTAAAGTCACTACAACTAGTGGGGTTTATATTTTTCGGTACTGGACGTATGTTAGCACACTTCCTAAGAGACGGGTATACTCCACTTTGTAGAAAGAAATTGAATAGATGGATAATTGGGGGTAGAAATACTTCAAGACAGTTAGAAATAAGAGAAATTGGGATGCTATCAGGGCCTCTTGCTTGTGTACGAATTGATTTGATGGCTTTCACAATCTGGTGTGGGTAAACATACATAAAGAAAAAAAATTCATGGGCAGGGGAGGGATGGATGTGTATTTCATGACGGTCTCTGATACTCATAATACATCACCAATTGACGCAACATTTGAGTAATGTTCATTTAATTGTGATGCAGAGACAGGCATTTCAACATCAGTGACTGAACTGGCACCAACTCCCAATGATTTTGCAGCACGCCATCTGGCGGAGGTGGTTTTGCAATCACCGAAGAGGTTGTACATATATTTCATTTTTGTGTTCCTAATTGTTTGTTTTGTCTTATTACGCAGAATTCTATACTCTTCATAGTCAATGGTAAGTTTAGATTTAATAAATGTTCTACGTGCTTCATCACGTTTCTTTAAAAGCATTTTGATTTCTTTACTGATCCACGGAGCAGAGCTATGTTTTGTATCCACTTTCTTTTGCGGTGCATGCATATCATAGAGTTTATTTACACAATCATTAAATAGAGTCACTTTCACATCTATGTCAGTGGATTGGTAGAAATTCTGCCAAGGGAATAATTCTGCGTCCGTTTTAAAATCATTTGAATTAAATTTGCTGAAGTCACGTACAAAGATTGATTTTGGTCGAAGTTTCGGGGTAGATAAAGAAAACACTGCATACAGGAGATCATGGGCAGAGAATCCAGCAGCTGGTTCTTGTACGTAGTCAAGAACGAGGTCATTACAGTTTGAAGAGATAATATCGAGAGAGCTGTCACAAGTAGCTGTGTGAAATGTAGTATCGAATGGTAAACATTCAACATTACAGGAACAGAGCACATCACATACCTGTTCAGTTTCAAAAGCTCCACTACCAAACCGAGCATTGACGTCCCCAACAATAAAAACATATTCATAATCAAGAATGAACCTGTACATGTCATTCAGAAAAATATCTAGGTAGCCAGCTTTCGGTGGACGGTACATACAAGCAAAGAAAATTTTAGTTTCGGTAAGAGAATTGTCAAGTATAATGTATTCAGGCCTCTTATTATATTCATCGGGAGACTGACTTAGCACGCTATACTTTATGCTATCCCTGAGGTAAACTGCAACACCACCTCCACCTACGGTTAATCTGTCAATTCTAATGACTTTATAGCCAGTGAGAGAGACAGCAGCATTTGGAATTGAGGACTTGCAAAAGGACTCACTTACTGCAATTATGTCAAAAGACGAACCACCAAAGACGTGACAAAATTCAGAATAGTGAGAGGAGTCAACTAATGATTGAGCATTGATATGAGCAATTTGTGTTTTTCAGGCTGATAGCGGAAAGTATGTCTGATAGACTATGGTCAGATACAATCATAGGTACAAGTTAAAAGATCTTGTAAAGTTGTGAAAGGCATTGCCTAGTCACTCAGAAGAGAAATTAGTACAGTGACCATTATATGTCGTCATTCATAATCTACAATAGCACAAACTACAACACAATTTAGAAGCTAAGGAAAAAGTTAAGTTATGACAGATGGCACATAAATATATGAGTTAAATAATGACACAGTGAAACACACTGCAATTTTCTGTAACATTTTGGAATTACACAGTCATGTCATCAGATCTGTCTAGAATTGAGCTAGGCATAGTTTAAAGTCACTTGTCACTCACCAACCAACACACCCTGAAAATGCCATTAAGGTTTTATATCTCAAGACATAGTGTACGTTATAGCTATATAGACTATACATTTAATTTAACTTTTGTGATAGGTTGAATTAAAAAACAAACAAAAAAGGAAATACGGATAAAATGAAATTAAAGTTGAATGTGATTTAAAGCAGGCCTACTAGTCTCCAGCTTGTACCCAATATAGGTCTACTTACAGAACATACAATGTATTCACATTGCATGATGCAAGGATAGACAGGAAATGTTAATCTGAAAACATAACAGTGATGGTTACAGGTGGCAGCTGAAGAAATATTATATATAATACTTACCATCCATTTGGGGTAATCTCACTAAATGTCTGTCAGAGGAGAGAGAGAGGACTCTTGCAGTCCTGGGCTAGCAGCCATTAAATCAACTGCGAACTGGGTTAACTTTGTTTTGCCTGATCTGTATGACAATATCTATGTCATGCAGTAGCCTATAGCTCACACTCACCATTAACATTAACAACGTGTATAGGAGAAGAAAGATGGGCTTGGGCTGGGAGCGAAAGGTGAAAGCAAGTAAGCAAGTAAATAAAGACGTAAGTAGTGTTTAAAGCTGATTAATTGTTGGAAAAGGCATGGTACTGGTAGGCTACCTAAGAGAGAAGATTAATATTTATTAAAAAAATCATTTTGCCAACCTGTTCAATAAGGGAAGGAAGCTTGGAACTAATCGCAAGCAGTATAGCTCAGTATTGGTGTCTATTTGGTAAAGGCAGATTTACAAACGTTATAGAATTTAGCAGACAATTTTCTAAATGTTGTTGCCTAAGAGGAATGTGTTTATTTTTAATTTAAGTTCCCCAGCCTTACTTGCTTTCGAGCAATAGGTACCGGTATTATGGTATACAGTTGGTACAATCAATTGGTTAATGTTAAAATTACATTAGTGAGGGATATAACACTGATCACACTAACTTAGATCAATCTAAGGTCATTGAAATTAGTCAGCCTGTGACGAATACCTCGGCTAACTGCAAAGATGACGCCATTATTGGACCAACAATGCTTAACTCCCACCTTGTCGATTGTTTTGTGGAGCAATTCCAACCGTAACTTGGTTTGGTCTTCCCTAATTACAGTCCCAGTTCCCTTCAATTTCTTCTTCGCATGAAAGAGCGCATTCCGCTTGGCAAAGGAGACAAATTTACATATGATGGGGCGTGGCATCTGGGTGTTTCTTGAGCCTACCCTATGGGTCCTGTCAATGTCCTCAATTTTTATATTTACTCCTAGCTGTTCTCCCAAGTTAAGGACGAACTGATCAGTCGATTCGCCATCCTTTTCTTCCATGCCAAACACCCGGATACAATTCCGTCGGGAGTATTGCTCCATTGTATCAGTCCTTTCACGCAGTTCCTCTTTCAGTGATTGCACTTCCTCCTCGCTGGCCTTAATTTTCTTTTCCATATCATCAATCACCTTAGTATTGAAATCAATGGATGCTATGAGACCCTCTATTACTTTTGAGGTGATCTCATCAACAGGCCTTGACAAGAAGGAGGGCTGGTTAACCAAGTCATTTACGATCTTTAGCACTAATGTTGACAAGTCGCCATGTTCATCAGTGCTGCCCTCTGTGTGGTTAATGCCAGCATTTCCCATCTTTGCCGAGGGAGAGCGCTGACAGTCTTCTTGCACCTGTATGCCGATTCTGCGCATTACGCTTCGTGTTTTTATTTTTCCCTCCAGACATTGTCTATATATATAAAGCACAAAGTTTGTCTGTCTGTATGTCTGTCTGTCTGCTTGTCTGTTAGGTATACAAATCTACACCGTTTCACCGATCTGAACCAAAATTTGTATACTTACCCATTGGAACCCGGCGGGTAACCCTGTCAACTTTCGGACAAACCACCCCACTCCCTGCATTTAGGCCCTTTTGCACAAATCTACACCGTTTCACCAATCTGAACCAAAATTTGCATACCTACCCTTTGGAACACTGCGAGTAACACTCGCTACTTAAAATTTCGAACAGACCATTCCATTCCCTGCATTTAGGCCCTTTGTCCCAAATCTAAACTGTTTCACCGATCTCAACAAAAATTTGTATATTTACCCTTTGGAACACTGCGACTAACACTGTCTGCTTTAAATTGCGGAGAGGCTACTCCATCCCCTGCATTTAAGCCCTTTGGCACAAATCTACACCGTTTCATCTATCTGAACCAAAATGTGTATACTTACCCTTTGGAACCCTGCGAGTAACACTGTCCACTTAAAATTTCGGACAGACCACCCCATTTCCTGCATTCTGGCCCTTTGGTACAAATCTACACCGTTTCACCGATCAAAACCAAAATTCGTATTCTTACCCTTTGGTAACCTGCGAGAATCACTGTCTGCTTGAAATTGCGGACAGACCACTCCATTCCCTGCACATAGGCCCTTTGGCACAAATCTACACCGTTTCATCGATCAGAACAAAAATGTGCATACTTCCCCTTTGGAACTCTGCGAGTAACACTCTCTACTTAAAATTTCGGACAGACCACCCCATTCCCTGCATTTAGGTCCTTTGGCACAAATCTACACCGTTTCACCGATCAGAACCAACATTCGGATACTTATCCTTTGGTACCCTGCGAGTAATACTGTCTGCTTGAAATTGCAGACAAACCACTCCATTCCCTGCATTTAGGCCCTTTGGCACAAATCTACACCGTTTCACCGATCAGAACCAAAATCTGTATACTTACCCTTTGGAACCCTGCGTGTAACACTATCTGCTTGAAATTGCGTACAGACCACTCCATTCCCTGCATTTAGGCCCTTTGGCCCAAATCTACACCGTTTCACCGATCTCAACCAAAATTTGTATATATACCCTTTGGAACACTGCGACTAACACAGTCTGCTTGAAATTGCAGAGAGGCCACTCCAA
The DNA here is from genome assembly GCA_946902985.2 of Meconema thalassinum. Classification (NCBI taxonomy): domain Eukaryota; kingdom Metazoa; phylum Arthropoda; class Insecta; order Orthoptera; family Tettigoniidae; genus Meconema; species Meconema thalassinum. Next base: position 57,701,934 of record OX336390.1, read on the forward strand.
CCCCTGCATTTAGGCCGTTTGGCACAAATCTACACCGTTTCACCGATCTGACCCAAATTTTACATACTTACCCTTTGGAACCCGACAAGTGACACTGTTCACTTTAAATTTCGGATAGACCACACTATTCCCTGCCTTTTGGCCCTTTGGCACAAAACTACACCGTTTCACCGATCTCAAATAATTACCCTTTGCAACTCGACGAGTAACACCGTCCACTCGAAATTTCGGACAGACCACTCCATTCCCCGCATTTAGGCCATTGGCACAAATCTACATCGTTCACCGATCGAAAACAAAACGTGCATACTTACCCTTTGGAACCCGATGAGGAACACTGTCCACTTGCAATTTCGGACAGACCACTCCATTCCCTGCATTTAGGCCCTTTTGCACATATCTACATCGTTTCACCGATCTGAACCTAAATGTGTATACTTACCCTTTGGAACCCGACGAGTAACACTGTCCACTTAAAACTTTGGACAGACAACTCCATTTCCTGCATTTAGGCCCTTTGGCAAAATCTACCCTGTTTCACCGATCTGAGCCAAATTTTACATACTCACCCTTTGGAACCCGACGTGTGACACTTTCTACATGAAATTTCGGATAGACCATTCCATTTACCGCATTTAGGCTCTTTGGCAAATATCTACATAATTTCACCCATCTCAACCAATCTTTATGTAAGTTGCTTACCCTTTGGAACCCGACGAGTAACACTGTCTGCTTGAACTTTCGGACAGAGCACTCCATTTCCTGTATTTAGACTCTTTGTCACAAATCTACATCGTTTCACCAATCTGGATCAAAATTTGTATACTTACTCTTTAGAACCCAACGAGTATCACTGTCTACTTTAAATTTCTGCCATACCTCTCCATTCCCTGCATTTAGCTCAGGAATCCCTCGGAGTTGCCAGCTTCCTAACTCACCCGCCATGAGCCCTTGAGGGTGTACCAGAAATGGTGGGGCTACACACACCCTGCCTCTTTGAGGGCCTTGAGCAGAAGACAGGAGATATAATGAAACGGAATAGAAGGCAGACCCCTCGAAGAATGAGTGCATCAGAAAAGATGAGACAACGGCCAATTAAGCGGTAAATTGAAAGAATCCCTAGCCCTCGGATGCCCTAATACAGTCGGGGTCGGAAGAGAACAAGAGTTGACCAAGGGAGGCCGACAGGAAAGAGAACTGAAAGGAGCCTAGCACCAGGAAGTAGAAGCGATGTCAGACTCAGCTGGGGTCGGGTGGTCGCCAACCCACGTCCCACAAGTTGTGAGATTCGGGGGGGGGGGGTTGTGAAAATAGCTTGCTGATTCATCGCGAGGTGACATGAGAGGACTTTCCAGAGCTGTCTATACTGATGCCAGCACAGGGCCGTTGCCCAAGCCACTGTGGTGTTGCGAAAGAGTGAGTGATTCCCCTGCCAATCGTAATACGACGGGGAACCGCGAACCTGTGTCATCATATTTCGTCATCATCTACGATCATCTCAGGTTCGTGCAGCTTGGACACATTTTCTTTGCCGAGCAGTACGCCATAAGCTCTTTCACTAGACGCATCGAGTACAGGCATAAGCCAGAAAATAAGGTTGAGACTTTGGAAGACATCGAAGCTAGACATCTGAATTACCTATATCAGTTGTAAATTACACCATGTTCGTTTAGTAGTCATTTTTTTCATTACCTTATTATTATCATCATCATAAGTGCAAATGACCTAGATGTTACGCGCATCATACCACTAATCACCGCCGCATTAAGTTTTTCTCGACTGTGATTTTTAAAATATTTATTTTTATTACAGTACATTGTGTACGTTATAAGTTGAAGTGTCAATTCATTACAGGTAGTAGTTTCCCTCATCATCCTCATCATAAGGGCAAATGACCTAGATGTTACGCCCATTACACCATTAATCACCACACACAATAAGTCTTCCTCGCCTGTGAATTTTGAAATATGTATTTCTATTACGGTAGTTTGTAAGTTTGACGTGTCAATTCATCAGTAGTTTTCATTATCATCCTTATCAAAAGGGCAAATGACCTAGATATTACGCCCTCATTGTCTTTGGGGGGGGGGGGAAATGACCTAGATTTTATGTCCATTATATTTCTAAGGAGACTTTGATACATTATCATCATTGCACCGGGCGAAGCCGGGTACTACTGCTAGTATAACCTAAAATTGAGTTCTACTATGTATAAATGAAGATGATTAACGGGTTTAGAATATATTTGGCAGCCTGATTTCTTTTGACGACTGATGTACAGTAATTTCACTCACCGGATTGTTGGTTTAAATGGACACACGATCGCGAGAACACGTTAAAAATACACTACAATTCTAAGCGACACAACTCTGTGACTTCAGTCCGCCATGACACACAAGAGAATGTGAATATTTAATGCGCTCATGACAAGTATTGCGAGGGAGAGCTGTCAGGTCACACTCGCACGCGGTACAGGACAACGCTTTACTGAATGAGTAGTGGAGACTTGTACGTGCGAACAGAATAATAACTCGCTTTCAAGTTGTTTACAGTACCATTTTTAATAATTAGGGTGAAACAAATCAGCGTTACTAGTCCCAACAAATACAATATAGGTCTATACGTGTTTCCGTTATGATCGCCAAATATCAAACTGGCTGTTCAAAATGTTTAAAATAACGTTATTTTTCTCGTGTCCGAAAGTCTAAACAAGCGATAGAAATGTAGGCTGGTACAATGAGCCACGATTATAATATTCATCTGCTGACATATAATTCTATAGCACATAATCAACAATCCAACATAGCCTCCATACGATACATTTCAGCGGTTCTCAACATTTCCAAAACTATTTGAGCATTCAAACTGTAATGTTGTATGGTATTAGAGGACTGTTAAGTAAGGACCCTAGAGTTCAGAGAAGGCAGCATTCGAATCCGGTGGGCTGCAACCTACGAGATACCATGATGTCGGAGGCACGGAAACATCCCAGTACAACGCTCACGAATAAGACGAAATTAAGAATTAAACCAATGCAAATAACTTACTTCTCTAAGCATAATGTGAACTCACTCATGCAAACTGGTAAGCTAAAGGTTATCACTGACATAATGGATCAGCACAAAATTCTCTTCATGGGATTACAGGAACTAAGGAACACTGACCAGGATGCTTTGGAATCTCAAGGGTATCGACTATATAAGGGTATACCGGGGAAGGGAGTGATGAAGAATATTCCACAATTTGGAACAGGATTTCTGGTCAACCTTAAAATTATAAATTCAGTTCAAGAATTCCGCTCACCATCTCCTCGAATCTCAACACTCACCTTTAACGCATCTAATAAAATTTATACAATCGCAAATGCCCATGCTCCCACTAATGATAAAATCATCTCCCCCAAAGACCGTGAAGAAACAGAAGAATTTTGGAACCTATTTGATCAAACCATAGATAACATCTCCAAACACCATGTAAAATTATTTATTGGCGACTTCAACGCTCAGCTAGGTACAGAAAGAAAATACCGTGACATCATCGGAAAATGGCCAGCACACAATAGAACAAATAAAAACGGAAAGCGACTTATTGACCTGTGTCGAAACCATAACTTAATCTCAAAATCTACATGTTTTAAACGGAAACCTCAAAAACTTAAAACATGGAAACACCCTGACTACACTAAGGGAGAATGGCAACTGGACCATGTGTGCATGGATAAACACCATCACAAAGAGATCTATAACGTCAATGTCCTCCACGGAATTGACACTGGTTCTGATCACTACGTAGTCAAAATTAAAATTAAACTCACGCCCCAGAGGAGACAACAAAAGGAGACCTCCAAAACTAAAAGAACAATAGATCCTATCCAGTTAATCAACAATGAACATCACCAAAAAGCAACTGAAAGCAATACAATTACTGATCAACTCGAAAACTTGGTTCAGAACCTACAAAACTTTGCCGAAGACCTGGCTCCAATTAAACCGTGGAAAAAACATCAATGGTGGAATAATGAATGTGATGAGATGATTGAAAATGACACCGAGCGTGATTGTTACACAAATCCCAAAAATTTGGAACATTTTTTTTCAAAATTTAGTTAATCAACGAAACGGAACAAATAAAACTTCAAGAAGAATAAAATGGCGATTTCATACTGACATCCTACAATCAATTGAAGAGGAATTCAGAATTTCACAATCACGGAATTATTACAAAATCTTTAAACAACATCTGGAAAAAATATAAAGCACCAATCTCATTGTTAAAAGATGAAAAAGGTGAATTGGCCCACAAAAACTTGGATAATGCACAAATTATGGCTAAATATTATAAGACACTCCTAAACTGCGAAGAACCCATAGAATTTTTTCAATTGAATGTTGACACTCCAATAACAACACCACCAGATAACATTAACCCGCCCACATTAGAAGACGTTTACATAGCACTGAATGATATGAAGAATTTCAAAGCCCTTGGAGAAGACCAGACTTTAGCGGCGATTTGGGAGTATGCTGGAATTTCAGCAAAAATCGCCCTTCTCCACCAACTAGTCAACATCTCGATCACAGGAAATTTCCCTGAACACGGGACATCAGTTATCATCCATCCACTACATAAAAAAGAATAAGACAAACCCTAACAATTATCGAGAGATTTCATTCCTGGATATTACCTATAAAGTTTTTTCCCGAATTCTTCTCAATAGAATTAAAGTACAACTTGAAAATTAATTAGGAGAATATCAGGGAGGTTTCAGACCATGGAGAAGTTGCCCAGATCAAATCAGGAGCCTAAAACTGATAATGGATTATAATAGGTAAAGGAATAGAGATAGGGTGACAACATTTATCGACTTCTAAAACGCATATGATTATATTCATAGAGAATCTCAATTAAAAATTCTAAGACACGTGGGATTACAACCAAAATTGACAAATCTCATAAAACTCTTACAGGTACTAAATCAAAAGTTAAATTCAGAGGGGAATTCTCTGACCCTTTGAGGTCACTACCGGTTTACGACAAGGTGTTAGCTTATCACCATTACTATTTAATTGTGCATTAGAAATGGTAATGCGAGAATGGTCTAAGAAATGCCCTCCAAATATAAAAATAGTTTGATAAATTCAAACAAACTGTCTTCGTTTTGCAGACGACATGGCATTATTGGCGAAAGACTTAGGGGAAGCCAAAACACAGATATCAGAGCTTCAAACCATGGCAAATAAAATTGGCCTTAAAATATCCTGTGGAAAAACAGAAATCTTGTCACAAAATCCTACACTATTAAAAGAAATACAAATTAATGGTACAAAAATTAAAATTATAACACGATTCAAATATCTAGGAGAGTTAATAACAAACAACTTAAATGAGAAAGCATCGATTCAAATAAGAAAAAAAAACTTAAATGAGAAAGCATCAATTCAAATAAGAACAAACAAGTTATCTAGGGCACAGAAATTAACATGGGAAACTTACAAAAAAAATGTTTATCAATTATGGCAAAAATTAAACATTACAATACAGTCTTAAAACCGTAAGCCACATAAGCAACAGATACATTATTCCATGTAAATGAACATTTTAAAACCGACAGATTACAAAAGAGAGAAAGGCGAATTGGAAGAACTTGTATAAATCAAGGACATAAAAAGATGGGCAATGGGAATTAATACCTAACAATATAGTCTATAACAGACTAGAACCCATTACTGATACCATGCGAAAGAAAAGACTTGGATACTTTGGGCACGTCATGAGAATGCCAGATTCACGTCTTCTAAAACAACTAGTACAGTACACTTTTGCTTCAAAAAACACAACAACTGGATGCGGATGGTTAAAAGAAATCAGAGAGGTCTTAAAAGAAATATGCCTAACAACCGAAGATGCTACAAATAAGTAAAAATAAAAATATGATATTTCATTTTCCACTCATAAAAAAAATCCTACAAGAATCTTTTCCGTCCAAGAAAGGGCAAGACGATCAATACCCATGAAGAAGTACTGGGAGGACCGCAAGGCTCGTGCAGTTCCTACAAGTCAACAAACTAATGATTGATTAAAGTGATGCTTTGTGGTCTCAAAAGGCGAAGAAGAAGAAGAACCTGATGAACCCAAATCCGATATGCGGCGATGCGAAATTTACATCTTTATACAAATGTGTCTCGTGGCCTATTTATCCGTGAGCAGTGACACTTAGCACGGTAAATCTCCATACTTAACCGTTCTAATTACTCGAGTGCAATGAAAATCGGCACTGTGAAACTTGATTCAGAACTAAGTATAGAGACATCTAAGGATGTTCAATTGTTTTTAAAACTTCAAGATGCATGAGTTCAAAATTTCACCATCTTATTTTTAATTTCTCGAATACTATAAATTTTGTAGCTTACTTCTCGTAAATCAAAGAAGCCGTGCATTTGACTTTCCTAAAAATTAATTCCCGCTGTTTCGTTACTTAAAGAAGCTATCTCATGGGAAGAGTATTAATCACCTATATTGATAGCTATGTATCCTAGCACATAATTTCTCATTGTAATTTATTTATTTTATTTAGCGCATGGCATATTAAAACATTAAATTATCACATACATGAAATTTGAAACAAATTCCAGCTCATAAAGTACAACTATCTACATAAATCTACTTACAAATATTCGATTTCATTTTGCAATAGGATATTTTTCAGTACTTGACATTTCAATCTACTCATGCCTTCCATGTTTCTTAGCTGGAACACCCTGAGAAGGGCTATTTGTTTTCACGTTTTGTGACATCAAGCACTATTTTGAGCCAGGAGATCACTGGGATTGTCTGGCTGCCTAAACTCCTTGGTGTAGATGTTTCCCACGGAATGACCGTTCTTTAGCATCACCCAGGGGCATGTGTAGCTTAAGGAATGCTACGGACGTGAACAGTCTTTATCCCTCTCTCATTGTAATGATGTTGGTGAAGACACTTGTGAAACAAAAGCTATTTAGTATTGAACCCATGTACCATTGGCTCAAAAGGGGTCGAATCCATGTATTTGGGGAAGAAATGAAAGAAACATACAGTTTCTAATGTAACATAGAGAAATTTCAAGCCAGGATTCTAGCCTAACGTTATGCAAGCAGCGGGGACCAGGTGTTCAGGAGATGAGATCATGCCTCTTGACTCCTTGAGAGGAGCGGGTCATGGATATTAATAGAACGAGTGGAAAATTTTCACTGTAAGACAGAGAAGCGTGACTCGGAAATCCAGCTTAGCTTGCAAGAAAACGGCAACAGCGCCGATGTGCCAGAAGAAGAATAATTAAATTTAACCCATTTGCAGGAATGAAAATAAGTAAATAAATACAGTACTGTGAATCATTTCGGATTAGAGATTTTTGTGTAAAGAAAAACCTTGTAATAATTGCATAGGAAAGAACTGCAAACGCAGTATACGTCATTGGGGATTCACTGATACCAGAGGAGTGGGGAATTAAAAAAATGAACAGCAACACCCACGCAGCTGAAGACTAAAAATTAATTAATATCTCCGAAATGCACGATCGATTCTTATGCGCAATGAGATCATTTGACGTTTGGAAGACGAGCTTTCTGAAGATATAATTTTTATAATTGTACGACAATTAGTTCATAAGTTGGTCACGAAAAGGACTAGGATTTTTTATTTTTGAGACTAAAGAGTATAAAACTCCTGGCCTCACCAAGCCAATCATGCAGTATTTCGAGAGCCCGTGAGGGGGCGTCACTCTGTATCACACCGAATGCAGTTTCCGATAGCCCAGGGGGGCGTCACGCTGGATCAGTACATGCAGTTATCAAACGGCCTGAGGGCGCGTCACTGTGCTTCATCAGACACCGAATTCCGATAGTCCGTGAGGGGGCGTCACGCTGAAACACACCGAAGACAGTATACCAGCTTTCCTTGAAGGGAAAAAAACGCTGTATCACATCGCATAGAAAATATCCGACAGCCACGGGCGTCGCGGTATCAAAAACTCGCGTGCCTCCGTAAAGGAGTTGCAAAAGAAGTAATATTACAGTATCGCCGTATTGAAAAATTAGGAAAATCCTAGTTACAGGATTTAGGTCCGACAGTATACAATTTACAGTGAAAAGTTCATAAAATACAGTCAAAGTAGGCTGCGAACTTAGGACTCAGGGCGATAGGTCTTTAAGTAAACGACCAAAAGTATCATAACGTACGGAAGTACTGGAACAGCGAGATAAACATTTTATCTAATTTAGAGAACCCGAGCAGGGACAGAGAAAATAAGGTTCGTAAGTATTCTAGAAGATTAGAAGTGCGAGAACCGAATAAGCAAAGAAGAAGACAGGAAACTATAGACATCGTTTCAAGAAAGCAGACGAACTATTCAAAAGCACAAGACGCAAGAAGTATTAGTTGCTAAAAATCCATAGGTCACCGATAAATTATCGAGGGGACCGTGGACAGAACGACTTTCGCTAAGATCAATAAATAGGGTCTAAAAGGGGAGCCGTTCGTGTCAGAGAAATAGCAGATCGTCAAGAACGGGATTCGAAGGAGTGCTATTGCGGGGAGGAAGTAGATGATTCGAGACTTTCAAATTCAGAGAGGATAGAAAGCCGACATTACTAAATTTCACCCTTGGAGACGGGAGATCAAGAGGTCACGTGTGATAGGCCTAATAGCGGTCTAGTGATCAAAATTCGTGAAGTGTAAATATATCAAGATTTTGTGTTAAAAGTAATATATTTTCAGTGTTTTTATTGTGTGTTCTAAACGGATACACCAGTGTATTTAAAATGTTATTAGTGTTAAATGTATACGTGTTAAATATTTGTCAAGATATGTCTGTACATGCAATGAATTTGTACACGATGGAGTAATTTAAAAAAAGTGGGCCAAAAATGACACATCGCACGAGGAGAAGGGTCAAGAAACGACCTTAAACATGTGAGTAAAGATTTTCATTATGTTTTGGTGTCGGGGAAATTATTGTGTACAAATCCACCGAAGTGTTTGAGTAAAAGGGATGTTTCTAAATAACTAAATACGGAATAAGAACGCGGTCTGAACAAAAATAGAATTTTGAGAAATTATAAATAATTATGTGAAAGAATAAATCCTGTAGAGGAAATGTATGAATAAAATGTCAGTGTATTTGACGAATGTTATAAAAGCAAGCGTATTATTAATAATAATAATAATATAAAGGAAATATAAATAAAGATTAAACTGAATGATATGAAATTAAGAGCGTTGGAGCCTTAATAGAAGTATAAGACATGATATTAAAGCATGTTATTTAAAATAGAGCAATTATTGTCAAAGGAAAAGATTAATATAAAAAGTGAGATGTGTATCAATTGTTAATATGGAATTTATCAGTTCTTTGGAAGACGATAGGCTTAAAAATAATGTATAGCGCAATGGAGCGCAATTAAAATAAAATGTCACGCTAGGAATGCGTAAAAGTTAAAAGTACTTGGTAAATTACTTATGAGGGGTAGTTGATTGCGGAGAATTGAGATATGTTGTAAGTCCTCCAATAGTGACAGGGATCACGAGGCCATGTGTGTGTTATTATATTGAAAAGGGAGCAAATGTATGGTATTAATGAGCATAGGTCATGTAGGCTACGGCTGACCCTAAATCGCATTTTGTATAAGTCCTCCAATGTGGGAATGGTTCCCGAGGCATGTTAAGAGATTCGAACCTAGAATCCTCTTGTTGTTGAAGCCCCTAATTATTCGTCGTAAAATGTGTATTACTCTTCCCAATCAATGAGGACCCTTTATAATTAATAAATGCCAAGGTTACGAAAGGGGTTTATGAGCTAAATAAAATGTTGTTGAAAGGAAATAAGTGAAGTTAAATGCCAGGTCTCTCCATAGAACTGAAAGAAAGGAAGATTTGTTTTAAAAGCATTGAGGAGAGCTCCAACCGTAGACTAGACTGGAAGCCACCCTCCCAGTCATAAATCTCGCTCAAGTATAACGGTCTGACCCTCATAGCAGGAGGGTTGGGTGAAGGCCGTCTGTAAGAAGGAATGAATACACCGGGAGTGTTTAAAGTTGTTAATGACCCGGGAAGTGAACCGAGGTCCTTGTAGATGAAATTATCGCTTGCCAGTTCAGATCGTAGTTTTCTTATGTGATAATGGTCTTATAAGACAAATAAATAAATAACAATCCCTATTGTAATGTTGTATGAAAGTAGGATTCCACGAGTTAAATGAAGGTAACTAGATTCCGGGAGTAATCATAGTTTTTTACTTTGTCAAGTAATCTTTATAACTCTGGAGTACACAAGTATTTTCCCGATCACTATGGTGAATTTGTAAAAACTTGAGAGGGATGATAAATGCTGAAAACATGTGAAGTGCCCAAATATTTAAATAAAGAATTAACATGTACTTTAAATGTAATTATATATTTGTTTTGATGATAAGAAAATATGAAAATAGTATTTGAGGTGTACAAGAAGAATGACACCATTATTATTGGAAAATATCGAGCCAAAGGAGCTCGTAGTTATATGGAACTTTAAGATAGATACTTTATGGAAGTAAAAATAATTATGAATTGTTGGTTTTAAAGGAAACCATGTGTTTTAATACAATATTTGTTTAATTCTTATATTATTCCTTGTTCATTTGGAACAAGTAGAAGATTATTGGTCAGTAGTTTAATTGTTTTATTGTTTGTAGCGCCATAATTTTGGTTAATTAAATGTTTTAAAATAGGAGTTGATTTTGTTGTTATTTTTGCAAGTGTATCCTCTATTTAATCCAAAATGTGTAAGTCACAGAGTGGGAGAACATACTACAACCCCGAAAATCCCGAATTGAGCAATGCTGGCATACTGTGATTTGCATATTTCTTGCTAAAAGGGCACAGTATATCACGAGGAAAATCACTTTAACAGGCAGTTTTAATGGGAAAAGACGGTGGGATATATGAAAATAGGCTATTTAGTTCTTCATGGAACTACTTGTTGTTCATCAGTGTGCAGGAGACATCCAGCAAAAAGCCGAGCACACAGAGGATATATCCTAGAACCAACAAGTAGAAGGCTGTGTGTAGGTGATCCAGAGTGAACTGCTCAGGATCCGGAGATTCCTTACTTGACATTTCCAAACGATGGCTAAGATTGAGACTTTCCAATTGCCAAACCCTCCATTTTGCGTACAGTCCAGCTTCTAATGAATCCATGACCGTAGAATAGAACGCAGGGTAATGAGGAGAATATAACGGAATGTTGTAGCTAAAATATATTCCCTCAACCTTTTGCTGCCTCATGTGAATGAGACAGCAGCCCTTGCTGGATTTATGCAACATCATAATGAACACAGTGGATGTTGTTGTTGTAAATTCCCATTAGGTACTTGGGACATCTTGATTATCAACCCCTTTTTCACTTAAGGAGAACAAACTTTGATATCTTAGGAATGCTAATTTCAGCAATTTTAGTGCACTTTTGTTAAAAACAGTAGGTTCTAAAATCCTCATTGATTAAATCAAGCACAATGTGGATACCAGTGAGCGCTTTAACACTTGGATTACTGTTGTAGTATTTTACTGAAATATATATGAGTTGCCTAGATGCAAAACTGTCCATGTCCACTTTTCAAAAAAAACGAGTTGGCAACACTGGAGTGTAGAGCTAGACTTATTACACATGCCTGAAATGCTATTTATGCTTAAAACTGTCCATGTCCTATGAATACCAGCTCTCGAAAAGTGTGGTTGGATTCAAAACTGTCCATATCCATACGTAAGTGAGGCTCAAAACTTGCCTTGTCCCTTTCCACCAATCGCAATGAAGATTGAAGTCAGATGACTAATACAAGATGGCCGTCTTATGTATGTAAACATTGAGCCCTTGTGTGTGTTTTAACGTTGATGCTGAAAGTTATACGCACTGTTTTCGTCACAATAAATGTGAAACATGTCAGTAATGTTGATCAAGGCATTGCGGAAACAACACCTGACCGTTCTAGGAACCGAGTACGCCGTGAAGATCAGTGAAGCAAGTTGTTTCTATTCATCGGTGAAGGAAATGCGAGACAATTTCTGCCCATATCTTTCGACTGCCAAAGGAATTAAAATATCTGATCAGAGTGTCTATTACAGTAGGCAATTATACCTATACAATCTTGCCATTATAGTATGTTTCTCTTCAAATCAAGGTTAACCACTAATAATGTCTTCATGTACACATGGCTTGAGAGCGAAGGTAAGAAAGAGTCAAATGAAATATGCTCAGCTCTCTACCACTGTTTATGCCATACAGACATGAACAACATACAAACTTTGGGCTTAATTGCCGATGGGTGCCCTGGGCAAAATAAAAACACAATAGTTGTCTAGATGCTATGTCTCTGGATGTACAAACATGCAACAAGCGTCAACAAAATAGAAGTGAATTATCCCATTGCTGGATATTCCTTCATGCCTTCCGATAGAATGATTGGGCTCATCAAAAGGAAACTGCGGAAACGAGAAACGATAGTTTCAACCATAGCATCTTGGAAGAGTATGGGACCCTCCACAAACTAGGGAGAGACTGGGAGATAGCTGACTGGAAAGGGCCATTCAAAACGTCATCCAATCCGCAGCATCGGTCCCCTTCCAGATAACAAAAGTAAAAGGAGTCATCATCATCATCCGTAATTCACAGAATGTAATTCACATCCAAGGGGAGCCTAATTATAGGTCTGACATCAATGATCCAATGGGTGTATGCAAACGGGGAATACACTATAAACATGTAAACCCGGACTGCTTAACAAACTCTCCCGTGACCATTAATAAAAAATAACTGGAAAATGTTTCAAATCTCCTCGAGAAACACTATGGTGAGTCCTGGAGGGAGATTAACTCTCTGTTATAGTACAAGAACTTATTAGGCTAGCAGGAGAGGATCAAGACATTGTTCCAGGTATGATGTACTAAGTGCGTGGCAGATTGTCAGATATTACACCATGTACGTTTTAAAAATTGCACAAATTTACGTAGATTTATGTTCATTCCATAAATTAAAAATTGAATACAAAAATTTAGATTTATGATCATCTCATGTCTTCTCTTCACATAGTCTCTAGTCTGTTTCAAAACTGTCCATGTCCATTACAGTTGCATGCAAAAGTGTCCACCGGCAAAATGAGATGCAAAAGTGTCCATGTCCATTTTTATTTTTCTTATATCTTGCAAGCATTGCGTTCCTGGTTTTTGTCAATAGCTCAAGCAGATTTGTACTAATGCATACTTATTTATATGACAAACAGTGTAGGCTTATACCAATCCACCCAGTAAAAACACATTTTCCACTTTTTCTCAAAACCAGTTATGGTGGACATGGACACTTTTGCATCTAGGCGACTCATATATATATATTTCAATTTTGTGCTTTGCATGTTTTCCCAATTTCTAATGTGTAAATTCTAAACGAAAGAACGAACCGAAAATGTTAAATGTTTAGTGCCTCCATCACCAATAGTTTCTGAGTAAAAGTGTGCTGTGTTTCAGAAAGGAAGATCCCCCTCCCCCTCCTCATTTTAATATTGTTTTGAATTTTTCACAACAATAATGTGTCAATATTCAGAAGTACACTTTCCCCTTTCACACTAAAAGCGTGGCAAGGCAAGTTTAAGGTGCAGTATTATAGTATTATAGTATTTTATATAGCATGTCCCCTTTGGACATGAGTTCAAACATTCATTTCGTACGCTTTCAAGAGAATATTTCATGCAATATATCAAGCCAATCAGGAAATTACACACTATTTTCTTGAACCAAAAACATAAATTGGCATTTCTTATTTTTGGGGTATTTACGATCTTTTCAAACTAATCCATTTCAGATGTTTCATTGCAAATAGAAGCCTTATCAGCTTGATTCAAAATAACATCGTTTCAATGTGGATATTATATTTGAATTGCAGCCAATGGCCATAGCAGGGTATTGTGATTGAACGTCCAAGGGCTCCCAACAAGCTGAATTTCAAGTAGTTCCAACATTGGCTACCAGGTGCTACTGTCACTAACACCTGGCGGCGAATGTTGTAACTTAATACAGCGTTTCTAACAAGCGAAATATAACCCACAAATTTTGCTGCACACTACCAATTGAAGGGTCATTTACGTGCCATAAATCTATGACATGGGCCCGCCAGCCTTACTTCCCCTCCGAAGGAAGGCATACTGAAGGATTTTAACGCTCCTAAATATCCGACGACAGGTATATCAAATTCAGTAAAGGCTCCGTGGTCGCCAACACATTCCCTATATTGAGTGTTAAATCACTCTAGTTAATAATGAATTATTGATTACGCCTCAGAAATATGACTTCTATTGAACTGTCAAGTATAATGGCATGTTATCACATCAAAGTACAGGAATACCAAAGGTGGGAGTCATTTGTCTCTGCCTGTTGGAGAAATCCTTATCTTCCTCAGATTGGGAGGATTTGTAGACTCATTTATTTTCCCAGGGCATATCGAATTCTTTGTTCTGATATAATCGAGCGGCTCTTTCATAAGGTCAATACATGCAGACAGTTGGAAGCGTGTCTATGTGGTGACTGGACACGGACATTTCCAATCAGAAAACACTTCCATACAATTACCATACGGCAGGTGTTGAACCAAGTTCCGTACTTAGATTAATAATTATTTTCACAAATTCTGGGCAATTGAAAGACACCACGAGACCTATAACCGTAATCCTTGGAGTAAACAGTAGAATGTATTGTTCAGCTGATGTGTAAAATAAGATGACCAGCCTGGATAAATAGTAATTCTAAGAGAACATTATGAGCTGAGAGGCATTTGGCGCAAATAACCTCGATGATCCTTGCCTAAAATATCAATTACGATCACCAAACGAACAAGTATTAAGTTCTTGTTCATTGTAACTTGAAAGTTTCGGTAATCACACATTCAGTGTTAGTTATTTAGTTATTGTTGTTTTATGGGGCGGAACTACGAGGCCATCTGCCCTAGAAACATATAGCGTATCAAACGGTAAGTTGCAATACTAATTTTATTGTTCTCAAACACGTAGTATTTTATGTAGTGAAGATGTCTATACGTCTCCATGTAGCAATACGGGTTTGCAATTGGTAAATTTTGTTGAGTCATGACCCATTCAGAGAACACCGGGAAAGTGTAAGACTGAGAATCTGAATTGATCAAGACTTGTAGAGTTCGCGTAAAGTTAATACTTGCTCATCGTTAACTTTCAGTCGGTCCACACCAATTATAATAGGCGGAAGATATAAGAATCTATCCACATGCTGTTACAAGGATGACATATTTCAGACGTCAAGTGAACATCATGGACAACAAAACAAATGTTTACTTTACGAAACACGATTTAAAGGCAATGCTAATCACAGTTAGTAGCGGCTCTCAAACACCGATCCACAAAACTAAGAATACATGTTAATTAAGTGCGGCTATAACAAGTTACCTGCTATCACATAATTACACTGTATGTATGTCTACCCCTTATTATTCCCGTTTTTCCAACGGGGTCGGGGATGAGATGCGATGGAAGTATTTGTGGCGATGGTTTTTACGGCCGGATGCCCTTCCTGACGCCAACCTCTTCAGAGGAGTTAATGAGAGTTGAAATGAATGATGGTGAATGAAACTGGGCAAGGATGTGGAAGGAAGCGGCCGTGGCCTGTCAGAAGGTACCGTCCCAGCATTTGCCTGGTGTTGAAAATGGGGAAACCACGGAAAACCATTTCAAGGACGGCCGACGGTGGGGCTCGAACCCACGCGTCTACCGAGTCAGCAGAGAGCTTGGCCCCATGACCTAATGCTGCGCTTTAGCCAGCCTAGGCACTACTGTCGGTTATCACATAATTACACTAAGCAAGCAAATTTAAAGTCAGTCACCTCTTTCAGTACAATCTCACACAACTAACAACATTAATATTGACTAGTTGATTTAGTTTAACAACTGCTATAAGTAAGTGTATATATTTAAATACTATCACCCATACTTGTAGACAAAGATTTAGTAGCTTAAGTGTAATGAATCTGATGATGATCACTTGACGATCGAAACTTGTCATCCAAGTGTATTTATTAATCTCATGTTAATTGTTTCAGGATTAGTGAACAACCCATTACAATTGTCTGCGATCGTGTTGACCGACTGGAAAGCGTTACATTTCGATTATTAAGGCAACACTTAACTATTAGTTACGTGACGAAATAAATAGCCTATTTTCATATACCCTACTTATGTCTCTATCCACATACAAATTTTCAATTTGATTGCTGCAATAGATTCGTAGATATTCAGAACCGTCTAAATACTTAATATGGTCACCATGGTGGATAGATTTATATAGATATATTTATATAGATATATATAGGCCATAGCGTTACCGGTATGTACTATTAGATGACGATCATTGTGTAGGTTCATTATTCAAAAGGTTGACTTCCATCGCATGATTAGAACACGAGAGATAAAAACTTGATCTTAAAATTTCCCACAGTCACCTTCTTGGGATTATGTAAGGAATTGAACTAAATTAGATGTCAGTACATTGCAAATTTTGTAGTCATTCACTGTACCAAGTTTTAATGCGATCGGATGGTTAAATCGTGGGAAAAGTCTATTTAAAGGTTTATGTTTTTGAAAGTCATATAGTTGAACATCTAGTACTGCCTTTTATCAACGTATATAATTTCAGCTAGCTTATGAGTAATTGTTTCGGAGATATAGAATGCCGATGAAATATTTCACACAGCCACCATGTTAGATTGGTGAGACCTAACAAAATGTAAAGGGTACGGTCGGCGTCGGCCAAAATAGTGCTATGACCTTACCGAATTCCATTGAAATCTCTCCTGCCAATTAGAAGTTATTGGGGGGGGGGGGGGAGGCAAACACACACGGACAAAAGGTGATCTCATAAGCCTATTTTTTCAATTTCTAGTAGTTCCAACTTTGACAACCAGATGTTACTGTCACTGACACCTAGTGGCGAAGGTTGGAACTTGGGAGAGAGTTTCTAACAAGCCAATTATAACTTACATTTTCGCTACACAATACCAATTGCAGTGGTGCCATAAATCTATGACATGGGCCCGCCAGCTTTACTTGCCCTCCGAAGGAAGTCATACTGAAGGATTCAACGCTCTTAAAAATCTGACGACAAATATATCAAACTCAGTAATGACCCCGGGGTCGTCCACACATTCCCTATATTGAGTGTTAAATCACTCTAGTTAATACTACGCCTCAGACATATGACTTCTATTGAACTGTCAAGTATAATGGCATGTTATCACATCAAAGTACAGGAATACCAAAGGTGGGAGTCATTTGTCTCTGCTTGTTGGAGAAATCCTTATCTTCATCAGATTGGGAGGAGTTGTAGACTCATTTATTTTCCCGGGGCATATCGAATTATTTGTACTAATATAATCGAGTGTCTGTTTCATACAGGTCAATACATACAGACAGTTGGGAGCCTGTCTATGTGGCGACTGGACACGGACATTTCCAATCAGCAAACCCTTTCAGATAATTACCATACAGAAAGTGTTGAACCAAGATCCGTACTTAGATTAATAATTGTTTTCATAAATTCTGGGCAATTGAAATACACCACGAGGCCTATACACGTAAACCTTGGAGTAAACAGTCGAATGTATCTGAGGGGCATTTGGAGCAAATAACCTCGATGATCCTCGCCTAAAATATCATTCACAGTTACCAAACATACAATTATTAAGTTCTTGTTCAGTGTAACTTATGTTGAAAGTGTCGGTCATCAATCGTTCATCAAACGGTAAGTTGCAATACTACTTTTATTGTTCTCAAACACGTAGTATTTTATTTTGTGAAGATATCCATACTTTCCCATTTAGCAATACGAGTTTCCTATTGGTAAGTTTCTGTTGAGTCATGAGCCACTCAGAGAACACCGGGAAAGTGTAAGACTGAGAATCTGTATTGATCAAGACTTGTTGAGTTCGCGTAAAGTTAATACTTGCTCATCGTTAACTTTCAGTCGGTCAACACCAATTATATTAGGGGGAAGTTTACTTTACGAAACACTATTTAAAGGCAATGTTAATCACAGTTAGTAGCGGCTCTCAAACACCGATCCGCATCACTGAGACAACACCTTAATTAACTGCGGCTAGAACAAGTTACCTGCTGTCACACAATTACACTAAGCAAGCACATTAAAGTCAATCACCACTTTCAGTACAATCTCACACAACTAACAAAATTAATATTGACTAGTTGTTTTAGTTTAACAACTACTACAACTAAATAAGAGTACATATTGTAAATACTATCACCCATACTTGTAGACATATATTAAAGAGTCATGTGTAATGGATCTGATGATGATCGCTTGACGATCGAAACAGGTCATCCAAGTGTATTTATTAATCTCCTGTAAATTGTTTTCAGGGTTAGTGAACCGCACATTACAATTGGCTACGATCGTGTTGACCGACTGTAAAGCATTAAATTTCGATTACTAAAGCAACAATGAACAAGTAGTTCCGTGAAGAACTATACAGCCTATTTCCATATATCCTACTTATGTTAATTGTCTCTATCAACATACAAAATTTCACTTTCATTGCCGTAATAGATTCGTAGAAATTCAGAACCGTCTAAATATTTCATATGGTCGCCATGTTGGATTTTTAGCCTAATTTTCACATTTTGCAAAAATGAGGAAAAAGTAGACTTATGAGATCGGGAAATTGTGTGTCTGTCTGTCCTTCTGTCTGTCTGTCTGTCTGGCTGTGAGTGCGTCCCCCCCCCCTATCAAATACTAAACGGCTGCAGCAATCGAAACAAAATTTGGTAGGAATAAAGATCTATACCTGGATATCTCACGGCCATATTTGAAAATGATGTCAGTGCAACCAACTACTGAAAAATCGCAATTGAAATTTGAGCTCCATGTTGGATATCTTGGAAGATATGAATGGGAGCTATTTCAAAATTGGCACACGTATAGATAATAATATTGCAGTTTAATTTCTAGGAGGCCATACATGGCAGTGTTGCCAAAATTATTAAACGCCTGCTGATAAGTCCAAATTTTAAATGCATATAACTTCTATACTGTCAATTGGATTTCAACCAAATTTCGTATGTGCTATGTGTACATAAACAGATATGAACGAAAGTATTCTTAAGATCCACCAGGGCTGCCAACTGTTAATAAATGATCTCAATTTATTTTATCCAAATACCAATATATCAGAATGTATGCAAGCCGACAGCTTTGAACTATGCACACGTATAGTACCCGACATTCAAGATTAATTTGGAGTAACTAATGGACCTCAGTACTACCAACATGATTCTAAGCCTGCTGATAGGACCAATTGTAAATACATGTAACTTCTATACTATCATTTGGATTTCAACCAACTTTCATATGTGCTATATGTACCATAACAGCTATGACTATGCGTATTCTTAAGAACAACCAGGGCTGCCAACTGTTAAAAATGCAGTCTCTATTTTTTTAGTCTAATATCAGTGTATCAGAAAGTATTCAAGCCAACAGCACGAAACTTTGCACACGTATAGTACCTTACATTCTAGATTAATTTGGAGTAATTAATATACGTCAGTGCTTCCAGCATGATACTAAGCCTGCTGATTGGTCCAATTACAAAATACATGTAACTTCTATACAAATAAATGGATTTCATCCAAAATTGGCACTACAATAGATCATAATAGTTCAGTTTTTTTCTGACCAATACATGCATGACATTGTTGCCAACATGATTTTACGTGCGCTGTTAGATACAATGTTTAACTGCATGTAACGTCCATGCTATCCATTGGACTTCAGCCAAATTGTGTATGCTGTACCTTAAGAGATGGAACTATGAATATATTCAGTCACCAAGGCTGCCAACTGTAGTGCTCTATTAGGCTACATTATGCCAGTTATATTTCGAACTAATAAGAAATTTCGTTATTACCAATTCAATTTCGTTATTATTCTAATTAGGTCCATATAGATTAATCATTGGAATGAATCTTACATTTAGAGAAAAGTAGGCTCTTTAGTTCGTCACGGAACTTCTTGTTATATATGTAGGCCAAAGAGTTATGTACCATTAGATTACGAAGATTGTGTAGGTTCATTATTCAAACGTTGACTTCCATCGCATGATTAGGACACAAGAAATAAAAACTTGATTTTACAATTTTGCACAGCCGCCTTCTTGAGGTTATGTAAACAATTGAAATAAATTAAATGTCAGTGCATTGCAATTTGTATAGTCATGTGCTGTATCAAGTTTCACTGCGTTCGGATGGTTAAGTCGCGAGGAAATTCTATATAAATTGTTCATATTCGCTTGGCTGCCATGTTCGTTAAATGTTTTTGAAAGTCACATAGTTGAACTTCTAGTAGTGACTTTTATCACCGCACAAAATTTCAGGTTGATATAGTAATAGTTTTGGAGATATAGAATGCCGGTGAAATACTTCGCACAGCCGCCATGCTAGATTGATGAGAGGTATTAAAATTTGCTGTGTACGGTCGGGATCAACCAAAATAGTGATGTGACCTTACCGAGTTGCATTGAAATCACTCCAGCCACTTAAAAGTTTTTAGGACGGGAGAACACACACACGGAAGCACACACACACACACACATACACACACTCAGACATAAGGTGATCTCATAAGCCTATTTTTTTTTGCCTATTTTTCACATTTTGCAAAAATGAGGAAAAAGTAGACTTATGAGATCGGGCAAATGTGTGTCTGTCTGTCTGTCTGTCCTTCTGTCTGTCGGTCTGGCTGTGTGTGTATCCCCCCCCCCCCCCCTTATCAACTCCTACACGGCTGCAGCAATCTAAACAAAATTTGGTAGGAGTAAAGATCTATACCTGAATATCTCACGGCCAAATTTGAAAATGATGTCAGTGCTACCAACTGCTGAAAAATCGCAATTGAAATTTGAGCTCCATGTTGGATATCTTGGAAGGTATGAATAGGAGCTATTTCAAAATTGGCACACGTATAGATAATAATATTGCAGTTTAATTTCCAGGAGGCCATACATGGCAGTGTTGCCAAAATTATTAATCGCCTGCTGATAGGTCCAAATTTTAAATGCATATAACCTCTACAATATCAATTGGATTTCAACCAAATTTCGTATGTGCTATGTGTACATAAACAGATATGAATGAACGTATTCTTAAGATGCGCCAGGGCTGCCAACTGTTAATAAATGATCTCAATTTATTTTGTCCAAATACCAATATATCAGAATGTTTGCAAACCGACAGCTTTAAACTATGCACACGTATAGTACCTGACATTCTGTATTAATTTGGAGTAACTTATATACGTCAGTGCTACCAACATGATTCTAAGCCTGCTGAGAGGTCCAACTTTAAATACATGCAACTTCTATACTATCATTTGGATTTCAACCAAATTTCGTGTGTGCTGTGTGTACCATATCAGATATGTATATGCCGATTCTTAAGAGTAACCAGGACTGCCAACTGTTAATAAATATTGTCTCTATTTTGTTACCCTTATATCAATATATCAGAAAGTATGCAAGCCAATAGCTCTAAACCTTTCACACGTATAGTACCTGGCATTCTAGATTAATTTGGAAGTAACTAATACGTCAGTGCTGCCAACATGATTCAAAGCCTGCTGATAGGTCCAATTTTAAAATGCATGTAACTTCTATACTAAGTAATGGATTTCATTCAAAATTGAGACAACAAGAGATCATATTATTTCAGATTATTTCTGACCAATACATGTATGTCATAGTTGCCAACATGATTTTACGCGCGCTGTTAGATCCAATGTTTGACTGCATGTAACGTCCATGCTATCCATTGGACTTCAACCAAATTTTGTATTCTGTACCTTAAGAGATAGAACTAAGAATATATTCAGTCACCAGGGCTGCCAACTGTAGTTCTCTATTAGGCTACATTATGCCAGGTATACAGTATTTCGAACTAATTAGAAATTTCGATATTACCAACTTAATTTCGTCATTATTCTAGATAGATCCATGTAGATCAATCATTGGCATGAATCTTAAATTTTAAGAAAAGTAGGCTCTTTAGTTCGTCGCGGAACTTCTTGTTTCAATTTCAACTTTAACAACCAGATGTTAATGTCACTGACATCTAGTAGCTAACGTTGGGACTTGATAGAGAGTTTCTAACAAGCGAATTATAACTTACAATTTTGCTTCACACTACCAATTTTAGTGGGAGGTTCCTTTACGTGCCATAAATCTATGACATGGGCCCGCCAGATTACTTCACCTCCGAAGAAAGGCATACTGAAGGATTTTAACGCTCTTAATAATCCGACTACAAATATGAAGCTTTTAGTTTTACGTGACCATTAATCATGCGATCATGAGCCACGGGACCTCCTTTTTACGTGGAATCCGAACCACAGGACATGGCATTTCACTTCGAAAATCTCACATGCATTGCCCGGGAATCGAACCCGGTCCACCTTGGTGAGAGGCCAACAGCTTGACCGCTGCGCCACCACCCCCCGACTACTGAGCATGACTACAAATATATCATGCTCAGTAAAGGCCCCATGATCGGCAACACATTCCCTATATTGAGTGTTAAATCACTCTAGTTAATAATGAATTATTGGTTAGGCCCCTGACATATGACTTCTATTGAACTGTCAAGTATAATGGCATGTTATCACATCAACGTACAGGAATACTAAAGGTGGGAGTCATTTGTCTCTGCCTGTTGGGGAAATCTTTAAATTCATCAGATTGAGAGGAGTTGTAGAATCATTTATTTTCCCAGGATATATCGAATTCTTTGTACTAATATAATCGAGTGTCTCTTTCATACAGGTCAATACATACAGACAGTTGGAAGCCTGTCTATGTGGCGACTGGACACGGACATTTCCAATCAGTAAACACTTACAGATAATTTCCATATGGCAAGTGTAGAACAGCAAGTAGTTCCGTGAAGAACTGTACAGCCTATTTTCATATATCCTACTTATGTTAATTGCGACTATCAACATACACAATTTCAGTTTGATTGCTGTAATAGATTCGTAGATATTGAGAACTGACTAAATATTTCGTAAGGTCGCCATGTTGGATTTTATATATGTACGTCCTAGAGTTATGTACTGTTACATGCAGATTATTGTGTACGTGTAGTATTCAACCTTCAATCGCATAATTAGGACACAAGAAGTAACAAGGAGGTTTTTAAAATTTCGCACAGCTGCCATCTTGAGGTTATGGAAACAATTGAAATAAATTAGATGCCAGTGGATTACCATTCGTATAAGGATTTACTGTACCAAGATTCACTGTACTCGGATGGTTAAATTGCGAGAAACATCCATGTGAATATTTATAATTCGCGTCGCCGCCATGTTGGATTTGTGATAACCAGGTTATTTAAAGTACTATAGGTGAACTTAAGTTCATAGCCCCTATGAACATTAAAAAATTCAGTTTTATTGCTATAATAGATTCGTAGATATTCAGAGCCGTCTAAATATTTCGGATGGTCGCCATGTTGGATTGTTAAATGTATAGGCCATAGAGTCATGTACCATTAAAGGAAAATTATTTTGTAGGTTCATTATTCAAACTTTCACTTCAATCGCATGACTACATCACAAGAAATAAAAACTTATTTTTTTTAAATTCGCACAGCCGCCATCTTGAGGTAAAGCGCGGCGTTAGGTCATGGGGCCAAGCTCTCTGCTGACTCGGGAGTCGTGTGGGTTTGATCCCCACCGTCGGCTGTCCTTGAAATGGTTTTCCGTGGTTTCCCATTTTCAACACCAGCAAATGCTGGGACAGTACCTTCTGATAGGCCACGGCCGCTTCCTTCCACATCCTTGCCCACTTTCATCCATTCATCTCATCCCTCATCCCGACGCACAGGTCACCCACTCGCGTCAACTCGAAAGACCTGCACTCGGCCTCTCAGGAGGCTACACGAAAAAAAACTTTAGGTTATGTAAACAGTTGAACTAAATTAGATACCAGTGCATTACAATGTGTATATATTTCCTGTACCAGATTTCAGTGCGTTTGGAACATTAAATCGCGAGAAAGGTCTATTTAAAATTTTCAAATTCGCTTGGCCGCCATGTTCGTTTTTTAGTTTACCGATTTTTGAAAGTCTTATAGATAGACTTACAGTAGTGCCCTTTATCTCCGTACAAAATTTCAGGGAGATACCGCTAAAAGTTTCAGAGATATAGAATGCCGGTGAAATATTTCGCACATCCGCCATCATGTGGTTATGTAAACAATTTAACGAAGTTAGATGACAGTGCATTACAATGTATATATACATATACTGCACCATGTTTCATTGCGTTTAGTTGGTTAAATCGCGAGAAACGTCTATTTAAAAGTCGCAAATTCGCTTGGCCGCCATGTTCGTTTTGTAGTTACCAGGTTTTCAGAGGTCACATAAGTGAACTTAAAGGAGTTTCCTTTATCACCATTCAAAATGTCAGGGTAATATCGGTAATAGTTTCGGAGATATTGAATGCTGGTGAAATATTTCGCACAGCCGCCATGTTGGATTGGTAGGTCGTAACAAAATTTGAAGGGCACGGTCAGGGTCGCCCGGAATAGTGCCATGGACTTACTGAGTTTCATTGAAATCGCTCCAGCCGTTTCGATTTTATTAGGGGGGGACGCACACACGAATCATACACGCACACACACACGCACAAAAGGTGATCTTATAAGCTTATATTTTCAAAATTGAAAATAGGCTAAAAATCCATACTTAGATTAATCATGGTTTACATAAATTCAGGGCAATTGAAATACACCAGGGGGCCTATAAACGTAAGAGTCGAATGTATTGTTCGGCTGATGTGAGAAATAAGGTGACCAACGTACATTAAACATCGGAGACAAATAATCATTCTAAGAAAACATTATGAGCTGAGGGACATTTGGCCCAAACAACCTCGGTGATCCTCGTATAAAATATCAATCGCGATCACCAAACGAACAATTATTAAGTTATTGTTCATTGTAACTTAAGTTGATTGTGTCGGTCATCACACATTCAGTGTATCTTACGGGAAGTTGCAATACTATTTTTAGCCTACTTTTCATATTTTGCAAAAATGAGGAAAAAGTAGACTTATGAGATCGATCCGGGAAAATGTGTGTATGTCTGTCTGTCCTTATGTCTGTCTGGCAGTTGGTAGCACTGACATCATTTTCAAATATGGGCTCGAGATATTCCGGTATACATCTTTACTCATACTAAATTTGGATTCGATTGCTGCAGCCATTTAAGAGTTGATAGGGCACGGTCAGGGTGCGTCCCCCCCTAATAAAATCGAAACGGCTGGAGCGATTTCAATGAAACTCAGTAAGTCCATGGCACTATTCCGGGCGACCCTGACCGTGCCCTATCAACTCTTAAATGGCTGCAGCAATCGAATCCAAATTTAGTATGAGTAAAGATGTATACCGGAATATCTCGAGCCCATATTTGAAAATGATGTCAGTGCTACCAACTGCTGAAAAAACGCAATAGAAATTGGAGCTCCATGTTGGATATCATGGAAGATATAAATGGGAACTATTCCAAAATTGGCACACATGTAGTTTAATTTCCAGGAGGCCATACAAGACAGTGTTGCCAAAATAATTTTAAGCCTTCTGATAGGTCCGATTTTTACACTATTAATTGGATTTCAACCAAATTTTGTATGTAACATGTGTACATAAACAGATATGACTGAGTGTATTCTTAAGAGCAACCAGGGGTGCCAACTGTTAATAATTGCCCTCTCTATTTTCTTCATCCAAATACCAATATATCAGAAAGTATGCCATCCGAGAGCTTTAAGCTATGCAATTGTATAGTACCTGACATTTTAGATTAATTTGGAGTAACTCATATACTTCAGTTCTACTAACATGATTCTAAACCTGCTGATAGGACCAATTTTTAAATACATGTAACTCCTATACTATCAGTTGGATTTCAACCAAATTTCGTATGTGCTATGTGTAACATAGATATGACTATAAGTATTCTTAACAGGAATCAGGCCTGCCAACTGGTAATAAATGCTGTGTATATTTTTATACCCTAATATCAATATATCAGAAAGTATGCAAGCCAACAGCTATGTACTTTGCACACGTTTAGCACCTGACACTCTAGATTAATTTGGAGTAATTAATATAAGTCAGTGCTGCCAACGTGATTCTATGCTTTCTGATCGGTCCAATTTTAAAAAACCATGTAACTTCTATACTAACAAATGGATTTCATCCAAAATTGGCACAACAAGTTATCATAATATATCCGATTATTTCTAACCATGCAGGTTCGTATCCTGGCGCAGTCAGCTGGCATTTGAGGGTGCGCAAATGCGAGGGAGCCGCGTACGTAGATTTACTGGCACGTTAAAGATCCCCTTCGGGGAAAAATTCCGGCACCCCGGCGTCTCTAAAAGCCAGTGTAGTTAGAAGGGACGTAAAACCAATAACATTATTATTATTTCTAACCAGCACACGCATGACATTGTTGCCAACATGCTTTTACGCGTGCTGATAGATCCGAGGATTAACTGCATGTAACGTCCATTGGACTTAAACCAAATTTTGTATTCTGTACTGTGTCCGTTTGGACCGAGATCCAACGACCACATTTTGTAAAATACCGACATCAGATTAGCACGAGAAAATATATCTCAGGGTCTATCTAGGTTAATACTTGGGTCTAATCTGGCATCCCTGATCTCGGTAATTCAAAAGTAAGGTAAGGTGAGAAATTAGCACATTCCTTTAAAATCTCAATTTATTTATAGATAAAATTATGATTTGAATGGCAAAAACCTCAACAAAGATAAAACAAATCACACATGAGAAATCAACAGTCCCTAAAATATTACTAGAATGTCGCAGATATGATAATCAGAAAATTAATTAGTCCATTCTGATATAAAAAAAATAAAAAAAGAATATTTACACTGGTAATCACTGTTCAATAAAGAGTTCTGAGTGATCCCTAATATCTATATGTTCGTAGTTCACTTTTCGAAAGATTGCATTTGATTTTTCAAATATTCGTAGCAAAACATTTCTCAAAAAAAAAGTCACTAGATTCATTCGGTGTTATTCTAAAATTAGACTTATTTGGAAAAATTATCATGTCACTGATTCGTTGTTTCATAACAATATCAATACTCGACTGACATTAAGTCGAATGTTAATAATTGTTCATAAAGATTTTCAATTTAAAATAAAAAAAGGAATTTGTTCAAAAACTTTTCATAATATTTTGAAAATTTAACTTTCTTCTTTCCTCACTTTCATTTGTTTAAATGTTACAAAAATTTGAAATTATTTTCATATGTTATTAACATTACACAAAAATTGTTGTAAACAATGTAAATTATTGCTATCCACCATCAGCTGATTAAATCATTAACTCTTCACCAAAATTTTATGTTATCAAAAATTTTCTATCACCAAAATTTTCATATAATCTCAAAAAAAATTCTCAAAAAGATTTATTATTATTATTATTAATTAATAAATTTCAAAATTTCCCTTCACTTTATTTGTAACACGTTTTCTCAACCTCTCACATGATGAATATTTTATTTGCTCATTTCCACTGTTATTATTATTATTGTTATTCCTAAATAAAAATTCATTAATTATTTATTTTAATTCATTTGCACCTTTCATCTTATTATTTTTTTTCTCGGTCAGGTTCAACAAATCTAAATTCATGTTCTTCAATTATTTATTTAGGCATACCATCGGAACTTCGAGTTGATCCAGAAAAAAAAATATTTGGATTAACAGAATAGTGTAATCTGACAAGAATATGGGGCGGTCCACATTGCCTAACCCTTCTTTTACAAATTTAGCCCTCTGGCTCTTTCAAACATATGGACATCCTTGTGTGCCCACAACTACGGGAACAAAAGCCCACTTGGATGACCCCCAAGGTCTCCACAACTTTAAGTGTCGCCAAACGCCCACAAATATCATCACCAAAATATTCCGCACACTCCGCACACAACATCATATTTTTTTATCATATATTTTTTTTTTCTTGTAATATTCTGTCAATTACTAGACTGGGTTCTTCTGTGTTCTTTTACCAATTAAATAAATTCTGGTCACTATCTCTTTGCCTCCCATTTACAAAAAATTTCCCTAACTTGATACATTAAATACCTGCCGTTCCTTTCTTTTCATCTGAATATATATAATTTCTTTAAGTGCTTTTGGAAAAAATAATTCTGAGCTCAAAAATCTTACTACTTCATTCTCATCATCCGTAAACTCATTAAAATTTATTTAAACTTCCAAACTTTTATTCAAAAATAAACGAAGTTATTTAATTAAATTCATCCACCAATTATTATTATTATTATTATTATTATTATTATTATTATTATTATTATTATTAAAAAATACTTAGGCATCATCAATGTCATAAATGATTATTATCGCCCTATTCCTTTAATAAATAAATATTTAAATCTCATCTGTAAATGATTATTATCAACATTTTCTATTATTTTTATTTAATGCATTAATTTTTTAATCACAATAAACAATTAACAATTAATTTAATTTAGTTCCTAATGTTCGGAATTATCACTCCTTAATTATTTATAACTTTAAATAGCATCGTTATTATTTATAATATTATTAACTTATTCACTTCACTCTTGATTATTATTATTATTATAAAATCAAATTATTTAAATAATCCAAGCCACAATTACTTCTGCTCTCATAATAAGAATTAAAGAAAAATACGTCTATCCCTTGGAATAATCGAAATATTTCTTGTCGGAACATGAACTAATGCCTGTCCTGACAAAAATCGTAGATCGAAAAATAAATTGTCAGACAGCAGTTCCATTTGTCATCCAGACAAATACAATCAAAAATCTAGCTACGGTGATAAATGTGTGTTGATTTCTGATCGTGACTGTTCAAAAATATGGAATTCTCTAATACTACTACTCTTGATGTAGAGGAAGGGCGCGTCCTGCGGTGGACACTATTCCAACAGTGTCTTCCCATGGCCATCTGCCGTATTCATATACCTCGTTCGTCTCCATGTCCTACCAATCCTACGAGTAGTTTTAGCGGCGCATGTTGATATACGCAGTCACTCGTTCGAAATAAGTCCCGCTATCACCAGTACCGTGTAACATGACGAAAAGTTGCTCAGTCATAGACTGGTACAGTACTCTTGTAGATTTGAGAATAAATCTCATATTCAAATAATGCGGTTTCGTTTGCACGCTAAGATAGGAACACCTATTAGCTGCATAAACAAACTGATGAAATAAAACTTCTCCTGATGAAATTCGAAGTGCCTGATGTATAGCCACCACAAGAAATACATCGTTCTGTAGGCTAACTTCTGTGAATGGTTTCGACACTACCATTACCTGACTGTAGAATATGTGACCTGAAAGTCAGTGGATATTCTAAGTCCATTCGCTGCCAAAAGTTAAGTTTGTTCACTCGAACAAAAACTAAGTCGTGCTGACCACTGGTACGGCGACTATGACCTCCGACCGTCAGAATCTCGGCGTGTATACTGTCACTTCACGTTACGTAGTTCCGCACATGAGCAAACGCTCCGTTGTAATGATGTGACTATGTTCAGAATCGCGGCCTTTATATAGTCCAGCGAGAAATTGTTCCAGAACTTTCCATCTCGTATCTCGGCTTCTACTGGACCGATTTTAACGCTTGATAGCTCAAATTCCTTCTCTTGTAATTGACAGTAAAGTGGGCTAATTTCCTAGCGTCCATCTCTTCTCCTAAAGGTAATTCCAGAAAAATATTTATCGTGACGTATGCGGGCTCAACGTCATAAACTCACGTCACTCGCCCCTGCGATGCATGCTTCCCTCAGCACACTTGAGTCTCCTCCGCGCGTTATTCAAACCATCCATTCCCTCAATCTCTTCAACTAATAACTCTTCCTTTCAAAATAATAATGTCAACAATGTCACGGACGTGTGAACGATCCGGGTATAGTACGAATAATCTTTTGACCACACTATAAGGTCATCAGCCTAATAATTTGTAGATGGCCGCCATGTATGTGTGCAAATTGATTCCGCCTATATATTCAAACATCGTGAGACCGAATTGAATGAAATTTGGTACAGACGTAGCACTAACAAAGGGAACCTCAGTGTCATGTTTTATATTGCCGCCATCTTGACGAAAGCATAATGGCGGCCTCCCAAATGATAAAAGCTTAAATCAAATTACGACCAACCAAATCATCTATTCTGTACCAAATTTCGCAAAATTATACCTTTATGTAAGAAGAAACTTTTGACCGAACTACAAGGTCATCAGTCCAAAAATTTTCGGATGGCGATCATGTATGTGTGCAAATCGATTCCCCCTTTCTATTCAAACATGGAGAAATTGAATTGAATGAAATTTGATACATAGGTAGCACTGGCAAGGGGCACCTCAGTGTCATGGTTTATATCGCCGCCATATTGACGGAAACGTAATGGCGACTACCCAAATGTTAAAATCTGAAATCAAATTAGGACCAACCTAATCATCTGATCTCTACTAAATTGTGGGGCAACATACCTTTATGTGGGAAGCATCTTTTGACTAAATGACAAGGTCATCAGACCAATAGTTTGCATATCGCGGCCATGTATGTGTGCAAATCTATTCCCCTTATCAATTCAAACACCGTGAAATCGAATTGAACGAAATTTGGTACAGTGGTAAACTTGCAAAAGGCAACTCAGAGTCATGTTTTATATCGTCGCCATCTTGACGAAAACGTAATGGTGGCCACCCAAATGTTAAAAGTCTAAATCAAATTACGACCAACCTGATCATCTGATCTGTGCCAAATTTTGCAACATTATAGTTTTATGAACGAAGAAACTTTTGACCTAACTACAAGGTCATCAGTCCAATAATTTGTGGATGGCGGCCATGTATATGTGAAAAACGATTCCCCTATCAATTCAAACGCGGTAAAACTGAATTGAACGAAATTTGGTACAGAGGTAGCACTAGCAAAGGGCACCTCAGGGTCATGCTTTATATCGCCGCCGTCTTGACGGAAACGGAATGGCGGCCACCCAAATATAAAAGCTTAAACCAAATTACAACCAACCTAATTATTTGATCTCTACCAAATTTTGCAACAACATACCTTTTGTGAGAAGCATCTTTTGACTGAATTAGAAGGTCATCAGCCCAATAGTTTGCAGATAGCGGCCATGTATGTGTGCTAGTCGATTCACCATATCAATTCAAACACGGTGAAATCGAATTGAATGAAATTTTGTACAGAGGTAGCTCTAGCAAAGGGCACCTCATATTCATGTTTAATATCCGTATAACACGTTGTACTTAAACAGGCTACTACAACCAACATTCAATTATAGCCTACTCCTTGAAAAGGACAAAGAGTTATAACAATACCCATGCATTTAGGAGAAAGTAGGCTCTATGTTCTTTACTGAACAACTTGGTTTTTAAGCTGATTTTTTCGCTGAGTTTCAAAATTCTCGTCTATGTCGTTTAATAGATACACGCTCCGCTTGGAATTCATCTACCCGCACTTTTTGCCCCCTGTCACCTCATAATATACAACACATCGAAAAACCCTTAGACATGTGTCTGCTTATTCATCTAAACATTAGTTAATATACCAAGTATCACATCCCCAAATGAAACCACTCGTGATATATTGTTATTCAATGAAATGCAGGTTTAACCCCCTTAACACCACTTTAGAACCTGAATATCCAATAATCCTTACTTAGTGGACGTTTTCGACATACAGCGAACATATTCCCAAAATGTCATGTGTTCATCTTCTATAGTTTTGGCTGGGCGATGATGAGTGGGTGAGACACAGGTCATTTTCTTTCATTCTTTTTTTCAGAATTTCACCCCTCCCCATTGGCCCCTTTATTTGGATTTATGAAAGAACGTTCAAACACCTATTTACTTATTAGCCTATTTTCAATTTAAAAAAATATAGGCTTATGAGATCACCTTTTGTCCGTGTGTGTGTGCGTGTGTGTGTGTGTGAGAGAGAGAGAGGTGTGTGTGTGTGTCCCCCTAATAAAATCTAAACCGCTGGAGCGATTTCAGTGAAACTCGGTACGTTCATAGCATTATTCCCGGCGAACTCGACCGTGCCCTTCAAATTTTGTTACGTCTTACCAATCCAACATGGCGGCTGTGTGAAATATTTCACTAGCATTCAATATCTCCGAAACTATTGCTGATATCGCTCTGAAATTGTGTACGGTGATAAAGGGCACTACTAGAAGTTCGCCTATGGGACTTACCAAAACCTGTTGAATACAAAACCAACATGGAAGCCAAGCGAAGTTGAGACTTTTAAATAGACTTTTCTCGCGACTTAACTATCCAAACGTAATGAAACATGGTAAAGCAAATGTTTATACACATTGCAATGCACTGGAGTCTAATTTAGTTCAATTGTTTACATAACCTCAAAATGGCGGCTGTGCGAAATATTTCACTGGCATTCTATATCTCCGAAACTATTACAGATATCACCCTGCAATTTTGTACGGTGATAAAGGGCACTGATACAAGTTTACCTATGTATAATTCATAAACCTGTAAAGTACAAAACAAACATGGCGACCAAGCGAATTTGAAATATTTTAATAGACTTTTCTCGTGAGTTAACTCTCTGAGCGCAGTGAAATGTGATACAGCAAATGATTTTGCAGATTGTAATGTATTGCCATCTAATTTAATTAAATTGTTTATATAACCTCAAGATGGCGGATGTGCGAAATTTTAAAATTAAGTTTTTATTTCTTGTGTCGTAATCATGCGATCGAAGTGAAAGTTGGAATAATGAACCTAGGCAATAAGTGTCCTTGAATGGTACATAACTCTATGGCCTATACATAAAACAATCCTAAATGGCAAGCTTCCGAAATATTTAGACGGTTCTCAATATCTATGAATCTTTTACAGCAACCAAACTGAATTTTTATGTTCATAGAGACTATGAACATATGTTCACCTATAGGACTTTCAGTAACCTGATGAGCACGAATCCAACATGGCGGTGATGCGAAGTATAAATATTTAAATGGACGTTTCTCGCGAATTAACTATCCGAGTGCCGTGAAACGTTGCACGTTAAATGCTTACACAAATGTTGATCCACTGGCATATAATTTATTTCAATTGTTTGCATAATCACAAGATGGCTGCTGTGCGTAATTTTAAAATCTCGTTTTTACTTCTTGTGTTCTAATCATGCGATTGAAATTTGAATACCACACGTACAGAATAATCTTAATATAATAGTACAAATATAAAAATCCAATCTGGCGACCATCTGAAATATTTAGACGGTTCTCAATATCTATGAATCTGTTACAGCAATTAAACTGAAATTGTGTATGTTGATAGAGGCAATTAACATGAGCAGGATATATGAAAATAGGCTGTATAGTTCTTCACGGAACTACTTGTTTTTAAGCTGTTTTTCCCCTGAGTTTGATGAGTTAGTGTGTCAGTCAGTCAGTTAGGACAATTTCTTTCCTTTTTTCATCCAGAATTTCACCCCTCCCCATGCGCCCTTTATATCGGATTTATGAAAATACGGTCGACCACCTATTCACGTATTTTAAGCTGATTTTTCCCGCATACTTTCAAACTTCTTGCCTATGTCGTTTAAGAGATACACGCTCCGTTAAGAATCCTTCAACACCCACTTTTCACCCCTTTAACCTCATAATATACACCTCATCGAAAAACCCTTACACGCGTGTCTGGTTATTTTTAATTATTAGTTTATATGCCGAGTAATACATCCCCAAATGAAACCACTCGTGATATATTGTTATTCAATGAAGTGCAGGTTTCACCCCTTAACACCCCTTTAGAACCGGAATATCCAAAAATCCTTCCGTAGTGGATGTTTTCGACATACAACGAACATGTCCCCAAAATTTCATGTTTCTAACTTCAATAGTTTTGGCTGGGCGATGATAGTCAGACAGTGAGGACATTTCCGTTAATTATATTATTTTTTCAGAACTCACCCCTCCCCATGGGGCCCTTTAATTGGATTTATGAAAGAACGGTCGAACACTTATTTACATATTTTAAGCTGTTTTTTTCCTGAGTTTGATGAGTGAGTGAGTGAGTAATTCAATCAGTCAGTTAGGACACTTTCTTTCCTTTTTTCAGAATTTCTTCCCTTCTCATTGGCCCCTTAAATTAAATTTATGGAAAAACGGTCGAACAACTATTCACTTATTTTTCTAAACTGATTTTTTCCCGCTGACTTTCAAACTTCTCGTTTATGTCCTTTAAGAGGTACACGCTTCGTTAAGAATCCTTCAACCCCCGATTTTCACCGCTTTCACCTCATTATATACACCACATCAAAATCCCTTAGACACATGTTTGCTTATTTTTAATGATTAGTTTATATGCCGAGTATTACATCCCCAAATGAAACCAGTCGTGAGATATTGTTATTCAATGAAATGCAGGTTTAACCCCCTTAACACCCATTTAGAACCTGAATATTCGAAAAGCCTTCCTCAGTGGGCATTTTTGACTCACAACGAACATAACCCCAAAATTTCACGTTTCTAACTTTAATAGCTTTGGTAGGGCGATGATGATTCAGTCAGTCAGGACACTTTGTTTTATATAAGAGATTAGTTAAAACATAATCCACTTCGGCCATTCACCACGAGATCGTCCAATTTCACACTTATTAGTTTGCAATTACACTTTGAGCAGTTTCACAGTTCACCAGTTGTTAATCTCGGCGTATTACCAGATATATTTCACAGATATATACTGTTTCGGCCGGGAACGGGGTTGGTCGAACAAAAGGGTGTAATTGGTAAATTTGGAAGGTGTGGTCCAATCGGGAGAGTTTTAGTGAATGTGTCGTAATTCGGGATGGGGGCGTGTACGGGGGAGTTGTGGCAGACGGGAGAAGCTTTGGTTTGTCGGGAGGGCGTTATTTAGGGGATGCGTTAATTAAGTGAGCTATTAGCGCTCAGAGTGAGTGTTGCGAGTACGCGCTTTTACTATTAGTTGACGGCGCACGGCTCGGCTCGATAGAACTCAAGGTTGCGGCAATGAAATGGAATACTGCCTACACGGCGATTCTATAATTACAAGCACTGGAGGGTCAAGGTGTAGGGAGTCAGGAGGTAAAAAGAAGTGTGGAATAAAAGTGTACAATGAGTGTGTAGTGTAAATGGTCAATGGTTAATTAGACCGTGATGTTATATTTAGGGACGTTTGAGTACACAAGTGTAAATGTGGTTTATACAACAATGAATTGGGGTGCACGTGGACAGGAATACACTTGGCAATGTGGTGTAATAGGACTCTGAGATGCACACTTACCTGTAGGTGAGAGTCAGGATGCAAACGGGCGTAGCCACGGGCAGCGACAGACGGTTGGTTCAGATGAGACCTCTCTTTTATGTCTTTCAGCATTGCTGACTCAGTATTACTCCACATGTTGTCGTCCCAAATACTTGTAAGTGTAAATTGTATGTGTGTGGTGCAAGCTCTTGGCCAACCACCTGTAATAAGTGGTCGCCTGCTTGCTGTGTTAAGATGGTGTTCTGGATTTTGTTGTATCTCCAACTGGGGTAGTTTTGGGGCAGAAGGGGGTGTTTGGTGTTGGGGTTGAGTCGTAGCTTTGTTGGTTTGAGTTCTTGTTGCGTTAGTGGATTCGCAGCTTGTGGGTGAGCGTGGGTTCAGTGGCGTAAGCTACATCTCCCTTGGGGGTGCGTAAAGGTCCTAGGGTCCTGGGGGTGTAAGGACCCAGAGCCTGAACAATACTCGGATCACTTATTAAACGTGAAGTTCGTACGGTTCCTTCACGAGCGAAAACGCGCCTCCATCTTTGGAAAATCCAACAAAACAACAGTTCGTCTCTCAGCAATCGCTGAATGCGTGTGTGCCGGAAGTACTTTTGTAGTCATGCAGCGATTGAAGTCCTGAGTTCGCAACTCTGCGACGTTAATACAATAAATATTACCAAAATCAAGGTTGTCTGATTCCTGTCTTATGAGCGAGTTGTATTCGGCGTAGAAATGTCTTCTTATCAAGATGTAACAAGTTGAAGATAAAATCATGGGCTAAAAGAACGTAACTCTTGGTCACCACCGAAATCATGCTAGGCAAATGAGGCGGGTTCGACCTCTCGATGGTTCCTTCTGCATGTTTAAGATGAAATCCAAATATCTGGGAACTTGAAATATCGTCGGACATGAGGCTTACGGGCTAAATAACATCTTTATCTATGATAATTTGATGGTCTAGGAAGTCGAAGGCCTTCCTATAGTCTAGGAAGACGGTGTGGAATATTCTTTCGAAGTCTAAGTGCTTCTCTGATGTCATCAAGCAGATTTTTGATTGCCTGTACGGTGGATCTGCCTTTCCTAAAGCCAAATTGGTGGTCTGGTATTATGAGGACCGTTTATGCTGTTAATCTGCTGTTGTTGTTTGAGTCTTCAGTCTTTGACTGGTTTGATGCAGCGCTCCTTGCCTCCCTGTCCTGAGGTAATCGTTTCATCTCTACATAGCTACCACACCCTACATCCGAGGCAATCTGTTTAACATATTCTAACCTTGGTCTAGCCCTATAGTTCATGTCCTGGACCCTACCTTCCATAACTCAGCTTGCTATTCCTGGGTGTCATGGTGTGTGTCCTACCAAACTATCTCTTCTCTTCATTAGCAGTCGCCAGAAACATCTCTCCTCTCCCACTCGTCTCAATACCTCTTCCTTTGGAACCCTATCTACCCATCTGACCTTCATCATTCTCCTGTAACACCACAATTCAAAACCTTCAATTCTCCTCTTTTCTGCTGCACCAATAGTCCAAGTTTCACTTCCATAGAGTGCCACGCTCCAGACAAAGGCCTTCAAAAATGACTTCCTATTACCTAAATCGATATTCGATATCAACGGATTCCGTTTCTGTAGAAATGCTATTCTTGCCTGAACCAACCTACTTTTTATATCCTCTTTGCTTCGTCCATTACTGGTTATTTTACTTCCTAAATAACAGAAGTCTCCTACTTCCTTCAGTTTTTCACCTGCCAATTTGAGGTCCATTGACGTTTCTGATTTATTTCGGCTGCATTCCAATATTTTTGTTTTATATTTATTAATTTTCATCATCAATTCTTTCCTCTAGACGGAGTCCATACAGTTCAAAAACTCATTTAAATCCTCAGGCGCGTCAGCTAAGATGACTATGTCATCGGTAAATCTCACAGTTGAGTTGAAATTATTTCTCCTTGAATCTTCACTCCCACTTTAATTTCTTATCCAATTTCCTTCAATCCTTGTTCAATATAAAGATTGAAAATTATGGGTGATAAGTTGCAGCCTTGCCTTACACCTTTCTGAATACCAGCTTCTCTCTCATGTCCTTCAGCTCGAATAACTGCTGTCTGGTTTCTGTATAGATTATATATCACCCTCCTATCCCTGTACTTTACTCCAATTGATTTCAAAATGTCAAACAATTTAGTCCAAGGAACGTTATCAAAAGTCTTTTCTATGTCTATATATGCCACGAACGTTCCCTTATATTCCCTTATTCTATATTTCAAAATCAGCCTAAGACTTGGTACAGCTTCCCTTGTTCCTACATTTCTCCTGAAACCAAACTGGTTTCTATCTGGCTTTCCATCTATATATTTAAAACACTAAGCTGTTTTTTGTACACACGAGATTGTGAAAACGACTTAACCGATTGGCTTCGTAAGACATTCTAACGAAAGCTCTTGGCATGCAGATTTGCAGAGTTTCTTTAAAAGGAAAATATATGTTACGGTATATTTTTAAATGATTAAAGAAATAT
Source organism: Meconema thalassinum (assembly GCA_946902985.2). Classification (NCBI taxonomy): domain Eukaryota; kingdom Metazoa; phylum Arthropoda; class Insecta; order Orthoptera; family Tettigoniidae; genus Meconema; species Meconema thalassinum. The sequence continues at coordinate 57,739,898 of OX336390.1, forward strand.
GTAATATTTGACACTCCCACGCATGCGCACAATGGCCTTTCTCAACCAGGAAAATGGCGATTCCGGTCGCGTCTAACTGAGATCTTTGTTTATGAGAATTAAAAAGGGTCTCCAATAATGTTAATTATGTTTTTACAATATGCATTGAATTAGAATTATATTAAATAAACCACGAATTGAAGGACTTAAACTGCAGGTTGAGTGTGTATACTGGTTAGATAGCTTAATACTGAAGTGTCCCATAGTTGTCTGGCTGGCCAAGGGGATAAGTTTACTGCCTAGAAATATGTATTATGCATGATCGAGAGGTTTCGATTCCCACCTCGGATATGTTTTTTTATTTTCGTTTTCTGCCTTCCTACGATTGGTATTGCATTGTAGAAACATATTTCACTTTTATCATTCCCGTCAAGTAACGAATTCTCTGTTGCCATCCTTTGCATGGTCGAGAGGGTTCGATTCCCACCTCGGTTATGTTTTTTTATTTTCGTTTTCTTCCTTCCTACGATTGGTATTACATTGTAGAAACATACTTCACTTTTATCATTCCCGTAAAGTAACGAATTCTCTGTTGCCATCCTTTGCATGGTCGAGAGGGTTCGATTCCCACCTCGGATATGTTTTTTTTTGTTTTCTTCCTTCCTACGATTGGTATTACATTGTAGAAATATATTTCACTTTTATCATTCCCGTAAAGTAACGAATTCTCTGTTGCCATCTATATATTTAAAACACTAAGCTGTTTTTTGTACACACGAGATTTTGAAAACGACTTAACCGATTGGCTTCGTATGGCATTCTAACGAAAGCTCTTGGCATGCAGATTTGCAGTGTGTCTTTAAAAGGAAAATATATGTTACGGTATATTTTTATATGTTTAAAGAAAAATGTAATATATGTGGCTATTGCGCGTTGCCACAATGGCGTTTCTTCATGAGAGAAATGGCGGATAAACGATCCACCGTATCGTAGTGTGATCTTTGTTTATGAGAATTGAAAAGGGAAATATCGCTTATGTTGTATCCCGATATATACTGGAATAGAATCATGAAATAAGGGAAATATTGATGAACTATAACTGGCAGTTGAGTGCGTTTGTTGTTTACGTCACTTAATATTGCACTCTAATTTCGTTGTTTGGGTGGCTCAGCGGCTAACATTGTGGACAACGAAATTGATTATGCATCGTCGGAGGAGTTTGATTCCCACCTCAGACATGTAATTTTATTTCCCAATTATTCTATCTTGCAATTGGTATTACATTGTCTAAACATATGTTACGTTTATTATTCCCGTAAGGTAAGGAATTCTCCATGATTTACGTTGCCAGATACTTTTAAATTATTAAATAAAAATCGGCATAATCGCTTCGCCTTGAGAGAAAATTGTCGAACATAATTCATTTGATGGACTCAGACATCGTGGTCACTCAGCGCCGTCTACTTTGGTGTGTGAGTGTAAACCTTTCTCTGATAACCTGTGTTAATGTGATGGCTGTATTGATGTGTGCATTTGTAATTAGTATGGGGAATGGAGAGTTGACGACTGAGGCTTTAAGTTAGGAACTATCCCGGTATTTGCCTGGAGTGGAAGTGGGAAACCACGGAAAACCACATCCAAGATTGTTGAGATGGGAATCAAATTTTGCTCTTCTTAGGTTTGCCTCAAGAGTGCGCCCCGTTCCAGCCCTCAGACCAGAATTAAATTTCTTGGCAGAGCAGGGATCGAACCTGGAATCTGGGGGGATAGCTCAGAATGTAGCCTTAAGACTGGGCTTCCCTGTGTTAATACGATCTTTGAAAATCACTGAACATATAATTCTAAAACTCCCTCCATTACGGTGGCTGGCGAAGTGAGTCCATGCTCATTCCAGTAGTGGCGAAGTGATTCTATGCTCCCTTGCATAATTTACTGTCATGGAAATGCAAAGTATTGTACCTTCTACAGGTGATGGAAATTGATTATTTAGAGCAGTTTCATTCTGTTTATTTCAAAATGAAGTTCGTCATCCTGAGTTGCGTTTGCAAGCAAATTGCTAAAATTGCAAGGATTTTATTATTGGCGATCAGTCTCATCGCATTCTCATCAGCAACCAACTTGAGAATGGAAGTCTCTGAACTTAGTTGTATAAGTGAATATTATTGTTTATTGATTATTATTTTAGAGTACATAACAATGAGTCTAACCACGCAGTTGATTTTGGCAATGGAAGTAAGTTATTATTTGCTATTTAATATTTGGCTGCTGCGTTGATGCCGGCCACTATAGTATTATTTAATATGACGTTAATTTGGGGAGAAATGCTGCTATAAATAAACCCATTTTACGAAATAGAACATTAGCCGCAAACAAGTGGGAAATCGGAGAAAAATACGAAGCCACTTTCAAACTCCAATATGAATACGGCATTTCAGATACAATTCCAGATACTATACCGTTACAGTGTAGGGTCCTTGACGAACAAATGTAAACATTGTTCTGCACTGTATTTCTCTCGAGAGAAATCTACACTTGGTTACTTTGACCTTTGCTGTTGTAATGGTAAAATTAATCTGACTAAATATAAAATATTTGACATGCTGCAACAATTATTTTTCACTGGAGATGATATCTCAAGGAATTTCAGAGAGACTAATCGGCAGTACAAGGCTATGTCCTTCGTTTCATTTGGTGCCAATGTTACTGTGCCACACCCATACGGTCCACATTGTTTTAAGATGTATGGAGGTGCACATCATCGCATTTCTTCGTTATATTCCAAAATTATATGTGACGGTTTGCGGCCAGTTTTATTAGACTCCTCAGAGTTCTTGAATTCATTGGAACTAAATGACTTGCCTCCACATATTTCAAACGCTTGAACCGTTATGCTGCTTAGAAATCTGAACGTTTCCCAAGGGCTCCTAAATGCAACTATATTGCATGGATTTGGAAATAATAAGTGCAGTTAAAATTAGGCAGAGAGGTCTAATCCTTCTACTTGATTTAACAGCATCCGATAAAACACTATCATTTTGTTATAAGAGGCAATATTTTCCAATTTATTTGGCATACTCTGTCACAATCAATGAAGCTCAAGGGAAAACTCTGGAACGTATAGGTCTCAATTTGCCTCATCAATTTTTCAGTCATGGCCAGCAGTATTTTGAAATGTTGAGAGTGCAATCTTTTGACGCCCTTATAGTTTCAATAGAGCCAAAAAATAATCGCACAAAGAATATATAGTAGGCCTACATAAGAAAATTCTTCAGTAAATATTTTTCTATTGACCGTCATTTTTGACGGGTTTCAACTAGTCCTCTTTTAAATTATTCTAGACAGAATCTTTGCAGCATGAGTAATCAAGCTGGAAGTGAAACTCAATCGGCACATCATCTATGCCTGGTGCTTTGTTCCTGCTTAAGTCTTCCAATGCTCTGTCAAATTCTGATCTAAATATTAATTTTCCTTCCCCATCCTCATCAATTTTCTTTTCTCTTTCCATTACATAATTCTCAATCTCCTTTCTCTTATACAAACACTCTATGTGAGATTTCCATCTATCAATCTTTTGTTCCCCTATCTTTTAGAGGTTTTCCATCTGAGTCCTTTATATCACAGCACTTAGTCTTCCTTTCCCCAAAAGTACTTTTAATCCTTCGATAAGCAGTATCTACTTTTCCTAATTCCAGCTAATTTTCTATACCTACACATTTGTCTTTCAACCATTCTCCTTTCACTTCCTTTCACTTCTTGTTAACCTCATTTCTCAGACGTCTCTATTCTGCTCTTTCCCTTTCATCTCTTACATTCTTGTGCTTCCGCCTTTCGTCCATTAATTTTACTAAGTTATATCCTGCGTAATTCACGGTTTTCTACCTTTTGTTATTTCCTACCTATGTTTTCTTCTGAAGATTTTGTTATTTCATTCTTCAAAAGTGCTCACTCCTCTGCAATTGATTCTTGTTCAGGGGTTTTCATTATGCCTTCCCTTATACTCGTCTTGAATCGTTTGTTCACGTTTCTCTTTCAGTCTGTCTATTGCCCACTATTTGGGGGTTGACTTTTCTTCAATTTCTTCAACTTAGGTCTGCATTTCGTAACAACCAGATTGCGGTCAGACTATATTTCAGCACCAGGATATGTTTTCAATCCAAAATCTGGTTTTAAAATGAAGTCGATTTGGTAACGGCCTGAATCTCCTGGTCTCATCCATGTGTATCTCCTTATATTGTGGTTATTGAATAAGATGTTAGCTATGTCCAACTCATGCGTGGTACAGAATTCCATCAGCCTGCTTCCTCTATCTCTCTTTTCACCCAATCCACATTCGCCGACTATTTTCCATTCTCTTCCTATTCATACCACAGCATTCCCATCTCCCTTTACTATAATATTTTTATCACCCTTGACATACCTCAGAACTTCACCCGTTTCTTCGTAGACCTTTTCAACATCTTCACCATCAGCTTGACTGGTGGGCATTTAGACTTGTACCGTTGTGGTGCAAGTAGGTTTTGTATTGATTTTTGCTACAACAGTCCGTTCACTATATTGCTTATAATATTCTATCCGCTGTCCAAGTTTCATAGTCAATATGAGACCAACCTCTGCTTGACTTCTGTTTGATTTAGTGCTAATGATCCTATAGTCTCCTGACCAAAAGTCCTGATCTTCCTGCCAGCGCATTTCACTAATTCCAACCAAATTCAACCTATCCATTTCGTTTCTAAGTTTTCTAATCTCCCACTGCCTATCAGACTTCTAACATTCCACGCTCCGATCCGTAGAATAACAGATTTCCTCTTTGTCACTTTTGTGATGTTAACTCCCCTCGAGAAGACCCCACCAGGAGATGCGAACGGGGGGCTAGTTAACCTCCGGATTGAAATTTTACAAGAGAGGAGGCCATCATCACATGTAATTATGTATACAGAGGTGCATATCCTCGGGAAGAGCATTACGGCTGTAGTTTCCCGTTGCTTTCAGCCATGCAGCAGAACGCAGTGTAGCCACTAAGTTGGCTAATATTACCAATATCTTTACCGTCAATATGACAAGTAAAGAATTGATTTATTCTGAAAGGCTGCAACTCCCCTTCAGAATAAAGCAGCAAAGGAATTCTACTAACTTAACAAAAATGCTAACATTCTACTAACAAACAAATCCTAAAATTCTAATAACGATAAAGTATTAAAATTTTACTAACAAAAAAAATTTAATATTCAACTAACGACAAAATTGTAAAAATCTACTAACGGTAAAATACTAAAATTCACATAAAAAAACTTAGTTTTCAGAGTTATTAACAGCTTCCCCATCCTCCTTTCAATGAAAGGCCGTGAATTGAAAACGCTTCAATTAGTGGAGTATTATTCCGTTCAAATTCAGGTTACTGCGCCTAAAGTTGGTGTTCTGGACAAAACTGGATGTGAGCAAATATGTAACATTCCAACTCACTTCAGAAGTGTATGCCACAGCCAGGAAGGTAGGCTAAGAGGAGACTATGACTACTTGCTGTAGGATTGTTGAGTAGGGCATGACCGCTCCACGGGAAGCTATTCCCTAAAATCATTTCTTTGAACCTGATGGCTATACAGGGTGTAACTAAATATGTGTGAAAGCTCCGAAGATTTGATAGAGGACCTGAAAACGAGCAAAACATCTCCGGTAAACATGTAGTGTATGTGTCTTCGTTGCCGTGTTACAAACACTGTTTGTGGTGTACATAACACAGACGGCGGCACGATTTTGTCATTTGTGGAGGGCACACAGGCCACTTGCACGTTTCGTCGCTATTCAAGTCCTAACAAATGGGTAGGGCGTGAGGGACCGACACCGTGGCCTGCTTGTTCTCCCGATCTCAAACCATTAGACTTCTAGTTATGGGGTCATTTAAAGGCCATTGTGTATGCCACACTATTCATAACGTGGACAAGCTGCGTCAGCGAATAGAGCAAGGATGTCAGGACATACGACAGACGCCGGGAATATGGGATCGTGTGAGACAGTTAATGATGCGGCGCATAGACGCCTGCATTACAGCTCGTGGTTGCCATTTGAGCACCTGCTGTAGAGAACTATAAGTAGTAACGTACACTTTATCCACACAAATACCAACCTGCACAGTGAAGCGGTCTGTGTTATGCACACCACAATCAATGCTAGTGGCATGGAAACGAAAGCAAATACACCATTTGTTTACAGGACATGGTTTGCTTGTTTTCAGGTCCTCTATCGAATCCCCGGAGCCTTTCCACATGTTTAGTTACACCTGCATTGTCCATTACATGAAGAAGCTATATAATTGAAGGCAGAGATTGAGATGCAAAGTACCAGTAGAATGTAAGACAACATTCTATATCAGTTCTTCATGGAACTAGTTGGTTACTAGATCAGTAAATATTCTTGCTAATTATTTATTTCATTTTTTGCCTGTTACAGATTCACCCTCATATTTCTTCGATATCTGATGATGTATGTGACAACATTCAATCTCCTAACCATCGCACTTCTAAATCTAGTACCATCAAACAGTTCCCTACAACTGGAGTTCCGAAAGAGCAACAATACCCATACAATCTCAACGGTAATCTCCGCCTTAATTGACAGTCATGTTTATGAATGTAATAATATTTTAACCATCTACATGGACAGAGATAACCCCAACTGCATCTCCCAAACATCACTCCTTCTGATACACCAGCAACGTTACACCGGTGTGCAGTTGGTAGTTGGAAGTACAACGCAAAAGAACTTGCAGCTCACCAGGAGTAACTTTTATCTGCTGTTGTTTCACCAGTGTTCCTGGGATATTGTTCATCAGGGTGTTACTCATCTTAATGCACTCTCTGGTTTGAATCCGAAAGGAAGGTTCCTGGTGATTATTATATCTGACATAGACAAATGTGTGCATGATGTATTTAACAAATTGTGGCAGTTCAAGATACTGAATGCAGTGGTCACAGTATCCATCTCAACAACTGGAAATGAAGATCACATCAAGACATACACCTACACTCCTTTCGGAAATGGAGGTAAGATTGTTGCACAGGATGTAACGAATGGAAATGCAAGTAACTTGTACACACGGAAACCACTCAATATTCAACGCAATGTTATCAAGTTATCTACTCTGTCACGACCTGAGTTCAAGGAAACGCCTCAAGGTGTAAAGTATTTTGGACTAGAAGGAGAAATTCTCACCTCATTTATTTCTCACATCAACGGTGTACCGGAGGTCATTGAAGATAAAAGACATTATGAAGTTCGGAAAATTAAAAATGGTGTAATAGATATTAGCCTTGTTAAGTTCAGGGTTACGGTTGAATTGTCAAGGTTTCAATTATATCCACACATCTTTGACGGGAGAGTGTTCCTAGTGCCCAAAGCTACACGCCGACCTCAGTACCAGAACTTATTTCTTCCATTTGATCGTTTGACTTGGTCTTTCATGATCTGCAGTGTACCATTGGTAGCCATTTTATGGTATCTAATTCAACGTATTAAGGGGACACCAGAGAGTATTTCAAACAATATGTTTAACTCTTTCTCCATTTGCTTGACAGGATCCTTAAATATTATTCCAAGGGCGTTGCCTGACAGACTTAGTATGTTGTTCTACGTGTTCTTCAGTATTGTTGTTACCAACGCGTTCCAAGGTTCCCTGACTGGTATTCTGAGCATCGTCCGGACACATCCTGAAATAGACACTTTCCAAGAGCTGTACAAAAGTGGTTTGAATGTGGTTCATCCGAATGGCTGGCAGAGTATGATAGTGTCTAAATTAGAAGTTGCTTGCCCACAACTAATTGAAAGACTTTCAACTGAAGTTAACGGCAAAAGCTGGAGTCAGTATCTGGATGATATTTGGTTTCATAGAAACGTGTCTGTAGTCATGGATAGGATTCGGGCTGAGTGGGAGATTGGACAGAAACAGAAAGCTCAGAACGGGAAAAACTTAATCCATGTAATGAAAGACGATATACCAGGAACTATGTATGCTTACGTTACTTCAGAAAATTCTCCTTACAGCGGAGCGTTGTCAGCGACTGTCCAGCGTATGGTAGAAATGGGGCTGCACGGTAAGTTGCGCAATATTAAGTTGGATTCGTTGAATTTGGCCAAGTATCATCAACATCGAGATATGAACCCGATGCCCGAGAAATTCTCACTTGACCACCTGCAAACAGCTTTCTACATCCTGCTCTTGGGATATGTTTTGTGTATTGTGTGCTTAATAGTGGAAGTGTGTATACGGTCAATTGTTAACACAACCCCTGAGAACAGCTTTCCAAAGCCTGTTTCACGGGCACGCTGTAGGTGGTAACTGGTTAAGGATGAAGAGTGTACATGTTGTTAACATAGCCTCTGTGTTCAGCTTACTACGTCCTGTTTCTGGTATATGAGTAATCCGTTTGCATAGGCCGCTACGTGCATCATAAGCGAAACCGAGGAAATGCAGAAAAACTCTATATGACCGAACTATATAAGCTAATCAGCAAAACAATCCTATTCGGTTAAAATCTGTGAAATCTATGGCTGAGTCTTCTGTCCCAAATCATGGATTAAAATATTGACTTATCAGGTTTTGCACAAGTTTTGTGCAATTCGCGACTTTTTCACCCGTGACGGCGAGAGTCGTTAATGATACTTCGGTCGCATAACCCGCTATTTTGTTGAAATTACGAATTGCATTAAGATAGAACTTAGAGTTGGATAAAGAAATAGTTTCAATTTGGTTTATTGGAAAAATTATATATTGAAAAAATAGAACGTACAAAGGGTTAATTAAATGAAGAAAGCAATTATTTTGTAAAATTAAACTTGACTTAATTCCTGATGTCGCTCATGGAACATAGAGTATCTCCATCTGGTTCTATTGACAGCCAACCTCTTCACCTCGATCCATATCATGTACTGATCTTCGCGACGCATGTTTGGGTCTCCTTCTCTTCCTTGTACCCTGTGAGATTCAATCCAATGCCTCTCTTTCAATGGCTTCATTCCCCTTTCTCAGTGAATGCCCGGTCCTTAACCATTTCCGCCTTTTGATTTGTATGGACATCTCAATGTACCCCATCCTTCTCCAAACTTCATGGTTGGAGATTACTTCCGGCCAGAAGACATTGAGTATCTTCCGTAAACAGCGGTTGACAAAGGTCTGCAACCTGTAGGTAATTACTCTGCGTACTTTTCAAGTCTTGCGCCAGTACGTAACAGAACGAATTTGACATTAATTCGGAAATTGCGAGGTTAGTCCTCATAGATATTCTGTTTTTCTTCCACACCGGATAGAGCCGAACAAAGGGGCCATTTGCTTTCTGAATACGTTGCGAGACATCCTGTGCTGCTCCTCCTTCTGTGGCCCCTACACTGCCCAAATAAGTAAAGCTATCCACATCGCCTATAGATTCACCCCTGAAAACAATAGGTCTAGTTTGTTGGTGTTCGTTCTTAAAGCCTTGGTCTATTTTGAGTTTATCCTGAGTCCCACATTTTTTCCTTCTTCTACCAAGTCTTGAAGGTTTGTCTGCATTTTCCCATGTGCTTCACACAGAAGACACAAATCGTCAGTAAATTCCAGATCTTCCAGCCTATTTGTGAATCCCCACTGGATTGCTTAGCTTTATTATTGAAATGTTCATTTCGATCGGATGATTACAGCACCAAGAAACAAAAACTTAATTTTGAAATTTCGCACAGCTGCCATCTTGTGGTTATGAAAACAATTGAAATATATTAGATACCAGTGGATTAACTTTTGTATAAGCATTGAACATGCAATGTTTCACTGCACTCGGATGGATAAATAGCGAGAAACGTCCATTTAAATATGTATAATTCGCGTCGCCGCCATGTTGGACTTGTGCTCACCATGTTACTGAAAGTCCTGTAGGTGAACTTATGTTCATAGCCTCTATGAACATAAAAAAAACAATGAGTTTGATTGCTGTAAACGATTCGTAGATATTGAGTACCGTCTAAATATTTCGGATGCTCGCCATTTTGGATTGTTATGTGTATCGGCCATAGAGTTATATAGCATTAAGGGAAAATTATTGCGTAACTTCATTATTCAAACTTTCCCTACGATTGCATGATTACGACACAAGAAATAAAAACTTAACTTTTTAAATTACGCACAGCCGTCATCATGAGGCCATGTAAACAATTGAACTACATTTGATGGCAGTGCATTATAATATGTATAATCATTTACTGAACCACATTTCACTGTGCTCAGAGAGTTAAATCACGAGAAATGTCTATTAAAATGTTTCAAATTCGCTTGGCCGCCATGTTCGTTTTGTACTTTACAGATGTTTGAAAGTTACATAGATAAAATTGTACCAGTGCCCTTTATCGCCGTACAAAACTTCAGGTGATATCTGTAATAGTTTCTGAGATATAGAATGCCGGTGAAATATTTCGCACAGCCGCCGTTTTGAGGTTATGTGGACAATTGAACTAAATTAGATGCCAGTGCATTACAATGTGTATAAACATTTTCTGTACCAAGTTTCATTATGTTTGAATGGTTAAATCGCGAGAAAAGTCTATTTAAATGTCTCATTTGAGCTTGGCCGCCATGTTGGTTTTGTAGTTACCAGGTTTTTGAAAGTTTCATAGGCGAACATCAAGTAGTGCTCTCTATCACCGTACACAATTTCAGGGTGATATCGATAATAGTTTCCGAGATACCGAATGCTAGTGAAATATTTCGCACAGCCGCCATGTTGGATTGGTGAGACACAATAATATTTGAAGGGCCAAAATGGTGCTATGATCTTACCGACTTTCATTGAAATCGCTCTAGCCGTTTAGAAGTTGTTAGGGGGACACACAACATCACACACACACACGGACAAAAGGTGATCTCATAAGCCTATTTAAAAAAATTAAAATAGGCTAATAATATGGTTGGCGACAGGATACTCTTGAATAGTCCCTCATGAATGACTCTGTAAACACGGTAAGTTTCCTGAATGAGATTAATAATTTGTGACGGCACTCCATATCGCTTCACTTTTTACCACATGGATTCTCTACTGATCCATTCAAAGTCTTTCTCGAAGTCAACGAACACTGCGTAGAGTTGAGATGACCATTCAACAAACTCCTCCAAAATTATCCTCAAGTTGTTTATTTGGTCGACACATGAATGATTCTATCGATAACCTGTCTGTACACATCGGAGTCTTTGGTTTACATACTCTTTAATTCTGTATAGCAGAACCCTGGTGAATACTTTGCTAGGTATTGATAGAGGTTGTTACAGGTCGACGTATCCCCCTTCTTCAGCAACTTCACCATCAACCCACACCTCCAGTCTATCGGCATTTCTCCATTTAGCGGCTGCAACATATTGGCTGTGGAATCCATACCAACCTTCATGACTTTGGTAGGAATGTCGCCAAATCTTGTTTTCTTAATTAAAACTTATTTGGAACTTAATAGACGTCAATTTAACCAGCAAATAATTAAAATGTACCAGAAATTTACGAACGAACTTCTTAATGTGCTGTCTGATACCCTCCTTCCTTCCCTCGTACATTTTCGTTCGTCTGTCGATAACTCTGGTCTCTGGCTTTACTGCATCTTCGTTCATTACTTGTTGGCCCAAACAGAGAACTCATTATCTCTCCTGATTTTTAAATTTGACAGGACAACCACTTTACCAACAATACTCCATTATATTCAGGCACAAATTAAGAGCTCTGTATTTTTTTATTTACGAAACTGACAGGAATGCCACCCAGCAATCAGTAACAGATTTGTCAGTATCGCCTCCTCTCTTTGCTAAATAAAATGGTTTGTTAAGTTTCGCTTTGCGTCGTCTGTTGTTCTTTTGCGGGACGCGGGAGGCACATGCTGAGCTATGAAATTGTTCTGCCACTGTTGTGAGATTTCTCTTGGCTAAACAATTGGTATAATTTCCTTACTTTTTGCACAGAAAGTTCATTACACATTAATTTTCCCTGCAGATGTATACAGGCAGGTTTTCGAAAGCCTTTGTGTTGGTAGCTGAATCAAAGTCCAAAGCTTAGAAAACGTAAACATAAAGCAGAGACGATACCAACAAAAGCACAAACTTGAGTTTATGCTTTCATTTATATTGTTAAGCCCTTACTTTTCAGTCTTTGTCACAATTCTTTACCATGTTTCAGGAAACCTCTTTCTTTTCCTTGACTTGCTGATTTCCACAGTCTGATTCTGGTTGTTTTCAACTCCAATATCAACGGGATCAACTATTTAAAAGTTCACTATTTCTCCCCCAACTTACCTTTTATGTTCATCCCTCCGTATTTAGAACCTCCACGATATTATTACCGTCCATAAATACATTAACTGTTTCACGTAAATCCAAAGTATGGTTAATTTCCTTGGCTTGAAATGCCCACAAACAACAAGCAACCTGTCGATCTGATCTCCTTGTAACCGGCGTGTTTTGACAAGGCAACATGGCAGCGTGTCATTGTTGCGTACGCTTCCTCGACACTGTAGCCAACCCAATTCGTGGGCGGAACATTGACAGTTCATATACCAGTTAGCGGGGTTTGCAGCCGGACCTGGTTAGTTCAGACGCCATACTTACGTAACTTGGAGACGTGCAGCACTAAACTGTCTTTGCCATCGTAACCAACATGCGTTTATAAGTTAATGCAAGCATACGCGATTGTTGTTGTCCATTTTCAGCGGCTTTGAGCAGGTTACGCACCCTGAAACTTATTCATTCGTGTAATCCCCTAAAAGTCGAATGAGACAGAGTACTCAAATCAAAATATAAGAAAAACGTGCACTTAGTGGCCTTTGCATGTGGCCTACTCATATGATGGGTGTGTGCTTGGTGGTTCGGGATAAAGTGTGTAAATTTTGTTAACAAAGACACTAATGTTCATCTTTTCTACATGCTGTTTTTTATATTAGATTTCCGTGTTGTGGTTTGAGATAAGGAGTATACATTTTGTTAACAGAACGCGGGTGTTCACCTTACTACTTACTGTTGGTTTTACTGTATATGATGTGTGTGTGCTTTGTGGTTAGAAATAAGGAGTGTACATTTTGTTAACAATGCACTTGTGTTGAACTTTCTACATACTGTTCGTTGTATAATATGACTTGTGTGTGTGTATTGTTGTTGGAGGTAAGGAGTGTACATTTTGTTAACAATGCACTTGTGTTGAACTTTCTACATACTGTTCGTTGTATAATATGTCTTGTGTGTGTGAATTGTTGTTGGAGGTAAGGAGTGTACATTTTGTTAACAAAACACTTGTGTTCAACTTTCTACATGCTGATTGTTGTATAATATATTTTTTATTGTTAGAAATAAAGATGTTACATTTTGTTAACAAAACACTGGTGTTCAGCTTACTACTTACTGTTTGTTGTATAATATGATGTGTGTGTGTTTTGATGTTAGAGATAAGAAGTGTATATTTTTTAACATAACACTGGTGTTCAACTTTCTACTTTCTACTTACTGTTTGTTGTGTAATATATATATATATATATGTATATATATATATATGTATAATATGATGTATGCGTGTTTTGGAGTTTGAGATAACAAAGCACTGGTTTTCAACTTTCTATATGCTGTTTGTTGTATAATATGATGGTGTGTGTCTTTAGTTGTAGAGATTAAGAGTGTACATTTTGTTAACAAAGCATTGGTGTTCAACTTTCTACATACGGTCCTGTTTGTTTTATAATATGATGTGTGTGTGCTCAGTTGTTAGAGGTATGGAGGGTTTATTTTGTTAACGAAACCCTGGTGTTCAACTTTCGTCATGCTGTTTGGTGTATAACATCATGTGTGTGTTTAGTGGTTAGAGATAAGGAGTGCACATTTTGCTAACAAAACACTGTTGTTCAACTTTCTACATGCTTTTTGTTGTATATGATGTGTGTGCTTTGTTGTTAGAGACAAGGGGTGTACAGTTTGTTTACAAAGCACTGGTGTTTAACTTTCTGCTTGCTGTTTGGTGTATAATATGATGTGTGTGTTTCCACTGCTGACCAAGGAAAGTAGTGGGACCCTTGATAATGCCGGACGCGATTTCCGGTGAAACGTCGGGAGATATCCTGTCAGGACCACGGCCTACAAGCCCGAAAGACTTGTACTTAATAATGAACGCCGGCCGTGAAAGCCTAAGCTGCTATACTGGTTTTCAACTTTCTATATGCTGTTTGTTGTGTTTCTATAGTTGTTAGAGATAAGGAGTGTACATTTTGTTAACAAAGCACTGGTGATCAACTTTCTACATACGGTCCTGTTTGTTTTATAATATGATGTGTGTGTGCTTAGTTGTTAGAGATAAGGAGTGTACATTTTGTTAACAAAACACTGATATTCAACTTCCTACATGCTTTTTGTTGTATATGATGTGTGTGCTTTGTGATTAGAGATAAGGGGTGTACATTTTGTTTACAAAGCACTGGTGTTCAATTTTCTGCTTGCTGTTTGTTGTATAATATGATATGTGTTTTGTGGTTAGAGATAAGGAGTGTACATTTTGTTAACATAACACTGGTGTTCAACTATCCATATGCTGTTTGTTGTATAATATGATGTGAGAGTTTTTTGTGATTTAGGATCAAGAGTGTACATTTTGTTAACAAATCACTGGTGTTCAGCTTTCTACGTGCTGTTTGTTGTATATGATGTGAGTGCTTTGTGGTTAGAAATAAGGAGTGAACATTTTGTTTAGAAAACACTGGTGTTCAAATTTCTACAAACTGTTTGTTGTGTAATATGACTTGTGTGTGCATTTGTTAGAGATAAGGAGTCTACATTTGGTAACCAAACACTGGTGTTCAACTTTCCACATGCTGATTGTTGTATAATATGATGTTTGTTTTGTTGTTAGAGATAAGGATGGTATATTTTGTTAACAAAGCACTGGTGTTCGGCTTACTACTTACTGATTGTTGGATTTGATGTGTGTGTGTTTTGCTTTTAGAGATAAGGAGTGTACATTTTGTTAACAAAGCACTGGTGTTCAGCTTTCTACATGCTGTTTGTTGTATAATAGGATGCGTGTGTGTTTTGTGATTTGGGATGAAGAGTGTACATGACATTGACAAAACACTGGTGTCCATTTCTCTACGATGCTCCGAGCAGGGATGAATGATCAAGTCATTGTCAACATGTATGACGTCGTTTTATTTATCAAAAATTAAACAGCAAGTATCATCAAAAGGCGCCTTTTGACTCTACAGCGTAACACATGTTTATGAGTTATCAAAAACTTCCCTACATTCAATATAGATACAATTTTGATGGCTGATGGCTTCATATTTCACAGACAATATCTTACACATACATTCCGCCATTAGCTGTACATCTTCTTCTGGTTTAAAACAATTGCCAACTTATAAAAGTAAAATACATTTTTGATCACATTGTTGCCAACTTAGATTTACAGTAGAGGTTATAGTCAGTTGTAAACATGATTAAATTTCAAAACAAATCACTGGTGTTCTGATTTCTACGTGCTGTTTGTTGTATATGATGTGAGTGCTTTGTGGTTAGAAATAAGGACTGTAAATTTTGTTAAGAAAATAGTGGTGTTCAAATTTCTACATACTGTTTGTTGTGTAATATGACTTGTGTGTGTATTTGTTAGAGATAAGGAGTCTACATTTTGTTAACCAAACACTGGTGTTCAACTTTCCACATCCTGATTGTTGTATAATATGATGTTTGTTTTGTTGTTAGAGATAAGGATGGTATATTTTGTTAACTAAGCATTGGTGCACAGCTTACTACTGTGACCTTTATGCATCTCTGATAGCATAAATTCTACATATTATTCCAACAAGATTTAATTCATGTCTCAAAGTCGATGTGAGAATAGAAGTTGCTTGTGGAACTGGAATGACAAAAGGATGGTTCGTACGTGACTTGAAGCAGCTTTCACACAGCGCAGACAAAGGCAGTAGGAGAGAGAAATCCACATCTGGACACCAAATGCGCCCAGACAACGCGCGAAGGTCGTTCAACTACGCGGGTAAATGCGAAAACCTCAACGATCACCTACCAAATAAACCCCGCCCATTTGAGAGGAATTAGAGCAGTAATTAAAATACAGAAACAGGAACTATACCATCGTATAGGGGACTATCCCAGCCTCTCAGAAATATCGTCAAAATTTAAATTGGATTATTCTGTGATTTTTGCCAGAATTAAAAGGAAATCAGGGGGTGGATTTGAAACGACCATTGGCAGTGAGAGACGCTAGACGCGACCAAATCCCGCCGAAATTAAGGGACAATGAAGCAAATTACGGAGCTCATTATATAAGGATCCAACGATCGGATTTTGAATAAAAAGGAGTCATTGAGACATTGGAAATGAGGACGGTCTAAGGAGCTAGTTTGCATATTCATGTGAGTGTTATTTCGGAAATAAATTCTGAAAACCCCCTACTCCACGTCCCTCTAAGAGAAATCGTATAAATAATGGATTGAAACACAGCGAAGTCAGTCTACTTTGGGGCATCGCTAGAGGCGGAAGCCCTTGCCCCGAGCGATCAGAAAGTACCGTGATTTTTACAAGTTTTTATAAGTCTACTTTGGGGCATCGCTAGAGGCGGAAGCCCTTGCCCCGAGCGTTCAGAAAGTACCGTGATTTTTACAAGTTTTTATAAGTCTACTTTGGGGCATCGCTAGAGGCGGAAGCCCTTGCCCCGAGCGTTCAGAAAGTACCGTGATTTTTACAAGTTTTAAGTAGGAGCAAGTATACCTCTGAAATTTGAATATCGCTAAATATTCGCGAGTGCGAATTAGAACAGTGCATATCATAACAGTACGACGCAGTTGTAATGATAGGTATAGCCGCCCGAGCTATTAACAGCTAAACCAGTATTCTAGGAAGCTATTGAACTGTCAGCTGAACTAAGTAAGTTGATGATAGCTATAGGAGATAGGAGCTTCATATGCGAGAACCGTGCATTGTGGTAATAGTAATAATTCACAGTGGACCTTTGCTTTGGTGAAATTTTGAAAAAAACCGTGTGTAAATTATCCTCCTATCAAGATGAACCAACTAATGAAGAAGACTGATACCAAGGACCAGAACCGCATCAGGGAATATGAGAGATAAGTAAATAATTGTATGGGGCATGATGGCCATAACGTTTCCCATCAAAGGGGTCGGATAAGTTTATCTCGATCATAAGCAATTATGATAAAAATAGTTATTTTAGGCATAGCGGGCATGTTTTGTGTAGATTTGTGTGTTTATCAGTAATGAGTATTTTTGTGTGTTTTATAACGTAATAAGTATATGAGCATCAAAGTGCTATTTTAAATATGATTTTGTTTGGGATGTCATTAATCTTGTTGAATGCACAGTCAAGGGAATAATTGGTTTGATAGTGCTTATGCACGATGTGAACGTAAAAGCTAATATGGGGAAGACCGCTCGATATTGTGACAAGACCAGTAAGTGACACTGAAACTATGTGAATAATAATTATGGTAAGTGATTATCACACGAAGGTAAAAAGAGGTAAGACAAGAATGGCTGGAGGGTAATGTGATATATATTCAGATACGGCTGAGAGTCGATCCTGGGTCGAGCAGAATTGATAGCGGAGGTGATATTCCCGCGTTCTACGACGATATAAATGGTAAGTGAAATGATTGAGTTCATTGTCTGATGAGAGTCCACTTTAGCTCCGTCGGAAAGGTATGGTACTGCTCGAGCCCCAGGTAGTTAAAAGGGAGTCCTTAAGAGGCAGGTAGAGATGTGGTAAGCCGTCTGAATTCTAAAAGTAGCCAGGAAGGTTATTGCCGGCCAGCTGGTTAGTGCGGTGAGAGTGTCTGTCACAGGGTCGAGGTTGTCATTGTAATCTATGAAGGGAGGTAGCCCAACTTCCCGGGGTTTCTTCTTGTGTGCCGCTTTAGGAAGCGACGTATTCTATTGTCATTCTTTTTGAGTGCATTCATTATAATTGTTTGTTTATTAATAATCACGGGGCACCGGCCGCCGAAGTATTTATTTGCTGCTTCATGTATGATGACTTGTTTATTTTACCATAATTAACGGAGTCATGGCTCTGAGAGAAGTAATTGTTTTAAGTTATGAATACACACATGCCTGTGACCTAGAATAAATCTATTGCCTTCATTATCTGACTCTTGTGAGGAAGGATGATGATTGTACGAGAAGACATGTCCGAGTTCCCAAAAACCAATTTTGCAAGTTATAAACATGAGTGCGCATATTTGTTGTGATAGAATGGCTGGGTTATTTAAGCCATAGTTATTTGAACTAAGTCTGTTGACGTTAACTCTTGGACTGGAAGCAGTGGACTGCAGTAAAATAGACTATTTTTCTTTTCCTGGTTTCAGGCAGTGTGATACATTATATTTGCATTTTTTTGATGTTGTTGATTAGAGTAATTTAAGGGAGTTTATTTTGTTTTTATTTGTCTATGGATGGGAGAAAAGGGAGATGATGTTTTTGTGAAATAAATTATTTTATATTAGGAGTTCTCTGACATACTGATTTTAAGTTAAGCCTCCTGTGATCCTGTGACGATATTCCTAGGATGTTTAGAATAAGTTAGAGCCACCCCGAACAGATCACTACCCGAGCAAGCGTCAGCATCCTAGAAGAACACTGAAGGGTACATATGGATTGGGTGATAACATAGTAGTTATTCATATCCATATCAGTTTTCTTTTATTAATTAGTGGATCACAGTGATGGAGATTGTCAGAGAGTAGCTAGCCGGAGCCTACTGAAGTGTACGTGCCGCCTTGAGATCATGTAAACAGATGTAGAGCATCCCCTGTAGTGAGGTCTGATTTAAAGACTTACATCATGGCGCCGAACGGTGTGGCCAAATTAACAAGTAATTCAGGGGAAAGTAAAGCCAGGAGTTTGTTGAAAATAAATAATCGAAAATGCTGAGTTTATTTTGCATAGTTAGGTAGAAGCAGCGTTTTCGTGGCGCCCTTATATTTGAATAATTAGTAGCAAACTCCAAATGTATGTTGTAGGACGGCATGAACCGTAAGAGTGATGTCAGTACTTTATTGACAGAAATGGGAAGTTAAAATTAACGCAGAAGGGTAAACTGAAAATTTATTCACAAAAGCAAACATCAAATAGGCAGCTCTTCAAGCATATTAAAGTAATTAATGGGATTAACGTAGATTGGGATTAAGCGACTCATTTTATGATTGCAGAAGGTGGGTACGTGAGGCTTCATGCCCCAGTCTTCTCAAATAAGTATTATATTGTGTGATATGGCGTCAGTGGAGGAAATTCGATCTATTATTGAGAGTTCAGTAGCTAGAACAATGGAGCAGTTCGAACACTTTAAGAGGGAATGTAGGGAGCAGAGTGAAATCAACAATGCACGTATAGCGGAGCAGAACGAAATCAACAATGCACGTATAGCGGAACAGATAGCAAAACAGAGTGAATTAAACAATGCACGTATTGCGGAACAGTTAGCGGAACACAGTAAGACAAATAATGCACTACTCGCGGAACAAAGCACAATTACTAATACACAGTTAACGGAACGAATTGCAGAGCAGGGTAGGCGGAATAATGAAGTATTAAAAGAGGAACTGACAGATAAATTAGAAGAGCAGATAGCTAAAATCACGCTTGAGACTACCACACAGTTAGGTCAGATGGAGACGAACTTAAGGCAATCAATAGCGTTCAGTGAAGAAAAGACGGCAGCGAAACTCATACAACTAGAAGAAATATGTAACGCTAACACAGAAGGGATAAAGATAGAACAGTTAGCAATCCAAGCTACCACAAAAGGATTAGACAACGAGGTTAAGTCTGCGGCAAAACAATTGCACAGCTTAGAAGGAGAGATGATAGAGATTAGAACGGAAATAGACGAGGCAGCTTTGACTTCAGCAGAACGATGGAGCATTCAAGAGAACGAGAATGATGCACTTAAAGAGAGTATCCGTGAAAGCAATGAACTGATAGGAGGCAGGCTCGATCAGCTGGAAAGCGATAGGAAAGAGGGAAAGAGAAAAGAGGAAAATAGATATGAGGCAATAAGAGTGGAAATAAACAAGACATGCCAACAAATTGGAATTGACGGGAAAGAGGATAGAAAGAAACTCATAGAACAAATGGAAGAAAACCAGAAGAGGATAAAGGAGGTCGAACTGCAGTTATTAGGAAAAATGGAGATACAAGAACGGAAGATTATTAAGACAGAGATACAGTCTTTACAACAGCAGGAAATGCTTCTGGAACTAAAAGCTCACTATAGCAGTAAAGGGACGAGCAGTGTGGCTAACCATTTCAACACAAGCCAGACTCAGGTAGAAGGAATGAATGAACTTAGTCCTGGCCGTGCGACCACAGGTAGCGAGAATAATGAAGGGTTCCAAACATTTAGAGGACTTGCCTCAACACCTCAACAGCCGACTGGCAATAATAATAATAATAACCCAACTACACAGTATGTCCAAATAATTAGAATGCAGGAGGATCGCCCACGAAAATTCAACAATGATGGTTCACAAACGCCGAAAGCTTTTTTAAAAGACTTAGAACACTACCTTACAGACAATAACATTCCTGAGAATAAGAAACTCAGAATAACAGAGAAATTACTTGCGGATAGCGTTCTGACGTGATTCAGAAGTTTTCGCTACACTTTTGAAGACATGGATACCTTCAAGCATGCATTTTTATGCCGTTACTGGAGCATGTCCATACAACATAGTTTAAGGATGGAATTATATAGTAGGAAGTATCATGCTTCACAGCCTACACGTTATTCAGAATATTTTTCGGCTCAGCTACTCAGATTGAAAGATATGGATATTTTACCACCGGAGTCAGAACTGGTGATGACAATTGGTAAACAGCTTCCGTTACCAGTACAACAGTTTTTAATTGCGGCAAACGTCTCGAGCGCACTGCAAGCAGAGGAGGTGTTACGTCAGTTGGATGAGACGTCATTAACTAACCAAAATAGGCACGTCAGAGCGAGTGACAGCGCAGCGCTGGTACACCAAGCCGAGCTAGTCAAAACTAGAGAGCAGAGCACCAACACGAATGTTAGCCATAGGAGCGGAAATAGTAACGGAAGGTCAGATTGCCGAAAGAGGAGCAAAGGATATATGAACCAAGGAACGAAAGGAATTGGCAGCCACAACAGTACAGGAGAGATGAATGGAAAGGGCGTGGCCGCGAAGGTCCATATCATCATCGCAGATATGATAGGAGAGATAATAGAACGTGGAACCGAGGACGAGATGAGAACCGAGGATACACGGAAGACAGTCGACGGGAATTGCAGAACAGGCATGAGGCATCACAACGATACCTAGATGAGTTGCATCGCAGCCAAGAGACGGAAAAGGATCGCTGGCGAAGGACGATGGAAAATCGCGAGAACCAGATATGGAAATCACTGGAGCAGAAACTGAATTAGCGCAACAGCATCGCGAAAGTCAGAATGAGAAGAGGCACACGGGGGCTATTAAAAAAATGTACTAGAGGGTGAAGGAGATAGGCTAATTTTCACGCCAGATAAGACACAGTGGTTGATAGCGAACATCGAGGAATGGGTCGCAACTCCTGAGGATTTTACACGTGAAATTATTCAACCGGAACAACATTGTTTGAGGAAATTACCAGTCATCATTACGAGGATAGAAGGACTAAGAGTAAAAGGATTAGTGGATACTGGGGCACAGCTATGTCTAGTATCAGAGGCATTAATTAAAGCTCTAAGCGAGAAACAGAGAATACCTACGATGCCAGTACCACAGGTCAAAATTAGAGGAGTAATTCCCGAAAAATCAGCTGTATGCAAATTTCAAGTACAATTGGATCTAGAAATATTAGGACACACTTTCTCACACGTATTCATGGTGAAGAACAAGATGAGTGTAAATCTGATCCTGGGGGCGGATTTCCTATATGAGCACCAAGCAGTGATTGACCTGCGCAACAATGTAATTAAATTCAGAAATATGGAAGGAATATCAGCAGTGGAACTGAACATGAATAACCACGGCTTAGATAGGGACGCTGACATTTGGACGCTGGAGACCATTCCTGAGGAAGAAGAAGAAAAAAGTCAAGCAGATGAAGAGGACTCGAACACAGGACTCCTGGAGGGAAAGCAAGAATTGGAAGATGAAATGTGGTCCATGGCAGTAGAAGAAGATGGCAACAAAGACAGTTTTGAGGCACTTTTGAAAGAAAAATTAAGAGAGGCAAAGCTAAATGATGATGAAAGAAATTGCTTGGCACAAACGCTATGTAAACACTCAGCAGCATTTAATACACTACCGGGAAAAATATTAAATTTCAAATACGCTATGCAGGTAGATGACTGGACCCCATTTGAGAGCCGACTCTACCCAATTCCAGAAAAGCAGCGTGCAGCAGTTAGAAAAATTATAGACGAGATGCTTAGAGGGGGCATAATTAAGAAAGCTCCAACCCCATATTTGAACGCCATATTAGCGGTGGCGAAGCCCAATGGTTCTGTGAGGTTGTGTCTCGATGCTCGCACCCTCAATTCCAGATTAATAGATGAAACCGACCGTGCACCACTAATTAAGGATGTACTCAAGAAGTTCCATAAGAAGAAAATATATTCGTCTGTCGATCTTGCGAATAGCTATTGGCACATCGAGTTAGAAGAGAAATCACAGCTGTTAACTGGATTTCTATTCGATAATCAGAGTTTCACCTGGTGTCGTTTACCATTTGGAGTTAAGACAGCCGGATCTGCACTAATCCGAGCATTGGATCGAAATTTAACAGAAGAGGTGAAAGACATGACTGTCAGATATGTCGACGATATCTTACTAGCATCAGAAAGCAATGAGGAATACATGCAAAATTTAAACAAGTTGTTAGAGAACCTAGAAAGGGCAAATTTCAAGATCAATCTAAAAAAATCACACTTCTTTCAGCACGAAATTTTATATTTAGGACATATTGTTGATGGAGAAGGGATCAGACCCAATCCAGTGAAAATCGAAGCCATTAAAAATTTTCCTCGACCAACCAGAGCCAAGCACATAAGGATGTTCTTGGGGGCCACCAATTTCTTTCGTGAAAACTGTCCAGGATACACCGAAGTAGTAGCACCATTACAAGATATGCTAAAAAAGAATAACCGTCGGTTTTGGAACGAAGAGTGTGAGAGGTCATTCGTAGCCACGAAGGAATTACTGTCAAATAACATCAAACTGGGTTACCCAGATTTTTCGAAGAGGTTTATAATTCAAGCAGATGCATCTTTAGTGGGCATCGGAGCAATGCTTCTCCAAGAAGACGCAGAGAGAACAGCAAGCCGTTCATACCTAGCATTCATCAGCAGGAAGTTAAGAAAACATGAGAAAAGTTATACCATCTCAGAGCTGGAGCTTTTGGCGATCATATACGCGTTACAACAATGGCGTCGTATTATCTATGGTTTCTCCATAACAATCCGCACTGATCACAAGGCGCTGACTTTCTTATTTAAGACCACCATGGTAAGTGAACGCATCAATAGATGGGCCATCTATGCGCAGCAGTTTGATATACAAATTGAGCACATATCAGGAAAATTGAATGTTATCCCGGATATTTTGAGCCGAAATCCAGAAGAGGAGGCACAGCAGGAGGAAATGTTAGTGCAACACCTTGAGCTGACAAACGAAGATCAAGATTTCTTACAAGAAATGAAGAGGTTACCGCAGGAACAAGAAAAGGAGCCATGGATGATGCAGATGATTAAATTCCTCAAGAGAGAGATAACACCTGATATCCCCGCATATCGATAGATTGAAGCTCAAGCGAGAAGTTATTCATACTTCAATAATATGCTCCATAAATTTATAGATGAGGATCATGTCAAGTTACGGATATTGTTACCAGCTTCGTTATAGAGGAAATTAGTGTGGCATACCCATTATACGCTTGGTCACATAGGGTTAGACAAGACACAAGCAAAAATAGGTGAAGCTTTCAATTGGCCACGGATGAGGATCACTATACGCGATGTCCTGAAGACATGCGATATTTGCCAGCGCGCAAAACCCAATAACTTCCTCATGAGACAATACCCAAAGCCAATACTGCCACAGAAACCGTTAGAGCTCATTGCTACGGACTGTCTGGGTCCATTGCCGAATGGACGTAGAGGAGTGCGACATGTCCTTGTATGTGTGGACGTCTTTTCTAAATTTGTTATTTTATGTGCTATCCAGAAGACAACATCGAAACAGGTCCTAAGCCGCATCAAGAATCGAGTTATACCTATAATGGGAAAGCCTGAATTTATCCTTTCCGATCATGGCAGTTATTACACATCAGCAGAATTTAAGCGCGGATTAAATGAGCTAGACATCAAACATGTACTATCTAGCATACGCCATCCACAGGGAAATCCGAGCGAAAGAGTTTTACGTGAGGTCTCGAAGCACATACGCATGTTCATACCTACAGGACATCATCGTTGGGCTGATACATTGAAAAATATTGAGATCTGCATCAATATGACACGTCATGAGTCAACTGGACAAGTTCCATACACGTTACATTTGAACCAGCAACCACCGAGATCTTGGACAACAGTACTGGATTGCCCAAGAGATCCGCAGCCAGCACCACAGCTGAGAGTCGAACGGACGGTCACCTACATGAGAGAACAAGCTGACAGGAGACTATGAAGACTAAAAGGAAAACGCTTTCACAGGGAATTGAACGTCAATGAATTAGTTTTATTGAAGAGGCCACCTATCTCTGATCCAGGAAACAAAGTGTTTCATAAATGGTGTTTCCCATACATAGGACCTTATCGAATCATAAGAAATTTGGGGAATAATGCATATAAGATACATGACATAAACGGCGGAAGCACATCAGTTGTAAATTGCTCAAACCTCAAAATATATCATAAAAGGGAACCGTTTGATCAACCACGGAATACCGCGGGTGTCAACATTATGGAAATCGAATAAAGATGAGCCAAATGCACGTGGAACGAGGAAGTAGTCAGTCATAAACAGGCCCGGTGTTTACAGTTGAAGGCCGTGAAGTAAGAGGACTGGGCGAGACAGGCGGACAATAGCTAGCTACCTGCACCAGACAGCCGATGCACTATTCTTAGCAAGAATGTGGAGAGGGAGACAAGAATCGTACCAAGGGAATCCCTGCGCGCGACCAGCAGTGACGAGCCAAGTAAACAATATAAGGAGTGACGGCGGAACCTTACAGCATCCGTGAGACGGATCGAGATTGAGAAAAAAGTCATACGTTCCATATCGATTTTTTTCCTTTGCAGAAGGGTAATGTGACCTTTATGCATCTCTGATAGCATAAAGTCTACATATTATTCCAACAAGATTTAATTCAAGTCTCAAAGTCGATGTGAGAATAGAAGTTGCTTGTGGAACTGGAATGACAAAAGGATGGTTCGTACGTGACTTGAAGCAGCTTTCACCCAGCACAGACAAAGGCAGTAGGAGAGAGAAAATCCACATCTGGACACCAAATGCACCCAGACAACGCGCGAAGGTCGTTCAACTACGCGGGTAAATGCGAAAACCTCAACGATCACCTACCAAATAAACCCCGCCCATTTGAGAGGAATTAGAGCAGTAATTAAAATACAGAAACAGGAATTATACCATCGTATAGGGGACTATCCCAGCCTCTCAGAAATATCGTCAAAATTTAAATTGGATTATTCTGTGATTTTTGCCAGAATTAAAAGGAAATCAGGGGGTGGATTTGAAACGACCAATGGCAGTGAGAGACGCTAGACGCGACCAAATCCCGCCGAAATTAAGGGACAATGAAGCAAATTACGGAGCTCATTATATAAGGATCCAACGATCGGATTTTGAATAAAAAGGAGTCATTGAGACATTGGAAATGAAGACGGTCTAAGGAGCTAGTTTGCATATTCATGTGAGTGTTATTTTGGAAATAAATTCTGAAAACCCCCTACTCCACGTCCCTCTAAGAGAAATCGTATAAATAATGGATTGAAACACAGCGAAGTCAGTCTACTTTGGGGCATCGCTAGAGGCGGAAGCCCTTGCCCCGAGCGTTCAGAAAGTACCGTGATTTTTACAAGTTTTTATAAGTCTACTTTGGGGCATCGCTAGAGGCGGAAGCCCTTGCCCCGAGCGTTCAGAAAGTACCGTGATTTTTACATGTTTATAAGTAGGAGCAAGTATACCTCTGAAATTTGAATATCGCTAAATATTCGCGAGTGCGAATTAGAACAGTGCATATCATAACAGTACGACGCAGTTGTAATGATAGGTATAGCCGCCCGAGCTATTAACAGCTAAACCAGTATTCTAGGAAGCTATTGAACTGTCAGCTGAACTAAGTAAGTTGATGATAGCTATAGGAGATAGGAGCTTCATATGCGAGAACCGTGCATTGTGGTAATAGTAATAATTCACAGTGGACCTTTGCTTTGGTGAAATTTTGAAAAAACCGTGTGTAAATTATCCTCCTATCAAGATGAACCAACTAATGAAGAAGACTGATATCAAGGACCAGAACCGCATCAAGGAATATGAGAGATAAGTAAATAATTGTATGGGGCATGATGGCCATAACGTTTCTCATCAAAGGGGTCGGATAAGTTTATCTCGATCATAAGCAATTATGATAAAAATAGTTATTTTAGGCATAGCGGGCATGTTTTGTGTAGATTTGTGTGTTTATCAGTAATGAGTATTTTTGTGTGTTTTATAACGTAATAAGTATATGAGCATCAAAGTGCTATTTTAAATGTGATTTTGTTTGGGATGTCATTAATCTTGTTGAATGCACAGTCAAGGGAATAATTGGTTTGATAGTGCTTATGCACGATGTGAACGTAAAAGCTAATATGGGGAAGACCGCTCGATATTGTGACAAGACCAGTAAGTGACACTGAAACTATGTGAATAATAATTATGGTAAGTGATTATCACACGAAGGTAAAAAGAGGTAAGACAAGAATGGCTGGA
Organism: Meconema thalassinum; assembly: GCA_946902985.2. Lineage (NCBI taxonomy): Eukaryota > Metazoa > Arthropoda > Insecta > Orthoptera > Tettigoniidae > Meconema > Meconema thalassinum. The sequence continues at coordinate 57,766,871 of OX336390.1, forward strand.
GGGTAATGTGATATATATTCAGATACGGCTGAGAGTCGATCCTGGGTCGAGCAGAATTAATAGCGGAGGTGATATTCCCGCGTTCTACGACGATATAAATGGTAAGTGAAATGATTGAGTTCATTGTCTGATGAGAGTCCACTTTAGCTCCGTCGGAAAGGTATGGTACTGCTCGAGCCCCAGGTAGTTAAAAGGGAGTCCTTAAGAGGCAGGTAGAGATGTGGTAAGCCGTCTGAATTCTAAAAGTAGCCAGGAAGGTTATTGCCGGCCAGCTGGTTAGTGCGGTGAGAGTGTCTGTCACAGGGTCGAGGTTGTCATTGTAATCTATGAAGGGAGGTAGCCCAACTTCCCGGGGTTTCTTCTTGTGTGCCGCTTTAGGAAGCGACGTATTCTATTGTCATTCTTTTTGAGTGCATTCATTATAATTGTTTGTTTATTAATAATCACGGGGCACCGGCCGCCGAAGTATTTATTTGCTGCTTCATGTATGATGACTTGTTTATTTTACCATAATTAACGGAGTCATGGCTCTGAGAGAAGTAATTGTTTTAAGTTATAAATACACACATGCCTGTGACCTAGAATAAATCTATTGCCTTCATTATCTGACTCTTGTGAGGAAAGATGATGATTGTACGAGAAGACATGTCCGAGTTCCCAAAAACCAATTTTGCAAGTTATAAACATGAGTGCGCATATTTGTTGTGATAGAATGACTGGGTTATTTAAGCCATAGTTATTTGAACTAAGTCTGTTGACGTTAACTCTTGGACTGGAAGCAGTGGACTGCAGTAAAATAGACTATTTTTCTTTTCCTGGTTTCAGCCAGTGTGATACATTATTTTTGCATTTTTTTGATGTTGTTGATTAGAGTAATTTAAGGGAGTTTATTTTGTTTTTATTTGTCTATGGATGGGAGAAAAGGGAGATGATTTTTTTGTGAAATAAATTATTTTATATTAGGAGTTCTCTGACATACTGATTTTAAGTTAAGCCTCCTGTGATCCTGTGACGATATTCCTAGGATGTTTAGAATAAGTTAGAGCCACCCCGAACAGATCACTACCCGAGCAAGAGTCGGCATCCTAGAAGAACACTGAAGGGTACACTACTTACTGTTTGTTGGATTTGATGTGTGTATGTTTTGCTTTTAGATATAAGGAGTGTACATTTTGTTAACAATGCACTGGTGTTCAGCTTTCTACATGCTGTTTGTTGTATAATAGGATGTGTGTGTGTTTTGTGATTTGGGATGAAGAGTGTACATGACATTGACAAAACACTGGTGTCCACATTTCTACATTCCGGTACTGTGAAGTGTATGGGTTTTGTGGTTTGGGATCAAGAAAGTACATTTCGTTAACAAAACACAGGCGTTTAGCTTTCTTCGTACTGTCAGTTGTATATGATATGTGTGTTTTGTATTTAGGGATGGAGGGTGTTCATTATGTTAACAAATCACCTGTGATCCGCTATGTACATTCTAATCTTGTATGTTGTTTGCGTGTTATGTGGTTAGGGTTTTTAATGTACACTTGCCATTGATATAACACCTGCACCAAAAAATTGGTGCTTTTCAGTCGGTCAACACGAATGTATCCAAACGAGTTGTGTTACATACTAATCCTGTAAAACATTACATGAGATTAATAAATACAATAGGATGACCAGTTTAGATCGTCAAGCGATCATCATCAGATATATTACCCTTAGACTATAAAATCTATGTTTGAAAATACGGTTGAAAATATTTACCATATGTACAGTTATTTAGTTGCCTAATTGGTAATGCAACTTGTCGGTATATGTTAGTTGTAATCCATATGACGTTTGTTGAAAAGCTAAAATGGTGATAGAACTGCGGAATTTGTCTGTTTGGAGTGACATTGTTGACATTCTTATTTTGGAAAGAGGAGTTCTTAGTTGAAGAGGTTGAAGGAATGGATGATTTGAATAACGCGCGGAGGAGACTCAAGAGTGCTGAGGGAAGCAAACATCGCAGGGGCGAGTGACGCGAGATTATGACGTGGAGCCTGAATACGTCATGAGAATTATTTTTAGAATTGCCTTAAGGAGAAGAGATGGACGCTAGGAAATTAGCACCCTTTTCTGGCTATAACAAGAGGAGGATTTTGAGCTATCAAGCATTAAAATCGGTCCAGTAGAAGCCGAGATACGGAATGTTCTCGAACAATGTCTCGCTGAACTATAAAAGGCCACGTTGCTGAGCAGAGAGTCATCATATCTTCAAAGCATTTGTTATGTTCGGATCTACGCTACGTGAAAGTGACAGTATACACGCCGAGATTCTGACGGTCGGAGGACTTAGTCGCCGTACCAGTGGTCAGCACAACTTAGTTTTTGTTCAAGTGAACGAACTTAACTTTTGGCAGCGAATGGACTTAGAATATTCACTGACTTTCAGGTCACATATTCTAAAGTCAGGTGATGGTAGTGTCGAAACCATTCACAGAAGTTAGCCCACAGAACGATGTATTTCTTGTGGTGACTATACATCAGGAACTTCGAATTCATCAGGAGAAGTTTATTTCATTTTGTTCGTTTATGCAGCTAATAGGTGTTCCTATTCTTAGCGTGCAAACAAAACCGCATTTTTGGAACATGAATTCTCGAATCTACAGGAGTACTGTACCTGTCTATCACTGATCAACTTTTTGTCATGTTACACGGTACTAGTGATAACGGGAGTTATTTCGAACGGATGACTGCGAACATCATCATGCGCCGCTAAAACTACTCGTAGGACTGGAAGGACATGGAGACGAACGAGGTATTTGGATACGGCAGATGGCCATGGGAAGACACTGTGGGAATAGTGTACACCGGAGGACACGCCCTTCATCTACATCAAGCATGAAGTAAGACAACCATTTCATGTATCATCCACCAACCAGTAGTATTAGAGAATTCCATATTATTGAACAGTCACGATCCGAAATCAGCACACCTTTTTCACCATAGCTAGGTATTAGCTAGATCTTCGATTGTATTTGTCTGGATGACAAATGGAACTGCTGTCTGACAATTTATTTTTCGATCTAAGATTTTTGTTAGGTCAGGCATTAGTTCATGTTTCGTCATGAAATATTTCGATTATTCCAAGGGATATAAATATTTTTCGTTAATTCTGATTATGAGAACAGAAGTAATTGAGGCTTGGATTATTTAAATAATTTGATTTATTTAATAATAATAATCAAGTGCCATGTGAATAAGTTGATAATAATAATCAAGTGTGAAGTGAATAAGTTAATAATATTTATAAGTTATAACAATGTTATTTAAAGTTATAAATAATTAGGGAGTGATAATACCGAACATTAGGAATTAAATTAAATGTTGTTAATTGTTTATGGTGATTAAATAATTATTGCATTAAATAAAATAATAAGACACGTTGATAATAATAATTCACAGATGAGATTTAAATATTTATTTATTTAAAAGGATAGGGCGATAATAATCATTTGACATTGATGATCCTTAAATATTTGTTTGTGGTGATAATAATAATTTGTGGATGAATTTAATTAGTTGGAAGGAATGAAATTACATAACTTTGTTTGGAGGTTTAAATAAATTGAAATGAGTTTATGGATGAAGAGAATGAAGTATTAGATTTTTGAGCTCAGATTATTTTTACAAGCACTTAAAAAAGAAAAGAAAATATTCAGATAAAAAAGAAGGGAACGGCAGGTATTTAATGTATCAAATAGGGAGAATTTTTGTAAAGGGGAGGCAAGGAGATATTGACCAGAATTTATTTAATTGGTAAAATAATACTGAAGAACCACAGTCTAGTAATTGACAGAATATTACAAGAAAAAAATATAATATGTAAAAAAATATATATAATAGTAATAATATGATGCTGTGTGTAGAATATTTTAGTGATGAGTTTAGTGTGCGTTTGGCGACACTTGAAGTTGTGGAGGCCTAGGGGGTCATCCAAAAGTGGGTTTTATTCCCGTAGTTTTGGGCACAGAAGGATGTGCGGATGTTTGAAGGAGCCTGTGGGCTATATTTGTAAAAGAAGGGTTAGGCGATGTGGACCGCCCCATATTCTTGTCAGATTTCACTATTCTGTTAATCCAAATATTACATTTTTTTTTCTGGATCATCCCAAAATTCAAATGGAATGCCTAAATAAATAATTGAAGAACTTGAATTTAGATTTGTTGAACCTGACCGAGAGAAAAATAAATAATAAGATGAAAAGTGCAAATGAATTAAAATAAATAATTAATGATTTTATTTTTGAATAACAATAATAATAAAATTGGAAATGAGCAAATAAAATATTCATCATGTGAGAGATTGAGAAAACTTGTTATAAATAAAGTGAAGGGAAAGTTTGAAATTAATTAATTAATAATAATATTTTTTTTTATTAAAATATTTTGTGAGATTATATGAAAAGTTTGGTGATAGAAAATTTTGTTAACATAAAAATTTGGTGAAGAGTTAGATGATTTAATCCGCTGATGGTGGATAGAAATAACAACATTGTTTACAACAATTTTTGTGTAATGTTAATAACAAATGAGAATAATTTAAAATCGTTTATGACATTTAAACAAATGAAAGTGATAAAAGAAGAAAGTTGAATTTTCAAAATATTATGAAAGTTTTAGAACAAATTTTGTTTTTTTGAATTTGAAAACCTTGATGAACATTTATTAACATTCGACTTTATATCAGTCGAGTATTGATATTGTTATGAAACAACTAATCAGTGATATGATAATTTTCCAAATAAGTTTAATTTTGGAATAACACCGAATGAATCAAGTGACAATTTATTTTTGCTACGAATATTTGATAAAATCAAATTGCAATATTTGTAAAGTGAACTACGAACGTGTAAATAGTAGGGATCACTCAGAACTCTTTATTGAACAGTGATTACCGAGTGTAATTTTTTTTTGATTTTTTTATGGATATCAGAATGGACTATCTACGACAATTCTAATAATATTATAGGGACCGTTGATTTGGTATGTGTGATGTGTTTTTATCCCTGTTGAGGGTTTTTACCAGTTGAATCACATATTTTATTTATAAATAAATTGAGAATTTTAAGGAATGTGCTAGTTCAAAAATAATTTCTCACCTTACCTTACTTGTGAATTACCGAGATCAAGGATGCCAGATTAGACCCAAGTATTCACCTAGATAGACCCTGAGATATTTTTTCTCGTGCTGATCTGATTTCGGTATTTTACAAAATGTGGTCGTTGGATCTCGGACTAAACGGGCACAATATGTTAACCGGTAATTGAACCTTGATGGGAAGCAACCAGTTTGACTTCTGAGCCATCATGCCCCTGTACTACGAAGAAAGGTTAAAATTGTATTTCCCTAGTTTTTTACATTTTAATCACACAAAAATGTCATTATACAATAAGCTTACCTCTATTTTTTTAAATTCAAAAGTTGTGACAAATTCATATTCTATGAATCCAACAAATGCTGTAGAATCTAAATTTGAGAGGCCATCGCTCCTCTTCAGTTTCCTGAAAACAACAGGCTAGCAGCAGTGTAGGCTACGCTTGGAGATGCTAAAGTTGGGAAAGTCAAGTGACACATTGGCTGCCGTCCTCCTTCGCAAAGGTTACAGGGAAACCTCTTCAGCATTGGTACAGATGCTTCAACAGTGGAAGAGAATTTATATGGACTTGCTTGAATTCTGTATGCTGTTGTGATATAAAGTGTATTGTCCTATACAATATTGTGTTCCCTTCTAGAAATCAGTCTTATGTTTGATTTGAACAAACCCTACAAGTAAGAAAGTGAAGTCCCATCATCATTGAAATAATATGGTTTATTCATAGGTAGACCATAATAATTTCTAACATTGCCTAAACAGTGAAAACACTTTAACTACATTACTGCATTGGAATTACCATACGTATTTATGCCTATGAATATCCACAAGTTTTTTGTGTTCAGTTCAGATATTTGTTACGGCTTTCCCTTTGAGACTGTACTTCAAGGAACTGAAAGTTTATTTGTAATTTTTAACAATTATTTTAGGGCAGCAGCGTCCAAAGTACTTCACACTGTGCAAAGTCGCACAGCTGCCACACCTGTGAATGCATAGTGCAGAGTCCTGGTTGGCGTAGTGTCTGTTCGGTCACGGTAGACAACAGTGCACACGCATTATGGGAGGGACGTATCTCTTTTCCCATAATGAATTTCCTGGCCTTCATCGCGAGGCTGCCAAACTTATGAGTATGTCCGGTTCTACCTATGTATGTGAAATATTTTTCTCGATATTAAAACGTAACAAACCAAGGTTCCCAGCAGGCATTTCAGATGTGAATTTGAGATTTTGTTTACGCTTGTCTGTAACACGCTCATTTGCGCCTAATTGTAATAAGATTGTTAACGCTCACAAACAAGGCGTAAAACTGTAAATGAGAACAGCAATAAACATTGTATGAGCCGACATGTACGGTGCTAGTTTTTAATTGTTGTGTGAAATTAGTTTTACGTTTGCCATCGTAGAAACATTAAGTGTTTTGTCTTTCAGTAAAGCTGTTATTGTGTGATATTTGGCACAGCGGAAATATGTTATGTTTTTCCCTTTGCATAGGAAGGGAGACATGTACTGTACATGAATGACTACATTTATTACGTGAAACAGTCCAGAGTTAACGTGAACATAATTTTGAAAGGTAACATGTTGGATAAGGAGGCAGTGGTTTTGACAGCTATGGTGTGCATAGCAACAGTTGCTACAGACATGTTGATTGATGTAGGCAAAGTAAATAAAGCCGTAGGCGAGTGACGGTATTTTGGTCTGAGTCAATGTTATTCCAAGTTAATTCACATAACATAATTCTGGTGACACCGACGTGATACGAAAATGGATAACATTGAAAGGACAAAGAAAGTTCGTTCCTTGATTCGGCGATCGGTAACAAAGCTGTGCAATGAAGTCACACGGGAGTTCGAGAAGTCCCAAAGAGATCAAGAAGTCATCAGTGCATTAATCGAGTTAATTAATAATAAGATGGTGGAACTTAAAGAACTCGATAGTAAGGTGTTAGACGCGCTGTATGATGATTGTGACGAAGAAACTCTTGATGAAGAACAAAATTCCATCGATGAGTATGAAAGGAAAACAGCAGTTTTGAGGTTGAAGGCATTGAAAATCAACGAAACCAACGGTGTAACGGGGACAAGCACTGTGTTGAGTTCGTCGTTAGAGGACACGAGGAGGTACAGACTACCCAAAATCGAACTGCCGAAGTTTAATGGGGATTTCAAGGAGTGGCTAGGATTCTGGGCTTCCTTTTCGAAGATTCACGAAGACACTTCACTTCAGGACAGTGATAAATTCCATTACTTGGTTCAATCAATGGAAGTAGGATCAAGAGCTCAGGATTTGGTTGGTAGTTACCCACAGACTGCTGGAAACTACGCAAAGGTAATTGAAGCTCTCAAACAACGGGTTGGAAGAGAGAAATTACTGAAGCGGGTGTACGTGCGTGAGCTTTTGAAACTAGTGATTGACAATGCAAACACGAAACAGGCAGTCGAATTGTCTCGTATGTATGATAAACTTGAGATACATTTACGGGCAATAGAGACTTTAGGCGTGACCACTGAACAAACAGCTACATTTCTGTACCCCATGGTGGAGTCCAGTCTTCCGGAGGAGTTGATGGTAGCCTGGCAAAGGAGTTCCAATTATGGCAAGGAAGGACCAACTGATCCTGATAAACCTGGTAATTCAAAGAAGTGTGAACTTGATTACCTCATGGACTTTCTCAAACGTGAGGTAGAAGGAGAGGACCAACGAAATCTGGCTAGGGGCGGAGTTATTGACTCTTCCATTGAGCGACAGAAGAATAAGTCTCCCAAGTTTCAACGCCGGAAAGAAGAAATACCGACGGCCATGGGGCTGTTCTCCAGTCAATCCTCCAGCTGCATCTTTTGTGGGAAGTACCATGATAGCCAGTTGTGTACTAATGCACACTCTCTGTCATTGGATGAGAAGAGAGCACATGCTAAAGGTAAGAAAGCGTGCTTTAACTGTCTGAAGACAGGACATTTAGCGAAACTGTGTAAGGTGTCAGTGAAGTGTCTAATCTGTCACAAAGGTCATACTACACTTATGTGTTCAGAAACGAGCAGGGACGTAAAGGATACCACCACCAAAGAGGCTACTTCTGTACAATCGGGTATGACAAGTTGCTCGGGAGACGTCATGCTGCATACAGCTTTTGCAATGATCCAAACTAAAGGAATCACTAGAAAATTACGGGTTATGTTTGACACTGGGTCGCAAAGAACCTATATACTGAAGAAAACAGCAGAGAAGTTAGGACTACATCCGATGAAGGAAATAAAATTGTGTCATATGTTATTTGGTTGTGCCAAGGCATTTCGTGAGCATAAAGTGTACCAAATATATATCAGCAATTTGAGTGGTTCATTTAAAGAGAAGATCAATGTGTTGGATCACCCCCAGATGTGTGAAGTGATTCCTCAAGTGCCTAAAGGACCTTGGTTGAGAGAACTTCAAAGAAAGAAGATTTGGGTTGACGGTGCTGGTGAAGGACCATCGGAAATTGATATCTTGATTGGGAATGACCTTTACGGTAAGTTGCTGACTGGTCGTGTTCATCAACTCAAGAATGGTCTTACAGCAATAGAAACTAAGCTTGGTTGGACAATTAGTGGACGGAAAATGGGTCCAGGTATGGGTGACAGTATCTCAATGAGTGTGATATCCATGAAATAAAGTGAAATCACGATTTCTGACTCGTGGGACTTAGATTTAATCGGTATTCAGGACCCCATTGAACCCACTTCTAAGAGAAGACGGGAAGAGCAAGCAAAGGTGCATTGTGGGCAACATGTCAGCCAGTCATCTGATGAACGGTACACGGTGGGATTGCCTTGGATTTGTGAACCTGTGAGTATTCCCAATAATTTAGAAATTGCTCAGAGAAGATTGGAGCCTACTACCGAGAAGCTCACAGAACGGGGAGTGGTCGACAAATATTCCAAAGTGTTTACAGCATGGTTAAAGGAAGGAATAATTGAAATAGTGCCAGACAGTGAGATTGATAACAATGCACATTACCTTCCTCACCATCCAGTATTGAAACCAGAGAGACTTACCACACCAATCAGACCGGTCTTCGATGTTTCTTGTAAGAGGGGTAGAGCTCCCTCTCTCAAGGATATACTGGAAGATAGAACCCCAGCTTTGGATATCTTGGAGAAAATGAACACTCAAAGAAAACTCCGCCACCTTAATAGAGTCAGAGAAACCTTCAAGTCAAGATTCAGGAAGGAATATCTAGGACTCCTTATCCAGAAAGGGAATGAGAAGAATCAAACAGCGATCAGAGTTGGAGATCTAGTGCTCGTCGAGACAGCCAAGAAGAGAATCGAGTGGCCCACCACTCGAATCATTGACTTAATACCTGGCGCAGATGGCAACATTCGGGTGGCAAAACTCAAAACCAGTGTAGGAGTGTTTGTTCGTCCTTTACAGCGTCTCCATCCTCTGGAGGTTTCAACAGTCGACAAACATTTCGCTGTGGTAACAGAAAAGGGTCATGAGGAAAAGCGTGGTGAATCTGTAAGTGAAGTGGTTAATGATGAGAAAGAACCACTTAAGACTAAATGCGGTAGAGAAGTTAAACGACCAGCTAGATACTGAGATAATTGATTACTCTGTTTAACTACGATACATGATAACGTTTTGGGAGTATATGTACTGTCCTGTGTTAATAGTGTGGTAAGTTTCAATGTTGTTCCACCTCATGGGTGCCATATCAATCATATGTTCATGATTCTTTAGCCTCACTAAAGAAGGTGGGAGTGTATGTTGGATAAGGAGGCAGTGGTTTTGACAGCTATGGTGTGCATAGCAACAGTTGCTACGGACATGTTGATTGATGTAGGCAAAGTAAATAAAGCCGTAGGCGAGTGACGGTATTTTGGTCTGAGTCAATGTTATTCCAAGTTAGTTCACATAACAAAACATTTTGCCGCTCTTTGATTAATGCAAAATAATATTTCATGAACAATACATTCGGTGTTCTTGCTACGTTGCCTGCAAAATACACTCGTCGCCTGCTAATTGACTCTACACGTTTCTTGAACGATGACACTCCCCCACCGCGCGGGGTAAGTAAGGGAGGGGATGCACACACATTGTCTGCACTGTGTGACTTGACATTGGACGGTGCTGCTTTAGGGTATGGTGAATATGTGTGTCCTGTTTTCTGGTAGAGCTTTGATTAAAGTAATTTGCACTAAAATATTCTTCTTTCCTAAAACTACTCCTTATTCCATAAAACTAGACACCCTCGCAGTCCACAGTAGGTTGAGTTGGCGAGACTGTGCTGGATTCAATTCCTTTTTCTTCAGACTGGTTATATTTCTCAAAGTTAAGTAGAATTGTGGTAAGTCACTAGGATCGTTGGGAGAGAAAAGATGAAGGTTCTGCATTACCAACATTATTAAAAAAATCCATATATAATAAATAGTTTATTTCAATATACTGTTTGAATCTTACAAGAACAAAATAGTTTTAACTGCACTTCTGAAATTCCAGCACAGTTCACGGGCAGTGCCTCTAATTACAATAATTGGTTCTCAACCAGTTCATAAGCGTTCTGTAAAGCTGATACGAGACACTGTGCTCCTGGGATAAAATAGTGAATTTTTCCTTAGTCACTACTTTTGGACACTGGTACTCAGTGGTAATCTTATGGTTGGGGTCCATTGGTCAATGTACGTAATTATCTCTCTTGGAAAGTGCAAGTCCTCATTAGTGTTCTGACTCATATCAAACAAGTGAAATAAACCTTACTGCAGTAATAAATTGAAGTTCACATTACCTCATTTTAAACCTTTACATAAAGACAGTTATCAAGAAAGTGTTGCTTATTTATTTGAGGGTCTATATACCGTACTTCAAAAGAATTTTCACACGATTGGCTATTTCCTGCAGCACACTGGAGAATGCGGCATTGAAATAATGTAGGCTACTAAAAATGATATTTTATGCATTACTGTCAGTGAGTATGGTTCATGTTCTTGTTTTAATGATTGTTTCAACATGGAGGTCATCTGCCCCTTGTGAAACATAAAATACAAATTTTATCTTCTGTCAAGTTCTCTAAATAAGAAAGCCTAGCCTACTATAATAAAACAAAGTAAATACCATTAGTGGCCACTACATTGGCTAATGTGAGATGACATGCATTGTGGAGAGCAAGGTTTGTTTGTATGTTGGCAAGATCCACACATGTGTTTAAAATGTGGCCCATGGTGATTAAGCCTCCAAAGGTACTGAGGGTGGAGGGATGTGCCTAACATTTTCTGGGACATAATTCATTTCCTGTTAAAACACAGGTATATTACAAAGCAGACAAAAGAATACCTTTGCCATTGGCCCACAAATGTACTGTACAAATCCTTGATCTACATGCTTATAACGTACAATATTTTTGTCAATTCTGAATGAGACATCATCGTTGCTTTTACACTTGCGTCAGACGTCATTTTGTCTTTTGCATTATTTGTTTCCTTGTTTCATCTTCTGGGGGACATAACCAATTGAAATTAGTAACCCTGCTGGTCACTACTGCACCTGAAATATGTGTTTTTATTTATTGCTCTTTTAACAACGGCAGCCATGTTCGACAGCGCATGAGGTCTCGTTCAACTGAAAACCAGGCGCACACACCGAAGAGCACACATTGTTGCCAACATGTGGGATACAAAATACACCACCCTAATTAAATATCAAATTGGTGCGTGATTACTCCACTGTGCATGACAAAAGCCAGGGGTGTCAATACTGCATTTGGCGATATTTCACGCGGACACAGCTGGAATTTTACTATATAAGTCATGATCAAAAAAGGGGATGGTGCATGAGTTATGGTCAGCGGAGGAGTAAACATCTGTTACTACATCATTTCCTGATTTATGTTTCATAATTAATTGCAGTAGCCTACTTTAGAAAATGTTATCATATGATGATGTCTCATTCCATATTACCATATTTTCTTCAACTAAAAAGAATATAGAAGATAACATTATTATTAGATACACACTTACATGTAAAGTATGAATGGTGCTATTTAAATACAAAATGAAATTACTACCTAGAAATCAACATAATTTTTACATTATATTGTAACATCCGGATTTGATGCTCCAAGAGTTTCATACAGTCAGAGGCAAAACGTACATTAAAAATGACCATTAAAAACTGAATAAACACCGCCCAATGACTGGCCCCCTACCTCTCACACACACAAATTGTGGCCCCATTTTGATCGATTAAAATTATAAGAGACCCAAACAAGGTTTTTACACTTGTAATGGAAAATATAAGATTTTCATTCAATAATTCACATTCTGCGAGTCATTAACATTTGAAATGATCTCCATTATCACTAGTACACTGGAAATATCTCCTAAATTACATAAATATGTATATTTAACCTTAATTTCTTGTTCATTCAACAACGGCAATTGTCAATGAGCATGAGGTTTCTGTCACATGCGCATGCAGTTTACACCATGGTTTTTGACCGGTCAGTCCCGGTTTGAGTCTGTGAGCCTCAGGCATATGCAATGGATACGTGAGTATTCAGTTGCGCGGAAAGCAACTCGCATATCAATTGCACATGCCTGAGATTCGCCACCAGCCCTCTGTACGACCGTGAAACTGGGGCACACCGGCCAAAAACCGTGGCGTGAACTGTACATTGATGTCACATTACTGTTGCCAACATGTGGGACACAAAATACACCACTCAGGTCAAGTGCAGCGAGAAACTATCGGTCGATGAAGGTTTCGGTGAAGCCGAAAATTACTGCTTGTACCGCCCCAGGTTAGGCTTGTGTTTGTATATAAAGTATTTTTAACATACAATTTATGACCACTACTAGGAAAACCATTATCTGGCGGAATATTACTGCTTGTACATGGTGGCCACTACTCCTGGAAAACCTGGAAAACTCGGTGGCGCTGCAGAGTATGTGAACATGTGTTTAAAACTATGTAAGTAATGAAATTTGCCAAAATAACTGTAGTAATGGTATCTGGAGATGATAGAGTAAGAGAGGTTCACTCGTCCGCTGCCGTAGACCCACCGACCCGCCCTAATAGGAGCACGACTTATATAGTTGAACTTGCTGCCCTGACTGCCATCTTTGTGAAGGAGTTCATAATGCCAACCCCACGCTTTCGGAACTATATCGCATGTGGCAGACCAATGGTTATGCCTTGACCAATATTTTCGTCCAAACCAATGGTGGGTATGACGTAGTGTCCGGGATGAATGGAAAATGGCCGACCTTGTTCAAATGAACACGACCAATAATGCTTTATTTATGTTAAAGGTAATTATTTCCGGTGCAGCAGTGGCAATTGAAATTGTGAAACGATTCCCAACAACTCCGAGAAAGGTTTGTCAATCATAAATACTACATTTTCAATAATATACCTTGTTAAAAGTTACGAAAAGGCATGTTCTCACAGGCTGCAGAATTAGTGAAAACTCCTGGATTTTTTAGGTCTGGAAAACTCCTGGAAACTAGCCACTGTTAATTAATTATAAAATTCTTTCCATCCTAAATCATACTCCCGCTGCGGTTTTGGGTGACCACTCTATCGTTAACGAAAGAAATTTCTTCAGGCCACCTGTTTCTGTGTGGGAGAACGCGCGATAGTATTTATATAAAATATAGTGAGTATAGACAACTTCACCGCAATAAAATTGCAGGCGGCATTCTTTTCTCTTTTTTTAATGCGGATATTTCACTCACAAAGGCTTTTTTAAAACAACAATTAAATTATTTGTGTGTAGGCTTGCGTATCAATAACACGATCGCCACTAATTTTTGTCAACATTTGTATAAGTAAACCAAACACAACTGCTTTATTTTGGTCTTGAAGTAGGTAACCGATAAAGCCTCCCCGGGACTCGCGCTTATTTTTACGTCTGGAAAAATGAGAATTACTCCTGGAAAATTCCTGGAAAACCGTTGACCGATTTGAGTGGCCACCATGCTTTACTACATGGAAGGGGGTCTGGAGTGTATGTGTTCGTTTCGCAATATGGTATTTGTCCCAGAATTCACCCGGAATATGGCACACACACTTGAAATTTTACTATATAAGTCGTAATCTAAAGAGGGTAAAGTTAGTGGGTTATAGGCAGCGGAGGAGAAAACAACTATTGCTACATCATTTCCGAATTATTAATCATCATTACAAAAGGTATTTCTGCTAATTTCAGTACTGGTAGTGTAGAAAATTTTGGAACACGGTAAGTTACACACTTCCTCGTGAGGCAAAACTGAAAACAATTTGTTTGGGCCTCCTTTGGAACTTGCAATTAGCCAAAGAACTGTATTAACTCCTGCAGCACCTCAATAGCCTCAGCATCAACCAGCTCTTCATTTTCATTTTCTTCAATGTCATTAGGCCTATCCTCGTTGATAAAAGGTGCATCATCATACGGCTCATAGGATTCTGATCCAAATCTCTTCTCTAGGTTGTGAAGGATGATGCATCCTAGAACAACATTACAGGCTGGTAACGGCTGCATTCTCATGTAGTTCAGGCAAGGAAATCTTTCCTTCAAAATACCCAGAGCATTCTCAACTGTTCTCCGGGTAGACTTGAAAGCTCTGAGGAACCTATTCAGTGCTTCCGATGGGGGTATTTCTATCGGAACATTTGGTGTCAGGAGCCACTTCCTCAGGCCATACCCACTGCCACCCAAAATCACTGCATTAGGAAAAGGTCGCCACCCATTTTATACACGCAGTGCTAATGATGAAACTCGAAGCACACGAGCATCATGCACTGACCCTGGCCACCGAGCACTTGCGTAGAAAAACTCGAGATTTGACCCTGATACCACCATAGTGTTTATGGAATGGTTGCCATTCCGGTCCACAAATGCCATTTCATTTTCATGAGGTGCATCTATTTTCACCAGAGAGCCATCGACAATCCCAGCTACCCGGGGAAAATTTGCATACCTCAGAAACATTTGTGGCACAGCCACAACATTTTCAGTAGGCCAACGTACCTCCTCACCCAGCAAATGTTGTATCAGCAGTTCATTCACCCTTGGAAAGCCCATGAGCATCAGCACCAACGTGGTATTGTGCCCCACAGCCCATCCAGTGAAGAACACAGAATTTTCTCCAAAGTTTCAAGAGCAATATTCCTTCTTGTTGGATGCAGGAGATGGCCTCCAATCCTTTGGATCAAATATTCCACAGTAACTTTACTGACGCGGAATTTTTCTTTGAATACAAAGTCAGTAAAATTAAAACTGATGCTCTCCCTAAAAACCCTTGGTAATCTCACTATGTATTCATCACTGCTCTCACTACTACTGTCGCTGATTAATGGTTCCATTCCAACGATTCTAAAACACTATTACTCTAATAAAACCAGAAATATCCAAATGGCGCTCACAATACAAAAGATAGGTTATAGTAATGGTAGGATTCGACATGTAACAAGGCGCCTGTCAAGTTATCGATGACAATTTGACAATTGTACATTATCGGTTGACATATTTGTTAGTTCATAAAGAAAAACTGGTGACATATGTGACATATTTGTCAGAATTCTACCTGTCGGCATTAAAACTATATGAAACAGATTTCTGACAATATGTCACGACAATTTACAAAATTGTCGCGACATATTTGTCGAATTGTCATGCTTCGAGAAATGGAAACTTGTCGAACTATCGAATTGTCTGACATTTTATTTCATCTGACATATGTCGACTTGTCGAGTTTTATGAAATAGGGCCCTGGTGGTGATTGGTCTGGCAGTAAGTTAGGAGACCTGTCTTAACATAACTCCCTGCCATGATATAACTGGCAGTAGTCTAGGGGACCCGCCGTAACATAACTCCCCGCCATTAAATAACTGGCAGTAAGATAGGAGCCTTGCGTTATCGTCATTTACTGTCATGATATAACTGGCAGTATGCTAGAGGACCTGCCTTAACAAAACTCCCGGTGGTGATTGGTCTGGCAGTAAGCCAGAGGACAAGCCTTAACATAACTCCCTGCCATGATATAACTGGCAGTAGGCTAGGGGACCTGCCGTAACATAACTTCCCGCCATTATATAACTGGCAGTAGGCTAGGGGCCCTGCGTTATCGTCATTTCCTGTCAAGATATAACTGGCTGTAGGCTGGGGGACATGCCTTGACAAAACTCACCGCCATTAAATAACTGGCAGTAAGCTAGGGGCCTTGCGTTATCGACATTTCCTGTCATGATATAACTGGCAGTAGGCTAGGGGATATGCTTTGACAAAACTCCCCACCATATTATTATAAGTAGATGTAGACAAGAGGAGCAACCATGTCCTAAAGATTTATAACAGAGAAGTGCACACATTCCTTCTTCAATTGAAAATTAATTTAAAGGGAGAGAACAGAGGTGTCAAAAAGAAGAGGCAATAACACTAGAGAGAATTGATTTAGGACTCGAAACCAAACATTATCAGATATTAAGTACTGTATTTTATGGACTTGAGTGCAAGTGCAAAAATAATTTAAAAAAATTGGCACGCAACAAATGTGTGGGACTTCGTACACTGACGACGCTATAACCTTATGGAAAAATTATTACAAAGCCAAACTAAAATTTCATTCAGCCCATTAGCATAATTTATTTAGGAAGGTGACATCAAAAAATTAGCTAAAAAAAAGTACATCAAAGAAAAATCTGCATGCGACATATTCGTCTTTATTTTTATTACCAAGACACAGCAAACAAAATAACCTTAAATTCAGAACGATTCGTTTAAACACGTCATCCCATTAGTTTCCCTAAAAATACACGGCTCACCAAAGGCACCAGGGGCTTGGGGGCGGAGCCCCCAACGAGGAAAGCGAGTTATATTATATAATATGATACGGTATATATTGCAGGCATAATCAGATAAGATAAGCTAATCATCAAAAATACAAGCAAAGGAATACTCACACAAATAGGAATCGCAAGATTACTAATGAACAGACATCAAAGTGGAGTCAAATCCAAACAGAAAATTAAATTGTTAAATCCTTAAAGGATCCCACAAGAACAAGTAGGTTAAATTATGGTTTAAATGTCGATCAAAGCGTTTGATAGAGTAATTCAGGAAATAAATTATTAAGATACTTTAGATTGAGGACCCTCAAGGAAAAGCGTTGTTCTCATTCAAAGCTCGAAAGATTTTGTGTTATTTAATTGCCCAAATAAATACCGGTCACTACCTAACAGTCCCCTTAAAACCAAGCAAATGTCATAAATCAAAGCAACGAAACATTGAATATGAACCATGTGATGTCAAATAAATCACGTTCCCGATTACATTATCGCCAATACTATAAAAAACAATAAATGATTCACAGCCGATACACAATCGGTAATAAAGTTGCTAAGGTGCATAACCTACACAATTTTAATGGTTCAGGTAAGACAAGATTAAAGTTGAATTTCAAACAGACGTTAATTTAAGTTATATTCTTCACAAACTGTCATTGCAGGCACAACAGATCCCTTCCTGTATATTCTTCCAATATACGATTAACGTCGTTTTTCTCTTGTTGGGACTTTCTTTCTTTTTTCTCTTTACTTGTTCTGTTTCCATACCACAAACAGAGACTCCTTGTCATGTATGCTTTTTCATTGTGCTCTGTATTTACTCTGTAATTCAGTCTGATTCAGTGAAAATTTTACATGTCTCATTCTACCCTACAATTCGAGCTCCCGTGCTTCCATCTTGTGGCAATGAGATGGACCTCTTCACTTGCCATACTTGACGCTGGTATTTCGCCAATATGGTAACAGATCTCGCTCAAAAATCTTTATCATCTCCCGCCGGTTACCCATCTTCATCAATTTCCGTCGCTCGCCGGAGTGAAGAGTGAAGAAAGTTTTGTGCCTATTCTGTGTTTCGTCCTACTTTTCATCCTTCCCCACTCCTCCTTTTTGTCTGCCATGCCTCTTGCTCTTGGCTCATCTGACTCTCTCTCCGTTCAGTGCTTCGTGCATACGTCCCTTAATTTTACTTGGGCGTGGAAGGTCAATTGCAGTGTCTACACTATTTCCTCTTTCGCCATTAGATTGAATGTTAGCTAAAGCACCACCGTCTGCTATGCTCTAATAGCAGACGGCGATGGCTAAAGCAATGCACATCCTCATCGAAGTCTTCATGAAGCAGGCACATCTCTTTCGAGTAACTAAACTTTGTATAATGGAAGACCTTATGCAACCACATTAAGATCTATATTTTGAATGGCCATATTTTACCCCACTGGTCGGGATTACAATTCTTTTTGGTTTCTAGTCAAAGTCCCCTCACAACTTGGGAATTGCACTTCCTTTTGCATCTAATTCAATTTTAGAGTAAAAGAATTAACTTCACTGAAGAATTATCGCCTGTTCTATGTAACTGATAATAGCTGAAAATCTGCTCAAGGGATTTAGCCTGCTGATCAAGAGTAATATCTGCATTGCTTTCTCTTCATTGAATTCTCTAATGAGTTTATGCTTACTCACTACGAGGGATTGGTTGGTTTGATCTCTGCAACTTCAATCGGGTTCTAAAACGTAATCTGTTCGTCGAGCTGATTATTTGTCCCATTCAAGATATAGTAAAATCTGTGAACTAACTAACGTTCGCCTTTGCCAGATTTATCAAGGTTTCAAAATATTGCAACAAATTACTGCTTTCAACGTAGGGAACACTCATTCCCTTCATGCCCTTCAAATTTTTTTACGTCTCACCAATCCAGCATCTCCGGAACGATTACCGATATCACCCCGAAATTTTGTACGGTCATAAAGGAAACTAGTAGAAGTTCACCTACGTGACTTTTGAATACCTGGTAAGTACAAAATCAACATGGCGTCTAAGCGAATTGGCGACTTTTAAATAGAGGTTTCTTGTGATTTAATCAACCAACCGCAATGAAACTTGGTAGAGTATATGTCCATACACAATGTAATGCACCGACATCTAATTTCGCTCAATTGCTTATATAACCTTAAGATGGCGGTTGTGCGAAACATTTCACCGGCATTTTATATCTCCGAAACTGTTACAGATATCACCCTGGTATTTTGTATGGAGATAAAGGGCACTACTAGAAGTTAAACTATGAGAATTTCAAAAACCTGTTAAATACAAAACGAACAAGATGGCCAAGCGAATTTGAAAGTTATAAAGAGACTTTTCTCGCGATGTAATCATCTAAACGCAATGAAACTTAATACAGCAAATGTTTATACACATTGTATTGCACTGGCATATAATTTAGTTCAATTGTTTACATAACCTCAAAATGGCGGCTATGCGAATTTTAAAAATAATTTTCGATTTCTTGTGTCGTAATCATGCGATCGAAGTGAAAGTTTGAATAATGAACCTACGCAATAATTTTCCTTTAATGGTACATAACTCTATCATACTAATATATAAAAATGAGATGGTGTGTGTATTTCTGTCTGTCTGTTACTCAATAACGCAAGAACCACTGGTCCGATTTAAATTAAATTTTGCATGGATGTAGCTGATTTACCAGGTTTACATATAGGATACTTTTGATTATGATATTTTGCACTATTGAAAAAAGGCGACTATTTTCATATTTCCATTTCAAATAAAAAGAGAACGCTAAGATATAGCAACCTTTTGATGGCACTACGAGCTTTAAAATTTAATTTTCTATCCGAAATGTCCTTATCACTTTTCGTGTATATCCAACGGTTAGCGAGTTAAACCTACATTTGTGACGTCACTACACCCTTTGGTTTAAAAATTTCATATTTTCATCATCATCATACTAATATATAACAAGTAGTTCCGTGAAGAACTATACAGCCTATTTTCATATATCCTACTTATGTTAATTGCCACTATCAACATACATAATTTCAGTTTGATTGCTGTAATAGATTCGTAGATATTGAAAACCGACTAAATATTTCGGATGGTCGCCATGTTGGATTTTATATATGTAGGTCCTAGAGTTATGTACTGTTACATGCAGATTATTGTGAACGTGTAGTATTCAAACTTCAATCGCATAATTAGGACACAAGAAAAAACAAGGAGATTTAAAAAATTTTCACAGCTGCCATCTTGAGGTTATGGAAACAATTGAAATAAATTAGATGCCAGTGGATTAACATTCGGATAAAGATTTACTGCACCAAGTTTCACTGCACGAGGATGGTTAAATTGCGAGAAACGTCCATAAGAATATTTATAATTCGCGTCACCGCCATGTTGGATTTGTGATCACCTGGTTATTTAAAGTCCTATAGGTGAACTTAAGTTCATAGCCCCTATGAACATTAAAAATGCAGTTTGATTGCTAAAATAGATTCGTAGATATTCAGTATCGTCTAAATATTTCGGATGGTCGCCATGTTGGATTGTAAAATATATAGGCCACAGAGTCATGTACCATTAAAAGAAAATTATTGCGTAGGTTCATTATTCAAACTTTCACTTCGATCGCATGACTACATCACAAGAAATAAAAACTTAATTTTAAAATTCGCACTGCCGCCATCTTGAGGTTATGTAAACAATTGAACTAAATTAGATACTAGGGGATTACAATGTGTATAAATATTTCCTGTACCAGGTTTCAGTGCGCTTGGAACATTAAATCGCGAGAAAGGTCTATTTAAAATGTTCAAATTCGCTTGGCCGCCATGTTCGTTTTGTAGTTAACCGGTTCTTGTTGAAAATCTTATAGATGGACTTCGAGTAGTGCCCTTTATCTCCGTACAAAATTTTAGGGAGATACCGCTAATAGTTTCAGAGATATAGAATGCCGGTGAAATATTTCGCACATCCGCCATCTTGTGATTATGTAAACAATTGAACGAAGTTAGATGTCGATGCATTACAATGTATATAAACATATACTGTACCAAGTTTCATTGCGTTTGGTTGGTCAAATCGCGAGAAACGTCTATTTAAAAGTCGCAAATTCGCTTGGCCACCATGTTGGTTTTGTAGTTACCAGGTTTTCAAAAGTCACATAAGTGAACTTATAGTAGTTCCCTCTTTCACCATAGAAAATGTCAGGGTAATATCGGTAATAGTTTCGGAGATATTGAATGCTGGTGAAATATTTCGCACAGCCGCCATGTTGGATTGGTGAGTCGTAACAAAATTTGAAGGGCACGGTCGAGGTCGCCGGGAATAGTGCTATGAACTTTCCGAGTTCCATTGAAATCGCTCCTGCCGTTTAGATTTTATTAGGGGGACACACACACACGAATCACACACACACACACACACGCACACACACACGGACAAAAGGTGATCTCATAAGCCTATTTTTTCAAAATTGAAAATAGGCTAAAAATGAGATGGTGTGTGTCTGTCTGTCTGTCTGTCTGTTACTCAATAACTCAAGAACCACTGGTCCGATTTAAATGAAATTTTGCATGAATGTAGCTGAATTATCAGGTTTACATATAGGATACTTTTGATTTCGAAATTTTTCACTATTAAAAAATGGCGACCATTTTAGTGACGTCATTAGACCCTTTGGTTTCAAAATTTCATAATTCCATATCAAATAAAAAGATAATGGTTGGAAATAGCAAATTTTTGATGGCACATACGAGCTTTGAAATTTAATTTCCTATCCGAAAGGTCCTTATCACTTTTCGTGTATCTCCAACAGTTAGCGAGTAAAACTGACATTTGTGACGTCACTACACCCTTTGGTTTCAAAATTTCATATTTCCTTTTCAAATAAAAAGAGAACGCTAAAAAATAGCAAACTTTTGATGGTATACGTGAGCTTTACCATTTCATTTTCTATCCGAAAGGTCCTTATCACTTTTCGTTTATCTCCAACGGTTAGCGAGTAAAACCAGAATCTGTGCAATAAAACACGGTCAACACCGAGCGGTGCAGAATATATTTCTCTATATATAAAAATGAAAATTTGTTTGTTTTTCTCTGAATTTCTACGGAAATTTGAGTTTTTTACACGTTTCAGACTGTTTTATGATGGATGCGCGCGAAAATAATGTTTTGGTCTGTCTGTCTGTTTGTTTGTTTGTTTGTTTGTTTTTCTGTGGACAACTTTGTTCTCTTATAACTCGAGAATGGCTGGGAGTATCAACGTAAAATTTAGTACAGATATCCATCAGAGGCACGACACTAATCATTTATGTAACCTTTCTCCATACCTCTCATAAAAGAGGGCCTACCCCCTTAAAATACAAAGATCATTTTCATCCCCTCAATGTGAGAAACAAAACTCGGGGGCCCTACAGGGTCCCTGAAATTCACATTTTAAGGCCCTAAAACCAACCATTTTTGAGATATTCCCAGAAAACTAATTTCATTTAATAAACTAATGAACGAATACAAGCCGGTAACCATGGCAACAGATTCTCAGTGGCCCATCTATTGCTGTAAGACGCAATGCAATTCCATTAATTACATTGGTGTGAAAGTTTGCAAACGGCTAGAAGGTTATCACGGAACCAAATTAAGCTGTAAAATTCATCAATAGACTACGTATAAAACGCTTAAGGGGGTCGAGGGGTGCACTAGAATTTTTTCACGCGATTTACACCTGCGGGTGTGGTACGGCACGTCTATTATATTCCTATCCCTATATTATATTATTATGATTAGTATTATATTATGGCGTACAATAAGGAGACAACGCCCCTCGGTGCCAGAAACAAAACTTGGGGGCCTCGAAAACTACATTATAAGGCTCTAAAACCAACAGTATCTGAAATATTCCCAGAAAACTAATTTAATTTAATTTAACAAACTAATGAAGGAATGGAAATCGGTAACCATGACAACATTATCTCAAGGGGTGGCATCCAACTTTCCATCTATTTCTGTAAGAAGCAATGTCGCTCCATTTATACCTTGCCACGGTGGGTGAGTGGATAGCGTGTCGGTCTACTAACCCCAAGATTGTAGGTTCACTCCTGGCCGTGGTACAAGCCGGACGTTAGTTTTAGACGAGCGAAAAATCTTCATGGAAGCCAGGAGGCGAGTTACTACAGTACCTGTGTTGTTATCAGCTGCCCCAAGCGCTCCGATGATTGATACAGCTGTTTCACACTATTGCTGAAGTATAGTCACTGGCAAATATAATGACGTTCTGTTTGTAACTACGTAACGTGTACTTCCGTGTCACACAATACTTCGACGTGGACTGTACTGTCTGCTCAAGTCTGGAATTCCATTACATCAGATCGGTGGTGACAAATGTGAAGTGATAGGGTGAGAGAGTTACTGTGTACAGGCTCACCCGCAGGCTTCAAGGTCAAGGGCAATCGTCTAAAACAAACCTCCGGCCTGTACGTGATTTTTGAAAGGCGGCAAAAATACGACTCGCATGTCATACGTTGTTGGCATGTCAAAGAACCCATTTGAATTCAGTAGGCCGTGCTCATAATGGCAAAATTAACCTCAGGAGTTTCCGCCAACACAAAGTTCCTCATTTCTCTACTAGAAAGCGCTATAGTGTTCAAGGAGCTTAGATATCTACCCACCTTGACTTTCATAGTGATTCAAGGAACAACGAAATTTCGACATGCATGCTACCCTCTGGGTGTCAAATTACGAAGCTTGCACCCGGCACCCGAGGCCATACGATATTATTATTAGGCTACTCCATTTATTACATTTCTGTGAAAGTTTGCAAATGGCTATAAGGTTATCACGGAACCAACGTAGACTGTATAATTCGTCAATGCAATTAAGGGGGTCAAGGGGTAACCTAGAATTTTTTCAAGAAATTTCACGTGCGACATATAGTACAGAAAGTCTATTATATCTACAAACAGCAACATTATTTTCAAAAATTCCTGAATTGAATCAGCATTTTTTGCGGCTTTTAGGAATTTGGGCCATTTGAGGCTAAAGAACCTGAATTTTCATGCACCACAAGCCTTTATAATTTATGAAAGAGGTCTTCCTGTGTATGGGGACCTAACACAACGTAGAGGGTCATTTTTTATGTGAGGTGAATTGCGTTTCGTCTACAAGGCTTTCAAACCTATTTCACGTCAGGAAGTACACGTTAGGTGAATTTAGTCTGAGAGCACATTTTAACTAATCTTTTTTCTTTTCTTTTTTTTTGTCGACATACGGGTTCATCGTAAGGATGATTTTGTTTGATACCGTATGGTAGATATACCCATATTTGGATATCTGGGTGATATGTTGTAGACAATAGAATTGTCTGTCTGTCTGTCTTTCTGTGTATCTTTATGTACGCCTATAAATCGTGTTCGGATGCTTGGTGCATCGTAAAATTAGGTATGGTAAACATGAGTCAATACACCAATCATTTATAAAACTCCTCACCGTACTTTTCATACAGTAGAAGGGTGGATATAGGGAAAAACTTCTCAAAATACATGCTAAAATAGGCAAAATATTAAAATTATCCTAGAAGGACGATCAAAGCATATGTTGCGCTTCTCACTGTGGAACACAAAATTCGCGAGTCAATAAGGGGTCTCCGAAAACCACATTTTAAGGCCCTTAAATTAACAGTGTGTGTGATATTCCCAGAAAACTAACTTCGTTCTGATAAACTTATGAAGGAATGACAAATCGCTAACCATTGCAACAGTAGCTCAATTGATAATGTCTGTTGTTAATATATAACACCGTTCGAAGAACGGGTACTTCTGCTAGTTACCTATAAATATAACAATCCCACATGGCGACCATCCGAAATATTTAGGCGGTTCTCAATATCTAAGCATCTATCACAGCAGTCAAACTGATTTTTAAATGCTCATAGGGGCTATGAACATAAGTTTACCTATAGGACTTTCAATAACCAGGTGATCACAAAATCAACATGGTGGCGATGCGAAGTATAAATATTTAAATGGACGTTTCTCGCAATGTAACCATCCGAGTGCAGTGAAACTTGGTATAGTAAATGCTTATACAAATGTTAATCCACTGGCATCTAATTTATTTCAATTGTTTCCATAACCACAAGATGGCAGCTGTGCGAAATTTTAAAATCTCGATTTTACTTCCTGTGTCCTAATCATGCGATTGAAGTTTGAATACTAAACCTACACAATAATCTTCATGTAACAGTACTTAACTATAAGACCTACATATGTAAAAATCCAACATGGGGACCATCCAAAATATTTAGACGGTTCTCAATATCTACGAACCAATTACAGCAATCAAACTGAAATTTTGTATGTTGATAGAGGCAATTAACATATGTAGGATAATTATATGAAAATAGGCCTTAGTTCTTCACAGAACTACTTGTTTTCTTCATGTCACATTTCATGACTACCATTTCTTTAAGCAATATTTACTAAGCATTCTTGCTTCTAGCATCTTGTATAATTTTGGTTAGAATTTACTACCTGCTGTATCCATGTGTACAAAATCATTCTTAAAACCCCCTTATATGTGGCTCTACCTCTTACTCAAACTACTGTAAACCTAGTTAATTCATTTATTGTGGTTTGGTACCATTTTAAAGGTACTTCGTATTTCTTGAGAGCACTCAAATTGTATTGAGAGAAAGTTCTTTATTATTTTCAGTTATTAATGCTCGCGAGCTCATTCTTTTGACATGCTAAAATATTTAAAGGTGTACAGATTCCTTTGGTTAGCAAAACCTACTTGCACTAGAGAGCAAGATTACGCTTAAACATTAACGTATCTTAGTTGAAATGAATACTTCCGAGTCCATGTGTATACGCTCAGTTTTAAAGATGTCGTAAGGTAGCTTCATTACTTATTTTATTTGAAAAAGAAATTGCTATTAAATCATCAATTCACATAGTCTCTGAAAAGACAAATATTCTCTGGTAATATTGTTAGACCATTTCGGAGAGGATCCAAGTAAACTTCCAAGTTGGTTGTTGTTGTGTCTGAACACAAAGCTTCATTCTTACTTGAATGTTATTTGTTTCTATTTATATTGCCATCCTAGATGCATTTTTAGCCTACTTTCGATTTTTGCAAAAAATGATAGTAGACTTATGAGATCACTACAGGGCCAAAAATTGTGTGTCTGTGTGTGTGTGTGTGTGTGTGTGAGTGTGTGAGTGTGTGTACTCCGAATGTCTTCCCCCCCACCCCCCATATCAATTCGAACACGGTGAATCCGAATTGAACGACATTTGGTACAGAGGTAGCACTAGCAAAGGGCACCTCAGTGTCATGTTTTATATCGCCGCCATCTTGACGTAATGGTAATGGCGGCCACCCAAATGTTCAAAGCTTAAATCAAATTACGAGCAACCTATTCATCTGATCTCTACCAAATTTTGTAACATTATACCCTTAAGTGTAGAATCCTTTGACCAAACTACGAGGTCATCTGCCTAATAATTTGCGGATGGTGGCCTTATTTGTGTGCAAATCGATTCCCCCTATCTTTTCAAACACGGTGAAACCAAATTGAAAGAAATTTGGTACAGAGGTAGCACTAGCAAAGGGCACCTCAGTGTCATGTTTTATACCGCTGCCATCTTGACGGAAACGTAATGGCGGCCACCCAAATATTCAACGCTTAAATCAAATTACGACCAACCTATTTATCTGATGTCTACTAAATTGTGCAGCATTATACCTTTATGTATGAGGAATTTTTTGACCAAACTACGAGGTCATCTGCCCAATAATTTTCGGATGGTGGCCATGTTTGTGTGCAAATCGATTCCCCCTATCTTTTCAAACACGGTGAAACCAAATTGAACGAAATATCGTACAGAGGTAACACCAGCAAAGGGCACCTCAGTGTCATGTTTTATATCGCCGCAATCTTGACGGAAACGTAACGGCGGCCCCCAAATGTTCAAAGCTTAAATCAAATTACGACCAACCTTTTTATCTGATCTCTACCAAATTTTGTAACAATATACCTTTATGTATGAATAATCTTTTGACCAAACTACTAGGTCATCTGCCCAATAATTTGCGGCTGGCGGCCATGTATGTGTGCCAATCGATTCCACTATCTATTCAAACACGGTGAAACCGAATTGAACGAAATTTGGTACAGAGGTAGCACTAGGAAAAGGCACATCATATTCATGTTTAATATCCATATGTCCTCTTCAAGGAGTATAATCTTGAATGTTGGTTGTAGTAGCTTGTCGATATACACCGTGCTATACGGATATTAAACGTTGTTTGATTGAATCAACACCTGAATTATACAGTGTGGTCCACCAGCCCCTTATTTTTTTTGGAGGAAGGCAATCCAACTAACGCGTATATCACA
Organism: Meconema thalassinum; assembly: GCA_946902985.2. NCBI lineage: Eukaryota > Metazoa > Arthropoda > Insecta > Orthoptera > Tettigoniidae > Meconema > Meconema thalassinum. The sequence continues at coordinate 57,794,207 of OX336390.1, forward strand.
GTCATCCTAAAAACATTAGTACCTGCTCCTTTACGTCCATTGTACAACTTTACCGTTGAGTGCATCTTCGCGAATATAGTAGAAATCAATAGTGGCAGTGTTCTTTCAATGACCTCAAATATAATGCATGATTGAAACGATCAGAGCTCCGAATAACACCTTATTACGTTTGGACAGGAAGTGTCTACGAATAGATTCAATAAGTGCCAGCATTACACAATGGTTCTCGGTAGCTATGGTGGCTAAATCAAGAATTGCTAGAGTAGCGTCAATGAAGTCGTGTTGTAGTAGGTTCGAAACTTGAACTAGTATTTTTTTTTTTTGCTTAATGTCGTTTATTGTGGATGTATTATGGACGCATAATCTGTTCCAACGAGTGATTTTTTATTTGGTCCTCAAAAGCACCGTACTTATCCGATGGTACGCAGCCAGATTAGACGACGACATAATGATCTGCAGAACGAAAGCAAGGTATCCTGTATATCAATGTAGCAAGTGTTCGAAATTTTGACCACCTTTGTTTAAAGGAAAACTCCGACTCACTCATACGACACATAACAAATAGATTTGTTATGTGGGTAGGCTCACGAATAAGTACATCAGACCGAAACTATAATTTCTTTCAACGGCGTCTGTGCGAAAAGCGCTTGCTATACACTTACAATAATAGTTAGTTAGTGAGGTTTTAAGGGGCGAAACTACGAGGACATATGCCCCAAACATACAGTAAATACAGATAATTATAACGTGATTGGTTTTACGTCCCTTTTAACTGCTCTGGCTTTTAGATACGCCGGGGTGCCGGAATTTTGCTCCGAAGGGGATCTTCAACGTGCCAGTAAATCTACTGACACGGCTCCCTCGCATTTGCGCACCCTCAAATGCCAGCTGACTGCGCCAGGATACGAACCTGCGACCATGGGCACAGCAAGCGAGAAGGTTACCGCTGAGCCTCGCAGCAAGGGAATAATTACAGAACGTGTCATGGCCTATTATTATCCTGGGATAAATATTGAACTATTAAAATTCTAATTATCACGAATAGAGTCGCCTCCGTTGAGTAGAGGTCAGCGTGATTAGCTGCCACCCCGGACGTCCTGGGTTCGATTCCCGGCTCTGTCACGAAGTTTGAAAAGTGGTATGAGGACTGGGACGGGGTCTACTCAGCCTCGGGTGGTCCAAATGAGTAGAGGGGTTTGATTCCCACCTCAGCCATCCTCAAAGTGGTTTTCCGTGGTTTCCCACTTCGCCTTCGGGCAAATGCCGGGATGTTACCTACCGTACGGCCACGGCCGCCTCCTTCACTCTTCCTTGCCTATCCCTCCCGATCTGCCCCTCCCTTCCCATCCCTCAAGAGGACCCTGTTCGCTTTTCAGGTGAGGCCGCCTGGGTGAAGTGCTGATCCCAGCTCCCCAGTTGTATCCCCCCGTTGCGATGTTTCAAGCTCCAGGACACTGCCCGTAGAGGCGGTAATGATGGTATCCCTCGCTGAGTACGTGGGAAAATCTAACTTGAAGGGTAAAATCGACTAAAAAAATAATAATTATAACGAATAGTATCCATCCATATCGCCTCCGTAGCGTAGCGGTCAGCATGGTTAGCTGCCGCCCCGGAGGTCCTGGGTTCGATTCCCGGCTCTGCCACGAAATTTGAAAAGTGGTATGAGGACTGGAACGGGGTCTACTCAGCCTCGGGTGGCCCAAATGAGTAGAGGGGGTTCGATTCCCACCTCAGCCATCCTCGAAGTATTTTTCCGTGGTTTCCCACTTCGTCTTCGGGCAAATGCGGGGATGGTTCCTACTTCAAGGCCACGGCCGCCTCCTTCCCCCTTCCTTGCCTATCCATCCTAATCTTCCCCTCCTCCCTTCCCTCATGAGGCCCCTGTTCGCTTTGCAGGCGAGGCCGCCTGGGCGAGGTGCTGATCACACCTCACCAGTTGTATCCCCTCCGACCAGATGTTCCAAGCTCCAGGACACTGCCCATAGAGGCAGTAGTGGTGAGTTCCCTCGCTGTGTCCGTGGGAACCACCAACCTAGAGGGTAAATCGACTAAATAAAAAATTAAAAAATCCATCCATGGTTTTGAACAGTATTTAGGGAAAATAGTCATTTAAATGAGACAAGAAAATAACGTTCCCTATCGTCTTCGTAGATAATGTGAACAAAACCAAGTTGAAATCCTGCTGTACGAGGTAGGGAGGGTATAATAAAATAGTTAAAAAGAATTTAATAAATCTTCCCTTGGATGGTCTTGAACCCGGTATCTTCGAAAGAGCGAGCGGACGCAATAACACTTGCACTCATTTCCAACACACTCTGGAGGTTTTTATTGCGCTTCTTATTAACGCGTATGGTAAAATAATCAATTATTACTGTTAGATCTTAAATATTGATTGGAATGCATTCATTCAGTACCTGGCATGTTTTATATTTTACTTAAAGCAAGTTTCGCGACCCCTTTACGTTAATAAGGCGACAGAACTGCAAATAATACCCTCAAACGACAACCCTTCGGTTTTATTTCATACTACTTAGCGTACAAAATGCTAGCGTGTGATACACTTCGGTCATACAAGCAGGTGTACTGACGATGAGAACAGAATCATACAGGATTTTGTACCAGCGATCACAGCAGCTTCCTTGCCAGCGAGTGTCATGTGATACAGGCCTAAAGATATGCTAAGACTTTTTGTTAAAATTTAATAACAAAACAAGATGTTCAGTAAAGAACATAGAGCCTACTTTCTCCTAAAAGCATGGGTATTGTTATAACTCCTTGTCCTTTTCAAGCAGTATAATTGAATTTGCATATTAAGGCTTTCACGGCCCGGATTATTATATAAATAATTCCTGCTTTTGGGCTAATGCCGTGTGTATTTTTAATTTAAACCATACGTTTCGGAGAAACCTTGCCTCCTTTTTCAATGGAAATAAACAATGTGGCCAAAGAAAGTATATCAATGAGATTACAAAAAATATAGATAAATTCCTCTGTTCGTCACCAGAGAGCAGCTGCCAGAAATAACTGTATGGACCATGGTGGAACGGCGGACAAAGTAGTAAGTAACAAGAAGGTAAAGGGGGCGGTGTGAAAATATAGAAACTCCTCGAAGAATGAGGAGGGGGGGGGGAGGTGGGAGGGTTAGATGGATATAAGGAAACATAGACAAAAGGGAATACTAGCTGAACGATACCTAACGTCATACAGTCAACGGCGAAAAAACAGATGGAAACTCCTCCAGTGACGAACAAAGGAGATCAAATCCAGGCTCTGAGCCCTAGACGGAAAATGTACAATTTTAAATATGTGAAGAACAGAGAGACTGAGAGGAACTATCTCCCTAGATCCTTAATAACTGGTAGCCAAGTGTCACTTAGTTGATAACCAGTGTCTCTGTTAAAATTATTGGGATTTTTACGAATTTCAACTGTCTCCCTTATAATTCTAGACCAGTTGTGCTTAACAAGGGCAAGCGCATGAGCATCCTTGAAACATACATCGTGCCCTGAAGACAGGGCATGTTCAGCTATAGCTGATTTGTCAGGTTGGTTTAGACGGATGTTCCTTTGATGCTCTTTGATGCGAGTGGCAATGGACCGTTTTGTTTGTCCAATGTAGACTTTTCCGCAAGTACATGGGACTTCAAACACCCCAGGTTGTAGTATTGGGGACAATTTATCTTTGTTTAATGCTAAACGTTGACCAATTTTCGTCATAGTGCCGAAAACTGTTTTTATCTTGTGCTTGCGGAGAATCTTAGCAACGCGGTCAGTGGTGTTGTGAATATAAGGGAGGTAAGCAGTTCCTCTCACGTCGGAGCTCTGAGAAGGTTGTCTATCCCTCCTTCTGGGATGTAGGGACCTATATATAGTGGATTCATTATAGCCATTACCCTTAAACATGGTTTGTAAGGCATGTAACTCTTCCTGAAGAGTTGATGCCTCACAAATACGTTCCGCTCTTTTGGCTAGAGTTGTTATAATTCCTTGTTTTTGTGCTGGGTGGTGGTGGGAGTCCGCATGTAAATAACGGTTAGTGTGAGTTGGCTTACGGTAGACGCTGTGCCCCATGGAGCCATCCGCTTTCCTCCTCACAAGAACATCCAAAAAAGGTAAGCATCCACCTGACTCTAGCTCCATTGTGAAGTGTATTGAAGGATGCCGCTGATTTAGGTGGTTCAGAAAGTGGTTCAGTTTCTCAGAACCCTCCTCCCACACCACGAACGTATCATCCACATACCTCCACCAAATAACAGGTTTGAAAGACGCCGAAGATATAGCCTCCCCCTCAAAATGTTCCATGAAAAAATTTGCCACGACAGGCGAGAGTGGACTTCCCATGGCCACACCATCAGTCTGCTCGTAATATTTACCATCCCACAAGAAATAGGTGGAACACAAGCAGTGGTGGAATAATCGGGCAATGTCCTCAGGAAACAAATCCTTGATGAGTGGCATGACTGAGTCCACCGGCACTCTGGTAAACAAGGACTCTACATCAAAACTCACCAAAATAGCATTTGGTTGAACGGCGATGGTTGACAATTTTTCGACGAAATGGGTTGAATCCCTAATGTAGGACTGTGTGCGCCCCAAGTGCGGCTGAAGCAACTTGCTGAGATATTGCGCAAGAGCATAAGTTGGAGAACCTATTGTGCTAACAATTGGTCGAAGAGGGACGTCTTGCTTATGGATTTTTCGAAGACCATACAATCTCGGAGGAACAGCATCTCTCGGAATAAGACATCTTCCCTCTGTTATCTGATCCTGTGTACAGACTGTGCACTCGTGATCCAACCACTCGTGTATCCAATGCCACTGCTAAGCTTGTTAAACTGTCATCTATTCCAAAAGAAGAGGGAAGATGTCTTATTCCGAGAGATGCTGTTCCTCCGAGATTGTATGGTCTTTCAAAAATCCATAAGCAAGACGTCCCTCTTCGACCAATTGTTAGCACAATAGGTTCTCCAACTTATGCTCTTGCGCAATATCTCAGCAATTTGCTTCAGCCGCACTTGGGGCGCACACAGTCCTACATTAGGGATTCAACCCATTTCGTCGAAAAATTGTCAACCATCGCCGTTCAACCAAATGCTATTTTGGTGAGTTTTGATGTAGAGTCCTTGTTTACCAGAGTGCCGGTGGACTCAGTCATGCCACTCATCAAGGATTTGTTTCCTGAGGACATTGCCCGATTATTCCACCACTGCTTGTGTTCCAGCTATTTCTTGTGGGATGGTAAATATTACGAGCAGACTGATGGTGTGGCCATGGGAAGTCCACTCTCGCCTGTCGTGGCAAATTTTTTCATGGAACATTTTGAGGGGGAGGCTATATCTTCGGCGTCTTTCAAACCTGTTATTTGGTGGAGGTATGTGGATGATACGTTCGTGGTGTGGGAGGAGGGTTCTGAGAAACTGAACCACTTTCTGAACCACCTAAATCAGCGGCATCCTTCAATACACTTCACAATGGAGCTAGAGTCAGGTGGATGCTTACCTTTTTTGGATGTTCTTGTGAGGAGGAAAGCGGATGGCTCCATGGGGCACAGCGTCTACCGTAAGCCAACTCACACTAACCGTTATTTACATGCGGACTCCCACCACCACCCAGCACAAAAACAAGGAATTATAACAACTCTAGCCAAAAGAGCGGAACGTATTTGTGAGGCATCAACTCTTCAGGAAGAGTTACATGCCTTACAAACCATGTTTAAGGGTAATGGCTATAATGAATCCACTATATATAGGTCCCTACATCCCAGAAGGAGGGATAGACAACCTTCTCAGAGCTCCGACGTGAGAGGAACTGCTTACCTCCCTTATATTCACAACACCACTGACCGCGTTGCTAAGATTCTCCGCAAGCACAAGATAAAAACAGTTTTCGGCACTATGACGAAAATTGGTCAACGTTTAGCATTAAACAAAGATAAATTGTCCCCAATACTACAACCTGGGGTGTTTGAAGTCCCATGTACTTGCGGAAAAGTCTACATTGGACAAACAAAACGGTCCATTGCCACTCGCATCAAAGAGCATCAAAGGAACATCCGTCTAAACCAACCTGACAAATCAGCTATAGCTGAACATGCCCTGTCTTCAGGGCACGATGTATGTTTCAAGGATGCTCATGCGCTTGCCCTTGTTAAGCACAACTGGTCTAGAATTATAAGGGAGACAGTTGAAATTCGTAAAAATCCCAATAATTTTAACAGAGACACTGGTTATCAACTAAGTGACACTTGGCTACCAGTTATTAAGGATCTAGGGAGATAGTTCCTCTCAGTCTCTCTGTTCTTCACATATTTAAAATTGTACATTTTCCGTCTAGGGCTCAGAGCCTGGATTTGATCTCCTTTGTTCGTCACTGGAGGAGTTTCCATCTGTTTTTTCGCCGTTGACTGTATGACGTTAGGTATCGTTCAGCTAGTATTCCCTTTTGTCTATGTTTCCTTATATCCATCTAACCCTCCCACCTCCCCCCCCCCCTCCTCATTCTTCGAGGAGTTTCTATATTTTCACACCGCCCCCTTTACCTTCTTGTTACTTACTACTCTGTCCGCCGTTCCACCATGGTCCATACAGTTATTTCTGGCAGCTGCTCTCTGGTGACGAACAGAGGAATTTATCTATATTTTTTGTAATCTCATTGATATACTTTCTTTGGCCACATTGTTTATTTCCATTGAAAAAGGAGGCAAGGTTTCTCCGAAACGTATGGTTTAAATTAAAAATACACACGGCATTAGCCCAAAAGCATGAATTATTTATATAGTATAATTGAATGTTGGTTGTAGTAGCGTCTTGAAATACAACGGATATTAAACATCAATATGATGTGCCCTTTGCTAGTGCTACCTCTGTAAAAACTTTCATTCAATTCGGTTTCACCGTGTTTGAATTGATATGGGGAATCGATTTGCACACATACATGGCCGCTATCTGCAAACTATTGGGCTGATGACCTTGTAGTTCAGTCAAAAGATGCTTAACACAAAAAGGTATGTTATTGACAAATTTGGTAGAGATCAAATGATTAGGTTGGTCGTAATTTGAATTAGGCTTTTAACATTTGGGTGGCCACCATTCCGTTTCCGTCAAGATGGCGGCGATATAAAACATGACACTGAGGTGGCCTTTGCTAGTGCTATCTCTGTACCAAACTTCGTTCCATTCGGTTTCACCGTGTTTGAAAAGATAGGGGGAATCGATTTGCACACATACATGGCCGCTATCCGCACAGTATTGGCCTGATGACCTTGTAGTGTGGTCAAAAGATTCTCAACACATAAAGGTACGTTATTGCAAAATTTGGTAGAGATTAGATTATTAGGTTGGTCGTAATTTGATTTAATTTTTTAACATTAGGATGGCCGCCATTACGTTTTCGTCAAGATGGCGGTGATATAAAACATGACACTGGTGTGCCATTTGCTAGAGCTACCTCTGTACCAAATTTCGTTCAATTCAATTTGACCATGTTTGAATTGATAGGGGGAATCGATTTCCACACATACATGGCCGTCATCTGCAAACTAATGGGCTGATGACCTTGTATTTCAGTCAAACGACGCTCGCCATACAAGTATATGTTGTTGCAAAATTTGGTAGAGATCAGATGATTAAGTTAGTCGTAATTTGATTTAAGCTTCGACATTTGGGTGGCCACCATTACGTTTCCGTCAAGATGGTGGCGATATAAAATATGACACTGAGGTATTCTACGCTAGTGCTACCTCGGTACCAAATTTCGTTCAATTCGGTTTCACCATGTTCGAATTGATAGGGGGGGGGGAGGCAGACATTCAGAGTACACACACTTACACACTTACACACAGACACACAGTCACACACAGACAGACACACAATTTTTGGCCCTGTGTAGATCTCATGTCTACTTTCATTTTTTGCAAAAATTGAAAGTATGCAAATAATACCATGGGAATTTCTAAGGAATGCGTATACTCCGATGCAAGCACTGGCGATCAGAATATCCCTCGATATGTTGTTGTTTTGCTTCATTTGAGGGGCTAGTACATCGCGGTCATTAGCCCCGTTTACTTGGGTGTGTGGGTAGATTTTGTCTGATAACCTGAGTTATTGCGGGCTTGTAATGTTGTGTGTATTTGCAATTAAGGATTGGGAAGGAGGCGGCCGTGGCCTTATGATAGAATCCGTCCCGGAATTTGGCCGGAGTAGAAGTGGGAAACCACGGAAAACCATTTCCAGGGTGGCTGAGATGGGAATCGAACCCACTGCTTCTCATATTTGATTCACGAGGTTACGTGTACCCAATTTCAGCCCTCAGACAAGTATTACATTTCTTGGCAGAGCTGGGAATCGAACCCGGATCTCCGGAGCAACACTTCGATATGTTATGTTAATATTCATGCCAGTTTTTAAATTTTCTGCCATTACAGGTCACGTGGCATTACGTAGCAATTCGATGGTATTTTCTTTATAAATCATCAAAATTCAAAGTACTCTTCACAAAAATACGTCGTAAGGCAATAAATGTGGCAATCTAGTTACATCCCAACTAAAATGGAATGTGGGCTTTCGTTCAAAAAGGTATGCCCACTACTGGATTCGAAGCAGCATTCTACCGCTCACGCCCACCACGTATCGTCATGCCTTAACCCTCTCAGCCACCAACAAATGTTAGATATTGCACGCTAAACGTGCTATAGTTACTGTAACCGTCCCACTTCAAACGTTTAAGTCCATCTCAAAGTCTTCAATCACGGTTTATGGTGTTGATTTAACTTTCTACTATTACAGATCACGTGGCGTAAGCTATTAATTCGATCGTATTACGTGTACGTGTGTTATTTCAAGGATCAGTAAGTCATAAGTTAGTAGAATGGGCCATAGTATTTAGCGGGGAAAAGTTTAAGGTCGGTTTTTCTTTGCTAGACCCATGACCCAGTTACATTGCTGTCACACAGTCAGGGTGCAGAGCAATATCGACCATCGGGAGAATTGAGATGTTAGTTGGGTTTCATAAAACTAAATAATAAGGGGCGGGTGGACCACACTGTATATTCACATACTAATACAGCCATCACAATAACACAGGTCATGAGATAAAATTCAACACTTACCCAAGTACACGAGGCTAAATGACCATTATGTCCATGCATCTCAAATGACACAACAACAAGAAACCCAACAACATCATCTTACTCGTATAAAAGTTCATACAATAGTAAGCCTACAGAAGTCACAATGACACAGGTTGTCAGACTGGGTAGGTTTTAGCTAGAGATTAAATCTACCCCAGGGGAGATGATGAAAAAAAAGGGAGGAGAGGGTTTCGGAATGGAGAAAAAGGATGGATAGATGTGACGAGAGTCCAACATACCTCATAAAAGTAAACTTGAGTGAGTATTCAATACCAAGTGTCACCGCAAAGCCCGTGAAGCACCTAAAGTGGGTAGGGACCTGGACGCTGCTAACGGGAAACGAAGCTGGAACTTGGGCTATTTGCAAGCAAGAGGCGGTCGTACCTTCCCTTCCAAGCCTGTATTTGGCTACTATGGGGAAGGGTGGTAGTCAGGCAAGACAAAGAATGACAGATTTACTGTATATCCTTTCAAAGGAGTTAAGTTTATAAGAATGTTTTGAAAGGCGCAAATAATTTGAATTTGCCGTGATGATTTTAGTTCTTGGAACTGTAGGATTTCCGACGACTGATAGAGTACTCCCAGTAAGGGTAGTGATGAAGTAGTTATAGTGCTTTTGGGAACAATTTTGTCGTTTTCTTTGAAAATTTTGGTAAAAACACCAATTGTTTCATTAAAAAAGCTAAGCTTTTGTCCAGCAAATTGCCGACCAAAATGTCTAGACAAGAAGAAAAAATTGAATTTTGAGAACAAACCTTAAGTTAGAGAGAAAATGTCAACAAGCAGGAAGCTTGCGGAGCTAGCTATACTTGCCTTAAAGGCTCGTTAGAATTAGCTATAGCAGCTAAAAGATGCTTTGAAAAAGATTATACTAGAAGTTTTCGTTCAAATGCAACAAGAAGCAAAACTTTTATTATTTGAGTATGAAATTTTCTAAAGGAGAGTATAAGCCGATTGGAAGAGTCAGGGAAAATAGGATCCTGCCTAATCGTTATTCTATAGAAAAGATAAAGCGAAAAAAATATTGTTTTATTTCACAATACAAAGGAGTTGACGTAACAAACCATATAAGTTGATTTAGATTTAAATTAATAACAATAAGTAGTTTTAACATAAAACGGTATAAGACTTAATGCTAACAAATTTGGATTTTTAAAAATGTGAATAGGACGCAAGTTTAAAACTTGCTTCGAGCACCAAATCTGAATAAGATTTTAAATGTTGTGCTAAAATTGAAAACTTTAACATTCATAACAAAGATTACAAGTAATTAAAGCGTCAGTAATTGTATTAGGTACAAAGTGAGCACTTTTGAATTCCTATTGAAAATCCCAAAGGCTATGAAAACTTACAACAAAGAAAAAAAAGGGGAAAAATAAAGAAGAAGTTCCTATAACTTCATATATTTATACAGTAATTACGGCCGTGCTAAATTCAAATAGGACAGGTCACTGTTTGTGAAACCTGAAGAGAAAAAAAAATAGATGACTCAATTATGAGTAGAAAGAGTAGAATTCCCCCATTTAGAAAGGAAAAGAATTAGAATGTGGACTAGCCACCGATTTATGCAGGAGTTAATTCGTGAAATGAGAAACTAAGTTGGGAGGGCACTTTTTGGCAAGTGAGGCCTCGTTGATTAATAGCTAGGTATATCAATTGACTTAAATTTAGAACTTAATTAGATTAAGTTAGTAAGGTGTTTAGGGAGGAAGAATTGGGAACTTTAGTAAGAAGTTTTGGCCATATTTATTGCTCTCATTCGAACGCGACACGGTTGGTGGTTTAACGGGCACTGTTGTCACTATAGTCTATTGATGTATTTGAAAAGTTCACTATTGCAGCACAGAAAGTTCACAAGGAGAAAAGTTATTGCAATTATGTAAATCACTAGTTGAATTTCAGCTTGAGAGAGTTTATTTCGGTAGAAATTTGTATGGGTTGTAGTTGAATGCTGAAGAGAAGTTCCCACGGAGGAAAACAGATCAGATTTTTAACAACAGTAACTGTGATGCAAATTCCTCAGTGAGGAGGAGTAATTCCATGTTAGAGTGGAAAATACTAGCTTGCTTTACTTGTAGAAATATCGTTTGACCCAGAAAGTTACAGAATTTTGATGATTGTTGAATTTGGCAAAAAGGTCCCACAGAGGAACAAAGCTAAGTTTTATTTAGACAGTGGGTGTTTTAACAAGAATCCCACGGTGTGAGAAGCATTCACAGTTAAATCGTACAAGAAGTACTAAATTCTCAGGTTTTAAAGTCAGCTTAGGAACCATGGCATGACTAGAAAAATCCCTCGAAGACGGTTATAGTACAACAATTTGAAATTTCTCACACTGTCTATAAAATTGTATTAAAAAGCATATAGCTATTTTAAAACCATTAAAATGTGGTGAAAACCATTAGAGTTTGGTACTTAGCTCATTGTTTGTAGAGTAGATGATCCATGGCGTCCGTTAGCTTTAATCCACAACATGGCGTAGATATTTAAAAAATGTCTCAAGTAGACAGGAGACAAGCCTTAGGTAGGCTCCAACTGTAAGTGTTGACGTCTGACACACAAGTGCGAGCGATGAAGAGGTCGAGACCTCCTGAAGCCTTGCCGGCTTGACCACAAGTAGATGAGTGAACGAACGGAGTAACGCGCGAAGGGGCGAGCGGCACCGCACACGTCAGAGGTAGGCGAGCGAGGGGAAGGGAGAGCGAGCGGGTAGGGGAAGCAAACAAAAGGGGTTATACAAACATGGGAAACATTAAAATACAAAATTTCTCATGTAAGTAATGCTTCTTCACGGAGTAGTTGGTTGGCGATGATGACGAAACCTGGTGTGTTGATGAGGAAGTCTTCTGGACTTCAGGCAATGGAAGGACTTCAGAAGGCAGCTGCAAGGCGTTCCCAGGCTGGTTCCACAGAATATGCGCTTCTGGAACAAACTTAAAACAACCATGAACAAGTGCACGGGGCAAACATAATATAAAAGTTCGCTGTTGGTGTTTGCGGGAAGGAAATCCAAATAAGTGAATTAATATAAGAGAATGAAGAGCAGCAAATGCCAACTCTGCCTTACCGCGTATTTCGAGAAATACACCACAGACAACGTCTACACACGCACCCAAGTACACGGGGCTACAAGACCATGATGCCGCAAAACCCCGAAAGAATCAACAACAAAAATAACAACAACAACAACAACAATAGACTCGACCGCGGATAAAGGACAAAGAATTTTAAACGTTCTAGTCGAGTGTTCAAATTTGTGGTGTTATGAGTACAGCATATTATATACTATTTTTGATTGCACATACACACAATATATGCCTAACATTATAATGTGTGAGTAGTTATTCAACAATAATTACAACAACAAAAAACGAAGTAATAGTATTCGAACCTATAGGGATTCGATCCAGGGTAGCCCAGATTATGAGGCTAGATCGCTACCACTGCGCCACGGATGTGATACAATAGAGCCATATAAATAGCTTCCTTAGTACAAATGTATCTTTTTTGTGCTGAAATCAACGATTTCCCTAAAGTTTTTTGGCCCTTCTCTAAACCATTTGATATTAAATATGTATTATTTTGTTCAGGATATAACCTTACGCAGTTACGGATATATAAAAGTTACGAGCACAGATAGCGGCCATTTGGTCTACGGGACGTCACGACCCACAACATTATTGTATCGTCAATCGGACCTGTTAAGTCACTTCTACGGTTACATATTCTATTATAATGGACTAATACCCTACCGGTCACCTCCTTGAGGACAGTTTAAACCTCCATATGAACTATAAGCTGAGGTCAGGCCTTGTTGAATCGTAAGTTACGGTTGGGCTATAATACTGGCATAATTCATACATCCACCATCCTGAAACTATTTGGCTGATGACCCTGTAGTTTGGATAAAATACGTATCCCACATTAAGGTATATTCTTGCAAAATTTTGTAGAGATCGAATGATTAGGTTAGTCGTAATTTGATTTAAGCTCAGAACATTTGGGTGGGCGCCATTTCGTTCTTGTTACGGTGGCTATATACAACATGACACTGAGTTGTCCCTTGCTATTGCTACTTCTGTGCCAAAGGTGATTCAATTTGGGTTTCGTTGTGTTTGAATTGATAGGGGGAATCGATTTTCACACATACATGACCGCCATCTGCATACTATTGCGCTGATGACCCTGTAGTTTGGTCAAAAGACGCTTCCCACATGAAGGTATGTTGTTGCAAAATTTGGTAGAGATAAGATGATGAGGTTAGTCGTAATTTGAATTAAGCTTTGAATGTACAGGTGGCCGCCATTACGTTTCCGTTAAGATGGTGGCGATATAAAACATGACACAGAGGTGCCCTTTGCTAGTGCTACCTCTGTAGCAAATTGCGTTCAATTCGGTTTCCCCGTGTTCGAATTGATAGGGGGGACAGACATTCAGAGTACACACACTCACACACACACACATACACACAGACTCACACACACACACACACACACACAGATACACAATGTTTGGCCCGGTGTAGATCTCATAAGTCTACTTTCATTTTTTGCAAAAATCGAAAGTAGGCTAATAGCTGTATGTTGTTCTTGAACTATTATGGCCGAAAATCGGTAATTTGGAGAAAATTATTTCGTAGTTTTATTTTGTTGCGCTAATAAACAAGAATGTTCTACACAGTTTGATTTATTCCTTTTACAGCAGGAGCAATAAGGTTATGTTTACGTTGGTTCATAACGTGGCGGCCACTAATTAACGGGGGTTTGCTGTGATTAGTATTTACTGCGTTTTAGGTAGATTTCATTAGAAAGCTATTGCAATGGGTACCATGTTTCGACTTCCGGAAAATTTTGACATATCTTCGCGTTTCACATCTCCCAGACCCCAAAACCACCGTCAGTTCAAAAGTTTATATATAATTTATGTATACAGGCTGTAAAAAAAAGTCCTGCACCAAACTTAAACTCCGCATGGGGATGGGGGCAGGGAGTAATTTGAGATAGGGAACCCATGTCCGCAACGCAACCGTAACGCCCCTATGAGCAATTTTAATTATGGGTACATCTGGCAACGTCGCGTGCTATCCACGGCAGAGGACCCATTATCGCTCACAAGTCTACCTAACTACATTCCCACTTCGTGGCTCAGTAGTAAAGCGCTGGACCCTCAGGTGTAGGTGACTCCACGCTGGGGGTTCGAATCCTTCTTCCAACCGAACTTGATTTTTTTTCTCTCCGAGTAATTTTATGATGGATCAACTTAATTACCGTAAGCATGATGTTTTCAGGTATATGTTTCAAGAACGTTTTAAGAATCTTAATTAAATATCCTCAGTTCCAACGATCGCTGAACCTGTCTCTGTATCTTCACTGTACATTTTTTTACCTCGCAATCTTTTGCTTGTAAAGTAACCGCCTATGGCCTTTACCTCAAATTGCGATCTTAAACATATCATTGCGAAACAATCATACAGCAATTACGACAAAAACAAAGAGATAATTTGTGTCCAAACAAAATCCTACCGCGAAGAAATAAATCGGCAACACAGAACCAATTTGTTTTTCTTTTAAAACGCAAAATTGCGGCGTATAATGTAGCTCCTTTTAAAACGAAATTAGAAACAAAAAGGATCTAATCTAGCCCTATGTACTAATTAATTGATGCAAATACAAACGACTCGAAGAAAAAAATCTGCATTGTCGGAAGGGGGATTCGAACCCGGTCACCTCAGTGTGAGATTCTAACGGCTTGGCACTGAACCACGAGGTGGGCCAATAGCTAGATTGACTTGTGAGAGTTAATCGGTCCTCTGCCGTGGGTAGCACGCGACGTTGCCAAATGTACTCATAATTAAAATCCCTCATAGGGGCGTAACGGTTGAGTTCCGCTCATGGTTCCCTATCTCAAATTACTCCCTGTCCCCACCCGCATGCGGGATTTAAGTTTGGTGTAGGACTTTTTTTACAGCCTGTATATATATCTACGTATATATGTTTCTTGTGGACGCGATAACTGCCGTAATTTTGTACCAATCAGTTAGAATTTTTTACATAATATGCATCTCTATAAAATCTCGGTCGAGTTCGTTAATGGGCAATATCGGTCGAAGGGGGTGAAAAAGGGTTTTTTTTTTCGAAAAAGTGAAATATCACTATAACTCTGTAATTATGTGAAATATCGAATCCATTCAAAGTTCATATTATGTGTCGGATACGTGCCAAAATTTTATGTTTAAGACGTTTTTTGATAGCACCAACCATTGCCCATAGGGGTGGAAAAAAGTGGGTTTTTCGGGAAACATTAATCATATCTCTCTTAATAGCCACACTATCAAAACAATACAAAATGGACAATATTTCCCCAATAATTACCTAAAAATTTGTCTGAAAGAATTTTTGATATGACCCACCATTACGCCAAGGGATGAGGAAAATGATTTCGGAATTATAAGAAAATGCCAAGAGCCTTCAGATGTTACCATGATAACGCTTCTAAATTGATGAGGGATGAGCTATCAGTGGTCGCCATGACAACGCCATTGCACAAGATCACATTCAGTTTTCCAACTGACTCTGCGGGAAGCGGCTTCGGTGACGTAACTGGTAGCATGCTGAACTTCTATGCCCAAGTTCGCGGGTTAAAAGCTGGCCGAAGTCGTCGGATTTTCTAAGAGCGCCAAAAATCCCTCAGTATGCTTTCCTTCGGAGGGGAAGTCCAACGTTATTCGAAAGTTGCTGGTTTGCGGTGGCATTTAGTTGCCAAGTTCACAGCTAGGTGACGTTGACGGTAGTATTTGGTGCAAGAATTATGAACTAGTACCTGAAATTGACCGTCTGCAGTCCTGACCTGAATTACAGACTAATACAGTGATCACAATTAACACCTTTTATCAGACAGATTCTACAGTCTCCCTAAGTACTCGGGGTTACATGACCGCGTTTTCGCAGCCCCTAAACTGAGGAACTAACCAACATCTCTGCGGGAGATAAAATTTTGCGTGAAGAAGTAACAGACTGTTAGATAGTTACACAACAAGTCAACCCCTGGCACTATACAGCCCATGAAGGGCCTAGGCCAACCAAGCGACCGCTTCAGATATTGAGCTGACGCGTAATCAACGCATTGGGTCCCCTTGGCCGTTAATCTTGGTTTTCGTGATCGGGGCACTGCCTCACGTCAGACAGCTACTCAATTGTCCTCACGAGGTTGAGTGCACCCCGTTCCAACCCTCACGTCAGTTTTGAAATTCCTGACGGAGCTGGGAATCGAACCCGGGGCCTCCTTGCGAGAGGCAGGCGCGCTACCCCAACACCACGGGGCCGGCAGATAGCTACACATCAGTTCCAAACCTTGCATAAGGACAGTGTGACCACAAGTATAACAAGATGTTCAGTAAAGAACTTATAGCCTTCTTTCTCCTAAATGCATGGGTATTGTTATAACTCTTTGTTCTTGTCAAGGAGTATAAGTGAATGTTGGTTGTAGTAGCTTGTTGAAATACAACGTGCTATAGGGATATTAAACATGAATGTGAGGTGC
The DNA here is from genome assembly GCA_946902985.2 of Meconema thalassinum. Lineage (NCBI taxonomy): Eukaryota > Metazoa > Arthropoda > Insecta > Orthoptera > Tettigoniidae > Meconema > Meconema thalassinum. Next base: position 57,810,872 of record OX336390.1, read on the forward strand.
CCTTTGATAGTGCTACCTCTGTAAAAAAATTCATTCAATTCGGTTTCACCGTGTTTGAATTGATATGGGGAAAGGATTTGCACACATACTTGGCCACCATCTGCAAACTATTGGGCTGATGATCTTGCAGTTTGGTCAGAATATGCTTCCCACATAAAGATATGTTGTGGCTAAATTTGGTAGAGACTAGATTATTAGGTTGGTCGTAATCACATTTTAGCTTTTAACATTTGGGTGGCAGCGATTACGTTTCGTCAAGATGGCGGTGATATAAAACATGACACTGAGGTGCCCTTTGCTAGTGCTACCTCTGTACCAAATTTCGTTCCATTCGGTTTCACCGTGTTCGAATTAATAGGGGGAATCGATTTTCACACAAAGATGGCCGCCATCGGCAAAATATTATGCTAATGACCTATTAGTTTGGTCAAAGGATGCTCTCTCCAATAAGGTAAGTTGTTGCAAAATTTGGTAGAGATCGGATGATTAGGTTAATCGTAATTTGATTTAAGCTTTGAATATTTGTGTGGACGCCATTACGTTTCTGTCAAGGTGGCGGCGATATAAAACGTGACACTGAGGTGCCCTTTGCTAGTGCTACCTCTGTACCAAATTTCGTTCCATTCGGTTTCACCGTGTTTGTATTAATAGGGGGAATCTATTTTGACACAAATATGGCCGACATCCGCAAACTATTAGGCTAATGACCTATTCATTTGGTCAAAGGATGCTTCCTCCATAAAGGTATGTTGTTGCAAAATTTGGTAGAGATCAGATGATTAAGTTAGTCGTAATTTGATTTAATTTTGAACATTTGTGAGGCCGCCATTACGTTTTTGTCAAGATGGCGGCGATATAAAACATGACACTGAGGTGCCCTTTGCTAGTACTACCTCTGTACCAAATTTCGTTCCATTCGGTTTCACCGTGTTTGAATTAATAGGGGGAATCAATTTTCACACAAAGATGGCCGCCATCCGCAAACTATTAGGCTGATGACCAATTAGTTTGGATAAAGGATGCTCCCCCCATAAAGGTATGTTGTTGCAAAATTTGGTAGAGGTCGGATGATTAGGTTAGTCATAATTTGATTTAAGCTTTGAATATTTGTGTGGCCGCCATTACGTTTCTGTCAAGATAGCGGCGATATAAAACATGACACTGAGGTGCCCTTTGCTAGTACTACTTCTGTACCAAATTTCGTTCCATTCGGTTTCACCGTGTTCGAATTAATATGGGGAATCGATTTTCACACAAAGATGGCCACCATCCGCAAACTATTAGGCTGATGACCTATTAGTTCGGTCAAAGGATGCTCCCCCCATAAAGGTATGTTGTTGTAAAATTTGGTAGTGATCGGATGATTAGGTTAGACATAATTTGATTTAAGCTTTGAACATTTGTGTGGCCGCCATTACGTTTCCGTCAAGATGGCGGTGATATAAAACATGACACTGAGGTGTCCTTTGCTAGTGCTACCTTTGTACCAAATTTCGTTCAATTCGCTTTCACCGTGTTCGAATTGATAGGGGGGGGGGTACACACACTCACACACACACAGACTCACACACACACACACACACAGACAGACACACTTTTTTCGCCCTGTGTTGATCTCATAAGTCTACATTGATTTTTTGCAAAAATCGAAAGTAGGCTAAAAATGGATCCCAAATGACAAGAAGGTTACCGTCCCCATAATACACACATCAAAAAAAGTTTTGCATCACCTCGGTTCCAAGAGTTCCGGAACCGTTAAATACAAAGGGAATAGAGATCAACACAAACAACATTTCAGCTCGTTTTATTGCTCATGAGACCCACACATTGCATGTTGTACCATCATACAGCTAGATTTTCAGCATTTGTGGTCCAGATTGCAGTACACACCACTACCTCTAATACCCAGTAGCACGTCCTCTTGCATTGATGCATGCCTGTATTCGCCGTGGCATACTATCCACAAGTTCATCAAGACATTGTTGGTCCAAATTGTCCCACTCCTCAACGACAATTCGGCGTAAATCTCTCAGAGTGGTTGGTGGGTCAAGACGTCCATAAACAGCCCTTTTCAACATATCCCAGGCATGTTCGATAGGGTTCATGTCTGGCGAACATGCTGGCCACTGTAGTCGAGCGATGTCGTTATCTTGAAGGAACGCATTCACAAGATGTGCACGATGAGGTCGAGAATTGTCGTCCATGAAGACAAATGCCTCTCCAATATTCTGCCGATATGGTTGCACTATGGGTCGGAGGATGTCATTCAGGTATCGTAAAGCCGTTTCGGAGCCTTCCATGACCACCAGTGGCGTACGTCGGCCCCACATAATGCCACCCCAAAACATCAGGGAACCACCACCTTGCTGCACTCGCTGGACAGTGTGTCTAAGACGTTCAGCCTGACCAGGGTGCCTCCAAACACGTCTCCAACGATTGTCTGGTTGAAGGCATATGCGACACTCATCGGTGAAGAGAACGTGATGCCAATTCCGTGGGGTCCATTCAGCATGTTGTTGGGCCCATCTGTACCGCGCTGCATGGTGTCGGGGTTGCAAAGCTGGACCTCGCCATGGACGTCGGGAGTGAAGTTGCGCATCATGCAGCCTATTGCGCACAGTTTGAGTTGAAACACGACGTCCTGTGGCTGAACGAAACGCATTATTCAACATGGTGGCATTGCTGTCAGGGTTCCTCCGAGCGGCAATCCGTAAGTAGCGGTCATCCACTACACTAGTAGCCCTTGGGCGGCCTGAGCGAGGCCTGTCATCGACAGTTCCTGTATCTCTGTACCTCCTCCATGTCCGAACAACATCGCTTTGGTTCACTCTGAGACGCCTGGAAACTTCCCTTGTTGAGAGCCCTTCTTGACACAAAGTAACAATGCGGACGCGATCGAACTGCGGTATTGACCTTCTAGGCATGGTAGAACAACAGACAACATGAGCAGCGTACCTTCGTCCTGGTGGAATGACTGGAACTGATCGGCTGTCGTACCCCCTCCGTCTAATAGGCCCTGCTCATGCATGTTTGTTTACATCTTTGAGCAGTTTTAGTGACATCTATGAACAGTCAAAGGGACTGTATCTTGGATACAATATACACAGTCAACGTCTATATGCCGGAGATCTGGGAACCGAGGTGATGCAAAACTTTTTTTGGTGTGTGTACAATAAATTGTTTAAAATATGCATAGAAAGACGAAAAAAAGTTAATTAAGCACCAATTACATTGTAAAATACTTTCTCGCAATAAATGAGGTCTGATCCTTCTACGAAAACCTGCATATTTTGCCTTTTATAGCCTATCGCCTTGTTTGCCCGGTGAAATCTACCTCCGCCTTCCGGCGTGCCGAGAGGAATTTTTTAAATAAGAATTTGGGGCGCACGCGCAATAGATCACACTTCCGTTTCGTTGTGAACGTGCGTAGGTGGGCCCGCGAAACTTAAAAAACATCTCGGTTGTTCTAATTCTGTCCGTTATGGTGGCACTACCGCACAAAAACTACTGAGTGAATGGAGTGCAAATTTATCAACATTTATCTTCACAAGAAAAAATAGTTCAGTTATTGAAAGTGCATTATCATTCGCTGATACCAAAATTACATTTTTTTTAAACGAAATATTTATCAATCGGTACATTTATGACCTAAATATAGAGATTAAAGAGTTGAAACTTAATACAATTGATGAAATTTTCATGGCTTGCAATCCAAACTATAACGATCATTCTAGTGCTTCAATCCTTTTTATTTGTAAATTTTCTTTGATTACTTTAAAATGTTTTGAAGGACTTCATTTTCTCAACTTTAATAAATACTGCAGCCATTATTCTGGGTCAAATTAATGCTCATAACGATACTGTGGAAATTCCAAGTAGATCAGTGCAGTAAATTAGGAGATATTGTAGCCTACCTTACTTATAAGAAATGGCCATCAAAGGTAGATGAATAAAGATTTGCTAGATGTTCGCCAATGTACCCTTATCTGGGTCACAGAATAACATTTTTGCTCCAAACTAACTTCCTATGATATTCCAATATGCTGAAAACGCAAAATATCAGATAAGATAAAATTGCATTTTCCAACCGAAATCTTTAATCCGAATTCCGTTGAGTTGAGGTCCGCTAGATCGAGGATTTACTGTATAACTTAAATCAGCAGAGGTTATGAAACGTTTCAACTTCCACTGATTTGGAATTCACTGTTAGAAATTACTGTTAGGCCTATACCTCTTATTACCGGTTACAACAGGAGTGCATCTCACGAAGACTTCTTAGATGAATCACAATACTTCTTTTATTCAATGAATATCAGTATAATATTAATTGCGATTGATATTTTAAGCGATATTTATAAAACAATAAAATATGAGTGGGGAGGAGAGATGTTCTTGGCAATCTCTAATGAAAAGAAGACATAGGTTGATGAGGCACATAATAAGGACGCAGTAATAGCTTAGAAGTTGGATGTAGGGAGGAATGAATACTTTAAATAAGACCAAGTTAGAATACGTTAAACGGATTGACTGGCATGTATGTAGGATGCAGTAGCTATATACAGACAAACCGATGAGCTCCGGCCAGAAATGCGTGGAACCCTTATATGGACTACATACGAGTAAGTTATGTTAGTTAATTGAGTAATAAATAGGTTGAAAGTTCCACCTAATCTATGCCTCACTAAGTTGTCAATTTATAAGTTATTTTATTAAACGTTACTCAAACCATACGGACTAGAGGCCCATTGGGGTTGTACAGTTCGTGAGTATGATTACTTCTACCAGGGAATTCTATTTGCAAGATGTTGTTTCGGCACAATTGACTTCATTGATTTTGTACGTCTGCATCACTGGTGAAGTATTGTAGTGTTGTAAACGTTTCCATCTTTACTGCTGGATGCCAGCAACAGGTTTCAATGTGTTCACAAGTATTGCTGCCGTTCAGAGCCAATACATTTTATGTTTCATTGGCGTATGTTGTCAATAGTGAGGCGTGTGTTTGTTTTCAAGACTTTAGCCACGTTTTTCCACATCGCTACGTTGTTTTGGGCCTTCAATCTCCCATCCTTCTATATAAGGTTTAACAAGGGATTTTTAGTGTGTTACGCTATACATTTTGTTGTGTCCTTGATATTTGTTTAGTCATATCGGCTGATGAAGGGGCCAAAAAGCAATTAGGCCTTGAAACATGTCCCACCAATGTCCATATAGTGATCTTAAATTAATGAAAAGTATTGATTAGGCAGAACTTTCAACCTCTTCAATACTCAATTAGTTTATCAATACGGAACCCGAATGGACCTTTTAAATTCTCAAATTATGTTAATTAGTTAGTTAATGTTGTTTTAAGGGGCGGAAGTTATGCTAAACTATAAGAGTTGAAGTAAGTTAACTATTCCTTTACAGACCTATTAATTTGAGTACGATATCGACTATAGTGGTGGCTCCTGATATTATCTCATTAAGTGAGAGTGGGTTAGGGCCAGGAATATAAATTTACAAGTGAATATTGACTCAAAGACTTACTCTATTTTGAAGATCTGATTTTTGTATTTCCGTAATTTTTTTAATCCTTATAATTATTAGTTATATTTATTTTTGTTTTAATATTATTTTCTCTTTCTTAATGTTTCGGCGTCCACCTCAAAATGATACTGTATATTTCAAATTTGTATAATTTAATATGTGTTAAGAGGGGATGACCTCGCAGTTCCACCCCTTAAAACAACAATAACTAACTATATCGACTAATCCCTTCATCGATTACGGTGCATTTCATTCTACGTGGACACCCTCGATTATTTTCTCAGGATTGGAAACAGATAGAAACATGCGGACTATTTTAAATTACTCGCGCACTCGTGAATGCCTGACAGTGATAGCAGCATTGTACGGTACTAGGGACACCAGCGGCAACGGCTAGTTACGACTAATTTGGATAGGGTACTTAAAATGACGACGTTTTCATTACAACAACAGTGTGTAATCATTCGTTTTCTATATTGGCGTGATGTGACACCGATTGCAATTCATCGCCAGTTGAGTGAAACTTGTGGTGACGGTGTCGGCATGTGTCCAATGTGCGTTCGTAGGTGCGACAGTCCAAAGAAGACCGAACGTCATTCATGTGACAACCGACCAAAACAATCTCAGCCTCGCCCCAGCCGGTCTGATGACATGATCCAGCGAATGGAGTAAGTTGTTTTGGTGGATCGCCGTATGACTGTGAGACACCTCGCCTACAAAATTGCAACCTACCTGGAGAACACATTTCGCTTTTTCACGTCTTCATGCAGGATTGTGTGCACAGATCCCACGAAAATGCCAAAATATACCGAATCTAACTTATATAATCAAGCTGAAGAGTGTGTGTGTTTGTGTGTTTCTGAGTTTGTGTGTTTAAACGCACTAATCTCTGGAACTATCAGTCGGATTCGAAAAAATATTTTTGTATATGATAGCCATATTCAAGAAGAATAGTTTAGGCTATGCTAAATTTCGGACAGACCACTCCATTCCCTGCATTAAGGTCCTTTGGCACAAATCTACACCTATATCACCGATCTGAACCAAAATGTGTATACATACACTTTGGAACACTGCGGGTAACACTGTCCACTTTAAATTTCGGACAGACCATTCCATTCCCTGCATTTAGGCCCTTTGACACAAATCTACACCGTTTCACCGATCTGAACCAAAATGTGTATACTTAACCTTAGGAACCCTGCGAGTAACACTGTTTACATGCAATTTCGGACAGACCACCCCATTCCCTGCATTTATGACCTTTGGAAAAAATCTACACCGTTTCACTGATCTGTACCAAAACTTGCATACTTTCCCTTTGAAACCCAGCGAGTACCACTGCCTGCATGAAATTTCGGACAGTCCACTCCATTCCCTGCATTTAGGCCCTTTGGCACAAATCTACACCGTTTCACCGATCTGAACCAAAATGTGTATACTTACCCTTTGGAACCCTGCGAGTAACATTATCTGCATGAAATTTCGGACAGACTAACTCCATTCCCTGCATTTAGGCCCTATGGAACTAATCTACACCGTTTTACCGATCTGAACCAAAATTCACATACTTACCCTTTGGTACCCGACGAGTAACACTGTCTGATTGAAATTTCGAACAGATCACTCCATTCCCTGCATTTAGGTCCTTTGGCACAAATATACGCCGTTTCACCAACCTGAACCACATTTTGTACACTAACCCTTTGGAAACCTGCGGGTGACACTGTCCACTTTAAATTTCGGATAGACCACTCCATTCCCTGCATGTAGGCCCTTTATCACAAATCTACACCGTTCATCCTAATTGAACCAAATTTTATATACACTTTAAACCCCTGATGGTAACACTGTCCACTTGATATTTTGGACAACGCCCTCCATTCCCTACATTTAGAATAACAAACAAACTGAACTTGAAAACCACGTATTAAGGACCTAGGACCATTCCTGACCGTAGTAGTGTAACTGTAAGAGTATTTTAATAAGTCTGTTGTTTACTGGCAATTCGGGCTGCATCACGTCGCCCCTACCAGTGCTCTGGTGCAGACTTGCGAAAATAGTTAAATCTTGCGCTGCTTATAAATTGCAGTCACGGGGAGTAATTAGTGCAAAAAGATTTCTTAGGCCCCTTAAAACAGTTATCATCATGATCATATTATGCCTGTGTATAAGTGCAATGGTGTTGGTGAAATACATTGAGGTTATCAGCTGCAATAAGCGTTGGTGCTTTCAAATTTACCTTAATTTATTCCGAAACTTATCGTTGAGCGCTATGTGGCGATAAATGATACTATTGCTACCTCAGGAGCTTGGGACAGCCGAAGTTTTCCCAAGTTTTCTGATTTTTTTCCTACGGCGCTATGCGACAAAAGACGACTCTATTGGTCTCTACATTTCTAACAGTCAATGAGATATAGGCCCTAGGCAGTGTCTTTTATTTCACTTACACCTCTTTCTAATCATTTTTAGAAATTTGTTTGTAAATTAATTTGTCAGTGCTGTAGTTAGTAAATAGCCGTTTCCCTATTCATTAGTATCATTATTATCACTACGAGATGACCTAAATATTACGTCCATTAATTATACTGTACTGCTTATCACCGCCACAACAACCACCACCACCACCACCGCAAAAAGTTATATTTAAAACTATTTCTATTCTGGTAGTTTAAGTGTCATGTGTCAGTTCTGTAGTAGTATTCATTATGATCCATAAAATAAATAAATCCACCAGGCGAAGCCGGGCACTACTGCTAGTATGATAATAATGTGCAAATAATGATTTTTGATTAGAATAAGTGACATTCATTGGGTGATTGTTCAGATCTGAAGTGAATTGAATATGGTTGAACATTATTTGAAAGCCAAATGAGTTGTAAATAGTTGTAAAGTGTTTTAATACTTGGAATAGATATCTAGACACATGTGATTATGTGTATAGATTTTGAATTAAGTTTTCTTGATTTATTGTGAATGCCGATTGATTTTTAAATAATTGTAAAGTGTTTTAATACTTGGAATACATATCTAGACACATGCGATTCTTTGTATAGATTTTGAACTAAGTTTTCTTGATTTATTGTTAATATTATCGATAGGACACGTCACCGAGAAGCCACAGTATCGTACAGTGATATTATCTTTTTGAGTGACTAGCGAACGTAGGACTTTAGATTTGAGCATTCATTCGATTCTTTTTAATCTACTGCAAAAACATAGCATTGAATATTATGTTAAGTTTTGGCCCATTACATTTTATTTTGCATTATTGATTTACATAGACGATTCATTTGCATCCTAAATTCCGCAAACCTATTATAATCAAGGACAGGGTGTACTATTTCATATGCGAATACAGGCAAATGGATTATTTATCTTAGCTTGTTTTTTCTTAGTTTTAGCTAGTTTTAGTTAGTGCCCTGATTTTATGTGATATTAGGAATGGATGCTTGATGAATCCCACCTACCCATCCCGTCAAACCCCCAAGATCTCAACATACCACGTTAGATTCTTCTATTTTTGCCAAACTAAAATTCCTACGCACGAAATATTTTTCTTTTATAAAACTATGGTGCACCACTTCTAATACGGAAACGGGCACGGTAGGTTTTATGAATTATAGATTATACGTTCGTTTATTTTGGAAAATGAATATCTCTTAGTTCAAAATTTGGTAAAGTGTTTGTCATGGACCAGGACGATCAACTAAATAGTGTATTGACATACTCGTGTAGGCAATAAAGATAGCGCTTCATTCCGTGATTTCCGACCTACGTTTTCCATTGCTGACGTTATGTTGATTTGAGTTACCTCGAGAAACGTTGGGAGCTTTCAATTGAGACAAGGCAAATTCTAGTCCCATTTTAAGACCATTTTGTTTTCTTAAAAATCCATGTTTATGTCTGCTGTGCTGTCTAAAATGACTGAAAAGAAGGATATTGAGTCAATAATTAGGACTCATTGCCTTATTAGCAGTATGTGGGTCAGGAATATTTAGTCTAATCAGTCCTTGACTCGGAAAGCAATAACAAACACTGCCTGCCATCAGATTAACAACATGGTGAATAGATGGCGTGCTCAGAAAGAAACAAAATGATTTCCTGAAATTTACCATGTGCTGTATTGTAAAAGACAAAATAATTAATACTTGCCCGTTAATAAATATGAAAATGGGAACATTGATCAACGATTAGTATACATTTATTTATGGTCGATAAAATAAGTATTACACCGTATTGTAAACGGGGTCACACAAAACATCACAGTTTGTTTTAGTGTGGAGTGGAATACACATAATTAATACGTTTCTCCAAGTCGTAACTATCTTATTTAAACCTTAATACCAAAAACACTTGTTCTCACTGTTGGGTTGTCACCCTGAAGGCTAGTCGGATAGGTTATGTGGAGAAAACAACAAAACACACAATGCTGCGTATTAAGAAAGATGCGGAGTGAGGTAGTTTGCCACTGCTTTTCCCACTGAGTCACTGCAGCAGCACTGGCGCTATGAGTGGAGGTGATGATGTGGAGTAAGGAGGTAATGTTATGAATTAGTGCTTGGTGTTGCCACAATCACGGTCGTTGCTCGTGTGACTTACTGCTCGCTACTTGTTCACGTAACTTGTCGCAACCTACCTCCTGATAAAGAATAACTTACCACTTGACATAAATATCTACCTGCTACATAAGCCATCAAACCGAAGAAATCTCTAAGTGATGGCTTCAAACTGTTACACCTCGTTCAGTTGTGTTCTTGGACGTGTCTTGATTTTCTTCAAGTCATAATAATACTCGCGAATCAACACAAGATCAAATACTCCAAATCAAATTTACGTCTTAATCAGTGGCGTTGCCTGGATCGACCAACGGAGGATTATGGTTACTCAAGCCAATTTCTACAAGCATTTCGTAGCATTTCGTCCCACGGCCTAGCCGTGCACCACGGTCGCAAGGGCAGCTGCAGTAGGTCTGGATAACATAGGTTCAAATCCCAGCACTGTCAGCGGTTATCCTGAGTGTGGTTTTTCCCCAGGTTTTCCCACACTCCCTCCAAGAAATTGCCGGGATAGTACTTTACTTCAAGTCCCGGGGCCACACAATTACTGTCATTAAAGCAATGCAGGTTATCAGACGCTTTCAACACACACCCAACTACACGGGGCTGATGACCAAAATATCTCAAGTCCCTCATAGGAATTAACAACTCTACAAGTATTTATATTTTCTCAATTAGATATTAATAGGCAAGACAAGTGCAATGTATTTTGGTCCGGTAGTTTTCGAGTAATATGCACAAAAGACAAACAAAATTCAGTTCTGAAAAAAATGACGTTAATTTTTGTTTGACTTGTGTTACGTCAATGGTAAATATAGAACAGTCCTTATTACCTTAAAAGCCAGAAAAAGGCTTAGTACCTTTCACAATGCACATGGCAAATTTTACTTATTCGTAATTGAGGGATAACCGTGATTCGGGGAATTGTAATATTATGTAAAATGCAATATGAATGAATCACTCAGCTGACGGCTATCTATGCTCAAGAAGTTAACAACGATCGTTATTGTTGTTCACGGCAAATTGAATGAAGCTATCAATACCGTTTACGCTAGAAAACCTCTTGACCTACAAGGTAATGCTGTCAAATAAAGAAAAAGAAAATCCATTTATGTACACTAATCATCCTAACGGAAGAACTGTAGCCATATTTGTTTCTCGCATTAATGCAGTGCCTAAATTCGTTTCAGTAGAAAATGAACCACTAGCATTAAGAAAGGGTGTACTGGATCAAACACTGATTAATTTCCCCCGCAACCCAATGAACAGGATATGATCCATCCACATCGTTATTAAAGTCTCGTGTTTCTGGTACCAAAATCTGAACGCATCCCTCAATATAAGAACTTGTTCCTTCCGCTTGATGCTATCGTTTGGGTTTTCATAATCAGCAGAATTGTTTAATCATCCGTGTCATGACATCTTATCCAACGTCTTAAAGGAAGAGGTACAAGTTTTTCCACCAATTTACTCCTACCTTTTCCGCATTTTTATCAGTTTCTATACCAACTCTATCGAGTGTGTTGTCAGACAGGCTGGTTGTTCTATTTTGGGTACTCTTCAGCCCCATAGTAACTAGCGCATATTTAGGCACTTTCATTAGCTTTCTGAGCGTCACAAAATATTATCCGGAGATCAACACTTTACAAGATCAGTACAAGTCTGGATTGAACATCGTGTATCCTGCTAATCACTGGTGATTGATAAGTCATTCACTGGAAATTCACTTCCCACAGTTGAGCCAGAGAGCAATAGAATGTAAGGGAAGGATAGGCAAGTATGCGTATGATGTACCACTTTATAGAAATAAGTGTATCATCACGACTCGCTCTAGTGCCGAAATGGTCTCTAGGTCAATGAAAATATACGATGACTATAAGAGAAGCAGTCTCTTTCATCTAATGAAGGAGAGGATTGAGGGAACATATTTTAGCTTTAATACTCCGTTATATTCTCCTTATTACCCTGCTTTCTCTTCTACTGTTATGAGTACAATAGAATTTGGACTGCGGGCTAAATGGGAGGAAATGTTTTTGGCAAGTCTACATCTGGGCCAGTGTTATAAAATATCAAGTAAGGGACTTCCGGAGCCTGAGCAGTTCACTCTGAGCCACCTACTGACAGCCTTCTACTTGCTGTTGCTAGGATATATCCTCTCTGTGTTTGGTTTGTTAGTGGAGTTCTCTTACGCACTAATCAACAAAATCACGTTCAGAAATAGACATATTGTCTTTCCATAGTGAGTGTTAGTTATTTTAATTTTTAACCTATTTTAGTTAGTTACGAACAAAGGCTTTAAGACCCATGGATATAAAAGAAGCTAAACAGGTATCACATAATACACTGTGTAGTCCATTTAATACAACATACAGTGTCACTAACTCATTCATTTGAGAATGCAAGGGTTTAGGGCAGGCCTTCTCAATTAGATTTTCCGGAGGGTCACATTGAATATATTTACGAATTTTAAGGTACTCGAGAGGCCAGAAGTGAAGAATTGAATGTGGAATTTAGGACAATATCTAATCTATGTCGCAATAGCAAAATACAACTGTGTTATATTACAAGATCCTGAAAGATTATCTTACAGTATTGAACACATTGCTTGGCAACCAGCCTGACAAGGACTTGAGTGTGAAAAGAAGCAGGTCCTGTTCTTTATACGTATGCATATTTAGCATCACAACTGGTGCGAGACGTGAGCAGCAGGTTGTCTTGTGTCTCGTCCTTCAAACTACCTCTGTTCCTGCATTTGATGGTATTCACTGCAGGCTACTTCGGAGGAAGAGCTGGCAGAACATATACAACGCACTGAGAGGTTCAGTGAAGAAGCAGGCCTTACACTAAACTGAACCAAGTGTTACTTGATGGTAGTGGACAGAGAGCGTCCATTACCTCGGCCCTTCCAACTAATACGACATATCGATATCAAGGAAGAAATAGTCTACCTAGGAGTTTGCATTTCCACTAAGGGAAATTGTGAAGGAGAAATTAAAAGAAGAATAGGTATGGCTAAGGAAGCACTGTCTAGTCTAACAAGAATATGGAAACTACATCATATTACCAAGGAAACAAACAAGCGACTGGTTCAAGCTTTGGTATTTCCTATCGTCACGTATGTCTCTGAGTCCTGGACCATAAATGCTGCATGTCGTAGGAAAATCAAAACCTTCGAGGTGACGTGTTTTCGAAGAATGCTACGAATATCGTGGGTAGCAAGAAGAACAAATGGATCTATGCTAAAAGAGCTAAGGATTTCTCCCAAAGCTTGATTACTCTTATAAATCCAAAGGCATATGCTGACATTTTTCGGCGGAGTATTGTTAAGAGAATTGCGTGAAGGGTCACTAGGACCAATGAGAAGAGAGGAGGAAGACTTGCACTGAATGTTCTCTCACAAATCCATGTTGTTCCAAACATTGTTAGTGTATTTCTTGCTATGTATTGCTAGTTACAAAACTGGAATGCTTTTAATGTTACTTAGATAAATCTAATTGTTTTAGTAGTCTCTGGAGGTTTTGTAGTGCACATGCAAACATAACCGAACAGAAAAAAACACTCATTTCGAGCATTAATCTAACTTTATCAACGGGAAACCAATCTTTCAGTTGAGATTTGAGGTGAGGTTTAATGCCTGCAGTCAAAGGCATCTGATGGAATTTAAACACACTGTGTCTCCCAAATGAAACTTAATTTGGGATTATGCAAATAGCCAGTCCACACTTTATTCCCTCTTTATTAACACTGACCTCTTCTTTTTACACAAATTCTTTAAGTGTAGGGAATAAATCATGATCACCACACAGAGAATCTTCAATGAAGAAACGAATCTTTTTCATGAAAATCAAGATGGATTCTCTCAACTCGCACTTAGTGTTATGAATACGTTGCTAACCCAGGTTCAGGTTATTGAGGTATGCCAATGTCAAGAAAGGGAAGCCTTGCAGGTTGATCTGGATTTTCTAAAATACTTTCCAAGATCCCTCTTTTCAGATTTACCCATGAATTCGAAGAAGATAATTATATCACCTATCAAATTCCAAACTCTCTTAAACATTTGGCCTTTACTCAGCAACCGAATATTGTTACATAAAAGCACATCACAGTAAATTCAGAATCAAGCTCCTTTATAAACTGAGGATTCATTGTGTAGAAGCTGATTTTGATCTCAAATATTACACCGCTTCTGTGATTCCAGTTAGCAAAGGGACAAAATCTTCACTCAATGTACCACAGAGGACTGTATTATGAATAATGAATACTTTATTGTTAATTTGTTTCCCTTTTCCCACCAGAACTTCCTTTTAACTTTACATAATTGGTGCTCAGTCTGTTACTACGGACACAATAATTTTAATACTCACACCTCTTGGGGCGAGCAGTTTAGAAATTTCATTCAATATGATTCCTCCAGTGGCTTTCCCATAATGTGGTCTTAGTACTAAAAATACATATATAAACCTCTCTCCATTGAAAAAACTGACAACTGAGCTGTATCTATTAGTTAGTTATTGTTGTTTTAATGGGAGGAACTACGAGGTCATCTGCCCCTGAGCTCTATCTGTTAGATTGATTAACAGCCAGGGAAAAATAACTACTTTGTAAAAGTTCACATAAAATTGGCAGCTCATGTTATTGGCGAGTTATGTAGAGTGCCTAGAAATTTCTTGTATTCGTCCATTGCTGCTTCACCATCCATAACCTGTGCAACTTAAAGCGCACATTCCTTGTCAATCTCGGTTTGAGTAAAAGGAATCATATTTTAACGCAGAATCCAGGACGCTCTTAAAGATTCTTCTGTACATTTCTCTCGAGCTGAACTTCCTCCATGTATCATTGTGTGTATGTTATTTGCATTGTGTTAATTTTTGTTATCTTAATAAAGAACTGGAAGAAACTTATTGTGGAAATCCTTTTGCTTACTTTCGAAGTGACTTTTTAAATCACACTTTGATAGCTGATACCACTTCATTTTAAATTTAACAAATTGGTTCTTAGCCCAGTAGAGGTATCATTTAGAATTGCAAAAGGTGGAGTAATCTTGATTCTCAGGTATATAAAATAATTTTAGACCTCCCCCACCTTGAGCGTTTTACGCCATCTCGAAAATACCGCTTACTTTTCCATAAGACAACCTACTACGGTTAGATTAAGAAAAAATACGGTTTCATTTGATATAATATACGATTAAATAACCTATGCGAGTATATCAATAACATTTACTCACCTGCTTATACCTGGCAACCCCACAGTTGCGCAGAGGGGGAAGAAGGCAATCTCGACTTTTTCAATTATGTTCAATTAACTAGTGTACGACTTTTTTAAATAACTAATGAGCGAAGTAGATTTAATAAATTTAATTAAACATTTAATTATTTAATACTAGCTGTACCCGGCATGCGTTGGAATGCCAATCAAAGAAATTGTTGGCATTGTAACTTTGTATGTTGAAGTGCTTTTGGATTCCCAATATTGTTTTTCTTTTTCCGCTACACACCTCTAAAACTATTGTAAAATTGATTTACTATCTCAAAAAATCATGGGAGCGAGCTCAACAACTCATCAAATTTTCATCGCAATGAAACGAATGGTATATGAACACATACGGAACTTTGTTGAAACGATTCGAGTGCCGTCACCCATTTGTTGAATATACTCGTACGCTACCTATTGTAAAATGGATTTACTAAGTGAAAACCTTCCCTGGCGTGTACACAAAAACTCATGCAAGTTTCATCGCAATCGGATGAATGGCATATGAACGCATACGGGACTTCGTTTAAGCGATTCGCGTGCCTTCATTCATTTGTTGAATCTACTCGTGCGCTACAACTATCATATTTATTCACCTTTTAAACCTTTCCTGGACTACCACAAATAATTCAAGACCAAAATTAGCCAAATCGGCCCAGTCGTTCTCGAGTTTTAGCGAGACTAACGAACAGCAATTGATTTTTATATATATGGAGATAGATTATCCGTACGCTATTTAACTAGGCAACCTATTCGCGATATGTCAGTGAGTATATTATCTATCATTTATTTCTTATCTCTAATAAATATCAGATGAGGATATAAATGTCTTATACTGGATCTCGTACTATAGCACTTTTTTTCAGTTTTTTTTCTCAGTAACTCGTTCCCAGTTCATTGTAAGCAAATAGTTGTCATTACTATATTTAAAGAACGTTAAGCTCTATGCAATTCTCATATGTTTAAAACGTTGGAAAATGAGGATCAGGTACTGAGACATGGGGAAATGAACATTTACAAATATTTTGCATATTAAGGCTTTCACGGCCCGGATTATTATATACATAATTCATGCTTTTGGGCTAATGCCGTGTGTATTTTTAATTTAAAACCATACGTTTCGGAGAAACCTTGCCTCCATTGAAAAAGGAGGCAAGGTTTCTCCGAAACGTATGGTTTTAAATTAAAAATACACACGGCATTAGCCCAAAAGCATGAATTATGTATTTACAAATATGTTCAAAAAGAACGCAAAAAGTTAGCTATGTGAGTGGTTTCGCCTCAACAACTTTGTTTAGTACAGTTTGGTGCAAAACGCATTAATAACCAATCTTGTAAAGGTAAGTGGACTGGAAACTGATTATATCTTCTGAATATATCTCCTGAGAGAACACCATTACCCCTGTTCAAATTAGTATTCCTGGATGAAATATCATCTTTAATCCATTGTGTATATAATTTATACGTGTATTTCATGCGATTCATGCAAATTGTGGAGAATTGTTATTCTTTTGAAAAAGGAAAACACAATTTTTTATTATATTTACAAATACTTAAATTTCAACTAAATACAATTTGAAAAAAAGATTTAAAATTTATTTCAATTATAGGACTATATTCAAAATTTTAAGTTAATAATCATCATTTGATGTTGTTTCGGCTTAGATGTGGTTGATGTATACAATTCATTACTTCGACCAATCTGTTGAATTACCGCAGAGACAACCCCTTTACGCGGCAAATTAAACGTAAACTTTGTATCCTCAGAAAGAACAGCGTTGAACAATCAGAGTACTCAAACTCTTTCTCCACCTCTCAAATCATAGTCGCTCTGAAAGATATAAAAGCTGGCAAAGCTCCTGGAAGTGATGGTATACATCCAGAATTTCTCCTGCACCCTGGAAAGTACGCGAAACGATGGCTAACAGAATTCTTCTCGGATATAATAGCAACAGGTACAGTTCCATAGAAATTGAAGCAGTCGAAAATCATTGCAATACTCAAACCTGGTAAATCACATGACCATCCAAAGAATTATCGTCCTATTGCATTGATGAGTGTCATCTATAAGCTTCTAGAAAGGCTGCTGTACAACAGAATTTGCCAAACGGTTTTTGAGAATCTACCTGTTGAACAAGCTGGCTTTCTCCCAAACCGCAGCTGTGCTGATCAGGTCCTATCTCTAACCACCTTCATAGAGGCAGGATATCAAATGAAGCAGAAAACATCAGTTGCTTTTATAGACTTAAGAGGCCGCATACGTTACAGTCTGGAGGCATGGACTGCTGTATAAATTACTACAGATGATCCCATGTCAAAAAACAACGCGACTAATTGACAACATGCTTAATGAAAGAAATTTTACTGTACTAATCTGAAAGGATGTCAGCTCTACGAAAACACTAAACAATGGTTTACCGCAAGATTCTGTCCTTGCCCCTCTGCTTTTCAATCTGTACTTAGCTGACATGCCAGAAACAAAATCTAAAAAGTTTGGTTATGCAGATTACTGGGCCATCGCTACTCAGAATAGTACATTTGAAGTAACTGAACAAGTCCTAACTTCAGATTTGGATACGTTAGGCAAGTTCTTTCGCCAGTGGAGACTACAACCCAACCCAATTAAAACAGAAGTGTCCTGTTTCCATCTATCGAGTCAATTTTCAAACAGAGTTGTCAATGTGTACTTTGAGGGAAACAGACTTATTCATAACATTTGCCCTAAATATCTTGGGGTCATTTTGGATAGGACACTTTCCTACAAGGCACATCTCACGAAGGTAGCTGCCAAGTTGAGGAGTAGGAACAACCTCCTGCATAAACTATGTGGTACTGGCTGGGGTTCTTCAGCAGACACACTACGAACCTCAGCTCTTGAGTTGGTTTATTCAGTTGCGGAATACTGCGCACCAGTGTGGATAAACAGCGCTCACACACATAAAGTAGACACGCAGTTGAATGAGACTATGCGCATTATTAGTGGGACCATACGATCTACTCCCTCTCACTGGCTACCCATTCTAAGTCATATTCCACCACCTGATGCTAGAAGGAAGAGTGCTCACGTACGAGAATATCAGAAGATCATGGATAATCCGCAGCTGCCTAAGTTAAATGAGGTAGCCTATGCGGAGCGAAAAAGGCTCAGATCAAGGAACCCTGTTATTTCCACAGCCAGAATTTTTTCAGAAGAGAAGTTCGACATTCGTCTCTCATGGAGCCAAAATTGGCAACAACACTGTCCTGAACGATGTCGATGTATCTGGAAAAGCCACCAGGATTTGATCAACCTCGCTCTGTGTGGACAGCCCTCAATCGTATCCGCACTGGCCATGGAAGATGTGCAGACGCTCTCCACAAGTGGGGAATATTCCCGTCATCAAAATGTGACTGTGGTGCAGAGAAACAGACAATTCATCACTTAGTGACCGAGTGACCAAACCATGCATATTGTGGGGACTTCAATGACTTTTTAACTGTAACAACAGATACTGTATGCTACATGAAGAACATGAAAATATATACATATATGTAGGAAGTTATGTTTCAATAGCTGGAACTATTATAGAATATCATGTATGTGATAATTTAATGTTTTATGTGCCATACGACAAAAAAATAAAACCGCAGGTTTCCACTCTCCCTCCATGTGAAGTGTGCCGCTTGGGGCGACGCTACAGTTTGATGCAATAATTATACAGTTTTCATGTTCACTGATTGTTAACGATGTGTGTCCAGAATCGATCTACTAATATGAATGCTGATTCCCCTCTCTGAAATAAAATATTTGCCACTGTGGTGACATAGGAGGACTATCCCTCCCTATATTATTCTGCTAAGATCCCATTCCAGTTTTGTACCGAAAATAAGGTCCCATTAACACCAACTTACACAGGTTCAGAATAACCCAATGCGTAAGCGAAACACACTTACTTACTCTTTAAATGCCTCACAATTAAATAAATACCTTAAAACCTGTATATTTACAATGAAATAATGAAGGAATGCAACAAGGTAACCATGGTAACAGAATCTCACAGGTGCATCTATTTCTGTAAGACGCAATGCAATTCCAATTATTACATTATTGTGAAAGTTTCCAGACCTATGTACCTATAAGGTTATCATGGAACCAAATTAATCTGTAAAATTCATCAATACATACAGTATAATGCACTTAAGGGGGTCAAGGGGCACTCTAAAAAAATTTCTCGCAATTTTCACGTGCGAGTGTGGTACGAAAGGTCTTTTTCACCCGACTATAAAGGATCCCCGAAAACCACATTTAAAGGCCCTTAAATTAACAGTGTCTGTGATATTCCCATAAAACGAACTTCGCTCTGATGTACCTACGAAGGAATGACAAACCCCTAACCACTGCACCAGTAGCTGAATTGATAAAGTCTGATCATTTATACCAAGGATAAATCAGTCATAGCATTCATGATTGTGATTTTGCTAAGTGTACTCTTTACAACTAGAATATTCGCGGGCGAAGCCGCGACGGGTAATGCTACTTATCATTATTATGACAACTGTTGCTGGCATCACCACAGGTACGTTCGGGTACTAAGTGGGGTCTTTTCTTTTTTGATATTTAGGATTTAGCCTATATTGTTACTTTTCAGTCTATCAACACGTGCACAAACCCATTTGACTGACTGAGTCACAACATCAATTGTTAATGAGGTAACAAAGAAAAGTGACTCCGAAGATTTCTACATGATTTTAGGAATATTCATGAAAGATTGACACTCTGTTCTTTATTGCATGAGTTGAACATCATAAATCAGAACAACAAAGACACATGTTAGGGACATAATAGTGGACCATTCAGTCACCTATCGCGCATATAAAGGATCAAAGGAAGAAAAGAACGTCAATAGATAAGCCCAAACCACCGAAATGAAATCCCGGAAGATGGATATATGTAGCTGTTTCCACGTGTTGCGTTAACGACATGTGCTATTTCCACCAATAAGCACTAAGCACACACAAAATCACCCCCGAAGCAGGATGATGATTCTTGTTTTCAGGGTAGAGTTAACAACGTTTCCACACTTACATCAGTAAGCACAAAACACGCACAAAAATATCAGGGAATAGGATGGATATATAAACTGTTATGCAGGTGTTATGATAACGACGTGTACACATTTATATCACAGAGGACAATACACTCACATCAATATTCCCTAAGGAGGATATAGAGACTTGTTTGGAACTGTTGTGTTAATGGCATGTACACACTTACGTCAGTAGAATGTAAATACTTGTTTGCGAGTTTTTGTTAACATCGTATACACACCTCCACTGCAAAGCACAAAACACACACAATATATCTCAGAAGAAGGATGTAAAAACCTGATTGCAGATGGTCTAGTGTGAACTGTTCCGGCCCAAAAGATTTGTCCTGTTTGTTCTCTTGATTGTAATATCTATTGCGCATGCCCCAATGATATTCTAACCACTTATCGTATATTCCTGTTTCAAGCACCCTCTGGACAGTCGCAGAGAAAGCTCTGTGGTAAGGAGAATATTTAGGAGTACAATATGCATAATAAAATCCTGGAATACCTTGCTTCATTACATGAATGAAGTTTCGCCACTTCTGAGCTTTCTCCTTCCGTCTGATCTGCATCTCAACCCAATTCTCTGTTGAAACTAGAGATACGTTTCTATGGAATGAAATATCATCCAAATACTGTAACGGTCTTTTGCCTTTGACTCTCTATGAAAGCCTCTTAATTAACGTTGGACAGCTAACGTTAAAAGATAATTGTAGCAGTTCCTTCCAGCTATCCGGATAAACCACCTTTAGACCGCATTCATAGAGCTCTTGAAACGTGTCTATTTCAGGATAAAATATAGTGGTGGTTAGCATACTTGTAAGGGAGCCTTGAAACGCATTTGTTACGATGATACTGAATAATATGTACATCAAAATACTAAGTCTGTCAGACAACACCCCCGGGATATTTCCCAAGGATCCTGACAAGCAAACGGAGAAGGATTTGAATAAATTGTTTGAGAAACTCTCCGGTGTCCCCTTAATACGTTGAATGAAATACCATGAAACGGCTAGCAATGGTATCGTGCAAAATATAAAAGACCAAGTCAAACGATCAAATGTAAGGAATAAGTTCTGATACTGAGGTCGGCGTATAGCTTTTGGGACTATGAACACGTATCCGTCAAAACTGTGAGGGTATATATAATGAATATCAGAGATCTGAACCAAGTGCGGCACCAAAGTTAAATCAACCGAATCTCTCACAAGTCTATCGTATTCCAGTGTTCCTTTCACTGTAATGAATTCTGGTAACGCGTTGATGTGAGAAAGTAACGCGGCGAGGATTTCTCCTGATACTCCAGAATACTTTATACCAAGAGGCGTTTTCTGCAACTTAGGTCGAGACAGAGTAGAGAGCTTTAACACATTGCCTTGCATATTGAGTGGTTTCCGTAGGTACAATGTACTAACATTTCTATTGGTTACATCATATGTAACAATCGTACCTTCTTTTCCAAATGGAGTGAAGGTGTACGTCTTTATGAGCTCTTTATTTCCACTTCTTGAGATGGATACCGTGACCACTGCATTCAGTATCTTGAACTGCTACAATGCGTCAAATACACCCAGCACACAGTTGTCCGTATTAAAAATGATGATCACGAGGAACCTGCCATTCCGATTCAAACCTGACAGTGCTCTCAGATGGGTGACACCCTGAAGAACAGCATCCCGGGACCACTGGTGTACCACGAGCAGGTAGAAGTTACTGAGCGTTAAGTTCCTCTGCCTTTCCCATCCAACTACCAACTGTACACCGGTGAAACGATGTTGGTGTATCCAGCGCAGTAACACCGGTGAGCTGGAGTTGAGGTTATGTCTGTCCACGTAGACCGTTAAAAGATTAGTACATAGATCAATATGGCTGTTAATTAAAGCGGAGATTATCGTAGAAATGTTGTGCATATATTGGCCCTCGTCTTCCAGATATTGTGAATCGCTTCTTGAAATTAGATTTAGAAGAGTAATGATTAGGAGGCAGGTCGTCTTCGTGATAAGGGAATATCCGATGAAGCTGTAGCAGAACAGAAAGAAAATACAAGTTAGATGCTATTTAATAGGAAGTATTAATGAAGTATTAATATTTATGCTTGTATTTCAGATGGATATTGGGAAAGGAGGAGGCCGAGGTTTTAATTTAGGTTCTGGAATCACGATTATTTTGTGAAATACTACAGACACCCATGGCAAGATGGAGGTTTTAATAAGTTCGTACGAGCTACACGCCTTATCTCTTGTACTCTCAGATGTAAAATTAATTGAGGTTATCCCGGGGCGTGACACATGAGAGCATGGTTTTCTTTACCTCCAGGGCACATGCTTGACAACAAAGTGCGGTGCAGTACTTATGAAAGGAACAATGAACACTTCACGTGAACACTAATTGGAATTTCAGTCATACAATATACGATTTCAGAATATATACTCAGATGTTAACATTTAACCTTGGCTGAGTGATTGAGCTACCGATTCGGCATAATTGGAGTTCAGTGAGATAACAGATCTGGTAATACCGAATATGTGGGTTGTGAGTTGTTTATTTCGCGTTTAAACCAATCCCGATTGCATACCAAGCTAGTTCTATCAGGCATTATATTTATCAATTAACCGTAGAATTATTTTATCGCCAAATGCTGTATCTGAAATTAAAATAGCAACTCTTGAAGTAGTATAAATGCTTGCTAGTTAGTTCAGTCGCCCGAGTAATTGATGACACAATCTGATGTGTATCCTGTCTACAAGATATCTATGAACTCTCCGCTTAAACTTCATTTCGAAACGTTGACAGCTAGCGATTTGCACTGTACGCTACTACTACGCTGTCTCATGACCGTTGCGCGTAGCTTTTGCGTTGAGTCCCCGTTAACGTTAACTACTGTATTCGAGTGGCTAGGCTAGAACTGCTACACTTGCGTACCGAGATGTCAGAGGGGCTTCGGGGCCCTTCACCTGCTATCGGTAAACATCGCGTTAGCCCGGTTTTTCCCTCCATTGTCAGCTAAACGTGTGCTACTGAGCAGTTCTTCACGCTGCTACGGGAATGCAATAAATGTGAAGTTCTATTCTTTGAAGTATTTCAAGTTATTCGTGCTGCAGTGCAGATCATCCAATCAGTGTCTTAACTTTTTTCCTCGTTGCTAGTGGAATACTGTTCATTCAAGTTATTCGTGCTATAGTAAAATTTAACCCTCTTCTTTGAAGTATTTCAAGTTATTCGTGCTACAGTGCAGTTCATCCAATCAGTGACTTAACTTTTCTCATGCAATAATTGTGATTTATTCATGGTACAGCACTGCGAAGCTCTGTTCATTCAGTTTATAATGCTCGAGTGTATGTTGCTTAACCATGGATTCAGACCGGGAGAGGACCATTGTTCCATAAGACGTTTTCGAAATCTTCAGATTTGCGAAAACACGTCAGATCTTTTCAACAGCCATCTGACGTGGCTTCTATTGCCCCTTTGAGGAAAGAATAATTTCAGTTTCATTGTGAGATCTGAGGCAGGGCGTTTAGTAAGCAACTACTGTCGACCAAAATATTATGTGCACTCGAGTTTGAAGATTGTTTGTGAAGTAACCTACATAAAATCCAATATCATCATTTTCGTCGTTCTATTTTACGTTAGTTCATGTAGGTTTGGAATTTTTATTTTATATTTTATTATTTTTTATCGCAGTTGAAACACAAATAGTGCCCGTTTTGAAGCGTGTTTCAACCATGCGTCACATTTAAGAATTATTATCTCACAAACCCGTCATTAGATCGAATCCAAATTTTAAAAACATATATCCATTGGAATGTTGTATAACTGGTTTATTAATTTCAAAATTTTGTGTTTTCAAGAACGAAAGTTGATATCATTTTTGTAAGGTAACTTTTTCTCGGCTCGGGGTCGTTGGAAAATGTAGTTCTTGGTTGCGTTGTAATCCTTATGCATCAAAACGTTATGCTGTATGACTGTGAAATACGTAAATTAATTCTCTTATTTTATATTGGTTTGTATTTGTACGGGGAATTAAGACATGGTTCACCAGCTATCCGCTCCGGGAAATGCTGTACAGCGTTACTGATATTCAGCCCATCACTTCCGAGCGAGGCGCGCCATGACGCGTGATGGAGCCCATCTTGGCAACGCTGTACAGCTTTCACCGGAACGGCTAACTGGTGAGTCATGTCTTAATTCCACTAAACAGTCGATATAGGCTACATTGAGTATATGAGGTTCAGTAGTGACCAGGGTTTCTAATTTCAATACTTAATATCGCTCAGAAAATGAAACAAGGACACAAGGTATGTAAAAGTCACACTCATGTCTGCTGCAAGTTTATAAGCTGCGTTCCACTCTCAATCAGAATTAATAATCCAACCAGTGGTTCTGAGATTACCCGTTACATACAAGAATCGGGGACTTTGTTTTATACTATGGAGAGAAATGCACCAAAAAAGTAGCCACTTTGAAACCATTTGAATAACACTTTCATAATAATGTTATTAATATTACGATCACGTAGAAATGAGCGGAAGTCATGTTGACGTATGCACACAATAGGTGTACGTGACAACGCTACCTTCAGTTCAATGCTTATCTGCCGAACTGCCAGAACGCATCTTCGAAAAAATACAACTCTAGGATAGACGACTGTCTGGACAAAACCATTGGTCGCTACTAGGCCAGTTAACTGTCTGGATGAAAATTACTGCTTGTAAGACAAGCAACGGGGTCTGGGTGTAAGCCCCAGCTTAGGTTTGTGTTTGTATGTCAAGCCTTATTCCGCGTTCAATACGCTCGAACTGGGCGGCAAAACCAGTGCCTAACAATAATGTTGGCACTGCTGAAAAATGTAATAGCCATATAATATTCAACTCCTATATCTTAGTCGCATTACATATTAATGCAGAAAATGTTCCAGATTTTGATGGAGGTTGACTCGTATATTCCGCTCTCGCAACTTACATATCTCAACTTTCCACAGAAAATTGTTTTGTGTTGGTTCTCCGAGGAATTGTGGGTATACATCACTTTTTACTATTGTTGCATTCTCCGCTACGTTGCATACTCCACAGAACTGTAGGCAAACTTTCGACTAGAGTGAGTTAATATTGAACTTAAGTAACATCAGAATCGAAGAGAACCATGTTCAAAACTCACTTAAGGGCAAAATGAATACACACTGCGATTTATATTGGCATGTATCTTTCCGTAACTTATAAAGGCACATCCTGGGCAACGCCGGGTACAAGAGCTAGTATATATATATATAAAGGAATGTCTGTCTTTTCGTCTTTTATGCGTTCATAAACCATTCATCCGATTGTGATCAAGTTTTGGTGAGTTGTTGTGCACACTTCCAAAATCATTATAGGCATAGTTAATCTATTTCAAAATAGATAGCGCGCGAGTAGTTTAAAAATGCGTAATGGCGATGCGTTCATATACAATTCATCCGACTGCGATCAAATTTTGGTGAGTTGCTGTGCACAGTCCCGGAAAAGTTATAGGCGTAGTAATTCCAATTTACAATAGATGGCGCATGAGTATCTTCAACAAAATTGCGTACGTTTGTTTCAAGAAAGTCCCACATGTGTACACATACCATTCATCCCATTGCGATGAAACTTGGGTGAGATGTTCTGTACACTTCAGGTAAGGTTTGTGGCTTAGTAAATCTACTTAACAATAGGTAGCGCACGAGTAGATTCAACAAATGGGCGACGAAGGGCGAAGCGTTTCAAAAAAGTCCTGTTTGCGTTCACATACCAATCGTCCGATAGCGATGAAACTTGGGTAAGAGGTTGTATACACTACAGGCAAGGTTTCTGGCTTAGTAAATTCATGTTATAATAGGTAGCGCACGAGTAGATTCTACAAATGAGCGACGACGCGCGATGCGTTTCAAAAATTTCCCGTATGAGTTCATATACTATTCGTCTGATAGCGATGAAACTTGGGTGAGATGTATATAATTCAGGGAAGGTTTCTGGCTTAGTAAATCCACTTCACAATAGGTATCACACAAGTAGATTAAACAATTGAGCGATGACGCGCGAAGTGCTTCAACATAGTCCCGTATGTGTTCATATACCATTCGTCCGATAGCGACTAAACTTGGGTGAGTTGTTGTGTACACTCCAGGGAAAGTTTCAGGCTTAGTAAATCCATTTTACAATAGGTAGCGCACAAGTAGATTCAACAAATGAGCGAAGACCCGCGAAGCGTTTCGACGAAGTCCCGTATGCGTTCATTAACCATTCGTCCGATAGCGATGAAACTTGGGTGAGATGTTGTGTACACTTCAGGGAAGGTTTCTGGTTTAGTAAATCCACTTTACAATAGGTATCGCACAAGTAGATTCAACAAATGAGCGACGGCACGCGAATCGTTTAAACAAAGTCCCGTATGCGTTCATATAACATTCATCTGATTGCGTTGAAACTTTGGTGAATTGTTGTGCACACTCCAGGAAAAGTTTCTGACTTAGTAAATCCTTTTTACAATAGGTAGCGCAGGAGTAGATTCAACAAATGAGTAATGGCGCGCGTATCGTTTAAAACAAGAAGTTCCGTGACGAAATAAAAAGCCTACTTTTCTTAAAATTTAAGATTCATGCCAATGATTAATCTATATGGATCTATCTAGAATAATGACGAACTTAAGTTGGTAATATCGAAATTTCTGGCACAATGTAGCCTAATAGAGAACTACAGTTGGCAGCCCTGGGGACTGAATATATTCTTAGTTCCATCTCTTAAGGTACAGAATACAAAATTTGGTTGAAGTCTAATGTATAGCATGTATGTTACATGCAGTTAAACATTGAATTTAACAGCGCGCGTAAAATCATGTTGGTCACAATGACATACATGTATTGGTCAGAAATAATCTGAAATAATCGGATCTATTGTTGTGTCAATTTTGAATGAAATCCAATAGTCAGTATAGAAGTCACAAGCATTTTAAAATTGGACTTATCAGCAGGCTTAGAATCATGTTGGCAGCACTGGTGTAGGCCTATATTAGTTACTCCAAATTAATCTAGAATGCCAGGTACTATACGTGTGCAAAGTTTAGAGCTTTTGGCTTGCATACTTTCTGATATATTGATATTAGGGTAATAAACATCGAGACAGTATTTATTAACATTTGGCAGCCCTGGTTACTCTTAAGAATCGGCATAGTCATATCTGTTATAGTACACATAGCACATACGAAATTTGGTTGAGATCCAATTGATAGTAGAAATTACATGTATTTAAATTTGGACCTCTCAGCAGGCTTAGAATCATGTTGGTAGCACTGACGTATATAAGTTAGTCCAAATTAATTTAGAATGTCAGGTATTATACGTGTGCATAGTTTAAAGCTGCCGGCTGGTATATTTTCTGATATATGAGTATTTGGATTTAAAAAAATTGAGAACATTTATTAACAGTTGGCAGCCCTGGAGCTCTTAAGAATACTCTCAGTTACATCTGTTTATGTACACATAGCACATACGAAATTTGGTTGAAATCCAATTGATAGTGTAGAAGTTATATGCATTTAAATTTTGGACCTATCAGCAGGCTTATAATCATTTTGGCAACACTGCTATGTATCACCTCCCGGAAATTAATCTGCAATATTATTATCTATACGTGTGCCAATTTTGAAATAGCTCCCATTCATACCTTCCAAGATATCCAACATGGAGCTCAAATTTCAATTGCGATTTTTCAGCAGTTGGTAGGACTGACATCATTTTCAAACATGGCCGTGAGATATTCAGGTATAGATCTTTAATCCTACCAAATTTTGTTTGGATTGCTGCAGCCGTTTAGGAGTTGATGGGGGGGGGGGGGGACCCACACACACAGCCAGACAGACAGACAGAAGGACAGACAGACAGACAGACAGACAGACAGACAGAAGGACAGACAGACAGACACACATTTGCCCGATCTCATTAGTCTACCTTTTCCTCATTTTTGCAAAATGTGAAAAGTAGGCTAAAATCCGTATGCGTTCATATACCATTCATGCGATTGCAATGACATTTGGTGAAATTTTGTTTCCACTCTCGCGAAGATTTCCGGTTTAGTAAATCCATTTTACAATTGGTAGCGCACGAGTAGATTCAACTAATGAGCGACAGCGCGTGAATCGTTTAAACCAAGTCTCGTATGCGTTCATATAACATTCATCCATTTGTGATAAAACTTTGGTGAGTTGAGTACAGACTTGCGAATATGTATGAATTAGTAAATCCGTTTTTCAATGGTTGGCGCACAAGTAGATTCAACAAATGTGTGACGGCACGCGAATCGTTTAAACAAAATCCCGTATGCGTTCATATGCCGATCATCCGATTGCGATGAAACTTTGATGAGTCATTGTGTACACGCCAGGGAAGGTTTTCGAATTAATAAATCAATTTTACAGTAGGTAGCGTAAGAGTATATTCAACAAATGTGTGACGGCGCTCGTATGGTTTCAACAAAGTCCCGTATGCGTTCATATGCCATTCATTTCATTGCGATGAAACTTTGTCGAGTTGTTGGGCACGCTCCCATGTTGTTGTTTTTTTTAGATATTAAATCAATTTATAATAGTTTAAAGGTGGTTAACAGAAAAAGAAAAAATATTGAGGATCCAGAAGCACTTCAACAAACAAAGTTATAACGCCAACACTTTCTTTGATTGGCATTGCAACGCATGCCGGGTACAGCTATCCAATAATAAAACATAGAGTTCTGGAGAGCATTCTACCGACCATTTCGTGCTGTACGGCTAGCATCCTTGGCAGTCGGTGTAGGGTCGATTCCCAGCTCTGCCAAGAAATTTTAATTTTGTTCTGAGGGTTGGAACAGTGTTACACTGAGCCTCGTAAGGCAAATCTGGGAAGAGGAGTGTTCGATTCCCATCTCAGCCATCGTGGAAGTGGTTTTCGTGGTTTCCCCACTCCTACTCCAGGCAAATGCCAGGATGGTTTCTAAGTTAAGGCCATGGCCACCTCCTTCCCAATCTTCATCTGAATTACAATGCACATACTAATACAGCCATCACGATAACACAGGTTATCATACAAATTCCACACACTCAAGTATCCGGGTCTACATGACCATGATGTCGCAAAGCCCCTAAAACAATCAACAGCAACTGCATTATACCAATCCAAGAATGATTGTCATTGCGGAATTATGCCCCTAAAATCCACGACTTGGTTGAGTCGTTTCAGGCCTAAGCATTGGAACAACCATCTTCGTGCATCTCGACGGGGAATTGCCATGAGGCTTTCAGCAGCTTGTTTCAATTCTGACTCCATGTATGTAGGCATATACATACAAGAAATGAGCATTTTCAAAAATATAGAATTAACCAGCAGGTACCCGCGGCTTCGCCCGCGATCAAGACAATGGGGACGATGCATTATTGCTGATAATTGGTCTATTCTATTTCAGCAATCGCGGCTTTAGGAGGGTCCAATCTAATTCTGAATATTCTGATACATACAGTATATTGATATGAGCAGCAAAGTGGGAATTTTGTAGAGTTGTGAATGTCTGCAGGGTTCGATGATACATTATGTTAACTCATTTTAAAATTACGTTTTTGGTTTTGCCATCTTCTGTTGAGACATAACGATTTTGTTGTCCGGATGCTCGCGAGCACGCCACATAGAGTTACCCATGGGAAAAAATGGTTTCTGTCTAAATGTACACGTGCTACTGTTAAGTGTGTGTCATTGCGCTTTGTTAAAGAAATTGCAAATATTGTTTGAAGAGGTAACTGCACTCTTACACATTGGAATGGCAAATCTATCGGAATATGGGGAATTAAAAGTATTCTTACTTAAGCTATTCTGGATGTAATTTGGCCATACTTATTGATGATTTGAACGTCAACATATCGCTATTAAGGAGCAAACGTAAGTTGGAATTATAGGCTATATACTTCTTTCATAACCTGTTGAAGGTGGCATGAATATACAGTGATGACTGAAACGTAAGAATCTTGAGTGCAAACGTTTTAGATATGTAATATAAACTTTGTCGCGTTTAGTCACCGGACACACCTCGCTAATAATGGTGTTCAGGATGATAATAATAATATAGATGCCTCCAATCAATGGCTAAAACAACAGTCTTCATGATAGCTATAGAAGATGAGGTCATCCCAACAGAGAATGATCAGAAATATATTTTCAGTGAATGATAGGAATTACTTAAAATAAATTGTGAATTTTTTTTCCCCTTGACAATTAATACATGAGAACAACATTCAACAGACACTGTTTGATTAACTTAACAGTAACTGGATTTTTTGATTTCTGTATTTAACTTAGTAATTGTCTGTATCATGCATAAACTAGGAGCTCGCGTCAATGTTAAGAAAGGATAATTTATCTCAGAGGATTCGCTCTACGATAAGGAGACCATTCCAGAGAAATTATCGTGAGTTTTGAGACTTTGCTATGTGAGAAACGTGTACGCAGCTCAACGCACAATACAAACAGGTCCACCTTGATTCGGTCTTGACATACGCCTGCCAATGTTAACCACACTGAAATAATAATAATAATAATAATAATAATAATAATAATAATAATAATAATAATAATAATAATAATAATAATAACAATTATAATATCGTATGGCCTCGGTTGCCGGGTGAATACTTTGTTAATTGTCGCCCAGAGGCAGCTTGCATGCCAAAATTAATGCTCGATGGATTGTTATGAAAGTCAAAGGGGTTCGATATCTAAGCTTCTTGACAATATAGCACTCTCTATAGAGAAAGAAGGAACTTTTGTGTGGCGGAAAATCCCGAGATTGATTTTGCCATTATGAACACGGCCTACTGAAATCAAATGGGTTCTTTAACATGCCAACAACGTATGGCATGAGTATCGTGATTTGTTTCGCCTTTCAAAAATCACTTGCTATGGCCAGGAGTGAACCTGAAAGCTTGTGGTTGGTAGTCCGTCACGATAACCACACACCCACGGTGGCTAGCTTTTAGCACACCGAGATATGGCAACAACGCAAGAATGAATAGCGACTCATGGCGATCGTAACTCTGAATGAAACGATTGCTTTAAATTATACGAAACAGACAAATATTAACAAACTCAATGTTGTACAACTGCAAACCAGTAAACACTATCTTTTCTCTCACGTAGAAACACCTAAGTGTGAGGATGTGACCCCACACTCGCAATCCAGACTATCATCCACTTTCAATCATCGCATTATTGGGGCACCAAAATGGGAATTGGGAATACAAACGTTGAACTCCACATAACTACCTACATAATACAATGTTTCGTGAAGAATTGCATATTAATACTGGTTTCTTCATTAAACAAACGCTTGTCATCCGCACATTAGCTTGCCACGGTGGGTGAGTGGATAGCGTGTCGGTCTACTAACCCTAAGATTGCAGGTTTGCTCCTGGCCATGGTAAGTGATTTTTGAAAGGCGGCAAAAATACGACACACATGTCATACGATGTTGGCATGTCAAAGAAACCATTTGAATTCGGTAGGCCGTGTTCATAGTGGTTAAATTAATCTCGGGAGATTCCGCCAACACAAAGTTCCTCATTTCTCTACTAGAAAGCGCTATAGTGTTCAAGGACGTTAAATATCTAACCTTCTTGACTTTCACAGTGATTCAAGGAACAACGAAATTCGACATCCAAGCTACCCTCTGGGTGTCATATTACAACGCTTGCACCTGGCATCCGAGGACATACGATATTATTATTATTATTATTATTATTATTAGTATTATTATTATTATTATCATTATTATTATTATTATTATTATTATTATTATTATTAAACAAACGTATAAAAGAAACAAGAAGTTTCGTGACGAAATAAAGAGCCTACTTTTCTTAAAATTAAAATTCATGCCAATGATTGATCTATGTGGACCTATCTATAATAATGACGAAATTAAGTTGGTAATATCGACATTTCCAGTTAGTTCGAAATATACCTTGTATTATGTAGCCTAACAGAGCTCTATAGTTGGCAGCCCTGGTGACTGAATTCATATTCTTAGTTCCATCCTTTAAGGTACAGAATACAAAATTTGGTTTAAGTCCATTGGATACCATGGACGTTACATACAGTTAGACATTGGATCTATCAGCGCGCGTAAAATCATGTTGGCAACAATGGTATGCATTTGTTGGTCAGAAATAATCTGAAATATTATGATCTATTGTTGTGCCAATTTTGGATAAAATCCATTTGTTAGTATAGAAGTGACATGTATTTTAAAATTTGCCTTTTCAGCAGGCTTAGAATCATGTTGGCAGGACTGACGGATATTAGTCACTCCAAATTAATCTAGAATGCCATGTACTATACGTGTTCAAAGTTTAGAGCTGATGGCTTGCATAATTTCTGATATATTGATATTAGGGTAAAACAATGAAGACAGCATTTATTCACAGTTGGCAGCCCTAGTTGCTCTTAAAAATAAGCATAGTCATAACTGTTATAATACACATAGCACTTACGAAATTTAGATGAAATCCAATTGATAGCATATACGTTACATATATTTAAAATTGGTCTTATCAGCAGACTTAGAATCATGTTGGTAGCACTGACGTATATTAGTTACTCCAAATTAATTTAGAATGTCAGGTACTTAACGTGTGCATAGTTTAAAGCTGTCGGCTTGCATACTTTCTGATATATTGGTATTTGGATAAAAATAAAGAGGGAACATTTATTAACAGTTGGCAGCCCGGGTGGCTCTTAAGGATACGGTCTGATATATCTGTTTATGTACACATAGTACATACGAAATTTCGTTGAAATCCAATTGATAGTGTACAAGTTATATGTCATGTATGGCCTCCTGGAAATAAAACTGAAATATTATAATCTATATGTGTGCCAATTTTGGAAAAGCTAACATGCATAACTTGCAAGATGTGCAACATGGAGCTCAAATTTGAAGTGAGGTTTTTCAGCAGTTGGTAGCACTGACATAATTTTCAAATATGGGCTTGAGATATTCAGGTACAGATCTTAACTCATACCAAATTTGAATTCGATTGCAGCAGCCGTTTAGGAGTTGATAGGGGGAGGGGGACACACACACACAGCCAGAAGGACAGACAGACATACATTTGCCCGGATCGATCTCATAAGTCTACTTTTTCCTCATTTTTTCAAAATGTGAAAAGTAGGCTAAAAATAATTATCGATGATCGATCCACCTTACGGTAAGTAGAGTTTCTCGAGAGATTCTGTAGTTGATTCCGCTTCTATACAAAATATTAAAAACCAAAACAGGCCCACGAGTACAATCCCTGGAAGCGAAATACCGCCTCAAGTAAAATATGTATAGGTTACACAAAACCAACCCGTATTAATAAAATATTTAACAGCGTGCGAAAATGACTTCAAACGTAATAACACCTCTGTCACTCACTCCAATTACACATATGGTACCCGATTCAACGAGAAATCACAACGGCGTAACTACCGCATCCCTGAGAACATCAAGGATACGATCACTGACAACTACGGCAACTGACTTACTATAACCTATACCGTAACAACTATGTAAGGAAGTAAAACCTAACCTTACGCTTACTATTGCCTTAATCTGGGATACGTCCCATACCATTACGACGATAGAATTACAATAGAGAAGCGGTATTCTGAAGCCAGAAATCAATTTCATATGGTTCTTTCAAAACGACATAAACTTCGCATACACTAGGAGGTTGTTCCGTTAAGAACTAAATGGCTGATTTTCATATTGTAACGTTTTTAGGGTCCGTAAAAATAGGTCAGGCTATAATGTACTAAATCTTTATTTACAATAGTGTTATTTACACTAGTTAACACTAAAACAAATTAGGCCTAGTTACTGGCACACACGCACACACAGAGTTTCACTTTACACCGCTCTAAGTCACTATTTATGCACACTGATCTCTGCAAGTGAGTATCTCTGGCAGTCACTATTTATGTTATTTATATCCACTGCACTGTCCACATTTATATCCACAGGTCGCTCGGCACACTCCTTCAGCGGGGACTCATCCAGGACTAACTCTGACTCCGGACTCACACTGGTATATAACCAATCCAGCTCCTGGTCTCAAATGTTCTTGTTGTTGCTCCTTCCAGTAGCGTCGAGTATGTCCTCGTGGTTGGCTCCCAGAATTATCTAGCCACTCCCTGCGATGTTCTGGATCACCTTTCCTTTTCCAGTAGGTTCAAGCCTATATATTCTACTGGTCTTCTCAATTTTGAAACTCTCCCGCCTATTGAAAGGTTATTCTATCTTATCTCCAATTATAAAATCCGCCTTGTCAAACACAAAGAAGTTTAATAATTAAATTAATACCTACACGTTTCGGTATGCAATGATACCTTCGTCAGCGGAGATTATATAAAAGGAATCTTAATAACTATGTTAAAAAATACAGAGAGAAGATGGATATCCTCACAAAAGCATTAGAATGTAAATACATGGAAGTTCACAAAAACGTTTAGAAAATACATAAAAGAACAAGATTAAAAGTTAAAATAAATCTACCCTAATGGACTGTCTATCGGACGTCAATGCTGAGAGCTATGGGTTGTTGTGTATAATGATGCGGAAGAGCGTATACAATTTCAAAAATATGAAGTCATCCAACACAAGAGAAAATTCTGCCGAATTCCAATTTGTCGCCTTCAATATGTCGCTTATAGATTGTCGAGCACATACTTCTCTATAAATGGCAAACATCAACTAACCTCGAACAAGACAGAGGATTCCCAACTGTTGGATAGCTCCGTAGAAGTAGCAGTCCAAACGGGCAATGCATTCCCCAATACAACTCAAGTTAGCAGCGGTACACTTATAAGTTGTAACGAAATACTGTACTTGGACTTTGATAAGCCAAATGCAATATATAAGTCGAGAAATCAAATCAAACTAGTATATTCATGAAGCAGTACGTATTAAATAGAACATGCAATGTAATATAACATTAACAAGATGCAAAGTGAAAATGTGATGGGATAGGAAAGACGATCTAAGAGGCCGAGCGGTAGCTAAAGTTATAAGGAGTAAAAAACGTATTATGCTTAGTTGTCTTGGTGATCGTAGATGCGCTGTTATATGTCGTTAAAACGCCTCATGAGTTAAAAGCAACATATTAAGAGACATATCGTGCGTCAAAATATAGAGTTTGTTGCAACTTGGCTATAAAAGAGGTCTAAGAAAGATGAAGATATATTAAGTGTTTATTAAGGTATGGGAAGAAGAGGACTTACACCAACTTTTTGGGAAAGCTGATCAGGGTAAGATCATCAGAGGAA
Organism: Meconema thalassinum; assembly: GCA_946902985.2. NCBI lineage: Eukaryota > Metazoa > Arthropoda > Insecta > Orthoptera > Tettigoniidae > Meconema > Meconema thalassinum. Next base: position 57,846,610 of record OX336390.1, read on the forward strand.
GACGATTCCAGTGGATGGGACATATCGTAAGAGCTGTGGAATCTATCCCTAATAGGGTGTTCAATGCTCAGCTGATTGGCAAATGTCCAAGAGGCCGTCCAGATGGATGGATAGGGTGACGAGAACGTTGCAACAGGTGGAACCAACATCAGCACTGGATGATGAAATGGATAGAGAAAAATGGAACGCCATTTGTAACAAATGCTTGAGATAGTCATCGGGCTAATGCCTCCTGTGTGATTGATTAGGATAGTGTTATGTAATATTGTATATTTGATGTGTTTGTTATGTCTCTTTGTTTTCTGTCATGAGCCTTAATGGCCTGATATGTACAATAAATGATGATGATGATGATGATGATTGGAAGAGCATTAAGGTCGAAAACATAATGTACATGTGATTCAAAATGAATGGCAACAAAGCAGATTAAAAACAAATTATGAAAGTTGTTATAATATTAAATGGTGTAATAGTTTAAAAGAAAATAATACTAGTTTGAATTGGAGTGGTGAAATGAAAGAGAATAAATCAGAATAAGGAAGTTTAATTCGTTCTCTACGGCGGATGCTGTCTTGTCGGACTGTATGGGGTAAAAATTGGAAAACATTGGAAGTAGGGTCTTCTTATCATTAATAGTTTCAGGAAGATTACGACAAGCACCTAATTTTTGGTTGATGTAAATATCTAATATCACAAGCATGACTCATATATTATCTTTATCTATTAAATGATATATCGTTAAATCTGTGTTTATTGAAAAGATAAAAAGGAAATGACTTATTAAGTGATCATCTTGTATTTTACTGATCATGATCAAAACATGAATAGCATGGATGCGCATAAGATATGGGATAATTTGCATTACTTCCCCTATTTGATGAAATTAGGCTTTTAATTGACTCGAATTTGCCTTCCCCAAATAGTAATTTCTCACAATACCAACACAATCACCAAAAATTTCTGATCAAAATCAATTTAATTGCTTATGGAGTTTAATTAATTAAACAATTATCATGAGGATGATTTACATCAAGCTTTAGACAATGCACTGAAAGTAGACACATTTTGGTCTACTTTTGTTTAATGTTCGTGGATTGTACATTGCTTCCGTTTTCTATGTTCCTGACACGAGAATATTAATAATAATAATAATCATAGACACAGGTCGTTTTCTATGAATTGTATTCCTTTCTCTATCACCTAGCAATTCATTTCATTTCCAAACCACATCATATGTGAGTCATCATCATTACAACAATTATACTTCCCAATAATTATATATTTATTTTAACCACAGCATTTTCTTTGTAATATAATTACCTCTTTTTATAATAACTACATCATTAATTCAACTACCCTTGATCACTCACAAAATTATTAACAAATTTTCATTAATCAAAGTCGTAGGTGAAGTTTAATGAGAAAAGTTGTGTAGGAGAAAATTCCCTAAATACAAAACTATAGGAGTATGTGTCCAATCTACTCATAACGTTCTAAACATCAATCAAGCTTGATCTAAATCCAGATAATAACAAGTAGTTCCGTGAAGAACTATACATCCTATTTCCATATATCCTACTTATGTTAATTGCCTCTATCAACATACAACATTTCAGTTTGATTACTGTAATAAATCTATACATATTGAGAACCGTGTAAATATTTCGGATAGTCGCCATGTTGAATTTTTATATACCGTATGTAGGTCTTAGGGCCCGGTCACTCCATGTGAGATCTGTGCTGGACAAAACGGAGGCAGACAGGTTTTTCTCCGGGTACTCCGGTTTTTCCTGTCAACATTTCATTCCAGCAACACTCTCCACTATCATTTCATTCCATCTGTCATTCATTTAATCATTGCCCCAGAGGAGTGCGCCAGGCCTCGGCAGCCGGCACAGTTCAAATCCTCGCCGCTAGATGGGGGCTTCATTCATTCCATTCCTGACCCGGTCGGAGACTGGAAGCAGGCTGTGGATTTTTCATGTAGGTCTTAGGGCTATGTACTATTACAGGAAGATTGTTGTGTAGGTGTAGTAGGCTATTCAAACATCAATCGCATGATTAGGACACAAGAAATTAAAATCAGATTTTAAAATTTCGCAGAGCTGCCATCTTGTGGTAAAGAAAACAAATGAAATACATTAGATGCCAGTGAATTGAAATTTGTACAAGCATTTACCATACCAAGTTTTACTGCGCTCGGATGGTTAAATTGCGAGAAACGTCCGTTTAAATGTTTATATTTCGCGTCGCAACCATTTGTGCTCAGCTGGTTATTGAAAGTCCTATAAGTGAACTTATGTTCATAGACTCTATCAACATACAAAATTTCTGTTTTATTGCTCTCATAGATTAATATATATATTGAGAACCGTCAGAATATTTCGGTTGGTCGCCATTTTGGACTTTTTTATATGTAGGCTATCGAGTTATGTACTATTAGAAGACGATTTTTGCGTAGGTTCATTATTCAAACGTTCACTTCGATCGCATGATTAATACACGAGAAATAAAAACGTAACTTTAAAAATGCGCACAGCCGCCATCTTGCGTTTATGTGAACAATTGAACTAAATTAGATTCCAGTGCATTACAATGTTTAAACATATTTACTGTACATTATTTCAGTGCTCTCAGGTGGTTAAATCTCGAGAAAGGTCTATTGGATTGGCGAGACGTAATAAAATTTGAAAGGCACGTTCGGAGTCGGTCGAAATAGTACTATGACCTTCGCTTGGCCACCATGTTCAATTTTGTGTTTTACAGGTTTTTAAAAGTCTCACAGTTGAACTTCTAGTAGTACCATTTATCACCGTACAAAATTTCAGGGTGATATCAGTAATAGATTTTGAGATATAGAATGCCGGTGAAATACTTAGCACAGCTGCCATCTTGAGGATATGTAGACAATTGAACTAAATTAGATGCCGGTGCATTACAATGTGTTTAAACATTTTCTGAACGAAGTTTCATTGCGTTTGGATCGTTAAATCGCGTGAAAAGTCTATTTAAAAGTTTCAACTTCGCTTGGCCGCCATGTTCGTTTTGTCGTTAACAGGTTTTTTAAAGTACCATAGGTAAACTTTTAATGGTACCCTTCATCACCTTTCAACATTTCAGGGTGATATCAGTCACAGTTTCGGAGATATTGAATGCTGGTTAAATATTTCGTACAGCCACCATATTGCATTGGTGAGACGTAATAAAATTTGAAGGGCACGATCGGAGTCGTTCAAGATAGTACTATGACTCTACCGAGTTTCATTGAAATCGCTACAGCCGTTCAGAAGTTATAAGGGGGAATCCCACACAGACAGACACACATACGCACGCACACAAGGGGAAAAGGTGATATAATAATCCTATTTTTTTCATAAAATGAATATAGGATTAAAATGAAGGACTCCCTATCCCTCGACATCTTGTTTCCACTCTTGAAATTAATGCAAGTATTGTCCTGAAATTCATGATCATAATTCAATTATCACGCTGCTATCCATCACGAATCGTGTATAATCCTGATATGTTAAATTATTTTTAATTTCGATCATAAATATTTATAATCGATGATCCATAATTAAATATAATAAATTCGTTAACTCAAATTTGGATTGTCGAATCAAATGCAGCGTGGACTATGCTACTCCAAAATGTGATCTTTCAATCGCCTGGATCACAAATCGAATCAGCTTCTTCATTCGTTGTCAATAATAATAATTAAATCATAATACACAATTATTAATAATTAACTCAATTGCATGACTAACTACAAGCAATAAATTAATGATCTATCACCCATTCTACTGAGGTTGCCTGAGGATTGAGCTCACCAACTGGTAGATTACTAAAGACTTGGAATACTTGATTTCAGGAACTGGTGACGCTGCCTCCAAATTCTTCCAGATCCATATTTTCTTCGTTCCGGGGCTGTGGAATCTTCCTCACGAAATCCCCTTCCTAGTCCCTCCAGGAATCGAATCAGCGTTCTTCCGTCCATCTTCCTCCATATTGGCGGCATGTTGTTCAAGTCCCTCGACAATCATGTTACTCCATCGAGTTCCCTCACATAAAGTTTCCGGACCATCATTCTTCCTTCAAACAGGTTCACTTCGAAGTTCGCAGACCCCTCATCGACACAGGTTGGAAAATGTCCGTAACTTAACATCATTGCTATTTATCGAACTCGGTCGATCCTACTAACGTCACGTCATCAGTCGAGGTGTTAGCGTGGCGCTCACGCTAAAGATCAAGACGTTTCCGTCTCTCTCGCTAGTTTTCGCGCTAAGGAGTTTCTATTTGTATTCGTTTGTTACCTTATGGAACATTTTCATTTATTTTTGATTAGATTTGGGTACAATACATATTGTGCCCTTATGAGACAGAGGGATGAGGCTGGCGTGACACGATATTTGGGTACAATACATATTGTGCCCTTATGAGACAGAGGGAAGAGGCTGGCGTGACACGTTATTTGGGTACAATACATATTGTGCCCCATATGAGACAGAGTGAAGAGGCTGGCGTGACACGATATTTGAATCGAGCGCTAGAAGCTGTCACTTTGTCATGTTTGAAGGTTGCGCGTGGCACGAGAATCCGCCAGGAAATGCTGGAGCATAATATACTTGCATTTACATACCGTATATAAGGTAGTGGAAGCCATCAGCACCTTGGAATGTCATTTAGAGATTTTCTCATATTTATTATACGAAGATTCATTGCATAGAAGACGCATTCTGTAATCTTCCACCGCGGGAAACAATATCAAGGAGAGTATCGCATTACGTAATGTGACCGCGAAAATCGATTTCTGACCTTGGTGTTGTATATAAGCGGGCTCTTGGAGAGCCAAGGCATGATTAGCTCATGCTTTGTCATCACGCTATCGCCATACTGCTGAAATGATACTCGAAGCTAGGCCTCTGTTATAATTTTCATAAGTGAAATTACCACGTTAATCATCGCGTCTAAATGCATCTTCTGCGGCAAAGTTAATTTTCTCTACCAGTGTGTGGAAAAGTGAAGTGTTGCCGTGCTTCGCAAAGTATTATTTTTGTGCTTGTGAAAATCTACATATTATGTGAATATTGGAAATTTAAAGGTATGTGGACATGGACTTGTTCTACAACAACTGACTGATTATTTGACTGTCTATAAGATTCACCCAAACGCTTGATATTAGTGGACTGGAAATATGTTGAACTGTAAAGTGGTTATGAGCAACTATGTTGTCAAGGACTTATTAAATGTCACGATTAACTCGTAATGAACTTAGTGCTTGAAACAGGCCGGGCTTATCTGGAAATAATATACCACATGGATACATGGAATATTATAATTAGCAACGAAATATTTCATCAATTATACTCGAGACTATCAGACCAATAATATACTTAGGGCCGATTGTATAAACATCGCTTGACTGGGGATCAAATTAACTGGAGTTCAAAATGTGAACCAAGTTCAGCCGCCGTCCATGTTGTATAAAACTATTCGCGGGTTCCGAGATCCCAGTTCAATTTGATCTCAAGTTCAAAGATTTCAATATGGCAACAGCGCAAAATAGTAAGAATATTCACGTATAGGGCGCACTAAACTCATCCCGCCGAGTGATCTTCAACTTTTTGTTTGTTTATTTTTGCATATGTTAACCTCAAAAGAAAGTGTTTGACATGTGTTGGGAAAACTTATCTAGAACATAAGCTAAGTGCACACCAGGTTCGTCTGAGCGGGGAAGTTAAAGATAAAAAATTAACAAGAAATACCATTTCAGTAACCGGAAAAGAATATTCCATGGACTTCAAATTCGCGGCTAGTAACCGAATCCATAAAGGTAGGTGAAGTCAATTGATATAATTATTTACAGCTTTTAAATGCAGATGCGATTACATTGCTAAAAGATATATAACACGGTTTTAAACCATTTTTTTTCAGGTTAAGATTTGATTTGACTATAGCTAGCTGATCCAAACAGGTCCTGCCTGTGCTGGGTGTGGGTTCACATGTGAATTGTGGTCTCATACAACTTGTGATTTTCATACAAATCACTGTGCTTCCTCCTGGATGAATTCCATGAAGGTAAGTTCCTTGCACATCATTTACCTACCGGTATCACTGCCATCGTAATGTCCAGGCCGTCAGGCAGCGGCCATTACCACGTGATCAGCTGATCGACAGAGTCGGAGATGTAACGGCAATTTGCTTAAATATGTGTCGTTTGTTGTGTGCTGTTTATACATTTTAATTAGTGTCCGAGTGAAAAAGCAATACGTAAGAACGCTGGGTAGTTTATTGGCTGAGGAATAACCCACCCACCAAGGGAAGATGATTAAGAGAAGGAAGTAGATTTTGGATTGGAAAATAAGGATAGAAAAATAGGAGGAGAGTCCCACAAAATTAATAAGTTTAGTTTTAAACACACTTAAAGGTGGTTGCCACCGAAAATCCTCTTTCGGATACCTAAAATGAGTAAGGACTTGGTCTAAGCTGACGAAAAACACAGATAGAACTTGGGCTGTTTGTAAGAGAGTGGCTTTCGTATAATCCCTCTCAAGCATATATAAAACTACTATGGGGAAGAGTGCTGGTCTGGCAAGACTGAGAGGAACAAATTTACTGTATGTCTTCTCAAAGAAATTAGGTTTTACAAAGTAATTCGAAGAATGCCAATGATTTAACTCAAGCTTGGTATTTTCAATTTCCAAAATTATGGAGTTCCTGTAAGGGCGACCAAGTGTCTCTAAAAAGGAAAATGATAAAAGGTTATGTCTTATTGGGTAATCTTGGTAAATGAACCAATGGTTGCATTGGAAAATGGCTAAGCTTTTACTCAGCGAGGAGCCGGCTAAAAGTTTAGACAAAAAGAAACACTTACTTTTTAGAAAATTGACCATAAGTTTTCGGAGAGGGTCTCCACAAGCAGGTAGCTGGCTTAGCGAGCTTTACTTGCCTTACTGGCCAATTAGAATTAGCTATTAACGCTAAGAAGAACTTTAGTGAGGTGAAAATTAAGAGTTCTTGCTCAAATGCAACAAATGGTGAAAGCTCTATTAATGATTTTAATATCATTGAGTGAGGAGAGTCAAGGAAGACAGGATTTTGCCTAAACTTTATATTCGTAAATGAAAAAGCGAAGGGAAAAGATTTGTTTATTTTACAATTAGAAAAAGTTTGAGGAAATTAACAATTATGCAATATAATTTTAATAAACATAGTTCATTTGAACTTTTTAACAAATAGGGTCGCAGACCTCTCAACATTAAACGGTTGCTCCAGGCAATTGACAATTTACAAGGTTTCAAACCTTACATGTTTCTAAAATCTTTATAAGATTTAAACAAATGAGCAATGAAATAATTAAAGCTTGAACGTGAATTGGAGTACAAAAGTGCACCTTAAGAAATTCTGGAGAGAATGTTCTAGAGAAAGTGACAACTTTGAAAATAACAATAATAACAACATGAAAAATAAGATAGAAGTTCCTACAACTTCTTATATTTATACAGAATTAATATATGAGAATTATACAAAGAGGGCAGGTCACTTACTGTGAAACCTGAAGAAAGTGAAAGGGAAAGTTCTAGACTTCCCAAGTTTGAGCCGGAATCACTCGCCAAATGGGACAGTTTCCATTTCGTGAAACCTGAACATGACTCGCTCAAGAGTTTAGAGAATTGTTTTCCCTGATTATGGGAAAGGAACAACGTGAATTTAAAACTTGTATCACACAAGCAATTATGCAGAATTTAATTAATGTTAATCTAGCAAAGTTGCAAGGGCACCTTGTGAGTGACACCTTATAGAAAAGTTTCAATTTTATTGATAATGGTTGTTAGTAGAAGGTTGAGGAAAGATCATTGGGATATAGGATCAATGTTCATGGCCGTATTTAATATAACCGGACGATCGCGACGCGGTAGAAACGTGGAGCAAGCACTGTTTATCACTTTAGTCTATGAAGATGGATGCAAAGTTCACTATAGAAACACTGAAGTTTATGAGAAAAAAAGTTATTGCAATTATGGAAATAACTGATTGCACTATATAGGTGAGAGTCTATTTCTTGAAAAAGTTGTGATTTACAATTAAATGCGCCATAGAATGTTCCAGAGGTTCCAGCGGTGGAAGAAAGTTAGCTATTGCAAAAATTTGTAAGGAAGATTCCCCATTTTAACTAGCATTTTCACAAGTGCGTGAACAATACTTAACGGCAAGACTCGCAGATAGAGAACAAGATCTCGAAGGTTCCAGAACGACCTTAGCAGAAAATGGGGTTGAGAAAATCCAACGGAGGAACTAGCTTTATAATTATAGACAGCGGGTATTAGATAATATCCCATGTAGCGAGAGGATTTCTCGTTTGAATAGCTTATGAAAAGCTCTTTTTTAATAAGGTTGGCTTATACAAGCAAAAGCTCAACATGGCAAATCCCACGAAGAATGATTATTGCCCCAAAGTAAATGATTTCACACTGTCTATAAATTATAATTAAAAGCACGTGGAAGTTAAAACCATGAAGATGAGGTTAAAACTTTTAAAATGGTACTTATCTTGATTTCATGTTGAAGTCGAAGTTTCCGTTGATGATTACTTAGCCAACATGGCGTAGAAGAGGGTGAGCCTCTTGGTTTGAGGAGGCAAGCTCGAGCGGAGTTTTGACTGAACGAGTCAACTGCAGACTGAGAAGTGAGAGCAGCACAACGGAGCACGGAGGGACCAAGAAAAGGGGAAAGGAGTGGGGGGTAGGAGACAAAAGGAGAACATATAAACATTGCCAACTTGAAAACAAAAAATTTATCTTCTCTTGCTGAGCCGGTCTTCTAAGAGTTGATAACAGTTGATACTAGCGCAGCATGGTGAGTAAAGAAGTGGACGTAGTCCTCTTGCTCCAAGAGAAAATAGCTGACGATGGTAACAGGATCTGGTGGCCAAATGGATAAGTAAGTCCTCTAGCACCAGGAAGAGTTGAGGAGCTTCAGAGATTCGCTGCGAGGTGACGCTAGGTGGGTCACAGAAGTTATATATCTAGAACAGACTTATGAAGACATGAGAGATTTGCTTATCAAGGAGAAAACAAAAGATCACTGTTGGTGTTTGACAAAGAGAAAGGAAGAAATGAACATGCAAAGAGCAATAAAAATTATATCTCAAGTACCGTGTATTCACAGAATACACCATACTGGGTGGTAAACACTAACAGAGAGCAAATAAACAGTTACACATTTATTGGAAGAGGAGCGATCAAAGACAAGGGTCTTGTAATCGAACCGTTAATGGTCAAGACTCTGACCACCCTGACTCTCCCATCTCTTCCAGGGTAACACCTAGTCACTCTACCGGAAGTCCAGACTAGAGGGGGAGAAACATCCCTAACCAAGACCAAGTCCCCCACTTTAATGTCGGGACTGGAAAGAAACCACTTCTGCCTCCGTTGCAAGGAAGTTAAATATTCCAAGTTCCATCTCTTCCAAAAAGAATTACGGAGGGCTTCAAGTTTACGCCAAACAATAGGTAAATTAAAATCCCGGTAAGAATTGGGAAGAGGAGGAGGGGCAGAAAGAGAAGTGCCGATAAGGAAGTGACCAGGGGTGAGTGGAAGTAGGTCATCAGGGTCATTGGAAAGTGGAGTTAAAGGGCGAGAGTTAACAACATCTTCAATCAAAACAGACAGTGAATTGAATTCTTCGTAAGTCAGAATTCGATTACCTAAGACTTTTCTTAAATGACGTTTAGTGAGCTTTACGCAAGATTCCCACCTACCACCATGATGCGGAGCGTAAGGAGGTATGAAGCGCCATTTGAAACCTTTTGAATAAGAAAAATTAGAGATTTGTTCCATGGCAGGAGAGGAAGTGAGAGCTTTCTTCCACAGGGAAGCTGCGCCCTGAAAGGTGGAAGCGTTATCAGAGAACATCTCAGAAGGAACACCACGCCTAGCGGTGAAACGAGAGACAGCTGATAAAAAATAAGAAGTAGAAGCATTCGTTACTAGTTCCAAGTGGATTGCGCCGGTGACCATGCAAACAAAGAGAGAAACATAAAGCTTACCAAACAATTTGCGTTTAGCTTCAGGAGAGTTTCGTTGATATTGGAACGGACCCATATAGTCCACGCCAGTTAAAGCAAATGGGCGTATAGGAGAAGAACGAAAAGAGGGCAGATCGCTCATTAATTGAGTGTTGATTTTAGGTTTCGCTTTGAAACAAGGAATGCACTTATGAATTACAGAAGAAACTTCATGAATTCCATTTATAATCCAGTACTTTTCCCTTAAGAGGCAAAGCAGAGTACGTGTACCAACATGAAGATTACGGTAATGAAAGTCACGTATAATTAAGGAAGTTACGTGATGTTTGGAAGGCAAAATAACGGGATGCTTTTTGTCCTCAGAGAGTAAAGATTGCGAGAGCCTTCCACCTACCCTGAGTAACCCATGGTCATCAAGGAACGGGGCTAAAGCACGGAGACGGCTGGATTTGGGAAGATCTCTTTTAGAAGAAAGCAATGACAATTCAGAAGAAAAGGCTTCTTGCTGTGTCAATTGTAAAATCTTAATGGTAGCGGGATTCAATTCATGATTGGTAAGGTGTGGTTTAGGGAGAAGAGGTTGGTCAACCACAAGATATTTCCATCTAAGGAGATAGGCGACAATTCGTAATAATTTATGAAAAGAAGAATAGCGGGACAACAAAGGATGAGAAGCGTTGGAAACAAGACACGAAGCAATGGGTAGAGGTACTTTAGAGTCAGGCAAGTTAGAGTTTGTAGCTGGGGGTTTAGAAGGCCATGAGGAAGATTCTTCGATTAGCCACGAGGGCCCATGCCAGTACAATTGGGAAGCTGCCAATTGAGAGGGTAAACAACCACGAGAGATAATATCAGCTGGATTATCCGCACTGGGAACATGCCTCCATTGACATCCAGAAGAAAGAGTTTGAATTTTGGAAACCCTGTTTGCAACGAAAGTTTGCCAGTGAGAGGGGTTCTTGGCGATCCAAGAAAGGGCGATCATGGAATCGCTCCAGAGATAGATTTGCGAGAATTCGACTTTTAATACTTCCCGTAATTTCTTGACAAGTTCTGCAGCCATGAGTGCAGCGCACAGTTCGAGCCTAGGCAAAGTGATAGTTTTAAGAGGAGCGACCTTCGATTTGGCACAAACAAGGTTGGAAACTAGAGATCCATAGAGTGAATCGTAATAAACTAAATATGCACAGCAACCATAAGCTTTTTCGGAACTGTCCGCGAACACATGAAGGAAAAAAGATGCATTAGAATGAGAGCTGATTAAATTCCTGGGAATTTCAATGAGGGAAAGATCCAGCAAATTGCTGCGAAACGAGAGCCAACGATTAAGAAAAGAAAGAGGGACAGCGTCATCCCATTCACATTTAAGCGACCACAGCTCTTGCATGAAGAGTTTGGCTATAACGATAACTGGGGCAAGGAATTGAAGCGGATCAATAATTTTTGCAATTTCAGAGAGAATTTGTCTTTTTGTATTAGGAAGCTCTTCTGCGAGCGAAACTTTATAGATAAGAGTGTCAGTGCTAGTGCACCAGTGAACTCCTAGAGTTTTTATAGATTCGGAGTTACCACAAATTTCGACAGAAGAAGGATCTACGTCTTCGATGGGAAACTGAGCGAGAAACTCAGGGGAGTTGGAGTTCCACTTATGGAGTGGGAAACCTCCATTCCTTAGTAATGCCTGAAGTTCTAAAGACACAAAAGAAGCTTCCTCCAAAGAGGGGAAGGATTGCAAATAATCGTCAACATAGAATGACGTAGTTAGTGCTTCAGAGGCTTTGGGGTTAAATAAATGACCATCTTGAGAGGCTAGCAAGTGTAGGGATCGGATAGCAAGGAAAGCAGAGGGTTTTAAGCCATAAGTAACCGTTTTCAAGCGAAATACCTTAATGGGCTTACTGGTTTCATCACGCCACAAGATTCTTTGAAGATCTCGTTGTTCTGGTTGAATTAACACTTGACGGTACATCTGTTTTATGTCGGCTATGACAGCTATGGGAAATAATCGAAAGTTTAAGAGTATAGCAGATAAATCTGATTGAATAGCAGGACCAGAATAAAGAGTGTCGTTAAGGCTGTTGCCATTAACGTCGGGCGATGAACCATTGAAAACAACTCGAATTTTATCTTTTACAAGAGGGTTTTTCCACACGGGATGATGATTTAAATAAACCGTTTCAATTGGGGGGTGCAATTCATCATTAGATTTGTTAACAACTTCCATATGATCTAAGCTTTCATACTCATCCATGAATTCAGTGTACTGTTGTTTAACAAGAGGTTCCTTTTTGAATTTGCTCTCGATGGCGAAAAGAGCTTTTCGAGCTTTAGGCTGAGAGTTGATAAGTTTAGGAGGATTATGTAATCTTGGCATTTGAACGACGAACCGGCCATCAGAAGAACGAGTGGTGGTGTTCAAAAAAAGTTGCTCACAGAATTCATTTTCTGAAGAGGTTACATTAGGAGAATCGACATTTTCAAGCCTCCAGAACTGTTCCAGGTCAGTATTGGAGAAGTAACATTGCGATGCGGGTTGAGGAGAATAGTGGGGAAGTTGCCCCGTGACGATCCATCCAAAATTAGTGTCTCTGGCGACCACGTTTGAGGATAACTTACGAACCTGTTTACGTAGGCAATTCCAGAAAACATTGGCACTAAAGAGTATGTCAATAGGGTTCTGCATATTAAAACAAGGATCGGCTAGCCTTAAATGCGAGGGAATGTTTAACCCTGAAATATCCACAGAGTGACTTGGAGTGTCTTCTCCAATGCTATTAAGAATTAGACAATTAAGTTTAAGAAAGTTGTTTCTATGACAAATATCTCTTATAATTAGCTTTGAGAATTGTAAAGCTTGCGATTTTGAGCTGTTGATGCCCGACACGTTGATAGAAGTGGGGTTTACAGGTAGGCCTAGATTTCTAATCAAGGAATTGGACACAAAATCATGAGTTGCCGCTGAGTCTAGAAGACCGCGTGCACGGACCCAGTTGCCAAAGTTATCCTGAACGTCAATTTGGACAGTAGACAACAATACTTGCGCACTGCGAATGGACTTAACATTTTGAATATAAGATGAAGCATTAGAATTGTTAGCACTATCATTTTTCGGCGAAGTAGATGCTGTCGATGACCTTGCCTGATCATGACGATGTAGCAGAGTATGATGAGCCTTTTCACAATGGTAACAAACTCTTGTGGACTTACAGTTATAAGCAGAATGCGTGGGCGCTAGGCAGTTGAAACAATGTTTGTTTTGAGCGACTAATTTTCGTCTGTCATCGACTGACATTTCTTTAAAAGATTTGCAAAGGTATAGGGCATGGGGATCTTTACAAAGTATGCACTTTACAGGTTCGTTTAAACTTTTGCGAGGTTCACTTTGCGTGTTTAAAACAATAGAGCTAGCGACACGACGTTCACTAGACCTAGTTGGGTAACCAGTGGAGTTTGATTTGAATTTGGATGAGCTGGACCCGGGTTTTTGGGTATTGGACGCTGAGCGTTCACTTTTGGGTTTGATGGACATTAATTCGAATTTGGAACTAGGAGATGAAGGTTCACTTTGATTAGCTAGAGCGGTTAAAAGTTGGCATCTAGCGTTTATGAAAGTGACTAAATGCTCGTAAGAATAGTCGTCTTCCTTAGAAAGTTCAATTTCCCAAGCTTTGGGGGTAGCAGCATCAACTTTAGAAACTACTAAATGTATTAGGAAAGTATCCCAATGTTCAGTAGGTTGATCTAATTGGGACAAAGCTTTAACGTGGAGTTGGGTAGTGTCAATTAAAGTACGCAAACTAGTGACGTCATTGTGCTGTGACGCAAGTAGGTTAAATAGAGCCTTAATATGGCGTTGAATACGTAAACGTGAATTTCCATATCTTTCTTTTAATAAGTTAAAGGCAATGGGGTAATTTTCGGCACGCAGAGGAAGTGCTTCAACTAACTGCAAAGCTTGACCTCGAAGGATAGATCTCAAGTAATGAAACTTGTAAATGACTTGAATGTCTTCATTGTCATGAACAAGGGAGCAAAATAATTCATAGAAAGAATCCCAAGTGGATTCATCTCCAGAAAAATGGGGTAAATCAATTTTCGGTAAAGTAGGTTTGGGCTTGTGAGTGCCCTCACGGAAAGAAGTTTGGGGTTCGTGAAGGGAACCAAGAACAGAAGCGTCCTTTTTCTGCTCCTCTTCGAGTTGGCGTATTATTTTGAAAGCAGAACCTATGCCTTCGTAATATAAGTTTTCTACTTCGACACGATCTTCTGTTTGATTGAGCATGCACGTTTCAATTTCAGTTTGAATGTTACAGTAGTTTTCATAAGAACGTTCAAAATCCTTTACACGATGTTTCAACAAATCTAATTGCGCGTCTGAGGGATCTAATTCTTTTATGTACCTTCTGAATCGGGTAATTTGCCCTTTATAGGATGCTCGTTTAGAAGTAAGTTTTTCATCCTTATCCTTATCAGTGGGAGCCATATTAAAGAAGGTAAATGAAAATGTAACTCACGAAACTGTGGTACCTTGGAAATGCTGTCAAGCTGGCAGCAGCGAATGAGTAGAAAGAATGGGACACACCATAGGAGACAGGAGCGGCCTCTTTCCCGTTCACAGGCTTTGCACGATGTAGTTATAGCTGAAATATTCAACACAGATATTAGAAATATGCAAAGTATTGTCAAATGACACTATTTTAAAAAGAGAAAAGAAAAAATGGGCTCTCCCGGGTTTCTGGGACCAAATTTTGGGTAGTTTATTGGCTGAGGAATAACCCACCACCAAGGGAAGATGATTAAGAGAAGGAAGTAGATTTTGGATTGGAAAAGAAGGATAGAAAAATAGGAGGAGAGTCCCACAAAATTAATAAGTTTAGTTTTAAACACACTTTAAGGTGGTTGCCACCGAAAATCCTCTTTCGGATACCTAAAATGAGTAAGGACTTGGTCTAAGCTGACGAAAAACACAGATAGAACTTGGGCTGTTTGTAAGAGAGTGGCTTTCGTATAATCCCTCTCAAGCATATATAAAACTACTATGGGGAAGAGTGCTGGTCTGGCAAGACTGAGAGGAACAAATTTACTGTATGTCTTCTCAAAGAAATTAGGTTTTACAAAGTAATTCGAAGAATGCCAATGATTTAACTCAAGCTTGGTATTTTCAATTTCCAAAATTATGGAGTTCCTGTAAGGGCGACCAAGTGTCTCTAAAAAGGAAAATGATAAAAGATTATGCCTTATTGGGTAATCTTGGTAAATGAACCAATGGTTGCATTGGAAAATGGCTAAGCTTTTACTCAGCGAGGAGCCGGCTAAAAGTTTAGACAAAAGGAAACACTTATTTTTTAGAAAATTGACCATAAGTTTTCGGAGAGGGTCTCCACAAGCAGGTAGCTGGCTTAGCGAGCTTTACTTGCCTTACTGGTCAATTAGAATTAGCTATTAACGCTAAGAAGAACTTTAGTGAGGTGAAAATTAAGAGTTCTTGCTCAAATGCAACAAATGGTGAAAGCTCTATTAATGATTTTAATATCATTGAGTGAGGAGAGTCAAGGAAGACAGGATTTTGCCTAAACTTTATATTCGTAAATGAAAAAGCGAAGGGAAAAGATTTGTTTATTTTACAATTAGAAAAAGTTTGAGGAAATTAACAATTATGCAATATAATTTTAATAAACATAGTTCATTTGAACTTTTTAACAAATAGGGTCGCAGACCTCTCAACATTAAACGGTTGCTCCAGGCAATTGACAATTTACAAGGTTTCAAACCTTACATGTTTCTAAAATCTTTATAAGATTTAAACAAATGAGCAATGAAATAATTAAAGCTTGAACGTGAATTGGAGTACAAAAGTGCACCTTAAGAAATTCTGGAGAGAATGTTCTAGAGAAAGTGACAACTTTGAAAATAACAATAATAACAACATGAAAAATAAGATAGAAGTTCCTACAACTTCTTATATTTATACAGAATTAATATATGAGAATTATACAAAGAGGGCAGGTCACTTACTGTGAAACCTGAAGAAAGTGAAAGGGAAAGTTCTAGACTTCCCAAGTTTGAGCCGGAATCACTCGCCAAATGGGACAGTTTCCATTTCGTGAAAGCTGAACATGACTCGCTCAAGAGTTTAGAGAATTGTTTTCCCTGATTATGGGAAAGGAACAACGTGAATTTAAAACTTGTATCACACAAGCAATTATGCAGAATTTAATTAATGTTAAACTAGCAAAGTTGCAAGGGCACCTTGTGAGTGACACCTTATAGAAAAGTTTCAATTTTATTGATAATGGTTGTTAGTAGAAGGTTGAGGAAAGATCATTGGGATATAGGATCAATGTTCATGGCCGTATTTAATATAACCGGACGATCGCGACGCGGTAGAAACGTGGAGCAAGCACTGTTTATCACTGTAGTCTATGAAGATGGATGCAAAGTTCACTATAGAAACACTGAAGTTTATGAGAAAAAAAGTTATTGCAATTATGGAAATAACTGATTGCACTATATAGGTGAGAGTCTATTTCTTGAAAAAGTTGTGATTTACAATTAAATGCGCCATAGAATGTTCCAGAGGTTCCAGCGGTGGAAGAAAGTTAGCTATTGCAAAAATTTGTAAGGAAGATTCCCCATTTTAACTAGCATTTTCACAAGTGCGTGAACAATACTTGACGGCAAGACTCGCAGATAGAGAACAAGATCTCTAAGGTTCCAGAACGACCTTAGCAGAAAATGGGGTTGAGAAAATCCAACGGAGGAACTAGCTTTATAATTATAGACAGCGGGTATTAGATAATATCCCACGTAGCGAGAGGATTTCTCGTTTGAATAGCTTAAGAAAAGCTCTTTTTTAATAAGGTTGGCTTATACAAGCAAAAGCTCAACATGGCAAATCCCACGAAGAATGATTATTGCCCCAAAGTAAATGATTTCACACTGTCTATAAATTATAATTAAAAGCACGTGGAAGTTAAAACCATGAAGATGAGGTTAAAACTTTTAAAATGGTACTTATCTTGATTTCATGTTGAAGTCGAAGTTTCCGTTGATGATTACTTAGCCAACATGGCGTAGAAGAGGGTGAGCCTCTTGGTTTGAGGAGGCAAGCTCGAGCGGAGTTTTGACTGAACGAGTCAACTGCAGACTGAGAAGTGAGAGCAGCTCAACGGAGCACGGAGGGACCAAGAAAAGGGGAAAGGAGTGGGGGGTAGGAGACAAAAGGAGAACATATAAACATTGCCAACTTGAAAACAAAAATTTTATCTTCTCTTGCTGAGCCGGTCTTCTAAGAGTTGATAACAGTTGATACTAGCGCAGCATGGTGAGTAAAGAAGTGGACGTAGTCCTCTTGCTCCAAGAGAAAATAGCTGACGATGGTAACAGGATCTGGTGGCCAAATGGATAAGTAAGTCCTCTAGCACCAGGAAGAGTTGAGGAGCTTCAGAGATTCGCTGCGAGGTGACGCTAGGTGGGTCACAGAAGTTATATATCTAGAACAGACTTATGAAGACATGAGAGATTTGCTTATCAAGGAGAAAACAAAAGATCACTGTTGGTGTTTGACAAAGAGAAAGGAAGAAATGAACATGCAAAGAGCAATAAAAATTATATCTCAAGTACCGTGTATTCACAGAATACACCAAACGCTACTACTGACGACATCCAGAATGAGGATTATTCCGTTTGTTTCCTGAAGCAAATGTTCATTCTGTAGGTAGGTTATTAGCCTATAGGCCTATCTATATAGCGTTTGAGTTGCAGGCATGTTGCATGTTGTGGTTCAGTTAGAACCTTTGCATCGCTTATTTTCGACTAATGCAGGCTTTTTGGATGGTAATACAATAATCTATTTGTTCATTGTAATAATTATTCCTGCCCAGGTCCCTGGCATGCCGAAAGGTTGTTGTGTTACCGGTTGTGAAAGCAAGTAGTATGATGGAGATGATTAGGTTACGGTATCTGCCTTGTTTTTTCTTCCCCGCCGACGAAAATTTAAGAAAGCAATGGAAATTTAAAATTTCTAGAAAAGATTTGCGCATTACAGGGAACACAAGAATGGTCTGTGCATTGATTACAGTTAAAGATAGGTTACGTCGTGCAGCATGAGCCACGAGTAGGTAGTTTAGAATGTGATCTGTTGAATAGCCTAGAATTTATATAGACATGTTGGCCTATAGTAGATAGATAGGCTACAATAGTTATTAATTTTTCTATACTGTAGCTTACTCCATAAGAGGTTAAACTCTAGTGCTGGTATCACAACAGTAGCTCAATACTGACTTAAATTATGACACATAGATTAGGATATTCGGTAAAACTTTTGAAGAGGTATTCCTTTGTATAAAATTTTAAGTAAAACTTTTTTTAACTACTGAAATTAACGATTAATATTTTTTCTGGTGGTCAAGTAGTACCGCAGTGAATTGGTACATACAATTTTATGCGAAGAAGTGGTTCTTGAACCTTATTTTTCTGACAGGAGGCCAAGGGGGACATAGTGTTTTGATACTTAATTATGTTTATTCGAAGAATATCCTGTTTTGTGAACGTCATTCATTTTTGTGAGAAGAAATGAAGTTGGACAACAGTGATAGCATAATTTTTTTTTTGTGGAATCCTCAGTAAAGTGACATCGACCTTTTGAAATTTAACCATTTTTCTGACAGGCCTAGGGGGATAACGGTTATATTGTACAAGCGATACTTATTTGGAGAAGATCCTCATTAAAGTAACAGTGGCTTTTGGCCCCAATTACAGTACTTTGGTTAGTGCATAAATATAATAAAATTCAAAAGTATATTTTTATATCTGGATTTTGCTGGTATTGTTTAGAGAGGAGGAATAATTTTCATAACTTTGTTTTACTGACAGTCAAGAATGGCAGATTTCTTACTTAGCCTTTTTTCTCATGCAAGTCCAGAAGTGAATAGCTAGTATTTTTGTAATGTTATTCTGTTTTCCTGGTGAGTAAGGATACTGGCAGTTTTTGTGCGCGAGATCCAGAAAGGAAGTTACCTTCTCTGTTGATTTATTTCTGATAAACAAGGTCTAGAAATGAATATTTCTGTTGCTACCGTATATAATGATTCTGGGTGGCAGAGTGTTCAAGAAGGCAGTAAGGGGTGGGGGGTTGGTTATGTAAAAGAAAGGAAAATAATATACAGAATTAGAGATGAACATACTTTGGTATCTTATCCTTGTAAGAGAGATTCTGTAGTTTTCTCTAATGTTATAACTTAAGCTCAGTTTGAGGGTTTTCTGGCAGTAGGCACAGAAAAGTGTACCTGTCTATGTATTGTTTCTGTGGGTACATATTTTTATTTTATTAACAAACTGTTCCTGCAAATTGTTTTGTGCATTGAAATATTCGAATATTTCCTTCCTTCAATCCCGAATTTAGCCATATGCGATTTATCGACGTTGTGGTACATCTTGAGTAACTGTTTCAATGCTTATTTTTATTGATATAACATTTACAAGACGTCAAAATGCTGCAATTTTGCCCTGTCTGTGGGCGTCAACGTGCTAGTAAGTTCACAGACGATGTACCATTTTGTTCACTCGTAAAATGCCCGCTACAACGGCAGGATTCGAACTAGCGGAGCGATAATTAGGCCTATTTAGTGGTAACTTATCTAACTGCCATTGAACTCCAAATAGTATTAAAATTTTCCCACAAATATGAATTTATATTCGCTTTGGAGTGACTGCGTGTGAAAGGAACCGTCTGACTTGCTGCGGCGGCTGTACCGGCCCTAAGCGTGACGTCACTACAGGAACCTTGCGGCCTGGACATTACGATGGCAGTGCCGGTATGCTGTATAGTAGGGCATTTCTCTGCCCCACCTATCTACCTAACCTGAAAATAATGTACTAGGCCTATAGCTGAATTTGGTCCATGTGCCATAGATTTATGCATTAATGAAGTGAACTTCAAAATTTAGATAGGGAAAGATCATGTTTATACCTGATATTAGGACCTGAAAGTCTCCATAAGTATAATTTTACATCAATTACACTGTTAGGCCTATATAATACATGCTAATACAAGTAGGCTAGCTCATTCCTCAAGGTAAGTAGGTTATTGGTAGTGAACACTGAATCAGTAGCCTAGATATTGTAAACTATTGATTGCTCAGTTTATTTGTATAGCATTGCTTGAAACTCTTGTCATTGTATCACAATGGACAACAGGCTATCCTTTTTATTGGCAACCAAGGCCCCTAAATCTTAAAATAATCCATCAAAAAATAATATAGGCCTAGGCCTACTAGCATGCATTGCTAGGTAATGGTATAGGTTCGGAACAGTATGGTATCCAAAGGTTTATTTAAATCAAAACTTAAATTTAATTTTGCGAATTAATGCCATACTAGTATTATTAGGCCTACCCCAATGGCAATATCGTACCATACATCATGTTTGGAAACTCATTGCTTTTCTTTCTCATAAACTGCAATTGATTTGGCCTACTATAACGTTTGCAACATTGTTGGTATGGAAAATCTTAAAAATAAGTGGGTAGAAAAATATGCAGTAGCCTATATTAAGTTACTTAGATAAAATAAGTACTGGTACTGTATGTAAATAAATATACTGTATCATACTCAAGGAGGCGTCCAGTTATTTGGTCATGGTGTAGTGCAGGTAAATAAAGTGGAAGGTCTTACACTCCAACTATTTTTACAACAAATGACCCAACAGCTGAAAGCCTCCTTGGTCATATATGCAGCCATGAAAATCCAATTCCTGAATTATACTGTAGCCTACCTCTTACCATTCTTTCTTCACCCTTTGCATTGATCTGTTATGCCTATTTCTTAACTCAGCTTAACGTGAAAATAAATGATACATTGTCTTGTATAAAAAAGACCTCTCGGCACGCCGGAAGGCGGAGGTAGATTTCATCGGGCAAACTTGGGGATAGGCGAAAATGGGCAGAATATGCAGGTTTTCGTAGAAGGATCCGACCTCATTTATTGCGAGAAAGTATTTTATAATTGGAGCTTAATTAACTTTGTTTTTCGTCAATTTATGCATATTTTAAACATTTTATTGTCTTATGGGGACGGTAACCATCTTGTCATTTGGGGTCCATTTTTATACTTGTGGTCACACTGTCCTTATGCAAGGTTTCGACACTCATGTGTAACTATGTAACGGTCTGTTACTTCTTCAGGCAAAATTATATTTCCCGCAGAGATTTTGGATGGTTCCTCAGTTTAGGGGCTGCGACAACTCGGTCATGTAACCCCGTGTACTTTGGGTGAGTGTCGAATCTGTCTGATAAACGGTGTGAATTTTGATGGCTGTATTAGTCTGTAATTCAGGTAAGGACTGCAGACGGTCAATTTCATGAGTAGTTCCTAATGTTGCTACAATATACTACCATCAACGACACCTAGCTGTGAACTTGGCTACTAGATGCCACCGCAACCAGCAACTCGCAACGAACGTTGGAACTTCCCCTCCAAAGGAAAGCATACTGAGGGATTTTTAGCGCTCTTTGAAAATCCGACGACTTCGGCCGGCTTTGAACCCGCGACCTTGGGCATAGAAGTTCAGCATGCTACCAGTTACGTCACCGAAGACGCTTCACACTTAGATGAAAATCTGAATCTAATATCGAGCAAGTGAGTTGTCATGGCAACGTCCGATGGCTCATCCCTCATCAATTTAGTAGTGTTGCCATGGTAACCTCTGATAGCTCTTGGCATTTTCTTATAATTCCGAAATAATTTTTCTCATCCCTTGGCGTAATGCTGGGTCATATCAAAAATTCTTTCAGACAAAAGTTTTAGGTAATTATTAGGGGAATATTGTCCATTTTGTACGGTTTTGATATTGTGCCTCTTAAGAGAGAAATGATTAATGTTTCCCGAAAAACCCACTTTTTCCACCCCTTTGGTCAAAGGTTGGTGCTATATAAAACTCTTTAAACATAAATTTTTGGGCTTTATCCGACACATAGTATGAATGATGAACGGATTCGATATGTCACATATTAAGAGAGTTATAGCAATATTTCACTTTTTCGAAAAAAGACCCCCATTTTCACCCCCTTCGACCGATTTAGCCCAGTAACGAACTCGACCGAGATTTTATAGGTATACACGTTCGGTAAAAAATTCAAAGTGATTGGTGCAAAATTACGGCAGTTATCGTGTCCACAAAAAACTAATATACATATATATATATACATACATACATACATAAATTATATATTAACTTTTGAACTGACGGTGGTTTTGGGGTCTGGGGATATGAAACGCGAAGATATGTCGAAATTTTCCGGAAGTCAAAACATGGTACCCATTGCAATAGTTAGCTTTCTAATGAAATCTACCTAAGAAGAAAAAAGTCCTCTCGGCACGCCGGAAGGCGGAGGTAGATTTCACCGGACAAACTTGGGGATAGGCGAAAATAGGCAGAATATGCAGGTTTTCGTAGAAGGATCAGACCTCATTTATTGCGAGAAGATATTTTATAATTGGAGCTTAATTAACTTTGTTTTTCGTCATTTTATGCTTATTTTAAACATTTTATTGTCTTATGGGAACGGTAACCTTCTTGTCATTTGGGGTCCATTTTTAGCCTATTTTCAATTTTGAAAAAATAGGCTTATGAGATCACCTTTTGTCCGTGTGTGTGTGCGTGTGTGTGTGTGTGTGTGTGTGTGTGTGTGAGGTGTGTGTGTGTGTGTCCCTAATAACTTTTGAACGGCTGGAGCGCATTCTATGAAACTCGGTAAGTTCATAGTACTATTCCGGGTGACCTCGACTGTGCCCTTCAAATTTTGTTAGATCTCACCAATCCAACATGGCGGCTATGCGAAATATTTCACCAGCATTCAATATATCCGAAACTATTACCGTTATCACCCTGGAATTTAGTACGGTGGTAAAGGCAACTACTAGAGGTTCACCTATGTGACTTTTGAAAAATGGTCACTACAAAACCAACATGGCGGCCACGCGAACTTGCGAATTTTAAATAGACGTTTCTCGCGATTTAACCAACCAAACGCAATAAAACTTGGTACAGTATATGTTTATACACATTGTAATGCACCGAGATCTAACTTGGTTCAATTGTTTATATAACCACAAGATGGCGGATGAGCGAAATATTTCACCGGCATTCTATATTTCTGAAACTATTAGCTGTATCACCCAGAAATTTTATACGGAGATAAAGGGCACTACTGGACGTTCACCTATAAGACTTTCAGAAAGCGGTTAACTACAAAACGAACATGGCGGCCAAGCGAATTTGAAAATTTTAAATAGACCTTTCTCGCGATTTAATGTTCCAAACGCAATGAAATCTGGTACAGGAAATGTTTATACACATTGCAATGCACTGGTATCTAATTTTGTTCAATTGTTTACATAACCTCAAGATGGCGGCTGTGCGAATTTTAAAACTAAGTTTTTTATTTCTTGTGTCGTAATCAAGCGATCGAAGTGAAAGTTTGAATAATGAACCTACGCGATAATTTTCCTTCAATGGTACATGACTCTATGGCCTATACATTTAACAATCCAACATGGTGACCATCCAAAATATTCAGACGTCTCTGAATATCTACGAATTTATTATAGCAATCAAACTGATTTTTTTATGTTCATAGGGTCTATGAACTTAAGTTCACCTATAGGACTTTAAATTCCCTGGTGATCACAAATCCAACCTGGCGGCGACGCGAAGTATAAATATTCACATGGACGTTTCTCGCAATTTAACCATCCGAGTGCAGTGAAACTTGGTACAGTAAATCCTTTTACGAATGTTAATCCACTGGCATCTAATTTATTTCAATTGTTTCCATAACCACAAGATGGCAGCTGTGCTAAATTTTAAAATCTCCTTATTACTTCTTGTGTCCTAATCATGCGATTGAAGTTTGAATGCTACACGTACACAATAATCTTCATGTAACAGTACATAACTCTAGGACCTCCATATATAAAATCCAACATGGCGACCATCCGAAATATTTAGACGGTACTCAATATCTACGAATCTATTACAGCAATCAAACTGAAATGTTGTATGTTGATAGTGGCAGTTAATATAAGTAGCATATATGAAAATAGGCTGTATAATTCTTCACGGAACTACTTGTTATACTTGTGGTCACACTGTCCTTATGCAAGGTTTCGACACTGATGTGTGACTATGTAACGGTCTGTTACTTCTTTACGCAAAATTATATCTCCCGCAGAGATTTTGGTTGGTTGCTCAGTTTAGGGGCTGCGACAACGCGGTCATGTAACCCCGTGTTCTTAGGGATGGCTGGATTAGTCTGTAATTCAGGTAAGGACTGCAGACGGTCAATTTCAAGCAGTAGTTCCTAATGTTGGTAACATGTACTACCGTCAACGACACCTAGCTGTGAACTTGGCTACTAGATGCCACCGCAACCAGCAACTCGCAACAACGTTGGAACTTCCCCTCCAAAGGAAAGCATACTGAGGGATTTATAGCGCTCTTAGAAAATCCGACGACTTCGGCCGGCTTTGAACTCGCGACCTTGGGCCTAGACATTCAGCATGCTACCAATTACGTCACCGAAGCCGCTTCACACTTATCAGATGAAAATCTGAATCTTATCTCGTGCAAGTGCATTATCTTGGCAACGTCTGATGGCTCATCCCTCATCAATTTAGTAGTGTTGCCATGGCAACCACTGATAGCTCTTGGCATTTTCTTATAATTCCGAAATAATTTTTCTCATCCCTTGGCATAATGGTGGGTCATATCAAAAATTCTTTCAGACAAAAGTTTTAGGTAATTATTAGGTGAATATTGTCCATTTTGTACGGTTTTGATATTGTGCCTGTTAAGAGAGATATGATTAATGTTTCCCGAAAATCCCACTTTTTCCCACCCCTTTGGTCAATGGTTGGAGCTATAAAAACTCTTCAAATATAAATTTTTGGGCTTTATCCGACACATAGTATGAACGTTGAACGGATTCGATGAGTCACATATTAAGAGAGTTATAGCAATATTTCACTTTTTCGAAAAAAATAGCCCCCCATTTTCACCCCCTTCGACCGATTTAGCCCAGTAACGAACTCGACCGAAATTTTATAGGTATACATATTCGGTAACAAATTCAAAGAGATTGGTACAAAATTACGGCAGTTATCGTATCCACAAGAAACTGATATATATATACATTATATATAAACTTTTGAACTGACGGTGGTTTTGGGGTCTGGGGGATGTGAAACGCGAAGATATGTCGAAATTTTCCGGAAGTCGAAACATGGGACCCTTTGCAATAGTTAGCTGTCTAATGAAATCTACCTAAAATAGATTTCTTCCTCTAGTCGTACACCATTCATAGGGGGCAGTAAATTACAGTGAATTCATTATCATGTATGCCAGGGCTGAACTCTTGCTCACAAATCAGTATGACCAGGCATTTCTGTTCAGTTACACTGTAGCTACTGCCCAGCTCTCCACTTCAGTGTTATGGAGCCAACTCATGAGTAACCAAGAACTTGAACATTTTTGCAGCCTTCGCTGGCAATGGCTACAATAGCTTATTGATGAACAGGTCATGTTAAAGCAACTTGATAACAATCTCTGATAGGGTTTAAGCAGTCTTATTTTGTTTCTGCTTCATTTTGGGGATTAGGACATGGTCATCAGCTCCTTGCACTGGGGTGTATGTGGAAGGTTTGACTTCATTTGAGATACAAACTATTTGGCCATACAAACTGAAAAGTTTCAATAATTTAAATCTCCATAATGTATATAGTGTACTGTGTTGATTAGATAGGTCATGTTATCGTAATCTAAATTTAAGAAAACCTTGACCAGTACAGTACTGTCCAACGCTAGGTCTCCTTAGCATGCAGCAGTAGAGAGGCAAACTTATCTGTTTACAGGAACTATGCTGAGATTGCTATTTATGGACAACATAAGCACAATGGTTCAGTAGCATGGTTTACCACAGTCTCAACTTAATTTATGGCAACATTTTGATATAAAGCCTGTGTGGAATTTGTTACACCGGTCTACATTTAATTGAAAGGGGGAGGAATGATATCTTCTGATGGTATCTGTTTTAGTATGTCAGCATCAAACATAGCAAGAAGGTACTAATTCCCAACCAATAGACAAATAAATTTAAAACTTGACCACCGTATTAAAAAAAGCAAATTATTTAGCATGAATTTTTCCAAGACTGTTGCTTATTATTTATTTTTACTGTAAATTAGTGCACTTTATGCCCTAAGGCTAAATGAATGCTTAACCATGGTGAGAATTCAGTTGTTAAGTGCAATCCACACATCACTTGTTATTTTATATCATGTTGCAGGTAGCTTTGGAGGAGCCTTTAAGAACACAGAGCAAGCTGAAGCCACTGTGTGGAGAAGACAATGGGCAAAATGAAAGAATAATTAGAATATGAAATGTTGAGCAGGCAGAAACTGAAGGAAATGAAATGTACTAATGCATTATTTAATAAAAATAAAATAAAAGTATGTAATGTTATTCTGAACTAGTTGATAATTCTTCAGGACCTGTTAGTTCCTGAAACTGTTGCCACAATATTGTCCTCCATTGACTTAACAAGGTTACACAGTGATTGGAGTACCACGTCCCTAACACTCATTTATGCTCTCTCTACAACTGAGCATGGATGATTTATATTTATAAAATCTTGTTATGTGCATATAAAAAATGTTTGTGTTAAATGTGCAACATAAGACTGGTGATCACTACAGATATGCTACTAAATTGGTCGAGGGGCATTCAGCGTTATTGATCAAAGTTAATGTCCAGTACAACAGTTGTAACATGTTTTTCTAGGGGGTCTTATGCCACTAACACAAGTTAGTTGGACTATATCATATTTGTTAAACGCGGCAATGATTTGGCCAAGTTAAATTATTTCAGTTTATTCAATTTCATATTTCATATTATTATTATTAAAAATAATATTTATAACGTCATTTTTTGGAGCTTTTAAAATTTGGAAGATTACAGATAGGATTTCTACTAGTATAAATCCGTATCTATATTGGATGATTCCAATATAATAATGCACGGCAAATCATTTCATACGTTAAGTCGGGATTTTATTCATTAGGGGTAAGAGAGAGTGGTGTGTGTGACTCACTGGGTATTTCAATACAAGAATAGATTGGAGTACAATAAAATTACGAAATCCGAGGGAGCACTTAAAAGCAAGAAAACGTGTATGATCTACGTCTTGCCCGGATACGGAAATATAAATACGGGGAGGTAGCCACATGGCGGGAATAGCCACGTGAGGTGACCAGCCAATAAAGGAAGAAGAAACAACGTAGCTGGGGCATGGGGCGATACGTGACGCACGCGGATTGGTCGAAGCAGCAAGGTCGCGGTATTAACCTCGACCCTGGTGGGAGAAGATTGAAGATATAGTGGACGCGCGGTGTGAGTGAAGACATTCATTAAGACATTACGCTTGGAGCAGTAAGGAGATACCTTGTTCGTTAGTCCCAAGTGGGACAATTTTATTCACGCTGACTCCGCTGATCACATCAGATCATGAGTTCCACGCGTCTTGGAGTGTTTAGCCAGACGACGTGTTGTGGTTCATGGAATAGACTCCACCACAAGCTGTAACGATTACTTTTGATCAACGAGGAAGAATCTGACGCCGTCAACACCAATGCAGAGCATCCGACGCTACGAGACTTCAACCATGTGGAGACAATGTTTCCGTTGGTAAGTACAAGTAATCTACGACACACACTCTCTGTTTTTCAATAGGGCTATATAAATTCTTTAAGCATTAATTTGGAAATAAGTTAAATTCACGTTATTCTCCCGACCGGCGTATTAAGTAATTTTGTTCGTGGCAATGTTTAAAGTAGTGTGCTCCGTTAACAGTGTTAATTTTATTCATGTTGCCATCATATTTTCTAAGTGTATTAAATTCAATTATTACCAAGTAGATTCTTTAATTCCAGTAGGTAGCAATAGTTATAATACCTCATCCTTCTCCACAATCAAATGTTGTCTGGGGTGATGATTCAATCATCCCACGGCCTAGTCATTAAGAGTCTCTCATATGTTCCACTCACGCTTGGGGTCGATATTAAATATATAAATTTAGCTTGGAACACAGTGTATCCAGTTTGGCGCCCAACATAGATCAAACTTAGCAGTAGTATTTTCTGGCGAATAGCCCGCCCAGGTAGAAAACATTACATGTCGCTACCAACATGGGGCATTAATAACCATTACATTTGTCGCTACCAACAAGGGGCTTTGATTAAAAACATCACATTTGGCGTCCAACGTGGGGACGAAAACCCAGGAACATTTGAGGAAGGAGGAGACATATTTCTGTGCCGGTATTTTGGGGGTTAGTTGTCTTTATCAGTGTATATCATTATGGGGGATGAGAAAGAAAGACAGATGAAGTTACGTAGTGGTCATCAACTGGAGAGTGATGATACGAGCAGTATGCCGAGTGATGGTAGTACAGGGGTTGCGGAGGTAAATCCCGATACTGAAACAGGGACTGTAGGCGGCCAACCAGGATTAAAAACTTTACTTCTCGAGTTCATGTATCAGAACAAAGTTAGTAGTGATGCCTTACATGCAAAATTAGAACAGAATAATGCAAAATTGGAACAAAACAGTAGGGAAAATAAAGAAAGTACAGAAGCTTTAAATAAAAAATAGAACAGAATAATGCAAAATTAGAACACAAGAGTAGGGAAAATAAAGAAAGTACAGAAGCTTTAAATAAAAAATTAGAACAGAATAATGCAAAATTAGATAAGAACAACAAGGAAATTAGTGTGAAAATGGAGCAGATTAGAGGAGAAATCAGAGGAGTAATGGAAGAGAAGGTTAAAGAGATCATTGCAGATGTAGACAGGAAATTAGGAAAAGTACAGGAGGACTTGGAAAGTAGAATCAGCACACAGGCTGAAAATTTAAAGGAATTAGTTAAATTAGAAACACTGCAGGTTAAAAAGAAATGGGGGGGGGGGGGGGAATTGGCAAGATTCAGGTATCAACTAGAGAGGTTAAGGAACAGCTGGGGGGTAGAATTGAGAAAGTCCACTCACAAATAGTAGCAGAAGAAAATGATTTAAGAGAGAGTAATAAAGAGAGCATTAGCAAGATTGAGGAGAAACAAGCAAAGCTATATGATAAAGTTGAAGAATCAGAAGGAAACATTAAATTAACAGTAAACAGTATTGAGAGGAAGGCTGAGGAGAAAATCGCAGAATTAGAATTAAAATTAAAAGCTAGGATCAGGCAAGAAAATAGTCAGAATAGGCCAGTTTTTGTGAATAGCACACACAGGGAGGTAGAACTGGGGAAGTTCAGCAATCGACAAGGGTGCCCAATGGAGGTCATGAATTCTATAGAAAATAAATTTGGGGAGAGGTTGGAAGATGGTAGTATTGAGTGGTGCCAGGTAGTTGAAATTTTAAATCAAGTGTTTGTGGGGGAAACGAGGAATTGGTTTGCTGTCTATAGAGACATGTTTACTGATATTAATGATTTTAAAATGAAATTCTGTGAAAAGTTCTGGAATGAGGTTATTCAGTCGCAGCATCGTGAGGGAGTAGTGTGTGGTAAATATAACCCTAAAGGAAGCTCCACCATGACCGAATACTTTTTAGGGCAGGTATTAGTGTGTAAATATCTGGATGGCATGAAGGAGGAAAGTGATGAGGTGAGGTTGCTACTTAGGCACTTTCCCTATAGGATCAAGGAGGCTGCTTGTATCCAGAATGTAAAGACAATATCACAAGTAGAAAATTTGTTAAGCACATTTGATGCACTAGGGAGAGGGGGTTATGAGGACAATTTCAATAGGAACCAGAGTAATAATAATAATAGGCCTAATGAAGCCAGGCATCAGGAAGTTCAAGGGAACGGTGGCGAAGGGGCCAACGCTCAAAATAGAAATAATAATAATAATCAGCTAAATCAGAATAGAGGAAATGGCTATGGTAATCTGTATCAGGGGAGGAACAATGATTTCAGGGGGAATCAAGAGAGAAATAATGATTTCAGGGGAAATCAAGGGAGAAATTATAATGACAATAATTACAACCAGAATAGGGGTCAAGGAAGAGGACAGCCTAGTGGTAGTAATATACAGCCAAACAATGACAACACAGCCCAGAACAACCAGACCAGTGCCGTAGTTATTAGTACTACAGCCAGCTGTAGCGGTTCTTTAAACGCGAACCAGGCTGCGAAGTAAGATCAGAATCTCAGTCTGTAGCATGCCCTGTCCATACAATTATACAGGAACACTATGACCTAAATGTAAGAAATGAATTGTTGCATGAATTAAATGATGAACGTATTATCCAGGAGGTGGCTAGTAAAAGCCCCATTATTAAACCTAACGTGTCCGAGGCGCACACCGATGTTTTAATTGATAGTGGTTGCATGAAGAGCTGCATAAGTAGTACATATTAGGATAAAATGAAAGGAACTGGTGTAAATTTTGAGGAGATACCAATTAAAAGCACTTTTGTTATCACAGCTGTAGAGAAGAGGTTTAAAGTAATTTCTAAGCAAGTTTTAGTGGACATTAAAATTAATAATCATATCGAAAAGCAGATTTGTCTTGTAATTCCAAACTTAGTTTTCAGCGTTATTTTGGGTTCAGATTGGCTAAGTAGAGTGTCTGGTAACTTATGTTATGAAGTAGGTAGTTTGAAATTTAAATGGAATAATTCTGAAGTAGAGCTAAGTAAGGCCGGAAATAACCAGTGTCATGGCCGCCGCGTGAATCCAAGCCAATATCTCGTGAACCCAAGGTCGAATGTTGCCAAATGAGGTGTCGTTGGACTCTGGCTGACGTCCTCTTTCCTATGGACCACGTATTACATTTTTCAAATAAAATTGAAAATTTTTGTTTTTGAAAGTAGGCGATAGCTTGAAAACCAAACATGATAGAACGTTGTGCCATGGTTCAAACGAATGGTCTTTATGTCCTTTATTTTTATAGGAAAACTTTTTTAATTTTTTTTTTTATAACAGTCCAATTTTGTAATTCCTGTATTTTGGAAACTAGGAACTTTGCAAAAAATGTTGGTTGACATAAATGAATGGCCGACCCCCTCTACCCGCAAAATAAATTTCAAGCCTCTAGGAATAAAACTGTGCAGTAGTGTGGTAAGGCGGATTCTGAGCCACCCACTACCTTTATATAAACTTTACCGATATCTCTCGAACGCGTGGTCGGATTTTAACGAACGAGGTGTTGTTGGTGTTGGGAGGACGTTCTCTTGGCGGAGCATGTGTGCTGTTATTTAAAAAAATTCAAAATGTTGTTTTTTGAATTGGCGCTATTTTGAAAACGGTGAATTGGAAAAAATGTTTGTTTGACGTTAATGAAAGGTGGGTATGTCCTCTAGCCGGACAGCAAGTTTCAAGGGAGTAGGAGGAAAAAAATGATAGCCTACTTTCTCGCGAACATTGGTGATCATTGGCGAACGGATGGTCGGATTTTAACAAATGAGGTGTCGTTGGACTCGAGCTGACGTCCTCCTTCCTATAGACCACTCGTTTTTTTTTTAAATATTTTGTTTTCAAAAGTAGGCGATAGTTTGAAAACCAAACATGATAGAACGTTGTTCAATAGTTCAAACCAATGGTCTCTATGACCTTTATTTTTTTAATAATACTTTTTTTTATTTTTGAGATTTTGATAACCCTTAAATTTTGAATTTTTACTATTTTGGAAACTAACATGTTGAGAAATTAGTTTGTTTGACATAAGTAAAAGATCCCTACCCCCTCTACCAAGAAAATAAATGTCAAGTCTCTAGGACAAGAACTATGCATTTTTAGCCTACTTTTCACATTTTGCAAAAATGAGGAAAAAGTAGTCTTATGAGATCGGGCAAATGTGTGTCTGTCTGTCTGTCTGTCTGTCCTTCTGTCTGTCTGGCTGTGTGTGTGTCCCCCCCCTATCAACTCCTAAACGGCTGCAGCAATCAAAACCAAATTTAGTATGAGTAAAGATGTGCACCGGAATAGCTCACGTCAATATTTGAAAATGATGTCAGTGCTACCAACTGCTGAAAAAACGCACTAGAAATTTGAGCTCCATGTTGGATATCCTGCAAGGTATGCATAGGAGCTATTCCAAAATTGGCACACATGTAGATAATACTATTTCAGATTAATTTCCAGGAGGCCAACCATGACAGTGTTGCCAAAATAATTTTAAGCCTTCTGATAGGTCCAATGTTTAAATGCATATAACTTCTACACTATCAACTGGATTTCAACCAAATTTTGTATGTAATATCTGTACATAAACAGATATGACTGAGCGTATTCTTAGGAGCCACCAGGGCTGCCAACTGTTAATAATTGCTCTCTCTATTTTTTTATCCAAATACCAATATATTAGAATGTGTGCAAGCCGACAGCTTTAAACTATGCACACGTATAGTACCTGACATGTTTGATTAATTTTGGAGTAACTTATATACGTCAGTTCTACCAACATGATTCTAAGCCTGCTGATAGGGCCAATTTTTAAATACATGTAACTTCTATACTATCAGTAGGATTTCATCCAAATTTCGCATGTGCTATGTGTAACATATCAGATATGACTATAAGTATTCTTCAGTGCAATCAGGGCTGCCAACTGTTAATAAATGCTGTCTATATTTTTTACCCTAATATCAATATATCAGAAAGTATGCAAGCCAACAGCTCTATACTTTGCACACGTATAGCACCTGACATTCTAGATTAATTTGGAGTAATTAATACAAGGCAGTGCTGACAACATGATTCTATGCCTGCTGATATGTCCAATTTTAAAATACATGTAACTTCTATACTAACAAATGGATTTCATCCAAAATTGGCACAACAAGATATCATAATATTTCAGATTATTTCTGACCAGCACACGCATGTTATTGTTGGCAACATGCTTTTACGCCTGCTGATAGATCCAGTGTCTAACTGCATGTAACGTCCATTGGACTTCAACCAAATTTTGTATTCTGTACCTTAAGAGATGGAACTAGGAATATATTCAGTCTCCAGGGCTGCCAACTGTAGTGCTCTATTAGGCTACATTATACCAGGTATATTTTGAACTAATTAGATATTTCGATATTACCAACTTAATTTCGTCATTATTCTAGATAGGTTCATATTCTGTAGAATAATCATTGGCATGAAAAGTAGGCTGTATAGTTCTTAACGGAACTTCTTGTTATTTCTTTAATTTTTTTTTTTTTTTAAATAAAAGAGTGTTTGTAGACAGAGAGCCGGTAGCGCTCTACGTATGCTCCAACGAGGCTATGACTGAGCATGGTGAATACTGGAAATGGTTATTTCGACGGGAGCGATGTATGGCAAAACGAGGGGTCGCTTTTCGATATTTTTTCCAATGACGAATGAATGAAGGCGAATATTTGGAAATGTGACAAGCATGCTAAGATTTTTTTAGCCCTGAAGGGGATCATTAACGTTTTAGTTAACAGTGATGAGCGAGATCGCTCTCTGACACAACAGACGGTTGTAGGATATGACCAAGGGATTCTTAGACGTTGGCGATCTCGGTGACCGTGCCCGGAAGAAATGAATTGCTATTTTGGTGGGATGGCGCGGCAGCTTATGACGGTTGGTTTTGTGATATTTCCTGTGACGGATAGAGGTGAATATTTGAAATGTGTTAAGTGTGCTAGGATTTTTTTAACCCCTGATGGGTATCTCTAACATGCTAGTAAACGGTAATAAGCGAGACCGCCGTCTGGCATAGTAAATGATTTTAGAATATGGAAACCTATAACATTTGCTCGACCAAGTCACGTGCATGTATGCAAAGAGCCAAAACGGTGAGGTCATTGGCCTGAAATGTTATAAACTAAATATTGAACTGGGTAAAGTCATGTATTTTAGGATGAAAGTATGTGGATAACATGATCATGTATTGAGGATGGCCGCTTGCTAGTAATTATTATTATTAGTACAGTAAAATGTTTAAGAATAATAATAATAAGAAGAAGACACACATGTTTTCATTGCCAACACAAACACAGTCCCGCTCACTGGTGACTGAATATTGTACCTAGCCAGAGGACTCGTGAGAGAGACTGCTGATAAGACAAAAATGTCTACGTCAGCAGGAAGTGTGATATCAGCTTACTTGCCTCGTGGTGGCAAGCAGGTGTGCTGTTTAAGCAGAGACCGCCATTTTGGTTCTGAGACAGTAGGACTACCGATGTATAATAGGCAGCCATTTTGGTTCATATTAAAAACATGAAACTAGTATAAGGTACACGAATCTTATTCAGATTGAGGAATGTGAAGAGGCGTGGCAAGAGACAACAATTCAAGGCCAAAACGCGGAGAAAATGCAACTCCATCTGTTGCTAGGCTAACCGATAACGATTGCGTTAGTCATGCACTTGCCATTTTAGCACACGGACGTATACAGTAGAGCTCTGAACTGAACTTTGGAAGAAAAATCCTTTTATTTTTTTGGTAAGTACCTATGAATGAATATCTTAATAATGTCATAATAATGAACCTTAAACTTGTAGTTATTGATTAGGTAATTAATGATTTTTATTTGTTTGTTTGCAGATAACTGGTATACCTTACATGTCAGAGATACAAGAAACCATTGCGCTTTTGGGCCCACTAGAAGGAAACAGTAACAAGCCACTGCAAGTGAAGGTGAGATTATTTTTTTCAACTAACTTGTTTCATTTATCTTGTTTGATATTATTATATTTTATTTTGTGAAATGCATGTATTAACCTGAATTTAGGTATTTATGGCGATTAATTTTATTTATTTTTAGAAACTTGGAAAGAAAAGCATTACCACCGTAGCAGTTGCTGATAACCCAAGATGCAGTAGAGTGCAACCATTGTTTCCAGACAGTGAACTATTGAAATCTCAGGTAAGTCTAACTTAAAAATTCTATGCCATTTTACCACTAATGAAAATCCATAGACAAAAAAATATTCATTACCTGTACATGACTGGTACAATAATTGCTTTATTGAATAATGGCCATGTATTGACAAACGGTACAAGACTATATTGGTTGTTGACTGGCGAAAGTACAAGGCCATATTGGATTTTCTAAAAACAAAACAAAAAATTAATTTAATTTATGGGTGGTTCCCTATGGACTCATCAAATATCCACAGGTTTGAACAAGATAATCTGAACAAACAGACATGACATTCATTTTTGTTTATATATTGGTAAAAGGGGGATGTAAATGTCTAAAGCTTTATAAAAAGAAAATAAGTGTATGGGTTACTGTTAGTGCCAACATAAAGTTCAATTTTAATGGTGATTTGATATATTAATGTCAATTAACGTTTAAAGTTTAATTACAAGTATTGATTGAATGATGGGTTATTTTGTTTGTTTTCAGGTGTGGTCATGCGCCATTAACGTAGTGAACAGACAGTGAACACGCATACATTATGCTTTAAAGTACTCTGTGCTCTTGTGCAACGTTAATAACTTGCAATAAAAAAAGATTTTGTTATAACACATGGCGTTAGTACCAAATACAACAAGTGAGAAAGTTGGTTTACCACGTGGGTTAAATTTAAAATCAGAACATGATCTTTGGTTAACATTTGAATCCTGGCCTGTAGGCTTTTTGTCGACACATGAACTTGCAAAAGCCGTTTTTTTTACTTGAACCGAGAAGATGTGGTGCGCTGTGTGTTTTGTCGTATTGAACTTTCACACTGGGAAGAAGGGGATGATCACTTTAGAGACCATTTGCGATGGTCTCCTTGTTGTCCTTACATGCTTGGAAAACAAGTGGGTAACATACCCGTGTCTCCATTTTACCGAACCACAAGACCATTGGCCGCTATTTACGTTGCTGAATCACAAATAAATAATAATAATAATGATGTATTACCAGCCAACAACGGTAGTGTCGATATATGTGGTCCATATGCCATAGACAGTGTTGAATTGGCATGTGCTTTTGAAAAATTGGGAGTTTGCAAGACTAAAGCACTAGCACGCCCAGAGCACAGCTCTGTTGAAAAACGTTCAGAATCTTATAAAAATGTTTGGCCATTAATATTAAAACGTCTTACCAAACAGCTAAGTGAAGCTGGATTTTTTTATACTGGTGAAGGGGATAAAACGATATGTTTTATTGTGGATTTGCTTTAAAGGATTGGCAAATGACCGATGACCCTTTTGTGCAACACGCTCGTTGGTTACCTAACTGTAAATACATGGTGTTGCTTAAAGGTCAAGGATTTGTGAACACTATTCGTAAAGAAAACGTGATTGCAGCACAAGACATAAAAGTGCCTTTAGAGTTAGAACACGCAGAGCAAATATATGAGGCAGAAAAAAAAGACTTGTCTCACGAACAGATACAAAAGTGTGACCAACAATTATGTAAAATTTGTTATCAAGATGAACTAGGTGTTGTATTTTTGCCTTGTGGACACATGATAGCCTGTGTCAAGTGTGCATTAGAACTCAACACTTGTGCTATATGCAGAAAAGCAGTATCTGCTAAAGTTAGGGCATTTCTTGCATAAATAGTATAATTTATTAGCAATGCATAGTGCAAAATCCTTAATTGCACAATATTATAAAAGCTCTTTTTGAGTGTAATAGATATGTTTTTCTTTTGTTTATAGACTACTACAATGAATGTTCTGAATGCTGTGGGTCAAGCATGTGGCTTAGAGACAAAGAAGCTCAGCGAATTGCCAACGCATATTCCATTCCGCATTATCAAGATTCGGAAATTGAAAACAGCATATGGTGATCGTGTACTTTGTGTATGTGAAAACTTTGAGACATTTCTGCCTACACGGTTTAATGATATGTCGGAGAGTGTTTTTGATGAAGTCAATAATGCTGTGCAACCTGTACACTTAATTTACGAAGGTTTTAAAAACTATAGGTGCATAATCCGTTTTAATTAAATGAAAAAAAGTGAAATAATAATGGAAAATATAAGTAATGACAATTGACTGAAAGAAAAAATGTGTATAGAATAATAATCTTATAGTTTTTAGTATTGTCTTAAAAATATTATCATGAATCAGAAAAATATATAAAGTTTGTAAATAAATGCAACATGATGTCACAATGTTGTTTTATTTTATACAAAGTTAGAATATTTAACATTGCAGAGAACACATGATTATGGCAATAGATGCACACTTAATACAACTTTTTCTCTCTTTACAATAGTCTGTTATAGTTTTTAAACACAAGGCTTGTTGTAGATCTTTTTATAGCAATGTCCATTCACTGTTGTTTTCAAAAACTGGAGAAGCCGCAATGGTTTTATAGGCATAAAACCTTATTGTTATTACTATTTAGTCATTTTGATCCTCTTGCAATACTACGGTACCTTTTTGCATATCAAGAGCAGATGACCTAGCTGTTCCACTCCTTAAAGCGACGACAGCAACAACGCTACCTGTTGCATAGTTTGTGATGTTGACGGCTCTTGCGATGTGGAAGACGGATTAAACATAACTTTTAGAACAGGGGTTAAACGTTGCTCATTAAACAATCCACTATTTTGAGCAGCAATATGGTTTTCTTCATTTTTTTCGACGGCAGCCGTGTTTCATGCAGTACACTACATGGATGATCACTGACACTTAAAACCTCACTATTTTTACTTTTTATGTAACCACGTCAAAGCTTGGAACGTTGTTTTGAACAGCGCCAAATAACAGTTCCGTTTTTATTGGTTCGTTTCACAAATATGAATATCCTTTATAGTATGCATAAGGCTTACCATACCTAGTCACTGATATTTCCATGTCAACTGTCAAGCATAGAATAAGCTCTAGTAAAGTCAACTTGGTAATAAGTATAATAGTTTAATGTGAGAACAAATATGGATCCAAAGACCTCAGGTAAAAGTGAAAGCAGATAAGCAAATATAAAAACCAAGAGTGGGGGTAAAAGTGGTCGCAAAGTGGTAGACCCATTACACAATAATTTTAGCACGACGTAGCTCTTGTTCAATTTCTTTGATTTCCCAATCGTGACCGGTATGCCCAGTTTGTTGTCCAAGCCGTTGAATTAGCTTACTGGGTTTGTTCCAGTATACAAATTTAACAAATGAATTTTTAGGTGTAAACAAAGTATGACCATTATCATCATCATCATCATCATTATCATCATCATTATCATCATCACGATCATCATTATCATGATGACCATTATCACTATTACTATATAGTCCTTTTTGATCCTCTTTCAATACCACTTCATTTATAGTCTGCGTTTATTTTGATAGTGTTAAAGGTTTCTTGGACGTTGACAACTGTCTTAACAAGACTTTTTGAGGACATGATAAGTCCTTTTGAACAATCGCTGCACTTTTTTTTGCCGCAATATCGTTTTCTTGAACTTGCTTAGCATTTTGATAATTGTTTGTAAACAGCAACCGTGGTTCGTTTGGAGCACTACATTGATGAACACTCACACTTAAAACCTTTCCATTTTTACTTTTCAGATTGTCTCGACATTTTGTTGACCTCTCTTTTGAGCATCGCCAGAATATTATTCCTTTCGCATTCTGCCGATTATAGTTATAAGAGTAGCCTTGATAGAGTGCACGTTGCCTACCTTTCTTGGTTGTAGTACGTTCCATAGTAGTAACTGACCTGTCAGTACGATGTTCACACTACAAAGGATACAACTGTTTTGCTGATGGAGTGACCTATCATAAGCTTATATATTTGCTTATGTGTTGGCTTTTTGTGTTGGCTTTTTGTGTTGGTTTTTGTGTTGGCTTTTTGTGTTGGCTTTTGTATTGGCTTTTGTATTGGCTAATTTGACAAGTTATTTTTGTCAATGTATTTAGTGGATTTTTTTCTTGGTGTTGGAAAGTATTTGAAAGAGAGGGAATATTTAAAGACTTAACCCCAGCTCACTAACCTAACCTAACTTCACCTAACCTAACCTAACCCAACTTTACCTAACCTAACTTCACCTAACCTATCCTAACCTAACTTCACCTAACCTAACCTTTCAACTCTCAGATGATAATTAAATTCTGGGCATAGTCGAGTTGGAACCCAAGACCTCAAGGGTAAAAACCAATTATTTTTTGGTAGTTTATTTTGGTAGCTTATTTTCATGGCTAACCTAACTTTACCTAACCTAACCTCAGCTCACTTTGGATATCTTTAGTAAGTGTTCAAATCCTCTGCTAGTTGGCATGCTAGTTGTTCAGGTAGTGCTCATATTTACCGCTAGGTAGCGGAAACATACTTTGCGTATTGCATGTGACTCTTGTGAAGTTTGACCGCGTGCATAATGTGCTTGTATACGTTCTATATATGAACTCAATATACAATAAACCAATAAAGGTTCAGAACTAACATGTATAGCCATGTTTAGGGTATATAGGAAACCCTTAGCAAGAAAGGCTGTCTAACCCACTAGTCTATAGAAAGCCTTGTCATACGCAGTAAGCACCTTTTGGCAGTAAATCCTATACCACGTTGTTCATTACATGGCACTTAAATAGGCACTAGATCATGGACTAAAATTGTTTAAAAAAATCAATTTATGCCTTTAGCCAAGGTCTTTGTTTAAACTTTAACACAAAAGTCAACACATGAAATCATCGTGTGTTAAAGTTTAAACAAAGAACTTGGCTAAAGGCATACGTTAATTTTATTACCAATTTTATTCCATGATCTAGAGCCTGTTTAAGTACCATGTAATGAACAACGTGGTATAGGATTTACTGCCAACAGGTGCTTACTGCGTATGACAAGGCTGGCTGTAGACTAGTGGGTTAGACAGCCTTTCTTGCTAAGGGTCTCCTATAAACCCTAAACCTGGCTATACATGTTAGTTCTGAACATATATTGGTTTATTTTACATTGAGTTTATATATAGAACTTATACACGCACGTTATGCACTCGGTCAAACTTCCCAAGAGTCACATGCAACACTCAAAGTTTTTCCAGCTACCTAGCGGTAAATATGAGCAATACCTGAACAACTAGCACGCCACCTTGCAGAGGATATGAACACTTACTAGTGATATCCAAAGTGAGCTGAGGTTAGGTTAGCCATGAAAATAAGCTACCAAAATAAGCTACCAAAAATAATTGGTTCTTACCCTTGAGGTCTTGGGTTCCAACTCGACTATGCCCAGAATTTAATTATCATCTGAGAGTTGAAAGGTTAGGTAAGGCGAAGTTAGGTTAGGACAGGGTAGATGAAGTTAGGTTAGATAAAGTTGGGTTAGGTTAGGTTGGGTGAAGTTAGGTTAGGTTAGGTTAGTGAGCTGAGGTTAAGTATTTAAATATTCCCTCTCTTTCAAATACTTTCCAACACCAAGAAAATAACCCACTAAATACATTGACAAAAATAACTTGTCAAATAAGCCAATACAAAAGCCAATACAAAAGCCAACACAAAAAGCCCACACAAAAGCCAACACAAAAAATCCAATATATAAGCTTATGGTAGGTCACTCCATCAGCAAAACAGTTGTAACCTTTGTAGTGTGAACATCGTACTGACAGGTCAGTTACTACTATGGAACTTACTACAACCAAGAAAGGTAGGCAAGGTGCACTCTATCAAGGCTACTCTTATAACTATAATCGGCAGAATGCGAAAGGAATAATATTCAGGCGATGCTCAAAAGAGAGGTCAACAAAATGTCGAGGCAATCTGAAAAGTAAAAATGGAAAGGTTTTAAGTGTGAGTGTTCATCAATGTAGTGCTCCAAACGAACCACGGTTGCTGTTTACAAACAATTATCAAAATGCTAAGCAAGTTCAAGAAAACGATATTGCGGCAAAAAAAAGTGCAGCGTTTGTTCAAAAGGACTTATCATGTCCTCAAAAAGTCTTGTTAAGACAGTTGTCAACGTCAAAGAAACCTTTAACACTATCAAAATAAACGCAGACTATAAATGAAGTGGTATTGCAAGAGGATCAAAAAGGACTATATAGTAATAGTGATAATGGTCATCATGATAATGATGATCGTGATGATGATAATGATGATGATAATGATGATGATGATGATGATAATGGTCATACTTTGTTTACACCTAAAAATTCATTTGTTAAATTTGTATACTGGAACAAACCCAGTAAGCTAATTCAACGGCTTGGACAACAAACTGGGCATACCGGTCACGATTGGGAAATCAAAGAAATTGAACAAGAGCTACGTCGTGCTAAAATTATTGTGTAATGGGTCTACCACTTTGCGACCACTTTTACCCCCACTCTTGGTTTTTATATTTGCTTATCTGCTTTCACTTTTACCTGAGGTCTTTGGATCCATATTTGTTCTCACATTAAACTATTATACTTATTACCAAGTTGACTCTACTAGAGCTTAGTCTATGCTTGACAGTTGACATGGAAATATCAGTGACTAGGTATGGTAAGCCTTATACATACTATAAAGGATATTCATATATTGTGAACGAACCAATAAAAACGGAACTGTTATTTGGCGCTGTTCAAAACAACGTTCCAAGCTTTGTCGTGGTTACCTAAAAAAGTAAAAATAGTGAGGTTTTAAGTGTCAGTGATCATCAATGTAGTGTTCTGCATGAATCACAGCTGCCGTCGACAACAATGAAGAAAACCATATTGCTACTCAAAATAGTGGATTGTTTAATGAGCAACGTTTAACCCCTGTTCTAAAAGTTATGTTTAATCCGTCATCCACATCGCAAGAGCCATCAACATCACAAACTATGCAACAGGTAGTGTTGTTGTTGTTGTCGTCGCTTTAAGGAGTGGAACAGCTAGGTCATCTGCTCTTGATATGCAAAAAGGTACCGTAGTATTGCAAGAGGATCAAAATGACTAAATAGTAATAACAATAAGGTTTTATGCCCATAAAACCATTACGGCTTCCCCAGTTTTTGAAAACAACAGTGAATGGACATTGCTATAAAAAGATCTACAACAAGCCTTGTGTTTAAAAACTATAACAGACTATTGCAAAGAGAGAAAAAGTTGTATTAAGTGTGCATCTATTGCCAAAATCATGTGTACTCTGCAATGTTAAATATTCAAACTTTGTATAAAGTAAAACAACATTGTGACATCATTTTGCATTTATATACAAACTTTATATAATTTTTTGATTCATGATAATATTTTTAAGACAATACTAAAAACTATAACATTATTATTCTATACACATTTTTTTCTTTCAGTAAATTGTCATTACTTATATTTTCCATTATTATTTCACTTTTTTTTTCATTTAATTAAAACGGATTATGCACCTATAGTTATTAAAACCTTCATAAATTAAGTGTACAGGTTGCACAGCATTATTGACTTCATCAGAAACACTCTCCGACATATCATTAAACCGTATAGGCAGAAATGTCTCAAAGTTTTCACATACACAAAGTACACGATCACCATATGCTGTTTTCAATTTCCGAATCTTGATAATGCGGAATGGAGTATGCGTTGGCAATTCGCTGAGCTTTTTTTTGTCTCTAAGCCACATGATTGACCCCCAGCATTCAAAAAAGTACATTGTAGTAGTCTATAAACAAAAGAAAAACATATCTATTACACTCAAAAACAGCTTTAATAATATTTTGCAATTAAGGATTTTGCACTATGCATTGCTAATAAATTATATTATTTATGCAAGAAATGCCCTAACTGTAGCAGATACTGCTTTTCTGCATATAGCACAAGAGTTGAGTTCTAATGCCCACTTGACACAGGCTATCATGTGTCCACAAGGCAAAAATACAACACCTAGTTCATCTTGATAACAAATTTTACATAATTGTTGGTCACACTTTTGTATCTGTTCGTGAGACAAGTCTTTTTTTTCTGCCTCATATATTTGCTCTGCGTGTTCTAACTCTAAAGGCACTTTTATGTCTTGTGCTGCAATCACGTTTTCTTTACGAATAGTGTTCACAAATTCTTGACCTTTAAGCAACACCATGTATTTACAGTTAGGTAACCAACGAGCGTGTTGCACAAAAGGGTCATCAGTCGTTTGCCAATCCTGTAAAGCAAATCCACAATAAAAACATATTGTTTTATCCCCTTCTCCAGTATAAAAAATCCAGCTTCACTTAGCTGTTTGGTAAGACGTTTTAATATTAATGGCCAAACATTTTTTATAAGATTCTAAACGTTTTTCAACAGAGCTGTGCTCTGGGCGTGCTAGTGCTTTAGTCTTGCAAACTCCCAATTTTTCTAAAGCACATGCCAATTCAACACTGTATATGGCATATGGACCACATATATCGACACTACCGTTGTTGGCTGGTAATACATCATTATTATTATTATTTATTTGAGATTCAGCAACGAAAGTAGCGGCCAATGGTCTTGTGGTTCGGTAAAATGGATACACTGGTATGTTACCCACTTGTTTTCCAAGCATGTAAGGACAAAAAGGAGACCATCGCAAATGGTCTCTAAAGTGATCATCCCCTTCTTCCCAGTGTGAAAGTTCAATACGACAAAACACACAGCGCACCACATCTTCTCGGTTCAAGTAAAAAAAACGGCTATTGCAAGTTCATGTGTCGACAAAAAGCCTACAGGCCAGGATTCAAATGTTAACCAACGAACATGTTCTGATTTTAAATTTAATCCACGTGGTAAACCAACTTTCTCACTTGTTGTATTTGGTACTAACGCCATGTGTTATAACAAAAACTTTTTTTATTGCAAGTTATTAACGTTGCACAATAGCACAGAGTACTTTAAAGCATAATGTATGCTTGTTCACTGTCTGTTCACTACGTTAATGGCGCATGACCACACCTGAAAACAAACAAAATAACCCATCACTCAATCAATCAATACTTGTAATTAAACTTTAAACGTTAATTGACATTAATATATCAAATCACCATTAAAAATAAACTGTATGTTGGCACTAACAGTAACCCATACACTTATTTTCTTTTTATGAAGCTTTAGTCATTTACATCCCCCTTTTACCAATATATAAACAATAATGAATGTCATGTCTGTTTGTTCAGATTATCTTGTTCAAACCTGTGGATATTTGTTGAGTCCATAGGGAACCACCCATAAATTAAATTAATTTTTTGTTTTGTTTTTAGAAAATCCAATATGGCCTTGTACTTTCGCCAGTCAACAACCAATAAAGATTTTTACCGTTTGTCAATACATGGCCATTATTCAATAAAGCAATCATTGCACCAGTCATGTACAGGTAATGAATATTTTTTTGTCTATGGATTT
This sequence comes from Meconema thalassinum, assembly GCA_946902985.2. Lineage (NCBI taxonomy): Eukaryota > Metazoa > Arthropoda > Insecta > Orthoptera > Tettigoniidae > Meconema > Meconema thalassinum. The sequence goes on from OX336390.1 coordinate 57,890,900, forward strand.
TCATTAGTGGTAAAATGGCATAGAATTTTTAAGTTAGACTTACCTGAGATTTCAACAGTTCACTGCCTGGAAACAATGGTTGCACTCTACTGCATCTTGGGTTATCAGCAACTGCTACGGTGGTAAGGCTTTTCTTTCCAAGTTTCTAAAAATAAATAAAATTAATCGCCATAAATACCTAAATTCAGGTTAATACATGCATTTCACAAAATAAAATATAATAATATCAAACAAGAAAAATGAAACAAGTTAGTTTAAAAAAATAATCTCACCTTCACTTGCAGTGGCTTGTTACTGTTTCCTTCTGGTGGGCCCAAAAGCGCAATGGTTTCTTGTATCCCTGACATGTAAGGTATACCGGTTATCTGCAAACAAATAAATAAATAAAAATCATTAATTACCTAATCAATAACTACAAGTTTAAGGTTCATTATTATGACATTATTAAGATATTCATTCATAGGTACTTACCAAAAAAATAAAAGGATTTTTCTTCCAAAGTTCAGTTCAGAGCTCTACTGTATACGGCCGTGTACTAAAATGGCAAGTGCATGACTAACGCAATCGTTATCAGTTAGCCTAGCAACAGAGAGAGTTGCATTTTCTCCGCGTTTTGGCCTTGAAATGTTGTCTCTTCCCACGCCTCTTCACATTCCTCAATCTGAATAAGATTCGTGTACCTTATACTAGTTTCATGTTTTTAATAAGGAACCAAAATGGCTGCCTATTATACATCGGTAGTCCTACTGTCTCAGAACCAAAATGGCAGTCTCTGCTTAAACAGCACACCTGCTAGCCACCACGAGGCAAGTAAGCTGATATCACACTTCCTGCTGACGTAGACATTTTTTGTCTTATCAGCAGTCTCTCTCACGAGTCCTCTGGCTAGGTACAATATTCAGTCACCAGTGAGCGGGACTGTGTTTGTGTTGGCATTGAAAACATGTGTGTCTTCTTCTTATTATTATTATTATTCTAAAACATTTTACTGTACTAATAATAATAATTACTAGCAAGCGGCCATCCTCAATACATGATCATGTTATCCACATACTTTCATCCTAAAATACATGACTTTAGCCAGTTCAGTATTTAGTTTATAACATTTCAGGCCAATGACCTCACAGTTTTGGCTCTTTGCATACATGCACGTGACTTGGTCGAGCAAATGTTATAGGTTTCCATATTCTAAAACCATTTACTATGCCAGACGGCGGTCTCGCTTATTACCGTTTACTAGCATGTTAGAGATACCCATCAGGGGTATAAAAAATTCCTAGCACACTTAACACATTTCAAATATTCACCTCTATCCGTCATAGGAAATATCACAAAACCAACCGTCATAAGCTGCCGCGCCATCCCACCAAAATAGCAATTCATTTCTTCCGGACACGGTCACCGAGATCGCCAACGTCTAAGAATCATTTGGTCATATCCTACAACCGTCTGTTGTGTCAGAGAGCGATCTCGCTCATCACTGTTAACTAAAACGTTAATGATCCCCTTCAGGGGTAATAAATCTTAGCATGCTTGTCACATTTCAAAATATTCGCCTTCATTGATTCGTCATAGGAAAAACTATCGAAAAGGATCGCCACGTTTTGCCATACATCGCCCCCGTCGAAATAGCCATTTCCAGTATTCACCATGCTCAGTCATAGCCTCGTTGGAGCATACGTCAAGCGCTACCGGCTCTCTGTCTACAAACACTCTTTTATTTTAAAAAAAAATAAAAATAAAAAAAATTAAAAATGCATAGTTCTTGTCCTAGAGACTTGACATTTATTTTCATGGTAGAGAGGGTAGGGATCTTTCACTTATGTCAAACAAACTAATTTCTCAACATGTTAGTTTCCAAAATAGTAAAAATTCAAAATTTAAGGGTTATCAAAATCTCAAAAATAAAAAAAAGTACTATTAAAAAATAAAGGTCATAGAGACCATTGGTTTGAACTATTGAACAACGTTCTATCATGTTTGGTTTCAAACTATCGCCTACTTTTTAAAACAAAATTTTTCCAAAAATTTAAAAAAAAAAATTACGAGTGGTCTATAGGAAGGAGGACGTCAGTTCGAGTCCAACGACACCTCATTTGTTAAAATCCGACCATCCGTTCGCCAATGATCACCAATGTTCGCGAGAAAGTAGGCTATCATTTTTTTCCTCCTACACCCTTGAAACTTGCTGTCCGGCTAGAGGACATACCCACCTTTCATTAACGTCAAACAAACTTTTTTTTCCAATTCACCGTTTTCAAAATAGCGCCAATTCAAAAAACAACATTTTGAATTTTTTTTAAATTACCAGCACACATGCTCCGCCAAGAGAATGTCCTTCCAACGTCAACAACACCACGCGTTCGGGAGATATCGGCAATGTTTATATAAAAGTAGGGAGTGGCTCAGAATCCACCTTTCCACACTACTGCACAGTTTTAGTTCTAGAGGCTTGAAATTTATTTTGCGGGTAGAGGGGGTCAGGGCCATTCATTTATGTCAACCAAAATTTTTTGCAAAGTTCCTAGTTTCCAAAATACAGGAATTTCAAAATTGGACTGTTATAAAAAACATAAAAATTAAAAAAGTTTTCTTATAAAAAATAAAGGATATAAAGACCATTCGTTTAAACCATGGCACAACGTTCTATCATGGTTGGTTTTCAAGCTATCGCCTACTTTCAAAAACAAAAATTTTCAATTTTTTTTGAAAAATATAATACGTGGTCCATAGGAAAGAGGACGTCAGCCAGAGTCCAACGACACCTCATTTGGCAACATTCGACCTTGGGTTCACGAGATATTGGCTTGGACTCACTCGGCGGCCATGACACTGGTTAGAACCGGCCTTACCCCCCTACTGAGGTAGCGTTCAACGACAATGTTCAGGGGAGTAGTGTTGTAGGAGTGATTTGTTCTTTAAGCCGAAGAGCGGGATACTCAAATTTTTGTGGGCAGTTTGATTACGAACGGTAGTCTGGAGGACTCGTTACGTGATGCTGCATTTCAGGGGCATATAGAGGGAGACCAGTGTGTTCTGCTCTATGATGTGTTATTGTATAATAGGAGAGTTTTTGAGGATCGCATTGGCATGGCCAATTGCTATACACATTCATTGAACGTTATTGATTGATCAGTATTCACAGGACATAGATATCCTATACCTTTCGCTTATCAGGATGCAGTAGAGGCACAAATTAACCAGATGCTTGAAGATGGCATTATAGAGTACTCAAACAGTCAATATGTTAATCCTTTAATTACAGTATCGAAGGCCGACGGCACAGTTCGTATTTGTTTAGACGCTCGTTTAGTTAACAGTAGAATCAGTTCAGATCAGCTGAAGTCCATGTCCATTGAAGAGTTGATGCAGACATTTGAGGGTAAAAATTATTTCACATGGGTAAATTTAAGTTCCAGTTTCTGGCAAGTGCCACTTATGTATGAAGATCGGCCATTTACAGCTTTTAGTCATAAATATAACCTTTATCAGTTTTGCAGGGTACCTTAGGGTTAAAAAGTAGCTCAGCAGCTTTAATTAGTGCTTTAAACATCGCATTAGGAGATGACATGGGAGAGTTTGTAACTATTTACATCGATGATATGGTAATAAGTTCACGCAGTTTTGAGGAGCATCTACGCCATTTAGACAGTGTATTTCAAAAGTTAGATCAGGCAGGGTTCACTCTGAAACTGTCCAAGTCGTCATTCTGTCAGACAGAAGTGACATTTTTAGGTCATAGAGTGTCAAGTAGAGGTGTAACACCGGATGAAAGTAGGATTAGCATGTGTGGACAGTAGCAACAGGGCATCGTTTCAGACACTGAGAAATATGTAAGTGGAGCAACGTGATGACATTAAGGATGTGTCATAAAATAAGTGTGTTTAGCTGGCGAGCCAGCCTATCAAATGAGTAAGTGTGGTATGTGGTGAGTGGAAGATCTGATCATCAGGTAGGCGTATCAGAAATCACACAGGGGGGTAGTATGTAAGTAAATGAGAGTTTTTAAGGTACAGGGAAAGATGAGGGGAGTGGTGGATGCTGTTGAGCACTAAATTGTCTCGATGCACCAAGGCCATTTTGGCAGCGCTGATGGGTTCCCATTTATCTCCAAGAGATGGGGGAGCGCTTGTATAGGGCTTGTTAGCTTAAGGCGTCCACGAGATAAAAGATGGGCCATCAGAAGGCGAGACAGTCCTCCATGAAGCTCATACATAATAGCACACGTGATTTCTGCTTACGACCTAGCTATGTTAGATCAGGGTTGGATATAATTAAGGTAGTTTGTGTACAAGGTACTAGACCTCATGAGATGTTGTATATAAGTAACAGATAAAAAGTTGTGGCAACTAGGTCAGGTTCGATAGGTCGACTGTTCAGGGTTGTGAACTACAGGCTGAGTGAGGAATATGAGAAATTGTGATCTAGAGTAAGGTGGGTTTTGTGTATATGTACTTAATAAGATAGGGCACATACGGCACAGGAATGTTTAAGTGTTATAAGTAATGGGTAATTACTGGTTTTCTTTTCAGTCATGTCTTCCCTTTTGATTAAAAATTTTACAAAGAAGGTGGGAAGTAGATCACTTTGCTCTACCGCGAGTGTGTGATCGTGTGAGATCGTGTACCATGATATTGGTATCCGGTAGGTGTGGAGCACCTAGTATTCTACAAGAGTTCCGCAGTGGTTTTCTACTGAACACCATAAATGCGTGTGTAGTGAATTGTGGATATAGAGGGAACACACTTATGTATGTCATTTTTTCCCACATAGAATGAGAGAGAGAGAGCTGTAGAATGAACATTCGTGAGAATGACAAACATTTTGAAGTGGACAAAATAAGATCACGTCATAACAAGACGAACATTAGCGCAAAGCGCATGATTGAGGGTTTATATGTGTTTATATGTGTAAAGGGGCATTTCACTTGTATAAGTTGCATTTTGGAGGGTTTTTTCTAACGTGTCTGGAATCATCAAGTGCTGTACCATATGCATGGTAAAGCACATGATCATTCGAGGCGAATTTAACATGTTTTTCTAGGGGGTTTTATGCCACTAACACAAGTTAGTTGGACTATATCATATTTGTTAAACGCGGCAATGATCCGGCCAAGTTAAATTATTTCAGTTTATTCAATTTCATATTTCATATTAGTATTATTATTAATAATATTTATAACGTCATTTTTGGAGCTTTTAAAATTTGGAAGATAACTGATAGGATTTCTACTAGTAGAAATCCGTATCTATATTGGATGATTCCAATATAATAATGCACGGCAAATCATTTCATACGTTAAGTCGGGATTTTATTCATTAGGTGTAAGAGAGAGTGGTGTGTGTGACTCACTGGGTATTTCAATACAAGAATAGATTGGAGTACAATAAAATTACGAAATCCGAGGGAACACTTAAAAGCAAGAAAACGTGTATGATCTACGTCTTGCCCGGATACGGAAATATAAATACGGGGAGGCAGCCTCATGGCGGGAATAGCCACGTGAGGTGACCAGCCAATAAAGGAAGAAGAAGCAACGTAGCTGGGGCATGGGGAGATACGTGACGCACGCGGATTGGTCGAATCAGCAAGGCCGCGGTATTAACCTAGACCCTGGTGGGAGAAGATTGAAGATATAGTGGACGCGCGGTGTGAGTGAAGACATTCATTAAGACACTACGCTTGGAGCAGTAAGGAGGTACCTTGTTCGTTAGTCCCAAGTGGGACAATTTTATTCACGCTGACTCCACTGATCACATCAGATCATGAGTTCCACGTGTCTTGGAGTGTTTAGCCAGACGACGTGTTGTGGTTCATGGAATAGACTCCACCACAAGCTGTAATGATTACTTTTGATCAACGAGGAAGAATCTGACGCCGTCAACACCAATGCAGAGCATCCGACGCTACGAGACTTCAACCACGTGGAGACAATGTTTCCGTTGGTAAGCACAAGTAATCTACGACACACACTCTCTGTTTTTCAATAGGGCTATATAAATTCTTTAAGCATTAATTTGGAAATAAGTTAAATTCACGTTATTCTCCCGACCGGCGTGTTAAGTAATTTTGTTCGTGGCAATGTTTAAAGTAGTGTGCTCCGTTAACAGTGTTAATTTTATTCATGTTGCCATCATATTTTCTAAGTGTATTAAATTCAATTATTACCAGGTAGATTCTTTAATTCCAGTAGGTAGCAATAGTTGTAATACCTCATCCTTCTCCACAATCAAATGTTGTCTGGGTTGATGATTCAATCATCCCACGGCCTAGTCATTAAGTCTCTCATATGTTCTACTCACGCTTGGGGTCGATATTAAATATATAAATTTAGCTTGGAACTCAGTGTATCCAGCTTGGCGCCCAACATAGATCAAACTTAGCCGTAGTATTTTCTGGCGAATAGTCCGCCCAGGTAGAAAACATTACATGTCGCTACCAACATGGGGCATTAATAACCATTACATTTGTCGCTACCAACAAGGGGCTTTAATTAAAAACATTACACAGTTATCATTTGTAATGCACTACAAACTTTAATCAGAAATCTGTTGTTTGCCATTTAATTACAGTTGTCATGTATGGGACAGTCGAAGCCAAGTTGTTAATTGCTCGCATATTGAATTTCTTGAAATTTGGTTAACATAATAACATTCGAATTGGGTAGGTTTTGGAGAACTTACTATGAAGCAGACCACTGTTTTATTGGAGGTTCCAGGTTCACTTTTCTTTCAAAAAGCAGTTTTTAAATATGGGGTTTCATCACTTTAAAAAATGTAAACATTAGAATATGTTATCAAATGGTCGTTGGAACATCTTTGTCAACATCCCTGTGTACTTGGGTGTGTGTTGATTTTGTCTGATAACTTGAGGTGGCTGTGGTAGTGTACCAGTATGTAACTGTGTAATAAAAACAGTGGATTTAGTAAGTTTTCTATGGATGATATTTTAAGGAAAATCTGGAACAAGTTTGGGTTAAGTGACCCAGGATTTAAAGGTACCTGTAAGTAGCATTCTAGCATTTGCCTTGGTATAGTGTGGGTACCCCTGAGGAGCCACTCAGGATGATCAATGTCAGCACTGAGATTAAAATCTCAGGACATGTCGCATTTCCTCTTGTACCATGGCCCGATATACTCAGCTAAGCTGCTGGGTTGACATATGATTACACGCAGATAGTTTGCTTGGGTCAATAAATGAAATGTTGAGCAGGTAGAAACTGAAGGAAATGAAATGTGCTAAAGCAATTACAGGCCCTGAGAGTTCCTGAAGTTGTTGCCACAATATTGTGCTCCATTGACTCATGTAGGGTGTGAGTTATTGAACGGGGTATTCCTTCTCTGGGGGATTTGTACTCTATCCACCCCTTAAAACATTACACCTCAATCAAACACATTTTATATCCCTGCTTGAGATAACATCTATCCCCAATCAAAGAAAAATACCTTCCACAAAGGAAAGAAAGGAATTTGTGAATATACACCCTACATGCTACAGCTGATGATCTATTACAGTATTGTTTTAGCATTTTCTTGTTAATGTGATGCAGTTGAACAACATGGCCTCTCCTCAACTACTCGGGGACACAGTTCAGGGGATGGTTGGATGACCTAGGTCCAATGACACTACTGGTATTTGGAAATAAAACACTTGAGCACAGTAAAAGGTGGGGAATGGAGATGAATGGAAGCAAAATAGGATAGATGGAAATGTTAAAAAACATTTTCTCAGTACAAATAAATTCATATACCTAGCAAAGATTTCTTGATCAAACATTTTGTATAAATGTAAGCCATTGAAATGTGCATGTAGGCCTATCTAAATATACACGAGGGACTATTTACCGTAGCTTATGGCACCCAGTTATGGGCTTAATTGTGGTGCATGTTTACTGGCATAGGCTATGGGCTAAATAATGTGAAATGTGTGTCACATGAATACTAGGCCTATGATAGTTCTTCTACAGGATATCTAATAGGCTACCCTATTAGCAAAGGTAAGATTAAGTACCAGTGGCCTACCACTTTCAAAAACAAAAAGTACTGTGGATAAAATAGTCATTTGATACTACTATTACCGTACCGTATGTGTGTGGTACCGGTATTAATACTATATTCACTGGTTGTATGAAGCACCTCTCGCAATGCTTTTGACCTCAAAATTGTACATCGCATTCGTAAGCTTAATCACGGTACGGTATTGGTGCATATGTCAACGATATAAAGAAAGGTTACAATACCATCACTGATTAAAAACCCAGTTTGGAGTGCAAAAATAAATATTTATCAAATGTGAACACGTTTTACGTCCGTATAGCCTTTAGGCCTAGTAACCCTAGAATTGTACAGGCAAGAACAACATGGTTTATAGGTGACCTAATACAATAAAATATTAAAAAACAGGCCGTGTTTTGAAATTTATTTAAAACGGAAGGAATATATCGTTCATCTGTCTCAATAAGACACGATTTTTAGGAGAACGGCATTCTTCCTCCTCAAAATCCAAAATCACTCTGACTAAAATCCATCATCGTTGAAAGCGAGCACGCACAAATTAGTCCTAGTCCAGAAAGAAATAATACCTTCGTATAACCTACTAATGTACAAGTTTTCTAACATATTTCTCTTTTTAATACAGCCTAGAACTGGAATCTAAGCCCTAAAATGTTTCACGGACAACAGCTGTGAACTAAGATCAACATCGCTGAACCGAGAACTGTCGCCGGTTAAATATTAACTCAGATGAAGACGCGGTGATCTTAGATTAACGTTTATACAACTGAAATTCGGAGTTCAGCACGCACTAAGATCAGCTGAACCCGGTGAACTGAGATCAAACGCTTTATACAATCGGCCCTTAAAGAATGTGGACTACACCATTACAATGCCGAACGTGCATAAGCATATGTGGACGAGTCAAGGACGACAAGATAGGAGTCTGACGTCACGGCCCAGCTGTGATGGTCGAGACGAGCGATGCCAAGATCGCATGATGGAGTAGCGGAATCAATGCCTATTCCGGGCATGTTGCTGTGGACGAGGAGGCAGCATTAAGCAAATGCTGGGATACTACTCTTCCCTAGGATGGAGCCAAAACGGAATCGTGGTGTCCTGTTCCGTTCCGCACCGTGGGATGATCCTCCGCTTCAGAACACTTTTAGGTTAGAAACCTTCCGACTTATTATGTGAAACTTATTTTTGTGCCATGAATTTCCTAATATTCCGTTGAACTTTCCAACACGTTGTTGAATTCTTAATATTCTTTGAATTGCGCCTATTCTGCCAGGCGAACACTTTGATTTAATTTTCCGCTTATACGTGAAAGTGAGGTTGATATCAAATTTTCTTCTTTGTTCTAATCTTACCCCATATCCTTAAGAGGCAGCAGAACTAGTCATACCTTAGGGAATTGACACTATTTAGAACACACCTTTGACAATAATATTAAAATATTTTCTTTCCATAATAATAATAAGAATAATTCTACCTATTTGTGTTGGTTGAACACTGAATTCTGATGAAAAATATTATTTGTAATATACCATGATGAAATGATAAATGATCTTCAATAAACAATATGATATTGTTATAAATAAATTGTTTAAGAGTGAGGGATTTCATGATCCTTAAATCTATTATTGGATATATTTTAAACGAAGTATGATGGTTCTACTTATGAGTAGAAGGTGATGGCAATGCGATAAGTGTATAAGCCCGATTCACTAATGTTGTTTACTGAGAAGAGCTCAGGTGATGTACGGGTTAATCCTCTGATAATATGGTTCTACTTTTGAGTAGAAGGTGATGGTAATGTGATAAGTGTATACTCCCCGATTCACTAATGTTGTTTACTGAGAAGAGCTCAGGTGATTTATGGGTGAATCCTCTGATAAAATGGGACTTGTTGCGGGAGTAATAATCCTGCCCCAGAATTGTATTAATTTCTTGGAATATGTAAAATGTCGGTCCAATAAACTAGACTTCCACATCAAATGAACTTTATAATGATCATCGAATTTATTTAGAAAATGTAATGACGTCACGTCAAAAGGTATTGCCAATTCTTGTGATTGCTTGTTAATGATCGGTGTTTTAGTGTTATTTATCCACTAATTAGAGTGTCGAGTTATGGAAAGTACAGCCATGTGTTACTGGTTACTGTGCCCTTTTACAACGGAATGGATGGGAGTGATTTGAAGCGAGCAAGCTGTGACGTCATCAAAGCTGCGAAAAGCTGTTGACACGCCATGGTTTGAAAGGGGCGCATGTCTTGAGCGCAGCTAGGGAATATTGGAACTAAAATGCTTGTTTGCATTTGGATAAAAGAAAAGGAAGGCACCAGCACTTCAGAATTATATTTGGAATAATTCTTCAGTTTATTCATGATGTTTCTATTGAATTAATAACCTTACAGAGTATTCTACGGTGAGGACCAATAGAATAGGAGATATCGCATTACGTAATGCGACCACAGCCATCGATATGTGACCTTGTGGCTGTATATAAACTGGCCCTTGGGAGTTCAGGTCACCTGTGTGCTTTCATCCGTCTATACGGTGAAGCTTGTCGATTGTTTCACTGGTCGCTATGATGTTATACTACGCCATTATACTGCGCAACTACTCCGCGAGGCTAGGCAGCCACAACAACGTTTCCATGTCATTCTGACATAATGTCCAGGGACATAGTCTTATTTTTCGCACCAGTGGTGAAAAGTCAAGTGTTATCGTTTTCTACGAAACTTATTGTTATTATGATGGTGATTGTGATAAGTCGTCATGTTGAGAATACTTCAGAAATTACAGGTATGTGAATGTGAACTTGTTTTACTCAAGTGACTGTAACTTCTACCAAGTGCACACTATTTATGAACTAGCCTCATGACTGAATGTGACGTGATAGTGAGCTACCCTGATAGCCCCTGTTATATCTTGGGAATTTCGAGCCAGAATTAGACCATGCTTAGTGGAGACATTCTTGCCAGGAGTTATTATTATCATCCTGCCCTGTAAAATCAACCCGAACATATTAGTGACAGTCAGGATAAGTAGACATTCTATAAACTGTGGGCTACGATATCAGAATGCCGTGTGTGCATTCGTGGAATAGTTGGAAACGACCTCATAAGATGGTGACGTCACTGCCCCAATGACTACCGGCTAGAGCGGCGCTATGTGAGGGGAACAATGCCAGTGTTGCCAGATGGGGAACAAGAGCAATGCCGTTAGAGGCATATTTCTGTGGACGAGGACGAAGAGTGTGGTGAACGCTGGGATATGTCCATTTCTTAGCGTGCAGTCTTCATGGTTCCATGGTGCCAGGGTTCGATCCGCACCGAGGGATGTCCAACCAGCACAGAACTCCTGAGGTAGAAGACTTCCGACTAATGTAGACATTTTTCTGAGCCATGAATTTCCCTTATTTCCGATAAACCGATCCACTTTCCTATTAGTTAATAATCTTCGTTATAATTATAGTTGGTTGCATACTTCTAGGCGTATATTTCTTTTAGTCGCTTAGACTTGAGGATGAGGTGGATCCTCAATATTTTTCACTCTTAATTATTGTAAATATAATGGGATGTCCTATCCCATTTATATAAATGCAGCAGATTTATGACATGTTAGATGAATTCGCATTATTTTTCTGTATACCAGAAGATATTTTCTAAAAGATGATAATAATAAAAATCTCGATAAATTCATAATGGTTGAACACTGAAGTTTGATAAAAAAAACCAGTGAAAGTAATATTTCTTGAGGATCATAAATATAAATTATTATGATAAATATGGTTAATTATGGTTATAAACAATTGGTTGATTGTGTAAAATCTGGGATCTCACGATCTTCAATATTATTGGATATTTTGAAATGAAGCTTAATGATGTTATTGTGTGTCAGTGCACTTTTAGAAAGTTTAATTTGATTGAGGTGTTGATCCTCGAATGAGTGGATATTTGCGGGAATGATATCCTGATCCCCATACTGCTGCTTGCTTTGAAAATAAAACGGGAGCTTGCGTGAATGATATCCTGTCCCATAGTAATGACAGTGATTCTAATGGTATTCCAATTCTTAAGTAATCCCATGAAATACACTAATATTAGATCACTGATTTATTATAAATATAATGACGACACGCCTAACCTCATGCCTATTTTTCATGACGGCTAATATTAAATTCATGTTCAGTGCTGTAGATCCCCTGATTAAATAATATGATCCTGAAATTAGAAAGAGATATCCGAGGCTATTTTTGAAAACGACGTTTATTATTATTATTATTGTTGCTAATTTTGCATTGAGATTAATAACTGCTGTGATTCAGTTAATTGCCAATGTAATGTATTGGACAGGCCGCGCTAAGGAGTGTCATTATAAAGTTTGTGTGTTTTCATCGTAGTAGTGAAGCGCGGATGGGAACAACCTTAAAATGTTGTATACAATCCATGTAAATATGTGAATAGGACTCTAATATAAACTGAAACCAAAGAGGGTAAATTTGAATATTTCTTTTCGTGTCGTGAGCAATTATGCAATCACGCATGTAAAAGAGCAACGTGTGGTTTTCAAACATAGTCAAACCAACCGACATTCAAGAAGAGACTATGATTTATTTTCCGAGATGCATATTCCAAGTAGGAAGTGATTATTATTTTATTTTTGCTATTGCCAACAGGCAATATTTAGTGAATAAATTATTGGTGAATTGGTTTTATCTCAACATGTGTCTTTACTTTATGTTCTGTGTTGTGTCGTCTTTCGTTTTCCTTTACGGGGAGCATGGATGCAGTGTGCAGTAATATATAGCCCAGCCCAGAACGCCCTGAGATAGATCTCGTGCTGACACGGCGCTCATGCTTCCTCACATGTGGTCACCTGTCCGTCCCAAGTGGGCAGACGGGCACATTACATTAGGAAATACATCAAAATTATTGCTATTATCATTTCGTCGAAAACTTTTCTGTGTCAATCCATTGGTAGTGTCAAGTGTCAGGTCTATGAAATTTAATATGCTCTGTCAATAAGTGCCATTTCCAAAGGCAATTATGAAGTACGAACTCATGACAAAGAACATTGCATCGTGTGTGAAATAACTTCGAAATCATGTTAATAGTGTATACATAAGAGTATAGGACAGTGATAAACATCCATTAATTCTGTCATACATTTTTCGTGTCATAGATGATTGTGCAGTCTCCCATGTATAGATTAAAATAATGGTTGGTCATGCATCAACCGTAGTCAAAACCAATGAACTCTATTAATAATGGACTATATTTTTGTTAGTTGATATGCACAATCAAAATCTCAATTGCTTACACTGCAGTGCATTTGTTCATCAGCACAGGGAAGTGATTATTAGTCTATTATTATCGCATTTTCACATGTTGCTGTCAGGCAGTCCTTCTTTGGGAATACATTGGGGAATTGATTTTATTTTACATGTATGCATTCTCACTTCATGTTTGTGTTGTACCTCTGTTCCTTACATCCTGACCCCTACATTGCCCTTCGACCTAGAATGCGCCCAACGACACACTACATCATTTTACAAACATGGGAAAACCACTTCAATATCATATTAAATAACAAAGCGAAACTAAACTACCAAGTATGGAAATGAAAGAAACAAAAACTATAAACACATATAAATGGTCAGAAATAACAATAGAAGAGGTTCGGAAAACAATAAATAAAGCTGTGAACAAAAAGGCTGTTGGAGCTGACAATATTTATAATGAACATATGAAAGCATCTACTGAAATACTGCTCCCAACTTGGACCAAATTATTCAACAAGTGTTTAGAAACAGGAAAAATTCCCGAGCAATGGAGAAACTCCACAATAAAAGTCTCATTCAAAGGAAATGGAGATCCTGAGGATCCCAACAAATACAGGGGAATCGCTTTTCAAGATATTCACTCATAAAATAACACAAAGACTGAAGGAACCTATCAACAGATCACTCCCCGATGCTCAATTCGGATTTAGAAACAACAGATCTACGCTAATGGCAGTAGAATTACTATTACATAACATCAAAGATGCACTTTAAAAGAATGAAAAATTCTATACTGTATTCTTAGACTTCACGAAGGATTTCAACCTACTGAACAGAGAACTAATACTATCGAAGCTGGAGAATACCTTAGGAATTGATAATATCTGGATTGAAATTATTTGATCTTTACTCGCCTACAACTCCATACGAATATCGGATGGCCTTTCCTATCATATACAATTCTACTGACTAATGGTGTACTCCAGTTGACCCTATGAGCCCATTAATGACTTGCAACTGAGGTTTTAATAAGAATCATCCAAGACAGAAGGGATATTCACATTTATGCTTACGCTGACGGCATAGCAGTTAGCTCTAATAACCCGCACAAATAGCAAGAAACGATTGATGTTATGGTTAAAATGTGTCAAGAAAACAGTTTCTATGTAAATTAGACAGTAGTGGAAATGAATCGGTTCAAGGCCCGCCGCCACCGCTCCACCGCTGGAATACTAAAATGGCGATATCTCTCGAACGCATGGTCGGATTTTGACGAATGAGGTGTCATTGAACTCGCGATGATACCCCATTCCAATGGACAGCATATTTCCACCCCAAAATAAAACCTACCCCTACTAGGGGGTGAAATTGTAATTTTTTTAGAAAATCTCTCTTTCCAATTGCTACATGTGAGAGTTTGAATGCCTATATGGAATGAAACGTTGTTCTACATAAAGTGCATGTGTTCGGTGGGTAGCCACTATGAATTAACCTGCTTGTTTTTTGCTTTTTACGCATGCCCACTCATAGCTTTTGTAAGAGGGCGGGCTTTTTAAAAAATGGCGGCTGTAGTGTAACCTAACCTAACCCAACCTAATGGGTTATTGTTGACGGGTCATTGTTGGCGGGGTCATTGTTGTCGGGTCCTTGTGGACGAGTCCTTGTGAACAAGTCCTTGTTGACAGGTCCTTGTGGACAAGTCCTTGTTGACAGGTCCTTGTGGACAGGTCCTTGTTGACAGGTCCTTGTGGTCGAGTCCTTGTGGACGAGTCCTTGTTGATGAGACCCTTTTGACTGATCCATTTGGACCAATCCCATTGGACTGATCCCTACGGCCTAGCCCATGCATTTATTTAAATTTTGTCAAAGGGCCTAACTATATTTTGCGTGTAAAGCAATGTGTTGAACTGACGTTGTTCACCAGTCCCCCACTAGTATAATGTGATAACGATATGAAAGGAAAGTGATGAAATACATGTGAGCATACAAGGGATCTAACTTGGTGGATGGATGTGTTTTAACGAGTCATTTGTAGTTGAAAGAGAATAATACATGTTCTTAAGATGTTAAAACTGAGGAGATGATATGTGCAGTAAGACGTCTTGTTATTTCCTGTGTCATATTACAGACATGGCAGAGAGCGCACAGATCTGTTGCTATTACTAACGCTGTAGTAATTTAAAACCGCAAGTGTTCATTAAGACAATGGGGGATGATCATGTAAAGTTGACAGTTATTGGATATTACACAGGTGTTCCTTCCGGTGTCATGTTGCTGACATGGCAGAGAGCGCACACTGCTGCTGCTATGATTGACGCTGCAGTAATTTGAAACCTCAGGTGTTGATCAAGACAATGGGTGATGACATGCAAAGTCAGCAGTCATTGGATACCGCACAGGTGTTCCTAGTGTACTTTGGACTCTCAGCTGTATTGGGAAAGGAATTGCAATGATCTGCAAAAATCTGCTGACACGAGCGATGAGAGTTTATATAAGAGGGGTGTCATATATTTCCCTACTGTCAGTCTTTATTACTCGCTTTGAGTGAACAGTGCTCTATTACTGCTCAAGAGTTGTAAAAAAGCCGTTTTGGTAGAAAATCATTAAATTATTTCGCAAGGTAAGTACTTATTATTAATGGATTGTAGTCTATTACTAATTGATGTTGAAGTTATTGATTGGAATGTATTTATTGATTGATTGATTGATTAATTTGTTTACAGATAATTGGGTACCTGTAGGTTACCAGATTCCTACAATCTGTTCATTCAGTGGCAGCAGTTGATCAATTATAAAAAGGTAAGTGCCCCTCTAATAACTTTTAAACAGCTAGAGTGATATTTTCCAATGTTCACCACTACATGTTAGTGAAAATGGTATATTTGGCAGTCAAAAGTTGGAACTACTTGACCATGATGTGTAAAGCTAAATTTGTAGGTTAGATTTTGATTACCGCTCTATTAAGTCCGAATGTTCATTGCTAGGTGTCAGTGACAGAGGGAATATTTAAAGACTTAACCTCAGTTCACCTAACATAACCTAACTTTACTTAACTTAACCTTGTTACGTGACATGTTTTACAAGTTTAGACTTGCTTTATGACTGACTATGACGTCACACTTAGGTCACTTAACTGGTGATCGCTGGTTTCCAATATGTGACATGTTCTACAAGTTTAGACTTGTTTTAAGACTGGCTATGACGTCACACTTAGCTCACTTAACTGGCGATCGCTGGTTTCTATCACATGACATGTTCGACAAGTTTAGACTTGCTTTAAGACTGGCTATGACGTCACACTTAGCTCACTTAACTGGTGACCGCTGGTTTCTACCACTCTATCAAGTTCCAATGTTCACCGCTAAGTGTCAGTGACAGTGGTATGTAGTAACCCTCAGAACTACATGAAGTTAGACTTGCTAGGAGTTCACAGATGATCGATTTAAATACCCTGTTATAACCATTGACTGGAATATAATTAAACTATTTAAATTGTACTTTTGTTTATCATTTATTAACATTTATGATTTATTTCTTTTATAGGTAATTTCGAAAGTGATCATCATGTTCAAGTGTGGTGACTGTAAGAAACAGTTCTCAAGACCTGACAGCCTTCAACGGCACGCAAATGTTAAACATGACATTAAAATGTTTGTGTGCAGTCATTGTGCTACCACATTTAACAGACAGGATAGTCTTGGACGGCATGTAAATTTAAAGCATGTCAGTTCAGCACCATTTTCGTGTTCAGTTTGTGATCTTGGATTTTCTGCTGTAAAGCGATATCAATCCCACATGGTTGAAGTGCATGGAGAACAACAGGAATTGAAATCTGTAAAACCATCAACTAGCACGGAACCTTTATATGAATGTGATGCTCAAAAGCGTAAACGTTCTCAAGATTGTGAAAATAGTCATGCAACAAAAAGAAAGAAGAATGGTGAACCTTCGATAACACATTGTAATGTATGTAATATTGATATACCTTCTTCAATTATTCATGGACATTTACGCAGTATTCAACATAAAAATAACGCATGCCATGAAAGAAATTCTGAAAATATTCAGAAAATTGGCAGTGCATTTAAAAGTCGAATTGCTAGTTATAGACTTTATAGTAAAGAAAAAACTCAAAGTATTGAATCATTTTTAAAAAATGTTCAACCTACTGTGTTTGACTTGGTAGAAAATGTTTTATTAGAGCATAAAACAATTAAAATGAATTTTGAACTGTTTGGACTCTATGTAAAAACTGGGAGCAAAGGTGAAATTACAGATATCAAATCTTTTAATACAAAAAACATAATTGTTAGCGAATCAACTAATATTAGTGATATATATCAAAATATTTCAAGTGCTATCATTGTGAAGAGTGAAGAGTTCCAGGAAAGGGAGTCAGGCTGGGCGTTGGTTGAAGTACTTTATTTAGAAACCAACATGAATAAATACAACCCCCTTCGAGCATCATCATACATTGATTTGCCAGGATGGATCAAACGAAAGAAAGCTGTTGTGAACGTTATGAATAATGATGACGCATGCTTTGCGTGGGCTGTAACCTCAGCTCTCCATCCAGCAGAGGAGCATCTGTATAGAACATCATCCTATCCTCACTATTCTTCAGTGTTAGATTTAAAAAAATGGAATTTCCTATGGCGATAAAAGACATTCAACTTTTTAAAGAGCTGAACAATGTAAGTATTAATGTTTATAGAATTGAAAATAAGAGAATAGTAGGTCCTCTATAGTATACTCAGGAAAACAAGAATGCTCATGTAAATTTACTATACATAACCGAAGATGAAAATGCTCACTATTGCTGGATAAAACATTTCAGTAGACTAGTTGGTAGTCAGCTATCAAAAGGTGAATCTAAGAAGTGGTTGTGTGATGGTTGTTTACTATATTTCAGAAAAGAGGACCAACTAATTCTACACCAAAAATGGGGATGTAATCATGTGTGTACGGTATTACCGACTCCTAAAAATAACATTCTAATATTTAAGGATTATGAGAAACAGCTTCGAGTACCATTTGTTATATATGCTGACTTCGAGGCTTTGCTAAAACCATTTAATACATGTTCATCGAATCCAGCCCAACCTTTCACCAACACTACTCTCATTCATGAACCTTTAGCTTTGCATATTATATTAAATGTAGTTATGACGACTCTTTAAATAAGTTTGAGCTCTATAGAGGACCTGATGCACCTAAAGTTTTTATGGAAAGACTTGAAAAAGATGCCATCCGTAAATCCTCTATTTTAAATACGATCATTCCAATGGAACCACTAACTTCATCAGAGCAAATGAATTTTGAAACTGAAACTAATTCTTTTATATGTGGTGAATGTTTATACACAGACAGGGTTCGCGATCATGACCATTTAACAGGAAAATATCGTGGTGCTGCTCACCAAGAATGTATTTTAAATTATAGAGTAAGTAAATTCATTCCATTCATTCTACATAACGGTAGCAAATACGATAACCACTTTATCGTTAAAGAATTTGGAGCTTCAGATGTGAAAATTGATGTGATTGCAAATAATAAGGAACAATACATATCGTTCACAAAATACATCAAAATTAGCAATAAAAAAACATTAAACTGCGATTTTTAGATTCATTCCGCTTTATGCCGAGTAGTCTTGATAAGCTGGCTAGTAATTTAAAATCAGATCAGTTTCATGAAATTCAACGTGTCTTTCCTAAAGAAGATGATTTTAATTTGATTCGTCAAAAGTGTATATTCCCTTATGAATATATTAACTGTGTGGAACGTCTTGAGGAGTGTTCTTTACCGTCGAAAGATGCATTTTACAGATCCTTAAACACAAGTCATATCAGTGATCAGGAATATTTACATGCACAACGTGTATGGACACAGTTCGACATTCAAACTTTAGGAGAATTTTCAGACATATATTTGAAGACAGATGTGTTATTACTAGCAGATGTTTTTGAAAATTTTCGGAATGTTTGTATGAAAACTTATGACCTTGATCCTTGTCAGTATTTCACTGCTCCTGGGTTAAGTTTCAGTTCAATGTGGAAAAAAACGAAAGTAAATTTAGAATTAATGACTGATATAGACATGATCAATTTTATAAAATCATCAATTCGAGGTGGATTAAGCCAATGTAGTGGACGGTACTCTAAAGCAAATAATAAATACATGCCTAGCTACAACCCTTGTGAAGAGTCAAAGTATATTGCCAACCTCGATGCAAATAACCAATATGGTTGGGCTATGAGTCAATATCTACCACTGAAAGATTTTCGCTGGCTGACACAACCTGAAATTGATGTCTTACATGTTGACACTCTTAATGATAACGATGATAAAGGATATATTTTAGAGGTAAATCTTGAGTACCCTAAAGAGTTACATGATGATCATAATGATTTACCGTTTTGTCCTGAGAATATGAAATCTCCATACATCACATCACGAACAAAAATGTTAATTGCTAATGTAAATGATAAATGTAAATATGTAATACATTATCAAAACTTGAAACAGTGTCTACAGCATGGATTGAAATTAACTAAAATTCATCGCGTATTGCAATTTCATCAGTCAGCATGGCTCAAACCGTATATTGATCTAAACAATAATTTAAGAACGCAGTCAACAAACGCGTTTGAAAAAGATTTTTATAAACTCATGAATAATAGTGTTTTTGGAAAGACTATGGAGAATGTTGATAAACGAGTTGATGTAAAGCTGATAACAAAGTGGGAGAATGATGGTAAAAGGTATGGTGCGAGCAACTTAATAAGCAAGCCTAACTTTCATAGCTGTTCAATTATTCATGAGGATTTAGTTGTAATACAAATGAATCGTCTTAAAGTAACTTACAACAAACCCATATATGTGGATTACACCATTCTGGAATTGTCAAAAACACTTATGTATGAATTTCACTATGATTATGCAAAGTAAAAATATCTTGATAATGCTAAATTACTCTACACAGACAAAGATTCTTTTATTTATGAGTTTAAAACTGATGATTTTTATGAGGATATCAAAACTGAGCTAAATAGGTTTGATACAAGTGACTATCCCGAGGATAATATTTACCATTTGCCTCTAGTAAACAAAAAGGTTCTTGGGAAATTTAAGGATGAATGTGCTGGTGTTATTATAGACACCTTTGTAGGTACAAAATCTAAATCATACAGCTATATGACAATTGATGATGTAGTAGTAAAGAAATTAAAAGGAGTGAAAAAGAATGTTGTTAGTAAAGAGTTAGATATAAGTGATTATAAAAACTGTATAGTTAGTAACCCACCTGTATTATATAAGAAAATGTGTGTATTTAGAAGTAAAAATCATCAACTACATACCAATTTGCTGAACAAAGTTGCTTTAAGTAATGAAGACAACAAACGATTCATTATACCCAACACGTTTCATACTCTTGCTTGGGGAAAGAGTCGCATTGACGACTATTACTTTACTTGAGTCTAATGATCACTATATTGTAATATTTGTAGTATGTTTTATATTGTATTTTTTTTTTTGTAAAAACTGTAAGTATAATGTATAAAGTTAGGCTACTGTAGATTAGTAAAAATAAGATAAGTAATACATTTTAGTGTAAATGTTTTGTTTTGTATATTACGAAAAAGATTTTAAAAAATTTACAGAATGTGTGAAATAAACAAGGGAAATGAAAAAAATGTAAAATGGAAATTGTAAATATCCATGTATGAAAAAGTGAAATGGCTTTCACCATTTTAAAATTAAAAGACATTGTGATCTGGCAAACCTTGTTTTTATTTCACAACAACAAAAATGTACAGAATGTGTAAACTAAACAAGGGGAATGTAAAAAATGTAAAGTGGAAATTGTAAATATTCATGTGTGAAAAAAAATGAAATGGCTATCACCATTTTTTAAAATAAAAGACATTGTGATCTGGTAAACCTTATTTATATTTCACAAAAAAATGTACAGAATGTGTGAACTAAACAAGGGGAATGTAAAAAATGTAAAGTGGAAATTGTAAATATTCATGTGTGAAAAATGAAAATGAAGAAATGACTATCACCATTTTTAGAATTAAAAGATATAGTGATCTAGTGAACCTTATTTTATTTCACAACAAAAAATGTACAGAATGTGTGAACTAAACAAGGGGAATGTAAAAAAAGGGAAAGTGGAAATTGTAAATATTCATGTAAGAAAAAATGAAAATAAAGAAATGGCTATCACCATTTTTTTCAATTAAAAGACATTGTGATCTTGTAAACCTTGTTTTATTTCACAACAAAGAGAGCTTTACAAAAATAGAATACAAAAGAAATACCAATTCCTCAATCCTTTTCAATGTCCATGTCCACTCATCATTAACTTTCCTTATATAGCACTAATCACAATGAGAGCTGCCAAGCTCTCCCCACTGAGACATCACAGAATGTTAAAAGTTGTTTAGCTTTTCAACGATACTTTATCCGCTACACGTCTTAATGCAGGATGACTGTGGTGATAAGAAAGGTGCATGCTCGATTCAAAGGATTAATAGGTATATCACTACGCTGCAAAAGGTTCTTCAAGACAAGTTCCAGGACCATACAAATAATAACCAGGTAGGTAGATTTCGAAAGTCAAGAATTGAATTACATTGTTAATGACGCCATTGCCAGTACAGGTCTGGCATATCCTTTTCCATAGGTGGAGAAAAGGTTTGATCTTCCTCTTCCTCTGTGGATGATGTTTGTTGTTGCTGCTTTTTTTCTCCATCACACCCGTGGAATGAAGAAATAAAGTCTTTACATGGACTTTTATGACCATGATACAGTTTGACCAGCTGGCAAGTAGCACACTGTCGCATAGAGGGTATTTTTGCCATAACCACTTGCTTATGGTGATCATAATCCGTACATGGTTGCAATTCACTTAACACAGGGACTTGAGTCCATGATTTTGGTACATGTTGCCAGATTTCTTTCACTGCATTTGCTGCGACATAATAAATGAATGATTTTGGAAGAGCCAATAATTCTTCTTTAGTAAAACTGTCTAGTTTCTTTTTACACACAAAGAACTTTCCAATCGCTTTATCGGTAGCATCCCCTTTCTCCATGGTATCACGTTGATGTTTACACGTCGCTTGTAGAAATCTCACTGGTGTTATCCACAGGTAAACCTTTAGTTTTAATTTTACTTAACAACTCCCAGCAGGCATTGGTGGTTAGCCAATGAAACAATTGCCACACCTGTGCCAGGACTTTATGGGTAATATTGTCACTGGGGCAGCGATCCATGTGTGTTTGCAGCGAGGGACAGCCCATGTCCATTAAATCTATACATTGACAGTAAGACGCTAAAAATGGTTGTAGCCATTTACGTTTTTCACTACCTTTCACAAATACTACATGGGCAGAAGACAAGTGGGCTTTCATGATCATGTACAGGTGCTTATATGAAATGGTTCGTTGCTTCCAGTCTAGTTGCATATGAGTTTCAATCCACTGGGTTTGTTTACGGTCTTTATCACACAACAAATCAAACGCATAAGGTGGTTTAAACACCAAATGAGTAGCTTGTGATATCCAAAAAGTGGAACAATCGATGATGGCCACTTTTTTAAATATACATTTGTTATCTCCAATTTTAAACCCTTGACAGTCGACAATCAGTGTACGCAACATGTTCACTCTGGTCTGGATCAAGTCCAACTGACCACAGACTGACAATTGTTCAGTAAGGTGTACCCATGTCATTTACTTACATTCCATTCTAGTAAAAGAAAATAAAAACATCGAGTAGTCACTATAGAGGTTAGGATATGACAGGGAGACATAAGAAATAATAATATAACAACAACAACCAATTTTAATTAAATTATTTTATTAGCATAGCAAGTTTTACATTCTTTTTTTCATTCTAGGATAGAGGCGGTACCATCTCATACAACAGAAAAGTCTTTTGTGTTTATAGTGTCCATAAAACCGATGATATTCTAATGTCTCTAAACTGGGTGTTTTTGACTGTGAGCTGCTCACTGAAGCACTGTTGACACCATAAAGTCCACACGTATCATAACTTTTTTCATCACTCAGAGGCATGAGTGAGGGGTAACTTGAATGACAGGGTATATTACCCACCTCCATTCTGCACAGGTAGGGGCAGGCAGGTGACCAGCGCTGATGTTCCTGCATGGGTTCATCGCTCTCTTGCCATTGGTCTAAGATGATGGGACAAAACACACATTTCACTTCATCTCTTGTTTTTAAATAGTAGAATCCAGCGGCCGCTAAGGCTTGAGGGTTTATAAAAGGCACCGGCCACGTCGCAAAGGTCTTGAAACGCTGTTCCTCAGATTTTAAATTCATGGATGTAACTTCTCTTGAGGCTTGAAAGCAAGACATGACTGAGTGGTTTGATGTGGGTTGACCTGCTATTTATACACTTGTCACTTGGTTGGACAGTGGATAATAGTTGACTTGTTTGTGATGAATAATCAAACAGTAGGCCGTGGTATTGGCTGGAACATTGTCATGCGTTTCAAAATCTAGTCGAATGTCAATATTGGATGGTTTGACAGACTCTTCCAAGTAGGAACAGTCAACAGTGGCGCCCTTGTCTTAAAAGCTTGGGGTGACAACATTGGACAATTCTCTTTTTGATAATACGACCATCTAAATTTAGAAAACAAGTCGTATAGGGTGCCAAACTTATTTTTTGAAAAATCTAAATCCAACCCTTCATAGCTAAACACAGCACCGTTGAGGAAAAGACGTGCATTTCTCAATTGAAGGTGATCAAATTGCGTGACATCTTTGGTTTATTGATACTTGCGATTCGTTTGAAAACCCACAATCATGTAGAGAGGTCTCTCTGTATAGCGGGCTGTTTTTATAGACCAACTGTGTGTGTTGGTGGTGGGCAATAACGGGTACTCATGGAGTGCCCAGCTTCTAAATTCCATGGGTAGAGGTATATCTCTCTTTACCATTTTGAGTATGTCCAGTTTTTTGCTATCGTTAAGGGTCACATGAGGCACTTTCCATAGCAAGCGTTGTAGTTGAATTTTTGAATCAATGGGGGCATTGTCGTCTCCCTTGAGTGCATTATTATCACTCCTGTCTCTCACCAGATAAAGCACTTGCCTTGCGTTGACCACAATGCGCTGGTGATCTTCAGCAAGGCCTAAAATCAGTTTAAGAGGTAAATATCCAGTGAAGGTGCCATCGGAGTGTACCATCCAGTCATTGGTCGAGTCAGGACACCAACCCGCCATGCAAAGTGTTTTAGCAACCTCCTCACTATAAGAGGGATATAGTTTCATGACACTGGAAATACCCACGTTTCGAGTGCTATCCCCCACGATATCGTTAATGACATAACGTACTTCAGAAAACAGGAAGGAGAAAGCATGGTTGGCTAACTTGGATGTAATGGGTGTAGAGCCATCGGCTTTCGTGAGACGACCTTCAATCTGAATAACACGTTCATGCGGTAGAGTGTAAATATCTTGGTTGTTGGTAACAAATTGAATTTCATCATTGTTATTGAGTCCAGGTGTTTGAGCTTGATAAGAATGCAGATCAATACTTACCACTCCTGGTTGCTCCTCGATGTGGTTCGCTACCTCTAGAATAGAATTCATCGCGGGGGTTAATGTGGTAACCCAAATGCTGTAAAATCTGCTTGTTCTGAGATGTTAACGTGTATTCACGTGGTAAACAACTAACACTATTCCTAGACGGTACTGTTGCTTTATATACAAACTTCATAGTGGTTTTAGCACCAACTTGTAAGTCACTGGTGTGGTAGAATGTAGATCAATGAGTTGTTGCTCGCTATTGATCAGTCTTAATGTTATATTACTAATACCATCGACAGCCACAGAATGAAGAAGCACCACTGGAGGGTTTTCACGAATAATATAGCCATTGGGCGATGTTACAATAAAGTCATAAAGAGAATGCGACGGTTCTTGATTGGTGTACACTTGACTAATAATATTACACGTCACCGACACATGATGGTCCTCAATGAATTTCACTTCATGGTCTGATTCATGTTTTTTGTTGGGCTCTAACACACGTGGTATAAATCCTAGTAATGGACCAATAGAAACGGGGTGAGTTTTAAAGTCAATTTTGAATGTAGAAAACATATTGCAGCGATGAGTGTTGGTATTTCCTACAAGTTCAAACTTGCGCGTTCCATCGAGAAATGACTTTAAACCATATTCATTGATCAACACCACATAAATGTGTTCATAAATGTCATCTATCGTGTATCCACCAGAGTTCAGGGTGAGCACAGAATCATCATAGTAAAACTTGTTGTTCACATTTTCACGTATGTTGTATATTCGATTGTACGTTTCAAGAGAAACAAGTCCTAACCCATAAGGTTTTTCACTCAATTCGATAGGTGGGTAAAAGTCTAGACTCACTTCAGGTCCACGTCCATGCAGTGTAAACGTCTTACTTTCCACCGACATACTGTTGACGTTTTTGCTTATGCTGCGTCTTATATAAAAAAAATTAAACACAAACGTCCACACTGTTGGCTGTTAAGCGTTTGCTCACGTTTCACATTATAATATATCTTGATCCTGTTTCCAAAATAGGCCACTAATTCCATGGGCGGGGGCAAATTCCCAAAACTGTCAAAGTACCATACAGTAGATCCCTCTTTGACATAAGCTACATAATGTGTTCCAGGTCCTCGGTGATCATCCAAATTGACAACAGCACGTTCATGTTTCCCGGGTTGTGAGGGTAATTGGTTTCGCATAAACACACCTCGAAAATGAGAAAGCTTCAATTGTTTAGCATAGCTTTCCACTTGCTGATGCGTCAGGGCATGTCTTGCTATGGCTGAGGTTAAAATTGTTTTTATTTTATTTCGAAAAGGAGAAATTCCAAATCCTTGTTGATAAAAGGCTGGCTTCAAATTGACATTTCTAGCCCCCATAGCAATGGCCTCCATTGTTTCATTGTGTCGCTGACTTTCATTGAGTTGTTGCTTGCCCTGTTGCACGGCTTTAATGGTTTTTGCCACTGCACTGGCACCGCCTAAAAGTGAACCTAGAGCAGCCAGACCAGCGAATAATGCAGGTAAAAATCCCGCTCGTTTGGGGACGGGGATCACTCGCCCTTGTTTTGAACCCTGTCGCTGACGTTTTGGAATAACATGTCTCTGTGCTACTCGAAGAGCTTTCCTTACGGTCAACACATTATTTTTTCTTTTTTTCTTTCGCAAGTGCTTGTCCACGAATGTCATAAGCCCAGGCTTTGCCAGGGACAGGCTCATATTTTTAGTCTTTCTCACCACATATCTTTGTTTCACCATGATGATGATGATGACCAACAACCTTTCACAAGAAAGTTTAAGTCACAACTAATATCAGATTGTTATTTCATGGCTGTATATTCCAATTCTACATAAAGTGGGAAATCATTTATGGTTTTTCCAGCTTGCTTTTCATTCCATGTCAGCAGGAGATGAAAGGATAATTCGTCTCCTGCATTGACCATTTCATGGTTATGGACCAACATCCTATGACCATTTATCTCTATTTGTAAATGGTTCTTATCAGGTATGGCATATTTGATGTGAATGGTTCCATTATATTGTAGTCGATAGTGGCTTAAACCCGAAGCAAGCACATAGGTCAAGTGCTGGCCATGAACTAGCGGTATATGGTTTCTCTCATTCACAGGTTTTACGTTTGTCAGCTGCACTAAAAATACAGACGGGATAAATTTATATAGACTTTTCATTTCATAGGTCACGTATCGCTTGGTACAGACATCATAATCTTCTTGCGGGTCTTCCACGTGAATAATGCGGTGATGATTAGCGCTATAGCCATCCACCGTAAGCTGAGGCACTTTATCATAAAACTCATACACCTTGTTATCCACATACTTTTTTGTAGTAACGTCTGTAGACACTTGAGGATGTTTTACATGAGTTAACCGCTTTCCTTTAAAGTCATAATCTCCTTGTTTTGTGCGTGGCACTACTGACCTATCCACATAGTGTTTATTAGAAGGATCTGTTTCTTGTTTAGGATCATGTATGGGAACAGACCTAGCTTTGACCATCAACGCACGTCCAAAGACATCCATCGTCAACCTGTAGTACGAGTCTACTGTTTCTATGACAAGCCTCGGTGCGATGTATATAGACAGCCTGCTAGCCTCTCTAAGCCTTAGTTGAAATGAAGCTAATTAAGCAGCAAGAGTCATTCCCCGTGAGGGACATGGTTTCCCATCTCTGCCCCACAACACGTGAACAACGCCATGGTTCACTGTTTCCATCTTCCATTCGCTGCATCATTGTGGGACCTTCCGGCTGTGGAAAGACCAATCTTTTGCTGACACTTATTACAGCGTCCAATGGTCTGTGTTTTCAAAATATTTATATTTTCGCAAAATCTCTCTACCAACCCCTCTACGTGTTTCTGGATCAAGTCATGTCTGGATAAAAAAAATGAGAATATGGGGTATTTTACATTTTCCACGCAAGAAAATGTTATTTCACCGGATGAGGTAAATCCTGATTCACTCATGATTTTCGATGATGTATCCACTGAACGACAAGGTATCATTCAAAGCTATTTCAGCATGGGTCGACACAAACATATCGATTGCTTCTATCTTGGACAAACGTATTCTAAAATGTCCAAACAGTTGATTCGTGACAATGCCAATGTCATTGTTTTATTTCGCCAGGACGAGAGGAACAGTCGTTACATTTATAATGAACATGTGAATCCGGATATGACCTTTCAAATGTTTACAGAATTGTGTGGCAAGTGCTGGAACACACACCGTCATGCCTGTTTAGTGATTGACAAACAAAGTGAACTCAACCAAGGGCGGTATCGCTTAGGGTTTGATCATTTTATTGCTCTTTAAGGCACTGTATCATTCCCTCTCAAGTCATTTGTCACAACATCATGGCGTTAGTCAATTGAAAAAGCATATTATTAGAGCAAAAATTACTATTCGCCAAAAGTTTCGTCAATTGAAACGATCGCGTGCGAATCATGCTTTGTTTATTCAACAACATTTAGCACCTCCGCTAAAAGCTATGTTGAAACCCTCCTTCAAGCCATCTGAAACGCTACCTACCGTTTCACAAGCCAGTCAGACGCACCACGAGGACTCGGAGGAAGAGGAAGGGGAAGATGAAGAGGAACAGGAAGATTTAACTAGTGTTAGCGAAGTTGAGGATAATGAGGAACAAGTGTTTACGCCTCAAAAAAAGGCATCACCCCTTGCAGAGTTTTTAAGAAAAAGGAAATCCTTGGCCATGGTCGAAACCCCTTGCCCTTCCAGATCGTCTCCATTTTCACAACTCTTGGCCACCCCTCAACATACAGCTCAACTGAAAAACATTTTAATAAAATATTATGGATCAACACTGGAACCCTATTTCACCAATCTATTTGTTGGAAACACAGATACCACATATGGCGTTCGCTATGAGAATGATAGTTTTAAAATTGGTGATTCATCGATTAAATTTAGTCGTACTAAAGCTGTCATTAAAAAGATCAACTATGAATTAACACCAGGACTGTTAAAGCTACTATTCTCTCGGACTCCCTCATATCAAGATTATACGTCAGAGGACCTTAGTAAATATAAATCCATTTTATTGGATACCCATACTCACAAAAGACAGTATGATCCCACTCAACAAGTGAATTCTAATATATACCAAAAACATAAAACCATCATTGCAAAAATGTTCCCCACTAGTCAAAGTGGTCGTCGTAAAGTGTCCGCTTCAGGAGTGATATTTAAACCATTAAAACCCCTTGTGGATATTACCTACTGGCACAATCCAAATAAACTCGTCCAACGACTACAGCTGTTGCATGCTTCACGTCAAGCCAGCCATACTGGTCACGATTTGGAAATTCAAGAAATTGAGGAAGAACTTCGAAATACCAAAATGATTGTTTAAGCCCTCACCCATTAAAATGGGTATTGCTCACGAGTTGCATCGTCCAGCTAGACGTCACTATCAGCGACTCAAGGTGATTTCACAGGGTGTGGATGAACTTTGGCAAGCAGACTTGGTTGAAATGATTCCCTATGCTAGCGTTAACGATGGTGTACGCTATATGTTGACGGTCATTGATGTTTATTCCAAAATGGCGTTTGTTGAACCTGTACGTCGCAAGTCTAGTCCACTAGTCACCAAAGCCTTTCAACATATTATTCAACAATCTAAACGTCAACCTCAGCTGCTACAAACCGACCAGGGAAAAGAATTTTTCAACAAGGATTTCTCCAGTTTTCTCAAATCTAAGGATATTCGCCATTACACCACGTACAGCAATCTCAAAGCCAGCGTGGTCGAGAGGTTCAACCGAACATTGAAAACCCATATGTGGAAAGCGTTTACCGCTCAGGGCACTTATCGCTGGTTGGACTTGTTACCTGAGTTAGTGTCACGTTACAACGATACCAAACACAGAACCATTGGGACCAAGCCACGACTTGTAACTAAAAATATTCCACAACTGGATAAACTGTTTAACCCCATAAAAACACCAGACCCTAAACGTCATCGCCTTAACATTTGGGACCATGTTCGTGTGAGCAAATTCAAGTCCGTCATCGACAAGGGCTACACACCAAATTGGGGGACTGAACTATTTCGAATTCGTCAAGTCAACCTGAACAGTCCAGTCACCTATTTACTCGAGGACCTCAACCATCAACCCATAAAAGGCAGGTTTTATCTTCAAGAACTTCAAAAGACAGCGTTCCCTAAACATTACCTTGTGGAAAAAGTGTTGAAACAAAAAGGAAATAAACTATATGTAAAATGGTTGGGATTTAGCTCAGCCTTTAATTCTTGGATTAATAAATTACATGTTGTGTGAACCTGTGTGTCTTGTATTTATTTATTTACTCATGTTGTACTTAACCTACAGTCCTATGTACAGTCCTCAGCTATACATGTATTATGAGCAATGCATATTTCTTTCTCTCTTCACCTGTGTTCTCTCTTACACCAACTCCCCCCCCCCCCACCCCTTCACCTCCCACCACTGTCAAAACAGGTTGTGACTTGTTAGCTCTTATCGTGCGCGTTTACAGGTGAACACCTGTGTGTTAGATCATATTACACATGAACTCACATTTTCTCACGTATGAAGCAAAACAGGATGTGACTTGTTTCACAAGGAGGACGGTAATAAGGTCATCTCACACGTGTTCACATGTATTTCGCCACTTTCCTTTCATATCGTTATCCTATTATAGTAGTGGAGACTGGGGAACAACGTCAGTTCAACACATTGCTTTACACGCAAAATGTAGTTAGGCCCTTTGACATAATTTAAATAAATGCATGGGCTAGTCCATAGGGACCAGTCCAATGGGATCGGTCCAAAAGGATCAGTCAAAAGGGTCTCATCAACAAGGACTCGTCCACAAGGACTCGACCACAAGGACCTGTCAACAAGGACCTGTCCACAAGGACCTGTCAACAAGGACTTGTCCACAAGGGCCTGTCAACAAGGACTTGTCCACAAGGACTCATCCACAAGGACCCGACAACAATGACCCCGCCAACAATGACCCGTCAACAATAACCCATTAGGTTGGGTTAGGTTAGGTTACACTACAGCCGCCATTTTTTTTTAAAGCCCGCCCTCTTACAAAAGCTATGAGTGGGCATGCGTAAAAACAAAAAACAAGCATGTTAATTCATAGTGGCTACCCACCGAACACATGAACTTTATGTAGAACAACGTTTCATTCCATATAGGCATTCAAACTCTCACATGTTGCAATTGGAAAGAGAGATTTTCTAAAAAAAAATTCACTCCCTAGTAGGGGTAGGTTTTATTTTGGGGTGGAAATATGCTGTCCATTGGAAAGGGGGTAGCAACCCGAGTTCAATGACACCTCATTCGTCAAAATCCGACCATGCGTTCGAGAGATATCGCCATTTTAGTATTCCAGCGGTGGAGTGGTGGCGGTGGGCCGTGAACCGATTCATTTCCACTACTTTAGACAAAAACAGATATGATGGTCTTACGCAATGGGGGAAAAATACCCTCCAAAGCACAAATCACTAACCATAACTCTACACTAAAATGGTAAATGACTTGAAATATTTAGTTGTCACATTGCAACCTAGTGGCAAGTGCTTCACCAAACATATAACTGAAAGAGCTGCCAAAGCAATAATTGCAATTAAAGATATAAGAAACTTACAAACATTAAGCCTTGAAACGGCTATGAAACTATTCAAAGTGAAAATACTACCAGTACTAACTTACGGTATAGAAATTATCTGGCCTGACCTTAAAAGAAAAGATCTATATACACTGGAGAAAGTTGAAGCATATTTTTTAAAATATTAGGGGTACTGTATCTAAAACAACCAGATCTCGTCTTGATTATGTGCTAGCTAGAGAGTTTTTCCTTTTACAAAATCTGAAATTCTCGATAGTCATCCCATCAACATCAGCCATGGAACAAGGAATACAAAATTTAAAAATTAAGCGATCTGAAATCTGCCCGGAATTGTATGGTACAAGGGCCATGATCGATAGAACATGGATGACGGCAAACTTTGAACTGAGGCATGTATTGACGAGTCCGTCAGAACAGGGCTTCCACCACCATCTTTTCACCAACAAGACGTAACACCATACTCTACAGATACTTGTTTGTGCGAACTCTGTGGACGTAAATGTGAACTCTGTCATATAGAATCGTGTAAGAAGAGGAAAACAACTTCAACTGAATACGCAAACCTACATGTCAATGTAAAAAATATTAGATTATGTTTTTGCTTTATGCACATATTAAATAATATCCTTTACGGGGAGCATGAGGGCAGTGTGTAGTAATTATTACTTAGCAAAACCAAGGACGCCCTGAGACCTGATCTCGTGCTCACACTGTGCCTCGCATGTGATCGCCTGTCCATCCCAGGTGGACACACGGGCACAATAAATATAGTAAATCAAAAAGGCTTTATATACAAAAATACGAAGAGTGCCGTACAATAAAATGAATAATATTTAAACGTATGGGATCTATTCACATGATATTAAACGATGTGACACGCAAAGCAATATATTGGATGCCCATGGGGGAACTTAATAATTACTTTATTATATACGTTCATTATCTGAATATCGTCTTTGATATCGTTCTGCTTTATTCACAAATCGCAGTCTAGTTCCTTCCGATGCTAGCGCGGAAGACGTTGTCAGCATTATTCTATTCATATCATATCAACGGTGAGTTAGATGGCACCACATGTCAGCAGAACAATAGAAACGCAAGTGGCACTTAGAGAAAATCTTTTGATAGCGCTGCGCTCCCCCCTCATCCGATCTTGTGTTAGTTACGATCCGCTTTAAAAGCACGCTAGTATTTTGGCCACTGTTATGTCTCTGACTTCGAGCGTGTATTGCAATTGTAAAATGCCTTACTTCACATAAATTACTATTATAATATTTTCACAGTCAATGGTCGAACTAGCTCAAAGCTGAGTGCTTTGCCTGACCTCCGAGTACGATCTTAATACAACAAGTCGTATCAAACCCTGAATTTTAGGCTTTGCATTAGTGATATATTTTCGATCAATAGGCCTAAATAAATGACCAAATGTCTCTTGCTTGTATAGCATATAAAATAGTTCTTTAGAAAAGGTGCACCAAATTTACTGGAATTTTCATTGCTAACATGGGGAGGCAAAGGGGCTGATAACCACGATGTCCCAAGCCCATACGGTGAATTATCAATAACAATAACTACCTTAATTGTAGTCCATTAGAAGACATGAAAAAGTAAAATCACTTTTAGTGAAACTGATGATATCTGTTGTATCCATTTAAATCCTCACTAACAGCCATTACATAATGTAGCACACACAGTAGACTTCACGACGTGGGCCCAACAACTACTTGTGTTTAACACATCAGAATAGCAAGAATCGGAGGACACTCAAGTAAGTTTGATATCTCTATGAATAAAGCAATTTTAGTGTGTGAACACTTTAAATATTCGTCTAAAACTGTGCATTTATTCTGGACGAGCTGTGTAAAAACCAAATATATCCACGGCATAAATTGTGTCTCTTTGTTTGTCATTTATTACAGATCAGCGTCAAAACCACTGGAACAAATGGGATCAAAATTCGTTTGTTAGTAGAAGGTACCCTTTAATAAACTAGGCTTACATTTACTTATTTTATACTTAGAACACCTCATCCCCTCCCCCTAGGAAACAATCGAGCAATCGGTATCCATGGCTTAACAAAGTAAGACCAGATGTGAGATGTGCATGGTGACTCATTGCTACCGCCAGTTTGAGAATATGGCCTTCGTGACGTGAATGTCTCAACGCAGACCTAATGAAAGTGTCTCAATCAATCAAGCATACAAGAAGTGGCACGATATCGATCATTCATTTGGCACGAACTTTTGAATACCCACGGCTTAAATTCCCTCTTTGTTTGTCATTTATTACGGGTTGGCGTCAAAACCACTGGAGGGTGTTAAACTAAGTTTTGCACACATTGCTCGAGAAAATCAAAATCTTTTGGGGGCATGACTTCCTACACACACATTTAGGATCACTACAAATATCGATACGGTAATCCAACTCCGACTACAAATGCTGGAGCATATCCTGGTCAATTCCTCAATTCCTCAGTTCGACAAGATTAACTGGCATGGGTGGTACATAAACTTCATCTTTGATAAACCCTCATTAAATGAAATCACACGGGGCCAGATCAGGTGAAGAATAGCAATTTATTAATACTAAGAAATTTATAGCGATATTTCACTTTATCGAAAGAAAAGAAAATCCACCCTTCTCGATGCATTTTTGACCTTGAACGAACTCGACCGAGATTTTGAATGGTTATATTTTATGTATAAACTTAAACGTGATTGGTGCAAAATGACGGTAGTTATCGTGTCCACAAGAAAGTGATATTATATAAGGTGCGTTCAAAAAGTAACGACCCGGAGGCTGTAATGCTCAAACCGGTGACGACATCGGCTAAATCGTAGCGTGTGGAACGATGTGCGGTTCCGACCAGAGCGTGGAAGGTCACAGCCCGTCGCTAGAGGGCACGCGTGCACGTCACGTGACGATACAAAGCGAGCAGCAGCATGCATCAATCGTCCAACGCTGCCAGTCACATTGCATACAGTGACATGCAGGCGTCAAACGAAGAGCAAAGAGGTGTTGTTCGGTTCCTGACAGCGAAAGGAGTAGGGGGAACGGATATTCATCGCCGAATGTCACAAGTGTACGGCGAACACTGCATGTCCCTTGCAAGGGTCAAGGCGTGGAACAAGCGCTTCAGTGAAGGGCGGGTGTCGTTAGCCGATGATGCCCGGTCTGGGTCACCCCCTGCATTACCGATGACAACATCCAGCTGGTTGATGCATTCATTACCCGGGATCGACGAGTGACAGTGAACGCCATAGCCACCGTGGTAAGATTGAGCTTCGGAAGTGTGCACACCATCACGAAGGAACGACTGCACTTGCGGAAAGTGTGTGCCCAATGGGTGCCCCACAGTCTTCAACCACACCAGGAAGCATGTCGAATGGCCTACTCTCTTGGTCTTGGTTGGACGCTTGATGCATTCTGCTGCTCGCTTTGTATCGTCACGTGACGTGCATGCGTGCCCTCAAGCGACGGACTGTGACCTTCCACGCTCTGGTCGGAACCACACCTCGTTACACACACCACGATTAGTCGATGTCGTCGCCGGTTTGCGCATTACAGCCTCCGGCTCGTTACCTTTTGAACGCACCTGATATATATATATATATATATATATATATATATAAACGTTCGAACTGACGGTGGTTTGGGTGTCTGGAGGATGTGAAACGTGAAGATATGTCGACAGCTTCCGGAAGTTGCAACATGGTGCTCATTCCAATAGGTAGCAACTCAGCACATAAAGGGTTAAAGCCCATGGTATATATTTCTCCTCTTCTGTTACAGACTGTTCTCAATCATCTGAAGATGAGTGTAGCAGCGGTAAGTGTTCTGAGCATCATTCTGCTACAGCCAGCTTCAACGATTGTGTTCCTTGATCTGAACGAGCATCAACACAACTATACCTTCGGAAACGCCTCACCACTGATTTCCACATTACTGGACGATCATAGCAATGAAGTCAGTAATACTTTAACAATGTACATTGACAGATGTAACCTCAGCTCTGTCACCACAATACTGCACTCCATACACAAGCGATGTTACACCGGTGTACTGTTGGTAAATGGTGAAGAAATAATTAGGAAGGAACAGTTCTCCAAGAGTAACTCATATCTCCTCTTCTTTCACCAGTGTTCCAGCGAGGTTGTTAATCAGAGTGTCGGCCATCTCAGTCAACTGAGTGGTTGGAACCCCCGGGGAAGGTTCCTCGTGTTCATTATCTCTACAATGGACAGCTGTGAGTCCTCTGTGTTTCAAGTGTTGTGGCAATACAAGATACTGAATGTAGTGGTCTCTATATCTACCCTTAAATACGGTGAGAAAAACCTGATCAAGTCATTCACTTACAATCCTTTCGGAAGGGGAAGTGTTATTGTTCTTCGTGATGTATCGCATGAAGATATCAATACCGCATACTCTAGGAAACCTCTTAACGTACAAGGTAATGGTGTCAAGTTAAATACAGATATCCAGCCATACTTAACATCAGATCCTGATGCAAGAAATAAATCTCACGATCTGAGCTCACGAATATACAGAACAGCATAAATCATTTAGGGAATAGCACACGCAATAGACACGAGGACTTGTGCCCAGCAGCTGGCAATACAATACTTGTGTATAACATTTCAGGATAGCAGGAATCCCAAGAGACTGAAGTAAGTTCGAATTATTTGTTACAACTAATAAACAACAGTGTGTTTAGAGTTAACCCTAGGTGTCGCTTATTTTGGATACTGAAATCTGCATGATACCAAAGGGAACCTACGTAAAATTTGGTTCAGTTTGGAGAAACGGTGTACATTTGTATAAATGAAAGACAGACAGACAAATAGACAAACATTGAGCTTAATATACAGTATATAGACTAGCAGTAGTTCCCGGCTTCGTCCGGTGGATTTATTTATTTGTTTTATGGATGATAATGAATACTACTACTGAACTGACACTTAAAACTTACAAACTAACGGATAAAGGAATATTTCAATAATACAACTTATTCAGACAGGGAAGCGGCTATTTTCTGACCACAGTATTTTACATGTACTTTACAAACAAATTGAAGAAAATTATGAAGAAGAGGAGTACGGTAAGCGAAATAAAAGACGCTGCCTATATATCTTTGGATGTTAGAAAAGTAGAGAGCAACAGTGTCGTATTTTGCCCCATAGCGCCTTAGGAAAATAAACAGAGCACTTCGGAAAACGTCGGCTATCCCAAGATCTTGAGGTAGCATTAGTGTTCTTAATCGCCACATGCTGCTGCAGGATAATTATCGGAGTACATGAAATAAAATTAGAAAACACCAACACTTATTGGAGCTGATAACCTCAATGTAGTGCATCAACTCCATCGCACTTATACACAAACCTAATATTTTCATGATGATGATGACTATTTTCAGGGACCAAAAAATCTTTTTGCACTAATTACTCCCCGTGACTGCAATTTGTGAGCAGCGAAAGATGTAAGTATTTTGGCAATTCTGCACCAGAATACGAGTAGAGGCGGCGTGATGCAGCCCGCAATGCCAGCCAACAATGGACTCATTTAAATGTTCTTACAGTTACACCTCAATTCTCAGCACCTCTGAAACCCTACTGCAATCCCGAAATACTTCCGACACGGTTGGGTCTAGGCTTATAAAACGGGGTTTCCGGGTCCATTGATCTGTCTGTTATTTATTTAAAAAAAACTACACCGTTTCAGCAAACTGAGCCAAATTTAAGTCGGGAGTATTGTTTCATGCATTGCGAGGCTAAAAAGGAGACTATATAGGTCCATCTACGGCATATTCGATATTTCGTCCATGCGCCAAACGGCCTACATCTAAAGAAAAGGAGGGCTGTCCAAAGTTCTAGTAGACAGTGTAACTCACAGTATTCCAAAAGCTAAGTACATAAAATTGGGTTAAATTTGATGAAACGGCATAGATTTGTATAAATAACACCGGCCTAATACTTACGACAGTTAACAGATGTGGACTACAGTTATGCATGTTTTTGATGATAACACAGTAATTAAGGGCCTAAATCTTATCTTCCGATTTAGATCTTATGACACACTGGGTTGTTAAAGGGAAAACACCAGTTAAATTATGTTGATTGTAGTGGAAACTATTTATTGTTTTAAATACAAGGTGTCTTTCCTTCAACAACCCAGTGTGTCATAACTTCTAAATCGGAAGATGCTTTCCATATTTGAGCCCGAGAAGCTCATTTTTTGGATGCCATTTCTTTAGGGTCACCAATGGAGGAACAAAGGAACCCGAGAAGGAAGACTTTGACTCACATTGTTTATATATGTTACTCTTTGGACTGTTGAATATTGCCACGAGGAGAAATTTTATGCACTGGAGGAAAATGCAATGAGTATAATTTAATTTATTTATCGTATGGCTTTTAGTGCCGGGAGTGTCCGAGGATATGTTCCGCTCGCCAGAGGCTGTAGCTGCTTCAAGCGGACACCACTCGGGGAGATACAAGTTCCGTTCAATTTCAAGTAATTCCAACTTTCGCTACCAGATATCAATGATACCTAGTAGTGAACGTTGGAACATCGATAGCGCGTTACAACGAAATCTAACATAGAAATTGAGCTCCACACAAGTTTAGTCTGTGGAAGGATCCTTTACGTGCCATAAATCAATGACATGGGACCGCCGGCTTTACTTCCCCTCCGAAGGAAGGCATACTGAAGGATTTTAACGCTCTTAAAAAATCCGACGACTTCGGCCGGGTTTGAACCCACTATCTTGGGCACAGCGGTTCAGCATGCTACCAACTACGCCACACTTGATCAAAGATTTTTCGACTGGTAAAACCTAATATTTTACTGCCTCAAATATGTTTTTCGCATAACCCAGTTGTGCTGGAGATAATTCTTGACTCGAGCAGTCAAATCTGGAAAGGACAGTACTTCTGTATTTGTGACCCGCGGGAGGCGGAGGAAAATTTTGCTCCTACAAAAAACGTGGTTGAACTTATATCGGCGTGTATCGCACGATAATTATATATTTATAACGGCTGTGAGCACGAGGGAAGTGTTAAACATTATTAAGAGCGAGTGAGAACTGTATTATGCAAACTATTGTAATATTGGTGAACACTGAAAACGTAACCACGAGGCACGAGGTGCCATTATATTTCAGCGAACTAAAGGTGTTTGTAAGTTTAGAATCCGTGAGATAACGCTGAATAAACAGTATATTAAAGTCTGTGGCAGACAAATGGCCAATTTTGTAACTTGTCTGTAAATGTAAAGCCAGTGATTTAATTCTTTTTCAACGATAAAACTTATACGTAAATTCTGTTCAATATCATCATCATGGATCATCAGAACGACTACACGTGGTATAATTCACTAATGGAGACGAGAAGGATAATGGAATAAATTAAACCAAGCTTTGGGGAGGCCAATATTGAGTAACCATGAGACGGAAGAAGAAGAAATATCAAAGCTCAACCGAGCGGAATGCATGGCCAATAACATTAATGGCATGGTTGCCATAAGGCCATAGAAATGCTCAGAACAAATCACAACGAGTCCGTGGGTCACAAATAACATCTTAGTAAAGGTTAGAGGCTCGTAGATTAGTATTAGAGACCATCATTTAACACGACTTTATACAGGCAGGGATTTGTAGATAGTCTAATTCTACTCTATTCAACAGCTTTCATATTTGAACAGGTCATCACATGCAAAGCGACGATATTCCTTTCTTGTATAAATTAATTAGAAGAATTCCAGGAGAGGTTTAATGAGGCCGCACATGGATTTACAACGGAGTATTTTTATCTCAATCTCTGTGAGATTCTAGTTATTTGACCTGCAAGTAGATGCAGTGCATTCCATACTTTTAGTTAAACGATGTATTTTTTTATTTATTGAATATCACAATGAACTAGTGGAATATCTTTAGTCCAAGAACTTTGGACAGTCATAATGTGTGGAAGGCTTGAGTGAAGTCTTATATATAATATTTACTCAACTCCGACATATCATTTCAAAGTATTGTGGAGAAAAACACAGTTTTATCTTTCCTTTCATAAAGTCGTGCATAGCTTTGTCTATTTTCTTTGATGTAGACGCATTTCCTCAACAGTGTAACGTAACGAAATTATTTAGCTAACAAAATTCAAAGTAACGTTAATTGTTGGAGGTGATACCATCATAACTTAGATATTATTGGTACTGTTAAATGTAATGTAACACTTTTGCTATTGTCGACGTTTAAATTTACTTTTTTCGTTTTAGATTCAGGGTGTAATTATTCGTATTTTTTATGATTTTTGTAGTGCTTAGGTATTGTTTACGTATCACATTCCTAGCTAGATTGCAATAATTTGATTAATTTGTGAAAGGTCTTCGAGAGGGTTTAGCTTGAATTAAGTTGAGAATTTAATTGATTGGTATTTTTTATTTTATTTTAGATTTTCGGATTAGCCGATTTGTACCCTCCGAAATAAGTTAAGGATTTGCTTTTGATGAATAAATTTTTGAAAATTTACCTAAGACTGGACTAATTATTTCTAGCTTTAAGTTTTTGGGGGTGTGTCCTTTCTGGGTTATTCTTTTATAACCACTAACCTCTCATCCAACCCGATACTATCCCGGTGTAGCATTCTCGTGCGGGCTAGTCTAAGAACACATTCCATCCTCTGAGCATATGGGTTCGATGGGTGGGGGGCGTTGGGAAGGCCGTTGGTGGTCTGCGGTCCCCTGGTACCCTTGTCGTTCGCGCACATATTGGAAAAGATCAGCACACTTCAGCAATTACGACGAAACCGATTTTATGGCTCATTTTAGATTATGGAAAGATGCTGTGATGGATGTGCTCAGATTGATAGAAGACAGGCTGCAGACACCAACAGGTTGGTTGGTTCTTAAGTTTAGGGGCTGCGACAACGCGGTCATGTAGCCCCGGGACACCAACAGACAGGTTTGTTATTTTGTGTACAATAGTTGATGTGTTTGTTGATACTTGATTTTCGTAAGAACATAAACTACAGACAGTTTGGGAATGAACATGGCTGGTGGGTGGTTTTGTAGGTTAAGGTTCTGGTGCAAAGTTCAGGTTATAGGGAGCTTTTATAGTCGCAATATAGACATTCCTTGTGAATTCAGAGGCTATCTAAGCTACATTATTCGTATTTTCTTCATCTATTTACAAATCCAGAGTAAAATCACGTGTGAGTGAAATTAAACACACTTTCAAAACATTACAAGAGTTCTCTGTTCATGACCAATAAGTGTTTATCATTTTCACTAATCTTCCGGTAGAATTGAATGACAGTGTTTTTGTCGTTATCAGGCAATATATTCTATTTTAATTTGTTTAGTGCTTATTTAACCCTAGTCTAGTCGCTCGAGAATAATTCCGCTATTAGTCGCGCACGGAGGAGAACTCCGGGTTCATAAAAATCCATTTTATTTGTTTTATTTTGGCATCTCTTTTATAGAATCACATATTATGGCTAGAAGACAAACATGTGTTTTTCTCTGGCATATTTTCCTAGTTAAATGTTTAACAACATTGCATATGGTAATTAAATTAAGTCCATGAGTGTTGTTGCTACGTATAACCACATCATACAAAATATGTCTTAACAAAAACAAAAACGTAAGTTTAGAAAAGTAAAACTGCAAGGTCATCGGATAACAGAAATATAAAGTATCAAAACAATATGCAATAATTTAATGTGTCTGGAAACATTATGTAGAAGTTTATAAAATAAAATGTTCAAAACTGTCCGATTAGGAATATAAGAATTAATGCAATTAATGTGTACCGGTAATACAAACATAAACGAATGATGTATATGTTTTCCTTTCTAGATATCTCGGCATAAACAATCTTACTCGTATATTCTTTTGAAAGAAACACAATACAATCACATTCTACCTTAGGATATCTTCGGACACTATTCACACATCACTGTTAGTTAGTTGTTGTTGTTTTAAGGGGCGTAAATTCGAGGTCATCTGCCCCTACACATCACTGTCATCGTCATTTTGACCTTCGGCGGTGCTTGCTCAATCCCGGCAGTATGTTACTCTCTGTTCTGTGCACAGAAACTTGTGACAGGATAGGCAAGATACCTTCGATGAGCGGTTTTGTTTCCAAGAACAAAATGCACAGCGTCCGCTTCCTTCTGCACCATTTGGACAGGGTTGTGGTTCCTCTTTAATCCCAGCAAGTCCTCATTTTCATCAGATGAATCTCCAACATCCGGTTCCTCTGGAATTTCTTCGAGCAAACGTCTGATACGCCTCCTCCAATCGTGGATCCATTTTTCTGCAGACCATGTATCAAAATACCATAAGCTTTTGCGATAGTAAAGAAATTTGCCAAGTATAACGTGATGAAAAGTGATCCTTAGTGGCCACACAGGGAATCTTCATCCAGGTAAGAAAATAGATACTGGTTTGTAAGGAAATTAATAAAAAATTGACATTCTACGTATAAACATAACTTACCAACGTTTAGTAAAGGTAGTTCACAAATAATACCACTTCACATACAAAAAGAGTTCTCACACAAAGTAAGAATACGACGGCACTTGTTAGTCGCACACGGAAGAAACGTCCGGGTGATGGACAGCGGTCACTACAGTGATACTTTTACCGCACACAGGAAGAGTAACCTTGACGAATTCCAAACTGGGCGAGTCCAAATGAACCAGGAAAGGACAATCCGTGAACAAAGAAGTACTCTCCCATGCATAATAAAAAGGACCCGGAGTAAATCTCCGTGCGTTAAGGGGGGGGGACCACATTGGATTGTAGGCCTAGTGAAAGTTTGTATACCGGTACTAGTTGTTAATTAGCCTACCTTCCTCTTGGCTAGCCTTGGTACTTCGATGAAATAGCCTGCAGCATTGCATTGTTAGGGATTAGATATTTGGAGCAGTACAGTACTTGCAATGCTGTAAGATTCTGATATGATGTTAGGCATCACCGATGTTAATGTAGTATATGATATCACTTCCAAGACAAGAACTGTATGTAATACCTGTTCCTTAATATAGGAACAAAGCATTGGCACCATTAACCCAGCTGTTGATGACCGACTGCAGTAGGAGACTATTGTGGTGTCTCCAAGTCGACTAAGATAATTAGAAGACTATCTCGGGCTATTGCTTCCTTGAGGCCAGTCTACATATCGATGTCAGGCAGTGAAATTGAACGGCAAGCAATTCCCTTTGGACTGGTACCTATGGACTGGCCCATGCAATTATCCGAATTATGTCAAAGGGTCCGGTCCAAAGGGATCAGCCAAAAGGACCTGTCCACAGGGACCCGTCAAAAATGACTCCATTCAAAAAGGGCCCTTCCAAAGGGGCTAGTCAACAGGGACCAGTCCAAAGGGACAAATCAACAGGGATCAATGAAATGGGGCAAGCGCGTCAAGTAAGTCGTTGCGCGCCGCCGCTGTGGGAACATAGGTGTTTATCAGCAGTCTCCGGCAATGTTCGGGAGAGTAACCTTGAAAAGTAGCTGAAACTCGGTAGTCGAAAGCATAGCTTGACCCGTTTCTTACCTATATGACAAGGTTAGGTTAGGTAAATTTAGGTTATTTTAGGTGAGCTGAGGTTAAGTCTTAAAATATTCCCTCTCTTATGTGTTCAAAGCCGATTCACCCTGAACAGTCAGCCAAAACTTTAAATATGTATTTATCATTACATAAAGAATTAAAGCAAACTTAATTTATTATGAATGGCGTTTTTTGTTACTGTTCAATGTAGTCAGAATATATGCATTAAATGATAGACTCAACACAAAATGTTTTGATTGTTGACTTGTGTTATTGAAAAATTGGTTTAATGTTAGGGGCAGTGCACACTTTCCATGTCGATAATTTATATAGGCTAGAAGGATGGTGTTGCAAAATTCTGATGTGTATTACCAAATTTCCTGCATAGTCTATTTCATAGAATTTTCCTGTAACTTAAAAGTTCATGCTGATTTTGTCTTTGTGTTTGACATTGCAACTACAATGGTTGATTGGATACTCTTTGTCAACTTTCAAATCATGTAATTCATGTCAGATATTTTGGAATTTTTGTTCATGTGTGAAGCTATCAAGTACCGATACCTAATTGGTTACACAACTGTTTCATAATGAAAATCTTGATCTCTGATTCATTGGAGAACTGTTTACGCTTGTCTGAACCAAGACTGACTACTCACTGCTAAGGTTTAGAAATTACATTTATTCAAATCACATTCTGGTAAAAAAAGATCATGACTACTATAAACTGCTACCACTCTTCCACCACTTTGCTAACACTTTTCTACCATTTGACTCTCACTTTTGCTCTTACTTTAAACTGCACATAATACAAACTATCATTTTTATTATCGAGTTAACTTTACTAGAGATTAGTTTAGGCTTAACAGTTGACATGGAAGTATCAACGACTAGCTATGGTAAGCCATGTGCTTACTATAAAGGATATGCATATATTGTAAAAAGAACTAATAAAAATGGAACTGTTATTTGGTGCTGTTCGAAACAACCATCTAAAAAGTGTCGAGGAATGATTAAAACAAAAGGCTCCAACATACTTATATCAATCGATCATCATTGTAAATCTCAAAATAATACTCATTTAAATGGACAAAATACTCTAACCAAGGTAAAATAGCAAGACCAAGAAAAAAACAAGATGTTCAGTAAAGAACATATAGCCT
Organism: Meconema thalassinum; assembly: GCA_946902985.2. Taxonomy (NCBI): domain Eukaryota; kingdom Metazoa; phylum Arthropoda; class Insecta; order Orthoptera; family Tettigoniidae; genus Meconema; species Meconema thalassinum. Next base: position 57,935,107 of record OX336390.1, read on the forward strand.
ACTTTCTCCTAAATGCATGGGTATTGTTATAACTCTTTGTCCTTTTCAAGGAGTATGATTGAATGTTGGTTGTAGTAGCTTGTTGAAATACAACGTGCTATAGGGATATTAAACATGAATATGAGGTGCCCTTTGCTAGTGCTACCTCTGTACCAAATTTAGTTCAATTCGGTTTCACCGTGTTTGAATTGATAGGGGGAATCGATTTGCACACATACTTGGCCACCATCTGCAAACTATTGGGCTGATGTTCTTGCAGTTTGGTCTGAATATGTTTCCCACATAAAGATATGGTGTTGCAAAATTTGGTAGAGACTAGATTATTAGGTTGGTCGTAATTACATTTTAGCTTTTAACATTTGGGTGGCCGCGATTACGTTTCCGTCAAGATAGCGGTGATATAAAACATGACACTGAGGTGCCCTTTGCTAGTGCTACCTCTGTACCAAATTTCGTTCCATTCGGTTTCACCGTGTTCGAATTGATAAGGGGAATCGATTTTCACACAAAGATGGCCGCCATCCGCAAAATATTAGGCTGATGACCTATAGTTTGGTCAAAGGATGCTCCCTCCATTAGGGTATGTTGTTGCTAAATTTGCTAGAGATCGGATGATTAGGCTAATCGTAATTTGATTTAAGCTTTGAACATTTGTGTGGCCGCCATTACGTTTCTGTCAATATGGCGGCGATATAAATCATGACACTGAGATGCCCTTTGCTAGTGCTATCTCTGTACCAAATTTCGTTCCATTCGGTTTCACTGTGTTTGAATTAATAGGGAGAATCGATTTTGACACAAAGATGGCCGCCATCCGCAAACTATGAGGCGAATGACCTATTAGATCGGTCAAAGGATGCTCCCTCCATAAAGGTATGTAGTTGCAAAATTTGGTAGAGATCGGATGATTAGGTTAATCGTAATTTGATTTAAGCTTTGAACATTCGTGTGGCCGCCATTACGTTTCAGTCAAGATGGTGGTGATATAAAACATGACACTGAGGTGCCCTTTGCTAGTGCTACCTCTGTACCAAATTTCGTTCCATTCGGTTCCACCGTGTTCGAATTAATAGGGGGAATCAATTTTGACATAAAGATGGCCGCCACCCGCAAACTATTAGGCTAATAACCTATTAGATTGGTCAAAGGATGCTCCCTCCATAAAGGTATGTAGTTGCAAAATTTGGTAGAGATCGGATGATTAGGTTAATCGTAATTTGATTTAAGCTTTGAACATTCGTGTGGCCGCCATTACGTTTCTGTCAAGATGGCGGCGATATAAAACATGACACTGAGGTGCCCTTTGCTAGTGCTACCTCTGTACCAAATTTCGTTCCATTTGGTTTCACCGTGTTTGAATTAATTGGGGGAATTGATTTTCATATAAAGATGGCCGCCATCCGCAAACTATTAGGCTAATGACCTAGTTATTTGGTCACAGGATGCTTCCTCTATAAAGGTATGTTGTTGCAAAATTTGGTAGAGATCGGATGATTAGGTTAATCGTAATTTGATTTAAGCTTTGAACATTTGTGTGGCCGCCATTACGTTTCCGTCAAGATGGCGGCGATATAAAACGTGACACTGAGGTGCCTTTTGTTAGTACTACGTCTGTACCAAATTTCGTTCCATTCGGTTGCACCGTGTTCGAATTAATAGGGGGAATCGATTTTCACACAAAGATGGCCGCCATCCGCAAACTATTACACTGATGACTTATTAGTTTGGTCAAAGGATGCTCCCCCTATAAAGGTATGTTGTTGCAAAATTTGGTAGAGATCGGATGATTAGGTTAGTCGTAATTTGATTTAAGCTTTGAACATTTGTGTGGCCGCCATTACGTTTCCGTCAAGATGGCGGCGATATAATACATGACACTGAGGTGTCCTTTGCTAGTGCTACCTTTGTACCAAATTTCGTTCAATTCGCATTCACCGTGTTCGAATTGATAGGCGGGACAGACATTCAGAGTACACACACTCACACACACACACACAGACACACAGACACACACACACACACACACAGACTCACACACACACATACACACACACAGACAGACACACTTTTTTCGCCCTGTGTTGATCTCATAAGTCTACTTTCATTTTTTGTAAAAATCGAAAGTAGGCTAATAGTGTGGCTCAAGATAGTGCTGTGTTTGTTAAAGAGCATTTATTATCTCCTGAAAAAGACATGTTAGGACAGTCGTTAACGTCTAAGAAACCTCTAACACTATCAAAGACAACACAAACTATGCCAAAGGTTGTTGCATTGCAAGATGAACTAAAAGGATTAGATAGTAATAGTGATGATAATTATATTGATGATGATAACCATGATGATGATGATGATTGTGATGATGATGATGATGATGATGATAATGGTTTACACCCAAAAAAATCATTTGTTAAATTTGTTTACTGGAACAATCCCAGTAAGCTAATCCAGCGGCTTCAGTACTTGCATACCTGTAAACAGGCTGGTCATACTAAATATGAGGAAGAACTTTTGGATATAGAAAATGAGCTTCGTGATGCTAAAATTATAGTGAAATGAATCCATGTAACCGCTTAAACTATTTCTTAACAATACATGTAATATTTTCTATCACTTTGCTACCACTTTGCTACCACTTTTCTAGTTTGCTACCACTTTTCTACCACTTTGCTACCACTTTTCTACTACTTTTCTGCCACTTTTCTACCACTTTTCTAGTTTGCTACCACTTTTCTACCACTTTGCTACCACTTTTCTACTACTTTTCTGCCACTTTTCTACCACTTTTCTACCACTTTGCTACCATTTTGCTACCACTTTTCTACCACTATGTTACCAATTGTCTACCACTTGTCTACCACTTTGCTACCACGTTTCTACCACGTTTCTATCACTTTTAACTGTACATATTAAATATAAAAGCCAACGCTAAATAATTCTATTACCAGAAGAGAGATAACCTTTGTAGTGTGCAAATCAAACTAACAGGTTAGTTACTACTATGGAACTTACTACAACTAACCGAGGTAAACTACATGTACTCTATAAAGGCTACTCTTATAACTATAGACGACAAAATGTAAAAGGAATAATATTCTGGCGATGCTCAAAACAGAGGTCAACAAGATGTCGGGGCAATATGAAAAGTAGAAATGGTGTGGTTTTAAGTGTGAGTGATCATCAATGTAGTGCTCCGGACAAAACACTGATGGTGTTGGCAAAAAATCATCAGAATGCTAATAAGTTAGTACAAGAGAAAGATGTTGCTACTCAAAATAGTTCATTGTTTGTTGAGCAACGTTTAACCCCTGTTATAAAAGTTATGTTGTATCCATCTTCCACGCCTCAAGAGTCATCAACATCACAGACTATGCAAGAGGTAGTGTTGTTGTTGTTTTAAGGGGCTGAACTACAAAGTCATCTGCCTTGATATGCAAGTGGATCGAAAAGGACTAGATAGTAATAGACAAAAGAGAGTTGTAGTTTGTATATCACTATTGTACAAGTACTTATATTAAATAAATAAAAATAGTGTATGGGTATTGTCTGTTTTTCTTAATTGCTATCCCTATGTCCCACTATTAATACAATTGTTAACCATCAACAGTCTCTGACTATGTTCGCAAAGAGAGTGACCTTAAACAATACACTCAATCTATGGTTTGTGTACCGAGTACACAATAATACAGTGTGGTCAAGCCATGTTGAGGCAATAGTTATATCAGGTAAGGGAATCGAACCCTTGCTTTCTTGTACAGAAAATTTGAACTTAAGTCAAACACCATAACCAGTTACTAATTTAATTATTTTTGTGGACTTGAATGTTTATAAAACTTTTTCCAGTATACATTGACTAAACCACTTGTTTGTTTTGAAATATAGATTTTGTTTTGTTTGACCATAACATTGCAGTTATGAGTCTTGTGAACTGGGTGTTTAATATAGGGTTAAAGGCATTTTAAAATAATTTTAGAAAAGCTCTTAGGAATCGTGTCATGAGTTTTAGTAATGCATTACTGTTCGTTGACTAACATTTACCGTTACACAACATTATTTTGGTGAGCTCTACATGTTGTTGTTTGAGTCGTCAGTCTTTTTACTGGTTTGATGCAGACCTCCATGCCTCCCTGCCCCGAGCGAAACGACTCATCTCTATATAACTACCACACCCTACATTCAAGGCTATCTGTTTAACATATTATAACCTTGGATCTCCCCTACAAGCTCATGGGTTCAATTCCTAGATTTAACACAAATTTTAAAAGTGGTATGACAACTAAAACTAGTCGACTCAGTCTCGAGTGGTCCAAATAAGTAGAGAGGGTTTGATTCACACCTCAACCATAGGGCACCATGTTCTTTTTTTTATTTTTAATTATGATAGCCATTTGTTCAATTTCACATTTCACACATTGCAATTTGTCAATTTTCCATTTGCATTTTTTAAAATGACAGTTTGATGTTTTTCAATTTCATGATATGGAAACATGGATTTTTCCATTTTCATATTTACACATTTGTCAATTTCCCATTTGCATGTATTTTCTTAAATGTCCGTTTAAGGTTTTTAAATTTTGTCTATATGGGAACATGGATTTTCCATTTTGCTGTTTACAAAATTTTATATATTTATTTTGTGTATGTTAAAAAACGATATTTCCAAAACAAGATTTTTTAATTTTTCATTTTATGATTTTGTAAATGATCTTAATGTGAGTGCTTGACCATGGCAATAATACAGTCTATCTATGTGTTAGTGGAACCATAGAGGCTTATTACTACTGCAAGTAAGAATGTTTTACAAAATAACGACTATCTACCACTGCATTTGAAAAACAAAACGATTGAAAAAATCTATTTTTCATTCATATATAAGTGCTAATTCTCCCTCTCCCCACCATACCTCACCGTATTTTCTCTGGTCAAACAACCAATGCTACCCACACACACACAAGCTTTCTATGTACCTCTCTCTATATATATGTTTTCTCTTGTCCACAAGATAAAAATTATGGTTGCTGGATTGTATCCTGCACTGTTTATGCGACATACCTTTGCCAGTTCATAAAACCGTTAGGTATTTCTCTACACATAGCGATTTTACCACTGCTCTACCTACACTTTTTGCTTGTTTGGCTTTCTTACAGTCTAGTATGTGATAGGAAGCATTAACTGGATGTCAAACCCAGTCCACGTTTGTATTTGTAATCTAAGTAATAATTTGAAAAGTGACAAGTGTAATCAGTTTTAAACATTATCTCTGCTTTTATTTGTTTGTTTATGACATGCATATTAACCTAAAATCAAACCCCAGTCTACCTTAGTGAAAGGCTAACAGTTTAACCACTGCGTCACCATAACCTTTTTTCTTAGTTTGATTCGTTCTAGGCCTTAGAGCTAGAAATCGAGTTAAGATCTCCAGTGAAAGAGGCACATGTGCTCACCACTATAGCACGTAATGTTTAGCTGGTAACATTAGACAACCGAAAATGATTGTATTTCTGTTAGCCAAGCATTTCTGTCATTTACCTACTGTGTGAGCTCTGCCAGCAAGACAGTTTAGTTTAGAACAAGTGTGTGTGAGTGTGTGTATAGATTATTAGCCTCAGGTATTTAAAGCTTGTTGTGTGTAGCGACCATCTTGTCCCAGTAACCATTGAGCAAGTCTTAACAGTCAACCCATAAAAACTGCATAGGATAGTTGTGTGTGGTTCATGTACTTGGGTGTGTGGATTAGCACCATGCTCTAGCTTTACCTTACCCTCTATAGGTAGAGCGTTATCCCTTTCCTTTTTGACATTACCAATGACCACATTCACTCACAAGTTTTACACTTAAACCCTTGGCTTGTTTTCGATTAGGTTTGGTTCGGTTTGGTTGGGTTTGATTCAGCTTGGTTCAGTTTAGTTCAATGTAGTCACTATTTTGTTTCTTTAGCTATCCTCTTTAACCAATCAATTAAAGATAGTCTACTCTTAATTCTTGAATCAATAAATCAGATTTTGAGTACACCGTTTGTCATTTATTAACCCATGCCTGCAACCTATACTCTCTCTTACTACAGTCTGATCTGAAAACAAGTTCCAATAGTGAAAGACTTGTCAGTCACCATACATGTAGCCTACACTAATTCTTTCTCTACCTAGCTATGTTCCATCACTCACGGTAAAGATCCCACATGTCCGTATTCAATTATTAATTTATAAAATCTCAGGTCAATGACCTTAACGTTTTGGATATTTTAGGTAAATTCATTGGCCATGGGAATGGGTTGACCATTATAAGTCTAAATCTATTTTTTACAGATTTAATACATTGATTTATCCTTGTTCTATATATTAACAGGATATCACAGAAAATAAGTATTATAATACTTGTGTTCACAGACACAAAAGTCTTCATTTTAGTATTATATTCTTGAATGGGTTTTAAATCTAACTTCATTCCTTTCACATCGAGGTGGGATGAATGGAAATTTATTTCGGTCTTAACGTATGGATCACTTGGAGTTGTCAGGAGTGGAAACAGGTGCACATACTTTGTAGGTTGCTGTTGCAAAGTTATGCCCTTACTTGTAATAGGGCAAGACTCATTTGAGTAGATAACATATGATCCTGCTAATTTTATAGTTCTCTGAGATTCTGGGCTGGTTTGCAAGATTATTTGAGGAATTTTGCTAGAGAAAAGGCTATGCTTCTTATTTAGTGGTTGAAATAGTTGTACCTCGTTTTTTTACAGTGGCAAATTGACATCTGGTAGTGTCCGTTAAATTACATGAAGTTATTCTAGTATTAAGAGTATACATGCGTAATATTGAGTAATTTTTATACAAGGTGCGTTAGACCATCTTAAGGTAGGTCCTTGCAAGTAATATTTTTCCGGAGGGATTAATATTAGATTATTGCTAGGTACAGGAGAAATTTTATACAATGTATAAGTTTTAGCATCAGTGATTGGTATATACACACATCAAAAAAAGTTTTGCATCACCTCGGTTCCAAGAGTTCCGGAACCTTTAAATACAAAGGGAATAGAGATCAACACAAACAACATTTCAGCTCGTTTTATTGCTCATGAGACCCACACATTGCATGTTGTACCATCATACAGCTAGACTTTCAGCATTTGTGGTCCAGATTGCAGTACACACCACTACCTCTAATACCCAGTAGCACGTCCTCTTGCATTGATGCATGCCTGTATTCGTCATGGCATACTATCCACAAGTTCATCAAGACACTGTTGGTCCAAATTGTCCCACTCCTCAACGACAATTCGGCGTAAATCTCTCAGAGTGGTTGGTGGTTCAAGACGTCCATAAACAGCCCTTTTCAACATATCCCAGGCATGTTCGATAGGGTTCATGTCTGGCGAACATGCTGGCCACTGTAGTCGAGCGATGTCGTTATCTTGAAGGAACGCATTCACAAGATGTGCACGATGAGGTCGAGAATTGTCGTCCATGAAGACAAATGCCTCTCCAATATTCTGCCGATATGGGTGCACTATGGGTCGGAGGATGCCATTCAGGTATCGTAAAGCCGTTTTGGAGCCTTCCATGACCACCAGTGGCGTACGTCGGCCCCACATAATGCCACCCCAAAACATCAGGGAACCACCACCTTGCTGCACTCGCTGGACAGTGTGTCTAAGACGTTCAGCCTGACCAGGGTGCCTCCAAACACGTCTCCGACGATTGTCTGGTTGAAGGCATATGCGACACTCATCGGTGAAGAGAACGTGATGCCAATTCTGTGGGGTCCATTCAGCATGTTGTTGGGCCCATCTGTACCGCGCTGCATGGTGTCGGGGTTGCAAAGCTGGACCTCGCCATGGACGTCGGGAGTGAAGTTGCGCATCATGCAGCCTATTGCGCACAGTTTGAGTTGAAACACGACGTCATGTGACTGAACGAAACGCATTATTCAACATGGTGGCAATCCGTAAGTAGCGGTCATCCACTACAGTAGTAGCCCTTGGGCGGCCTGAGCGAGGCCTGTCATCGACAGTTCCTGTATCTCTGTACCTCCTCCATGTCCGAACAACATCGCTTTGGTTCACTCTGAGACGCCTGGAAACTTCCCTTGTTGAGAGCCCTTCTTGACACAAAGTAACAATGCGGACGCGATCGAACTGCGGTATTGACCTTCTAGGCATGGTAGAACTACAGACAACATGAGCAGCGTACCTTCGTCCTGGTGGAATGACTGGAACTGATCGGCTGTCGTACCCCCTCCGTCTAATAGGCCCTGCTCATGCATGGTTGTTTACATCTTTGAGTAGTTTTAGTGACATCTATGAACAGTCAAAGGGACTGTATCTTTGATACAATATACACAGTCAACGTCTATATGCCGGAGATCTGGGAACCGAGGTGATGCAAAACTTTTTTTGATGTGTGTATAATATTACAACAATTTCTTGGTTCATCATGAGAACTTGCGTTTTTGACAGTTTAAGTTTCTCAAATTGATGATACTGGTCAGTATGAATTATAGTTTCTGTTGGGTAGATTGGTTGTAAATGTTTTACAACATTTGTTAAATCCTTTTGGGAAAACATCTTGATATTTGTCATTTCATTAAATGACAAGCAAATAGTATCTTGCATTACTTCTATGTTTTTATCTAATTTGTTCGTACACAAGAGCACATATTGCTGATGTTCCAGAAGGTTAATCTTGAAGTCTTCTTCTTGTAAAATACCTTTAATTACCTTCATATTATAGTTTACATGGTTCATTTCATTATAGAACTTTTGAGCAATGGAGTTACTGAATGATACTAATTTATTAATATGTTTAATTTCTTTGGCGTTATTTTGTTTTAATGCTTTTAATTGTTCCTGTAGATTGTCTAGATCATCTTGGTCTAGATTGCCTGATATGAATTTAATTATACTACCTAAACCATTTATAAGACCTCTCTTACTTCTAGGTGTAGCAGGCAGCAACTTATTTAATTCCTTTTTTGTTTCTTTAATTGATTCTCTTAATTCTGATATTAGATAAGGAAAAGTATTATTGCTTCGTGATACGAGACTTGAGATAGTGTCTTGAATATTATTATAAGATTCTTTTAAACTCGTTAAATTGAAATGAAACATGAACCGGTGATAATCGTTAATTATTAAGGCTGGTCCTAATGAGTCGGCATAGAATCCTTGTGTCTGGATGGGCTGTGTGATGATGGTGCCATATCCAGGGAGGAATCTGGAATAAGAAATTTTCTTTTTGGTTTAATGTCCCGAAAATTCCTTAGATGAGTTTTACCGTTTCTAATTTTACAGTATACCCTGTTTTCTTCAATTTTGGTAATGATACCTTCGTTGTACAGGTTTCTTTATTTCTTGTTTCTGGTGAGGGGATCTAATACGTAGACAGTTTCATTAATTTGGTAATTATGATTGAAAGTGTCGGTGTTCGGTTTAGTATGACTCTCTTTTACAATTTTCAACTGATTTCCTTGTCTTTCAAAGTATTCATTGATTTTGGGACATGGCGAGAAAACGTGGTCTAAAGCCTTATAGTATGGTCCGTATAGAACGTTGAAAGGAGGTTGTTTAGTAGTGGAATGGATTGAAGAATTGTAATTCGTGATTATGGTGGTCACGAGCTCTGAGAGCGGAGTGAACTTATCGTGATCTCTGGAGATACGAAGTTTCTCTAGAAGGGTCGAATTCAGTCTTTCTACTGGAGAATTAGATGAAGAATTCAAAGGGGTAGTAGCGTGATATTCGATGTTCGTGGCTTTACAATATTCTTTTATGACATTGTTTTCGAACTCTCCTCCTTGGTCATGTGTGATTTTCCTTGGGAATCCATGGTGGGAAAAGTAAACTTGTAATTGGCTTAGTGTGGCCAGACCTGTACCATTTGGTAAAATGTAAGCTTGTCCATACTTTGAGAAAATGTAAATTATAGTTAATATGAGACTTTGCTCGAAGTGAAACGTGTCGATGTGAATTTGAGAGAAAGGGTGATCGGCGGTGATGGGAACTTGGTTCGATACCTCGTTAGGGTGTCTCTCGTATTTGTTTCTCTGACAGAGGTTACATTGATTGATGACTGTCCTAATTTGTTCTCTTAAATGAGGCCAGTAGTATTTGGTCTTAAGATGTTCGTAAGTTTCTACTATACCATTGTGGTTTTCAGAATGATAGTGTGAAATCAGCTGTCTCTGAGTTTCGGGGCTTTCAATGTCTTCCAAGAATTTGGATGACCTGATAATGATTAGTTCAGAAGTAAATAGCTTCTGGCATGCCCTGATGAATGGGATCTCGAGAGTGATATCGTCAAAATAAGTAGCGTACTTGTTTGAGTTTACTATTATTTTGAGGAGGTGATTTGCTAAATCTTCCTGAAGATTCTTCTTTGTGACAATCATTATGTGTCTGGTACATTTTTAAACAGGTTTTGTTTAAGTACCTTGGGATAATTACCATATTTTACAATAATCTGATTGCGGTTTTGGTTTAAGTTCCGTTCAGATATTTTCAATGTGAATATGGGGTCTGCTTGGTTTGAATGGACAGTTTCATTATCCATATCATTTTGGTAGGTGTTATCTCCGGGGATGGCAATGATTGAAGCTGCTTCATCAGCCATGTTGATTTCTACTCTAGAGAGTGCGTCTGCGACATAGTTAGTTTTGCCTTTGACGTAATCAGACTCTCCTGGATTTGTGTGGGGATATTCTTGAATGTTACCGTGTGTAATGGAATTTATTTCCATTGGCTCAACTAAAATTGGTTCCTTAAACTCGTGTTTTAGTTGTCTCTCTGTGGGCTGTATGGCTTGGTGAGTTTTGGCATCTAAGAGATACATTTCACCATATTTAAAATTCAGAACATACTCTTCTTCTTTTTCGATATTGACGGGAATCGCAGTGTTAGCTGTATCTATCGTGGGTTGAAAATGATTCACTTGATTATGTGAAGAATGAAAGTGAAACGGTATGTCTGTGCTGTTGAGAGTGACTAGGTTCGAGGCGTAGTCAATCTTTGCGTCTAATTGAGCGAAATCTGCGCTACCTAAATTATTTAAGTCTTCGATTTTGATGGCTGGGCCAAGCGAAAATCCTGAGACTGTTCCTCTGTATCGTACTCATATTCATAGTACTGAGTGTCGTACTCTTTCGGGTAGTTTTGTATGTTGTACTCATCTACATACTCTAGTGATTGCTGTATGGGACCTGAAGCTTCCTGTTCGATGTCATCTGAAGGTTCTAAGTGAGCATTCAGATTACCTCTAATGGTTGAAACACCGGACATCGGCTGTGGAAATCTTTGCTGGTTAGTGGCTGTGAAACGTCGGCCAATATTATTGGGAGTTGGGTAAGGACGATTCATGGAGTTTGGTGGCTTGAAAGGCTGAGTGTTCGGAGCTTGAGCATGTCCGAAAATTGGTTGTGGTTTATCTTTAAAGAAGGGCCTGTGGGTTTGATTTTGCATGAAAGGTTGGTTAAATGGGTTCCTTGGTGGAGCGGGGTTAAAATTCGAGAATGGATTGTGTGCTGAGTGGCCTAGTGGTCGAGCTGTTGGAAACTTGCTAGGAGGTAGTTTTCCTCTTAGTTGGTCCATGTAATCTTCATGGGCACGATCGTTATCATAAGACCTGCATAACCTGAGACAATGATTCAGGTCTGTAATCTGTGCATATCTTAAGTATGAACGGTAGGGTTCCAACACTCCTGCTTTAAATGTATTTAGGCTTAACTCTTCAAGTTCTCTTAATTTCAATTCCAAAATTTGATTTTGGTAATTGAGTTTGCATAAGCTTTTGCATTGCAAAGCCAATCCTTCCAATTTATCATGGTAGTCATTGTATGATTCGTTTCTTTTCTGGTAGCAATTAGAGATCTCCTGGATGAGAAGTCTCTCGTCTTTGACGTTACCGTATTTTCTTATGAGTTTATCTTTAAATTTGTCATAAGTACTGTTGGCTTCTAAGTCAAGAATGCTACATGCTTCACCTTTTAGTTTTGACTTTATGACGTTAAATAGGAAGTCATTTATTAATACTGAGTTTGTAGCTGTCGCTATTCTCTTATGAGTGTTTAGAAACGATTCTGTTCTTGCTAAGAAATAGTCAAGACTGCAAGAATTAGTGCCGTTAAATTCAGACAAAAGCTGTATCTGAGCATATTCGAATTTGGAAAGTAACTCGGTTTCAGGCATCTTGTTTGAATTTATAAAGACGGTTTTCAAAATTTTTTATAATAAATATTTAATTTGCTAGATTAAATTTTGTAACAGTGGTTACTTTTAAAAGTTAATTACTTACTTATAAGTGTTAATTATTAATCAAAATATATATGAAAGAGCCCCGGTTAGGTTTTCACAATAAAGTAAATAACTTATTATTATTAATGATCAAAATATATGTGAAAGAGCCCCGGTTAGGTTTTCACAATAAAGGAAATAAGTTATTATTATTATTAATCTAAAATTAATGATATGTGGATATCTCGTTTAGATTCTCCACAATATGAACTAGTTAAATGATAAAATTAATGATATGTCTTCTGAAATGAGAATGTTGATTTATGATGATAATAAATATTCAATTATTTTATTAATTCCTCTAATAGTGACAAGCGAAAGACCAGTATGGGCTGCACTAACTCACTTTTGTTAGGAAATGATATAACTTTATTATTATTGTTTTGTTTTAATTGTTTAGTTACAATATTAATTCAAAAGTAAATAAAGAGTGTAAGGTCTGCTAATTAGAGCCCACTAAATTATTTCCTCTTGAAAGTCATGAATATTTATTATTAAGTATTTATTGTTTGTTTTACGTTTATTAATTTTAATTCAAATCGAAATGACAAGGCAAACTCTACTAGTTAAAGTTAACTGTAATTTGTTTTCGTTTGAAAGGGAAAGAATGTATTATTTAGGTTTTATTATTATTATTGTTGCTCTCCCAATTTGTCACTTGAAATATTGAACCATGCTTTACTAATAATACTCTAGTTCACAAATAAGGTATTATTTGGAGTTTGACTTACAGACAAGAAAAGATGATCAGTGCTGGCTGCATCCTCTTGGAACTGCGGAGTCGGTTGGTTCTCTTGTCGTTGTGTGGTTGGAAAGCGCTTCTGGAGCGTTGTCGGCACGTACGGCGATGGCGTTCGGTTGTTGCGAAAGGCGTTAGTTGGAAAGTTGTCGGCTAACTTCCTTCCTTCCGTTAAGTTAGCAAAGTTGGTTGTGGACGAAAGGCGTCTCTTGGTACGTTGTCAGTTCCACTTCTAACTTGCTTCCTTCAAGCTGGAGAAGTCGTTTGTGGACGAAATGCCTCCGTGTGAGGTTGTCAGTACCACTCCTGGCTTGCTGGCTGATTCATAGAAACGATGACTGCATCTAGTACTGAAGATAGGTACCTTGGTGTCGCTAGTATAGTGACGAAAGGCCTCCTTGTGAGGTTTGTCAGAACACTGTACCAACTTACTCGTAGATTATCTGGCAAGGATAATCGTAACCTATCCCGGACGGGCCCCCAGTTAAGTTTGTCGCTTAACAGTCTTCTTTAGTGATGTACTAAGAAGTTGTCGCTACTGCTAATTCAGTAGGTCTCGTGGTTCTTACTTCTGATGAGTAGTATCTGCTTTCTATGAATGAGAACTCGTTGGTTAGTTTGTAGAAGTATTTATTAATCTTTGACAATCCAATATATACAAGTTAACACCAGACAGTCAACCTGTTTAGTCGCTGCTGTAACTGGAAGAGAGCTGTGCTCCTCAGCGCAGGACTTTTATACAGTTCCCTTCACAAGGGAGAGGGCAATGTGCGTCATACAGGATATTGATTCATGGTTCCGATAACAGGAATTCCATGAAACGAACACTCATAGTTAGTGGGGTAAACATATCGAGATATACAGAATGACAGATACACACGGCTTGCTATTCCATCTCTAGTAATAATAATCATAAGTCTTAGTTTAGAATGGGGTCTGGAGTTCGACCCTAGACGGAATACTGAATGTAGTGGTCTCTGTATCTACCTTAACGAACGGAGAGAAAGAACACATCGAGACTTTTACGTATAATCCTTTTGGGAGAGGTGGTAATATTGTTATACAAGATGTAACCAATGAAGCCATTAGATCACTGTACTGTCGGAAAACCCTCAATGTGCAAGGTAATAGTGTAAAGCTCTCTTCAGATGATCGGCCAAAGTTCATTGATATTCCCTGTGGTGTGAAATATCAAGGGATAACTGGAAAAATCCTTAGCGCATTTCTTTCCCACATCAACGCAGTGCCAGAGTTTGTTGCAAATGAACTTTCCGAAAAACAAGATCCTTTTGAGAATTATTCTGTACATATTTAGTGTAACTATTCCGATGGTTATTACGCTAAACGTTTTGAAGTTATCTATCCTCATGACTTCGATGATCTCATGTTTGTTGTTCCCAAAAGCAGTCAAACACCTAAATACCAGAATTTGTTCCTACTGTTTGACTCATTGACATGGTCTCTTATAGCATGTAGCATACCGTTGCTGGCTATTTCCTTGTTTCTAATTCAGCTTGCTAACAGAACAGCTCCGAGGTTTTCCACCATTTTACTAAGCATCTTCTCAATTTTCCTCTCAGTTTCCCATCCTAATCTTCCACGTGTGTTGTCTGAAAGAATTATAATTGTTTTTTATACAGAGAGTTTAGTTTGTATGTAACGGAGACCCTCGCTTGCCCGCTCGCCCGCGTTGCGCGCCTGTCTCTCGCCAGGCACTTTGCCGTTATGCGGCACTGAGTTATTGAGTATAGGAATTTCTACTTAAATTTGTACATCAATGTGATCCTTGACCAATTTTTTGACGAACTGACTTACGGAGAGCGATTGTCAAATTACTTTCAACTAGATTCTGCTCACACTGCCGAAGCAGCCATGACAGAATTGCGTCGCATTTTCGGTACGAGGATTATAAGTCGGAACGTGCGGCCCCCGGGAAGCCCAGACTTATCACCATGTGATTTTTATTTGTGGGGAACGCTTAAAAATAGTGTGTATGCGAGAAACCCTCACACTATAAATGAGCTTATAGTGTGAAATACAGTCAATCGATGCTGAGGAACTTCAGAGAGTAAATGCCAGTTTCATAAAAAGGTGCCAGCTATGTGTAGCAGTGAATGGCGAATATTTTCAGCACCAGCTGTGAACTAGGTAAGTACAAATTCCTATACTCAATGACTCAGTGCCGCGATGGCGCCGCATAACGGCAAAGTGCGTGGCGGGAGACAGGCTCGCGCCACGGGCGAGCGGGCAAGCGAGGGTCTCCGTTACATACGAACTAAACTCTCTGTATATTCTTCAGCCTCATCGTTACCAATGCGTTTCAAGGAACCCTTACAAGTATTCTGAGTTTCAACAAACTTTATCCTGATTTCGACACATTCAGAGATCTCAACGACTCAGGGCTCATGGTCGCCTATGCACCTGATAATGAAGACGAAATACAACCTTCTTTAGAAACTAATTTTCCAATGTTAATCGAAAAACTTTTTCCATTTACCGAAGACAGAACCTTGGATAAATACCTGGATGACATTTTGCTTTATAAAAATGTGTGCCTAGTTCTCTTTGAGCATGAAGTTAAAAAGATCAGCCTAATACAGGACGATTGGGAAAGCCACGTTCACATTATGGAGGCATTGGAGAAACATATTTCAGCCACGCTACTGCACCTCATTCTCCTCATATTGTTCCTTTTTCAGCCACTGTTCCCCTCACAAGAAAGATTGGACTCTACGACAAGCAGGATGAATTAGATTTGGAGAGTCAGAGTGTAGGTGATGGTGTAAGAATGACGAGGAACAGATCCCAGGGACCTGAACAGTTTACATTGGATCAACTTCAGACAGCCTTTTACTTGCTCTTACTGGGATATGTCGTCTGTGTGTTTGGTTTTGTGGTGGAGAACCTGACAGGCAGAACATATCGGTAACTCCTTGCATGTACACCATTTCTCGGAAGCAAATGTATTATTATTATTATCTATACAAATACAGTATATAAAAGTCTTGTGGTGTCTGTCTGTTACTAATTCACGCAAAAACTACTAAGACCATGTAGCTGAAATTTTGCATGAACATTATAATAAGGTGTTTTTTTTGTTGTCGTGTAGCCTCTTGAGAGGCCGAGTGCAGGTGTTTCTAGTCGACGCCCGTGGGCGACCTGCGCGTCGGGATGAGAGATGGAATAGATGAAGATGATTGAAACTGGGCAAGGATGTGGAAGGAAGCGGCCGTGGCCTGTCATAAGGTACTGTCCCAGCATTTGCCTGGTGTTGAAAATGGGAAACCACGGAAAACCATTACAAGGACAGCCGACGGTGGGGCTCGAACCCACGCGTCTACCGAGTCAGCAGAGAGCTTGGCCCCTTGACCTAACGCTAAAGCCCGCGTAGCCACTACTGTCGGTATTATAATAAGGTAAGACATGGAACTGTTGCCGTTTCAAAAGTTTCACTGTGTCAATATGGGGTTAAATAAAGTGGAGCATGTTACGTTCCATTTTAGTGACAGGCGCTGCCGCATCCCGTCCGACGAACAGGTACCCGTGGCAGAACAATTGGCCCCGCTTCTCGCTGTTAAATGTTCACCCTCGATTCACCGTTTATGTACTTAGGTTAGAGTTTTCGGACTGTAAAATACACCTCAAAACGAGAATGGAGAAATATTTCGAGCAGGCTTCGTATTACAGAATGATTCCTCAACACCAATACCAAAATTCACCAAATAATAGTACATTATGCAACGAGCCTATAATGGCAATAATTAAGACTCGAGTATGCATATAAAACGGGCGAAGCGAGTTTTATAATTTCCATACGAGTGTCTTAATTACCATTATAGGCGAGTCGCACACGACTGCTTATGTTCGACGATAAGTATAACTATATTATATGTTCTAACATAAATATTCATAAATATTTATCTGTCGAGAACCTTTCGGTTGAATTCTTCTTCTTGTGAATTGTGTGGACTCAGCATTTGCTCTCTACCCAATGACGAATCCAAAAGCTTTGAAACATTGCTTATCCTGAAGTAGCACCAACAGATAGCGCACAGGTACTATGTTGGATCATTTTGTTATTTTTGTCAAATAACAGAAAATAGGCTACTACAAACGCTTTAACATATAATGTATCGTATTGTCAACTAGTTATTCTTCAAATTCGATGAGTATAGAATTCATCGCAAGGCAAATCAATTGAGTGCCAAATAGAACAGTTATGACATCTGGCGGAAAAGTTTTGCATAACAAATCCATTTACTGAACAGAGAGCTGAATTATAATTTCCGTGGAACTAATGTCATATGCCTGCTTCCACCATGACGTTCTGGTGTGTTGATGTCAACAATAGCATTCACTCAAAGCGTCGGCGAAATCTTACGAATGTGTAGAAATTGGAGTTGCGGTTATTATGGTACAGTGCTATTTCATTTTCAGTATTGCCCAGTTTGTTTATGCATTGTAACTACAATGGTTGATCCAATATAGGCTACATTGTCTACTTTCAAATCATGTAATTCGTGTCCGACATGTTGGATTTTGAGTGCATGTGTGAAAGCTATCCTTACCTAATTGGTCAATGAATGAAAATATAGAGTTCTGATTGGTTGGAAAAACAGTGTTATAATGAAAAGTAGTACTTAAATGACCCCCATTATGATACAGTTTTCTGACATATAATATTTACGTATTGACATCGTTGAGCATAAATAATTAAACGTTTATCGTAAGTAAGACTGAGGAAATTACAGTTTACATAACCACGATTGGATCTGGTATTGAAGCCCAGTCCATCTAAAAATAACCAAAACTTCAGCCAATGAAATACTAATCTTTTGAATTTGTAATAATATTCATTCTTCTTTTCATTTTAAATATACTCCTCCTGTTAACTCCAATCTCTTAATAGGTATGTCCCCTATCAAGAGACGACTGAGTTATTTGCAAGTACAGGAGGTTATCAGAAGTGCCTCTTATTTACTTTGAGCAAAGGATTGGCACAGCCTCCTCCTCTGAAACCAGTCACAACCCCAACATAAGATGTACCCTCTGTTATTTTAAATTTCACTCAGGTTTACACACAATATTCATTTCCTTAGTACCACAATCACAAAATCTTGAAGACAAGATGACGCATGACCCCCAGAGTACGTTTATATAACAGGCCCCTCAACAATTTCCTCGTTGCGTCTCTTAGAATACAATAAAATTTACCACGTTGTAAAGCATTGTGATCAACCATCTTGTCATGACAGCTTTCTCAAACATAATGGAGACAGGTAAGCCGAGCGATACGAAGCACGCAAACCATACTTAATGAAATGATACAAGAAGATAATTCAGCTGTAACTAAACAAAATGTAGATATGTACTAACAGACATATACTTGTATTGATGCAGACAATAAGCCTGCTATTCATGTCGTAACCACATGAAACAAGCCGATAGCATACATCAGGACACGCAAAAACGCTGTACTAGTGTCACACTTGATGCGATTGAACCTTCCTCGCGTGTGGAACAAGTGAATAATTCGTGTGTTTGTGACATGTTAAGATAACAGGAATCTGAAATGTTCACGTATGTTTGGAACGAAATGATTATTTGTAGCAGGTTAGGATAACTGGAAACTTAAGAGATTCACGTAAGGTTGGAACGTACTGTTCCTTAGTAATAGGTCAGAGATAACAGGAAATTGAATAAACTGATGCAAGGCCGAATATTCCATAGAAGTGCCGCAAGCACTGCTCCCGTCTTAATTTGTTAAGGGTGGCTGCGTGGCTCAGCGGGTAACGTTCTCGCTTGCTGTGCCCAAGGTTGCAAGATCGATTCCGCGTACATTCAGCTGGTATTTGAGGGTGCGCAAATGAGAGGGAGCCGTGTCAATCGATTTACTGACACGTTAAAGGTACCCTTCGGGGCAAAATTCTGGTACCCCGGCGTCTCTAAAAGCCGCAGTAGTTAAGAGGGACGTAAGACAAATAATCTTATATATTAAAAGTTTTAAAAAATTTTCACCCTTTACTAAAACTGAAATATCTCGGGAAGTATTTGCGCTTCGACAACGTTTGTGTTTAAACAATTGTTGTCTTACAATGTAATGCCCGTCACGCATTATCGATTGATACCCACCTTACTTCATGATATCATTCGTGTATTAAAATAATTGCGAATATTACTTCCTTCAAGGTCTCACGAAAATAGAATCGAATGATTTGACGGACATATTGTCGCTAGGCGACAACGACTAACACTGTATCATGATATTCAACGCCACCCCAATAATAAAACTAACTTGATATTAACAGAGAGTTCCCTAATTACGTCATGATATCGTTAACTTCTACCTGTTCCAGTCGAGCGATGATTACAAAATGTATGTGTCTATGAATGGAGTTCATGGAGGTCATGTTGAGTTAGTTGTCGCTGCTCAAGTTTGCAAAATGGATATTTATTCGTGGATTACTACTGTCGTATGGAAGGTGACCGGTTAAAATATATACGTCATCCAAAAACGAAGTTTCGAGTTGATACATATGCCGGTTTAGCAGACGCCTTGCATGTACGAGCAGAAAATGAAAATCTCAGAGTCGGTCGTATTGTAGTTTTGCCATCTTCTTTTACAGATAGCCCAAGGAAAATATTGCGAAATTATTAGGATGCGATGGCGATAGTGAGGGAGTTTGGAAAGACAGATTTATTCATAACGTTCGCCTATAATGCAGGCTGGCCAGAAATACTTAACAACATTCATCTCTGGGAAACGGATAATAATAGGCCTGATTTTGAAGTGAGAGTTTTCCATTGCAAAGTAAAGGAATTTCTACGATTGATTAATGTTTAGGAAATTTTCGGTAAAAGCATATCTATCTACAGTGGAATTTCAAAAACAAGGTCTCGCGCACATCCATTTACTATTAACATTAACGGAAGATTGTAGCTTCGAGAAATTTCTGACATTGACAGTGTGGTGTCAGACGAAATACCAGATCTCGAGGATGAAGCGCTATACGAGTTAGTAAGGCGTCATAAGGTACATGGTCCTCGCGGATCTTTGAATCCTTCTTCAGTCTGTATAAAAGATGGCGTATGTAAGAAAGATTTCCCTAAACAGTTACAGCAAGAGACCAAAGATAATGCCAATGGTTATCCTTCGTATAGGAGAAGAAATAATGGACGGATTATCATAAAAACCATTAGAGGCATTGACATTGAAATCGATAGTCGATTCATTGTTCCCTACAATCCATTTCTTTTACTTTACTTGCAAGTTCATATTAATGTTGAAATATGCTGAAGTATTCGGAGTGTTAAATACATCCACAAGTATCTTATACATTAAAATCCACAAGTATGTGTATAAAGGTCATGACTGCTGCATTGTTAAATATGTCCTGAAGGCGAAACTGTGAACTACGATGAAATTACTTCTTTCCTAAATGCTATATAGGCCTATGTTGGTCCAACAGAAGCCGCATTCGGGATATTTTCATTTCACATGCATGAACAGTCACATTCTATCATGCGATTACCAGTTCACTTGCAAAACTTGCAAAATATCTTTTTTTAATGATAACGCTCCTGATATTTTACTTCAAGCACAGTTGCGCAACACGGAATTACAAGCGTGTTTCAAGTTGAATCAAGATTCGCAAGCCAGAAGTCCGTATATGTATCCTGAAACTCCAGTACATTACGTCTGGAATAAGAGCAACTGCCAGTGGCAAAAAAGAAAAAAATGTTTCAAAAACTAAAGGCAGATTGTATAATGTTTCGCCTAAAGAAAGAGAAAGGTATTATTTACGCCTGTTATTGCTTCACGTCATAGCTGCTATCAGCTTCCAGGATCTACGAACATAGAAAGCAGTTGTGTATTCTACTTTTAAAGAAACAGCTAAGGATCGAGGTTTGCTGATTGACGATTCTCAAAGGCAGCGTTGTTTGGCAGAAGCGTTACAATTTCAGATGCATTCTCAGTTACGACAACTGTTTTCTTACATATGTATCTTTCAGACCCCTTCAAATGTAAGATAGTTATGGGACATTTTCAAGAATTCATTATCAAAAGATTATCTGCAGTTTCACGAACCTAACATTGCATATCAGTTCACTCTTATGCATATTTCTAATACATTAAAGCTCCATGGTCTTCCCATTACTTCTCTCGAATTGCCAGCTATTATTGATAATTTCCCTCAGATAAATTTACCAATGAATTATCCAAAACTTAATGAGGATCAATTAAGTCGGATGATTAACCAAGCAAATGGAAACCAAACGGGTATAATTACAGAAATTTTGGGGTTAGTACAAAACAACAATGAAAGGATGAGTAATGCATATTTCATTGACGGTCCAGGGGGCACAGGGAAAACATTTCTTTACCAATGCTTGATTCACAGTTGCACAAATTGGGGGTTAAATGTAGTTTCTGTTGCATGGACTGGTATTGCAGCAATGTTACTACCTCAGGGGCGCACTGTACACAGCCAGTTCAAGTTACCTCTACATTTACATGAAAGTTCAGTATCAGGAATAAAAGTTAACAGCAAGGAAGCTTTTTATATTCGTTCAGCAAGCCCCTATGGCTAATAAGCACGCGTTGATGTGTGTAAATCGGTTGCTCAAGGACATCATGAATAACAACGTGCCTTTCGGAGGAAAAATTATCATCTTAGGTGAAGATTTTAGGCAGGTATTGCCTGTTGTGCCTCACGCATCTAAAGCAGCATCAGTCCAAATGTCAGTAAGGTTCTCTCCTTTGTGGCCATTATTCAAAATTTTTAAACTCAACAAAAATATGCGAGCCGATACAGATCAACATGGCTTTGCAAACTTCTTGATAAAAATTGGTAACGGTGAATACCCTCACATCGATGGAGAAAATTCAGAATTAGTCCCACGCTGAAAAATATTTCACGCTTTTCAAAAAATAGCGATTTTAGCACCTAAAAATGAGCATTGTAAAGAAATCAATGACAAAGTTTTAGACCTAATCCCAGGATCATCGAGAACTTACATCAGTGTGAATAATTTGATTACTGAAGATGAGAGTGAACTTCTACAATTCCCAATAGATATTTTAGACAGCATAGGCATAAGTGGATTGCCACGTCATATCCTTCGACTAAAAGAAGGCTCAATTGTGATTTTGTTGAGAAATATTAATGTTACCCAAGATCTGTTGAACGGTACTAGACTGTTGGTTTGGGAGATGCATGACAATTGCTTACACCTGGACATTATTACTGGCGTAAATGTTGGAAACAATGTCCTACTCCCTCGCCTTGACCTTACGCCATAAGATACTTCTATGCCATTTCACTTCAAAAGGAGGCAGTTTCCAGTACGTTTGGCTTTTTGTATAACTATCAATAAAGCTCAAGGTCAAACACTAGATCAAGTAGGCATTTATTAACCTCAACCGGTGTTTAGCCACGAATAACATTACTGTATGCCGCACTATCGCGAACAAAATCCTTTCATGACGTCAAAGTTCAAATAGAACCAAAAGGCAAGCGAACTGCAAATGTCGAATGGAAGGAAGTACTATTAGAATTTTGAAACTAAGGTTGCGGAGGAGCACAGACCTCAGCAAACGGGGCACAGATTAAATAACAATTATACAAGGACGTCCGTGTCCCTAATACGATAACTGTCCTGTGGTAATGGTAAAAAATAAATACTATTGTCCTTCATTGGTGATAACTTACATCCTGTTAATTCATTCCCTCAGTTCTATAACAAAGATATACTCAATCAAATTTACATCTTAATAAATATTAATTCCTTCTGTGTGAGTTATCTTTTCATTCCTCATCAATCGCCTTTACTTACTACTCTATCTGTATGGGTGGAGGCGATAGTTGTCTTTACAGAGATGTGCAAATTATTAGATTCGTTGTCAGTTCTCCAAAATTGCATTTTTACTTTTCACGGTTTAATGCACTAAGTATGTTTACAAGGCGATGAAATTACTTCAAATGTTTAACCAAGACTCCTAACTATATTTTCATTTAATAAACTCAAATTTAAATGATTTTTTAGAATTTCCACTAACAGAGGAGCCTTGCAAATGCAAAATGCCACACGTTTCGTTTTTATTACATCACTCTACTTTACGTGTGAATTTAGAGCGGAGGGATTTGGGGTCTTTTAACTGATGAACGCTATTGAACTATTCAAAGATTCATGAACTATGCATTGAAATCACCTGACTTAAATTCTAAAGTCAATGAAAATTTGAAAATGGACCCAGCTCAGATATCCCTCGGAATCCAATAATCTGAAAGTTTCCAGACGCAATTCCTTATGGGAAAAGGTGTAATTCCACGGGAGAGGAAACACTACTAAGTAGGACAACAAAAGAAGTTGGTCATTAAAATGATTTTGAATAAAAGTAATTATGACTAATTAAATTATTTATTTAATTCTATTAATTTTCACACCTCTATATGTTAACCAAGAGTTACATCTCTAAATTTTAATTTATACCATTGTTCATAAGTAGACAAAACACCAATTTGTACCGCTGTAGCCTTAAATTGTGTGGATATCTCTATCTACTTAGTATAAAACAAAGTTCCCAATTCTTGGATGTAATGGGTAATCTCGAGAGCAACTTGATGGATTTTGATGCGGTTTTCACCATTCTGTAAAGGATTTCTCGATGAAGGATTAGGTAGAAAAACATTAATTTATGACCAAAAGAAGCCGAGCATTTACGATTTCAGTGAATTTGGTTGATGAAAAACCTAACGTCCATGTGTCTTTTAAGCTTACACTGGGTAAACCGCTAAAAATATCAATATTCTCTGAGAATTGTTCAGCATGAAAAGTTCTGCAAGGAAGTCCGCGACATCTCCCACATCGACCACTGTAAGTGTTTTTACGTTTTCATTTCTTCCAGCAATCTCCATTCAGTGGAAATTTAAATTACTAGCTTCAGAGTGAGTTTACGAGCTTGCGAGCTACCTATCACCCTAGCGTCAGCCAGCATCAAACTGCCGAGTCGTGTCGAGTTAATTCTTAAGCGAAGAGTATAGCTTATGTGTTTGGAGTTAGCTGTTCACCTCGGTCTGACATCCGTGCGCCTTTTAAGCTTACGCAGGGTAAATAGTGGGACACACACACAGAGGACAGGCAGACACCCACACATTTGATCTCATAAGTCTGCTTCATCATTTACCCAAAAGCGACGGTACCGTAAATGTTTGTTCAGGTCACTAGCATGAAGACATGCAAATGCCATATGGACAGAAGTGCTGTAGGATTATTGAAGTGAATGCTGCGGAGCAGCACGGGTCTTCTAGTTAATATTAATACTGTATGTAAAATGTAAAACCGTTATGTGTAAATAGATGTGGTCTCAAGAGACTAAATTATATTGTACCTTAACTACATAATGAACTACCACCTGGATTGTCCAACGTGAACAGCAAACTAGCTATACATCGCATTAAAAATTATTCCCTAAATAAAAATAAATATATAACATAAACTTATTATTATAAATACTATAGTGATATAACAACTCTTATCACTTATTGACATAGTCTATTTGTGTTTTTAATTATTAGTTTCATTAATATTTTTCTCACTATCTAGTAATATGTTAAATCAATTTATATATTTGCCTACAGTATATTAGAAAGAAAAAATAATTAAACAAATGTTCAGGAAAGAATATATAGCCTAATTTCTCCTAAATGTGTGGGTATAGTTGTAACTCCTTGTCATTATCACCTATTTTTTTGCTCTTCGAAGTGCAAAATGGCACACAAGAGTATGACATACTGTATTTGAGCAGCGACGTTCAAACCATAGTTTATAATTTACCTCAGCATTTTACAATTCCATCAGCAATCACTCCAAACAACGTAGGAAATCAGTATATTAACACCGACAACTTCAATAATTGAAACTGGAACAAAACTTCGTTATTCTAAACGTATCTCTGGGAGAAACACAGTTGTTAAACCTACTGCACAGCCAATGTTAAATCGCGCCTATCCATGGGAGCGATTGCGCTCTATCGGCAACGAGAGGAATTCTTTCAATTACACCGTATGCATGGG
Source organism: Meconema thalassinum (assembly GCA_946902985.2). Taxonomy (NCBI): domain Eukaryota; kingdom Metazoa; phylum Arthropoda; class Insecta; order Orthoptera; family Tettigoniidae; genus Meconema; species Meconema thalassinum. The sequence continues at coordinate 57,960,202 of OX336390.1, forward strand.
TTCACTAACTGGGAATGTCAAGGCTGGTATAGAGCGCATCTCACATCTAGTAGGCCGTGGTTAGCACAGGCATATTTCACCTGGTTGCTAGAAGATGTCACTCGTGCAGATCCAGTGGCGAACAATGTTTTAATTAAATATAGTGTATATTTTCCATTGGACGATGGACAACATAACGCTCAATTTTATAACGTCTCAGTACTTAATCTTATATATAAAAGTGAAAGTCTGTATGTATGTGGGTATGTATGTGCGTGGGTCTGTTCCGTATACAAATCTACACCGTTCCACCAATCTCAACCAAATTTTGCATACGCATAATTTAGGACCCAGAAGGTACCGCTGGCTACATGAATTTTTGATAGTCTTTCTGATTCTTCTGATTTCGGCCCTTTTTCACTCAAGCACAGGCTAATCAAATCATAAAATATACTCATGAAGGAATGGCAAGGCAGGACGTTTCCATGGCAATAGTAGCTCAAGGCGAGACACGACCTACTGGATACGAGTTGCGTTCTCCTCTATCGGTATAGCAAATGAGGCTCTTTACATGAAATCCCGTTAGTTACTCAACTGCTCACACAGCACTGTCAACCGAGTTTAGCATAACAAAGACTTGACACTATCTTCTACTGTATATTTGTCAAATACCACTCACTCACTCATTCATTCATCACGAAATCTCAGAAACCACCGAACGGATTGGAATGAAATTTGGTATACAGCTTCCTCAACGGCCACAAATGCCCACTAAGAGAGGATTTTTGGATATTCAGGTTCTAAAGGGGGTTAAGGGGGTAGACCTGCATTTCATTGAATAGCAATATCTCCCGATTGGTATCATTGGGGGATGTCATACTCGACATATAAACTCATCATTAAAAATAAGCAGACACGTGTCTGAGGGTTTTTCGATGTGGTGTATATTATGAGGTGAAAGGGGTTAAAAGTGGATGTTGAAAGATTCCGAACGGAGCGTGTATCTCTTAAACGATATAGGCCAGGAGTTTGAAACTCAGCGGGAAAAAAATCAGCATAAAAATAGGTAGGCAATATATGTGTCTGACCGATTTTTCATAAATCCAATTTAAGGGGCCCATGGGGAGGGGTAAAATTCTGGGGAAAAAACAGGAAAGAAGGTGTCCTAACTGATTGACTGACTGACTCACTCATCAAACTCAGGGGGAAAAAACTGCTTTAAAGTAAGTAAATACATTTTCGACAGTTTTTTTGATCAATCAAATTGAAGGGGTTCATCGGGAGGGGTGAAATTCTGAAGAAAAAAAATGAAAGAAAATGTCCTGCCTTTTTACTCACTCATCATCGCCCAGCCAAAAATATTGAAGTTGGAAACATGGCATTTCGGGGCTATGTTCGTTGTATGTCAAAAACGTACACTAAGGGAGGATTTTTGGACATTCAGGTTCTAAAGGTGTCTTAAGGGGGATGTGGTGTATATTATGAGGTGAAAGGGGTGAAAAGTAGGGGTTGAAGGATTCCAAACGGAGAAATTTGAAACTCAGCGAAAAAAACAGCTTAAAAAGTAAGTAAATCGCTGTTCGACCGTTTTTTCATAAATTAATTTAAGGGGCCAATGGGGTGATGTGAAATTCTGGGGAGAAAAAGGAGAGAAAGTGTCCTAACTAACTCACTCACTCATCAAACTCAGGGGGAAAAGACAGCTTAAAAATAAGTTAATAGGTGTTCAAGCTTTTTTTCATCAATCCAATTTAAGGGGCACATGGGGAGGGGTGAAATTCTGGTAAAAATAATTGAAAGAAAATGTCCTGTCTGACTCACTCACTCATCACGCCCAGCGAAAACTATTAAAGTTGGAAACATGAAATTTTGGGAATATGTTCGCTGTATGTCGTTAAGGTCAACTAAGGAATGATTTCTGTTTATTCGGGTTTTAAAGAGGTGTTAAGGGGGTAAACGTGCATTTCATTGAATAACGATATCTCATGAGTTTTTTCTTTGGGGATGTGATATTCGGTATATAAACTAATCATTAAAAATAATCAGACATATATCTAAGGGTTTATCGATGTGGTGTATATTATGAGCTGAAAGGGGTGAAAATTGGGGGCTGAGGGATTCTTAACGGAGCGTGTATCTCTGTAACGACATAGGCGAGACGTTTGAAATTCGGCGGATAAAAACAGCTTAAAATACAAGTAAATAGGTGTTCGACCGTTTTTTTCATAAATCCAATTTAAGGGTCCCTTGGAGAGGGGTAAAATTCTGGGGGGGGGAAACAGGAAAGAAAGTGCCCTAACTGACTGACTAACTCACTCACCCATCAAACTCAGGGGGAAAACAGCTTTAAATAAGTAAATAGGTGTTCGACCATTTGTTTCATAAATCCAATTTAAGGGTTTCATGGGGAGGGGTGAAATTTTCAAAAATAAATGAAAAAAAATGTCCTCACTCACTCACTCACTCATCATCGCCCAGCCAAAATTATTGAAGTTAGAAACATGAAATTTTGGGGATATATTCGTTGTATGTCGAAAACGTCCACTAAGGGAAGAGTTTTGGATATTCAGGTTCTAAAGAGGTGTTAAGGGGGTAAACGTTCATTTCATTAAATAACAATATCTCACGAGTGGTTTCATTTGGGGATGTGATACTTGGCATATATACTAATCATTAAAGTAAGCTGACACATGTCTAATGGTTCTTAGATGTAGTGTATATTATGAGGTGAAAGGGATGAAAAGTGGGGGTTGAAAGATTCCTAGCGGAGCGTGTATCTCTTAAACGACATAGGCGAGGAGTTTGAAACTCGGAGGAAATCAATCAGTTTAAAAATAAATAAATAAATAAAATAAATAGGTGTTCGACCGTTTTTTCATAAATGCAGTTTAAGAGGCCTATGGAGAGGGGTGAAATTCTGTAAAAAAAACGTCCACTAAGGAAGGATATTTGGATGTTCACTCTCATCGACCAACCAAAACTATTAAAGTTAGAAGAATGATATTTTGGGGATATGTTTGTTGTGTGTCGAAAACGTCTACTAAGGAGGGATTTTTGGATATTCAGGTTCTAAAGGGGTGTTAACGGGGTTAAACCTGCATTTCATTGAATAACAATATGACATAACTATGACGCGAGCGAAGCGAGGCTAAAAATGAGATGGTGTGTGTCTGTGTTCTACTCAATCACGCAAGAACCACTGGTCCGATTTACATGAATTTTACATGGAAGTAGCTGATTTACCTGGTTAACATATAGGTTACTTTTGATTTCGATACTTTGCACTAATTAAAGATGGCGACCATTTTAGTGACGTCACTACACCCTTTGGTTTCAAACTTTCATATTTTCATTTCAAATAAAAAGCGAACGCTAAGAAATAGCAAACTTTTGATGGCATAGACTATACGAGGTTTAAAATTACATATACTATCCGAAAGGTATCTCCAACGGTTAGCGAGTAAAACCTAAATTTGTGCTATAAAACACGGTCAACTCCGAGCGGTGCAGTTGGACAAAATCTGCCATCCTTAATCTTCCTCTGCGCAGCACCTCGCCTATCCCCTGTTTTAACTGTCACCTTCACTTTTAATTTATTTACTGTATGACCCGCAGCGAAGCACGGGTACTTCAGCTAGTAAATAATAAATATAAAAAACAATTCAAGCAAAATAATATAACTCAAAGCATTACCACAGAGCCAAAAGCGTCCACCTAAGTATAATGTTATCAATCGATTTACATACAACGTTTTAGCAATTAATGACTTGGACTAAACGATTTCTTCACTGGAGTATATATTCATTATAATCCTTTTCATACAAAGATTATATTATTTCTATCAGCAGGCTATATTGCATACAACATACTTAAATTGGTGAAATACAGGTCAGAACGAGAGGTCACCTGCCATCTTGACTTGTAACCAAGACGGCTCAGTGATTTAAAGTCACTTCTGAAGTATAATTTTATAATATAGAATTTTAATTTTGAACGAGCAACGTCCCTTAGAACAGTTTAAACTATTCTCAGTTCAACAATCGGAACTGGTGCTTCCTAACTTATGTATTACTAGCTGAAGTACCCGTGCATCGCTACGCGTCATAAATAAATTAAAATGTGAAGGTGAGAGTTAAAACAGGTGATAGGCGAGGTGCTGCGCAGAGGGAGATTAAGGAAGGAACATTTTGTCCAACTACACCGCTCGGCGTTGACCGTGTTTTATAGCACAAATTTAGGTTTTACTCGCTAACCGTTGGAGATACTTTTCGGATAGAAAATGTAATTTTAAACCTTGTATAAGCCATCAAAAGTTTGCTATTTCTTAGTGTTCTCTTTTTATTTCAAATGGAAATATGAAAGTTTGAAACCAAAGGGTGTAGTGATGTCACTAAAATGGTCGCAATCTTTAAATAGTGCAAAGTATTGAAATCAAAAGTAACCTATATGTTAACCAGGTAAATCAGCTACTTCCATGTAAAATTCATGTAAATCGGACCAGTGGTACTTGCGTGATTGAGTAATACACAGACACAGACCATCTCATTTTTAGCCTCGCTTCGCTCGCGTCATAGTCGTGTCATATTGTTATTCAATGAAATACAGGTTTAACCCCGTTAACACCCCTTTAGAACCTGCATATCCAAAAATCCCTCCTTAGTAGACGTTTTCGACACACAACAAACATATCCCGAAAATATCATTCTCCTAACTTTAATAGTTTTGGTTGGTCGATGAGAGTGAACATCCAAAAATCCTTCCTTAGTGGACGTTTTTCTTCCAGAATTTCACCCCTCCCCATAGGCCCCTTAAATTGCATTTATGAAAAAAGGTCGAACACCTATTTATGTTATTTATTTATTTATTTATTTATTTATTTTTAGGCTGATTGATTTCCTCCGAGTTTCAAACTCCTCGCCTAAGTCGTTTAAGAGATACACGCTCCGTTAGGAATCCTTCAACCCCCACTTTTCATCCCTTTCACCTCACAATATACACTACATCGAAAAACCATTAGACATGTGTTAGCTTATTTTTAATGATTAGTATATATGCCAAGTATCACATCCCCACGTGAAACCACTCGTGAGGTATTGTTATTCAATGAAATGCACGTTTACCCCCTTAACACCTCTTTAGAACCTAAATATCCGAAACTCTTTCCTTAGGGGACGTTTTCGACATACAACGAATATATCCCAGAAATTTCATGTTTCTAACTTCAATAATTTTGGCTGGGTGATGATGAGTGTGTGAGTCAGTCAGGACATTATCTTTCATTTATTTTTGATAATTTCACCACTCCCCATGAACCCCTTAAATTGGATTTATGAAACAAAGGGTCGAACACCTATTTACTTATTTAAAGCTGTTTTCCCCCCTGAGTTTGATGAGTAAGTGAGTCAATCAGTTAGGACACTTTCTTTCCTGTTTTTTTTTTTCTTTCAGAAATTCACCCCTCTCCAAGGGCCCCTTAAATTGGAATTATGAAAAAAAAAAAAACGGTCGAACACCTAGTTTATTTGTATTTTATGCTGTTTATCCCGCCGAATTTCAAACTTCTCGCGTATGTCGTTTCAGAGATACACGCTCCGTTAAGAATCCCTCAACCCCCAATTTTCACCCCTTTCACCTCATAATATACACCACATCGATAAACCCTTAGACATATGTCTGATTATTTTTAAAGATTAGTTTATATACTGAATATCACATCCCCAAAGAAATAACTCATGAGACATCGTTATTCAATGAAATGCACGTTTACCCCCTTTAACACCTCTTTAAAACCCGAATAAACAAAAATCATTCCTTAGTTGACATTTTCGACATACAGCGAACATATTCCCAAAATTTCATGTTTCCAACTTTAATAGTATTCGCTGGGCGTGATGAGTGAGTGAGTCAGACAGGACATTTTCTGTCAATTATTTTTACCAGAATTTCACCCATCCCCATGGGCCCCTTAAATTGGTTTGATGAAAAAAACGCATGAACACCTATTAACTTAATTTTAAGCTGTCATTTTCCCCTTAGTTTGATGAGTGAGTGAGTTAGTCAGTCAGTTAGGACACTTTCTCTCCTTTCCCCCCCCTGAATTTCACCCCACCCCATTGGCCCCTTAAATTAATTTATTAAAATACGGTCGAACACCGATTTACTTACTTTTTAAGCTGATTTTTTTTCGCTGAGTTTCCAATTTCTCGCCTATGTCGTTTAAGAGATAGGCCTACACGCTCCGTTAGGAATCCTTCAACCTCCTCCACCCCCCCCCCCCCCCCACACTTTACACTCCTTTCACCTCACAATAATACACCACATCGAAAAACCCTTAGACACATGTCTGCTTATTTTTAATGATTAGTTTATATGACGAGTATCACATCCACAAATGAAACCACTCGTGTGATATTGTTATTCCATGAAATGCAGGTTTAATCCCCTTAAGATCCCTTTAGAAGCTGAATATCCAAAAATCCTCCCTTAGTGTATGGTTTTGACATACAACGAACATATCCCCGAAATGCCATGTTTCAACTTCAATATTTTTGGCTGGGCGATGATGAGTGAGTGAATGAGTCAGGACATTTTGTATCATTTTTTTTTTCTTCAGAATTTCACCCCTCCCCATGAACCTCTTCAATTTGATTGATCAAAAAATATGTCGAAAAGCTATTTACTTACTTTAAAGCAGTTTTTCCCCCTGAGTTTGATGAGTGAGTCAGTCAGTCAATCAGTTAGGACACTTTATTTCCTGTTTCTTTCTCCCCCCCCCCCCCTGAATTTCACCCCTCTCCATGGGTCCCTTAAATTGGATTAATAAGAAAACGGTCAAACATATATTTACTTATTTTCTATGCTGATTTTTTTCCGCTGAGTTTCAAATTCCTCGCCTATGTTTTTTAAGAGATACACGCTCCATTAGGAATCTTTCAATCCCTACTTTTCACCCCTTTCACCTCATAATATACACCACGGTGGGTGAGTGGATAGCGTGTCGGTCTACTAACCCCAAGATTGCAGGTTCGCCCCTGACCGTGGTAAGTTTTTTTTGAAAGGCGGCAAAAATACGATACGCATGTCATACGATGTTGGCATGTCAAAGAACCCATTTGAATTCAGTAGGCCGAGTTCATAATGGCAAAATTAATCTCGGGAGTTTCCGCCAGCACAAAGTTCCTCATTTCTCTACTAGAAAGCGCTATTGTGTTCAAGGAGATTAGATATCTAACATCTAACCTCCTTGACTTTCATAGTCAAGGAACTACGAAATTCGACATGCAAGCTACCCTCTGGGTGTCAAATAGCAAAGCTTGCACCAGGCATCCGAGGCCATACGATATTATTATTATTACCACATCGAAAAACCCTCAGACACGAGTCTTCTTACTTTTTAATTATGAGTTAATATGCCGTGTATCACATCCCCCAATGAAACCAATCGGGAGATATTGTTATTCAATGAAATGCAGGTTTAACCCCCTTATGACCCCTTTAGAACCTGAATATCCGAAAATCCTTCCTTAGTAGACGGTTTTGACATACAATGAACATATCCCCAAACTGTCATGTTTCTAACTTCAATAATTTTGGCTGGGCGATGATGAGTGAGTGAGTGAGCGAGTCAGTACATTTTCTTTCAATTTTCTGTTTTTCTGAATTTCACCCCTCCTCATGAACCACTTAAATTTGATTTATGAAAAAAAAACTGTCGAAAAGCTATTTACTTACTTTAAAGCAGTCTTTTCCCCCTGAGTTTGATGAGTGAGTCAGTCAGTCAACCAGTTAGGACACTTTCTATTCTGTTCCCCTCCCCCCAGAATTTCAGCCCTCCCCATGGGCCCCTTAAATTGGATTTATGAAAAAGCGGTCAAACTCATATTTACTTCTTTTTTATGTTGATTGTTTTCGCTGAGTTTCAGACTCCTCGCCTTTCTCCTCGGAGATACACGCTCCGTTAGGAATCTTTCAATCCCCAATTTTCACCCCCTTTCACCTCATAATATACACCACATCGAAAAACCCTCAGACACGTGTCTTCTTATTTTAATGATGAGTTTATATGCCGAGTATCACATCCCCCAATTAAACCAATCGGGAGATATTGCTATTCAATGAAATGCAGGTCTACTCCCTTAACACCCCTTTAGAACCTGAATATCTAATGATATTCCCTTAGTGGGCATTTGCGGCCCTTGAGGAAGCTGCATACCAAATTTCATTCCAATGCGTTCGGTGGTTTCTGAGATTTCGTGATGAATGAATGAGTGAGTGAGTGAGTGGTATTTGACAAATATATAGTAGATAGTGTCAAGTCTTTGTTATGCTAAACTCGGTTGGCAGTGCTGTGTGAGCAGTTGAGTAACTAACGGGATTTCAAGTAAAGATCCTCATTTTCTATATCGGTAGTGCAGAGCGCAACTCGAATCCAGTCGGCCGTGTCTCGACTTGAGCTATGTTGCCATGGAAATGATCTGCCTTGCCATTCCTTCAAGAGTACCGTATATTTTAAGATTTGATTAGTCTGTGCTTGAGTGCAAAAGGGCCGAAATCAGAAGAATGAGAAAGACTATCGAAAATTCATGTAGCCAGCGGTTCCTTCTGGGTCCTAAATTATGTGTATGTAAAATTTGGTTTAGATTGGTGGAACGGTGTAGATTTGTATACGGAACAGACAAACCCACCCACCCACATACATACAGACTTTCACTTTTATTTAAAATATAAAGCTTGCATAATTCAAACGGCTGCCATCCTGAAATGGTAAGGCTGATGACCTTGTAGTTTGGGCGCATGGCGCGTCCCATATGAAGGTAAGTTATGTTTGTTACCAAATTTGGAAAAGATCCGATGATTAGTTTGCTCATAATTTTACTTTACGTTTTGACCATTTGAGTGGCCACCATTTAGGTTTGCTAAAGATGGTGGCAATATAAAACATGAGACTGAGGTGCTCTTTGCTAGTGCTACCTCTGTACCAAATTTCGATCGATTCGATTTCGTCGTGTTTGAATTGATAGGGGGAGAGCACAGATATACACACTCACACAATGCAGTGCATTTGTACCAAACGGGATGCAAGTAGAGAAATATCGACCTTTGTGACTACACACGTTAGCTGGGCTGCATAAAACAATATGATTAGGGGCAGCTGATTCACCTGTTATATAAATAATTTACAAAAATCAAACAAAATTATCATCTATTTTGCATGCATTCATGGATTGAAATACAATCTATATATATATGTTGTAAACAATCTATATATATATATAAAGCTCAATGTTTGTCTGTCTGTCTGTTATTTATACAAATCTAGACTGTTTCATTGATCTGAACCAAAATTTGTATACGAAACCTTTGGAATCCGATAAGTAACACTGTCCACTTTACATTTCGAACAGACCACTCCATTCCCTGCATTTAGGCCAATTGGCACAAATCTACACCATTTCACCGATCTGAACCATAAACCCTTTGGAATCTTGCGAGTAACACTGTCTACATGAAATTTCGGACAGACCACTCCATTCCCTGCATTTAGGCCCTTTGTCACAAATATACACCGTTTCACCGATCTGAATCAAAATTTGTATACTTACCCTTTGGAACCCTGCTAGTAACTCTGTTTACATAAAATTTCGGACAGAACACTCAACTCCCTGCCCTATGGCAAAATCTACAGCGTTTCATCCATCTGAACCAAATTTTACATACTTACCCTTTGGAACCCGACACTGTCCACTTTAAATTTCGGACAGACCACTCCATTCCCTGCATTTAGGCCCTCTGGCACAAATCTATATCGTTTCATCGATCTGAACCAAGCGCAATGTACTTACCCTTTGGAACCGGACGAGTAACACTGTCTACTTGAAATTTCAAACAGACCACCCCATTCCCTGCATATAGGCCCTTTGGCACAAATCTACTCCGTTTGACCGATCTGAACCAAATTTGTATACTTACCCTTTGGAACCATGCGGGTAACACTGTCTACTTTAATTTTCGGAGAGACCACTCCATTCCCTGCATTTAGGCCCATTAGCACAAATCTACACCAATTGCACCAAATTTTACATACTTACCCTATGAAACCCTGCTGGGGGATATTTTGGACAACCCCCTCCATTCTCTACATTTAGAATAACAGACAAAATGAACTTGAAAACCACGTTTTAAGCCCCTAGAACCATTCATGTCCGAAGTAATATAACTGTAAGAATAATTTATTAAGTCTATTGTGTGCTAGCAATGTGGGCTGCATCACATCGCCCCTACCAGTGTTCTGGTGCAGAATTGTGAAAATTGTTACATCATGTGCTGCTTATAAATTGGAGTCATGGGGAATAATTAGTGCAAAAAACTTTCTTGGGCCCCTTAAAACAGTTATCATCAATATTACCAATGCACACTGATCCATTCCCCCAAATATTTAAATCTCCGACTTAACGGATCCTGTTGTTGGGAAGAAGGCATCACTTGAGGCTTGGAGGATGAAATCTAGACTCTGCGCTATGTACAACACGTATACAAATCAACCAGCATGGGGTGAGCTTAGCAAACGTATGGTAAAGCCCACTTACATGGGTAGGGGCGATCATCCTTTGAAAGTTAAGGGCCGACCACAGCGAACAATTTATGGTAAATATTCTTTCGTAAACCGTGCCATTGATAACTGGAACTCTCTACCTGCCGCAGTCTTAGAGCCTTTTCCCAAACATATAGGTGTGTTTAAGAAAAGGCTGACTATTTGTGTAAATACTCCAGTTTAATTTTTTGTGAATGTACAAGTATTTATTCGTTATGTATATCTAATTTGCCACCGGGGGACACACCCCCAATTGCAAATAAACGAATGAATGAATGAATGAATGGTGCAGATTTGTCATTTGCCATGAGCACTGCTTTCTCGTAAGACAACTGAAGGCCAGTCTTGACGGCTATAAACTGGAGAGTATTGATCTGGTCTATCGCTGTTTCAATCGAATCTGCTAGCATAGCTAAATCATCTGCGAAAGCCATACAGTCCACACGGGTATTGATTTTGAGTTTCCTGTTTATTACTCTTAGACGTATTTCAGGGAGTGTTTTTCTCCATTCTTGGATTATTTTCTCTACTACACAGTTAAATATTATGAGCGAGATTCCTTCTCCTGTTTTAATCAGAGATTTTCCCTCTAAACTTCACTTTAGATATGGTGTTTGTTAGTGTACATTTGACGATGTGTTTAAGGATCAAGTCCGAGTTCTTGATTGATATTGAACAAAACTGCTCTATCAATTGAATAAATGTGATCACGAAAGGTTTATACTGTTTCTTAGTCTGCATAATGATGGATTTAAGATTGTGCATTTGTTCAATACATTATTATTATTATTATTATTATTATTATTATTATTATTATTATTATTATTACCAATACACACAGGCAGTTGGGAGCCCACCTATGTGGAGCGAATGGACACGCATATTTCCACTAAGTGAAATAAATACTTTCAGAAAATTATCACGTGAGAAGTGCCTAACAAAGAATAGTACGAGGCATAATTAATGTTTTTTATGAATTAAGGGCGATCGATACACTATGAGGCCTGTAAATGTAAGACTTTAACCAAACAGTCGAATGTATTGTTCAGCTGAATGTGTGCACATAACATTTCTGAGACAAAGGATTATTATAAGAGAATATATTTAGCTGAATAGCAAATGGGGGAAATGACTTAAGTGATTCGCCCGTTAAATCAACATACAGATCAGTACAGCTATGTAGTTCGATTTCATTGTAATTAGAAAGTGTCAGTCAACATGCATTCAGTGTGTCATACGGTAAGTAGCAATCATATTCCTTATTTTTTCTCAAATAATTAATATTCAATTTGAGAAGTAATCCATACTTCTCCATGTAGCAATACGAGCTTCCTATTGGTAAGTTTGTGTTGTGTGATGACCCACTCAGAGAACACCGGGAATGTGTTATCCTGAGAATCTGTATTGAACAAGTCCTGTAGAATTATTGTAAAGCAAATACTTGTTCATGGTTAATTTGTAGTCGGCCGACACGTATTTTAAAAGCGGGAAATATGAGATTCTACCTGAAAAGGTTCCACATGTGGACACAAGGGAGACAAGTTTCGGTCGTCAATTGTACATCGTCAGATCCAGGTTATCAAATCAAACATACCCACCGTACGCGATTCACCAATATTACTATACGAAACACGATTTACACACAAAATGCCAATCACAAGTAGTTTTGTTGTTAGTAATTAATTTAAGAGGCTTGGGACATATTAGTCATCGTACCCATATATTTGGGTGTGAATTTAACTGGTTTTAGTTTAATTTCAGTTTCCTGCACGTCGTGGTCAATTGTCCCTGTGTACTTGGGTGTGTGTATATATATTAAATATGTCTGATGACCTGTGTTATTGTGCTGTCTGTAGTAGCGTGTGTATTTGTAATTCCACGTAAGGATAGGAGTAATGCAAGTGAGTGTTGTGAAGGAGGCAGCCGTGGCCTTAATTTAGGAACTATCCTGCATTTGCCTGAAGACAAAGTGGGAAACTACGAAAACCTACTTCCAGGATGGCTGAGAAGGAAATCCATTCCACCTCTTCTCAGTTTTTCCTCGCGAGGTTAGGAATGCCACATTCCAGCCTTCAAAACAGAATTAAAGTTCTTGACAGAACCGTTAATCGAACGCGTACCTTCGGGGTGAATGTCAAGAATGCTAGTCGTTTCAGCACGAGGTGGTCTAGTTATGTTCGAAAAGATTGCAGCTGCTCCATTATGTTATATCAATGTGATTTTATTGTTATTTCGGTTTCCTGTATTGAAATTTCATTGTTGTTTCCATGTAACGGGTATTCTATTCTCAATTATACATAGTGACAAATATTTAACTAACTAAAGGTTCAGCCCTAGCATTTTACAGTTATGTCGTCAAGTTTACCTAAACAAGGAAATGTTACAAACTCTTGTCAATGGCTTTAATAGTGTCGTTTTACCAACCAAGATGGCTGCTGTTGGCCACATAGCACAAACATCATTAATGAATTATGCAAAGTTTCGATTTCCTACGTCTAATATTGTGGTTTTGAAGAACTTTTACAGTCAACAATACCAAAATAGGTTACAACCCTCTGCTTAAGTAGGAAGAGTCGAGGTCGGGGCAAATCTATTTCATCGATTAGGATATCAACTGCAAATGAGACCACACCGGCGAGCACGAGGATCGCGTCATCGATGCTCACTTTCACAGTTCGGTCAACTGGGAGCTCAGGACTATTTCAACGAGCAGTCTTCCATAAAATCAAATTACGGGTGCACATTGCCAAACCAGGCTACTATTAGTGACAGGTTTACGCGGCTTCGGTGGCGTAGTTGGTAGCATGCTGAACTGCATTGCCCAAGATCGTGGGTTCAAACCCAGCCGAAGTCATCGGATTTTTTAAGAGTGATAAAATCCATCAGTATGCCTTTCTTCGGAGGAGAAGAAAAGCCGGCGGTCCCATGTCATAGATTTATGGCATGAAAAAGATCCTTCCACTAACTACAATTGGGTGAAGCTAAATCATAGGTTAGATTTCGTTGAAACGCTCTATCTAAGTTCCAACGTTCACCACTAGTTTTCAGTGACATCTGGTATTGAATTTTCGAACTACTTGAAATTGAACGGAACTTGTCGCTCTCCCCATAGGTGTCCGCTTGAAGTAACTACAGCCTCTGGTGAGCCGAACACGTCCACGGACACTCCCGGCACTAAAAGCCATACGCAAAATAAATAAGTGATAGGTTATTTCGAAAAATGATTTATGGTTTAGATTTTGTTTATGAAAAGAACTAACTGATCATGCCTGGCCCACGATCGGGACGAGATACGCCAGTAAGTGATAATGGACATCTAAAGCATGCCTAACATATTAACACAGCGACGATGACTCCGGGGATCATGTCGAAAATAACCGGATTTCTGGGGCATTATCATGGGCAATCGCATCGAATAGTCATCCATTCAATAGAACAGAAACAAGTATTTCGAAGCCTGCCGTAGTTAATAGATAGGTTGTCAACCCGAAGCCACGTTGTTTCTATTAGAAATATCTATAAATATACGATAAGTACTTTTCCGGTCCAAAACGTTGAGTAGAAGTGGAGTAGGCCTAGTCATCTGTCATCTTCATCCATCCTATCTGCACTCAGCGGGCTATTGTCATGTCAGAATTGCCAAGAAGTTATAAGTTAAGTAGTTTTAACTATCTACTTTCCTCAGGTCTCCCCCAAATTTTCAAATAAGACTATCCAAAGAAACCAACACCTAGCTATGATGAGTTCAAATGATGATGAAAGTTGCATTGGTAAAAATATTCACAAACGAATATCAAAACTGAACAATTGGTAAAATATAACACACACTACATCAGTGGTGTTCCACTGTTTTCCGCTTCTATTCGAGGCTTAAGGCCACGGTCGCCTCCTCCACTGTCCTTTACTTTTCAATTCTTGCCTGAATTACAAATACACACACTATTGCAGTCGCCGGCCCCGTGGTGTTGGGGTAGTGCGCCTGCCTCTCACCGGAGGCCCCGGGTTCGATTCCCGGCTCCGTCAGGGATTTTAGAAACTGACGTGAGGGCAGGAACGGGGTGAACTCAGCCTAGTGAGGACAATTTAGTAGCTGTCTGACAGTGAGGCAGCGCCCCGACCACGAAAACCATAATTAACGGCCGAGGGTACCCGATACGCTGATCACGTGTCACCCCAATATCTGCAGGCCAATTGGCAGCGGTCGCTTGGTAGGCCTAGGCCCTTAATGGTCTGTAGTGTCAGGGGTTAATATTTTTATTGTTATTATTACAGTCACCAAAGTAACACAGGCTAACTCACAAATTCTATACACTCCCAAATACGCGAAATTATGATTACAATGTCCAAGGCCCACATATGAAACAACAACTATTTTCCTAGACATCTAAATATGACGTTCCAGATAATAGCATCGGCCAGAGGTTAATTATGGAAGGATATTTTGTTATCAGTCCATCAATATTCTTCAACGATTTCTTCGGTCATCCAGCAATCGCTAGACCCTCCTTATTTTGTGGAGTGTTTTTGCTAGTCAGCTTATGAACCATTATGTCTCACGCCTCAATAACCCTCGCTATAACAGCGCTTTAACCGTCTGTTACACATCCACACGGATACAATTTTATATGCGCTAATTCAGGCCTCATATCCCAACAATGTCATAATCATCATCATCATCATCATCATCATCATCATCATCTGAAGCAACAGCAGCAATTGCTATTCCAGATTTCTTTAAGACTCCAGAGCATTCCTGCTATCTCCTCACGGTATAGCTAAATGAAGGACAAGATCAATAGTTAAGGACATCTTACTCAACAGGAACGCTTCATAACCTCCTGTACACCATACATTTCTGATGATATTTGTAGATGTAAAGGCGCCAGTGACCAAAATAATAATTGTCACAATGCTCATGTTAGCTACTTTGTTTAGCTGATACCCTGGCAGCTCTTTCCCGAAAACAAACATCATCGCCATCAGCAACATCATTATCATCTTATTTTTATCACATATTTCTTGCTAGTCTGCTTATGAACCATTATGCTTCACGCCTCAATCGCTGTAATCGTTTGTTACAGATTCACACGGATATGATGAAGTACTTGGTGTGATTCAGTCTCTTGGCAGTTATATCCATAAGCCAGGTTTCAACGAACAGAATCTTGGAACCAAAAGATTACCAACCCAAGCGTAATGTCCTGAATTACTCGCTACTGGTCTCTGCATTACTCGACGATTCTAACAACTATGACGTAGATAATGTGTTAACGGTGTACACGGACATACATAACCTAAACCCTGTTCCCACAACATTACTAAATATTATGCACCAGCGATGTTACACTGGTATACAGTTGGTAATAGGTGAGGAAATGCTCAGGAAGGAACAGTTCTCCAAGAGTAACTCATATCTCATCTTTCTTCGAGGGAAGTTGTTAATCAGAGTGTTGCCAATCTGAGTAGACTGAATGGTTGGAAACCCCGAGGAAGGTTTCTCGTGTTCATTACTTCTGATTTGGACAGTTGTGAGTCCTCTGTCTTTCAAGTGTTATGGCGATACAAGATACTGAATGTGGTGGTCTCTATATCTACCTTACCAAGCGGAGAGAAAGAGCACATCAAGATATTCACCTACAATCCTTTTCGAGGTGGATGAGTCATTGTTGTTCAGGAAGTACGTAACGATGCTATTAACGTACTATACTCTTATCAACTTCTCAATGTACAAGGCAATGTTATACAAATCGATGCAAATTACAAATATCTACTAAAAATAACTCCCCAAGGGATTGAGGGTCGAGGAGCAATGGGAGATATTCTCAAAGCCTTTCTTTGTCGCATTAACGGAGTGCCACTGTTTATTGAGCAAACATATGAATATCAATCCTTACGAGATGGATTGCTTGATTTATCAGTATCGAAGTATGGTGTGACTTCTGAAAAGAATATACAATTTATCCATCCAATCACTTGCGATAGGTATGCATTCTTAGTGCCTGCAGCTAAACGCATTCCTCAATATCAGAACTTATTCCTTCCCTTTGACCAAATAACTTGGTCACTTATTCTCTGCAGCATACCATTGTTGGCCATATTGTGGTATCTTTTTCAAAGTCTGAACAGAATATCCGTGAGTTTCTCCACCAATGTACTCCATGCCTTCTCCTATTTCTTGTCGGTTTCCTTGCCAACTCTGCCGAGTTGCTGGGTGCTCTTCAGTTTCATTGTAATGAACGCCTTTCAAGGCCTTCTCACAAGTATACTTACTAAAACCAAATATTATCCTGAAAATAACACATTTCAAGAGCTCTATGATTCTGGACTGAATATCCCACCCTACCAGTTACAGGAGGACGCTAACATCTTTATTGGAAACTGTTAACCCGGAGTTAATTGGGAGACTTTCTGATGCGGGTGTCGGCGCGTATGGTGATTATCTTAATAAAGTTGCATTCAATAAAAATGTGTCCCTGGTTTTGTCCGAAACTTCAGCTCACTTTGAAATCAGACGGCAGCAGAATGTTTACAAGGGAGAATACGCCATACATGTTATGAAGGAAACTATTGAAAGATTGCTTAGCGGTCACGTGACTCCTGCATTTTCTCCGTATACAGCAGTGTTTTCTGAGATTTGTGTGCTTGTGAATGAAGTTGGGCTCCACAGGAAATGGACTGAAATGATTCTTCCGAGCAAACATTTGAGCGTGGAATCTGCAGACGCGACAAATTTCACATTGAATCATCTGCAGACAGCCTTATATCTGCTGTTTTTAGGATA
The DNA here is from genome assembly GCA_946902985.2 of Meconema thalassinum. Lineage (NCBI taxonomy): Eukaryota > Metazoa > Arthropoda > Insecta > Orthoptera > Tettigoniidae > Meconema > Meconema thalassinum. Next base: position 57,977,553 of record OX336390.1, read on the forward strand.
TGTTGTATGTGTCCTCGGTTTTGTGTTTGAGTTGGTAACAAAGCGAATGGATCACTAACACTCCATACAACAGTGTCAACTGCACAATGTTACTCCTACTGTAATGTAGTATCCATTTATATGGTTCATGCCTGTTGTTGAATATGTCGACGAATGCAGTATATTTGCGTCTGTCTGTTGGTTCGGACTAGAATAAAATGTGGATTTTTGGTTTTTATTCATGACTGTGATGATATGGAACCTACTGAGGTATGGTCGGTGCTGGGTAAGGTATTTGTTTAGGACACTACCAGTGTGTATGCGAATGCTGTGATGGATTCTACTGTTAGTGTTAGTACTGCTGCAATAACTCAGTGAGAAAAGCAATGACCTACTACCGCACTGATCGCATTGAATAGTACGCCTCAATATAGAGTTGCATGGGGTTATTGTTGGTTACTACCCACATGATTTCTACCGACATTCGGTCTGACTACGAAACTGACAGAACACACAAAGGTTGGTGATATTTAGAGGGGCTAGAGGACTCCCCAGAAAATGACAAAATTTTATATTCCAATAGAGTTGTTTCAAGGTTGGCCATGAGTTATTATATTACAGTTACCGTCACTTTTTACGAAATTGTCAAAGTAACACTTAATTACATCTTCGTAACTTTTGCACAAAATAGTTGCTTAATAATAGTTCTCCTATAATTAGTTTCCATTGAACGGAAAAGCGGATTCCAGCACTATGTAAAATTAAACACATCCGCCATAATCGACAGATACGTGCGATCATCATAGACGCAACAATGGTATCAAACACACGCTGGGAACACTTATTTATTTATTTTTATTTAGCGTATGGCTTTTAGTGCCGGGAGTGTCCGAGAACATGTTCAGCGCGCCAGAGGCTGAAGCTGCTACAAGTGGACAACCATGGTTTGAGCTACAAGTTCCGTTAAATTTCAAGTAGTTCCAACCTTCGCTACCAGATATTACTGACACATAGTGGTAAAAGTTGGACTTTGATAGAGCATTACAACGTAATCTAACCTAGAAATTTAGCTTCACACAAGTTTAGATAGTGGAAGGATCATTTACATGTCATAACTCTAAGACAGATTCACGTCTCGTGCACTATTAATGTTGAGGGTGTCAAAGGCAGGTTCTCCTCACTTGAACTTTTAACGTTGATGGTGTCAAAGGCAGGTCCTCGTCTCGAGCACATTTAATGTTGTGGGTGTCAAAGGCAGGTTATCGACTCGTGCACTTTTAATGTGTTGGGTGTCAAAGGCAGGTTCTCGTCTCGTGCCCTCTTAATGTGGTGGGTGTCAAAGGCAGGTACTCGTCACGTGCACTTTTAATGTGTTGGGTGTCAAAGGCAGGGTCTCGTCTCGTGCCCTTTTAATGTGGTGGGTGTCAAAGGCAGGTTATCGACTCGTGCACTTTTAATGTGTTGGGTATCAAAGGCAGGTTCTCGTCACGTGCCCTTTTAATGTGGTGGGTGTCAAAGACAGGTCCAAATCTCGTGCACTTTTAATGTGGTGCGTGTCAAAGGAAGGTTCTAGTCTCGTGCACTTTTAATGTGGTGGGTGTCTATGGCAGGTTCTCGTCTCGTGCCCTTTTAATGTGGTGGGTGTCAAAGACAGGTCCAAGTCTCGTGCACTTTTAATGTGGTGCGTGTCAAAGGCAGGTTCTCGTCTCGTGCACTTTTAATACGGAGGGGGTCAAAGACAGGATCTAGTCTCGTGCACTTTTAATGTGGTGGGTGTCTATGGCAGGTTCTCGTCTCGTGCCCTTTTAATGTGGTGGGTGTCAAAGACAGGTCCAAGTGTCGTGCACTTTTAATGTGGTGTGTGTCAAAGACAGGTTCTCGTCTCGTGCACTTTTAATTTGGTGGGTGTCAAAGAGAGGTTTTCGTAAAGTGCACTTTATTGTGGTGGGTGACAAAGACAGGTTCTAGTCTTGTGCATTTTAATGTGGTGAGTATCAAAGGCAGGTTCTGGTCTCGTGCACTTTTAAAGTGGTGGGTGTCAAAGACGGTTTCTAGTCTCGTGCACTTTCAATGTGGTGGGTGTCAAAGAGAGGTTCTCGCCTCGTGCACTTTTAATGTTGAGGGTGTCAAAGACAGGTTCTAGTCTCGTGCATTTCAATGTGGTGAGTGTAAAAGAGAGGTTCTAGTTTCGTGCACTTTTAATGTGGTGGGTGACAAAGACAGGTTCTAGTCTCGTGCACTTTTAATGTGGTGGGTGTCAAAGACAGGTTCTCGTCAAGTGCACTATTAATGTGGTAGGTGTCAAAGACAGGTTCTAGTCTCGTGCAATTTAATGTGGTTGGTGTCAATGGCAGGTTCTCGTCTTGTGCACTTTTAAGGTTGTGGGTACAAACACAGGTTCTAGTCTCATGCACTTTTAATATGGTGGGTGTCAAAGGCAAGTTCTCGTCTCGTGTACTTTTAATGTGGTGGGTGTCAAAGACAGGTTATCGACTCGTGCACTTTTAATGTGTTGGGTGTCAAAGGCAGGTTCTCGTCTCGTGCCCTTTTAATGTGGTGGGAGTCAAAGGCAGGTTCTCGTCACGTGCACTTTTAATGTGTTGGGTGTCAAAGGCAGGTTCTCGTCTCGTGCCCTTTTAATGTGGTGGGTGTCAAAGGCAGGTTATCGACTCGTGCTCTTTTAATGTGTTGGGTATCAAAGGCAGGTTCTCGTCACGTGCCCTTTTAATGTGGTGGGTGTCAAAGGGAGGTTCTCGTCTCGTGCACTTTCAATGTGTCGGGTGTCAAAGACAGGTTCTAGTCTCGTGCACTTTTAATGTGGTGGGTGTCAAAGACAGGTTCTAGTCTCGTGCACTTTTAATGTGGTGGGTGTCTATGGCAGGTTCTCGTCTCGTGCCCTTTTAATGTGGTGGGAGTCAAAGACAGGTCCAAGTCTCGTGCACTTTTAATGTGGTGCGTGTCAAAGGCAGGTTCTCGTCTCGTGCACTTTTAATACGGAGGGGGTCAAAGACAGGATCTAGTCTCGTGCACTTTTAAAATGGTGGGTGTCTATGGCAGGTTCTCGTCTCGTGCCCTTTTAATGTGGTGGGTGTCAAAGACAGGTCCAAGTCTCGTGCACTTTTAATGTGGTGCGTGTCAAAGGCAGGTTCTCGTCTCGTGCACTTTTAATGTGGAGGGTGTCAAAGACAGGATCTAGTCTCGTGCACTTTTAATGTGGTGGGTGTCAAAGGCAGGTTCTAGTCTCGTGCACTTTTAATGTGGTGTGTGTCAAAGACAGGTTCTAGTCTCGTGCACTTTTAATTTGGTGGGTGTCAAAGAGAGGTATTCGTAAAGTGCATTTTATTGTGGTGGGTGACAAAGACAGGTTCTAGTCTTGTGCATTTTAATGTGGTGGGTATCAAAGGCAGGTTCTGGTCTCGTGCACTTTTAATGTGGTGGGTGTCAATTACAGTTTCTAGTCTCGTGCACTTTCAATGTGGTGGGTGTCAAAGAGAGGTTCTCGCCTCGTGCACTCTTAATGTTGAGGGTGTCAAAGACAGGTTCTAGTCTCGTGCATTTCAATGTGGTGAGTGTAAAAGAGAGGTTCTAGTCTCGTGCACTTTTAATGTGGTGGGTGACAAAGACAGGTTCTAGTCTCGTGCACTTTTAATGTGGTGGGTGTCAAAGACAGGTTATCGTCTCGTGCACTTTAAATGTGGTGGGTGTCAAAGACAAGTCTTAGTCTCGTGCACTTTTAATGAGGTGGGTGTAAAAGGCAGGTTCTAGTCTCGTGCAATTTTAATGTGGAGGGTGTCAAAGACAGGATCTAGTCTCGTGCACTTTTAATGTGGTGGGTGTCAATGGCAGGTTCTCGTCTCGTGCATTTTTAATGTGGTGGGTGTCAAAGGCAGGTTCTAGTCTCGTACACTTTTAATGTGGTGGGTGTTAAAGGCAGGTTCTCGTCTCGTGCACTTTTAATGTGGTGGGTGTCAATGATAGGATCTAGTCTCGTACACTTTTAATGTGGTGGGTGTCAAATAGAGGTTTTAGACACATGCACCTTTAATGTGGTGGGTGACAAAGGCAGATTCTCGTAAAGTGCACTTTTAATGTTGTGGGTGTCAAAGACAGGTTCTGGTCTCGTGCATTTCAATGTGGTGGGTGTCAAAGGCAGGTTCTAGTCTTGTGCACTTTCAATGTGGTGGGTTTCAAAGGTAGGTTCTCGTCTCGTGCACTTCTAATGTGGTGGGTGTCAAAAGCAGGTTCTAGTTTCGTGCACTTTTAATGTAGTGGGTGTCAAAGACAGGTTCCCGTCTTTAATGTGGAGGGTGTCAAAGACAGGTTGTAGTCTCGTGCACTTTCAATGTGGTGGGTGTCAAGGTCAGGTTCTCGTCTCGTACACTTTTAATGTGGTGGGTGTCAAAGGCATGTTCTCGACTCGTGCATTTCAATGTGGTGGGTAGTAGTGGGGTGATGCCGATTCCAAGCCACTCTAAAACCCTCCTTGCCCCACTACTAAGCCTCAGTCATGTTAAATATTTCTCGAACGCGTGGTCCGATTTTGACAAATGAGGTATTGTTGGACTCGGGCTGACGTCCTCTTTGCTATGGACCACTCGTTATATTTTTGAATTTTTGTTTTGTTTTTTTTTTGTTTTCGAAAATAGGCGATAGTTTGAAAACCAAACAGGATAGAACGTTGTGCCATGGCTCAAACGAACAGTCTTTATGACCTTTATTTTTTGTAATAAAACTTTTTTATTTTTTATATTTTTTTGAAAACACTCGAATTTTGAAAATCCTATATTTTGGAAACTAGGAACTCTACAAAAAAAATTGTTTAACGTAAATCAATGGTCCCTACCCCCTCTACCCCCAAAATAAATTTCAAGTCTCTAGAGAAAAAAATTGTGTGTAGTAGTGTGGTAGTGGGAAAGCTGCTTCCAAAAGCAAGTGGTGAGCCCCTGCGACCTTGGAATGGAACGAGTCATGCTAGGAAGGCGTGCTTGGATTCGTTTTTTTGTCTCGTCGTGCTCTTTACGGGAATGTCGGTGTCGAAAAGATGAAAATTTGGAAACATGTTTTCTTGGGGGAAAAACGTGATATTGAACTTTTTGCTATATCTCACGAACCAATAACGCTAGAGGCGTGTTCGACAGGTCCAAGGACTCGGGGTGACGTCCTCTCTGCTATGGACCACTCGTTATAATTTTTAATAAAATTGGAAACTCGATTTTGGTGTAAACACGTGTTTTTTGTGATTTTGTCGATATCTCACGAAGCAATAACGCTAGAGGCATGTACGACGGGTCCAAGGATTCGGGCAGACGTCCTCTTTGCTATGAACTACTCGTTGTAATTTTAAAAAATTTTGGAAACGCGATTTTGGGGTAAACACGTGTTTTTTGTGATTTTTGCCGATATTTCACGAACCCATAACCGTAGAGACGTGTACGAGGTGTCCTAGGACTCGGGCTAACGCCCCCTTTCAAATGTGGTAGATATTGTTTCCAAAAAGATAATTCACAAAGGGCCTAACGCCATACATGTTGAGAAAAAAATTCTTTACCGTTACCTGTTTATAATGTTTATAAAGCGTGGTGGTTGAGAGAGACGATACGGCTGGGTATGTGTGTGTTTCAACAAACCTGTCGCTGACCAAGGTGGCTGTGTTCAATAGATCAATTGATATTTCGACGAGTCGGTGTATGACAGAGCGAGGGTACGTTTTTTCACACCTTTTACCTTTAACGTGTAAACGGTGATGAGAACTGGGTTCTATGTTGGTCGAAGCGAGTACAGAAAAACAAACTTGCAGACGAGCAGGAGGTGAAGGTCATTTGAGATTATTGGAAGGCGTTGATCTGATTTGACAACAGGTGCAATGGAAAAATGATCATCGTGGTGGCAGGGAAGTGCGAAAGGCGTGCACACATGTGTGAAACCACAGGCATGCTAAACCAGTGACATTCTGTCTTGCTTCGTACGTGACAAAATGCAAGTTGACGTGAAATTTGATCTACCGCAGGTGTTCGCTTGGGACGTTATCTATCTACATGCGCGATAACTGTTAACAAGTTACATCGTGTTTTGCTGCGTACGTGACAAAATGCAAGTTGACGTGAAATTTGATCCGGCACAGGTGTTCGCCTGGGACGTTATCTGTCCACGTGCACGATAAGAGAATGTTCAAAGCGTGGGAATCGCTGAATAAGTAAAAAGTATGATGCAACTTGTCGGAATGATGTCACAACCAATAGAGAGGCAAGAGCTGCAAACACCAGTGGTGGGAGGTGGAGGGGGGGGAGAGGGGGAGGGGTAATGTAAGAGAGAACACAAGTGGAAAGAGAAAGAAATATGTGGAGCTGAAGACTGTACACATAGAGCTATAGGTGGTGTACAACATGTGTGAATAAATAAAAAGTACACAGTTTCACACAACATGTAGTTTATTGATCCAAGAATTAAACGTAGAGTTAAACCCTAACCATTTGACGTAGAGTTTATTTCCTTTTTGTTTCAACACTTTTTCCACAAGATAATGCTGAGGAAATGCTGTTTTCTGAAGTTCATGGAGATAAAATCTACCTTTTATGGGTTGATGATTGAGGTCCTCGAGTAAATAGGTGACTGGAGTGTCCAAGTAGACTCGACGAATTCGAAATAGTTCAGTCCCCCACTGAGGCGTGTAGCCCTTATTGAAGGCAGACTTAAATTTGCTCACACGAACAAAATCCCCAATGTTCAGTCGGTGACGTTTAGGATCGGCTGTTTTTATGGGGTTAAACAGTTTATCCAATCGCTGAATATTTTTAGTTACGAGACGTGGCTTGGTCCCAATCGTTCTATGGTTGGTGTCATTGTAACGTGACACTAGCTCAGGTAACATGTCCAACCAGCGATAACTGCCCTGAGCGGTAAACGCTTTCCACATATGGGTTTTCAATGTTCGGTTGAACCGCTCGACCACACTGGCTTTGAGATTGCTGTACGTGGTGTAATGGTGAATATCCTTAGATTTGAGAAAACTGGAGAAATCCTTGTTGAAAAATTCTTTCCCCTGGTCGGTTTGTAGCAGCTGAGGTTGACGTTGGGAGTGTTGAATAATATGTTGAAAGGCCTTGGTAACTAGTGGACCAGACTTGCGACGCACAGGTTCAACAAAGGCCATTTTGGAATAGACATCAATGACGGTCAACATATAGCGTACACCGTCGTTAACGCCAGCATAGGGTATCATTTCAACCAAGTCAGCCTGCCAAAGTTCATCCACACCTCGTGAAATCACCTTGAGTCGTGGATAATGACGCCTAGCTGGGCGATGCAACTCGTGAGCAATACCCATTTTAATGGGTGAGGGCTTAAACAATAATTTTGGCATTTCGAAGTTCTTGTTCAATTTCTTGAATTTCCCAATCGTGACCGGTATGGCCAGCTTGACGTGAGGCATGCAACAACTGTAGCCGCTGGACGAGCTTATTGGGATTGTGCCAGTAGGTAACATCCACAAGGGGTTTTAATGGTTTAAATGTCACTCCCGAAGCGGATGCTTTACGACGAGTACTTTGACTAGTGGGAAACATTTTTGCAATGATGGTTTTATATTTTTGAGATATATTGGCATTCACTTGTTGCGTGGGATCATACTGTCTTTTGTGAGCATGGGTATTCAATAAAATGGATTTATATTTTTCAAGGTCCTCTGACGTATAATCATGGAAAGAGGGGGTCCGAGAAAAGAGCAGCTTTAACAGTCCTGGCGTTAATTTATAGTTGATATTTTTAATGACAGCTTTAGTACGAGCAAATTTAATGGATGAATCGCCAATTTTAAAACTATCATCCTCATAGCGAACACCATACGTGGTATCTGTGTTTCCAATAAATAGATCGGTGAAATAGGGTTCCAATGTTGATCCATAATATTTTATTAAAATGGTTTTCAGTTGTGCTTTATGTTGAGGGGTGGCCAAGAGTTGTGAAAACGGAGACGCCCTGGAAGGGCAAGGTGTATCGACCATGGCCAAGGATTTCTTTTTTCTCAAAAACTCTGCAAGGGGTGCGGCCTTTTTTTGAGGCGTAAACACTTGTTCCTCCTCATCCTCAACTTCACTAACACTAGTCAAATCTTCCTGTTCCTCTTCCTCTTTCTCAGGGTCCTCGTGCAGCGTCTGCGTGGCTTGTGAAACAGTGGGTAGAGTTTCAGATGGCTTGAAAGAGGGTTTCAACATGGCTTTTAGCGGAGGTGCTAAATGTTGTTGAATAAACAAAGCATGATTGGCACGTGATTGTTTCAATTGACGAAACTTTTGGCGAATAGTATTTTTTGCTCTAATAATATGCTTTTTTAATTGACTCTCTGCTAACGCCATGGTGTCTTGGCAAATGACTTGCCGGGGAATGAGACAAGGCCTTAAATAGCAATAAAATGATCAAACCCTAAGCGATACCGTCCTTGGTTGAGTTCACTTTGTTTGTCAATCACTAAACAGGCATGACGTTGAGTGTTCCAGCACTTGGCACACAATTCTGTAAACATTTGAAAGGTCATATCCGGATTCACATGTTCATTATAAATGTGACGACTGTTCCTCTCGTCCTGACGAAATAAAACAATGACATTGGCATTGTCACGAATCAACTGTTTGGACATTTTAGAATACGTTTGCCCAAGATAGAAGCAATCGATATGTTTGTGTCGACCCATGCTGAAATAGCTTTGAATGATGCCTTGACGTTCAGTGGATACATCATCGAAAATCATGAGTGAATCAGGCTTTACCTCATCCGGTGAAATCACATTTTCTTGCATGGAAAATGTAAAATAACCCATATTCTCTTTTTGTAATCCAGACATGACTTGATCCAGAAACACGTAGAGGGGTTGGTAGAGAGATTTTGCAAAAATATAAATATTTTGAAAACGCAGACCATTGGGCGCTGTAATGAGCGTTAGCAAAAGATTAGTCTTTCCACAGCCGGAAGGCCCCACAATGATGCAGCGAATGGAAGATGGAAACAGTGAACCATGGCGTTGTTCACGTGATGTGGGACAGAGATGGGAAACCATGTCCCCCACGGGGAATGACTCTTGCTGCTTAATAATCTTCATTTCAACTAAGGCTTAGACAGGCTAGCCGGCTGTCTATATACAGGACACCGAGCCTTGTCATAAAAACAGTAGACTGCTACTACAGGTTGACGATGGATGTCTTTGGACGTGCCTTGATGGCCAAAGATAGGCCTGTCCTCATACATGATCCTAAACAGGAAACAGATCCTGCTAATAAACACTATGTGGATAGGTCAGTAGTGCCACGCACAAAACAGGGAGATTATGACTTTAAGGGAAAGCGGTTAACCCATGTAAAACATCCTCAAGTGTCTACAGACGTTACTACGAAAAAGTATGTGGATAACAAAGTGTATGAGTTTTATGACAAAGTGCCCCAGCTTATGGTGAATGGCTATAGCGCTAATCACCATCGGATTATTCACGTGGAAGACCCACAAGACGAAGACGATGTTTGTACCAAGCGTTACGTGACCCATGAAATGAAAAGGCTTTATAAATTTATCCCATCTGTGTTTTTAGTGTATCTGACAAATGAAAAACCTGTGAATGACAGAAACCATTTACCGCTAGTCCATGATCAGCACTTGACCTATGTGCTTGCTTCGGGTTTAAGCCACTATCGATTACACTATGATGGAACCATTCACATCAAATATGCCATACCTGATGAGAACCATTTACAAATAAAGATAAATGGTCATAGGATGTTGGTCCATGACCATGAAATGGTCAATGCAGGGGACGAATTATCCTTTCACCTCATGTTGACATGGGATGAAAAGCAAGCGGGAAAAACCATAAACGACTTCCCACTTTATGTGGAATTGGAATATACAGCCATGAAATAACCATCTGACGTTAGTTGTGATTTACACTTTCGTGTGAAAGGTTGTTGGTCATTATCATCATGGTGAAACAAAGGTATGTGGTGAGAAAGACTAAAAAAAGGACATTGTCCTTGGCAAAGCCAGGGTTTTCAACATTCGAGGACAAGCCCTTGCGAAAGAAAAAAAGAAAAAATAATGTATTGACCATAAGGAAAGCCCTTCGAGCAGCACAGAGACAGGTTATTCCAAAACGTCGGCGACAGGTTTCAAACCAAGGGCGAGTGATTCCCGTCCCCAAACGAGCGGGATTTTTACCTGCATTATTTGCTGGTTTGGCTGCTCTGGGCTCACTTTTGGGCGGTGCCAGTGCAGTGGCGAAAACCATTAAAGCCGCGCAGCAGGGCAAGCAACAACTCAAAGAAAGTCAGCGACACAATGAAACGATGGAAGCGATTGCCATGGGGGCTAGAAATGCCAATTTAAAGCCAGCCTTTTATCAACAAGGATTTGGGATTTCACCATTTCGAAATATTAAAAAAAAAAAAAATTAACCTCTGCCATAGCGAGACATGCCCTGACGCATGAACAAGTGGAAAGCTATGCTAAACAACTAAAGCTTTCTAATTTTCGAGGTGTGTTTATGCGAAACCAATTACCCCCACGACCCTGGAAACAGGAATGTGCTGTTGTCAATTTGGATGATCACCGAGGACCAGGAACGCATTATGTAGCTTATGTCAAAGAGGGATCCACGGTATGGTACTTTGACAGTTTTGGGAATTTGCCCCCGCCCATGGAACTAGTGACCTATTTTGGAAACAGGATCAAGATATATTATAATGTGAAACGAGAGCAAACGTTTAACAGCCAACAGTGTGGACGTTTGTGTTTAATTTTTTTATATAAGACGCAGCATAAGCAAAAACGCCATCAGTATGTCGGCAGAAAGTAAAACGTTTACAGTGCATGGACGTGGACCTGAAGTCAGCCTAGACTTCTACCCGCCTATCGAATTGAGTGAAAAACCCTATGGTTTAGGACTTGTTTCTCTTGAAACGTACAATCGAATATACAACATACGTGAAAATGTGAACAACAAGTTTTACTATGATGATTCTGTGCTCACCTTGAACTCTGGTGGATACACGATCGATGATATTTATGAACACATTTATGTGGTGTTGATCAATCAATATGGTTTAAAGTCATTTCTCGACGGAACGCACAAGTTTGAACTTGTAGGAAATACCAACACTCATCGCTGCAGTATTTTCTCCTCATTCAACATTGACTTTAAAACACACCCCGATTCCATTGGTCCATTACTAGGATTTAAACCACGTGTGTTGGAGCCCAACAAAAAACATGAATCTGACCGTGAAGTGAAATTCATTGAGGACCATCATGTGTCGGTGACGTGTAATATTATTAGCCAAGTGTACACCAATCAAGAACCATCGCATTCACTTTATGACTTTATTGTGACATCGCCCAATGGCTATATTATTCGTGAAAACCCTCCAGTGGTGCTTTTTCATGCTGTGGCTGTTGATAGTATTAGTAATATAACATTAAGACTGATCAATAGAGATCAACAACTCATTGATCTAGATTCTACCACACCAGTGACTTACAAGTTGGTGCTAAAGCCACTATGAAGTTTGTGTATAAAGCAACAACACCGTCTAGGAATGGTGTTAGTTGTTTGCCACGTGAATACACGTTAACATCTCAGAACAAGCAGATTTTACAGCATTTGGGTTACCACGTCAACCCTCATAATGAATTCTATCCTAGAGATAGCGAACCACATCGAAGAGCAACCAGGAGTGGTAAGAATTGATCTCCATTCCTATCAAGCTCAAACACCTGGACTCAATAACAATGATGAAATTCAATTTGTTATCAACAACCAAGATATTTACACCCTACCGCATGAAAGTGTCATTCAAATTGAAGGTCGGCTCACCAAAGCCGATGGCTCTACACCTACCACATCCAAGTTGGCCAACCATGGTTTAGCCTTTCTGTTTTCTGAAGTGCGATATGTCATTAACGATATCGTGGTGGATAGCACTCGAAATGTGGGCATTTCCAGTGTCATGAAACTATACCCCTCTTATAGTGAGGAAGAAGGTAAAACACTTTGCATGGCAGGTTGGTGTCCTGACTCGACCAATGACTGGATGGTACACACCGATGGAACCTTTACTGGATATTTACCTCTTAAACTGATTCTAGGCTTTGCTGAAGATCACCAACGCATTGTGGTCAACGCAAGGCAAGTGCTTTATTTGGTGAGAGACAGGAGTGATAATAATGCACTCAAGGGAGCTGACAATGCCCCCATCGATTCAAAAGTTCAACTACAACGCTTGCTATGGAAAGTGCCTCATGTGACCCTTAACGATAGCAAAAAACTGGACATACTCAAAATGGTAAAGAGAGATATGCCTCTACCCATGGAATTTAGAAGCTGGGCACTCCATGAGTATCCGCTATTGCCCACCACCAACACACACAGTTGGTCTGTAAAAACAGCTCGCTATACAGAGAGACCTCTCTACCTGATCGTGGGTTTTCAAACGAATCGCAAGTATCAACAAACCAAAGATGCCACGCAATTTGATCACCTGCAATTGAGAAATGCACGTCTTTTCCTCAACGGAGCTGTGTTTCCCTATGAAGGACTGGATTTGGATTTTTCAAAAAATAAGTTTGGCCCCCTGTACGACTTGTTTTCTAAATTTCGATGGTCGTATTATCAAAAAGAGAACGGCCCCATGCTACTACCCCAAGCGTTTAAGGCAAGAGCACCACTGATTGTTTTTGACTGTTCTTACCTGGAAGAGTCTGTCAAGCCATCCAATATCGACATTCGACTAGATTTTGAAACGCATGACAATGTACCAGCCAATACGACGGCCTACTGTCTGATTATTCATCACAAACAAGTCAACTATTATCCACTGTCCAACCAAGTGACGAGTGTATAAATAACAGCTCAACCCACGTTAAGTCGCTCAGTCATGTCTTGCTTTAAAGCCTCAAGAGACGTTACATCCATGAATTTAAACTCTGAGGAACAACGTTTCAAGACTTTTGCCACATGGCCAGTGCCTTTCATAAACCCTCAAGCCTTGGCGGCTGCTGGATTCTACTATTTAAAAACAAGAGATGAAGTGAAATGTGCCTTTTGTCCCATCATCATAGACCAACGGCAGGAGGGCGATGAACCCATGCAGGAACATCAGCGCTGGTCACCCACCTGCCCCTACCTGTGCAGAATGAAAGTCGGAAATATACCCTGTCATTCAAGCTATCCCTCACTTGTGTCTCTGGGTGATGAAAAAAATACAAGTTACGATACATGTGGGCCGTATGGTATCCATGGTGCTTCGGTGAGCAGCTCACCATCAAAAACACCTAGTTTAGAGACATTGGGACATCATCGGTGTTATGGACGTTACAAACACAAGAGACTATATTGTTGTATCAGTTGCTATCGTCCTTATCCTAAAATGAGAAAAGCCTGTAAGACGTGTTATGATAATAAAATGATGTAATTCTTAAATTCTAATTTTTGCAGGTCCCCCTGTCCTACCCTAACCTTCTTTTTTGAAACTAGCATGGCAGGTAAGTCTATGTCATGATCACACCTGATCGTCCGTCAGTCGTCAGTTGAACTTGGTCCAGGCAAGCGTCAACATGTTGCGCACACTCATTGTGGATTGCCAAGGGTTTAAAATTGGTGACAACAAATTTATATTTAAACAAGTGGCCATGATCGATTGTACCACGTTTTGGATATCACAAGCTACGCATTTGCTATTTAAACCACCCCATGCTTTTGATTTGTTGTGTGAAAAAGACCGTAAACAAACCCAGTAGATTGAAAATCATAGGCAACTAGACTGGAGTCAGGGAACCATTTCCTATAAATATTTGGACGTGGTCATGAAAGCACACTTGTCCTCGGCCAATGTGGTATTTGTGAAAGGTAATGAAAAACGTCAATGGTTGCAACCATTTTTGGCGTCTTACTGCCAATGTATCGACCTCATGGAGTTGGGCTGCCCCTCCCTGCAAACGCTCATGGATACTTGTTCCTGTGGCAACATTACCCATACAGCCCTATCACATGCGTGGCATCTCTTTCATTGGTTAACCACCCATGCCTGCTGGGAGTTGTTGAACAAAATTATAACTCAAGATTTACCTGTGAATGACGTCAGTGAGATTTCTACAAGCGACGTGTAAACATCTACAGCACGTGATACCATGGAGAAAGGCAATGCTACGGACAAAGCCATCGGCAAGTTCTTTGTGTGCAAAAAGAAACTAGACAGTTTTACCAAAGAGGAACTCTTGGCGCTGCCCAAGTCGTTCATTTATTATGTGGCCGCCAACGCGGTCAAAGAAATCTGGCAACATGTACCAAAATCATGGACTCAAGATCCTGTGTTGAGTGAATTGCAACCCTGTACGGATTACGATCACCATAAGCAAGTGACCATGGCAAAAATACCGTCTATGCGTCAGTGTGCGACTTGCCAGCTAGTGAAACTGTATCACGGTCATAAAAGTCCATGTAAAGACTTTGTTGAATCATTCCACGGGTGTCATGGCGAGAAAAAGCAACAACAACAACAACAAACACAAACATCGTCCACAGAGGAGGAGGAAGACCAAACCTTTTTACCATCGATGGAAAAGGATATGCCAGACCTGTACTGGCAATGGCGTCATTGACAAAGTGATTCAATACTTACCTTTCGAAATCCATCTTCCAGGTTATCGTTTTTGTGGCCCTGGAACTCGTCTCGAAAAACGTTTACAACGTGGTGATGTACCCATTAATCTTTTGGATCAAGCATGCAAGGAACATGACCTTTCTTATCGCCATAGTCATCCTGGTTTAAGACATGTGGCAGATAAATTGTTATTGAAGAAAGTTAAACAACGTTTCACATCCAATGATGCCTCAGTGGGTGAAAGAATGGCAGCCCTGATTGTCATGAGTGCTATGAAAGGAAAGTTGATGATGCATGGACATAAACATTGAGGAGTGAGGAATTGGGATTTGTTTGTATTCTATTTTTCTTTTGTCAATTCTCTATGAAATAAAAAACAAAGGTATACCAGAGCACGATGATTTGTGTTTTTATTATTTTTAAAAATCGTGATGTTGATGGCTGATTTTTTCATTTTACATATTTCACACATGATGAATTCCACACACAGCCATTTGTCATTTTGCAATTTACAGATTTTAAAAATGTTCGTTTCAAGTTTTGCGATTTTGATGAGATGGATTTTTTCCAGTTTGTTGATGACACATTTTAAACAATGTCTGTTTGAAGTTTTTGAATTTTCAAATTTCACACATGCCCATTTCCAGTTTTTAAAAATGTCCGTTTTAAGTTTTGCGTTTTTGGTGATATGGAAACATGGATTTTCCATTTTGCTGTTTTCACATTTTTCCATTTGGTGTATGTCGAAAGTTGAGATTTGACAATGATGTTGATGCGAGTGCTTGACCTTGATAATACTGCAATGTGCTGATGCGTGTTTAGAGAAACGTCGAGGTCTACGACTACTGCAGGTAAGACTGTTTTTACAAAAATAATGTCTATTGTCTGCCACATTTCAATGAAGAAACGAAACTAAAACAAAATGAGTATATAAGTGACCATTTACCCCCTCCCCACCCACCCACCCTACTTCATCGTGTTTGCTCTGGTCAATCATACACACCAGTTTTCTCTCTCTCCACTCATACATTCACACCTGTCTTTGGGAACAAACACAACCACTTTATTTATTCCCAAAAGCACATTCTTGACATGTACACTCATCCCAAAAGTACTTTTTAGTTTATCATTTTACTATTTCAAAAAATAATTAAATACTAGTTATTAAAGTTACTAAAAATACTATTACTCATTACATATTTACAAAAAAACAACACAATTTTGTACAGCGTTAAAAGAATCATACTATTTACCAATCAAAAAGTTTTTAAAAAATAAGGTTGCACACAACTTTTTTAAAGAGCAAAAGGTCCAAGTGGGTTGCCACTATTTACAAAATCTATTATTTACAATGACAAGAAAACAATATTTACAAAATTCTAAATCTACAAGTTACAAAAAGCCATGTCCCATAAACGATTAAACAATGAAATCACACCTCCTCTTCCTTGCGATCATAACCCCAGGGCAGGCTGGTGAGCAGGTCATCAGCCCACACACGCTTGTTATCCATGGAAGCTAGGGTGCGTTTTCTCTGTTCCACAAGATACAAATGATGGTTGCTGGATTGTATCCTGCACTGTGTATGAGACATAGCTTTGCCAGTGCGTAAAACCGCTAGGTAATCGTCTACACGTAGCGATTTTACCACTGCCCTACCTACACCTTTTGCTCTCTTGGCTTCCTTACAGTCGAGTGTGCGATAAGCATACATTTTCGAAGCCAAACCTACGAATTCCGTCATAATGGAATCACCGCATTCATCTTTTAAAACGCCCATTTTCTTTTTGTTTTTTATGGGCAGCTGAAACACGTTGTCAGCACTATAGCAAGAGGTGTCGAACCAGTCACTATGTTGCCTCATGACGTCATAGGGATTGCAGTGGCGAATGTGGTAAATGAATGAGTCCGTGTCCATATACAAAAGAGAGACGTCCTCAAAATGGCGTTTGGCAAACTCATAGTGGAATCGATACATGACCGATTTAGAAAAGTCTAAAATGACTTGACCCAAGTAAATGGGTTTATCCATGGTCACGCTGGTCTTACTCATTTCAATAGTAGCCAAATCCTCATCGATAATTTTGATCGATTTGAAATTTGGCTTGGCAATGTACCGCCGGGCACCCCACTGCCCCTCCCAGACATTCACCAATTTAATGTCACGGTATTTGCGGACATTCTCCATAGACTTGCCATAGATGCAGTTGTTCATTAATTTAAAAAAATTAATTTCAAACTGCTGTGTTGCCATTTGTCGGTGCTCTGTGTTGAGTCGCATGTATGGCTCAAGCCATGCTTTTTGAGCAAAAGAAATACCCCTGTGGACTTTCTTCAACACCAAGCCTTGGGCGAGGCATTGCACCAACATTTGGATATGTAGCACATACCGATTTTTGTTGTAAAGTGTGCCCATGAGTTTTTCAGTTTTCACTTTACTGTCAGGGGGAACCATTTGCTCAAGGCAGAATGGGAAATCGGCATGTTCATCATACAAGGATGAGGGATATTCAATATCCACTTCTAGCACATATCCACGGCCTGTTTCTTGGCTAGCCATGTTCACATCAAATTCTGACACTTGTTTGTCTGTCAGCCAAGCAAACTTCCCATAGGGCAAAGGCTGACTCATGGAGTAACCGTACAAATTATTCACGTCATAGTACATTAAGTACGATTCTGGTTTGTCTAGTGAATAATCAGGCATGTAGACATTGTTCGCTTCGGCATGGCGCTGGTTAAGTGACACAAAGCCGCCACGAATGCCCTTTTCAAAAAATAGAACCATGTCTACGTCAGTGAGTAAATCCAATTCCACTTGAGTGTATTTCAAAGCGGCATCAAATGAGAGTCCAGGACTCGTATAATAGTGAGCCGGGTCAAGACCGTAAATGTGTTGACACAACTCACGGAATTTTTCAAACACATCAGTGAGCAGCAATACATCCAGTTTTAGGTAATGCAAGGCATATTCACTTAGCGTGTTCATGCCAAACACTCGCCAAACTTGACATGCATGTGCATAGTCTTCATCGGAAACGGTACTGCGTGTTAGTTTGGAGTAAAATTTCTCTTGTGGTGGGAGTTTTCTTTGCTTTAACACGTCCCAGCTGTTGCAGAAATCATACGGGAATATACCTTTCCGAATGCACAATTGAAATTGCTCAGGATCATTAAAATGCATTCTAGTATTTTTTAATTCCTCCTCATTCAAGCCATTCACAAGGCTGTCTAGCGAGGATGCCATAAACTTAAAGGAATCCAAAAATCGAATGCTAAAGTTGCTCAACCTCCATGTCAGGGCTGTAAAACGCTCATGGTTTTGGGGGATAATGGTAAACGAGCCCTTGTTGACATGACCCAATTCACGAATCAAAAACTGAATGTCATAATTTGCCAGATTGTGGAAAAAGACACTGATGAAACGAGGAGCCGGAAAGTTCAAGTTACATTTACTATGCGCAGCTCCACGAAACTCCCCTGTAAAATGCGAGTGGTCTCTGACTTTTTCCTCTCCACTTAAAATAGGCCTTTCACAAATATGGCATGTCATGGCATGCTCATACTGCTGCTGCTGTTCTGGAGATAGGCTCATGGGTACTGGGTGGTCCAGTAATTCCTGTACATGGTCGGCCAACTTGACAAGTTCATCCAAGAACCATTTGGCACAATCTGGCCCCTCACGGTATTTGTATACGGATTGTGTGGGGTCATAGGCACACACCACATTAAATCCTATGGCAAAGGGTTCATGTTTTTGAATGGGTGTGGTTGAGCTCATGGAGGGATCTGGTTCACATCCCGCCATGGGTGTAGTGAGAGCTTCAAAATCTGCATATACCACATAGGGAACAGTGTCACGCTTATGAATGTCCTTATACTTTAACACAGCCTTGTCCCCTTGTGGCAATATCAATCTCACCGCTTCCTGAGAAACACAATCTACCCTATGACGTTCTAAGAGCATGGGGGTTGTAAAATATTGCAAGCAACGGTCGCAAATATGTGTTTTATGTCCATGCTTAGACGTTTGACTGCTTAGCAATCTACTCAGGCTTTTAATGAGGCAATAGTGATTCACCTCTCCTACAGATAAATATAAAAGATGAATGTGGTGTCGTTTCGGTTCTTTTGTGGCATAAAGAGGACCCACAATCACATTACCATCAAGGCCATAGACCATGAACGAAAAGTCTTGGTTATCTTGTTCAAACCTATGGATCTCGGTTAAGTCCATAGGGAACGATGCTCGAGTTAAATTTAAAGTATGTTTCAATTCATTAAACTTGGCCTTGTACTTTCCCGGTCTGTAACAATGCTGTTGTACTGGCTGCAAATACGCAGCCACAGACCACAGAAAGCAATCATTGTCACGATTCTTTATATTGACCACAGCATTTTTCGAAGCTATGGCTGGTGGTGTTTTAATGTAGCTAGACCCAGCATTCAGCGGGTTGAATTGACAAATGTTGATTTGTAAATAATGAATTTTGTCTAAGGCAAGGCCACTCGGTCCTTGTTGCAGTTTATCAAATTTTGATAGCAAGGCATTCACCACGTGGGTTTCATACCACTGTTCCAAATTATGGGCTATGAATAGCTCTTGCATTTTACTGCAAATATAAAATGTCTCTTTATGCTCTACGTCCTTCTTTTTATATATGAAATCGCAAACCAGTTCTGCATTCACCTTTAAAGCCATATGCAACCTTTGCGCTGTACAAATTTCAATTTTAAAAATTTCAAAACAAGATTCTAAAAATTCTTTGGGAATCAAACTTTTTCTAACATTGACCACGCGTCCAGAGCACACACGCGATTTGAAACAACTATTTAGGCGTTCCCAAGTTAGGCTATCGGTAGCAGTGGCAAAAGACATTATTTTGAAAGAACACTCTCACCTGAGTTTTCAGCTGTAGACTGCTTGACAATGATTCCACTCTAAAGCCACTTGGTTTTCAACTGTATTTGCAATAGCAGTGAACCTTTTGTTTTCCAAATATCTAAAAAGAAATAAAATAAACCACCATAAGTATATCCATTCCATATAGTTTATGCATTTCATAAACAAAACAAAATCAAACAGGTTATATATATATATATAAAAAACAAATCTCACCTTGACGTGTAATGCTTTGCTATATTCCCGTCTCGTGGGCTAGTGTGGAAATGGTTTCCTCTTCTATCGGTCTGTCTTTCTCTTTCTTTAATATATTTCCCACAGACACACGACAGGTAGGCTATACACGTTATCTGCAAACAAATAAATAAATAAATAAAATCATTAATTACCTAATCAATAAATAATTGCATGTATTTATATAAAAATCAATAAATAAATAAATATATACCTACCCCACAACAAGGTTAAATATTTTCCACCAACACCAAAACTGATAAACAAGACCAGGGGTTTCATGCAACGCAGTGTGTTCAAAGGTAGTCACTTAAGTGAGCGTGGAAATGATAACGACATGTCTTTATATATGCTACGTTGCATGTATAATCTTTTTTTTTCCCACGCTTTGACCATTCTGTTGTCAGGCACGTGGACAGCTAACGTCCCAGGCGAACACCTGTGCCGGATCAAATTTCACATGAACTAGCATTTTGTCACGTACGCAGCAAAACAGGATGTAACTTGTTAACAGTTATCGCGCATGTAGATAGATAACGTCCCAAGCGAACACCTGCGGTAGATCAAATTTCACGTCAACTTGCATTTTGTCACGTACGAAGCAAGACAGAATGTCACTGGTTTAGCATGCCTGTGGTTTCACACATGTGTGCACGCCTTTCGCACTTCCCTGCCACCACGATGATCATTTTTCCATTGCACCTGTTGTCAAATCAGATCAACGCCTTCCAATAATCTCAAATGACCTTCACCTCCTGCTCGTCTGCAAGTTTGTTTTTCTGTACTCGCTTCGACCAACATAGAACCCGGTTCTCATCACCGTTTACACGTTAAAGGTAAAAGGTGTGAAAAAACGTACCCTCGCTCTGTCATACACCGACTCGTCGAAATATCAATTGATCTATTGAACACAGCCACCTTGGTCAGCGACAGGTTTGTTGAAACACACACATACCCAGCCGTATCGTCTCTCTCAACCACCACGCTTTATAAACATTATAAACAGGTAACGGTAAAGAATTTTTTTCTCAACATGTATGGCGTTAGGCCCTTTGTGAATTATCTTTTTGGAAACAATATCTACCACATTTGAAAGGGGGCGTTAGCCCGAGTCCTAGGACACCTCGTACACGTCTCTACGGTTATGGGTTCGTGAAATATCGGCAAAAATCACAAAAAACACGTGTTTACCCCAAAATCGCGTTTCCAAAATTTTTTAAAATTACAACGAGTAGTTCATAGCAAAGAGGACGTCTGCCCGAATCCTTGGACCCGTCGTACATGCCTCTAGCGTTATTGCTTCGTGAGATATCGACAAAATCACAAAAAACACGTGTTTACACCAAAATCGAGTTTCCAATTTTATTAAAAATTATAACGAGTGGTCCATAGCAGAGAGGACGTCACCCCGAGTCCTTGGACCTGTCGAACACGCCTCTAGCGTTATTGGTTCGTGAGATATAGCAAAAAGTTCAAAATCACGTTTTTCCCCCAAGAAAACATGTTTCCAAATTTTCATCTTTTCGACACCGACATTCCCGTAAAGAGCACGACGAGACAAAAAAAACGAATCCAAGCACGCCTTCCTAGCATGACTCGTTCCATTCCAAGGTCGCAGGGGCTCACCACTTGCTTTTGGAAGCAGCTTTCCCACTACCACACTACTACACACAATTTTTTTCTCTAGAGACTTGAAATTTATTTTGGGGGTAGAGGGGGTAGGGACCATTGATTTACGTTAAACAATTTTTTTTGTAGAGTTCCTAGTTTCCAAAATATAGGATTTTCAAAATTCGAGTGTTTTCAAAAAAATATAAAAAATAAAAAAGTTTTATTACAAAAAATAAAGGTCATAAAGACTGTTCGTTTGAGCCATGGCACAACGTTCTATCCTGTTTGGTTTTCAAACTATCGCCTATTTTCGAAAACAAAAAAAAACAAACAAAAAATTCAAAAATATAACGAGTGGTCCATAGCAAAGAGGACGTCAGCCCGAGTCCAACAATACCTCATTTGTCAAAATCGGACCACGCGTTCGAGAAATATTTAACATGACTGAGGCTTAGTAGTGGGGCAAGGAGGGTTTTAGAGTGGCTTGGAATCGGCATCACCCCACTACTGTGGGTGTCAAAGGCAGGTTCTCGTCTCGTGCACTTTTAATATGAGTGTGTCAAAGAGGGGTTCTCGTCTCGTGCACTTTTAATGTTGAGGATGTCAAAGACAGGTTCTCGTCAACTGCACTTTTAATGTGGTGGGTGTCAAAGACAGGTTCTAGTCTCGTGCATTTTAATGTGGTGGGTGTCAAAGGCAGGCTCTAGTCTCGTGAACTTTTAAAGTGGTGGGCTACAAAGACAGGTTCTCGTCTTTAATGTGGTGGGTGTCAAACACAGGTTCTATTCTCGTGCACTTTTAATGTGTTGGGTGTCAAAGGCAGGTTCTCGTCTCGTGCACTTTTAATGTGGTGGGTGTAAAAGGCAGGTTCTAGTCTCGTTCACTTTTAATGTGGTGGGTGTCAAAGGCAGGTTCTCGTCTCGTGCACTTTTAATACGGAGGGGGTCAAAGACAGGATCTAGTCTCGTGCACTTCTAATGTGGTGGGTGTCTATGGCAGGTTCTCGTCTCGTGCCCTTTTAATGTGGTGGGTGTCAAAGACAGGTCCAAGTCTCGTGCACTTTTAATGTGGTGCGTGTCAAAGGCAGGTTCTCGTCTCGTGCACTTTTAATGCGGAGGGGGTCAAAGACAGGATCTAGTCTCGTGCACTTTTAATGTGGTGGGTGTCAAAGGCAGGTTCTAGTCTCGTGCACTTTTAATATGGTGTGTGTCAAAGACAGGTTCTAGTCTCGTGCAGTTTTAATTTGGTGGGTGTCAAAGAGAGGTTTTCGTAAAGTGCACTTTATTGTGGTGGGTGACAAAGACAGGTTCTAGTCTTGTGCATTTTAATATGGTGACTATCAAAGGCAGGTTCTGGTCTCGTGCAATTTTAATGTGGTGGGTGTCAAAGACAGTTTCTAGTCTCGTGCACTTTCAATGTGGTGGGTGTCAAAGAGAGGTTCTCGCCTCGTGCACTTTTAATGTTGAGGGTGTCAAAGACAGGTTCTAGTCTCGTGCATTTCAATGTGGAGAGTGTAAAAGAGAGGTTCTAGTCTCGTGCACTTTTAATGTGGTGGGTGACAAAGACAGGTTCTTGTCTCGTGCACTTTTAATGTGGTGGGTGTCAATGACAGGTTCTCGTCAAGTGCATTATTAATGTGGTGGGTGTCAAAGACAGGTTCTAGTCTCGTGCAATTTAATGTGGTTGGTGTCAATGGCAGGTTCTCGCCTTGTACACTTTTAAGGTTGTGGGTACAAACACAGGTTCTAGTCTCATGCACTTTTAATATGGTGGATCTCAAAGGCAAGTTCTCGTCTCGTGTACTTTTAATGTGGTGGGTGTCAAAGACAGGTTATCGACTCGTGCACTTTTAATGTGTTGGGTGTCAAAGGCAGGTTCTCGCCTCGTGCCCTTTTAATGTGGTGGGTGTCAAAGGCGGGTTCTCGTCACGTGCACTTTTAATGTGTTGGGTGTCAAAGGCAGGTTCTCGTCTCGTGCCCTTTTAATGTGGTGGGTGTCAATGGCAGGTTATCGACTCGTGCACTTTTAATGTGTTGGGTATCAAAGGCAGGTTCTCGTCACGTGCCCTTTTAATGTGGTGGGTGTCAAAGACAGGTCCAAGTCTCGTGCACTTTTAATGTGGTGCGTGTCAAAGGCAGGTTCTAGTCTCGTGCACTTTTAATGCGGAGGGAGTCAAAGACAGGATCTAGTCTCGTGCACTTTTAATGTGGTGGGTGTCTATGGCAGGTTCTCGTCTCGTGCCCTTTTAATGTGGTGGGTGTCAAAGACAGATCCAAGTCTCGTGCACTTTTAATGTGGTGCGTGTCAAAGGCAGGTTCTCGTCTCGTGCACTTTTAATACGGAGGGGGTCAAAGACAGGATCTAGTCTCGTGCACTCTTAATGTGGTGGGTGTCTATGGCAGGTTCTGCGTCTCGTGACCTTTTAATGTGGTGGGTGTCAAAGACAGGTCCAAGTCTCGTGCACTTTTAATGTGGTGCGTGTCAAAGGCAGGTTCTCGTCTCGTGCACTTTTAATGCGGAGGGTGTCAAAGACAGGATCTAGTCTCGTGCACTTTTAATGTGGTGGGTGTCAAAGGCAGGTTCTAGTCTCGTGCACTTTTAATGTGGTGTGTGTCAAAGACAGGTTCTAGTCTCGTGCACTTTTAATTTGGTGGGTGTCAAAGAGAGGTTTTCGTAAAGTGCATTTTATTGTGGTAGGTGACAAAGACAGGTTCTGGTCTCGTGCACTTTTAATGTGGTGGGTGTCAATAACAGTTTCTAGTCTCGTGCACTTTCAATGTGGTGGGTGTCAAAGAGAGGTTCTCGCCTCGTGCACTTTTAATGTTGAGGGTGTCAAAGACAGGTTCTAGTCTCGTGCATTTCAATGTGGTGAGTGTAAAAGAGAGGTTCTAGTCTCGTGCACTTTTAATGTGGTGGGTGACAAAGACAGGTTCTAGTCTCGTGCACTTTTAATGTGGTGGGTGTCAAAGATAGGTTATCGTCTCGTGCACTTTAAATGTGGTGGGTGTCAAAGACAAGTCTTAGTCTCGTGCACTTTTAATGAGGTGGGTGTAAAAGGCAGGTTCTAGTCTCGTGCACTTTTAATGTGGAGGGTGTCAAAGACAGGATCTAGTCTCGTGCACTTTTAATGTGGTGGGTGTCAATGGCAGGTTCTCGTCTCGTGCATTTTTAATGTGGTGGGTGTCAAAGGCAGGTACTAGTCACGTACACTTTTAATGTGGTGGGTGTTAAAGGCAGGATCTCGTCTCGTGCACTTTTAATGTGGTGGGTGTCAATGATAGGATCTAGTCTCGTACACTTTTAATGTGGTGGGTGTCAAATAGAGGTTTTAGACACATGCACCTTTAATGTGGTGGGTGACAAAGGCAGATTCTCGTAAAGTGCACTTTTAATGTTGTGGGTGTCAAAGACAGGTTCTGGTCTCGTGCATTTCAATGTGGTGGGTGTCAAAGGCAGGTTCTAGTCTTGTGCACTTTCAATGTGGTGGGTTTCAAAGGTAGGTTTTCGTCTCGTGCACTTCTAATGTGGTGGGTGTCAAAAGCAGGTTCTAGTTTCGTGCACTTTAAATGTAGTGGGTGTCAAAGACAGGTTCTCGTCTTTAATGTGGAGGGTGTCAAAGACAGGTTGTAGTCTCGTGCACTTTCAATGTGGTGGGTGTCAAAGGCATGTTCTCGACTCGTGCATTTCAATGTGGTGGGTGTCAAAGGCAGGTTCTCGTCTCGTGCACTTTTAATATGAGTGTGTCAAAGAGGGGTTCTCGTCTCGTGCACTTTTAATGTTGAGGATGTCAAAGACAGGTTCTCGTCAACTGCACTTTTAATGTGGTGGGTGTCAAAGACAGGTTCTAGTCTCGTGCATTTTAATGTGGTGGGTGTCAAAGGCAGGCTCTAGTCTCGTGAACTTTTAAAGTGGTGGGCTTCAAAGACAGGTTCTCGTCTTTAATTTGGTGGGTGTCAAACACAGGTTCTATTCTCGTGCACTTTTAATGTGTTGGGTGTCAAAGGCAGGTTCTCGTCTCGTGCACTTTTAATGTGGTGGGTGTCAAAGGCAGGTTCTAGTCTCGTTCACTTTTAATGTGGTGGATGTCAAAGGCAGGTTCTCGTCAAGTGCACTGTTAATGTTGTGGGTGTCAAAGACAGGTTCTAGTCTCGTTCACCTTTAATGTGGTGGGTGTCAAAGACAGGTTCTAGTCTCGTGCACTTTTAATGTGGTGGGTGTCAAAGGCAGGTTCTAGTCTCGTTCACCTTTAATGTGGTGGGTGTCAAAGGCAGGTTCTAGTCTCGTGCACTTTTAATGTGGTGGGTGTCAAAGGCAGGTTCTAGTCTCGTTCACTTTTAATGTGGTGGGTGTCAAAGGCAGGTTCTAGTCTCGTTCAATTTTAATGTGGTGGGTGTCAAAGGCAGGTTCTAGTCTCGTTCACCTTTAATGTGGTGGGTGTCAAAGGCAGGTTCTAGTCTCGTTCACCTTTAATGTGGTGGGTGTCGAAGGCAGGTTCTAGTCTCGTGCACTTTTAATGTGGTGGGTGTCAAAGGCAGGTTCTAGTCTCGTTCACTTTAAATGTGGTGGGTGTCAAAGGCAGGTTCTAGTCTCGTTCACCTTTAATGTGGTGGGTGTCAAAGGCAGGTTCTAGTCTCGTTCACCTTTAATGTGGTGGGTGTCAAAGGCAGGTTCTAGTCTCGTGCACTTTTAATGTGGTGGGTGTCAAGGGCAGGTTCTCGTCTCGTGCACTTTTAATACGGAGGGGGTCAAAGACAGGATCTAGTCTCGTGCACTTCTAATGTGGTGGGTGTCTATGGCAGGTTCTCGTCTCGTGCCCTTTTAATGTGGTGGGTGTCATAGACAGGTCCAAGTCTCGTGCACTTTTAATGTGGTGCGTGTCAAATGCAGGTTCTCGTCTCGTGCACTTTTAATGCGGAGGGGGTCAAAGACAGGATCTAGTCTCGTGCACTTTTAATGTGGTGGGTGTCAAAGGCAGGTTCTCGTCTCGTGCCCTTTTAATGTGGTGGGTGTCATAGACAGGTCCAAGTCTCGTGCACTTTTAATGTGGTGCGTGTCAAAGGCAGGTTCTCGTCTCGTGCACTTTTAATGCGGAGGGGGTCAAAGACAGGATCTAGTCTCGTGCACTTTTAATGTGGTGGGTGTCAAAGGCAGGTTCTAGTCTCGTGCACTTTTAATGTGGTGGGTGTCAAAGGCAGGTTCTCGTCTCGTGCCCTTTTAATGTGGTGGGTGTCATAGACAGGTCCAAGTCTCGTGCACTTTTAATGTGGTGCGTGTCAAAGGCAGGTTCTCGTCTCGTGCACTTTTAATGCGGAGGGGGTCAAAGACAGGATCTAGTCTCGTGCACTTTTAATGTGGTGGGTGTCAAAGGCAGGTTCTAGTCTCGTGCACTTTTAATGTGGAGGGTGTCAAAGGCAGGTTCTCGTCTCGTGCCCTTTTAATGTGGTGGGTGTCATAGACAGGTCCAAGTCTCGTGCACTTTTAATGTGGTGCGTGACAAAGGCAGGTTCTAGTCTCGTTCACCTTTAATGTGGTGGGTGTCGAAGGCAGCTTCTAGTCTCGTGCACTTTTAATGTGGTGGGTGTCAAAGGCAGGTTCTAGTCTCGTTCACTTTAAATGTGGTGGGTGTCAAAGGCAGGTTCTAGTCTCGTTCACCTTTAATGTGGTGGGTGTCAAAGGCAGGTTCTAGTCTCGTGCACTTTTAATGTGGTGGGTGTCAAAGGCAGGTTCTCGTCTCGTGCCCTTTTAATGTGGTGGGTGTCATAGACAGGTCCAAGTCTCGTGCACTTTTAATGTGGTGCGTGTCAAAGGCAGGTTCTCGTCTCGTGCACTTTTAATGCGGAGGGGGTCAATGACAGGATCTAGTCTCGTGCACTTTTAATGTGGTGGGTGTCAAAGGCAGGTTCTAGTCTCGTGCACTTTTAATGTGGTGTGTGTCAAAGACAGGTTCTAGTCTCGTGCACTTTTAATTTGGTGGTTGTCAAAGAGAGGTTTTCGTAAAGTGCACTTTATTGTGGTGGGTGACAAAGACAGGTTCTAGTCTTGTGCATTTTAATGTGGTGACTATCAAAGGCAGGTTCTGGTCTCGTGCACTTTTAATGTGGTGGGTGTCAAAGACAGTTTCTAGTCTCGTGCACTTTCAATGTGGTGGGTGTCAAAGAGAGGTTCTCGCCTCGTGCACTTTTAATGTTGAGGGTGTCAAAGACAGGTTCTAGTCTCGTGCATTTCAATGTGGTGAGTGTAAAAGAGAGGTTCTAGTCTCGTGCACTTTTAATGTGGTGGGTGACAAAGACAGGTTCTAGTCTCGTGCACTTTTAATGTGGTGGGTGTCAAAGACAGGTTCTCGTCAATTGCACTATTAATGTGGTGGGTGTCAAAGACAGGTTCTAGTCTCGTGCAATTTAATGTGGTTGGTGTCAATGGCAGGTTCTCCTCTTGTACACTTTTAAGGTTGTGGGTACAAACACAGGTTCTAGTCTCATGCACTTTTAATATGGTGGGTCTCAAAAGCAAGTTCTCGTCTCGTGTACTTTTAATGTGGTGGGTGTCAAAGACAGGTCCAAGTCTCGTGCACTTTTAATGTGGTGCGTGTCAAAGGCAGGTTCTAGTCTCGTGCACTTTTAATGCGGAGGGAGTCAAAGACAGGATCTAGTCTCGTGCACTCTTAATGTGGTGGGTGTCTATGGCAGGTTCTCGTCTCGTGCCCTTTTAATGTGGTGGGTGTCAAAGACAGGTCCAAGTCTCGTGCACTTTTAATGTGGTGCGTGTCAAAGGCAGGTTCTCGTCTCGTGCACTTTTAATGCGGAGGGTGTCAAAGACAGGATCTAGTCTCGTGCACTTTTAATGTGGTGGGTGTCAAAGGCAGGTTCTAGTCTCGTGCACTTTTAATGTGGTGTGTGTCAAAGACAGGTTCTAGTCTCGTGCACTTTTAATTTGGAGGGTGTCAAAGAGAGGTTTTCGTAAAGTGCATTTTATTGTGGTAGGTGACAAAGACCGGTTCTAGTCTTGTGCATTTTAATGTGGTGGGTATCAAAGGCAGGTTCTGGTCTCGTGCACTTTTAATGTGGTGGGTGTCAATAACAGTTTCTAGTCTCGTGCACTTTCAATGTGGTGGGTGTCAAAGAGAGGTTCTCGCCTCGTGCACTTTTAATGTTGAGGGTGTCAAAGACAGGTTCTAGTCTCGTGCATTTCAATGTGGTGAGTGTAAAAGAGAGGTTCTAGTCTCGTGCACTTTTAATGTGGTGGGTGACAAAGACAGGTTCTAGTCTCGTGCACTTTTAATGTGGTGGGTGTCAAAGATAGGTTATCGTCTCGTGCACTTTAAATGTGGTGGGTGTCAAAGACAAGTCTTAGTCTCGTGCACTTTTAATGAGGTGGGTGTAAAAGGCAGGTTCTAGTCTCGTGCACTTTTAATGTGGAGGGTGTCAAAGACAAGATCTAGTCTCGTGCACTTTTAATGTGGTGGGTGTCAATGGCAGGTTCTCGTCTCGTGCATTTTTAATGTGGTGGGTGTCAAAGGCAGGTACTAGTCACGTACACTTTTAATGTGGTGGGTGTTAAAGGCAGGTTCTCGTCTCGTGCACATTTAATGTGGTGGGTGTCAATGATAGGATCTAGTCTCGTACACTTTTAATGTGGTGGGTGTCAAATAGAGGTTTTAGACACATGCACCTTTAATGTGGTGGGTGAAAAAGGCAGATTCTCGTAAAGTGCACTTTTAATGTTGTGGGTGTCAAAGACAGGTTCTGGTCTCGTGCATTTCAATGTGGTGGGTGTCAAAGGCAGGTTCTAGTCTTGTGCACTTTCAATGTGGTGGGTTTCAAAGGTAGGTTCTCGTCTCGTGCACTTCTAATGTGGTGGGTGTCAAAAGCAGGTTCTAGATTCGTGCACTTTTAATGTAGTGGGTGTCAAAGACAGGTTCTCGTCTTTAATGTGGAGGGTGTCAAAGACAGGTTGTAGTCTCGTGCACTTTCAATGTGGTGGGTGTCAAGGTCAGGTTCTTGTCTCGTACACTTTTAATGTGGTGGGTGTCAAAGGCATGTTCTCGACTCGTGCATTTCAATGTGGTGGGTGTCAAAGGCAGGTTCTCGTCTCGTGCACTTTTAATATGAGTGTGTCAAAGAGGGGTTCTCGTCTCGTGCACTTTTAATGTTGAGGATGTCAAAGACAGTTTCTCGTCAACTGCACTTTTAATGTGGTGGGTGTCAAAGACAGATTCTAGTCTCGTGCATTTTAATGTGGTGGGTGTCTAAGGCAGGCTCTAGTCTCGTGAACTTTTAAAGTGGTGGGCTTCAAAGACAGGTTCTCGTCTTTAATTTGGTGGGTGTCAAACACAGGTTCTATTCTCGTGCACTTTTAATGTGTTGGGTGTCAAAGGCAGGTTCTCGTCTCGTGCACTTTTAATGTGGTGGGTGTCAAAGGCAGGTTCTAGTCTCGTTCACTTTTAATGTGGTGGGTGTCAAAGGCAGGTTCTCGTCAAGTGCACTGTTAATGTGGTGGGTGTCAAAGACAGGTTCTAGTCTCGTTCACCTTTAATGTGGTGGGTGTCAAAGACAGGTTCTAGTCTCGTGCACTTTTAATGTGGTGGGTGTCAAAGGCAGGTTCTAGTCTCGTTCACCTTTAATGTGGTGGGTGTCAAAGGCAGGTTCTAGTCTCGTGCACTTTTAATGTGGTGGGTGTCAAAGGCAGGTTCTAGTCTCGTTCACTTTTAATGTGGTGGGTGTCAAAGGCAGGTTCTAGTCTCGTTCAATTTTAATGTGGTGGGTGTCAAAGGGAGGTTCTAGTCTCGTTCACCTTTAATGTGGTGGGTGTCAAAGGCAGGTTCTAGTCTCGTTCACCTTTAATGTGGTGGGTGTCAAAGGCAGGTTCTAGTCTCGTGCACTTTTAATGTGGTGGGTGTCAAAGGCAGGTTCTAGTCTCGTTCACTTTAAATGTGGTGGGTGTCAAAGGCAGGTTCTAGTCTCGTTCACCTTTAATGTGGTGGGTGTCAAAGGCAGGTTCTAGTCTCGTTCACCTTTAATGTGGTGGGTGTCAAAGGCAGGTTCTAGTCTCGTGCACTTTTAATGTGGTGGGTGTCAAAGGCAGGTTCTTGTCTCGTTCACTTTTAATGTGGTGCGTGTCAAAGGCAGGTTCTAGTCTCGTGCACTTTTAATGAGGTGGGTGTCAAAGGCAGGTTCTAGTCTCGTTTACCTTTAATGTGGTGGGTGTCAAAGGCAGGTTCTAGTCTCGGGCACTTTTAATGTGGTGGGTGTCAAAGGCAGGTTCTAGTCTCGTTCACTTTTAATGTGGTGGGTGTCAAAGGCAGGTTCTAGTCAAGTGCACTTTTAATCTGGTGTGTGTCAAAGACAGGTTCTAGTCTCGTGCATTTTAATGTGGTGGGTGTCAAAGGCAGGCTCTAGTCTCGTGCACTTTATAAG
This sequence comes from Meconema thalassinum, assembly GCA_946902985.2. NCBI lineage: Eukaryota > Metazoa > Arthropoda > Insecta > Orthoptera > Tettigoniidae > Meconema > Meconema thalassinum. Next base: position 58,008,329 of record OX336390.1, read on the forward strand.
TGGTGGGTGTCAAAGGCAGGCTCTAGTCTCGTGCACTTTCAATGTGGTGTGTGTCAAAGGCAGATTCTAGACTCGTGCACTTTTAATGTGGTGGATGCCAAAGGCAGATTCTATTCTCGTGCACTTTTAATGTGGTGGATGTCAAAGGCAGATTCTCGTAAAGTGCACTTTTAATCTGGTGTGTGTCAAAGGCAGGCTCTAGTCTCGTGCATTTTAATGTGGTGTGTGTCAAAGGCAGATTCTAGTCTCGTGCACTTTTAATGTGGTGGATGTCAAAGGCAGATTCTCGTAAAGTGCACTTTTAATCTGGTGTGTGTCAAAGGCAGGCTCTAGTCTCGTGCATTTTAATGTGGTGTGTGTCAAAGGCAAGCTCTAGTCTCGTGCACTTTTAAAGAGGTGGGTGTCAAAGACAGGTTCTCGTCTTTAATGTGGTGGGTGTCAAAGACAGGTTCTATTCTCGTGCACTTTTAATGTGGTGGGTGTCAAAGGCAGGTTCTCGTCTCGTGCACTTTCAATGTGTCGGGTGTCAAAGACAGGTTCTAGTCTCGTGCACTTTTAATGTGGTGGGTGTCAAAGACAAGTTCTAGTCTCGTGCACTTTCAATGTGGTGGGTGTCAAAGACAGGTTCTATTCTCGTGCACTTTTAATGTGGTGGGTGTCAAAGGCAGGTTCTCGTCTCGTGCACTTTCAATGTGTCGGGTGTCAAAGACAGGTTCTAGTCTCGTGCACTTTTAATGTGGTGGGTGTCAAAGACAGGTTCTAGTCTCGTGCACTTTCAATGTGTCGGGTGTCAAAGACAGGCTCTAGTCTCGTGCACTTTTAATGTGTCGGGTGTCAAAGACAGGTTCTAGTCTCGTGCACTTTCAATGTGGTGGGTGTCATAGGCAGGATCTAGTCTCGTGCACTTTTAATGTGTCGGGTGTCAAAGACAGGCTCTAGTCTCGTGCACTTTTAATGTGGTGGGTGTCAAAGACAGGTTCTAGTCTCGTGCACTTTCAATGTGTCGGGTGTCAAAGACAGGTTCTAGTCTCGTGCACTTTTAATGTGGTGGGTGTCATTGGCAGGATCTAGTCTCGTGCACTTTCAATGTGTCGGGTGTCAAAGACAGGTTCTAGTCTCGTGCACTTTTAATGTGGTGGGTGTCAATGACAGGTTCTAGTCTCGTGCACTTTCAATGTGTCGGGTGTCAAAGACAGGTTCTAGTCTCGTGCACTTTTAATGTGGTGGGTGTCATAGGCAGGATCTAGTCTCGTGCACTTTTAATGTTGTGGGTAAGAAAGGCAGGTTCTCGTCTCGTGCACTTTTAATGTGAAGGGTATCACAGGCATGTTCTCGTCTCGTGCACTTTTAATGTTGTGGGTGTCAAAGGCAGGTTCTCGAGCATTCACGGTCAGTTATACTGTCCTATGCTGTCACTACTTTTCGTTATTGTAGCTCTTAAATGTTAAGTTATTTCATTTCAAGATGGCGGCCGTGCGTTTTATTCCATCTCATAAAGTATCTCGTAGGTAAACGAGGGTAATTAATTCAGGCTACCAGAATCCGAATTACTGTGAACGTTGCTTTATAGGACCATAATTTAAGAGTTTTAAAGTTTGAATTATTTTCACAGCCACCATCTTTAATGAATTGCTGTGATGATCATGCAATTTAAGCAAACAACGCTTGTTATATGGAAATTTGATATTGCAAGATTTTTTGGAGATCAGATTTATAGTTTAGGCGGAATTCTATAATTATAAGCTTAGAACACTTGAGTGTTAAACATCTTAAACAAACAAAAACTTCGGTTCACATGCCGAAAAAGAAATATATATTTCTTGTTGGCAAATCGGCAAATCGGTAAAAGTAATATCATGTTTTTAAAATCTTATCTTCCGCGACGGTCGAATTGAAATGTTATACCAATTCCATCGTGATGAAATAATAATTAGAGGGTAGAATAGCCAAGAGGGCTATTCTATCCCTTAGAACTTTTCCGGAGATATTTCTACATCTTCTCGGCTCGTCTTCTCAACACAATCATAACAATTCCTTCCAAAGACGTAACAATCAATTCAAGATAAACAGAAGATCTACCAGCGACGCCATGTTTGCGTGAACATCTGGTCAAAACAGTTGAAAGCTGCAGAGCGTTACCGACAGTTCACGCTTGCTCCGCTAGGTCGAGCGGGAGGTAATATAGCACAGAAAGTCCGGGAAATTCAAATAAATATTGAGTCGTAAGTAATTACGGCTCAAATCTCCCCCTCGCTAAGTCAGACAACGGTTTACCGAAGACGACGAATTAGGTTTTGTGCAAGGTAGAAGAATTATGGAATAAGAATGTGATGAAATTCTTCAGTTAAAGTTCATGTCAAGTACTAATTCTTGTCCACAAGAATGTCTTTTAGGTATTGTGTTGGAGAGCGCTTGCCACAAGGTTCGGATACTACAAACAGGTTGCCGAGAGCGCTGGCATAGTCTGATCACCATGGATTTCAAGGCAGTGTCTAGTCTTGTGTGTACACTCTGTGGAAACAAACTCTATCTACCATCTCCCATGCTTATGTTGGGCTAAGAGCACATATGATATTGTTATGGTGTAGGCTATTCAATTTCAAATAAAAGCACTCAAGTGTTACAGTACATCGATCGTTGTTATTTATAATAAGCTGCTATTTCATCATATTGGTATTGCGAAATTGATCTAGATCATGCTTAGAAATGTATGTCCTTAGTAAAGTTCAATGCACAAGTTAATACACATCCTTCACAGTACATTTTTTTGAAATACAATAATATTTCTTCAGCAGTAGACTTCGGGTACGGATCTATGTGATGAATGGTGTCGAAGATGAAATCCCGGCCGAAGATAACATCAACTGGCAACAAATCTTCACGGTGATCATCTTCTTGACTATATATCTGGAAACAGTTACCACTTCCGAGAGCAAAAGTTTCTTGTAGTAATATCTGAACTACTAAAGTCATCATCTAGTTTGTCAGAATAATATATACAGGGAAAACTCAAGAAAAACCACAAATGTGTGCCAACAGAAAATTAAGGCAAAAAGTTTTTTTTTAAATCCGATTCCTCAACTTGTACAACAATCAAATTAATATACAACCTTCATTAAATAACCAACATTCACAGCAAGAACATATGACCTTCTTTTTATCAGTTAGTTTACAATGATTGAGAGAAAAAATATAACATATCTTAAATTTTTATACAGACGAAGGATCATTACCGTTCTTCATTTGCAACAGGGGTATTTCAAGTGATTCCTTTACACATCACCATCAATCAGATGTGAGTCGTTAAACAATAAATGAAGTGTCAGGATTCATAGAAGACCGTACTCATTTTTGTATTAAGTAAAACAAATAGCAAACAGACATAAACCCAATACGACATTCGAGGCCAACGCTACAGTAAAAACAAACCACATTTTCCTAGGCCTATCCTTTCCATTTCCGGCGAACACTATTTTTACCAGACCAAATAAATTTAACATCTAAATGTTAATGCTGTTTGCGCTACATAATAAGGTACAGATATTTCCTCTCTGGAATCTTAGATGAATAGTACAATAAACGTTTCCCAGGCCACTTGTATTCCTAAACGAGACTTGCAGCAAAACTCTTCTACAAATTTCTCCCACGGAGATCCAATTCTAACCTTAATATTTATAAGTTCCAAGCACCCATCTACTTGACTTCAAAATAACAACTAAACAAATGACGACCATCTTAGCGTTCACTCTATGGACCAAGGCACCAACTACATTCTGTAGAATAACAACTAAACAAATGACGACCATCTTAGCGTTCCCTCTCTGGACCAAGGCACCAACTACATTCTGTAGAATAACAACTAAACAAATGACGACCATCTTAGCGTTCACTCTCTGGACCAAGGTACCAACTACATTCTGTAGAATAACAACTAAACAAATGACGACCATCTTAGCGTTCACTCTCTGGACCAAGGCACCAACTACATTCTGTAGAATAACAACTAAACAAATGACGACCATCTTAGCGTTCCCTCTCTGGACCAAGGCAACAACTACATTCTGTAGAATAACAACTAAACAAATGACGACCATCTTAGTGTTCCCTCTCTGGACCAAGGCACCAACTACATTCTGTAGAATAACAACAAAACAAATGACGACCATCTTAGCGTTCACTCTCTGGACCAAGGCACCAACTACATTCTCTAGAATAACAACTAAACAAATGACGACCACCTTAGCGTTCACTCTCTGGACCAAGGCACCAACTACATTCTGTAGAATAACAACTAAACAAATGACGACCACCTTAGCGTTCACTCTCTGGACCAAGGCACCAACTACTTTCTCTAGAATAACAACTAAACAAATGACGACCATCTTAGCGTTCCCTCTCTGGACCAAGGCACCAACTACATTCTGTAGAATAACAAGTAAACAAATGACGACCACCTTAGCGTTCCCTCTCTGGACCAAGGCACCAACTACATTCTGTAGAATAACAACTAAACAAATGACGACCACCTTAGCGTTCACTCTCTGGACCAAGGCACCAACTACATTCTCTAGAATAACAACTAAACAAATGACGACCACCTTAGCGTTCACTCTCTGGACCAAGGCACCAACTACATTCTGTAGAATAACAACTAAACAAATGACGACCACCTTAGCGTTCACTCTCTGGACCAAGGCACCAACTACATTCTGTAGAATAACAACTAAACAAATGACGACCACCTTAGCGTTCACTCTCTGGACCAAGGCACCAACTACATTCTGTAGAATAACAACTAAACAAAAGACGACCACCTTAGCGTTCCCTCTCTGGACCAAGGCAACAACTACATTCTGTAGAATAACAACTAAACAAATGACGACCATCTTAGCGTTCACTCTCTGGACCAAGGCACCAACTACATTCTGTAGAATAACAACTAATCAAATGACGACCACCTTAGCGTTCCCTCTCTGGACCAAGGCACCAACTACATTCTGTAGAATAACAACTAAACAAATGACGACCATCTTAGCGTTCCCTCTCTGGACCAAGGCACCAACTACATTCTGTAGAATAACAACTAAACAAATGACGACCATCTTAGCGTTCACTCTCTGGACCAAGGCACCAACTACATTCTGTAGAATAACAACTAAACAAATGACGACCACCTTAGCGTTCACTCTCTGGACCAAGGCACCAACTACATTCTCTAGAATAACAACTAAACAAATGACGACCACCTTAGCGTTCCCTCTCTGGACCAAGGCACCAACTACATTCTGTAGAATAACAACTAAACAAATGACGACCATCTTAGCGTTCCCTCTCTGGACCAAGGCACCAACTACATTCTGTAGAATAACAACTAAACAAATGACGACCACCTTAGCGTTCACTCTCTGGACCAAGGCACCAACTACATTCTGTAGAATAACAACTAAACAAATGACGACCACCTTAGCGTTCACTCTCTGGACCAAGGCACCAACTACATTCTGTAGAATAACAACTAAACAAAAGACGACCACCTTAGCGTTCCCTCTCTGGACCAAGGCACCAACTACATTCTGTAGAATAACAACTAAACAAATGACGACCATCTTAGCGTTCACTCTCTGGACCAAGGCACCGACTACATTCTGTAGAATAACAACTAAACAAATGACGACCACCTTAGCGTTCCCTCTCTGGACCAAGGCACCAACTACATTCTGTAGAATAACAACTAAACAAATGACGACCATCTTAGCGTTCCCTCTCTGGACCAAGGCACCAACTACATTCTGTAGAATAACAACTAAACAAATGACGACCATCTTAGCGTTCACTCTCTGGACCAAGGCACCAACTACATTCTGTAGAATAACAACTAAACAAATGACGACCACCTTAGCGTTCACTCTCTGGACCAAGGCACCAACTACATTCTCTAGAATAACAACTAAACAAATGACGACCACCTTAGCGTTCCCTCTCTGGACCAAGGCACCAACTACATTCTGTAGAATAACAACTAAACAAATGACGACCATCTTAGCGTTCCCTCTCTGGACCAAGGCACCAACTACATTCTGTAGAATAAGACGGACACAAGATCTTTCCTTACGGTGCAGCTCTCTAGCGGGAAACAGAGAACTGAAGGTGTCAAACCGGGCAGCAATTGCTTAGACATAGGCCTAGAAGCTGTGAGGGTAAAAAGAGATGAATTATCGGCACAAAAATCCTCCAGTATGCCTTCCTTCGGAGGGGAAGTAAAGCCGGCGGTCCCATGTCATAGATTTATGGCATGTAAAAGATCCTTTCACAGACTAAACTTGTGTAAAGCAAAATTTGTTAGGTTTGATTTCGTCAGAACGCTCTATCAAAGTTCCAACGTTCACCACTAGGTATCATTGATATCTGGTGGCGAAAGTTGGAACTACTTGAAATTGAACGGAACTTGTAGCTCACCCTTTAGGGTATCCGCTGGAAGCAGCTACAGACTCAGGCGAGCCGAACATGTCCTCGGACACTCCCGGCACTAAAAGCCATACGAAAAATAAAAAAAAATAAAAAAAAAATCGGCACAATTAAGGTTGGAGGCAGACATACACAGCCACAAACACACACTCGCAGACAGACACTCTGACATTAGGGCGGGCGTAGGGAAAGCTCGGTACGGTCCGTTGTAAGGTTAGGATACGTTGTATGTGTCCTCGGTATTGTGCTTGTGTTGGTGACAAAGCGAATACATCACTAACTCTCCATACAACAGTAAAAAGTAAACATAAATCCTGTTTTCCTGTTGAATGGTCCAAGTGAAATAATTTTCAGTAAATTAAAATGGTACCGGGTATCCTTCCCTTTTAAGTACTGACAATTATAACGCCGGGTGCAGAATTTTGCCCTGAAAAGGATCCTTAATATGCCAGTAAATTTACCAAAATGGCCTCCTGGCACAGCATCCTCAAATGCCAACTGATTGCGCCCGGATTTGATTCTGCAACTTGGGGCACAGCTGTTGAGTAAGTCACCGCTGCACCACGCAGCCAGTCAATTCAGTGAATTAGTTTTGATATTCGCTAATTAGTAATTATTGTGGTGAGGCTAATTAGTTAAAATTTTGACTGCAGCTGAACCATATTTTAGCTGAGTCGCGAGTGCGTTTTCTAGCAATGCTCACACAAGAGACATTTCTGATGTCTGGTTTTGTCCAGGCACAATATTGTCGGCACACAGAGTGTAGTGAATTATTATTATTATTATAATATATGAATTGCAGACAATGGCCATAGTTGGGTATTTTTGATTGAACGCCCGAGGTCTCCCAACAAGTTCAATGACAAGTAGTTCCGACTTTGGCTACAAGATGGCAATGCCACTAATACCTAGCGGCGACTGCCGGAACTCAATATAGAGTTTCTAAATAGCCAAATAGGCCTATAACCTACAAATTTTTCTACACACTACCAATTGCAGTGGTAGGTTCTTTTATGTGCCATAAATCTATGACTTGTGAAAGAACATGCTTTCGTGAGCACGTGAGCATTTTCAACTATCAATGTTATTGTTTTCTTTCTTTAAAAGAAGGTGAGTTTATTTTCTTTAACTTTGAGCTTAGTGACCCTAATGTGTTAAGGATTTGGTTAGCTTCATCCATGACCCTTATCTTCATCCTCATCCAGTGTAATACTTAGGATTTAATAAAACTAGGATCCCAAAGTGATGATACGTTATTTATTTTTTGTGATGTTCAACATAAGTAAAGACCTTCCAGTCGCCATCCTGTAAGACGTCTCGTCCCACTGCCAGTATAATCCCTGGGTTGTAATGGAGTGGGTCGGAAGATTCTAACGTTGACGCACAGGTGGCTCTGCATGTGACGTTGATATATGGCTGAAAGATTCAAAAAATCTGCTTTTCTTGACAATGTACAAGGTGAGTTCAAAAATTAACGAGCAGGAGGCTGGAATGGGCAAACCGTTGTCGACATTGGCTAATCGTCTAATCGTGGCGTGTGTAACGCGGTGTGGTTCCGACCAGAGGGTGGAAGGTCACAGCCCGTCGCTAGAGGGCACGCATGCACGTCACGTAACGATACAAAGCGAGCAGCAGCATGCATCAATCGTCCAACGCTGCCAGTCTTATTGCAAACAGTGACATGGAGGCGTCAAACGAAGAGCAAAGAGGTGTTGTTCGGTTTCTGACAGCGGAAGGAGTAGGGGGAACGGACATTCATCGCCGAATGTCACAAGTGTACAGCGAACACTGCATGTCCCTTGCAAGGGTCAAGGCTTGGCACAAGCGCTTCAGGGAAGGACGGGTGTCCGTAGCCGGTGATGTCTGGGGCACCCCCCCCCCCTGCATTACCGATGACAACGTCCAGCTGGTTGATGCACTCATTACCCAGGACCGCCGAGTGACAGTGAATGCCATAGCCGTCATGGTCGGATTGAGCGTCGGAAGTGTGCACACCATCATGAAGGAACGACTGCACTTGCGCAAAGTGTGTGCCCAATGGGTGTCCCACAGTCTTCAACCACACCAGCAGGAAGCATGTCGAATGGCCCACTGTCTTGGTCATCTGCATCGCAATGCGAGGGAAGGGAAAGGGTTCCTGGCACGAGAGGTGGCTAAAGATGAGTCATGGTGTCATCACTTCGAACCAGAATCCAAACGACAAAGCCTCCAGTGAAAACATCCAGGGTCACCACCACACCAAAAAAAAAGGCAAGGCCATCCACACGAGTGCAGGAAAGGTAATGCTGACGTTCTTCATTGACCAAGATGGCCCCCTTCTGATACACTTCATGCCGCACGGGACAACAGTGAATGCCCAGCGGTACTCGCAAACCTTGACCACCCTTCGCCAAGCTATCAAAACAAAACGACCAGGCAATCTCACCCGTGAGGTCATTCTGCCCCACGACAATGCACGACCTACATACGTCAAACACAGTCGCGGCACTCCTGCAGAAATTCAAATGGGAGATTCTCGGCCACCCTCCATACAGTCCAGACATCTCTCCCTGTGATTACGCCATGTTTGGTCCCCTGAAAAGGGCTCTGCGGGGCCAACGATTCACCTCGGACGCCGACGTCCAGCTGTGCGTGCGGAAATGGTTCACATCGCAGCCCAGGGATTTTTATGAGACAGCGATTCACCGCCTCGTGTCACAGTGGGACAATTGCCTCAACAGCCAGGGCCAATACTTCTAACATACATGTACTGGTTTCTGTAATTATGCCTCCGGCTCGTTACGTTTTGAACGCACCTTATAAATTGTCCTTATAGTAATATAAACCGAGAGATTGGCTAACAAAATTCTCAAACTTCAGGAGAAATGGAAGGTGCAACCTCCATGACTTCAGGAAGTACATCAGGACTTAAAAAGGGCAAACATTGGACCGGCCGAAAGTCTGGGACAGGACCGGATTCAGAACCAAAATTGCAGGTGTGAAGGATTCCCCCCAAAAAATACCCACGCTTTCAGCTGAAGAACGATTGAGAAGAAGCCAGAGGCAGGAAGCAAAACGACAAGGAAGAAACACCTTAAACAAGGAAACCTGAACTGATGTTTTGTATTTGTAGTTCGTAAGTGGCTGTATCAAATAATAACAACATGCCACTAACATATAAAGGATTAATAATAGAACACACAAAATAACTCCGCCATAGCCGGTCCCAAGCCCGGTTGAGAAAGGAGGAGGGAGCAGCGTCTGACTCGAATCGAGCGGCTGCAAACAGCGTCTGTTCTCCATGTTAGGAGCGGCTGATATTATAAACCTCAGGGCTAACAACCTTGATGGTAAACAACCCGTTGCCCTTTAGGGTGGCCTACTTACTTACTTACTCGTTGAACTCAACATGAAGGGAAACATTAACATAGAGAATACCCCAGGTGGTAACCAATCCACCCCTACTCATGGGGCATGCAGGCCATCGGACTCTGGGGAGCCTGCACTTTCATGTGCTCCGCCGTATACGCAATAGCCAAGAAATAAGAGAAATATCACCTACCTAGCTACAATGAACATCAACTCCATGATAAAAGTAGGTAAAATGAAACATACCCTGGATGTGCTGGACAAGCATAACATCAAGATAGCAGCACTGCAAGAGACTAGATTCACGGACGAAGATGCAATAGAATCTCAAGGATACAGGATTTACAAAGGGAAACCAGGCATCAGAGTGATGAAGAACGTCCCTCACCTTGGCACTGGCTTTGCTGTACATCATAGTATCGTTGATAACATAATAGGGTTCATTTCGCCTTATGGTAGGACTTCTTCAATATCTTTAAGGTTCCGCAATAGGGCATATACCAAAATGAACTTTCATGCTCCCACAATTGACACAAACAGAAAAGACCTAGTGTCAGTTGAGCAATATTGGAGTGTTCTAGAAGAAACCCTTGACAAGATTCCACAACATCATACCACCATACTCATGTGTGATTTTAACGCGCAAATTGGCAAGGAGAAAAAATATCTTCGGATAGTGGGCCTCTATCCAGCCCATAAGAGGACCAATAAGAATGGCGAACGCCTCATAGATCTTTGCGATAAGTATGACCTGGTGCTAAAATCAACTGCCTTCAAACACCTGCCTCGGAAGGCCAAGACATGGAAGAGCCCAAATCCAATGCTGGGATAGTTCCAGTTGGATCATGTGGCTATGGACAGAAAGTATCACAAAGAGATACAAAATATCAAAGTGCTAAGGGCAGCTAACTTAGACTCAGACCATTACTTATCTCTGGTGAAAACCAACCTGCAGCCAATTAGGAGACCACCAAATACCTCCAAATTTGGTAAAATACCAAAGTTCAACGTCCTGAAACTGAGTGATGAAGACTGTGGTTTCCAAGCCACCCTGAAGGAAAACACAGAGAAGCAAGGTAGGTCCAACCTACAAAAGGCTCTACTGGATGCCGCTCAAAAAACCATGCCTGCCTCATCCAACAAAGCCAAGCATCCCTGGTGGACGACTACATGTGACCAGGCTATAGATGAAAGGAGTAGAGCCTGGGTCACTTGGAACCAGTGCAAGAATGAAGCTAACTACCAGGCCCTTCTTACACAAAGAAAAATAACTTCCAATATAGTGCGATAAACCAAGCGGAACCTTAATAAGGCTCTAATAAAACAGGCAGAAGAGGACTTCAAAAGACATAACTCGAGGGATTTCTACAGAGAACTCAGAAAACTGTCAACACTATACAAAGCTCCTACCCTTCATCTTCGTGGACCTGATGGAAAACTTCAGTACAACAACAAGGATTGCTCCAGTACCCTTGCAGGGTATTTCAAGAAGCTCCTCAATGCAGAGGAACCTGAAGAGAGACTCACCTTCCATGACCCTCCTTCCAGAAATCCAGACTCCTTACCGCCAACCATAGAAGAAATAAGGGACATTATCATGAGCCTAAAGAACAACAAGGCCTCAGGTGAAGACGGTATAGTTGCAGAAATGTGGAAACATGCCGATGAACAATCAATACAAAACCTCCATCAAATCATACAGGACATTTGGGCAACGGAGACCTTACCTGAGGGATGGCCTCAGCTGTGGTCCATCCTCTACACAAGAAAGTAGGATTGACCTTGATAACTACAGAGGCATATCTCTAATATCTGTCACATACAAGATAATATCTAAAGCCTTGCTAACCAGAGTTACTAGTCAACTAGACTCCCAACTAGGTGAATATCAGGCCGGGTTTCGTGCAAATAGATCATGCATAGAGCAAATACATAACCTCAAGACAATCTTAAGGCACAAGAATTGAGTCGGACATCGATGGGTAGTCATACTAGTGGATTTCCAGAAGGTGTATGATTCAATAGACAGACAGACCCTCTTCTCCACTCTATGGGAATTAGGACTGGATGCGAAGACCACCAGACTAATCCAGGCTACTCTGAAGACTACGACCTCCAAAGTCAAGTTCAGAGGTGAACTCTCAGACAGCTTCTCTATCCAAACAGGAGTTAGACAAGGTGATGGCATTTCTTGTATTCTCTTCAATTGTGTACTTGAGAAGATTATCAGGGAATGGACTACCACGTTACCATCAGGAACAGGACTGCAAATTGGGTACAAGAAAGACAATCTCAATGTACCTTGCCTGGCCTTTGCCGACGACCTTACCTTGTTCGCGAACAACATAGAAGAAGCTACTCACCAACTACAGAGCCTCTATAACATTGCAGCTAAAACTGGCTTGAAGGTCAATATACAATAAGCAGTGTTCATGACAAATATAAAGGGAGCCCCATCCACTATTCTTGAGAAAGACACCGCAATTCAAAAAGTTCCTGCAGTGAAGTACATAGGGGAGTGGATTCCAGCAAACGAGAGTGAGACCTTAGCAATAGACACTAGATGCACGAAACTGGAAAGGGGCTACCACTCCTGTAAGAGCATCTACACATCCAAGTGCCTCTCTAAGAACCTTAAACTTCTGCATTACAACTCAGTAGTAAGACCTTCCGTTCTATATGCCTCTGAGTGTCTCCTGATGAACCGGAAAGGCCCACTGAGGAAGCTAGAGCTCAAGGAACGGAAAATTTTAGGACCAATAAGGGAAGAGGGTGGTACTTACAGGATCAGGCACAACAATGAGTTCTATGATCATCAAGAAGATATCGTCACATCCATGAGGAAGAGACGATTAGCTTTCTACGGACATCTGACACGCATGGGTCCAGGATAGACTTACCAGCCAGATCTTCACCACGACAGGAAGAGGGAAAGCGTCCAAAAACAAATGGATCACCACAGTGGTCAGACCTACAGCAACTTGGAATTTCATCAAAAAACATACAGGATCGATCACAATTCCGACAGATGATTCAACATGGTGTCTTTCCAGTGTCTCTCACCAGCAGTAAGAGTACAGGGACTACCAGACCGAAGTGGACACAGGACAGAAAGCAGACACACAGCCAGAAGATGAAAGCTGCCTGGGCTAAGAAGAAACATAAATTCCTTACAAGAAGTCTAAACGAGCCCCATGGTCCTCAGTAGGCCCAAACGAAAAGAAGAAGAAGAAGACACAAAATATTTCTTTAATTAAGATATTCATTATCATGTTGGAAGCCATTCTTATTTGTTGCCTTAATAAACGAATTCTTAAAATGATATTCAGCCGGTGACAACTTATAAATTTAGGTGAACTTATTAATCTCATGGGTGTTATTCCATCATCATAATAATCTAAGGAGCCTTCCAGTGGGCCGGTTAGGATTTGAGTGGACGATATGCTTCCATCTAACGCTGTCATTATAGATTTTCCATTTAATATCATGGAACGTCAGTCCTCTCGTTAGGAGATCTTTTCTAAATATTCACCTCTTCTGGTACGTCCAACGGGTCTCTTTGTCGGTATCTTCGTTTCCAAGAAGGTGTCGTGACCTACCTGCCCTGTGAGACGTTCTGGCAGGTTGACAGGTCCTCCGACGATTTTCCCTCCTAGCCGAGCGGTTCACTAGATAAGGGAACTTGAGGTTTTGTAGACTAGTCCCGGAACTTCCGGTATAAAAGATGAACTTCCCTTGAACTGCTGCCGATTTATTATGCCTTTGGCAGTCGAAGTATATACATTATATACAAATTATGTGAAGTTACTGCTGGAAGTGCACGCAGGTCTGTATTAGCGCTACTAAGTCTTTACTGCTACTTGATATCTAGCATGTCTCCGCGAGGCTGAATTCTGCTCGCGCGCGTTACGACGTTACTCTGGCAAGAACTGAGGCGTGAGAACAACTGCAACTACTACGCTCGCCATTTTGGATACCATTATATCCAACTAGAGATGACCCGGAGTCCATCTCTCCCTTCCACTGAGACCTGTGGTCCATTCCACTCCCAGTGCCTAGCAAGTGTTGCTTCCTAAGCTAGCGGCGACTGCCCATACTCGCGTCTACGTGACTTCCAGGGTTCAATTTCTGGACTAGCTTGTGACCATGAATCACTCTCTCTCTACAGTGCAGAGTGCTCGACCAAATGTCCTTCTGTACCATCAATATTTACAGACCTCTGTACACATCCTGGCGCCAACAGTTTTATTTCCTTGCGAAATATACATTCTGGCTTACAAAAGCTCACATCCAACTTAGTAATAATAATAATAACTCTATTGCCCTTATATAATGTTCCTCCGAACCGCAGTCCTGGGTTCTGAACCATGGAGGCTCACAGTCACGACACCTCCCTCCCCAGGGAAGAAATGGGTGCAATCCTCCTTGCATTCATTTCTGTCCCAATATTACACTCTGTTACTGTCGAGTCGTAATGATCTGCGACTTTGCGTTGAGGGTGAAGGCTGTAATGCGACCTGACTCGCACTCATATCTGAATCTACAATAGCCCCCGTAGGCGAACTAAAGCGTCCTTCAGCAGGCCTAGAGTGTAATTCCAGGATTTCCTCAGACATCTCCGGGCGTCCCCGAAGTTGCCTGGGACGTTGGAATATCGTAATATCTTCGTCTGAAGTCCTAGTTTTGCCTTCCCTCGTAATTACTGTTTGCCTTATGCAAATATTTTGGCAATGCGACCTTGCATCATCAAACCATATTTTTGGCTGGAAACCCTAATTTAGGACAATCACAACAACAATTGCAACAATAGCACCATAAAATGATCCCAATTGAACCTGCCATAGTTAGTACAATATACTTATATACATTGAAATATTTATACATCATCTGACTTTGTATTTCTTCTTCTTGTTTTCTTACCAAGTCCTCCACCTCTTCTGTTTTGTGCGTGCCCCATTTTAAATCATTCACATGATTTAACAAATTATTCAGCGGCAGTTTATTAACCTCCGGTACCTGCTCTAACTTAATCTCACTACCAATCTGCTCGCATCAGTCATAATTAAGTATCAAATCTGGCACTAAGTCCTTACCTCGAGTAGTGTTTATTTTACCTATCCCCTGTACCTTACTATGTGGGCTGTACAACGTACACCCTGGACTTAACACAACAATACCTGTGCCAGTTAACCCAATATCACTTGTAGTGTCCTTACACATGCAGGTGACCCTTGTCTCGCCTGGAGACACATAAATATACCTGTTTTCCCTTATAGGTATCCACAGTAATCGCTGTACTGGTAGTACTCTCTTATCACAATTCTCCGGTACCTGGCTAACTCCACTGAGTATCTTCACTGCGCAACTGTCTTGCGAGTGAACCATATTAACAGGGAACTGAGCATGACACAACCTCCACGTGGCAGACACTACCTTACACTGCCTCACCTGTTCCCTATCTAATTGCGCAAATGTCTGCTTTTCATTGTCCATCAATATATAGTCCTTGGCCTCTTGAATGTACACAAAATGGTGGGGATTACTCTTCATGTAGGTGGGGAATGGGATCATGTGATACACACTATAAATCACTCTGTCTGTAAGGGGTGTCCTTATAACATACACAAGATAGTTTTCACTTGTAAACACTTCCACTGTAGCCACCTTGTACACCAGATAACCGTAAGCTGACCTTAATTCAAATGGCAAGGATAACCATTTTGGAAAATCCTCCTGGGCTTTCTTATAACTTTCTATGATGTCATCCGGTGATATTATCTGTACCTGGACGACTCCTACCTGTGCATTCATAATGTCTGACAGTACCACAATGTACTGCTCATACAGCTGTACAAGTAAGCCTTCTATCTCAATTAAATGCCTGTTTAATGAGATTTCTAACTCTGCTTGCTCAAATGCTTCTGTAATCCGAAGCGTACTATTGGACAAATATGTCCTGATTTCATTTAAACCCTGAGCCAACCTCTGCTCGTTTGCAGTTACATCATAGATGGTGCTGTTCATTGTTTGTAACGTGGACTTAACCACTAACATCTGTTCTTTAGTGACCTTAATCATCGAGAGTTGCTCTCTTTCTAACTCACTTATTTGTGACTCATACTTATCTGCATCATCCTGACTTAATGTTCCAAATAACGCCTTGGCTATTGAACCTACAGCATTTATCAATCCCCTTCTTGGTCTGGTATTATCTGTCTCCCCACTTGGTCTAGTGATTTTGGCTATCGTTTCTTTAGATTCCTTAATTCGATGCAAATGATTACTCAACATCTTAACGTCATGCTGACATGTCAAATTCGTTTTCTGCTCTAACAATATACATGCCAATTGTGTCCAGTGTATATGCTCCCTGATATTTGGAAATACATCACTTAGCTGATTCAAATTCACATAGGTAACTAATGTCCATTCCATGTTATACAACTGTATCTCACCCTGGTTATCGAAGTATACTCCAGGTGTATTCTCGTATGGTGTCACTTGTACGTCTAGTACTTCTCCGGTTATGCCGTGGGGTGATGACGTCACTGTTACCACCGCCCCCATGGTGTAGAACCATCCTAGCATTCGTGCCATTGCCTTCTGTCTTACCTGCAAGGTAAAGACAGGTTATTCGTTACCTATCTTACTGACATGTAATCAACAATTTTATCTACTTCAAAATCCAAAGTCTCAGTCTCAAAAGACTTTGCTTCGCATCCTGGCTTAGGCATGCGGCTACAAAACTATCAGCAGTGTCATACACTAAGTTCAAAAACTTGCTCGCTTGACTTCGAGTTCTGCTGCTCCGAAACTCGACTTCACAGATCGCCTCGGGAATTTGGCTACACTATCGCCGTTTGCATTTGACTGAATGCTCTCAAAATGTGCCTCTCATGGCTCGGTTTCTGTTTCATTTCATCTAAGCTAATTTCCGGTTTTCCCTACTTCTGTCCTAACGGGTGCGTATCCGCGACTACCCTAGGGGTGACGAGTCACATATAGGCTACACGCTCGCCATCGTGCAACCCTTTACTTACGAGCACCTCAGTGCCACCCGTCGAACCTCTGTTCGTCTGACTGTTAAAATTTCTAATACGACCCAATTTTGTTTTCCGTAGCTTGGCGGGGTATTAAAGAACCCTACCAGCAGCTGTCGCTATCTCCTAGTTGCCATTGAGACGAAGTGGTGTGTAACTTCGTCGTTGCCGAAATTTGAGGTTCTGACTCTTCGCTTTCCTCAATTGTGCCTCTTAGAGCACTTCTTCTCTACTTGCTATACACACGTATGTGTCCCTTAATAATTTGTACCTTTAACACAGGTGTCTCTGATTCACCCTTATGCCATTGATTGGTTTCCGTTTACTATGAAAGGCAGGCCTTCGCATACCTGGGGCTGCCATTCACAACAAACGGCTCAATTACATGGAGCTACTCACCGTGATTCGCGCCTGCCTGACCAGCAGGTCATCGTGGTCATCAGGCTACGCCTCTTTTCTGTCGCCTCTTACGACACAGCAGGCTCACTGTTGGGGGTATTCTAACACCAATGATCACGTGTCTAAACGTTCCAATGGTCCCCGCCCACCACACGGGGGGGTTTAGCTTCCTCAGGATGGCCGCTCCGGGGCCACTATGGACATCCCTGTATTTCGCCTTACATAACTCATGTCACCCGGTGCATTATCTAGGCTGCTCGCCTCTTTTGTCCGCTGTTCAAATATTATTGTGTGCCTACTGATAAACCATATTGACTCCATGCGCACACAATCTCTTACAGCTGTGTTACCCTTAACTGTCGCTGGCTGTATCTACTAACCATGTATATACATCCTTAATCCGTTTTGTGCTGCTTCTGCACCCATCCGGGTTCTAAACCCGTTGGAGTCCTTTTACTAATACATTTTCAAACGATTCTTATGCACTTTGACTCTTCTGCCTTTCTTACTAAGCAATAGGGTACAATTTACCCCCTGAAACGGCCACGACCTCATAAGGCCCTACAAATGGCGGACTCAGCTTTTTGGATCGCCCTCTTCGCAATGCATCATTACGCAAGCGTACCTTGTCACCAATTTGAAAAGTGACTTCGTTCTGCTTTTTATCGTAGTCAGCTTTTTCCAACTCTTTACGCTCAACTAGCGTCCTCCTAGCGGCTTCATGATTCCTCCTGAGCTGTGACGTCAGCTCCTCTACCACATTCATATGTTCGTTATAATCCACCTCAGGTGGCTTTTGCAATATACCTGGTATATTTGCCTTCTTTCCAAAAATAAGCTCATAGGGTGTAAACCCTGTGCTAGTACTCCTTGTAGTATTATATATAAAGCTCGCTGTGGGCAGATACTTATCCCAATCATTTTGCTCACCTGAGCAAACATAATGCCTCGGGTACTCTGCTAGTACCTTGTGGGATCTCTCTACGCTACCGTTGGATTGTGGTCTGAAAGCGCTTTTGTTTGTTTTCTTAATTCGCAGTTTCTTGCAAAGTGCCTTGAACACTTCGCTCATGAAGTTACTACCCTGGTCATTGAGAATCTGCCCCGGTATCCCGTAAATGCTTATAACATTGTTAATTAGCGTCCGTGCCACTGTTTCAGCCTCCTGATTCGGCATGGCACTAGCTACCAAGTACTTCGACAGTTGGTCCTGGAATGTCAAAATATACTTATTGCCAAGCTCTGTCACCGGAAGTGGACCCACCACGTACAGAGATACCTTCTCAAAGACCGTGCTAGGGGTGTCCGTAATTACCATCGGCGCTCTGACGTCTGGTCTAGTCCCCTTATTCTTTTGGCATGAAGGACACGAGCGTATATAACGCTCAATGTCACCCTTCATCCCTTTCCACTGTAATCGTTCGCGTACCCTGGCGTACGTGCGGGCTATTCCATGGTGTCCTCCAACCAAGGAATCATGACACTCCTTCAGGATGGCCAATTTCTCAGCCTCCTGCAACTTGGTTATCTCGGGTAAGCTGTCTTCGGGCGAGGACTCCTCTGCGTTAGCGTCCTCGGAGACCTCACTACCATCTGCTTCAATTCCCTCTACAGTAGCGTCCTCGGTTTTTGAAGTCGTTGCTACCCTCCTACGAGTTTCCATATGAGTGGCCACGGCCGCCCCCTGCCGTAACTCGTGCCCAGCCGAGTTAATCACTCGCGCTTGACACTGTGCATCAGTGGGATTCCTGCTAAGAGCATCAGCATTGCAGTTCTGCTTGCCCTGCTTGTAAATGATTTCAAAATCATACTCTGCCAATTTCAATCGGAACTTTAGCAGGCGTGACGATGGGTCTTGGACATTGAACACCCACTTCAGCGGCTTGTGATCTGTCACCACCGTGAAATGCCGTCCGAACAAATACGACCTGAAATACTTTACAGCCCAAACAATGCCTAATAATTCTTTTTCTGTGACACTATAATTTCTTTCTGCCTTATTAAGCGTCCTGCTTGCATATGCAACGGGGAGATCTTTACCCACGGGCCCTTGTGACAATACGGCCCCCACTGCTTCGTTGCTAGCATCTGTGGTAAGAACGAATGGCTTTTCAAAATCTGGGTACTGCAAAATAGGCTCTTCAATGAGTTTTTGCTTTAGCGCTTCGAACGCTTGTTCCTGTGCATCCCCCCACACGAAGGGAACGTCCTTCTTCACTAATTCATATAGTGGCTTCGCGATTTACTATAATTGGGTATAAACCTCCTATAATACCCACTGAGTCCGCAGAATTGTTTAATCTGGCGGCTTGTGGTAGGCCTCGGAAAATCCCTCACGGCCTGCATCTTTCGTGAGTCTGGTAAGACTCCCCCTTCAGTAATTACATGACCTAAGAATGTCACTTCAGCCCTCAGGAACTCACACTTATCTGGCTGGAGCTTCAATGTGTTTTCTCTCAGCCTTTGAAAAACATCTCTCAACTTAGCATTGTGCTCCTCTATTGAGCTACCATACACTATTATATCATCTAGATAGCACAGGCACTGAATACCTGTCAATCGGGTAAACACTGTATTCATCAGCCTTGTGAATGTGGCTGGCGCATCCTTCAGCCCCATGGGCATCTTTGCAAATTCGTACTTGCGCCCTAATGCTGAAAAAGCTGTCTTGGGCCTGTCTTCAGGTTTTAATAACACCTGATAATAACCGCTGGAAAGGTCAAGTGTACTGAAATACCTGGCCTTGCCTAGAGCATCTATCAGCTCTGAGATGAGTGGGAGGGGATAATTAACCCCTATCGTTACTTCGTTCAATTTTCGGAAGTCAATCACAACTCTCCACTTTTGTTTACCTGACGCATCCATTTTCTTCGGTACTATCAATAATGGTGCGTTCCAAGGGGATGTACTAGGTACAATAATTTCATCACCTAGCATCTTGTCTATCTGCGCTTGTATTTCATCCTTTTGTGCCTCCGGCAGTCTATACGGCCGCACATTAATCGGGGGTTGATCCTGGGGGCATTGGGATCTCATGACGTATAACGTCCGTGTACGTGAGCCTATCTCCCTCAAGGTGGAAGATGTCATTGTATTCCGCACAGATGGCGTATATACCCTCCTTATCTTCCTGCGTGAGATGGTCTACTCGCAAACAGTCTATCACTCTACGTGATCTGGGCTTCTGAGTAGCCGGTTCTCCGGTTACCGCCCTACTGCCCTGCTGTACCTTGCGTACTTCTGCCAGGGAGGTGTTGTCCACCTCCTGCATTCGCACTCGAGGGCTGTACAGAGTCACTTCTTCCTCAGTAGTATTCATCATGCTGACTACTGCCTCGTTGTGCTCTGACCTTGTTAGACACTCTGCGAGGTAAACCCCTGGTGCCACCTCGGCCATCTCAATAATTCCCACTGGTAGATTCTTATCGACTTCAATAACTACTACCTTCTGGGTTTGAGGCTCGAGGCTGATTATCTTCGCCTCCCTCGCTCCCAGCGGGTATTTTTTTTACCGTGGATCGTAACATGATCCTCCCGGTAGTCGATCACGCTGTCTGCTAGGATGTCTCTCCCTATTATACCATCCTGGCTCAGTTGGAAATCACTGCCCACCACATGCACTGTGTGTTTAGTACCTCCAATAACAAACTGAACGGTCCCTTGGGTGTAAATCGTTCCCTCGCTTACACCTGTTAATTCGATCGTGGAGCCTCTACTAATTGCAACTCCTTTAGGCACTGATTGCCTCTTCACTAGGCTGCCGTCGGAGCCAGTGTCAATTAGAAACCTCAGAGGCCCCCCACAATATATTAATATCGTGCCCTCCGTGTCACGTGCCTTGGGACTCTTTAAATTACGGGATTCCTTAGCTGTCCCTGTGTTATTGACCCGTTCCAGTTTGTCGCCCCTGTCTGAGTGATATTTCTCTTATCACCTTTCCCACTCTTGAACCAACAGTCCTTGGTTCCATGTGAATTCAGTAGGCCGTGTTCGTACTGGCAAAATTAATCTCGGGATTTTCCGCCAAAACAAAGTTCCTCCTTTCTCCACTAAGTAGCGCTATAGTGTCAAGGAGCTTAAATATCTAACCTCCTTGAATTTCATAGCTTCCAAATAATGACAAAATTCGACATGCTAGCTGCCCTGTGGGCGTCAAATAACAATGCTAGCATCTGGCACCCAAGGCCATACGATATTATTATTATTTTTGATTCTGTCTTTCCTTGTCTCCATAAACCTGAAAAGTATTACATGAATTCACCTGAATTTATTATTTGTGTTGACCGACTGAAAAGCATTTTAAAATTTCGTTTATGAAATTAAGAATTGATATTATAACTTTCAGTTGCTCAACAGAAAATAATTCCAATTACTGGAATATTTAAAAAAATCTTAATCACATGCAATTTATTTCAGGTAACTTTTCTTACACATTCCATTTAATTTATTTTGTGTGGACCAACTGAAGATTACAATATCAATCGTTAATACACCAACACCGAATAATAGCTACAAAGCTATCTTTATAGAAATTATGTTCAACGCTGACGATATCTACTGGTTGGTTCCTCAGTTTAGGGGCTGCGACAACGCAGTCATGTAGCCCCGTGTACTTTGGGTGTTCGTAGCATCTGTCTGATAACCGGTGTTAATTGTGATGGCTGTATTAGTGTGTGCTATCTGTTCTTAATTCAAGTAAGGACTGCAGACATTGGATTATCAAGTAGTTCCAACTTTTGCTACCAAACGCCACCGTCAACGACCAACTAGTTCTGAACTTGGTTACTAGATGCCACCGCAGTCGACTCCATAGGACGAACGTTGGAACCTAAGAGTGACAGTCAAGTCTAACCTATAGTTTAGCTTCACACAAGTGTAATTAGTGGAAGGTTCTTTATCATGCCATAAATCTATGATATGGGACCGCCGGATTTACTTCACCCCCGAAGGAAGGCATACTGAGGGAATTTTTACGCTCTAAAAAATCCGACGACTTCGGCCGGGTTAGAACCCACGACCTTTGGCATAGAAGCTCAGCAAGCTACCTACTGCGCCACCGAAGCTGCCTTATCTACAAACTGGTGGCCATACATTTTTGGAATTTTGTAAGAGATAGGCTTATAGTAATTGAAATTTTTCAAGCGCACAGTTAATGGGGACACTTTTGCCATTGCACACAAATCACTTAAATGAACATAAAATAAAGTATTATGTAGTTCTTCTTGCTTCGTTACGGCCAACTAAAGACCAGGTCAAGTCAACTGTTTTTTTCTGCATTTTAATGTTGGCCCAGTAATCTTTCATTCGTAATCGACGGGGGCACCTTTCTCCCCTTCGTCCACGCTTTACCGGTTTTTAGTTTCGGCTTAGGTTGAAAACTCCGATGTTCATGAAGTTTGTCTCTAAGTGGGCCACGCTCCAGGATATCTTCACATGTTATCCCTATCTCCAACAGATCTTTCTCTACTTCACTGAACCAGGCCCCATTTGTTTTTGTTTTTTTTCTCATCGAGAAAGGAAAAATTCGGTTGGATTATATAGTATTATTAATTATTACGGTAGTGGAAATACATGTAATGTTCAGTAAGTTTTTATAACCTTTTATTTCGAGTACAGCAACAATTCTGTCGGGCATAGGGATTATGTTGGCTATACATATTGTTTAAAGAACCGGGTAAGCCGTGGTCGTTACGGCGTGGCTGCAGACAGTTGCTCACATCCGGGAGGCAAGGATGTTTCAATCCCCCGCCGGCAACTTTGAAGAAGGTCTTCTGTGGTTTCCCATCTTCCTTCCAGGCAAGTGACGCGATTGGTCCATAACAATAGGCCACAGTCGCTACCTTCCAATTCCTCGTCCTTAAATTCACACTTTCCTACCTAGTCAACACTCCACACGCGACGGTACGTGTAGCTCACCCCGTGGGTGACCGCATGGAAGCAGCTACAAACTCTGGCGACCGAACATGTCCTCGGACACTCCCAGCACTAAAACGTCATACGCTAAACAAAACGAAAACAAGTAGTTCCGTGAAGAACTAAAGACTATTTTCATTTCATCTACTTATGTTAATTGCCTCTATCAACATACAACATTTCAGTGTGATTGCTGTAATAGATTCGTAGATACTAAGAACCGACTAAATATTGCGGATGGACGCCATGTTGGATGTTTATATATGTAGGTCTCAGAGTTATGCACTGTTACATGAAGATTCTTGCGTACTTGTAGTATTCAAACTTCAATCGCATTATTAGGATACAAGAAGTAAAAACGAGATTTTAAAATTCGCACAGCTGCCATCTTGTGGTTATGGAAACAATTGAAATAAACATTAACATTTGCATAAGGATTTACTCTACCGTCACTGCACTCGGATGGTTAAATTGGGAGAAACGTCCTTGTGAATATTTATACTTCGCGTCGCCGCCATTTTGGATCACCAGGTTATTGAAAGTCCTATAGGTGAACTTATGTTCATAGCCCCTATGAACATTTAAAAAAACCAGTTTGATTGATGTAATGGATTCGTAGATTTTGAAATACGTCTAAATATTACGGATGGTCGCCATGTTGGATTGTTATATGTATAGGCCATAGAGTCATGTACCATTAAAGGAAAATTATTGCGTAGGTTCATTATTCAAACTTTCACATCGATCGCATGATTACGACACAAGAAATAATTATTTCGTTTTAAAATTTGCACATCCGCCATCTTGAGGTTATGTAAACAATTGAACTAAATTAAATACCAGTGCATTAAAATGTGTATAAACATTTTCTGTGCCTAGTTTCATTGCGTTTGGATTATTAAATCGCGAGAAAAGTCTATCTAAAAGTTCCAATTTCGCTTGGGCGCCATGTTCGTTTTGTAGTAAACCGGTTTTTGAAAGTCTCATAGATGATTTTCAGCAGTTCTCTTTTTCTCCGTACAAAATTTCAGGATGATACCGGAAATAGTTTCAGAGATATAGAATGCCAGATAAATATTTCTCACAGCCGCCATCTTGAGTTTATGTAAACAATTGAACGAAGTTAGAAGTCGGTGCATTACAATGTGTATAAACATTTACTATACTAAGTTTCATTGCGTTTGGTTGGTTAAATCGCGAGGAACGTCTATTTAAAATTCGCAAATTCGCTTGGCCGCCATGTTGGTTTTGTAGTTACCAGTCTTTCGAGCGTCACATAGGTAATCTTCTAGTAGTTCCCTTTATCACCGCACAAAATTCCAGGGTGATATCGGTAACAGTTTCGGAGATATTGAATGCAGGTGAAATATTTCGCACGGCCGCCATGCGGGATTGGTGAGACGTAACAAAATTTGTAGGGCACAGTCGGGGTCGTCCGGAATAGTGCTATGAACTTACCGAGTTTCATTGAAAACGCTCCAGCCGTTAATAAGATATTAGGGACACACACATGAATCACACACACACGCACACTCAGACAGACACAGGGACAAAAGGTGATATCATGAGCCTATTTTTTCATAAACGAAAATAGACTAAAAAAATTGTTTAAACTAAAGTTCCAAGCATACTATTTAACAAGAAGTTCCGTGACGAACTAAAGAGCCTACTTTTCTTGAAATTTAAGATTCGTGCCAACCTATATAGACCTATCTAGAATAATGACGAAATTAAGTTGGTAATATCGAAATTCCTAATTAGTTCGAAATATACCTTATATAATGTAGCCTAATAGAGCAGTACAGTTGGCAGCCCTGGTGACTGAATATAGGCTATTGTTAGTTGTATCTCTTAAGGTACAGAATATAAAATTTGGTTGAAGTCCAATGGATAGCATGCACGTTACATGCAGTTAGACCTTGGATTTATCAGCGCACGTAAAATTATGTTGGCAACAATGTCATGCTTGTGTTTGTCAGAAATCATCTGAAATATTATGATCTCGTGTTGTACCAATTTTGGATGAAATCCATGTTAGTATAGAAGTAACATGTATTTTAAAATTGGACCTCTCAGCAGGCTAAGAATCATGTTGGCAGCACTGGCGTAGGCCTATATTAGTTAATCCAAATTAATCTAGAATGCCAGGTAGGCCTACTATACGTGTGCAAAGTTTAGAGCAATTGTCTTGCATACTTTCTGATATATTGATATTCGCGTAACAAAAATAGAGACAGTATTTATTAACAGTTGGCAGCCCTGGTTACTCTTAAGAATCGGCATAGTCATATCTGTTATGGTACACATATCACACACGAAATTTGGTTGAAATCCAAATGATAGTATAGAAGTTACATGTATTTAAAGTTGGACCTCTCAGCAGGCTTAGAATCATGTTGGTAGCACTGACGTATATAAGATGCTCCAAATTAATCTAGAATGCCAGGTACTATACGTGTGCATAGTTTAAAGCTGTCGGCTTGCATACTTTCTGATATAATGGTATTTGGATAAAATAAATTGAGAGCATTTATTAACAGTTGGCAGCCCTGGTGGCTCTTAAGAATACGCTCAGTCATATCTGTTTATGTACACATACCACATACGAAATTTGGTTGAAATCCAATTGATAGTGTAGAAGTTATATGCATTTAACATTTGGACCTATCAGCTGGCTTATAATCATTTTGGCAACACTGCCATGTATGGCCTCCTGGAAATTAAACTGCAATATTATTATCTATACGTGTGCCAATTTTGAAATAGCTCCCATGTATACCTTCCATGATATCCAACATGGAGCTCAAATTTCAGTTGCGATTTTTCAGCAGTTGGTAGCACTGACATCATTTTCAAATATGGTCGTGAGATATTCAGGTATTGATCTTTACTCTCACCAAATTTTGTTTTGATTGCAGCAGCCGTTTAGGAGTTGATAGGGGGGGGGACACACACACAGCCAGATAGACAGACAGAAGGACAGACAGATAGACAGACAGACAGACACATATTTGCCCGATCTCATAAGTCTACTTTTTCCTCATTTTTAGCCTACTTTTCACATTTTGCAACTTAAAAAAATGTTGAGTAAGACTTAAAATGTGATTTGCAGTCGGTATTCCAACCCGAATCTTCTGTTGTCTGCGTTGGTGCATTTACACCAATGCAATGATTAATGTTATTGGTTTTACACGTACGTTTTTGGGTTCGTAGATGAGAGGGAGCCGTGTCAGTAGATTTACTGGCATATTAAAGATCCCCTTCGAGGAAACGTCCGGCACCCTGGCGTCTCTAAATGCCACAGTAGTTAAAAGGGTGTAAATCCAATAACATTATTCATTGCATTGGTGTAAAAGCATCGACCCGTACAGCAGAAGATTCGGGTTGGAATACCGACTACAAATCACATTTTAAGTCTTGCTCAACATTTTTTTAAGTAGTTATAGATTAATTTTAAGGATTGGGACATGTTATTCATCAGCCCCATGTGTGCTGAATTTTTCCAATAACCTGTGCTACTTCAGTGACTGTAGTAGTGTGTGTACTTCGGGTCTTGTATTGGGATAGTTGCCCTGGAACTTGCAATGAGGTGTGGAAAACCATAAACAAAATGGCTGCTGTCAGATCCGGGATTTGGACCTTTGGTCATCGCCTGCTGCAGTCCCCCATTGGAATTGTGGTGCAAGAATATATGAATATGTTCCCTGATTTTATAAGTTTTTAGGAATTTTGTCTTGATGAATCTCACCTACCCATCCCGTCAAACCCCCCAGATACCGCGTTAGATTCTTCTACTTTTGCCAAACTAAAATTCCAACGTACGAAATATTTTTCTTTTATAAAATAGTGTGCGCCACTTCTCATCCAGAAACGGGCACATTAGGTTTTATGAATTATAGATTATACGCTCGTTTATTTAAGAAAATTAATATCTCTTCGATCAAAAATTGGTAAAGTTGTTAACATGAACTAGTACGATTAACTCAATAGATTGGTTGGTTCCTCAGTTTAGGGGCTGCGACAACGCGGTCATGTAGGCCCGTGTACTTTGGGTGAGTGTAGAATCTGTCTGGTAACTAGTGTTAATTAATTGTGATGGCTGTATTAGTGTGTGTTATCTGTCTTTAATACAAGTAAGGACTGCATATATTCGATTTTCAAGAAGTACCAACTTTTGCTACCAAACTCCACCGTCAAAGACCAACTAGTTCTGCACTTTGTTACTAGATGCCACCGCAGTCAGCTCCTGGCAACGAACGTTGGAACCTAAGATTTCTAGTAAAAGATAACCTATAATTTAGCTTCACACCGGTGTACTTAGTGGAAGGTTCTTTATCATGCCATAAATCTATGACATAGGACTGCCGGCTTTACTTCACCTGTGAGGGAAGGCATACTGAGGGATTTTAAGGCTTTTAAAAAATCCGATGACTTCGGCCGGGTTTGAACCCGTGACCTTGGGCATACAAGCTAAATTATTTATTGACGAACGCGTGCAGGCTATTATATATAGTGTTTCATTCAGTGGTTTCCGACACACGTTTTCCATTGCTGAAGTTGTGTTGATTTGAGTTACCTCGAGAAATGTTGGGCGCTTTCAATTGAGACAAGGCAAATTCCGGTCGCATATTAAGACCATTTTGTTTTCTTAAAATTCATACTGTACTGTCTGAAATGACTGAAAAATGTGGATATTGAGTTAATAGTTTGGAAATATTGCCTTATTAATAATTAATAATATATTTAGTCCTTTATACGGGATCAATAAGACACTGCCTGTTATCAGATTGACAACAAGGAGAATATATTGCGCCCTTATCCTACGGCCATGGGCTAAGTTCGCATGGTTTTTAGTCATGCTATAAAACAGCGTTTAATTGAGCCTCGAATTGCAGGGGAAAAGTAAACCTGATTTTATTTATTTATTTATTTATTTATTTATTGGTGCCTTTATTGTGGCGAAGTTAGGGCTCTAAGCCCTCTCTTACACTTAACCACATACAGTGAAACTTACATGAATACTCACATATGTTATTCTTAACCTACCAAACTTAAATACTAGGAAAACCTTAAATACTAGAATAAAATAAAATAAAATAAAATAAAATTAAATTAAATTAAATTGGCGACTGCGTGATATTAGCTAAGCTATACAATTTACATGACATACATTTTTAACAAAATTATACTATGGTCATTCACTCACACATTCATACACAAATTGTTCTAGTTGGCCTACGAATTCAAGAGGAAATCTTTACATGCACGTTTGAAAGTTGTAAGGGATGTACAATTTCTGACGTCACGAGGACAATTATTCCAAATTCTAGTTCCCGACACGAGGAAAGAGTTGCTGAAGGCAGAAGAATGATGTAGAGGAATTGCAATTATAGATCCAGATCGCGTGTGACGATCATGAAAGGAAGAAAGAAAACGAAAATTACAAGAGAGATAGTGAGGAGTACTTTCATTGAGAAGTCGATAGATGAGGGTACATATGTGCAGGTTCCTTTGTTGTTCTACTTTTAGCCAGGAAAGTAGATCATAAAAAGGAGACACATGTGAGGAAAATTTCAAGGAGAAAATAAACCTAATGCAGGAATTTAAAGCTCTCTGAAGTTTCTTGTTTTGTTCACCGGTAGCATCTACTAATACAACATCACAGTAGTTAAATATAGGGAGTATCAAGGTTTGGACGAGTTTTATTTTCAAGTTACGGGGTAGAACGGACTGGTGAATCTTAAGTGGATGAAGTGACGAGTAAACTTTCCTGCATGTATTAGTAACGTGCCCATCCCAATTCAAAGTTTCATTTAGTGTGGCTCCAAGACTTTTTACCGATTTAGAGAACGGGATAGCAACACCATTTAGTTGAATTAAAGAAAGCGGTCTACTGTGTAAATGGAAAAGCAATTTAGTCTGCCCTATTACGATAGCTTGTGTTTTAATTGGGTTGATGGCAAGAGAATTTTCAGTTGCATAGCGGCTGATCCTCTTTAGATTTAGATTCATATTTTCAATTGCCGCATCTATGTCATTTACTTTTGTGTGGCAATATATCTGAAGGTCATCAGCATATAGATGGTAATTGCAGTTTTCCAGTTTCGAAGAGATGTCGTTCAGATATAAAATGAATATAAGGGGGCCGAGAATTGAACCCTGAGGTACTCCATTTATTTTGAACTTCCAATCAGTTCTGTTTTCATTAAGGAGTACACGTTGTCTTCGGTTATGAAGATAGGAGGCGAATAATTTGAGAGCAACGGGGCTAAGATGGAAGGATTGCAATTTAGCCATAAGTATGTCCGTGTTAATGGTGTCGAATGCACTGCTGAAGTCTAGGAGAATGAGTATTGTCACTTTACGCTCATCCATTGCTCGTCTTACGTCATCGGTGATCTTAATGAGTGCAGTAGATGTGCTGTGTCCTTTCTTAAATCCAGATTGTAACGGATCAAGTAGTGAGTATTGCGTCAAGTACTGAAGTAGTTGTTCATGCATAAGTTTTTCTAGTATTTTGGAAATTGAGGAAAGTATGCTTACAGGTCGATAGTCGGATGGAGAATTTGCAAGAGAATTTTTCGGAACTGGAATAACTAAAGCATCTTTCCATATTGTTGGGAAGAAACCTTCTAAAAGACATGTGTTACAAATGTGCGTAATAATTGGCAGTAATACTTCTATCAGGTTAACGATAAAGGAAATTGGGATGTCATCTATTCCGACTGCTTGTGATTTGATAGATATTATTTTTTTTCTTACGACAGTATCATCTATTTCACGAAACTTGAATAACGGTCGGTGAGGTAGTGGGACACATTGCAGTGTATTTATTGTTGTTTGTATTATTTGGGGATCAGTACTAATTATTTCTCGAGCAAAGTGAGCATTTAATTCATTAGGATTAATATCCTGCTCATTGGTGTTTTTAGTGCGCCTCCCAATACCTACCGACCTGAGTTGCTGCCAGGTGCTCCTAGCATTCAAGTTGCCGGCTAGCTGTTGGAAGTAGGCATACTTTTTATTTCGAATCATTTGTTTAACTCGATTTCTAAGCACACGATATTTTTCAAAATCGTCACTTGATAAGGTCTGCTTATAACGTCTGTGAAATGCGTCCCGTTCGGCCATTGCGGATTTAATGTCACTTGATAGCCAGGGGGCAGCTTTACGAGTGACTTTTGCTGTTCGTTTAGGTGCATGTTTGTCATATAGTTCCAGCAGTATTTTGTTAAATCTGCTCACCTTTTCATCAACGTCAGTCAAGTGTAGTATATCGTTCCATGGACAGAGAATTGCGTCTTGTGTTAGTTCTTGAAGGTTCAATCTTTTCATGTCTCTATATGTTATGTATTTAGGTGCAAATTTTGGAGTTTTTAGAGAATAAGCTAAATAAATCAGGTCGTGTAAAGATATGCCAGGTACTGAAATCTGTCCGTGTTTTAGTATTTTCTGTGGGTTATTTGTGATAATTAAATCAATTAGAGTGCGTGAAGATCCTTGGGGGGTGTGTACGTGGTGAGTAGGACCGAGTGGTAATATTGTCATGTTACAAGAGGTAAACATATTCCGTAAACGATTTGCGTCAGTGGAGTCTATTAATATGTTTGTGTTAAAGTCACCAAATATAAGTACGTGTTCGTAGGTAGGTAACAGTCTTAGTAGAGTTTCTTCAAAATCCATGAAGTTCCCTTCTTTAGGTGGTTTATATACTACACCAATAAGCACTTTAGTCACGTCAACAGTGAGTTCAACAAACATATATTCGGTCAAGGGGTCAGTAGATAGGTTCGATGTTTTTATAATCTTTGCCGCCAAATTGTTTTTATAGAATAAAGCTACTCCTCCTCCTCGACGCTTCAGTCGGTTGTGAAAGAGCGAATTGTATCCTACTAGACTTATCATGTTTAAAGGGACAGAGTCTCTCATCCAGCTTTCGCTAATTGCTACAAGGTTTACCATGCTTCCTTCAAAAATAGCTTGGAGCTCAGCGTGATGTGCTATTATGGACTGGGCATTAACATGTGCACACAGCAGTGAACGGGGAAATGCGGAAAATTCCCTTTCCAGATGATTGCGGGTGGGGGGAGACGAAGACAGGGGTTGGGGAGGGCTGGGAGGCTCATTGTCAAGGTGAAGGTCATTATCTCTGTCGGGACTGAATGTAACGGTACCAACTACACTGGCCATAAAACAGAAGGGAGCATGCAACTTACCATTGTTTCCTCATGTATGCACAAGCCACTAGAAGCAGTTAAACAACCACTCTCACTGAATTTAAAATTAAACCACCTATCACTTATGCAATCACTCACACTAAAATTAAAATAACATATTAAACACACACTCACAATTACTCACATTAACCTGTTCACTTAACTTCCGATACCTGCCCTTTCATTAAGCAGGCAAGTTCTGCTGGAGTGTTAACGTAATGTTTTTTACCGTCAGAATCCACTATCACTATTCGCCCATCCAGGGTGAAGGTGTTCCTTGCTCCAAAGTGATCCCTGGCCTTGTTGAGCATGTCCTTGCGCGATGCTGTGAGGGACTCAGTTATGAGGATAGGAGTTCCTTTTAAAAGTCTCTTGGCGCGCCAGACACGTTCCCTCTCGTGGTAGCGGGTGAACTTGACAATAATTGGTCTTCTACCGGTAACCACCACATCCGCAGACGATCTCTTTGGTTTTCCCAATCGATGACACCGATCGATGCTCATCATAGTCAGTTCTATATTAAGCTTGTCCTTAAGTACCTCCGTTACTCTAGCGTACACGTCTTCGTTTGGAGTTTCACTTACCCCATGTAGCAGTAGGCAGTTCCGGCGGCTGTACTGTTCTGCCTCATCAATTCGAAGTTCTTGCTTCACAATCTGGTCATTCAAATCCTTTTTTAAGTCACTTAGCTCCGTTATGACTTCAAGGCGAAAAGTCTCGAACTCCGAAGCTAGGGTTTCCACTTTCACGGAGTTGAGGTTGGTAGAAGTGCTCGTTCCAGCTGTGGTGGCTCCCTCTAGGCGAGTTTGAAATACTTTGAGCTTTTCTTCAAACGCTGAAATTCTTTGATTGACGGCTTTTAGGGTCATGACTGTTGACTAAATATTCACTAAGTTGTATATAGTTAATAATACACACCCTAGCAGACTCTATTTGTGAGTTATGTTGCGGTTTCGGCAGGTATTCTACGGAGCACTTTTACGCACGATGCATCTCGGTCGCCATGACAGTGTGTACTTTTACGTCATTTTAATCATATTAAACTCCTGCTGCAATGTTATTAGGGCAAGTTATGCAACTGGCCGCTTGACGAACCAGAGATACGTCGCACGGAATTCACAGACAAAGGCGAGTCGAGAACACGCTTCTATAACACGCATTTAGCAGTGCAGCTCAAGGACTTCCGAGGGGCTTGCATCAGACTTTGTTCCAGAAAGTTCTGTTGTACGTCGTATTTTGGTTACACCACGCCCCTAAGTTGCTAAATTAATTTATTTCTACGTTACGGCAGCACCCAGGACCGAACCATTGACTACAATAAGCCGTAAATAATCCTGGGAATTTTTGCCAATAAACAGAATAATTAAATCATCAAGAAATTAATAAACCAATGGTCTAGAAATGAGTTCTTTCCGCGAGCCGTCTGGGTTGGAGAGTTTTGTTGTGAAAGTGGGGATGGCGTCTATTTCATCATAAGTAGTTCGGAGGACTCAGTATTGATATCTCCTAAAATTACGATCGATTATCGATGATAATCCTGTGATTCAATGGACCTTACTATCACGAATAATGTGTAAAGAGTGTATTGGGATGGACGTTTTGGAATACGGAGCTCTTGCTCGTGGATCAATCTCCAGGTGTTTAGTCGCCATGTTTTAGATATATTTCACCCCCGCGCAGTCCACGATGTTAGTTCGCAATTGGGAGTGTTAGTTGCAGTTCGCAGTTGGCAGCAGAAATCAGGACAGTTAGTACGCACATGGGAGTCCACGCGAGGACTCCATGCGAGAAGGCGACAGTGGGCGGCCATCCCCAGTGCAGTTTGTCTTCAGTGCGTGAATTAGTAGTCGACACTATTGCCAGTTAGTGGGTGCATAGTTTCGCGAACACGCCAGAGACTGTTATGGTTTTCGCAGTGCGCCACAGTGCATGTCGACACATTTTGATAAACAGTTGCACGCTCTCACAATAATTCAGTTTACAGTCAGTCGTCATGCATTTTTCACGCTACAGACAATGACATTCAGTTTTATGTAAATGGCTAGTACGACTCAAGACTGCCGGTTGAACATTTCAGAGAAACATTAATAACCATAGTAGCCAGTATATGAGTGCAGGAAGAGCCTGCAGTGTTGCAAATTAGCGCAGGCTGTATAGCTGTAAACACAGTATTGTCAGTCGACGAAGTTGGGAGGTGCGCAGTTGATCACTCGAGACTCGAACCCCAGCTATTGGAATAGGGACAGCTCTGTGAATGAACAGTTGGAAGAAGGAGCTCATCGAGATTGCCAGTCCAGCACGTGTGAAGAGAGAAGTGACAGAAGAATAAGCACGTGGTCTAACGAGCGTTGCGTAATCCTAGCCCGATTTTATATTGAAAAGTGTATTGTGTCACAATGTACGTGTGTTGGATAGGGTACTAGAGTATAGCAACCGTACAAGAGTGATAGTGTTATTTTTTAACGTAAGAGCAAAGTGAAATTTAGTGATAACCATGATTATTCATCACTCACTGGAGTAGTGTATTTTATGTGGTCAAGTGTGGTGCCTGTATGATGTAAAAGGCACATGAGTAGGGGTTGCCGACGTCTATGCTGGAGAGTTTGACGGCCAGTGTTGGAAGCATGATGAGTATTAATTTTCATTAATTATCTATAAGTCATAGTTTTATGGGTCGTGTTTATTATAGTTTGATACAGAAAGAGATATTGTCTTAGAGTAATGTTAGATTTTGAGTTTAAGTATTATTTGTGTTAAGTTAGTTGCATCCGTGACGACGGAATGCTGTTTGTTTTAGTTCTGGAGATGCGTAGCGATGATATTTGTCACGAACCGCGCAAAATTGTACATACTGATAGGAATGCATGTGTTTCTCCCATTATGATGTGTGTATTTCAGCGCAGGAATGGAGACAGCATAAAGAGCAGAGCACGTAGATTTGGAAAGAGAGAGAGATTGAAAGAATACAAAATTTATAGACACAATAATAACATGGGTTATTAATAATAATATCGGAAGTAATAAATATAACATCAAGTAGGGATAACAATAATAATATCGTGAGGAATAATATTAACAATATCTAGTATGGATAGAAGGGGAGGAATTTTAATGTTAATGCTGTTATTTCGACTCATGTGTTGATAATTATTCATCTGGTTGCACTCTGAACTGTGTCAGGGATGATTTTATGCGTCTCTTTTGAGTTAACGCAGGTAAGTATGGCATTGAGTTGGAGAAGTTAAAAGAGTATCTATTTGAGTGTATTGGGAGCTATGTGAACATCGGAGTAATCGTGGTATGTTAATGAGAAAATAGACGAGTTGTAAGTCAATATAATGCCGGGAGGTTCCGTGAGGCCCCGGAGGTTCTACGATTAATAAATAAATGGTATAATGGTATTGAGAAGGTATAAGAAGTTGCAGGTGACACCGCCATATGTCACTCGTTTGCCAATTGAAAAGAAAAAAAAAAGGTGAGAAATGTGTATTAAGCATGCCCAATGGATCAGGTAAGGCAAAAGTGCGCTTACAGGTATTTCGTATGATGAATGTGACCACGATAATGATTTTCTCCATGGTAAGGTTCCTCTCAGTTCGAACCAATGACTATCTAGATGGTGAGATCGTTTTCTCCCTGCATTTTATTTCGCCCGTGTATTTTGTGCTGAGTGCGAGATAATAGACCATACCACTCGGTGTCTGAGCTACGGTGGCATTAGCCGAGGTCGTACACTCCCTCTCCTTCCCATAACGGGATCTTTTGTGTCCTAATGAGGCTGAGCTTGTCAGCTTGCAGACAGCTCACTTCCTGGTCAGAAGGAATCATGTGTAATATTTAGATACTTTTATAGGATTAATTCATGGGGAGATTTACATAATGGTACTTTAATACCCAAACCTTGTGATCCAAGTCTATTATGAATGCATTCATTATAATAATGATTATGTTAATAATAATAATAATAATAATAATAATAATAATAATAATAATAATAATAATCTGTTGTCGAGTTGAGGATAGACTTATGCAAGGGTAATATAATCCACAAAACTTTTGTGTCCCAGCTCTGTCGTGAAGATTTTATTTCGATGGATTAATATTCAGATGAATCTTGATGATAATAATATTAATAATTAATCATTGATTTCGAGACTGAATTTATTTTAGGGTATAGGTATCCAGTAACCTTTGGATAGTAGATTCCATCATTACGGTAGTAATTAAAGATGATAATAATAATGATAACAGTGATAGCAATGATAATAATATAAATAATAATAATAATGATGATGGTCACTATTAATTTGGAATTAATTTGGTGATTATTTTCTTTTTCGTGAAGACAATTGCTCTCTCAGATAGTAGCAAGCGTCTGTGAACGTGCCATGCTCTGAGAAAGGTAGGTGAGAGTCCATGCTTCGAAGCCTACGAGTGTATATATTTTCCTGTTAGCGAATTCTCCTGTAAATACATTTTGTGTCATGTTGTTTCTTGCAGGGTCGGAGGCATCGTTGACAGATACACACACCGTCGTTTTAAATATAGTTGCTAGGTGCGGAATTTGAACATAGGATGTTTTAAGTTTTGGAATATGCACATTTCTGCATACGGTTGTTATTCATTTTGGTTTCTTTATTTCTTACCTTACGGAAAGCTCGTATTTTTGTCACGATACTCGCAAGCATTTCGGTTGTTTTATAGCAGTATAGTTAAACACACGCCCATAAGACTTTAACAGACTGTGTTGAGTTCAGGACCCGGATCATTTGTTACGAGTCCTGAGTTCAATCCTTGAATGGCCATGTTTCTAAAGTATTTTGTGTTTATCTTAATTATCAGAGTAGCACATCTCAAACTCAAATCCCATTTAGGTCATATGTGTGTGAATTTGCCAGTTGATAATAACAAGTACGCATTGACATATGCTCAAAAGCTCAAAGGTAAATGTGCGCCAAATTTCTTATTCATTTGAAGGTCAAAGTTTGTAGTTGTGAATAGTGCATACATGAGTATTGTGATTTGGTGAAAGCATCTTAATCCACCATAAGGGATCACATGGGCAATGTTGTCAGATCATGTTATAAAATAATTACCTCATGAATATTATAATTATGGAAGCCCTAAATTAATGGTGGATATGCGAATGGCTTAATGGTTGTTGTATTAATTAATTGGTACACTACGGCAAGTTGCCATGGTATTTTGAATATTGAGCTCAGAGATGTGGGGTGTATTTCGGTGAATATTAATTACGGTCAGATCAGATCGATTGTCATCTTGGCATATGAACAATGATTGGTTGTTTGCTTAATTAAGTGATTGAATTAATCGATTGATAATCAATTGTTGATAATTGATGGGATTCACATTTCAATCAAAGATTAATTGATTTAATTTGGATATTATTTGATTCACTGAGTGATTTGAATTGATGTTTGATTAATTGAGGTTGATTAAATGAGGTGTAATTAATTTAATTAAAGAGTAATTAATTTAATTAAGGTGCAATTAATTTAATTGAAGTGTAATTAATTTAATTGGAATTTAATTTTTCATTTTTTGAGTTTTTGTAAATTTTTTATTTATTTTCAAATCTTTTGGATTATTTGGATTGATTTAAACATTTTTTCGATCTTTTTGATTTCTTTTGGATTTATTTCAAGATTTTGTGATTCTTTAGGTTGTTTTGAGATTGGTTCAATTTTGAATATTTTCTTATTCTAAATTTTGATTTTCCTGATTTAATATTTTTTGGTTTTTTGCTTTTCTTTCGATTATTTTGTATTTTTCCAGTGTTAATAAAGTTTTTTTCCTTTGATTTTCAATTCTGTGTGTGATGATTTATTAATCAGCCCTATTGATCTTCCAATTGATGTATACCGGGACAGTTGTTTGCTTCAAGTAGGAACGCACCACCCCCCGAGAATAGAATCCTGTCCTGAAGGTCCTATGTTCGAAAGGGTACAACATAAAATGCAAAAATCATTCAGACGACCACGAGTATTAGCGGCTAATATTCTCGGCTTGAGGTCCGAGTTTGAATCCCGGTTTTGTCAAGAAATTTTAATTGTGGTCTGGTCTGTGCCTCCCGAGGCAAAACTTGGTATTTGTTTTCCGTGGTTAACCCCTTCTACTCGAAGCACTTACTGGGATAGTTCCCAACTGATGGCCACAGCAACCTCCTTTCCAATCCTCATTTGAATTACAAATACACAAACTACTACGACCATCAGAGTAACTCACGTTACCAGAAAAATTCCATACACACTCAAGTTCATGGGGCTATATGACCATGTCGTCACAAAGCCTCTACATTAATAAAAACAACGGAATCGGTAATTGTTTTCCGTGGTTTCTCACTTCTACTCGAAGCAAATACCGGCATAGTTCCTAACTGAAGGCCACAGCAACCTCCTTTCCAATCCTCATTTGAATTACAAATACACACTCCACTACAGCCATCACAGTAACATATGTTATCAGAACTATTCCATACTCACTGAAGTTCATTGGGCTATATGACTGATGTCGCAAAGCCTCTCAATTAATCAACAACAACAGAATCACTTAGGCTCATTTAATCATAATACTAAGTTTCATGATGAAATCTCCAGCTGTAGTAACGTTACGCCACATGCAGATTTAGCTAATGTATTTCTTTTTTAATTTTAACTCCCTACAACGACACCTGATAATAACATTTGAAAATAAGTATTCAGATTTTTATGGCGTTCAGATTCATGATGTTCTTATCGTAGTTTGGATAGAAGATGGATTGGCATGACCTCTTACCGAGATAGATTGAAACCTGGTGTTAATGTCTTGACCTACTGTTGCCATGGAGAATATCATGATTGGGACTTCTTAGTCTCTGAGACCTACGATGATATCCAATTAACTACGGAATTAACTGACCAGTGCATAACGATAAGTTATCTTCTGAAAAATGGGTACCATAATGTTTTCTTGCGATTCTGTTGAATCATTCTTCAGTACATCCCCCAGGAGCTGACGGCTGATGGGATATGGGTTTGGTTACCACGGGACCCCAGCTGAGCGCGGTGTTGCTTCCACTTAATTGTGCCAGGCTTCCTTCTGTCATCTCTCTTGTCGACCACCCTTGGTCACCTCTCGTTCACTTACGACATTACGACACTCCCCCTCCTTCAGGGGCTTACAACATGTGCGACGCTGGTTAGCGATCAGGGGGCTCCAGCTGAGTTCGCGATTGCTTCCACTTAATTGTGCCAGGGTCCTCTATGGCATATTGACTGTCTGCCTCCCTTGATCAACTCTTGTTCTCTTCCTACCCTGACAGTATTACGATATCTGAGGTCTAAGGAGTTTTTCAAATTGCCGCCTTAATTGGACCTTGTTTCATCTTTCCCGATACCCTCATTCTTCAAAGGGTCAGATCTCTTGTTTTTCTTTCATCATATCTCTTCCCTTCTGTACAAGGTCATAAAGGAGGCAGGGTGTGTGTAGCCCCACCACTGGAGGTGCTACACCCTCAAGGGCTCACGACTGTTAAGTTTGGGATGCTACCTGAGCTGGATATGTTTTTTCCATTTTCCAGTGATTCTGGGGCGGACTCTCTCCTATTTCTCTTATTATCTGCCTTTCATGGCACACCTTTCCAATTCCGTCAATTCTCATTTATTAAGGGTTGGAGCATTTAATTCACCTGCATTGTATTTCCCTTATTCCTTCCTTTTTGTCCTTTGTTCTCCTAATCCGTAATTTGGTTCTAAGCTGTAGTTATTTTTAGTTCTAGTGTTCATTTTATCAACATTTTTCATTTTCACCCCCAAAGAATTAGAGGCCTATAACATCCATATTAGGCACTTTAACATCAACTATCATCATCAAATTACGATTTCAGCAATATCTTTTCCGACAATGAAAACTGAAAGTATGTTTTAAGTTGTATTCTCAGTGGAAAGAATTTCTTGTATGAGATGTTTGGATTGCATTTCTCAGATCTGTAATCCTCTCTACTCATTAACCTGACCGCAACAGCGGTCTTGCCAGCGTCATTGGAGTGAAATTGATATCACCGATTACGAATATTATTGCGGAAGCCAAAATACAGGTTGCTTCCAAATAACATCTGTACTAACTTCTCAGCAGGAAAGTTCATGAAGTTTTATAAAAATCGAGTGATCTTAATGGAATTCTATTTCAATAAGGTGCAAAGGTATGTTTAGTTTCTGTCGTTTAATATCACGCTATTGCATTTTGTGGAGTTTGCATTTTGATATTGCGGAAACTATATTGACAATCAGTGTCAAGTCTTGTTTATGCTACACTGGGTTCGCAGTGCTGTGTGAGCAGTTAAGTAACCAACGGGATTTCATGTAAAGAGCCTCATTTGCTATACCGATAGAGGAGAACGCAACTCGTATCCAGTAGGCCGTGTCTCGCCTTGAGCTACTATTGCCATGGAAACGTCCTGCCTTACCATTCCTTCATGAGTAATTTTATGACTTTATTAGCCTTTGCTCGAGTGTAAAAGGGCCGAAATCAGAAGAACGAGAAAGACTATCGTAAATTCATGTAGGCGGCCGTTCCTTCAGGGTCCTAAACTATGTGTATGCAAAATTTGGTTGAGATTGGTGAAACGGTGTAGATTTGTATACGGAACAAACCCACCCACCCACATACATACATACAGACTTTCACTTTTATATATAAGATAGGAATTTACGACGTGCTATATAAAGAAATAATGAAGTCAGCGTCATTATGTAACAAGGATTTATTGTTTGGGGTTGATTTTTATGTGCTACTAGCTGAAGAACCCATGCTTCGCTACGCGTCATAAATAAATTAGAATGTGAAGGTGACAGTTAAAACAGGGGATAGGCGAGGTGCTGCGCAGAGGGAGATTAAGGATGGAACATTTTGTCCAACTACACCGAACGGCGTTGACCGTGTTTTATAGCACAAATTTAGGTTTTACTCTCTAACCGTTGGAGATACCTTTCGGTTAGAAAATTTAATTTTGAACCTCGTATATGCCATCAAAAGTTTGCTATTTCTTAGCGTTCTCTTTTTATTTGAAATGGAAATATGAAAGTTTGAAACCAAAGGGTGTAGTGACGTCACAATATGGTCACCATATTTAAATAGTGCAAAGTATTGAATTCAAAAGAAGCCTATATGTTAACCAGGTAAATCAGCTACTACCATGTATAATTCATGTAAATCGGACCAGTGGTACTTGCGTGATTGAGTAAAACACAGACACACACCATCACATTTTTAGCCTCGCTTCGCTCGCGTTATAGTCGTGTCATATTGTTATTCAATGAAATGTAGGTTTAACCCCGTCAACACCCCTTTAGTACCTGAATATCCAAAAATCCCTCCTTAGTAAACGTTTTCGACACACAACAAACATATCCCCTAAATATAATTCTTCTAACTTTAATAGTTTTGGTTGGAAGATGAGAGTGAACATCCAAAAATCCTTCCTTAGTGGACGTTTTTCTTCCAGAATTTCAACCCTCCCCATAGGCCCCTTAAATTGGATTTATGAAAAAACGGTCGAACACCTATTTATTTTATTTATTTATTTATTTTAAGCTGATTGATTTCCTCCGAGTTTCAAACTCCTCGCCTATGTCGTTTAAGAGGTACACACTCCGTTAAGAATCTTTTAACCCCCACTTTTCACCCCTTTCACCTCATAATATACACCACATCGAAAAACCCTCAGACACGTGTCTTCTTATTTTTAATGATGAGTTTATATGCCGAGGATCACATCCCCCAATGAAACCAATCGGGAGATATTGCTATTCAATGAAATGCAGGTCTACCCCATTAACACCCCTTTAGAACCTGAATACCCAAAAATCCTATCTTAGTGGGCGTTTGCGGCCCTTGAGGATGCTGAATACCAAATTTCATTTCAATCCGTTCGGTTGTTTCTGAGATTTCGTGATGAATGAATGAGTGAGTGGTAGTTGACAAATATCTAGTAGATAGTGTCAAGTCTTTGTTATGCTATTCTTGGTTGAGAGTGCTGTGTGAGCAGTTGAGTAACTAACAGGATTTCAAGTCAGGATCCTCATTTTCTATACCGGTAGTGCAGAGCGCTTCTCGCATCCAGTCGGCCGTGTCTCGACATGAGCTATTTTGCCATGGAAACTATCTGCCTTGCCATTCCTTCATGAGTATATTTTATGATTTGATTGGTCTCTGCTTGAGTGCAAAAGGGCCGAAATCAGAAGAATGAGAAAGACTCTCGAAAATTCATGTAGCCAGCCGTTCCTTCTGGGTCCTAAACTATGTGTATGCAGAATTTGGTTGAGATTGGTGGAACGGTGTAGATTTGTATACGGAACCAACCCACCCACATACATACATACATACATACTGAACCCTTGCAAAGAAGCATATGAGACTCAATTTCGGGGGGTGTAACAGTCCATTTCGTAAAATTGTTGTTAAGCGCTTCTTATAACATGCAGGGTAACATATAACAAAGTAACATGCTGGAAAAAGTGAATACCAGGATTAAAACATATGAATTTAATAAACAGATCAACAAATTTACACTATTTGCAACAAAAA
This sequence comes from Meconema thalassinum, assembly GCA_946902985.2. Classification (NCBI taxonomy): domain Eukaryota; kingdom Metazoa; phylum Arthropoda; class Insecta; order Orthoptera; family Tettigoniidae; genus Meconema; species Meconema thalassinum. Next base: position 58,050,294 of record OX336390.1, read on the forward strand.
CACAAGGTCTCCCAAATGACAACCAATTGAATTAATAAAAATTGCCAAACTAGGCCTGATCTGAGGAGAGATCGTAAACATCTGGACCAAATGTCCTAAATTACTGCAATGACATGTGCGTGTGCGGCTTTTATACATGCGGTACGATGTGTACAATTTAATGCGAGATCCGTTACCATCCAGTAAACTCTCAGGGGACGAATTTGCATTGTTTTAGAGCTAGACAGACACGAGGAACCAACTAAACACTAATTAAACTAATCCGACATTTCCTACACTAAATAAGACAAAAATAATTTCCGCATGAAATTGGAATCAAAGAACTGCCGTCGCAAACAACCTTAACGCCTAAGAATTAGGACTTTTCAAATCAACACAAGTAAATCAACACGTGACCAAACATAAAAATTACACATATTGCCATTTTTACAAGAAAATACAAAATGCACCCAATGGTGTCACAACAGACAACAAAATCTAACAACATAAACAAATGAAATGAGTCATAGAAATCACTAGGCTCAAAGCCAACATTTACATCATAAAACAAATATTTCATTTCATACGATATGCGGTAATTTGTAACGGACATGGCGAACTCCAAATTAAAAGTATGATCCAATGACCATTAAGAACAGGTTTGCTACAGATAGCTTGCAGGGGTCAGTCGGTCAGCTGGACAGCCTAAACGATGAATCACCAGATATAGATGGGCGCAAGGTGGATTCCGCACATCTGTCAACCCACGTGTCAATTACCTCGACCTGCCGTAGCAATGGCTCGAGTCTCGAAGAAGCGTGCTCCCAATAGCACATGATATACGAGTGTGTGTCAAATAAAATACCTTAGCATTTCCCAAGGAAATCCAAGAATCAGCACAGGACAAGGTACAGTAGCCTCGAAGAGCGCTCTGCCTTTCCATAAAAATACAACCACAATATTTGAGGGCGGTAGGTACATTCAACCCCTCATCAGGAAGAATCAATACACACACCTTGACACAATACACACACCAGAATCACACGTATGGGTTTGACAGAAACCTGAAATAAAAGACATAAATATTTCCACCGACTTGCGTTCCCAGTCTAGTCCGTGATTGAAGAACCTGAAAATGATCTCAAAAAACTCAAAAAAAAATAGAACTAAGGTGTTGAACAGTGACTTCTTAACTTGTTGCGCTCGGCAACCCTAGTATGAATTAAAACCTGTTCGTAAAAACATCTAACAACTTTTACCCCCTTTCTCCTACTTAAAATGAATTTGAATAAAAGCACTATTTATCGACCATGACGAATTTCGCATTCGCATGAATGAAATCAAAATGTACGCGCCATGCTTACTAATAATGACTCATAAGAAAAAAATATACAATCTAATAAACATTTTGGCCACGTGCCAACGTAATTTAAATATAAGGGTGTCGGCGCACAAAATCTAAAATACACAAGAAAAACAATGAATAAATTTACAACGTTCCCGCGTCTAATCTAGCTACAAATGGAATAAATCAATGGTTTGTACATCACCGTGCAGCTTGCAGAAAATCAACCTCCATCCCAATGCATTCCCCCACGGGAAATCTACTCCATCATCGTTGACATTCTGGTAGAGGCGTAGCACATCATTCCACCAATCGACATTCCTGTAGAAATCTTGGCGTGGCTTCATGGGAAAGAAATGTTCAAAATTAATATTCTACCTAGCTAGAATCGCTATGAGCCACTGACTTTCACTCAAAAGGTCCTGGGCGATTACTCATCGTTGAAACTGGCCCTATCTAAGCATTTGCTTACTTCACACGCACATATACATCACACAAAAAAAATATAACACAAAATTTACAGAAAATATTACAACCTTAGCCGGCCCCGCAACTGGCTTTTAACAAATCTCACAAATTACGTATGCCAAGTAGCGCTTATCTCAACTAGAGATCTCCCTCCGCTAGGCCTGAACCCTGCTCCCAAGACCACAATTAAATGTTCGTTCAGACTGACGTGAAGTATGCTCACCAGAGCCTGATAAAATCATGTCTCAAACCGGCGTGAACGATACTCCTCGGAGCTCGATAAAGTTGTGTGTCAAACTACTCATCACCGATCAATTTATTAGAAACTGACAGAAAGGAGTGGAGTGGGGGCAATCTGTGGAAATAATCTGTAATTTTCAACTCACAGACTTGATACTAGTATCAAACTTCCTCTTATTTAAACGTCTCAATGCACTCATGCGGAATCCTATCGCATCGGCGGTTCTTCATGCACGTGTGTTTAGCGCCTATTTTTGGTACGCAAATCTCCGCGTGGTTTAGGCGTCCTCTCTCCTGATTCGATGATTCAATCGTGTATTGATTGGAAATTCACTTCCGGCACGTCCATAATGATGCCAACTTGGATGCGCTTTCACCCTGAATTTGTCCTTGAACTGGGCTTAGCTGGTCATCCGCAAGAATAACTACCACGCTACCTCTGTTGCAAGCGTTGCGACACACTACCTGTCTTCCCGTTGTCAATCTCCAACATGCAATGCCTGGATATCAGTCATAATAATAATAACAAGATGTTCAGTAAAGAACATATAGCCTACTTTCTCCTAAATGCATGGGTATTGTTATAACTCTTTGTCCTTTTCAAGGAGTATGATTGAATGTTGGTTGTAGGAGCTTGTTGAAATACAACGTGCTATATGGATATTAAACATGAATATGAGGTGCCCTTTGCTAGTGCTACCTCTGTACCAAATTTCGTTCAATTCGGTTTCACCGTGTTTGAATTGATAGGGGGAATCGATTTGCACACATACTTGGCCACCATCTGCAAACTATTGGGCTGATGTTCTTGCAGTTTGGTCAGAATATGTTTCGACATAAAGATATGGTGTTGCAAAATTAGGTAGAGACTAGATTATTAGGTTGGTCGTAATTAAATTTTAGCTTTTAACATTTGGGTGGCCGCGATTACGTTTCAATCAAGATAGCGGTGATATAAAACATGACACTGAGGTGCCCTTTGCTAGTGCTACCTCTATACCAAATTTCGTTCCATTTGGTTTCAGCGTTTTTGAATTAATAGGGGGAATCGATTCTGACACAAAGATGGCCGCCATACGCAAACTATTAGGCGAATGACCTATTAGATTGGTCAAAGGATGCTCCCTCCATAAAGGTATGTAGTTGCAAAATTTGGTAGAGATCGGATGTTTAGGTTAATCGTAATTTGATTTAAGCTTTGAACATTCGTGTGGCCGCCATTACGTTTCAGTCAAGATGGCGGCGATATAAAACATGACACTGAGGTGCCCTTTGCTAGTACTACCTCTGTACCAAATTGCGTTCCATTCGGTTCAACCATGTTCGAATTAATAGGGGGAATCAATTTTGACATAAAGATGGCCTCCATCCGCAAACTATTAGGTGAATGACCTATTAGATTGGTCAAAGGATGCTCCCTCCATAAAGGTATGTAGTTGCAAAATTTGGTAGAGATCGGATTATTAGGTTAATCGTAATTTGATTTAAGCTTTGAACATTCGTGTGGCCGCCATTACGTTTCAGTCAAGATGGCGGCGATATAAAACATGACACTGAGGTGCCCTTTGCTAGTGCTACCTCTATACCAAATTTCGTTCCATTTGGTTTCAGCGTTTTTGAATTATTAGGGGGAATCGATTCTGACATAAAGATGGCCGCCATCCGCAAACTATCAGGTGAATGACCTATTAGATTGGTCAAAGGATGCTCCCTCCATAAAGGTATGTAGTTGCAAAATTTGGTAGAGATCGGATGATTAGGTTAATCGTAATTTGATTTAAGCTTTGAACATTTGTGTGGCCGCCATTACGTTTCCGTCAAGATGGCGGCGATATAAAACATGACACTGAGGTGCCTTTTGTTAGAACTACCTCTGTACCAAATTTCGTTCCATTCGGTTGCACCGTGTTCGAATTAATAGGGGTAATCGATTTTGACACAAAGATGGCCGCCATCCGCAAACTATTACGCTGATGACCTATTGGTTTGGTCAAAGGATGCTCCCCCCATAAAGGTATGTCGTTGCAAAATTTGGTAGAGATCGGATGATTAGGTTAGTCGTAATTTGATTTAAGCTTTGAACATTTGTGTGGCCGCCATTACGTTTCCGTCAAGATGGCGGCGATATAAAACATGACACTGAGGTGTCCTTTGCTAGTGCTACCTTTGTACCAAATTTCGTTCAATTCGCATTTACCGTGTTCGAATTGATAGGGGGGGACCGACATTCAGAGTACACACACTCACACACACACACACAGACACACACACACACACACACACAGACTCACACACACACATACACACACACAGACAGACACACTTTTTCGCCCTGTGTTGATCTCATAAGTCTACTTTCATGTTTTGCAAAAATCGAAAGTAGGCTAAAAATCATGAAGACTTATTGATCGGCAAATCAATAAGGGTTCATTTATCCTCAGCAAGGTTTTGAAATTCGAAGCAAGTGATTGATTTGGATTTTAAAACATATCCACAGTAGTATAGATAACATCAGTTAAGTACCTCACTCGTTTGCCTGAGTGTGCATTCCACAGTCCCAATTAGTGTGAGCGCTTCTCGCTGTTATTTTCCCCTCTGAGATGTCATTCACCCGTCTCGCTAGACTTCCCCTCTCTTACTCACACAATTACAACTTCGGCCAGTCCTGCCGTCTTGTTTACAAACAAAGCTCGCTCTCCCAGGCATCACGTAGCCACGTGCATTTGAGTGTGGGCTGTCAAATTAATTTTTGCAATTTGATTCTGCATTCCTTGTCGCGATTACTCATCAAATAGTTCCCTTCTTCTTCTGCTCCCATCTTCTTCTTCTGCTACCGTCTTCTTCTTCTGCTACCGTCTTCTTCTCCATATTTCCAGACCCTTGCCTGAAACTTCGTCCCGCGAATTTCTTCTGCTATTTTCCCGCGTCTCCTCCTGTCTTGTCACTGTTCTGCATCCTCGTTACTGTGATTGTCGGGATTTCTTCTGTTTTTCATGGCTCGTCTCCACTTCTCTTTCTCTGCTTCCTCCTCTGCATTTAATTCATCCAGATATTTTTGCGACTCAGCGTAACGCTCGTTCCAATCGTTACGGTAATCTCTCTGGTTTTATTGCCGATAATTCCTCTGATTATTCCATCTACCGTCCCCGTTCCTTTGATATGGTCTATCCTGCCTTTGATTTCCTCTCCAGTTAGTGTTTTCTCGCTGGTAAATCCTCTGATTTTGATTGTTGTTCTGATTGTTGTAATTATCACGGCGATTTTGGAAGTTCCTATTGTTATTATTATTGTATTGGTTTCGACCGTCGAATTCCTGCCGTCTGGGCGTAAATTGTGTGCTAGTGGACTGCGTCTTCGTCTGATTGCTCTGACTTTGACTGTTTCGATGCCCCTGAACTATTTCTGCAGTATTCACGCATTCCATATTCCGTCGCCCGGTAATAACCATACTCGTTTCGTCCAAGTGGCGGAGTATCTCCTCGGCCTGAACTTCGGTTTTGATATTTCCTGCCACTAAAAATTGCTGTATGTTCATCGGAAGCTGCTTGCCGATAGTTAATACCATGTTTTCCTCTGAAGGGGGCTCGTCAAAATCCCGGAATTTTACTAGCTGCTGACTAAAAAACTCAGAAAACCTTGTAGGGTGTGTGCTATGATATGTTCTGGTATATAAGTCCATCCTCAACCACTGCTGCAGTGAAGGACTCCAAAATTTCCTCAAAAATGCTTTTTTAAACTGTGCCATGTCATTAAACGTATACTTGAAGCTTTGAAACCAGATTAAACTTGAGCCCTCTAAAAATTTCTCCACTAGACGAAGCTGTTTGACGGGACTGACGTGTTGGTCATTAAAACAATCATCCCGCTGGCGCAAGAATGCTTTTGGAATAGATCCTGAATTTTCCCTGAATTTTTCTGGTTTAAAATCATTTCCCCTAATGACTTGTTTGACTTGGGCAGGAGCCACACCAGGTTGTGGAGTTGACGTCTCCCCTCTGTAATTGTGGAATGTGTCGCAAGTTATGTTTGGCCCCTGACCTCGGCTCGTATCCTCAGCTAGCTTCGACCCCTCCGGACTTCCAATACCACCATGTTTCCCTACTGCATTTTCTGAAGAGAATAAAGTGGCATTCTCTAAAGATCTTATCTCATTTTTAACGATGGGGTCTGCGTGTTCTTGGAGCTTGGACTTGATACTTTCCTCCAGAGCCAGTATTCTAGAGTTATTCTCGCCTAGACTCTTTAATATAGTCAGCCTATCCCCTTTAGTCTCATTCACCTGCTGTTTCCAATCTTTCCGGATTCTACTCTTCAAATTGTTAATTTTTTCTTCGTTGCTATCCTGATTCTTCTCAAGCTGTTCCCCTATTTCTTGTATCCGCTTCTGAGTTTTAATTGATTGTTCTTCTATTTCTTTCTGATTCTTAATTAACTGTTCCTCCACTTCTTCTCGTATTTTCTCTTGATTTTTACTTAACTGGTCTTCCAGGTTTTCGCGCAAGTGCATTCTGTCTTTCTCCGTTTTAATCTCCAGTTTGTCGAGTTCTTTTATCAATCCTAACACATTGTTGTCGACTGAATTAATCTGCTCTTGTATGTTAATATTCTTCGCCTCTATTCTGTTGAATTGCCATTGTAGTTCGTCCTGCGTGCTTTTAATCCCTGCCGTATTGTTTACGCATGCTGTCTCGATTTGTTTCAGTTTGGCGGCTACCATTCCCTCTAACTCTACTAGTTTGTCGTCAAATTTGGAATCTAGTTTCTTGATTTCGCCTAGCTGTCTCTGATTTATTTCAAGGGTTATCCTCTCTAATTGAACTCTTTGTAAGGTTGCCTGCTCCGATAACTTGTGGTTTAGTTCAACTAACTGTTTATTTTAATTATCACTCTGTTCAAGTAACTCGCGTAATTGTGTGTCACTATCCAATTTCTGGATTTGCAATTGTACCGAAATGTTACTGTTCACGTCCTGTAATTGTTTATCACTCTGTCCACGCAACTCGTGTAATTGTTTATCGCTCTGTTCACTCTGTTCACGTAATTGAGTAGTTATGTTAATTAACTGTTTCTCACTATTTTCATTTATCTCCTCCTTCATGCTCTTTAACTGTTCCTCTGTCTTTGCAGACATTTGCATAGACATCTGCTCCAACAACACTTTCATCTCCTCGACGCTAGCCATCGCAAAACACGCAAATATATTCTGAGATAATAGGGTCATGCAATGGGATTTCAGTCGTACACACACACATGTCTTGATATTTAAATATTACATTGATTCTAATTTAAATAAATTTTCATTAATCAAGCTCTTACTGAATAATGACTCTTATTTCCAAACAACAAATAACTCCCTTGTGATCTGCTTTTAAATTCCTAACTAAGAGAATTTACGAAAAACACTTTAATTAACCGAAGTTAATTAAATGTAAATTAAGGCAACGCCTTCCTGCTTTTGACTGAGTTCTCTGAATATGCAAATTTTCTAATTTTAAGCCGGGCGCCAGAACAAGTTATCAACAAGGCAATATCAATTTCTAACCTTGTTCAACATTTCTAACTTTAAGAACTCAGAGATTTTACAGATACACATGGCGGTACAACTTCGCCTCAAATTACTGAATTTACTTTTGTCCTGCTAACCTGGCATCATTTCTCAGCGAAATAAGTATGAGGTCAACAAAACAACAACGACAACAAACCCCACTTGGGCAGCAATTTTTGATATATGAACCCTTGCAAAGAAGCGATTCTTATAACATGCAGGGTAACATATATTAAAATAACATGCAGGAAAAAGTGAATACCAGGATTAAAACATATTAATTTAGTAAACAGATCAACAAATTTACACTATTTACAACAAAAACACAAGGTTTCCCAAATGACAACCAATTGAATTAATAAAAATTGCCAAACTAGGCCGGATCTGAGGAGAGATCGTGAACATCTGGACCAAATGTCCCAAATTACTGCAATGACATGTGCGTGTGCGACTTTTCTACATGCGGTACGATGTGTACAATTTAATGCGAGATCCGTTACCATCCAGTAAACCTTCAGGAGACGAATCTGCATTGTCTTAGAGCTAGACAGACACGAGGAACCAACTAAACACTAATTAAACTAATCCGACACTTCCTACACTAAATAAGACAAAAATAATTTCCGCATGAAATTGGAATCAAAGAACTGCCGTCGCAAACAACCTTAACGCTTAAAAATTAGGACTTTTCAAATCAACACAAGTAAATCAACACGTGACCAAACAAGAAAAATACTCATATGGCAGCTTGCCATTTTTACAAGAAAATACAAAATACACCCAATGGTGTCACAACAGACAACAAAATCTAACAACATAAACAAATGAAATGAGTCATAGAAATCACTAGGCTCAAAGCCAACATTTACATCATAAAACAAATATTTAATTTCATACGATATTTGGTAATTCGTAACGGACATGGCGAACTCCCAATTAAAATTATGATCCAATGACCATTAAAAGAACAGGTTTCCTACAGATAGCTTACAGGGGTCAGTCGGTCAGCTGGACTGCCTAAACGATGAATCACCATATATAGATGGGCGCAAGGTGGAATTTGAACATCTGTCAACCCACGTGTCAATTACCTCGACTTGCCGTAGCAATGGCTCGAGTCTCGAAGAAGCGTGCTCCCAATAGCACATAATATACGTGTGTGTGTCAAATAAGATACCTGAGCATTTCCCAAGGAAATCCAAGAATCAGCACAGGACAAGGTACAGTAGCCTCGAAGAGCGCTCTGCCTTTCCATACAAATACAACCACAATATTTGAGGGCGGTAGGCACATTCTACCCCTCATCAGGAAGAATCAATACACACACCTTGACACAATACACACACCAGAATCACACGTATAGGTTTGACGGAAACCTGACATAAAATACATAAATATTTCCACCGACTTGCGTTCCCAGTCTAGTCCGTGACTGAAGAACCTGAAAAGGATCTCTAAAAACTAAAAAAAAATAGAACTAAGGTGTTCTACAGTGACATCTTAACTTGTTGCGCTCGGCAACCCTAGTATGAATAAAAACCTGTTCGTAAAAACATCTAACAACTTTACCCCCTTTCTCCTACTTAAAATGAATTTGAATAAAAGCACTATTTATCGACCATGACGAATTTCGCATTCGCATGAATGAAATCAAAATGCACGCGCCGTTCATACTAATAATGATTCATAAGAAAAAATATACAATCAAATAAACATATTTGGCCACGTGCCAACGTAAATTTAAATATAACAGTGTCGCCGCATAAAATCTAAAACACACTAGAAAAACAATGATAAATTATTTAGGCTACAAAGTTCCCGCGTCTAATCTAGCTATATATTGAATAAATCAATGGTTTGTACATCACCGTGCAGCTTGCAGAAAATCAACCTCCATCCCAAAGCATTCCCCCTCGGGAAATCTACTCCTTCATCGTTGACATTCTGGTAGAAGCGTAGCATATCATTCCACCAATCGACCTTCCTGTAGACGTCTTGGCGTGGCTTCTTGGAAAAGAAATGTTCAAAATTAATATTCTACCTAGCTAGAATCGCTATGAGCTACTGACTTTCACTCAAAAGGTCCTGGGCGATTACTCAACGTTGAACTGACCCTATCTAAGCATTTGCTTACTTCACACGCACATATACATCACACAAAAAAATAACACAAAATTTACAGAAAATATTACAACCTTAGTCCGCCCCACAACTGGCTTTTAACAAATCTCACAAATTACGTATGCCGAGTAGCGCTTATCTCAACTAGAGGTCTCCCTCCGCTAGGCCTGAACTGTGCTCCCAAGAGCACAATAAAATGTTCGTTCAGACTGACGTGAAGTATGCTCACCAGAGCCTGATAAAATCGTGTCTCAAACCAGCGTGAACGATGCTCCTCGGAGCTCGATAAAGTTGTGTGTCAAACTACTCATCACCGATCAATTTATTAGAAACTGACAGAAAGGAGTGGAGTGAGGGCAATCTGTGAAAATAATCTGTAATTTTCAACTCACAGACTTGGGACTAGTATCAAACTTCTTCTTATTATTTAAACGTCTCAATGCACTCATGCGGAATCCTATCGCATTGGCGGTTCTTCATGCACGTGTTTTTAGCGCCTTTTTGGTACTGCGCCAGAATTTATTGAAGGTCATTGCTCAAGAACTGATCGGGAGATGAACCATGACCCCAGAAAATAAATGAGTGGATAAAAAAAATTATTTATTAAAAATTTGAGTAATATGAGAAAAACTGTATGGTAATGAGTGAAATACTATAGATCTTATGCATTTATAAAAGGCAAGGAAGTAGGAATGATTTAAAGATGGACATATATTCCATTATACGAAAGAGGGAGGTTCACTTTACGAGAAAGATCACGCCACTTGAAGCGAGAGTTACGTCATGAGAGAGGGGAAGAGGCGAAGGTCGAACTGCGGACGGAAGTCAGGAGAGGTGGTAGGAGTTACGTCACACCACGGGAGGAGAGGAAGAGAGAGTAGAACTTGAGGAATGCGGAGAGCAGGACGAGAGAGTTCTTTCCAATTGAGATTTGAACGAGACAAGACCTCGAGCATAAACGAGTATCTTTATAATAGTGCTACGGTTCTTGAAGGTTGGAAGTAAGGAAGAGTGTAATTCTAGAACATTCAGTAACTTGGGAGCAAGCTACAACTATATATTGCAGTGCTTATGCAAAGTGTTCCACATAGCTAGAAACATTTTCGACAAGAAGCTACTCAATATTTCTACGTGTAAAAGCTTATTTAAACATTGTATTGAAAATGCTAGTTACAAGGCAGCAACGGGGAGGTCTCATGTATATTATCAAGAATATGAAAATTAACATGTGCTAAGTTAAGCATGGGGAAGTTGAAGACTACAAGGATGTCAGTTGAATTCCAGATTCACTAACATGAAAGACGCTACAAATATCTACGCAAAGCGCAACATCACCGTGCCAAACTCACACTTTTGACGAGAGTTTTAACACATCTTGAGACACGAAACGCTTGCATAAACGACAGTATTACACCGTGATATCTATTCTGAAGAAAACCGATGTCTATTCTGAAGAAACCATGATGTCTATTCTGAAGAGATGGAGAATCGAAGCCGGCCTACTTGGAGAGGAGGAGAGACGGGGAGTTGGCAGAGCTGTACACGGCGAGGTCATTCACCGCGAGCCCAGCTGGTGCTGTCACAAAACCGGTCTTCATAGCTGTGGACATTGCTATGAACACGACAAGTTTGGTTTGGAAGGAGCGATGCAAGTATTTTCAGCAGTACAGAAGTCAACACAAGGTAGTGAGAAAATTGTCTTTTATAATGTAGAATTGTAGTTTAGTTGTGTGATTATCCAATTGACCAACCGCATTTTTTCAACCGCATAATTTTCAACCACATATTTTCAACAGCATTTTTCTTAACTGCATTATTTAAAACGTATAATTTTGTCAAAGTAATTAAATTTGTGTAGATCTTGTTATTGTGATTTTCATATTTTTCTACGGAATTATTTGCCGTATTTCTTGAAAATTTCAGTCACTTGGACGAAATTTTGGCATGATGATGATGCTATTAACACTAAGGTTATAGTAAAGTAAAATCGTGTAAATATTTTCACACTTGCGTTAGATTTAATTTAATTAAATCTGTTTTATCGCAGCGATGGAATATAAAGGAATTGAGAGGAATATTGAAAGGAATTGTTCAGTGTAAATTAGAACCAATTGTATTAAAGGAATTCAGAGCGTTAAAAAGGAATATAAAGGAACTGTTTAGAGGAAAGCAAATTATTGAAAGGAATTGTATTAAAGGAATTTAGAGCGTTAAATTAAAAAAAGAATGTAGAGTGAACTATTTAAAAGGAATAGAACGTTGAACGAAGTAAAGCAGGAGTAAGATTTTAATTAAAGTAAAATGAAATTTATTGGAGCAAATTTAAGTACAGTATACTTAAGAAGTAACGTCACGAAGTGTAAAGAATATTTCGACAACTCATGATGTTGATTCGAGTGTCAGAAATTAATTATGAGCGAAAGTATTACGAAAAGCTTAAACACATATGTCTAATGAGATTTAGAGCGTTAAAACATAAATGAATTTGTTAAACAAATATTAATGGAATGAAGTCAAACTCATATCTTTTGTTAAGAATATGAATATTTACTGATATTTCTTGAAAAGTTGTAATAAAATGTAAAGCTGAATTTAAACACGTGAAGAGGAAAGTTAACGAAATTAAATCACAGGGTGATTAAAAAGGTGAAAGTACAGAGATTTATTACAGAAATGAAATTACGAGCACGAGGCGATGTTGTATCAATTATAGAGGAGAAATATTAAGTAAAGGAAGTATATGTATTGAAGTAGAAGTTTATAGTTGAATTACCGTGCAGATTAAGGAGATATGAACGTAAAGGAGTTACGTAAGTTTACGAAGGGACGCAGGGGAGTCTCTAAGTTTTTCTAGTATTGAATGCAATAATTGTGAAGTTATGTGAGTGTAGTAAAGGAAGATTCTGTACAGGGTGTTTAAGAGAGAAAGTAATTGTTGTATAATTATGGAGGAGAAGTGTGGAAACGAAGGTTAATGCCGTGCACTTACAGTATTCACGTTTATCAGAAGATTGTTAACTCAGTAAAGAATTTCAGCACTTATTTCAGAATTTCATGATATATGGATAAAGGTAAAAAGGAACAGTGCTTAGCTTAAATGTTTTTCACTTATGTTCAATTGATTATGACGAGTATTTATTACTTTCAGCACGATAGTTGCGGTGTATGTTTGTTTGAATTTGAATTTCATGTTTAAGAGAAATGGAGTAGATGAAAGACTTATTGGAGGAAGAAAATTTAATCTTCGACGTTATGAAGTGTAAAATTTGAATTTCATAAAAGAATGTATATATGCACATAGTTCATGAATAATTTGATTAGATATGGAACTACGGTTCATAGTTGAAGCAGACCTGTATAAAATAGGGCAATACTTAATGTCACGCCGTTTCACATTTTCTTACGATAGTAATGCCACGTGCAAATTTATCTTTGCAGTTATTTTTGTTGAAGTGTCAGGGAGACACAATATTAAGGGAGGAAGCCAGTTGTTATACATGTTTTATTAGCTTAATAAACGGCTAGTGCTTTTTAGCAACTTAGTCAAATTTTATCTAAACTGATTCCGTTTTCATTGTCGTCATCGTCGAAAATAGTACTACGAGGTATAGATACAGGCGCTCACTATAGATTAGACCTTATCACCCCTCGAGATTGGAGTTTTCTCGGTTGTTCTAAATGTAAATAATAGTAGAAATTTGTATCTTGTCTAGTAGTACTATTTTCTTTACGAATAATATCTATTCTGTATGTTCCTGGAATTCCCAATTTTACTTAGTAGGCATGATAAGCTTGTGAGCTGGGTAACTTACATGTCTGCAATCCTTTTTCGGGCATTGGATATAAGTACTGATGGGTTTCTTCGGGCGCATATAGATAGATATATATTTAAATGGCGCCCAACGTGGGGCGTTCGAAAAGCATTCGAAATGCATTCGAAAGAGCACTTGAGAGAAGAAGTTTGGAAGTACTCGAGAGTGAGGCCATATTAGTTTTGAAAAGAAAAATGCCGATCCCAAATTTAATGATTGTTGAGATGAACACTACATCAGGAGATTAGTGGAGTACACTATAGTTGTGAGGCATAATTTGTAAACCAGCTAACGACATTTGTCATGTAATAGTAAATTTAAAAGAAAATTCATGTTGTTAAACATAGGTTAAGTAATAATAATAATAATAATACTAATATCGTATGGCCTCGGGTGCCTGGTGCAAGATTTGCTATTTGACACCCAGAGGGTAGCTTGCGTGTCGAATTTCGTAGTTCCTTGACTATGAAAGTCAAGGAGGTTAGATGTTAGATATCTAATCTCCTTGAACACAATAGCGCTTTCTAGTAGAGAAATGAGGAACTTTGTGCTGGCGGAAACTCCCGAGATTAATTTTGCCATTATGAACTCGGCCTACTGAATTCAAATGGGTTCTTTGACATGCCAACATCGTATGACATGCGTATCGTATTTTTGCCGCCTTTCAAAAGTCACTTACCACGGTCAGGGGCGAACCTGCAATCTTGGGGTTAGAAGACCGACACGCTATCCACTCACCCACCGTGGCAAGCTATAGGTTAAGTGAGATGATAAAATGAAGCGATGTCAGTTCGGTAAAATGGGACAACAAGTATACGAGACAACTCGCGATTGAAATAGATGTAAGTAGGATTAAGATGTTCTATATATTCCATTACTGGTATAAAATGCATGCGTTGGTCAATCTGGATATTCACTGGTAATTTTTGTAGTCGATACTTCCCTTATTCTCAAGAAAAGAAGAAAGATGTCAACGAATGATATGACGTTCATTCGAACGATGCTTGAAACCATGAAGGAAGGTCAAAGTACATTGACCAAAGACCTTGAAGCCCTCCACCAGTTAACACATAACAACATTAAACAATTAAAAACTGAGATTCAGAAATCAGCAGCTACTGTAAAATCAGAAGTCAAAGCAGAGTTAGCAGTTGCTCAAACACTTACTAAGGCTAGTATAACATTAGCACAGGAAGAAGCTAGGAAAAAACATGAGGAGGTCAAGAAAAGTCAGGAAAAAGCACAGGAAGAAGTTAAGTTAGCTTTAGAGAAGGCCAGAAAGGAAGATAGACTAGCTAGAGAGAAGGAAAGAGAAGAAGCCAAGTTAGCTTTGGAAGAGGCAAATAGGATAAGAGCAGAGCTAAGATTAGCTCAGGAAAAAGCTCGTGAGGAGGACAGGTTAAGTCAGGAGCAGGCTAGATTGGAAGATAGCAAGATCCAAGCCGAAATAAGAAAAACACAGGAGGAAGCTAGGAAAACACAGGAGGAGGTCAGGAAAAATCAGGAAAAAGCCCAGATAATTTTTGAAAGGGCAGGTAAAGCACAGGAAGAATTAAAAGTTTCAGTTAATCAAGTCAAACAGGACATGGCAGGAAAAGTGAAAGAACTAGAACAGAAACTACAGGCTAGCATGAGCTCAATTAAGGAAGACAATAACACTCATCATGTACACATTTCAGGGGCCCAGAAGAAACTCAAGGAGCAACTTGACAATCTAAATGGCACTGTTGGTGAATTGCAGGTCAAATTGGAAGGTCAATGTAAACTGATTGAAGAGGGTATAAATGTAGATATAAATGCTTCCATTGTAAAGGCAGTTACGGACATGAAGGAGGAGGTCGTAACAGTCACAACTCAAATCATATCAGAGATACATCACAAATTAGCAAATGACATTAAAGCTATAGAGTTATGTTCCAATATTAATGTTAGCAAGGTACGGGAAGATCTATCTAAGCGGATAGATACATTACAAATCAATAACGTAGCCACGCTGACAGAGATTGTTAATAAAACAGATTTAACTAACTCAAATGAATTTGACAAAATTAAATGTACGGTCGATGGGATAAGCATAGAACTAGCGAAAATTCAATCAAAACAGGATGAGGATATCAGAGAAATTGAACAGCAATTAAGGTCACTTACGATAGGAGATGCTACATTTTCATCAACGTTAAGAACCGAAGTCAGGGAGGACATCAGAAAGGACTTGACGAGATTTTTTCAAGCAAGAGATGAAAAATTAAAAGAAGAAATAAGAAGATTAGAGGCTAGGACAGACAGGATAGAAGAGGATAAGGAAAGCGAGATTAGTCAACAGCCAATTCCGAAGTCCAATTTTAACTTCAGTCAAGAGCCATTTCACACTGAAATAGGGGAATTTGGAGGAAATTTTGTACCTTACCAAAATAGATCAAATGCCAATATCGTCGTAATAAAGAATAACGATGAGAAACCGAACAAATTCAGCGGAGTAGGCAATATTACTGCAGTAGAATTTCTGAGAGACATGAGGTCGTATTTAGAAGACAATAGGATACCTCGTGAAAGACATATGAGAGTCGTGGAAAAATACTTGGATTCAGAAACATTAGTATGGCACAGAGCTTTCAGATACACATATCAGACATTTGAAGAAGTCGCTATAGCTCTACAAAAACGATTTTGGAGCAAGGAACTTCAACAGGATATACGAGCGGAAATTTATTCTAAGAAGTATGCATATTCCAGTCCTACGAAATACGCAAGTTTCTTCACGAAACAATTAGCACGCTTGCAGTATTTGCAACCCCCTTTGGCGGAAGAAGACTTGGTTCACGCTATTTCATGTCAGCTACCAACAGAAGTTAGAAGACACCTCATCTCGGCAAACGTGAAAACTCTAGAAGGAATGGCGGAAATTTTGAGAAGACTGGATCACACGTCTAATGTATCCACCAACTCAACTGGAAATCAAAACCAGAGAAGTAGAAACCAGGAACCGAGAGAAATACACACCATTCACATCGATCAAATGCAGCAAACAGAGGAGAACAAAAATGGAGTAGGTCCAACGAGATCCAGGATATATGGGCAGAATCGATTTAGACCAGATTATCAGAGACCTAGAGAAGGAAGGCCATATGAAAATCAAAGATGGAGGAATAACTATTACACCAGGAAAAATGATTATCGTAGAGAGGGATATTATAATCGAAATAACCCTACGAATAATTATGGATATCGGGGATATCAGAACTGGAGAAACACGAGTAATTATTCAAGACAGCAACAACAGCAACAAGGTTGGAGGAATAATAACAATGTAAGAAGGTATTATGATGACAGGGAAAGAGAAAGTCAGGAGTACCTAAGGAATCTCAGAGAAAGGAATGCGAGAGACCAAGATCAGGGACAGCATAACCGGAATCAAGAACCTCAACCTGGAACAAGCAGAGATAGAAGGAATGAAGACCCAGGAGGGGAACAAAAAAAACGTCAAATTCCAAAAAGTGAAAGGAGAAGAAAACAGCACTGTAACCAGGCATGAGATCCAAATTAATGAATTGTATGAAGCCACGAATGAAGATCTTCTATATGAGAGAGAAGATACGAAAACAGATAGAGTAGCAAGGTTACCGATTATAGAAATCATATCAGAAGGAGAATGCCTGAGAACACTACTAGATACGGGAGCAACAGCATCAATTTTATCAGAGAACTGTTTTCACAGAATGAAGAATGGAAATTCACTTATAGCAATGCCAGTTTCAACCATTAAAGTCAGGGGCGTATTTAACGACAAGACCATGAAATGTAAAGTCCAAGCACTAATGGAATTCTCTATAAATAAACACAGATATGAGCAGATATTCATAGTCTTGAGCCAGATCAATTTTGATGCTATTTTAGGCATTGATTTTATAACCAAGACTGGAGCTGTAATCGATTTACGAAATGGAGTCATAAGATTTAATGAAGGCCTACATCAATCAGAGGATACGACGAAGGATGAGAATGAGTGTAGTTTGTTTGACGAAACTACAGAAGAAAATCTTGTGAAGATTGTTATGGAAATCGAAGCAGAAGGAATACCTCACTATGGCAGAAAGATTGAGAATTTTGAAGATCAGAGGGAGAAGTTGGAAGAATTAGTCACGACTTATGCAGACATTTTTGATAACAAGCCAGGTATTATAAGAGGATATAAATATCAGATTAAGCTAACTGACGACACACCTTATCAGAAGAAATTGTATCCAATTACGGAGAAGTATCAAGCTGAAGTGACAGAGCTCATAAAAGG
Source organism: Meconema thalassinum (assembly GCA_946902985.2). Classification (NCBI taxonomy): domain Eukaryota; kingdom Metazoa; phylum Arthropoda; class Insecta; order Orthoptera; family Tettigoniidae; genus Meconema; species Meconema thalassinum. The sequence continues at coordinate 58,068,092 of OX336390.1, forward strand.
AATGGAAAAGGAAGGAATTATAAGAAAGCAAGCCACTCCTTATTTAAATCCACTCACTGTTGTGAAGAAAGCAGATGGTAGTCTTAGACTATGTTTAGATGCCAGGGGCATAAATACTCTTCTGCTGAAAGAATTCGACAGGCCACCGAAAATTAGAAAACGTCTGAGGAGATTCAAGAATAAAACCTGTTTCTCAGTGATTGATTTAACTGCGGCATTTCATCAAATAGAGCTTACAGAAGACAGCAAATGTTATACAGGGTTCATGTTCAATCAAACCTGTTATGTATACCAAAGAGTACCATATGGATTGGTAAATTCAAGTCCAGCACTTATCAGAGCCTTGGATGACAAGTTGAGTGAAGAAGTGAAACAATTTGCTATTTGCTACGTGGACGATATCATCATATCTTCAGAGACACCAGAGCAACATTTCATGCATTTGACGTAGCTATTTGATAACCTTAGAAGTGCAAACATCAAGGTGAAGTTGGATAAATGTCATTTCTTTCAAGAAAAGATCAACTTTCTTGGGCATACTATAGACAGATTTGGTTACCATCCGAAAGAAGACAAGATTGAAGCAATTTTGAAATTTCCAACACCCAAGAAAATCAAAGACATCAGAGCTTTTGCGGGTCTTTGTCAGTTTTTCAGTAGTCATTGTCCACGATATTCAGAAATCATGGCACCTCTACATGAGCTTCTAAAGAAGAACAATAGATGGAAATGGGATGCAGTTGCTGAGAATGCCTTTATTCAAGCAAAGGAAATGCTCAGAGAAAACATCAAGTTGGAGTACCGAGATTTTGAAAGAACATTCATCATAGAAACAGACGCTTCACGAGTTGGTATTAGTGCAGTCTTATATCAGAAGGATCAAGATGGAAATCCTCACTATATTTCATTCAGCAGTAGGAAGTTACGCACTCACGAGCTGAATTACTTCACGACGGAGCTTGAAGCTTTAGCCGTCATAAATGCTGTACAAAATTGGAAGAAATTATTGCTGGGACACAAAATCATAATCAGAACGGATCATAAAGCACTAGAATTCATGTTGAAGTCAGACTTGTCAAGCGATAGGATGACAAGATGGAACATGTTTTTGCAACAATTTGATGCCACGATAGTTCATGTACCTGTAAAAGACAACCTTCTAGCAGATATTCTATTCTTTCCAGACATCCGATTCCTGAGAGAGATGTGAGAGTTAATGTTATCCAGACAGTTGCTGAAGATCAAGACACGCTGGATAAGTTGAAAAGAATTCCTCTTTTCCAAAAGAAGCATGCACCATTCAGGAACATTTATCGATTTTTGTCAGGGAGAATGACGAGGAGGCACGCCTCAAACTTCGAAACGAGAAGGAAAGCTAGACACTATATTCTCGTGGGAGAAACTGTGTGTAAATACATTGATGCCAGACATACGAAAGTACGAATTGCTATTCCACCAGAACTTATTGTGCCACTAATTTGGTTAGTACACAAAAGTATAGGCCATGGAGGAACTGACAAAACATACTATACCATGTTAGAAAAATTCTACTGGATTAATGTGAGAGAATCCATAACCATAGTAATCAGATCTTGTGAACTTTGTCAGAAGAACAAATATAATTCTGAACTATTGAAGGAGAGACCTAAAGCGATTATTCCGACGAAACCATTGGAATTGTTTAGTCAGGATATTTTCGGACCTGCACCTAAAGGAGACAGAGGAAACCAGTATGTGTTAGTTACTATGGATGTATTCTCCAAAATTGTAATGCTCAATCCCATGCAGAAAGCAACAACGAGGAATGTTTTATATCACCTGGAGAGGAACATTATTCCTAAGTTAGGAAAACCAGAGAGGCTATTAACAGACCATGGAACGCAATTCACTTCTGCAGAATTTCAGGGAGCGATGGATAGGTTGGATATTGTTCACCTATTTTCATCAGTTAGAAGCCCAGAGACGAATCCTATTGAAAGAACGATGCTGGAATTTTCAAAGTACATTCGCTTGTATAGTGCAGATAATCATGCGAATTGGGTAAAGATTGTACCTCTAGAGGAATTTTGTATCAATAATACGAGACATGAGAGCACCAACGATATTCCAGTCATGTTACATTTTGAAGAGAAACCGGTACGACCATGGGACGGAATCTTCAATATTCCGGAAGATAACGAACCACCGATGGACCAGAGAATCGAAGAATTAAGGATCCAGTTGAACAAAGCGGCTGAGAAGAGATTAAAACGTTTAGAAGGGAAGAGATTCAGTGGACCGTTACGAGAAGGAGACCTTGTATTAGTCAGGATTCCTGTGAAAGCTGACGTACTGAAGAAAGTGTGTATCAAATTCAGTAACCTGTTCAGAGGACCATTCAAAGTAGATACAGTCTATGGAAATAATTGCTATAAAATTGTAAGTGGAAGATAATAGATCCATTGGAAAATTCAACCATTCCAAGTTGAAAAGATTTACCCACAGATACAGTAAAAATCAATAAATTCAGTCTCAAGAGCAGAGAAATTACTGGTATTAAAGAAAGTACAGGCTATACTTTACTTTAAATTAGCAACGGGGAAATGCGCCAGAATTTATTGAAGGTCATTACTCAAGAACTGATCGGGAGATGAACCAAGACCCCAGAAAATAAATGAGTGGATAAAAAAAATTATTTATTAAAAATTTGAGTAATATGAGAAAAACTGTATGGAAATGAGTGAAATACTATAGATCTTATGCATTTATAAAAGGCAAGGAAGTAGGAATGATTTAAAGATGGACATATATTCCATTATACGAAAGAGGGAGGTTCACTTTACGAGAAAGATCACGCCACTTGAAGCGAGAGTTACGTCATGAGAGAGGGGAAGAGGCGAAGGTCGAACTGCGGACGGAAGTCAGGAGAGGTGGTAGGAGTTACGTCACACCACGGGAGGAGAGGAAGAGAGAGTAGAACTTGAGGAATGCGGAGAGCAGGACGAGAGAGTTCTTTCCAATTGAGATTTGAACGAGACAAGACCTCGAGCATAAACGAGTATCTTTATAATAGTGCTATGGTTCATGAAGGTTGGAAGTAAGGAAGAGTGTAATTCTAGAACATTCAGTATCTTGGGAGCAAGCTACAACTATATATTGCAGTGCTTATGCAAAGTGTTCCACATAGCTAGAAACATTTTCGACAAGAAGCTACTCAATATTTCTACGTGTAAAAGCTTATTTAAACATTGTATTGAAAATGCTAGTTACAAGGCAGCAACGGGGAGGTCTCAAGTATATTATCAAGAATATGAATATTAACATGTGCTAAGTTAAGCATGGGGAAGTTGAAGACTACAAGGATGTCATTTGAATTCCAGATTCACTAACATGAAAGACGCTACAAATATCTACGCAAAGCGCAACATCACCGAGCAAAACTCACACTTTTCTACGAGAGTTTTAACTCATCTTGAGACACGAAACGCTTGCATAAACGACAGTATTACACCGTGATGTCTATTCTGAAGAAAACCGATGTCTATTCTGAAGAAACCATGATGTCTATTCTGAAGAGATGGAGAATCGAGGCCGGCCTACTTGGAGCGGAGGGGAGACGGGGAGTTGGCAGAGCTGTACACGGCGAGGTCATTCACCGCGAGCCCAGCTGGTGCTGTCACAAAACCGGTCTTCATAGCTGAGGACATTGCTATGAACACGACAAGTTTGGTTTGGAAGGAGCGATGCAAGTATTTTCAGCAGTACAGAAGTCAACACAAGGTAGTGAGAAAATTGTCTTTTATAATGTAGAATTGTAGTTTAGTTGTGTGATTATCCAATTGACCAACCGCATATTTTCAACCGCATAATTTTCAACCACATATTTTCAACAGCATTTTTCTTAACTGCATTATTTAAAACGTATAATTTTGTCAAAGTAATTAAATTTGTGTAGATCTTGTTATTGTGATTTTCATATTTTTCTACGGAATTATTTGCCGTATTTCTTGAAAATTTCAGTCACTTGGACGAAATTTTGGCATGATGATGATGCTATTAACACTAAGGTTATAGTAAAGTAAAATCGTGTAAATATTTTCACACTTGCGTTAGATTTAATTTAATTAAATATGTTTTATCGCAGCGATGGAATATAAAGGAATTGAGAGGAATATTGAAAGGAATTGTTCAGTGTAAATTAGAACCAATTGTATTAAAGGAATTCAGAGCGTTAAAAAAGGAATATAAAGGAACTGTTTAGAGGAAAGCAAATTATTGAAAGGAATTGTATTAAAGGAATTTAGAGCGTTAAAATTTAAAAAAGAATGTAGAGTGAACTATTTAAAAGGAATAGAACGTTGAAAGAAGTAAAACAGGAGTAAGATTGTAATTAAAGTAAAATGAAATTTATTGGAGCAAATTTAAGTACAGTATACTTAAGAAGTAACGTCACGAAGTGTAAAGAATATTTCGACAACTCATGATGTTGATTCGAGTGTCAGAAATTTATTATGATCGAAAGTATTACGAAATATCTTTTGTTAAGAATATGAATATTTACTGATATTTCTTGAAAAGTTGTAATAAAATGTAAAGCTGAATTTAAACACGTGAAGAGGAAAGTTAACGAAATTAAATCACAGGGTGATTAAAAAGGTGAAAGTACAGAGATTTATTACAGAAATTAAATTACGAGCACGAGGCGATGTTGTATCAATTATAGAGGAGAAATGTTAAGTAAAGGAAGTATATGTATTGAAGTAGAAGTTTATAGTTGAATTACCGTGCAGATTAAGGAGATATGAACGTAAAGGAGTTACGTAAGTTTACGAAGGGACGCAGGGGAGTCTCTAAGTTTTTCTAGTATTGAATGCAATAATTGTGAAGTTATGTGAGTGTAGTAAAGGAAGATTCTGTACAGGGTGTTTAAGAGAGAAAGTAATTGTTGTATAATTATGGAGGAGAAGTGTGGAAACGAAGGTTAATGCCGTGCACTTACAGTATTCACGTTTATCAGAAGATTGTTACCTCAGTAAAGAATTTCAGCACTTATTTCAGAATTTCATGATATATGGATAAAGGTAAAAAGGAACAGTGCTTAGCTTAAATGTTTGTCACTTATGTTCAATTGATTATGACGAGTATTTATTACTTTCAGCACGATAGTTGCGGTGTATGTTTGTTTGAATTTGAATTTCATGTTTAAGAGAAATGGAGTAGATGAAAGACTTATTGGAGGAAGAAAATTTAATCTTCGACGTTATGAAGTGTAAAATTTGAATTTCATAAAAGAATGTATATATACACATAGTTCATGAATAATTTGATTAGATATGGAACTACGGTTCATAGTTGAAGCGGACCTGTATAAAATAGGGCAATACTTAATGTCACGCCGTTTCACATTTTCTTACGATAGTAATGCCACGTGCAAATTTATCTTTGCAGTTATTTTTGTTGAAGTGTCAGGGAGACACAATATTAAGGGAGGAAGCCAGTTGTTATACATGTTTTATTAGCTTAATAAACGGTTAGTGCTTTTTAGCAACTTAGTCAAATTTTATCTAAACTGATTCCGTTTTCATTGTCGTCATCGTCGAAAATAGTACTACGAGGTATAGATACAGGCGCTCACTATAGATTAGACCTTATCACCCCTCGAGATTGGAGTTTCTCGGTTGTTCTAAATGTAAATAATAGTAGAAATTTGTACCTTGTCTAGTAGTACTATTTTCTTTACGAATAATATCTATTCTGTATGTTCCTGGAATTCCCAATTTTACTTAGTAGGCATGATAAGCTTGTGAGCTGGGTAACTCACATGTCTGCAATCCTTTTTCGGGCATTGGATATAAGTACTGATGGGTTTCTTCGGGCGCAGTACGCAAATCTCCGCGTGGTTTAGGCGTCCTCACTCCTGATTCGATGATTCAATCGTGTATCGGTTGGAAATTCACTTCTGGCACACCCATAATGACGCCAACTAGGATGCGCGTTCACCCTGAATTTGTCCTTGAACTGGGCTTAGCTGGTCATCCGCAAGAATAACTACCACGCTAGCTCTGTTGCAAGCGTTGCGACACACTACCTGTCTTCCCGTTGTCAATCTCCAATATGCAATGCCTGGATATCAGTAATAATAATGCTTGCCACGGTGGGTGAGTGGTTATAGTGTCGGACTACCAACCCCAAGATTGCAGGTTCGCTCCTGACCATGGTAAGTGATTTTTGAAGGCGACAAAAATCACGACACTCATGTCATACGTTGTTGGCATGTTAAAGAACCCATTTGAATTCAATGGCAAAATTAATCTCGGGATTTTCCGCCAACTAAAGTTCCTCCATTCTCTACTTGAAAGCGCTGTAGAGTCAAGGAGTTTAGATACCGTATCTAAACTCCTTGACTTTCATAGCGTTCATAGGAACGACGAAATTGATATGCAAGCTACCCTCTGGGTGTCAATTAACAAAGCTTGCACCAGGCACCCGAGGCCATACGATATTATTATTAGTAATAATAATAATAAAAATCATGAAGACTTATTGATCGGCAAATCAATAAGGGTTCAATACATGCATACAGACTTTCACTTTTATATATAAGATAAAGTTTCGAGCAAAGTTTACTATGGTATTTCCAAACTGTGTGAATTTAGAATATGAAGAGCAACTTGGATAAATGCTATATTGTAAAAACAGCTGATAGATAAACAAGTTCTATGAGTATTCTAATCCAATATGATAGTAAATAAGTTTGAGAAGGAAGGAGGACAGGTTATTTTCTCCCTTTAAGGAGTACAACGTTTCCCATAAGGAATTGTATCAGCTAATTTTTTAAATTGGAGATTTTGAAGGTCATCTGATCTAAGTCCGTTTTTTGTTTTCTTCTATTACTTCGGAATCTATCCTCTAAACCAGGCAATCTCCATTCATTGTCCAGCAATCTTTGAATATTTCAAGGGTGGGCAATCAATAATAAAGGACTTCCAATCTCTCTGGCTTAAATTCACATAAAAACTAGAATAATCAAAACAAAACGTGTGTCATTCTTCATTAAGAAGGCTACCTTTCATTGGAAACTGTAAAAAATAAGTTTAATATCAGGTTCTTTAAACAAATGTTATTAAGACTATTAATTTAACATTTGAAGCAATTTCAGCGCCTCACAAAACAATTCTACTGTATTGAGTCACAAAACATACAACGTAAATATTGGAGAACTGCCTTCGAGTCCAATAATTCGCACACCTCTTTGTGTAGTAGTGCGTGTATTTGTAATTGAGATTGCTGCGGTGGTGTCAAGTTAGGAAACTGACTAGGATTTATCTTGAGTATAATTGGGAAATAGCGAAAAAACTCTTCTGGGATGGATGTTACGTGTGACATGTTCTTGTAAGAACCTCAGCAACAGACTCTATGTGGAATGGGAATATCACCAAAATAAACACTACTTCTTGAATTCAAATCTTAGTCGTGTGTGTGTCACACCTATTCCGGCAACGATCATCACAGATCCTGTGGAGTGGACATTCATTGGGGCTTCAAAATTTGTTGTTATCCAACTCCAAAGCAATATTACGTTATACACTCACGTCACATTTGACCACGTACATCTAAGGATATCCGATTTATCCTGCATGTCAGGACCTCCACTACAAAGCTCAACAAAGATAGCACATGTCCCAATTGCAGGAAGTAGAAAGCAGTCTGCAGATGATCCAATGAAAATCGTTCAGGCTCTTGGGATTCCTCGTTTGGTGCATCGAAGTGCTTTTGCACAGTGTATGTCGCCAAATGTAATTCGTACCACTTATCATAAAGTCCAACTTCCTTCGTACGCATGATAGTCGCAGAAAACTCGGAAGCATAGGGTGCATAGTCACGAGTGGCAAAACCGAAATACAATCCACCTATCGTTTCCTCCATTACATGAATAAGGCTTCTCAAAACGTTAGCATTCTCGTGCGTTCTCAGCGTAATTTCGTAAGAGGAGCGATCCGAGGCAATGGATACATTTCTGTAGATAGCGACATCATCCAGATATCGGTCCATGCTTCTGTTTGTATTTAGTCGTGATAGTCTGTCAATTAGTTTCGGGAAATGAGTATCTAATGAAGGCGTTATCCAGTCATCGAAACCATCTAAATAAACCACTTCCAGACCGGAATCATACAGCGCTTCGTAAGTGTCAATTTCAGGGTCATATTTAGTGCTGCTCAGAATACTTGTAAGCGTCCCTTGAAAAGCGTTGGTCACTATCAGACTGAAGATCACATAGAATATAATAAGAAGTCTTTCAGACAGCTCACGGGGCAGATTTGGTAAGGACGCTGAAAGGAGTGTTGAAAAGCTGTATAGGAGAGAATTGGGGAAACTTGCAGCTGTTCTGTTGTGACGTTGAATGAGGTACCATGAAATGGACAGTAAAGGTATGCTACAAACTACGAAAGTCCAAGTCAATACATCGAATGACAGGAATATGTTCTGGTATTTAGGTGTGCGTTCTGATTTCGGCACAAGGAATATGAGGTCGTCAAATTCATGTGGATAAATAGTTTCGATCCCATATTCAGAGTCTGAAAAAAACATAAGCAATGAAATATCAATTATGTCATCCCTAAGTGCGTCCGCTTCACCCAAGTCATATTCCACATATGTGTTAACTGCATTGACATGGGAAAGAAAATTAATTAAAATTTCTTTCTCTAAACCTAGAAACTGGTTATCCTGAAGAGCTTCTGGCGAGTAGAACTTTGAATTCGTAGTGAATCTTATAGCGTTGCCATGCATATTAAGTGGGCCAAGAGTGTATGGATTAATGTCAGCATCATACGTTACTTCGTGAACATCAATTGTACCTCCAACACCAAATGGATTGTAGTTAAATGACTTGATGTCCTCATTTTTACCCCTCGTTACTGTAGACACAGAGACGACTACATTCAGAATATCATACTGCCCCAATACATGAAAAACAGTGAACTCACATCTGTGCACATCAGAGATAATGAACGCGAAGAACCTTCCTCGGGGGTTCCAACCTCTCAGTTGATGAAGATGAGCGACACTCTGATTAACAACCTCCCTGGAACATTGGTGAAGAACGAGGATATATGAGTTACTCGCAATGAAGTGTTTTCTTTTTCTCAGGCTTTCCTCACCATTTATCAGTTGTACACCGGTGTAACATCGCTTGTGCATAATTTGTAGAAAAGTTGTGGATATAGTGCTGAGGTTAGATCTGTCTATGTACACTGTTAATGTATTGTTGACTTCATTGTTGTCGTCATTTAATGCTGAGATTAATAATGACACTTTCGAGATATTGATGTTGTGCTGATTCTCTCTTGGATTAATAAAAGGATTAGAAGAGACTTGGTTGAATAATGCTAATATGAGGAGACTGAGCGTTGACCCATACATCGCCATGAAGATTCTGCAACAAACAAAAAATATTCCACCATGTTATAAAATGATTTGCTCTAAGGGCTGCAGAAAAGGGTGAGATTCGGATACATGATGGGAGCACTGTTTCCCAAGCATTAAAATGTATATTCATTATTTTTATAGTTAGAAGAACTTCTTAATGAAACTGAATCGAACCCGAGAACTTACGGAATTTCGAGTGCGAGCCAAGATTACAAGAGTATGATTGCTGAAGTTCATTCAAGTGCCAAGGAAAGGGAACTGACAGGGCAGATGTAAAATTGATAGCCGCAAAGAACTGTTTAAATGTAAATTCCCATCACTCAATTAAAGCTTCATACAGAAAACATGCGAAAATTGTTGGAAAACAAATCACTATCGTAGAAGCCGGGAAAAAAGAAGCGAGGAAAAAAACATGTTCGGTAAGGAACATATAGGCTACTTACTCCTAAATGCATGGGTATTGTTTTAACTCTTTATAGTTTTCAAGGAGTATAATAGCCTATTTGAATGTTGGTTGTAATAGCTTGTTGAAATACAACGTGCTATGCGGATATTATGCGTTGATTGTTTGAATCCGCATCTGAATTACATATACACACACACTAATACAACTATCACAATAATACAGCTTATCAGATAAAATTCAACACTCACCCAAGCACATGGGGCTAAATGACCATGATGTCCATGCATCTCAAATGAAACAACAACAACAGCTACCTACCCAAATCCTTCCCCGTATTTATTTAACACTTCAGTAAAATATAAGTAGAAAACAGAGTACTACATAGATACGTCCGTATAGGCTCTCTTGGTGCACTCCATCACTATATGTCAAACAGATTGGATTTCAGCTACACATTCGCATCTTGGGGATAAAAGTAAACACACTAGTAAGCCTACAGACATCACAGAGACACAGGTTATCATGCAACTTATACACACACCCAAATACAGGGGGCTAAAAGACCATATTAAGGCAAAACCCCTAAGGAATCAACAACAAAACAACAATAGATTCTACTGCGGATCAAGGACAACGAATTTTAATCGAAGTGATGAAATATGTAAAGTATATATATAATCTATATATATAAAGCTCAATGTCTGTCTGTCTGTCTGTCTGTCTGTCTGTCTGTTATGTATACAAATCCACACTGTTTCACCGATCTGAACCAAAATTTGTATACTTACCCTTCGGAACCCTGCGGGTAACCCTGTCCACTTGAAATTTCGGACAGACCACCCCATTCCCTGCATTTAGGCCCTTTGACCCAAATCTAAACCGTTTCACCGATCTCAACCAAAATTTGTATACTTACCCTATGTAACCCTGTGAATAACACTGTCCACTTAAAATTTCGGACAGACCACCCTATTTCCTGCATTTAGGCCCTTTGGCAAACATCTACACCGTTTGACCGATCCGAACCAAAATTTGTATACCTACCCTTTGCAACCCTGCGGGTAACCCTGTCCACTTGAAATTTCGGACAGACCACCCCATTCTCTGCATTTAGGCCTTTGACCCTAATCTACACCGTTTCACCGATCAGAACCAAAATGTGTATACTTACCCTTTGGTACCCTGCGAGTAACACTGTTTGCTTGAAATTGCGGACAGACCACTCCATTCCCTGCATTTAGGCCCCTTGGCTAAAATCTACACCGCTTCACCGATCTGAACCAAAATGTGTATACTTACCCTTTGTAACTCTGTGAATATCACTGTCCACCTTAAATTTCGGACAGACCACCCCATTTCCTGCATTTAGGCCCTTTGGCAAAAATCTTTATCGTTTCACCGATCCGAACCAAAATGTGTATACTTACCCTTTCGAACCCTGCGGGTAACCCTGTCCACTTGAAATTGCGGACAGATCACCCCATTCCCAGCATTTAGGCCCTTTGGCACAAATCTACACCGTTTCACCGTTCAGAACCAAAATTTGTATACTTACTCTTTGGTACCCTGCGAGTAACATTGTCTGCTTGAAATTGCGGACAGACCAGTCCATTCCCGGAAAGAGGACAGGGTCCGTCCTAACGGCAATGGAAAAAAGGGGTAAAACCGAACCAGCTCAGGAAACCCTCAGGGTTGCCATCTGCCGAACTCACCAGCCATGAGCCCTTGAGGATGTAGCACTATCCAGGGTGCACCAGAAGTGCACCCTGCCTCCTTGAGGGTCTTGAGCAGAAGACAAGAGATATTAAGAAAAGAAAAAGAAGGCTGACACCTCGAAGAATGAGGCTATCAGGAATGATTAGACAAGGGCCAATTAAGGCGGGAAAGTGAAAGAGTCGCTAGGCCTCGGATACCCTGATACCATCGGGGTCGGAAGAGAACAAGAGTTTGACCAAGGGAGGCTTACAGGAAAGAGAACTGAAAGGAGCCCGGCACCAGTAAGTAGAAGCAATGCCGGACTCAGTTGGGGTCCCGTGGTCGCAAACCCACGTCCAACAAGTTGAGAGACCCTGGTGGGTGGTGGGGAGAGGAGGGGGCCAGGTGTGAGAATAGCTTGCTGATTCATCGCGAGTTGACATGAGAGAAATGTCCAGACCCCACCGTGTTACCTGGTATTGCTGACTATGCTGATGTTCATACAGGGTCTTTGCTCAAACCACTGTAGTGTTATGAAAGAATGAGTGATTCACCGGTCAATGTGAATATGACCGGGACCCCCCCCCCCCCCTCCCCGTATAATCGTCATCATCTGCGATTCGTGCAGCTTGGACTCGATAAGCTCTTTCACTACACGCATCGAGTATAGGCCTAAGCCAGAAAATAACGTTCAGACTTTGGAAGACATCGAAGGTAGAAATCTAAATTGCCTATATCAGATTTAAAATTACACCATGTTCGTTTAGTAGTCATTTTTCATTACCTTATTATTATCATAAGGGCAAATGACCTAGATGTTACGCCCATTATACCACTAATCACCACACACAATAAGTCTTCATCGCCTGTGAATTTTGAAACATTTCTTTATATCACGGTAGTTTGTAAGTTTGTCGTGTTAATTCAACAGTAGTTTTCATTATCATCCTCATCAAAAGGGCAAATGGCCTAAATGTTACGTCCATTATACTACTAAGTAACACCACAGTCTTCATGGCCTGTGATTTATAAAATGTGTATTTCCATTAGTTTGTAAGTTTAATATACCCGTTCAGTAGTAGCAGTCTTCATTGTCATCCTCATCAAAAGGGAAAATGACCTAGATGTTACGCCCATTATACTACTAGGCAACACCACAGTCTTACTCGCCGGTAATTTAAAAATATGTATTTCTATTAGAGTGTAAGTTTATTATACCCGTTCAATAGCAGTCGTCGTCAGTATCATCTTCATCAATGACGTTGAGTGTTAAGGAGACTGAAATATTATCATCATTCCACCGGGCGAAGCCGGGTACTACTGCTAGTATAATATAATATAATATAATATAATATAATATAATATAATATAATATAATATAATATAATATAATATGATATAATATAATATAATATAACATAATATAATATAATATAATATAATATAACATAATATAATATAATATTTTTTTTTTTTTTTTTTTTTTTTAGGGGAAGAAATGCATTTACGCACAGAGTGTCGGGCTCCTGCTCCTGAGTAGCAGACTACCGACTAAAACTCCCCCGTTACTTCTGAACACTAGCCTGGAACCGTTTAGCACATTACTTCAGGCTAGAGTCATTTTATATTTGCCTGTAGGGCACTCTTCCGTAATGAATCATCTTCAGTGGCGATCCAGATCCGTCTTCTTTGTTCGGAGGATATCTTCAACAAAGCTTGCTACCAGTTTCCAGTTTTCCTCATTTTGTAGCATCACTGCAACAATATTGTCCGGGGATATCTCTACATCAATGTGATCTTGAAGAGACTGCCTATTTTGGACCCACCGTCCACAAGAGAAGAAGGTGTGATTAGCATTATCTAATTCATTGATACAGTAGATGCAATCTGATGAATCCACCTTCCCCATCTTCTTAAGATAGGAACAGAAGTACCCATGGCCAGTCAAGAACTGAGTGAGATAGTAACCAACCTCACCATGTTTCCTCTCTGTCCAAACCTGCACCTGAGGGATCATTCTCTTAGTCCATTGGCTTTGATCTCCTTGCTCCCATTTGATCTGCCAATTTTGAAAGGTTTGTACTCTTGCCGATCGTCTTGCATTTTGTAAACCCATATCAGATTTCCTCAAGTAAATGTTCTTGCGTTCTTTCGCAAGAAAAAAAATCGGAATAATCCCGGCAATAACGAGAACTGCTTCCTCAGAGACCGTGCGATATGCAGATGCCACGCGCAAAGCCCCCCGCCTCTGCACTTGCGCCAGTGGCTTCCTATAAATTTCCTTATCCAGGGCATCCGCCCATATTTCCGCTCCATACCGCAGAACTGAATGGATGGCTGTCATCAATAGTCTTCTCTTACTAGATTTTGGCCCACCAACATTGGCCATGAGCCGACTGAGGGACGTTACTCCTCTGGCTGCCTTATCTGCAGTCCGTCTAATCTGTTCTCCAAAATTCATTTTACTGTCGATCATGATGCCCAGGTATTTTGCTGCTGGCTGCGTCTCTACTTGAATTTGTCCTACCTGTATTGGAAGTATTGTCTGAATTCTCTTCTTTGTTAGGATGACAATTTCCGTCTTACTAAGTGCTAGAGACAGACCATGTTCCTCCATCCATCTATTGATTTTGCGCATTACCATATTGAGTCGCAACTGTGCCTGCTCGACACTTCTTCCTGCTACAAGAGCAGCAACATCATCTGCATATCCTACTAGAATAGTTTCTTCAGGCATTTCAAGCCTCAACAAGCTGTCGTATGTAACATTCCAGAGATCAGGTCCTAGAATCGAACCCTGGGCAGCCCCAGCCGTGACTTGTACTCTACGGATCCCTTCTGTAGTATCGTAGAGCAGAGCACGATCCTTCAAGTAAGAGTCTAAGATCCGAAGGAGATACCTTGGAACATGGAATGAAAATTCTAGAGCATCCATGATATCAGTCCATTTGACAGAGTTGAAAGCGTTTTTAACATCCAGTGTAACAAAAAGAATCACCCGGCGAGAGTAATGATTATAACTCTCCGCTCTTCGTACTTTATCGGCGACTTCTTGCACTGCATCCAGTGTCGACCGGCCTACCCTGAATCCAAATTGTCTTGGTGATAAATCGCCGGCTGCGATTATTGCTTCAAGCAATCTCCGTCTTATGAGTTTCTCAAATAGTTTGCCTGTTGTGTCAAGCATACAAAGTGGGCGGTACGATGATGGTAACTCAGGGTCACCCATGCCCTTACTAATGAGCACTAAGCGACAGATCTTCCAGCGAAAGCTAAAGATTCCTGCTTTCATGCACACATTGAACATTCTCAACAATAACAACAACATATCTTGATCAACTATTATTTTCAGAACCTCATTAGGAATCCCATCCGGCCCCGGAGCCTTGTTGTTCCGTAAAGAATGCGTTGCAATCCGAAGTTCATCTTCAGTAAACAGTGGGAAATCTAGATCACATTCAAAATTCCTCTCAGGTCTTGTGGGATGAGTTGGAAAAAGGGTTTGAACAATGGTGTTCATAATATCATCCTCCATGATGCACGATGTTCTGTGACTTCCAAGTTTCTGTGTTACAATTTTGTAACCCAAACCCCATGGATCAGTGTCAATATCTTCCTGAAGCTTTCTCCAACTCTGAACCTTGCTCGTAGTTATGGCTTTCCGAAGTAGCTTCTTTGCTGCTTTATGCTCCGCTGATTTTTCATTAGCTTCTTCCCGATTTCTTGCTCTCTGGGCAAGACGGCGAAGCCTGAGGCAGTTCTTCCTTAATTCTGCTATCTCTCTGGTCCACCAGTATACAGGGCTCTTTCGGTGACGTGGTACTGAGGAGGGCATCGAAACATCACAAGCTGACGTAATAATTTTCATGGTTGCAGAAACCAGATCCTCAACCTCAAACTCTCTCCGTGCTTCAGCACTTCGAATCTGTTCTGCACCCTTCCCAATGATATCTTTGAACTTGTCCATGCTAATCCTATTTACATTCCACCGTTGACATTTCTGGGGAGGTACTTCCCGTCCCTGAACATTTGATTCAAAGTCAAAGGCGATGAATTGATGATCGCTAGCACAATAATCTTCCAACACTTTCCATCTCTTAATGAATGGCACAATTACTTCTGATGCCAGGGAGACATCCGGAATTGTTCCTTCACATCCTGGACGTCGGAAAGTTGGAACTGTACCAATATTTAATATTAGAAGGCCTATCCTGGATGCCATCTCTAGAATGTACTTACCCCGGGAATCTGTACTTGGCATACCCCATTCCACTGCTTTGGCGTTAAAGTCTCCAGCCACTATGACACTATCTGTGGCGTTTAGAATTGCATCTTCCAAAGAATTTACTTTGCGGCGGAAGTGCTCAATTGCCTCATTAGGAGTTAGGTAAACACTAAAATAGGTGACCCTTCTGGTCTTCACCCAAACATAACCATCAGAACTTCCATGATCCTTTATAATAACTTTTCTAGAATCCAACACCCAGATTGCAGAAGTGCCAAGTGTGTCACTGAACCAAAGAGATGACTCTTTATCTTTATACTGTTCGCTGATTAGCAAGAGATCGCTTTGCTTCTCTGTGACTAGCTGATATAGCAGATCATTGGCTGTCTTACTTCTATGTAGATTGGCTTGAAGTATACGAATCATTTGAACCTCAGTGCCTTTTCTTTGTCCAAAGCTTCTCTGAAGACCTTACACTGGCCAGATCCCATAGCATGTGCTAAATCTTTGATAAAACCTCGTTCTTCACAAAGAACACATTTCTTTGAGGCCGTACATCCTCTAGCTTTGTGACCTGTCCCGCCGCAATTGTAGCAAAGTTTACTTCTATCTGTGCCTTTGCAGTTGCTAGCAACATGTCCATAGTCCAGACATCTATAACAACGAGATACCATGATCCTCCGTCTAATCCTGCAATTGACCCATCCTATGGTGATATGATCTTGCCTCAAGAGCACATCTGCATCACTAGTTGTTAATGTGACAACAGCCATCTTCACTTCCCTCGTATTCGTCCTCGTCAGCAGCACCTTGGTATCTGGAGAGAGTTCTGGGATAGTTCTCTGGATAGCTTCCATGACCTCTTCGGAAGTAGTTAGAGCATCAAGGTCTCTGATTTCAACAGTTGCCTTCGCTTCAAGCCTACGAACTGTAGCATTGGACCCCAGAACATTTCGCAGAGAATTACCAAAAGCTGCTTTATCCCTGGAACTTGCTCCCAACTCGACAAGGACGTCTCCCGCTTTAGTTTGTCGAATGGACCGGACTTCAGTTCCTGTATCATTAGGGTTTGCTTTTTGGCGAATCTCCTTCAGAATATCGGCATATGATTTACCTTCAGCTGGTCTGATCAGTAAGGCTGCTCGCCTTGGCCTACTAGGTCTCTTCTGTCTGTTTGGGGTTGCTTGGTGGGTAGATATGTCAACATTATCAGCAAAATCCTCCTGCCTATTCTCAGCATTTTCTCTAACCTTTACCAATCTTCTGTCTCTCCTCGATGTAACAGGAGTCCATATTTCTGACGACTCTGTCTCATTCTTTTTATCCCCCTCCTGAGCAGCTACAGTTCCCGAAGTAACTTCGTTCCTGCTGCTAGAATTGGGGGTCATGTCCTTCGGTAGGTCATTCAATACAACCTTGTGAGCTTCGTCTTGTGTCGCATGTGAAGTACGATCACAATAGGCTATAGAATCAATGGCCTCTTCTAGTTCCACTATGCCATTCTTCACATCGTTGGATATATTACGCTGCCTGTCAGTTGCAAGTTTCATCTTATTGAGAATGTTTCGACACCGTTGCAAAAGATCCTCCATACTCGGTCGAAGATTCCCAATGCTCTCTTGTTTTGACTGGTCCTCAATAACAGAAATTCTCTCAAAGTGCTTGGCTTTGGTAAGTCACTTCACAATACAATAATAATAATATAAACGTTTTTGCGCAACTGTAACACTTTAGCCTTATTCCGTCTGCATGAGGCGTCTAGTTCATTTTCCTGACTGAAAGTCTTTACACATTCCTAGCATGTACCTTTGCTCGCTCCGTGTGGTGTGAAATGTTTGTGCGCACCTGCTACACTTGAGCCTTGTGTTGCCAGTATGGACTACCCAGAGTTTACTCTTTCGGTGGGCGATCCGTGACTCGGCTAACTTAACCTCACTTATCGGGCTAGCACGCCAATGGATTTGTCATGAGACTTTTTAACTATGTACCCTGGTATATGTTTGTAATTGATTAGTACCTTCGTAGTACGCCTCTTTCTGTAACACTTGCACTTCATTTCAGCTTACCTCCTAGGCTTAGCTTCTTTCTAATTCACTTTACACTCCGCACTGAACACTCCCGTGGCCACTCCTAACAGTCATCTCCATAATAATCCAATATAATATAATATAATATAACATAATATAATATAATATAATATAATATAATATAATATAATATAATATAATATAATATAATATAATATAATATAATATAATATAATATAATATAATATAATATAATATAATATAATATAATATAATATAATATAATATAATATAATATAATATAATATAATATAATATAATATAATATAATATAATATAATATAATATAATATAATATAATATAATATAGTATAATATAATATAATATAATATAATATAATATTCCTTAATTCAGGTTGGAAAATTAAAACAACTAACAACAGAACTTCATAGACATCACATTACAATATTAGCCCTTCAAGAGACCAGGTTCTTGGATGAGGACACCTTTGAATCTGACAACTTCCGAATTTTCAAGGGAAAAGTTGGGAAGAGAGTGATGAAGAACATGCCACATCTTGGAACAGCTTTTATGGTCAACAAGAAATTTTTGGACGCAGTTATCGCTTTTAGAAGTGTGAATGCCAGACTATCTTTTCTAACTATAAAATATCTCAATAAGAGATACACGCTAATCAACGCCCATGCTCCTATAAATAAGGATAATAAAACGAATCCAGAGAAAGTTGATGAATTTTGGGACGAGTTAGAAGCCGAAATTCTCAAAATTCCTTCTAATCATGTAAAAATTTTACTTGGAGATTTCAATGCTCAGCTTGGATCTGAGAGAAAATTTTCTGATATAATAGGTAAATATCCCGCTCACAATAGAACCAACAGGAATGGTGAGAGATTGGTTAAACTCTGTGAACATCTAAGCTTAAAGATTATGTCCACACATTTTAAAGCAAAACCAAGTAAAAAGAAAACATGGGTCTCCCCAAATGCGTTGCTGGGTGAGTTTCAACTAGATCATGTAGCTATCTCTCGAAATTGTTTCAAAGAAATCCAAAATGTCAAGGTCAGAAAATCCATTAATGTAACTTCAGATCATTACCTTTCTCAAATCAAGATGAATTTCATACCTTTTACACGCAAACAAAATACAACTAGAATTAAAATTCCGAAAATTAATAGAGAGGTTCTTACAAATGAAAGAAGGATAGAATTTCAAGGAAAACTTAAAATACCAACCAATTGGAATGATGTTACTAATAACCTTCTTGAACCAGCTCAGGAAATTGCACCGTTGAACTTTTATAGGAAACATGCTTGGTGGAATGAACAATGTGAAAGAGTGATCAAAGAAAGACATTGTGCTTGGCACAAGTGGAACGGGAACAAGACTCCAGAAAATTTAGAGGAAGTACAAAGATTAAGGAAAATGGCCCACCAGACTTTAAGAACGATTCGAAGAAAATATATGAAGGACCAAATAATGGAAATGGACAACAATTTTAAGAAAAATGACACACGATTGTTTTATAGAGCATTTAAGAATGAAATCACTGGATATTCAGCGCCGAGTTTAAATTTCAAAAGGGAAGATGGTACGCTAGCATTAAACAACAAGGAAAATTGTGATATCTTGGCTGCGTATTTTGAGAAGTTGTTAAATTGTCCAAAACCGACAGACAAGTTGAGTTTCAAATTTACAACACAAAATTTTGACTCTACGCCCCCAGATGTAAATGAAGTTAAATGTATTATCAACTCACTTAAAAATAATAAAGCCTCAGGCAAGGATGGAATAATTGCAGAAATGTGGAAGCTTGTAGATGATGAATTTTTAATAGCGACGACAAATCTATTTCAGAAAATTTGGATTGAGGAAGCAATTCCAGAAGACTGGTTAATCGCCTTAATTCATCCACTACATAAAAAAGGCTCAAAAATTGATGTCAATAGTTATAGGGGGATCTCATTGTTGTCTGTCACATATAAAATATTTGCCAAATTACTTTTAAACAGACTTGAACCACAGATCGAACCACAGCTTGGCGAGTTCCAAGGAGGTTTCAGAAGGAATAGATCGTGTACAGAACAAATTCTTAGTTTAAAATTGATATTAAAATATTACAACAACAGGCCAAAGAATATCTTTATGTCATTCGTTGATTTTCAGAAAGCGTATGATTCAGTGGATAGGGATACTGTTTTTGACACATTGAAGGAATACAAAGTTGATCAAAAAACCATAAATTTAATAAAACTTACATTAACTAATACGATTTCCAGAGTCAAATTTTTAAATGAAGTTAGCGAGCCCTTCGAGGTAAAAACTGGGCTAAGACAAGGGGACAGTCTATCACCACTGCTTTTCAATTTGGTCTTGGATAAAGTCATGAGGACGTTTTGGGACAAGAACGATTCAAGTGCTAAAATTGGTACAAAGAATAAGAACCTCAAAGTCAAAGGTTTAGCATTTGCTGACGACGTAGCGTTGTTTGCTGAATCAGAACAAGAGGCTATTAACCAAATTGATCAGTTAAAAAAAACGGCGGAAAAAGCGGGCTTACAGATTTCGTTGGTAAAAACAGAGATGATGACAAGTGATCAGAAATACACTAAGAAAATGATAAAAACAAATTATGGGAGCATCAGGGTCACTGACCGATTTAAATATCTTGGAGAAATAATTAGTAGCAATGGGACGGATAAATTGGCAATCGAGAACAAAAAAGGGAAATTGGAAAGATTAAATTTTTGTACAAAAAATATATACAATAAAAAGAACCTGTCTATCAATGCAAAATTACGACATTTTAATACTGTTGTTAGACCAGTCATCTTGTACGGCATGGAAACTACAAATATAACCGGAATGGAGAATTTGCTCAAGATAGAAAGAAGAATTTTAAGAAGGATTTATGGTCCTAGGAAAACACAGGAAGGTTTTAGACTGAGATCGAATGCAGAAATTTATAGTAAAATCGACAACCTTGAAGTGATGATCAGAAAACGACGACTTCAGTTCTACGGACATATGGTCCGCATGGATTGCTCAAGGTTAAACAAACAAATTTTTGATAAAATCTGGAACTATAAAGGACAAGGAGGCTATGTAAAACAAAACAAATGAAAGAAGAACTTCAAAAATTCAAAATTACTGAAGAAGATTGTCTAAATCGAATAGAGTACAGGAAAAAAATTTTTGGTCTCAAAATTCTTGTCGGGGAGAAGAAAAATCTCAACAGAGGAGAATGGACTGCTGAAAGAAGAGCTGCGCAGTCGACCAGGATGAAAGACTTCTGGAAGAGAAAGAAGGAAACTAGACCTATAAAGAAGTGATATTTGCGTGGTCCTTGTTGGCCTGTCCGCGGTGTATATATATATATAATATAATATAATATAATATAATATAATATAATATAATATAATATAATATAATATAATATAATATAATATAATATAACATAATATAATATAATATAGTATAATATAACATAATATAATATAATATAACATAATATAATATAATATAATATAATATAATATAACATAATATAATATAATATAATATAATATAATATAATATAATATAATATAATATAATATAATATAATATAATATAATATAACATAATATAATATAATATAATATAGTATAATATAACATAATATAATATAACATAATATAATATAATATAATATAATATAATATAGTATAATATAACATAATATAATATAATATAATATAATATAATATAATATAATATAATATAATATAATATAATATAATATAATATAATATAATATAATATAATATAGTATAATATAATATAATATAATATTAGTACATTATGCAACGAGCCTATAATGGCTATAATTAAGACACGAGTATATTTATTAAACGAGGGTATGCGAGTTTTATAATTTCCATACGAGTGCCTTAATTACCATTAAAGGCGAGTTGCATACGACGGTTCGACGATAATTATTATAACTATTTTATGAACGAAAATAAATATTCATAAATATCTGTCGAGATTTCGCCAGTTTTATGTACTGAACAGAGCGCATGGGACGCAGAGGATGCCTTGTATTTGACCATGGCCTTCTCGATTGCCCCACTAAGACACTAGGCAACGCAGTTCAGAAGGCCTTGGAACTACACGCAGGTGCGATGCTAACCTTATCTAATTGGTCAAACAATTGTTTCTTGAGCTGTGATTGGTGGGAGAAACTGTTTCATAATGAAAAATAGTGTTATAATGACCATCATTACGGTATAGTTTTCTAACCCGTAATAGTCAGGGTGGAACATAAAATATAATATAAAATAATGCAATATAATATAATATAATATAATATAACGCAACTAACGCCAAGTAGTCGAAACTAGCCAGGAAAGACCTTGAACTATTGGATATTGACCCCAGTAACATCTATGACAGGAATAAATACAGGACTTTAGTAAGAACATCAGCCTTTCTCCAGTCACTAACAGCAAAAGACGTGCGTCCAGGAGTAGGTGGGAAGTGGACTCAGGAGCGGAAGGACATTCACAGTGCCAGAATGAAGGAATACTGGGCTAGGAGGAAAGCTGCCAGAGATAAGAACCACGTGGTCCAAAGCCGGCCCAAACGGAGTATAGAAAACAAATTATACTTAAACGTACCGAAGTGTGTTGTTATGACCTTTACACGTAAGAAGAACCCAATCACATTTGCTTATGGAATTGTACCTAAGTCATTGAAAACAGTAAGCGAGAAGAAAGATCTAGGGATTCTGTTTGACCGAGAGCTTGCTTTCACTTATCATGTGCAAAAGACGGTCGGGGATGCTTACCGCATGTTAAGGTTTATAATAAGAAACACTAAGCCATTCATTAGGACCAGTACCTGCATAAACCTTTATACTGTCATGGTGAGATCCAAGCTCGAGTACGCCAGCCAAGTATGGAGTCCCTTGCAGAAAACATGCATTAAGTCCATTGAGCAAGTTGAAAAGAAATTCCTCAGATATTTACACCTCAAAATAACGGGCAATTACCCACATATGGTACCCTACGGTGAACTTTTGTTGAATTTCGGCATGACTAGTTTGGAGTCTCGAAGGCAAGTGAATGATATAAAATTCCTTTATAAAGTCATTAACGGTCAAATCGATAACTCATTTTTCCTATCGCTCCTAAATTTCAACATCCCTCGCTTAACTACAGTACAAGATCAACCATAACATTCAAAAATGATATAACCAATACCACTTCACATAACAATTCACCTGTATGGAGGCTTTGCAGTATTTACAACGATGCGGTTCGTGTAAACTGGAAACTAGATTTCTGTCTCTCAATCAGACCGTTCTTGGAAATTATAATCCAGTCTCTCTAATTCATACTTGAAATAAAATCATCACACATAACAGAATCAACAATGTATACAGGGTGTATTTGATATGATGGAAGTCCGTTACACTGGTGATAGAAGAGACTATTCTAAGCTTCCTAGGTAAAAAATTTGTCACCTATCTTGAAATTGATAATTAATCATTAAAAAGTCAATGTTTTTAGTTATTTCAGAAACTAATCAGGCAGAAAGTGGTGCGGCAGGCTGGGGGAAACGAGGCGGAGCCAGGAGAGACGACGCGCGAAGGGGAAGTTGTTACGTAATCGGAGCATTGACCTTACCGGTTGACTTGAGGGGTGGTAGGCTATCAGCTGTTATGAGGAAGAGCTCTACCATCTCGAAAGAAAATGTGCATTGCCGTTGTTCTTGTTGTTGTTGTTGACAACGCACGCAATGGCTTGGGACGTTAGGACCGGTAGTATTGTGTAGCCTACTTTGTAAGTGTGGAATTCATTGATTGATGTTCATGTATAAAATAATTTCGCTACTCAGCCCTGATGTATCATTGGCGTCCGTGTCGGACCTTCTGTTGACTAGTTTCTGAAAATACTAAAAACATTCACTTAATGAAATGCAGTGTGACGAAATTCCGACATCCCGTAGTCTGTTCAGAACTAGGCATTTAGGACGGAAGTAAAATACTTGATGTTTTGTTTGAGAGGCTTGGCGATTTTGGTCATTTAGCCCCATGTAGCTGGGTGTGGGTAGAATTTGTGTGATAACCTGTGTTTTGTGGTTTCTGTAGTAACTTAATGTGGGTATTTGTAATTCAGGTGAGGATTCGGAAGAAGGCGCCGGCCCTGTGGTGTTGGGGCAGTGCAACTGCCTCTCACCTGGAGGCCCTGGGTTCGATTCCTGGCTCCATCAGGGATATTAGAAACTGACGTGAGGGCTGGAACGCAGTGTATTAAGCCTCGTGAGGGCAATTGAGTAGCTGTCTGACAGTGAGGCAGTGCCCGAGTCAGGAAAATCAAGATTAATGGCCGAGGGGACCCGATGCACTGACCACGCGTCACCCTAATATCTGCAGGCCAAATGGCTGGACAGCGGTCGCTTGGTAGGCTTAGGCCCTTCATGGGCTGCGCTGCCAGCGGTTATGATTATTGAGAAGAAGGTGGCCGTGGCCTTAAGTAAGGAACAATCCCGGCATTTGCATGGGGTAGAAGTGGGAACCCATGGAAAACTACTTCCAAGATTTAATACTAGTACGGTACCACATGTTCATATTGTGAATTGTCCCATCCCATCTCCAGCCCTCGGGTGGCCATTAACTGGAGGGGGGGGGGGGGGGGAGGGTTGATTTATTGGTCCATCAACAATGTAAATACATGAAAAATACACGAAAATGAAAATGAAATACAAATACATTGTTATAATACAGTGTTTTTAATAATAATAATAATAGTCTAATAATAATAATAAGAGTCAGCATGTGTAGTTCTGGTGGTAGAGTGCTAACCTTCCCGAGGGTGCGATCTACGTTCAGTCATGTAGTAAATGAATGGGATCTAATACGATCATCTCCATGGATTTCATGGCACATACAAGAAATCCTACGTACATTAAAGTCTGGCAACTCGACATACCAAAAAGAAACATAAAAGAAGTTAGTGTGTCTAAAAGCCTATTATTATTATTATTAGTATTATTAATATGTTTATTACAGTTGTTGCACTATCTTCACACAAAGATAGACCAACAGTTCCTTAAATTAATTTACCAAATCTTTAGGATTTCTATTTTCTATGCATAGTTCATGAAGCTGGCAAAATCCTAGACAGATCCACCATCACTAGTCATGTAGCCACTCCCCATGAAGGTGTGAATCAGCTGTTCATAGGCTCGGTATGTGTATTTCAATGTCATTGGCAGACAAGGCGAGGAGGTCACTCAACTGCAGACTCTGGTCAACATTCCTCAGCGTAGGAGGGGAGGGTGACGGGGAGAAGTCAGCCCTGCTGCTGAGGGGAACGAAGTGAAAGACCGTTTCCAAGACATTGACCGACGATTTTTGTGATTTAATTCCACCTACACTAATTAAGATCCGACTTAATTTCATGAAGATATTTGCTTAGAATACCATCTTCTATCACCAGTGTAAAGGACTTCCATCATATCAAATACACCCTGTATATGTGGATAGGCCTGTTCCCTAGTTATTAATGTTACCTTTTAGTTCATTATGTAATAATTTCAAAACCTGTTTTTATATTGGGCATTAGATCAAATTTAGATTTAGTTTTTATATTATCTTTTTACTACTATGCATTTTGATCCGTGTGAACTTCCTAGTTTTAAGAATTACATTAAGATATTAATACTTAATGCAGACATATCAGGAAATTGTGTAGGTGCACTATTATTGGGGCGCACACTGAGCCCTGATGTGTACCTTCAACAAATAAATAAATAAATAAATAAATAAACTAATATAATATAATATAATATAATATAATATAATATAACATAATATAATATACTATACTATAATATAATACAATATAATATAATATAATATAATATAATATAATATAATATAATATAATATAATATAATATAATATAATACAATATAATATAATATAATATAACATAATATAATATAATATAATATAACATAACATAATATAATATAATATAATATAATATAATATAATATAATATAATATAATATAATATAATATAATATAATATAATATAATATAATATAATATAATATAATATAATATAATATAATATAATATAATATAATATAATATAAGAATGAAAGTTTGTCTGTTTTATCTGAATTTCTACGGAAATTTGCGTTATTTACGCGTTTTAGACTGTTTTATGACGGATGCGCGCGAAAATAAAATTATTGTCTGTCTGTCTGTTTGTTTGTCTGTGGACAATTTTTTGTGTCCTTATAACTCGAGAACGGCTGAGTGGATCAACGTGAAATTTGGTACAGACATCCTTCAGAGGCACGACACCAATCATTGATGTAACTCTTCTCTGTACCTCTCATGAAAGGGTGCCTACCCCCTTAAAATACTTGCTGAAATAGGCGTAGAAGGGCGAGACAAAGCTCATTTTCAGCCCCTCAATGTGAGAAACGAAACTCGGGGGCCCTAAAGAGACCTCGAAAACCACATTTTAAGGCCCTAAAACCAACAGTTTTTGAGATATTCCCAGAAAATTAATTTCATTTAATACAATAATGAAAGGAAGCTAGCCGGTAACCATGGCAACAGAAATTCACAGGTCTATCTATTGCCGTATTATAAGACACAATACAATTCCATTTATTACATTACTGAGATAGTTTGCAAACGGCTAGAAGGTTATAACGGAACCAAACTAAGCTGTAAAATTCATCGATACATATAATGCGCTTAAGGGGGTCAAGGGGTACTCTAGAATTTTTTCACGCGATTTACACGTGCTGGGGTGCTACGGAAGGTCAATTATATCCCTATCCCTATATCGTTATATTATTATTATTATTATTATTATTACACTATGGAAAGGAAGACCCCAGAGGACTGGAAAAAGGGAATAATTGTCCCGATCTTCAAGAAAGGTAGTAGAACAGAATGCAGAAACTATCGGGGAATAAAACTGACGAGTCATTGTGCAAAGATGTTTGAGAAAGTTTTGGAAAGGAAAGTTAGGACAAGGATAGAAGGAGGGATGAGGGAAGAACAACATGGCTTCAGAGCAGGAAGGTCCACAGTGGGTTTGATTTTTGCTGTAAGGCAGTTACAAGAACAACACTGTGGGTATGGAACAGATCTACTAATGGCCTTCCTGGACATTGAGAAAGCATATGACAGTGTATGCAGATACAAAGTATGGAAGTCCCTGGAGGATAGAGGAGTAGAAAAATGGACTATAAGGAGGATAAAGGAGATGTACAAGGGAAGCGTGAGCTGTGTGAAAGTGGGAGGAGAGAGATCGGACTGGGTGGAACAGAGAAACGGTCTGAAACAAGGAAGTGCACTGGCACCGTTACTGTTCATTGTGATGGATGACATAATGACCCGAGTGGCACAAGTAATTGGGGAAGGAAAGATGAAAGCAATGGTGTTAGCGGATGATTTGATGATTTGGGGAAACAAGGAGGAGGAGGTACAGGAACAGTTGGACGTGTGGGAAGGAATAATACAAGGATATGGGATGAAATTTAGCATAAATAAGAGTGAGATGGTGATCACAACAAGGAAGAAGGAAAGAACCACAACGGGAACAACAATTGGTGGGGAACAGCTGAAGAAAGTGGAGAGTTTCAAGTATCTGGGAAGCCGGATACAAGATAATGGAAGAAACTATAGAGAAAAAATGAGCGGGGGAGACAGGCAGAAGCATTCCGGAGGTGTGTGAGAAGCATGTTATGGAGCAAGGATGTCCCTCAGAACAGAAAAAAGATCATATATCGGGCGTACTATGCCCCTATCCTGACGTATGCCTCGGAGACCTGGGCTATGAAAGGAAAGGAGAAGAGCAAAATACAGGCCAGTGAGATGAGGTTCTTGAGAAGCAGTATTGGAGCTACAAAGATGGACAGAATAAGAAATGAAAGGACCAGAGAATTAATAAAGGAGGAACCATTACGGGATGGTATAGAGAAATCTAGACTTAGATGGCATGGACATGTAAAACGAATGGAGGATAAGAGGATACCCAGGAGGATACACGAGACAAAGTGGGAAGGAAAGAGACCGAGAGGAAGACCGAGAGGACGACCGAGAGACAGGTGGCTGAAAGGGATGGAAGAAAGCGTGAAGAAGAGAGGAGAAGACTGGACAGGGGTGGAAGCTGAGAGATGGTGGGAAGACAGAAGACGTTGGAGTGGCCTGTGTTCCAAACAGACCCGGCCAACGGCTGTAAACTGTGCAAAAGAATGATGATGATGATACTATGGCCTACAACGACGAGACAAAGCTCATTTTCAGCCCCTTGGTGTCAGAAAAAAAACTCGGAGCCCCTAAACAGTCGTAAAGGGTCCCCGAAAACTAAATTTTAATGCTCTAAAACCAAGAGTTTCTGAGATATTCCCAGAAAAATAATTTCATTTAATAAACTAATGTAGGAATGCAAGCCAGTAACCATGACAACAGTGTCTCAAAAAGGTACATCCAACTTTCCATCTATTTCTGCAAGAAGTAATGCCACTCCATTTATTAAATTTCTGTGAAAGTTTGCAAATGGCTATAAGGTTATCACGGAATCAACAAAAACTGTAAAATTCATCAATGCGCTTAAGGGGGTCAAGAGGTACCCTCGATTTTTCACAAGACTTAAACGTGCGATGTGTCGTACAGAAGGTCTATTATATCTTCAAACAGCAACATTATTTTCAAAAATTCCTGAATGGAAATAGTTTATTTTAGATTTTTTTTTTTTTTTTGCTTTTAGGAATTTGGGCCATTGGAGGCTAAAAACCCTGAATTTTCATGCACCACAAGCCTTTATAATTTATTAAAGGGGTCTTCCTCTGGATGCGCACTTGACACAACAGTGAGGGTCAGTTTTTATGTGACGTGAATTGCATTTCGTCTACGAGGTTTTCAATTTTATTTTCACGTCAGGAAGTACACGTTAGGTAAATTAGTTTCAGAGCATATTTCAACTAATCATTTATCTTTGTCGACAAACAGGTTCCAAGCCCCTAACCATTCCAACAGTAGCTCAATTGATTATGTCTGGTTATTAATACCGACGACCGTTCGAAGAATGTGTACTTCTGCTAGTATATATATAAAAAGGAATGTCTGTGAGTTCGTCTTTTATGCGTTCATAAACCATTCATACGATTGCGATCAAATTTTGGTGAGTTGTTGTAAACACTTCCGGGAGGTTTATAGGCATAGTTGATCCTTTTCAAAATAGATAGCGCGTGAGTAGATTAAACAAATGCGTAATGGCGATGCGTTCATATACAATTCATCCGATTGCGATCAAATTTTGGTGAGTTGTTGTACACAGTCCCGGAAAAGTTATAGGGGAAGTAAATCCAATTTACAATAGATGGCGCGCGAGTTGCTTCAACAAAATGGCGTGTGTTTGTTTCAAGAAAGTCCCACATGCGTTCATATGCCATTCATCCCATTGCGATGAAACTTGGGTGAGATGTTCTGTACACTTCAGGTAAGGTTTCTGGCTAAGAAAATCTACTTAACAATAGGCAGCGCACGAGTAGATTCAACAAACGAGCGACGACGGGCGAAGCGTTCCAAAAAAGTCCTGTATGCGTTCACATACCATTCGTCCGATATCGATGTAACTAGGGAGAGAGGTTGTGTACACTACAGGCAAGGTTTCTGGCTTAGTAAATCCATGTTATAATAGGTAGCGCACGAGTAGATTCAATAAATGGGCGACGACTGGCGAAGCATTTCAACAAAGTCCCGTGTGCGTTCATATACTATTGGTCTGATTGCGATGAAACTTGGGTGAGATGTTGTGTACACTTCAGGGAAGCTTTCTGGGTTAGTAAATCCACTTAACAATAAGTATCGCACAAGTAGATTAAACAAATGAGCGATGACGCGCGAAGTGTTTCAACATAGTCCCGTATGCGTTCATATACCATTTATCCGATAGCGTCTAAACTTAGGTGAGTTGTTGTGTACACATCAGGGAAGGTTTCTGGCTTAGTAAATCCACTTAACAATAGGTAGAGCACGAGTAGATTCAACAAATGAACGACGACGGGCGAAGCGTTTCAATAATCGACGGCACGCGAATCGCTTAAGCAAAGTCACGTAGAGTTCAAATACCATTCATCCGATTGCTAAGAATCTTTGGTTGGATTGTTGTGCATACTCCAGGAAAGGTTTCTGACTTAGTAAATCCTTTTTACAATAGGTAGCGCACGAGTAGATTCAACAAATGTGTAACGGCGTGCGTAACGTTTAAAAAAAATCGTATGTGTTCATATACCATTCATGCGATTGCAATGAAATTTAGAAAAATGTTGTTTCCACTCCCGCGAAGATTTCTGATTTAGTAAATCCATTTTACAATTGGTAGCGCACGAGTTTATTCAACTAATGAGCGACAGCTCGTGAATCGTTTCAACCAAGTCGCGTATGCGTTCATATACCATTCAACCGATTGTGATAAAACTTTGGTGAGTAGAGTACAGTCCTGCGAAGGTGTATGAATTAGTAATTCCGTTTATCAATGGGTGGCGCACAAAAGATTCAACAAATGAGTGAAGGCGCGTCAATCGTTTAAACAAAATCCCGTATGCGTTCATATGCCATTCATCCGATTGCGATGAAATGATCATGAGTTGTTGTGAACACGCCAGGGAAGGTTTTTGAATTAGTAAATCCATTTTTCAATAGGCAGCGTACGAGTATATTCAACAAATGGGTGACGGCGGTCGAATATTTTCAACAAAGTCCCGTATGCGTTCATATAGAGCATTTATTTATTTGCGATGAAATTTTGGTGAGTTGTTGAGCACGCTCCTATAATTTTTTTGAGATAGTAAATCAATTTTACAATATTTTAGCGGTGGTTAACGGAAAAATAAATAAATATTGGGAAACCAAAAGGACTTCAACAAACAAAGTTACTACGCCAACACTTTCTTTGATTGGCATTGCAACGCATGCCGGGTACCGCTAGTATAATATAATATAATATATGCTTAACATTATAATGTGTGAGTAGTTATCAATCAATTTTAAACAAGTAGTTCCGTGGAGAATTATACAGCCTATTTTCATATATCCTACTTATGTTAATTGCCTCTATCAACATACAAAATTTCAGTTTGATTGCCGTAATAGACTCGTAGATATTGAGAACCGGCTAAATGTTTCGGATGGTCGCCATGATGGATTTTATATGTGTAGGTCCTAGAGTTATGTACTGTTACGTGAAGATTATTGTGTACGTGTAGCATTCAAACTTCAATCCCATGATTAGGACACAAGAAGTAACAAGGGGATTTTAAAATTTCGCACAGATGCCATTTTGTGGTTATGGAACCAATTGAAATAAATTAGATGCCAGTGGATTAACATTCGTATAAGGATTTACTGTACCAAGATTCACTGCACTCGGATGGTTAAATTGCGAGAAACATCCATGTGAATATTTATGCTTCGCGTCACCGCCATGTTGGATTTGTGATCACCAGGTTATTTAAGGTCATATAGGTGAACTTAAGTTCATAGCCCCTATGAACACAAAACAATTCAGTTTGATTGCTATAATAGATTCGTAGATATTCAGAGCCGTCTATATATTTCGGATGGTCGCCATGGTGGATAGTTAAATGTATAGGCCATAGAGTCATGAACAATTAAAGGAAAATTATTGCGTAGGTTCATTATTCAAACTTTCATATCGATCGCATGATTACGACACAAGAAATAAAAACTTAATTTTAAAATTCGCAAAGCCGCCATCTTGAGGTTATGTAAGCAATTGAACTAAATTAGATACCAGTGTATTTCAATGTGTATAAACATTTCCTGTACCAGATTTCATTGCGGTTGGAACATTAAATCGTGAGAAAGGTCTATTTAAAATTTTCAAATTCGCTTGGTCGCCATGTTCGATTTTTAGATAACCGTATTTTGAAAGTCCTATTGACGAACTTCCAGTAGTGCCCTTTATCTCCGTAAGAAATTTCAGGGTGATGCCGCTAATAGTTTCAGAGATATAGAATGCCGGTGAAATATTTCGCACATCCGCCATCTTGTGGTTATATAAACAATTGAACCAAGTTAGATATCGGTGCATTACAATGTGTATAAACATATACTGTACCAAGTTTTATTGCGTTTGGTTGGTTTAATCGCGAGAAACGTCTATTTAAAAGTCGCAAATTCGTGTGGCCGCCATGATGGTTTTGTAGTTACCAGTTTTTCAGAAGTCACATAGGTGAACTTCTAGTAGTTCTCTTTATCACCGTAAAAATTCCAGGGTGATATCGGGAATAGTTTAGGAGATAGTGAATGTTGGATTGGTGGGACGTAACAAAATTTGAAGGGCTACGGTCGGGGGGTCGTCAGGAATCGTGCTGTGAACTTACTGAGTTTCATTGAAATCGCTCCAGCCGTTTAGAAGTTATTAGGGACACACACACTCCTCACACACACACACACACTCACACACACACACGCACACACATACGGACAAAAGGTGATCTCATAAGCCTATTGTTTCAAAATTGAAAGTAACCTCCAAGCTACGAGTCAGAAACGCTACCATTGCGCTAAAATCGCTCCATGCCAACATTGCGTTAATAACAGGTTTACTATAACTGCCTACAATATTTTGTCTTGCAATGATCGATTTCATTAACGTTTTCCGCCGTTTCTATAAATCATTGATACTAAATATGCATTTTTTTTGTTCAGTACATTCCTAAAGGCATATACACTTATGAAGTTACGGAAGTACATGGATTTAAGAGCCAAAAATAGCCGCCATTTAGACAACGGGACGGCACGGAAAAGTACTATACGGTACGATCAGCCTGAACTATTAGTCACTACTGCGGAATGATATTCTATTCTAAAATGATAATATCCGACCGGTCACCTCCTTGAGGATAGTATAAACCTCCTATGTACGATGAGCGTATTTGGTAACGCCAGCCCTTGTTGAATCGTAAGTTAGGGTTAGGCTATAATGCTTGCATGATTCATACATCCACCATCTTGAAACTATTTGGCTGATGACCTTGTAGTTTTTAGTATTTGAATGGTTCATTCTGGTTCCGTATTGATGCAACAATTATTATTAATATTTTTCAAAAGTTCCGCCTAATCAATAACTTTATTGTATTATATATAAATGATCACTTAGTGGTCATTGGTACATGTTTCGGGGCCTATTTATTTTGGCCCCTTCATCAGCCTATATAGATAAAAGTCAGGGTAAACAGGAGGTCGGATATCTAAACACTCATACAACATTCCCTTCAAAAAACCTATTATGGTGCACCATATTGAAAGGTGAAAGTTGTTTATCCAAAGAAACCTAAGGAAATAAAATACATAAATAAAGAAAGAAGGAAAGAATGGAGGAAAGAAAGGAAGAAAGAAATAGTTGAAATTTGGATAAAAGTCGCTTCCCACATTAAGGGATATTGTTGGAAAATTTGGTAGAGATCGTATTATTAGGTTAGTCATCAATTTATTTAAGCTAAGAACATTTGGGTGAGCGTCACTTCCTTCTTATTATGATGGTGGCGATATTCAACATGACACTGAGGTGTTCCTTCCTAGTACTACCACTGTGTCAAAGGGAGTTCAATTTGGTTTCGTTGTGTTTGAATTGATAGGGGGGATGGATTTGCAACATACACGGCCGCCATCTGCAAACAATTGGGCTGATAACCTTGTCGTCTGGTCAAAAGGCGCTTCTCACATTAAGGTATGTTGTTGAAAAATTTGGTAGAGATCAGATGACTAAGTTAGTCGTAATTTGATTAAAGCTTTGGACAATTGGGTGGCCGCCATTACATTACGGCGGCGATGGTAAAACATGACACTGTGGTGCCCTTTGCTAGTGCTACCTCTGTACCAAACTTTGTTCAATTCGGTTTCACCGTGTTTCAATTGAAATGGGGGAACACACATGCAGAGTACACACACATACACACACACTCATACACAGACAGACACATAATATTTTGGCCCTGTGGAAATCTTATGTGTCTACCTTCATTTTTTGCAAAAATCGAAAGTGGGCAAAAATCGTGCGTGGAACTGAGAGAGAGAGAGAGAGAGAGAGAGACAGAGGCGACGTGGTGATAATCAAGGACTGATGGCAGGAGGTCCGCTGATACAGTCACAGCAAAGTAAGAAAGTAGAAGGCTATACTTCCGCAGTATAAAGATGCAACTTGTAACATTTTTCAATTAGGAAACCCAAAATCATCGAAATATTGGAATTTAATTTCCACAGCAAGTTGCATGAATTGAATAACAAGAGTTTAGTGCTTTTCAGTCGGTCAACACGAATGTACCCAAAATACCTGGGTTATGGCCTAATCCTGAAATAAATTACACGAGATTAATAAATACATTAGGATGATCAGTTTCGATAGTCAAGCGATCATCTTCAGATCCATTACACTAAGGCTGTAAAATCTATGTTTGAAAATAAAGGTGAAAATATTTACAATATGTACAATTATTTGGTTGCAGTATTGGTACTGCAACGGTCGATGTATGCTAAATGCAGTATATGTTAAATGGTGATATATATCCCGAGTTTGTAATTTGGAGTGATTGGCGAGTTGCTGCAAACCAGCCCCAGGGCTGTTAACTTAAGAGAGAGGAGAGAGAGATATGTTTGTAAAAATCAACTATGGTTAAATTGTAATCCAATTACAGGCTAATACTTATCCGGTTGTCTTCCTTGTACATATTGTAAATATTTTCACCTGTATTTTCAAACATAGATTTTACAGCCTAAGATGATCGCTTGACGATCTAAACTGGTCATCCTAGTGTATTTATTAATCTCATGTAATTTATGTCAGGATTAGGGCATAACCCAGCTCCTTTGGGTACATTCGTGTTGAACGACTGAAAAGCACTACACTCTTGTTTACTAAGGCAACACTGAAAAAATGGCTTCAAACCCCACAATGAATTGAATGATCTTACGAGGATAAAACATTAATAATTTCCACAAGTAAACATTGCAATAAATTTATGAGAGCATTTCCTACCACACGACGAATTCACACGCAGCAACATTATCGATATGCAGTAAATTACTTAAGGGGTTTGATGATACGAGGTTGGACACAGAAGATACTAGACTGACAGTGCGCTGCCATTCAAGGACGTAAGAGAGAGTTCTCCCGCTAGATGGGGTTAAACGTGATCTTCACAAAACTGCCCAGAGAGCCCTTCTCGTCGGGACCACCACATATTAGGACCTATTACATTTCGTATGGCGTCAATGCTCAGCGATACTCGCTATTAGAACACGAAACGCCTCGTTTGAATGTAAATGAATCCCAAAATTTCAAATGCGAATTTAATAATTTTAAAATTTAATGAATTTAACCAATTTAACATATTTTAACAGTTTAATAATGTAATACAGGGTCATCAATTTAAGTCTCGCATCCGATACCGATCACGGCGTGGCAAGCTCTCGCGCTGACACCCGCTCGCTGGCCGTTAAAAAGTGCGCGACTCCTCCCCACTACTTCGCGTCAACATACAGTCATTTAATAGCAATTTCTAGTGAAAATAATTATCTACAATCTTACCTGGTTTTACAAGAAATGTTCAAAGTGTTGTCCATCAGCTCGCAAGCATGCCTGGCACCTCGTAAACAAGTTTCAAGACACAAGGCGAATTTCTTCCTGGGTGACGTTCGTTATAACTTGGCGAATATTTTCTTTTAACTCCTCACTTGTGTGAGGATTGTTTGCATATACCTTTCCTTTCAGCATTCCCCAGAGGTAATAATCACATGGATTTAAATCGGGTGATCTGGCGGGATAATGAACTATACGGTCATTCGCATAAGAAAGCACAATGGATACACGGTGTTCTATAGAAAACATCACTTTAAGGCAACACATAAACTGTAAAATTGCCCCGATACTGCACTGTATGTTAGGTCAAATCAACCAGCACTTCACAAGCTTGAATACGCCGGGGATACTGACAGCTTATTTTAACATTGCCGATCGCAGCGCACGTGTTCATTGCGGGGAGAACGCCAAGGCCACCTTGACCGGCCTAGCGGCCGGATCTGCCAAGGCCACCTTCACCGGCCTAGCGGCGCGTACATGCGGGAAATAAAATGATGACCCGGTATATATTCGTTTACGGCCCTTAAAGACCACGTTACGCAACAAAACACATTATTTGAAGCCTTATTCGCCGCCCAAAATCTTCGCATTCTTTCTCTGGCAGCCTGTCTTCGTACTTCCGTCCAACCGCTGTTCATTTTTGGTTCGTCGTGGAATCCTTGGAATGTGTCGATAACTGACTTAAACGTTACGCGGCTTGAAATGACTTCCGACTTTAGTCCAACCTGATGAATCCGCACCTTCCTGAACCATTTGTCAGATACCTTAGGTCTACCGTCGAGTATTCTAAAAATCCTCTTCCTAAGCCTCCGCTCATCCATTCGAAACAAATGCCCATAGAAATTGAGTCTCCGTTTTCTCATCGATTCCATCTGCCTTTCATTGCCCAGGTAGAGTTCTCCCCTTCATCGCAACCTCTGCTGACGGTCCGCAATCTTTGGACCCCTTTACCTTGCGAAGGATCTATCTTTTTAATTCTTAATAATGTTATCATTAAAAATAATTCTTAATGATTTCTTACTGACTTGGATCAATACTTCACTGTTTTAAGATTCTTATTCTTGATACTTACGTATAACATTCTGGATTCATCTGACGGTGGTCATTTTTAAGTTGACTTTATTAGGATTTTTAAGCGTTATCTAAGCAATTATGGAGCTCAACATAATCTTGATGAGCACTAAGCGGTAGCGACATGAGTCAGCTGTTATGATATGGTGAAATGGTAACATAGAGACGAGTCAGATGTTGTGGAATTGATATAGATGAAGGTTATTAGAATGGAGTCAAATGTTGTAACATGACATTGGGAAGCATACAAGTTATATGACACTTATCGATTGTTATGTTGATGATGTTGGGAAAATATGGTAATTGCCAGCTGTTGTAGTTGATATTATGGAATAGGGAATTCTTGCGAGGAGAAGTCAGCTGGTATAACAAAGCATTACAGAGGTTATAAGAGAAGTCAGCTGTTATCCTGCTGAGCTGACCCGACCTGAGCTGAGGCGA
The DNA here is from genome assembly GCA_946902985.2 of Meconema thalassinum. Lineage (NCBI taxonomy): Eukaryota > Metazoa > Arthropoda > Insecta > Orthoptera > Tettigoniidae > Meconema > Meconema thalassinum. Next base: position 58,105,071 of record OX336390.1, read on the forward strand.
GCCGAGCCTATGTTTTCAAAACAACTAAGTAGAATGTTATATTGTTCTGTGTGTTACAATCAATCAATCAATCAATGTCTAAAGGCAATGCCTTGTCGATTCAACCATTGTCTTCTGTCTTCAGCTTGTCTTTTCATCTCACAATAGGAACCACATCTTACGTTTTGTATCAATGCTTGAAGGAATTGCTTCCTAGGTCGACCTCGTCCCTTCTTTCCTAAGACCTTTCCTTCTAGTAGATTGGTTAGAAAGTTATTATGACGCACGGTGAGTCCAATGAATTTTGCTGTTCTTCTATGTACTGTTACCATCAGCTGTTTCCTTCCCTGGATTTCTCGCAGTATACTTTAGTTTGTTCTTTTTTCAGTCCAACTGACCTTTAGCATTCGCCTCCAGACCCACATCTCAAAAGCTTCAAGCCGTTTCCTATCCTGTTCTCGAATTGTCCCAGATTCACATCCATATAAGAGTACGCTCCACACAAATGACATCACAAAATTTTTCCTAATCTCAATATCTAGATGTATATTGGTCAGAAGAGTTCTTTTGTTGGTGAATGCTTGTTTGGCAAGCGTTATTCTTCTTCTTATCTCTTTGCTGCAGCGGTTATCATTTGTGATTAAACTTCCGAGGTATGGGAAACTGGTGACTTGTTCCACTACTTTGTTAGCAAGCCTGATGTTGGTGTGATTTCGCTCAGGATGTTTACTTACAACTAATATTTTTGTCTTCTTCACGTTAATGTTTAGGTATAAATCTACTAAATATGATGACAGTATATTCAGCATCTTGGATAATTCCTTTTCTGAGTCTGCAACCACTGCTATATCATCTGCAAAGCGAATACAATGGATTTGTTGTCCATTTATGCTAATTCATTTTGAGTTCGTTTTGAACTTATTTATAGCTTTTTCGATGAATACATTGAAGAGGTACGGTGAAAGGGGGCAACCCTGTCTTACTCCCTTCCTGATTTTTATTTCCTGACTGCTTCCTTTGATGTCTACTATTGTGGTATGATTTTCATACCAGTCCTTCCAGTCTAATCGTGAAGATTTAATAATTTTGAAGAGATGGTCCCAACTTACATTATCAAAGGCCTTTTCAATATATACAAATGCTGTATATGTGTTTCTATTCATCTCCATTCTTCTTTCTAATATTGTTCGTAGAGCCAAGATTGCTTCTCTTGTTCCCATTCCTTTCCTGAAACCAAACTGATCTGGGTCAATTTGGAAATCAAGTTTGTTATTTATTCTGGCTTTTAGTATTGACAATAACATTTAAATGCATGAGAGAGCAGTGTTGTGGTTCTGTGTTCGGAGCATTCTGTACTAATTCCTTTCTTTGGTATCATAACTGTTCTGCTTTTGGCGAAGTCTTCAGGAATTTTGCCTCTACCATAGCATCTGCAGATTGCATCATAAAGTAGGTCTTTCATTTTCTCACCCATGTTCTTTAGTAGTTCTCCCGGTATGTTATCTGGACCGCAAGCTTTATAGTCACTTATTCTTTCAAGCGCTCATTCAAATTCTCTTCTTGTGATAGCAGAGCCCTTATCATTTTCTTCTATATCATCTTCCGGTTCAATATACCATGTTTTATTAGATACATTCCCATCATATAGTTCTTCAAGATATTCTTTCCACCGCATACTGACTTCATCCGCATCTAATAAGATTTTCCCATTTTTAACCTACTTTCGATTTTTGCAAAAAATGAAAGTAGACTTATGAGATCAACACAGGCCGAAAAAAGTGTGTCTGTCTGTGTGTATGTATGTGTGTGGGTGAGTCTGTGTGTGTGTGTGTGTGTGTGTGTGAGTGTGTGTACTCTGAATGTCTCTCCCCCCCTATCAATTCGAACACGGTGAATGCGAATTGAACGAAATTTGGTACAAAGGTAGCACAAGCAAAGGACACCTCAGTGTCATGTTTTATATCACCGCCATCTTGACGGAAACGTAATGGCGGCCACACAAATGTTCATAGCTTAAATCAAATTACGACTAACCTAATCATCCGATCTCTACCAAATTTTGCAACAACATACCTTTATGGGGGAGCATCCTTTGACCAAACTAATAGGTCATCAGCGTAATAGTTTGCGGACGGCGGCCATCTTTGTGTGAAAATCGATTCCCCCTATTAATTCGAACACGGTCCAACCGAATGGAACGAAATTTGGTACAGAGGTAGTACTAACAAAAGGCACCTCAGTGTCATGCTTTATATCGCCGCCATCTTGACGAAAACGTAATGGCGGCCACACAAATGTTCAAAGCTTAAATCAAATTACGATTAACCTAATCATCCGATCTCTACCAAATTTTGCAACAACATACCTTTATAGAGGAAGCATCCCTTGACCAAATGAATAGGTCATTAGCCTAAAAGTTTGCGGATGGCGGCCGTCTTTGTGTGAAAATCAATTCCCCCTATTAATTCATACACGGTGAAACCGAATGGAACGAAATTTGGTACAGGGGTAGCACTAGCCAAGGGCATCTCAGTGTCATTTTTAGTATCGCCACCATATTGACAGAAACGTAATAGCGGCCACACAAATGTTCAAAGCTTAAGTTAAATTAAGACTAACATAACCATCCGATCTCTACCAATCGTTGCAACAACATACCTTTATGGAGGGAGCATCCTTTGACCAATCTAATAGGTTATTAGCCTAATAGTTTGCGGATGGCGGCCATCTTTATGTCAAAATTGATTCCCCCTATTAATTCGAACACGGTGGAACCGAATGGAACGAAATTTGGTACAGAGGTAGCACTAGCAAAGGGCACCTCAGTGTCATGTTTTATATCGCCGCCATCTTGACGGAAACGTAATGGCGGCCACACAAATGTTCAAAGCTTAAATCAAATTACGATTAGCCTAATCATCCGATCTCTAGCAAATTTAGCAACAACATACCTTTATGGAGGGAGCATCCTTTGACCAAAATAATAGGTCATTAGCCTAATATTTTGCGGATGGCGACCATCTTTGTGTGAAAATCGATTCCCCTTATCAATTCGAACACGGTGAAACCGAATGGAACGAAATTTGGTACAGAGGTAGCACTAGCAAAGGGCACCTCAGTGTCATGTTTTATATCACCGCTATCTTGACGGAAACGTAATCGCGGCCACCCAAATGTTAAAACCTAAAATGTAATTACGACCAACCTAATAATCTAGTCTCTACCAAATTTTGCAACACCATATCTTTATGTGGGAAACATATTCTGATCAAACTGCAAGAACATCAGCTCAATAGTTTGCAGATGGTGGCCAAGTATGTGTGCAAATCGATTCCCCCTATCAATTCAAACACGGTGAAACCGAATTGAATGAAATTTGGTACAGAGGTAGCACTAGCAAAGGGCACCTCATATTCATGTTTAATATCCCTATAGCACGATGTATTTCAACAAGCTACTACAACCAACATTAAATCATACTCCTTGAAAAGGACAAAGAGTTATAACAATACCCATGCATTTAGGAGAACGTAGGCTATATGTTCTTTACTGAACATCTTGTTATCCTTTATTATAGAACTTTTCACTTTTGGTTTCTGGTTTAAGGCTCTGATGTGTCTGTAAGCCCTATCAGTTTTTCCCTCAGCAATAACATTTCCAATGTTCTTAGCTATCTCAGCCATCCATTCCTCTTTGGCTCTTCAACAAAGGGTTGTAATTTGATTTTTAACAAGTCTGTATTGTTCCTAACTTCTTATGGTATTTTCCCTCCTGTGCTGGTTTCCCTTTACTATCAGATCCAATAGTAAATATCTATTATTGCAACCAGCATTACTAAACAACGTTTTGACATCGTTACTGTATGACATAGTAGAATAAATGCTCGCACGTTTCGATGTATTGAAGAATTATATGAAGACTAGCGGACCCGTGCGAGAAATCTCGCATGCTCATAAACCACACTTTCCCCAATAGTTTTATAATGAGAGACATAAGGAGAAAGGTTGTTATGTTTTTATTTCAATCAAATGAAGGCAATTACTAGAAATTGGATCATCATAACACTCACTGGTTATTCGATATTTATGAAATTATACTATTTGAGTACTCATTCCTTTGATTTACTGTTTCTGAAATCCATGTAAAATGATAAAGGAAAGACCTCACAATGTTAAAGGAAGATGTTCAGTAGATAACATATAGCCTACTTTCTCCAAAATGCATTGGTATTGTTATAACTCTTTGTCCTTTTCAAAGAGTATAATTGAAGGTTGGTTGTAGTAGCTTGTTGAAATACAAGGTGTTATAAGGATATAAAACATGGATATAAGGTGCCCTTTGCTAGTGCTAATTCTGAACAAAATTTCATACAATTCGGTTTCACCGTGTTTGAATTGATATGGTGAATCGATTTGCACACATACATGGGCACTATCTGCAAACTATTGGGCATATGACCTTCTAGGTCAGTCAAAAGATGCTTCCCACAAAAGGGTATGTTGTTGCAAAATTTGGTAGAGATCAAATGATTAGGTTGGACGTAATTTGATTTAAGCATTTAACATTTGGGTGGCCGCCAATCCGTTTCCGGCAAGACGGCGGCAATATAAAACATGACACTGAGGTGCCCTTCGCTAGTGCTATATCTGTACCAAATTTCGTTCAATTCGGTTTTACCGTGTTTGAATTGATAGGGGGAATCGATTTCCACACAGGCATGAACAACATGCAAGCTATTTGACTGATGACCTTGTAGCTTGGTCAAAGAACGCATCTCACATAAAGGCATGATGTTGCAAAATTTAGTAGAGCTCAGATGATTAGGTTGGTCTGAATTTGATTCTAGCGTTTGACATTTGGGTGGCCGCCATTACGTTTCCGTCAAGATGCCGGTGATATAAAACAGGACACTGAGTTGCCTATTACGAGTGCTACCTCTGAACCAAATTTAGTTCAATTCGGTTTCACCGAGTTTGAATACATAAGGGGAATCGATTTTCACACATACTTGGCCGCCATCTGCAAATTATTGGGCCGATGACCTTGCAGTTCAGTCAAACGATTCTTCATACATAAAGGTATAATATTGCCAAATTTGGTTGAGATCACATGATTTGGTTGGTCGTAATATGATTTAAGCTTTTTATATTTGGGTGGCCGCCATTACGTTTTCGTCGATATGGCGACGATATAAAACACGACACCGAGGTGCCCTTTGCTAGTGCTACCTCTGTGCAAAATTTTGTTCGAGACTTCCAAGGAGTAGGTATGATTAGCGCTCATTTGATCTAAATGAGTTGCCGTGCCAGGGATGTAGCCTATATATTTTTGTGTATTTCATAAGACTGTATTTATTTGCCAATATTGTACATATTTTCGATGCACCGGAGAGAGATTTTATTTATTATGTAAAGGAAACATGAATGTTAAAACCCGCAGAGAATGCCATAAATATTTTATAGTCGCACATTTGACTGATGGCTAGATTGTGCATCCGGCTTCATGCTAACCGACTATTACCGCAAGCATGGCCTTGGCTTGACGTACGACTCTTACTGCAGGCATGGTCCTGTGACAACGTAGAAAATTGTTCTCGTCAAAATCGACAAATATCTGTCGAAGATAACTTAATCCGACGAACTGTGATACGCTTTTGCGTGCAGCAAAGCTGTTAAGTGGAATTGAAATAATTAGTGAAGGCAAATTTTGAATATTTGCGATATTTTGGTAAAATTTTCCACGCTGGCATGGAACACGCTGCCAACCACGTTTTTCTAAAGTGCTACGATATTACCAAGTACAGTGCAATACGGTAATGAACAAATCACGTGTGGTTTAATTCACCAAGTTTTTAGTGTGCACAGTAGCACAAGCTGCTGAGATTAAAATCTGTGAGTGGAGAAAATCTATTGCCATTATTATTGCTTACCCGCGAACACAAGTGTAACTTCAGTGTGAAATTGCTAATTATAACTTAACAATAGATTCAGTGCAAAACTACAACTACAACGTCATGGGTTCAGTGATAGCTGAATTACACTATAAAGGAAGGCTCGTGTATATAAGGCATCTTACCATCATGCCTTACTTGCTACCCAAACCAGGCAAGTCATTTCACCGAGGAAATGTGAAGCACGCACGTGAGTCTGGCTAAAAGCCCCTTTTATGTACGATCTCGTAATGGGGATTAATTTAGTAAGACCTTACGCCGCACATTCTTAGGTAGGATTATTTAATAACATATTTTCCTAGTGGTGAAGTAACCACCAGTTATATCGTATCATTTGCAATAGCTTGGAACAAACGCTTTTGCCAATATTTTTGTAAATAAACATTTTCTAGTTCGACAGTGCATCGAACCGACACTCATTAACGTGTACGACGTTTTGTTATATAATCATGTCTGAATAACTGTAACATTACTGGGACAGTAAACCCAGCGATCACATCTTGGCCGTGAAACAAGCCAATGTCACATTTTCCTTTATTATTAACCTTGTAAACGCGACTACAGCGCACTCTTTTCTTGATTAAATTATTTAGAAGGCTGTGAGTGGAGTGAACACTAGACATTACTGCGTAAAACCTGTTTACGATATGTGGAGAAGTGATAAAGTAACTTTATAAAATTCGACATTCAGACGACAGCCAAACAAGCTATGAACTGTATATTTTCGTAAGATGAGCTGAGCAGGCTATCTTGAGTTCGAAGTGAGGGGTCATTTTAGGACTGCAAACAAAAGACCCAGGTTTATTAATACAAGTTTTCCTAGACTTTAGATGTCTGATATATGAGCAAATGATGCATCTTTCTATAAGTTCAGAATGCACAGCTGTCATTACAGCAGAATTAAATCATGTCCACAAGCTTGGATTGTATACATTTAGTAAAACCATTGTTATGTTAAAACCCACTACAACGGTAGGATATGATTACCCTGATAACGTGAACGACATTTGTCTCGTTATTGCAGCATATGATCGATGGATCAGTGGTATTGATCAGCACACAGAGGTGCTATTTGATGTTTGGAATTGATTTTTCTTCCAATGATGAGTTTCATATTGGATGCTTTGTTACACCTATTTTTCACACTTTACGAAGTTAAAATGGTCACTTAACAATACAATGAAACTGATAGGACTGAACTAATCTGATAAATAAGAAAGTAATAATCAAATATCAGGATTTTCCATTTAAAAATGAACATAAACAAAGAACTAGGAAGTCTAATAAAATGTAAATAAACCTATAAACTTAAATGAACCTTGATGACCAGTACTTAGACTTGATTCTTCGACACACCTAAATACAAATATAGCAATTCCTATTGAGAGACGACAATCAGTTAGTTACGTGTTTGAACGCGGTAGCTAACCTGATAATGCGACGTTAGACATGTTTTACTCATGCAGTCGCCGACCTAATATTTTCTCTCACCACACGAATCATGACCCAATTTCACAAACAGTGAACTTGTGATGTAGGTAGGCAGGATCAGTGGCGCCCATTGCGCAGTGTTTAAAAGGGTTACATGTTACTCATTTGTGTTGTTAACTAGAATAGATTTTCATGCGTTCTGTTAGGTTCAGAATGTGCATAAATTTGCTTGGAAATACATTTAGGATGAAACGCTTTTCGTTTACATCATTGTTATTATTAAACACGATAGGTATTAGATTAAATGACTGTAACGTTCAATGTTGGAGATGACACCATCATAGCGTAGCTTTAAACGTATTATGCTGTAAATGTAACTGAAACCTTGCATTGTAAACAAGTAAATAAATTTCTTTGCTGTAGAGTCATGCTTGTACTATCAATATTATGGAATCTCCGAAGTTATTGTATAGGGAAGAGCTACGTGTCATTCTCTTAGATTGCATTCTTTGATTTTCCATTTTTGCGTAGGACTTCGAGAGGTGTAAGTTATTAGGATTTTCGCACGGAGACGAGTTATATTATTATCAACATTGTCTAGCACGGATTAGCCGTTTTCACCTCTCTGAAGTAGTTAGGGGTCTGCCACTTTTTTGAATAAACTGAGTGCGATATAAATGTAAGCCTTGCCTCTTTATTGTATTTGCTGAGTTTGTATTCCTCTGGACTGGTAGTTTCACCTCTTATTACACCCGACACCCCCGAGTACAGATTCATGATTGCTTTCCCAGTCCATGAATACATTCCTTCCATTCCTATATGTCTTCCTGGGAGAAGGGGGTTTCGGAAGGTTCATTTAAGATCTATGGCTGCCCGAAATTCTCGTCAAACAGGCACAATATATGTTGTTGCAAAATTTGGCAGAGATCGGATGATTAGGTTAGTCGTAATTTGATTCAAGCTTTGAATATTTGGGTGGCCGCCATTACATTTCCGTCAAGATGGTAGCGTTATAAAACATGATACTGAGGTGCCCTTTGCTAGTGAAACCTCTGTACCAAATTTCGTTCAAATCGGTTTCACCGTGTTCGAATTGATAGGGGGACAGGCATTCAGAGTACACACACTCACAGACACACAGACTCACAGACAGACACACAATATTTCGCCCTGTGTTGATCTCATAAGTCTACTTTAATTTTTTGCAAAAATCGAAAGTAGGTTAATGACATGAAACAGGCGTCACAGCGGCCATAATGTGAGGTGGACAGTAATTATGGAACGTATTTTCCTACAGCAACAGTATCTGCAAAACGCACACCTCATACATTTTTTTAAGTATTAATTTAAATCAATTATAAATATTTATGAAATCAGAGTGTAATTCGTCACTGCTAATGTCTATTCTTGTTCATTTGAATGCTGATTTGTCGCGATCGGTCGCTTGTGAGTGCCACAGGAGGGCTGCTGTATACTACTGGAATCAAATATATGATTATATAGGCAAGAATGATGATACTCAACGGTAAGTGTTAACAATATTTGGAGGAAAATCAGTTAGCAGTGTGACATTTAAACGTAATGCAATATAAGATGAGAAGTGAAAGCATAAGCGAGCGATGAATTTATTATCGCTGTAACAACGTTATGGGTGGACGTGTATTTGTCCACAGAACATAGGCAATTATATTATGAAGGGAATATAAAGTCAGACAGAAGGACAGTAGATTGTCGATCTATCCATTATTATTTGTGTGGCAGTCAAGTATTTATCTGCGTTGTTGTTGAGTAGAGCCAATAAGTGACGAGAGTGAGTGTGCCTCAGTCATGTACTCGTATGTGCAGAGAAGCAACCAAGTAGGGACAGCCATAGTTAGGAAGCAACAGTGTAGTGATGTCTATGCTACTGAAATTTGGCGAGGTGAAGTTAATACAACTAAGAAAGCAGTGTACGGGAGGATATATTTATTAATAAAACTGAGTCAAGTATGTTCCAAATGTGGATTTGAAGTGTTGTGGATGCTCCAATATTGATGACAATAATAATAATAATAATAATGTTATTGATTTTACGTCCCTTTTAACTACCGTGGTTTTAGAGACGCTGAGGTGCCGTCATTTTGCCCTGATGGGGATCTTAATTGTGTCAGTAAATCTACTTACTCGGCGCACTCTCAGAAATCAACTGGCTGCGCTAGGATTCGATCCTGCAACCTTAGGAAAAGCTGGCGAGATCTTTACCTTTGAGCCAGGCAGCCAACCCCGAATATTGACAAATATTTACCGAATGTGACAACAGGGTCTGATGTTCTAGGAACAGGGGATATTACGGAAGGAGGTGATTTGTGTAAATATTTTAAAGGTTTGTTTAAGGATGTAAAGAGGCTCATAAACCGATTTAACACACAGGTGGTGCGATTTCGGGTAAACATGTGTGAGGATAATGTGCTTCATAAGCATCTGAACGGAGATAGCGCAACCTAGTTAGAAGATTAATTGCTATCGAAAGATAGGAAAGCCAAGAGAATTGACTGTATACATTTAAATATTGTAAAATATCAGGAAGTGTTCAGTGAAAGAAGGTTTGCCGTGACAGCGCAGTGTTCGTGTTTACTTATGGTGAAGTCGATAATAAGAAAGACGTAAAGATGGTTTTGTTAGATTCTGTGTGGTTGATATAGCTTTATGTTTATGTACGCCTATAATTCACCGTACTTCTCATAGAAGGGTGGGTATAAGGAACAATTTTCAAAATACATGCTAAAATAGGCCAAAAATAAAAATTATCCTAGAAGGACGACCAAAGCATATGTTGCGCTTCTCATTGTGAGACACAAAACTAGGGAGTCTATAAAGGGTCTCCGAAAACCTCATTTTACGGCCCTTAAATTAACAGTGTCTGCGATATACACAGAAAACTAACTTCGTTCTGATAAACGTATGAAGGAATGACAAGCCCCTAACCATTGGAACAGTATCTCAATTGATAACGTCTGGTTATTAATACCGAAGACCGTTCGAAGAGCGGGTACTTCTGCTAGTTTTCTTATAAATCCAGAATCATTTTCCTCATCACATGGCGTAATGGTGGGTAAAATAAACAAATCTTCCTGACTAAAGTTTTAGGTAATTATTAGGGGAATATTGTCCACTTTGTTCGGGTTTGATATTAAGTCTATTTAAGAGAGATATGATTAATGTTCCCCGAAATCCCCACTTTTTCCCACCCCTTTGGTCAATGGTTGGTGCTATCAAAAACTTTTCAAGTATAATTTTGTGGCCCTTATCGGACACATACTATGAACTTTGAATGGATTCAATATTTCACATATTAAGAGAGTTATTGCGATATATCACTTTTTCGAAGAAAAAAAGTCCCCCATTTTCACCCCCCTCGACTGATTTTGCCCTTTAATGAACTCAACCGAGAATTTATAGGGATACATATTATGTTAACAATTCAAAGTGATTGAAGTGATTGGTGAAAAATTGCGGTAGTTATCGTGTCCACATGAAAGTGAATTATATACATAAATTATATATATATCTCGGGGGAACGTTTAACCTCTAAATAGCGCGTCCTCAGGTGACGGATAGGGGGGCCCTACAGTCAGTAGGGTAGGTTCAAATACCCACCAATAGAACCCGTGGACCAGCAGGTAGCCCAACACCTGAGGGCATTATAATGCTGGGAAAACCAATCTCCAAGGTTTATAAATATGGAGAGCCCAAGCTCAGGGATAATAGTGAAGACCTCAACGGCGAATACGGTGGAGAAGCTGGACTTCAGTACAGCGTATGAGGCGGAGGAGGCACCCCAATGCTCGGGTTTGAATGAGTAAAAGGTATATGGACGTTTCAACTCACTAGTGTCTGTTCTGCCATCCAGCGGCTAGTGGGCGGCGTCTGTTCGCCCCATGATGCGGCTGTTCGAAGTACGGCTTAATCTCAACAATTAAGTCTTAAAATCTTGTGATCACCATCGAAGGTCATCACAAACAATATTTAACTTGAAACAATTATGGCAGAACGATAGGGAAAGTTCCACTACCCCAGCCCCAGTCAATAGACTAGATCCTGTTCTGGTCATAGGATTCTGGGGGACTAGACATGTCATGTAGAGAAGGATCGGAGTTTTTCAAAACCTCTTCGACCTAAACGAACGTGTTTCATAGGTATACTTAAGGTGAACACTTTGTTGAAACCTGGAAAACTCAAACATCTAACAAGTGCGCTTGATAAATTCAGCATCAAATTTTGGCAGTGCAGAACACGATTTACAGATGATAATCACTTTGATTCTGAGAATTACTGGCTCTATAAAGGGAAACCTGCAGTGCAGATCAACACAGGACCAAGACAATTTGGCACAGGTTTTGCGGTTAGCAAGTCCGTCACAGATTCAGTGATTGATTTTACTTCACCATCAGAAAGAATCTCAACACTCTCAATAAAATCGGGAAACAAGGTATACACACTGATTAACGTGCATGCACTAACAAATGACTACAAGAGTAATGACCCTCAGGTAATAGAAGACGTCTGGGAACTTCTGGAGGAAATCACGAACAAAATTCCCAAACATCATGTCAAGATTCTACTGGGGGATTTTAATGGGCAGTAAGGAAAAGAAAAGAAATATAGGAGAATTACAGGACGATACACTGCTCATAGCAGAACCATTAAAAATGGTGAACACCTTATAAGCTTCTGTCAAAATTTCAATCTTCAAATTATGTCAACAGAATTCCAGAAGCCCACGCGTAAATTAACAACATGGACCCCTCCCCCAATGAAACACTTGGAGAATTCCAGATTGACCACGTTTCTATCTCTAAAAGGAATGCTAAAGAAGGCCTTAATGTGAAAACCAGGAGAGGATTCTTTGTGTCAGTTCATCATCTACTACAAATCAAGGTAAAATTTCAACCCAACAGTCAAAGGACAAGGGGTACCCAGCTTTTCCGAACTGATCCAGAATACCTTGAATTCACAAGATGATCATCATTGAAGAAATCCGTCAGGTGGATACCACGAGCTGGTGTGAACTTGCAGAGAATACGAAACAACAATAACATTCGATCAACCTCCGAGAAGGAGAAAACATAGGTGGTGGAATATCACATGCGATCATGCTATTGAATGGTAGGTTTTAAGCATGGAATAATTTCGATAGTCATAAAACAGTGTAAACATGGCAAGAATTTGTGCAGGTTCGGAAAAACACTTCTAAAATTATTCGCCGAAAAAAGTGCAATTATTATAATAATAGGCTAAATAAAATAGAACAGGCCTTCAATAAGAACAACACCAGAAATTTTACAAGACCTTTAGAGAAAATATAGCTGGCTATCAACCCCTAGATTATGCTTCCAACGGCCTGATGGATCTCTGGAAACTAATACGAACAATAATTGTGAAATTCTAGCTAAATACTTCAGTACACTCCTTAATTGCGAAGCACCTTCTGAACAACTTCAATTTGCAAAACCAGTGACCAACCTTGATTCGCTTCCACCATCACATGAAGAAATAGTGGACATAATCAAGTCATTAAAAGCAATAGAGCCCCTGGAGAAGACGGACTTATTGCTGAAGTTTGGAAATTGGATCATGAACACATAACACCAAATATTCACAGAATAATAACAGATGTCTGGAAAACAGAGAAAACCCCAAAAGAATGGATGAGTGCTTTGATACAGCCACTCCATAAGAAGGGAAGCAAAACTGATCCGAATAGTTATAGAGGAATTCGCTTCTTCCAGTAGCTGATAAAATTCTCTCTATAACTTTGCTGAATCGACTTGAGCCACAGTGGACCACCTTATTGGAGAATATCAGGCGGGTTTCAGGAAGGAAAGTTCCTGCATTGAGCAGATATGGAACCTCAAGGCCATACTACACATCCGATGATGCTGGATTACTACGGTCACATTTGTGGATTTCTAAAAGGCTTACGAGTTGGTTGACAGACAAACCTTGTTTAAAAGACTAGAAGAATTAGGAGTTGACAGGAAGACCTGGGCCATCATCCAGGAAACAATATTTGGAACTACCTCAAAAGTGAAATTCATGGGAGAAATCTCAAACTATTTTGCAATTCATACCGGAGTCCGACAAGGGGATGGTTTATCACCACTCTTGTTCATCTTCTTACTGGACAAAATCATCAGAGAATGGGAAAAGCATGTGAAAGGTATCCAAATTGGAAAGGAGAAAGGGAAAAGAGTCTCTGTGAAATGCTTGGCCTTAGCTGTCTATCTGGTCATCTTAACAAACAACAAGGATGAAGCCATATTAGCGCTAGGTTACATGAAATCCCCAGTAAAACGGGACTTGATATTTCGTATGAAAAAACACAGTATATGGATACCGAATCAAGAGGAAACATCACCTTGCGAACGCAATATGGAAAAATATCGCAGGATATTTAGGAGAAGTAATCCAACCTACAGGATTGAACACAATTTCTAATGCAGATAGAATAGTAAAATTGCAGAAGGCGTACAAGCTGACATGGAATCATTACAACAAAAGAGCAGTTAGTATCTCTTAATGAAAAACTGCGCCATTACAACACAGTTGTTTGCCTGAAGCCTTGTACGTGGCAGAAACCACTGTCATTAGAGGAATGACGAGAATTCATGATATTGAGAAACAGGAACGGAACATTCCTAGTAAAACCCATGGCGATGTTTTCCGTGATGGAATTTGGTTCATGAGACCAACAAATGAACTTTATGAAAATACAGACACCATTATAGATAAATTTAGGAAGAGACGTCTGCATTTTTATGGACACATATATAGGAAGGATAAGAACAGACTCACTAAGAAGATTTTCAATATATTTAATGCAAGTAAATTAATGACTAGTTGGATAAAAGAAGTACATAAAGGCAGGGAATTACTTAAAATCTCTGAAGACGACATTGATAGTGAAAAATTTAAAAATAAATCAGAAAAACGAAAATTGTACAAGTCTCAAGGAAGGACACATCAGGAAAACAAGTAGTTCCGTGACGAACTAAAGAGCCTACTTTCCTTAAAATTATAGTGACCATATTTCAACAGTTGGCAGACCTGGCGATTCTAAATATATTCTTAGTTCCATCTCGTAAGGTACACATCGCACATGTAAAATTTGGCTGACGACCAATAGATAGTATGCATGACATGTATTTAATTATTGAATTTATCATCATGCGTAAAATCAGGTTGGCGACACTGCCATAAATGGGATACTCAAAGTTAAATTGAAATATCATGATCTATATATGTCCCAATCATTTAAGATCTTCATTTATTTGTATGGAAGTTGCATGTGATTCAACATTAATCATATTAGTATGCGACATTTGCAGGTACTATATGCATGCAAAGTTTAGAACTGTTGGCCTGCATACTTTCTGATATATTGAGATTAGGATAAAAGTGTATAGAGTTCATTTTCCAATATTTGGCAGCCTTGTGGACACTAAAACAATGCATATTCATATCCGCTCTGGTGCGCAAATACCATACCAAATTTGGTTGAAATCCAATAGATAGTATGGAAGTTACATGTATTTAAAGATTGAACTTATCAGCAGGCATAGAATCACGTTGGCAACACTGTCATATATGGGCTCCTGCAAATTCATCTGATGTAATTTTATCTATATGGATGTCATTTCTTAACAATTCCCGTACATATCTTCCGAGATATCCAACATAGACCACAATTTTGAATTGTGAATTTTCAGCAGTTGGTAGCACTGATGTCATTTTCAAATATGGCAATGAGATATTCAGGCATAGGTCTTTACTCATACTAAATTTGGTTTTGATAGCAGCAACTGTTTAGGAGTTAATAGGGGGGGGGGGGCACAGAGACAGAAGGACAGACGGACAGACAGACACACATTTGCCTGGATCGATCTCATGAGTCTACTCTTTCATCATTGTTACAAAATGTGGAAAGTAGGCTAAAATGGATAGAGGAAAGGAAGAAAAAGAACAGTGAACTAATGAAGAGGTTTTGGGAAGGAAACAAGAGAAGAAAAGGAAGTGAAGCTGTGATTGGCTCAAGTTCACACGATTTCTTGAAGGGGAATAATCGGAAATAAGTAATAATAAATCTTATTTATAAACTTTTGAACTGGCGGTGGTTTTGGGGCCTGGGGGATGTGAAACGCGAAGATATGTCGGAACATGGTACTTTACCCGATTTCAGCAGTGTCGTGGATGCCAAAATCCAAGATGACAGCGGATCGATACCAACTTCAGTACCCCGGCTAATCATACTTACCGAAATATCAGGCATCACACACTCTGCAAATCGTGGACACATATCAGGCGATATCATCAAAACGCAATGGTAAATCCTCCACAGGATCAGCGACAACATACACCAGAGCGCGAGACTCTCATTCACACGGGCGTAACAGGGACAGGGAAATGGATAAAATGGTTCAAGCCGCTATAATTACCATATCATTTTCCTAACCTCCCACTATCTATAAATCACAACGCAAGAATGTTGTGAAAATGGTATAAGCAGACGCAAATGCGTGCCCAAATTTATTCCATAAGTAAACAACGCAAAGATGGTTAGAAACAAACCGAAAATCCAGAACTAAATATCATTATCGTTAATGTCTTATGATAACTTCTCTGACATAATGTCAGCTAAAACACAAAATAACGACTTAAAATCAACAACTGATAAATTGGCAACATACCGCTGTGCCTTCGCTATCAGGATCAACAAAAAAAATATTTCTAAAGAAAAAGAAACAACCCCCTTAATAAAAATAATTAGTGACGGCCTCTCACTACTTACAATATCAATATTTTTACTCTATACACAGATCCTGAATTTTATTCTCTACTTAATTACCGAAATACCTTTTAATTCAAATACTAAATTTAAGAAATACTGAATACTATCTATATACATGTCATCTTAGAACATTATCTACCCCAATGTTCCTCCACTAATTTTTATAGACATAGGATTTATCAACACTAACTGACTGTGATCAAAATCGAGGTTATCGGTCAAAAATATGGCTTAGCATTCCGATCAATAAAGATGAGAGTGCTATCCACTAAACCCCTGTTCTGATCAAATATTCGAAAACAATAACAATAATACTAAACTGAGTTAATATCAACGTCCTAAATACTAAACTTTTGGCGCACCTGGTATCGACAACCCACCTGATCTGCACGAACACGCCAGCCTATCAGATCAACATCAAACACCACCAAGGTGATCCTACAATACGAATGAAAATACTGTCATCAAACACAGTAAAATAATCTATCAGCAGTCAAAATAAACTCCACGACCCAATAACTCAACGTTCCAACGAACGGCAACAACAGTTCAAAGCTGACTAACTAAACTGCAATCCTAATCACACACTAAACGCAGCAAACTAATAACAACAACAACCATTGACAGAGGAAAGGTTCCCAGGACATAACATCCCTTACAGGAGTCGACCTTCGAAATACCAAATAAATAATTTGTATTATCGCACACCTCTTCAATGTAAACACAACAATCTAACAATACCAAAAAGGAACATCTCTCCCTCAAGTTATAAGTACTTCAATGACGTTGATACTAATTTTAAATACGCTTTAAAAGCAATAGCAGTTACAAATCGTATGACTCTTTCCTAGTGCGTGTTAACTAAGCACGAAACATTTCTAACTATATCCGTTCAAAGTACATTGATTGAGAGTGTCAACTCAAAGACATTGGTCACTTAGGCGTGAACTATATTCATTAAACATTGAAGTATTTGATTATGTATATACATTGTGTCACTCTATAATGATAGTCGTGTCCACCTCTCGAATTATCGTTTCATATTATAATTCAAAATTGTGTTTCGAACGAATTCTTCGTCCGAACGATCAGTGTAGCAACCAACTTCCACCTAACGAGAAATTTACCAAAGTCAAAACTGAAAATCAATTTACACTTCCAAAGGAAGAATAAAATATAAATTTGGAAAATATCAAGTCAGGATTGAAGTCCCAAATTAATCAAAATAAAAAAAAAACAATTAGGATTTTCTGAACATCCGAAAAAAATAATTAAATTAAATTCCAATATCAACAAGATGTTCAGCAAAGAACATATAGCCTACTTTCTCCTAAATGTATGGGTATATTTATGACTCTTTGTCCTCATCCCTAACACAATCACCTCTACCACCATGTATTGTTTGTTTTCTTTTATATTGATAATTAGCCAGTAAGTGTCAAAATCAATATTATATACTTTATGATGATTGAATAACAAAACTACTAACTTATTGTAATGCATTCACGTCCGTTAATCTCTTTATTAAGCCAGCCTGCAAAGTTAAGAATCTTTCGTTTTGGGTATCTTCCCCTTTAAAAATCCGCGCCGATGACAGTAGGTTGGTGCTGCGACCTATCAGTGAATTAACCTTTATCTTATACGCCTATGCACTGCCATCGTAATGTACTACGATGGCAGTGGCCTATGGATGTTGAATGAGTAGGCAGTTTAAAGTAGCCAAGAGGGAGGCGATCCAGCTGGCAGTGTTTAAAGGTAATCGGAGCGCGATCGTGGTTAATAGTTGAACTACCAGTATTACAAAATTGCCATACTTCAGGAGGCCAGGTATTTACACAGCGGTATGTTTGGAACAATTTTACCCACATAACCCACAAGAGGACAGCACCGTTCAGAGGCATTAAGAAGGCTGTGGTTAATGACAACGTGTATCTAGTTCTTCTATTCTCCTTTTCCTAATTTATTCTGTTTATGTGCGATGCTGGGGCTGTGATTTGATTAATAAACGAGTGTATACATTAGCCTCTCCTTTGAGCTAAATGATATCGTATTCAGTATCTGTGGAAAGAGCTCGTGCACATCATTTGTAAAAGAATTCTAGAAAAAAAAGTTAACTGTAGCAGTATTCGATCCCCAGTCAACTGCGTGACAGACTAACACGCTAGCCCAGAGCTAACCCTATCCTTAACATCATGGTGTTCTTAACTGACATATTAGATACAACCTGTTGACAAATAATGACTTTAAATAAACGATGTCTTCACTGCAGTACATCTTCATTAAAGATCATTTCATACAAAGTTTATATTATTGTATCAGTAGGGTATATCACATACAACATACTAAAACTACTGAAATATAAGACAGGCACATGAGGACAGCTGCCATCTTGTCGTGTGACACAGACGGCTCAGCTCTTTTGAGCCACTCATACAGTATAATATTATAATATTAAAATATAATAAATAACGGATCACCTTCAGGATAGCTTAAACCACCCTAGGCTCGATAATCGGAATCGGTGGGTCTTAAGCTATTGATTAAAATGGTTGCATAATTCACATGGCCGCCATCATGAAATGGCATGGCCGATGACCTCAAAGTTTGGGTGAAAGACGCGTCCTATATAAAGGTATGCTGTCAGCAAATTTGGTAGAGATCGGATGATTAGTTTAGACTTAATTTGATTTTACGTGTTGAACGTTTGTGTGGCCGCCATTCTGTTTTGGTAAAGATGGCGGCGATATAAAGTATGACACTGAGGTGCCCTTTGCTAGTGCTACCTCTGTACCAAATTTCGTTCAATTCGGTTTCACCGTGTTCGAATTGATAGGGGGGGGACAGACATTCAGAGTACACACACTCACACACACACACATACACACACACAGACAGTCACACAATTTTTCGTCCTGTGTTGATCTCATAAGTCTACTTTCATTTTTTGCAAAAATTGAAAGTAGGCTAAAAATGGATTAAATTTTCAAAGTGAAAATTTCAAAATTCACCGAAATGTGAAAATCCCAAAAATCGAAAAAATAATTTAAATGGTAAAGCCGGATAATTGTGAAAAATCACAATATGAAAAGAATCATCGAAGATCAAAATAGCTAAATCCAAAAATAAGAATATCTAAGAAATTTTAATTTGCGAAAGCAAATTTTCAAAAACCGAAAATTCTCTAAACTGCGAAGTGGCAACTGCGCAAAAATAAGGAATGCGATGAATTGAAAGCGCGTAGGAAACTATTCATCTGGAAACACACTCGAATCCAAAATAATTAATTTCAAAAACCCATAAGGTCGAAATCCAAATTTGTATCAACATTAAAATGCTTAAATGCCACCGGTAATCATCGAAGCTGGGACTCCACTAAACCAAACGCGGTCAACACGAAGTTAACTCGCCTGCAATGTTCCCAAACATAGCTGGAACTGAAGCTAACCCGCATACTAAATGCGGAAAGACCTTGCTTCGAAGAAGTAAATCACAGATACCAGAGCTATAACTTTATACAGAACAAACTACTACTGAAATAAATGATCACACCAGGCATGCTTCAAGATATACCAATCTAAATACAGGGGCTATGTGAAATGAAGATCTTGTCTTACTTTAAGCAGAGCAGGCGATGAAAAACGTGTAGTCCCAAATACAAACAGGTCCGGGAATCTGCATCCAACGTCAAGCAGCTGGCGGGTTCATAGCCTCACTCCAAGCGTCATTTCACATTTTCTTGATCGTTGCCAGATTGCAAGAAGCCGCCAACGGCTCCATGGTTCGTGATGGGGCCCGGATAGCCTTGGAGTTCAGCCCGTCCCCTGACAATCCACTGGTTCTTTTCTCGGCCTTCCTTCCGACCTTGCTCTTCTTCTCGTTCCTCCGGACAATTTTGTAGCCTCTCTCCATCCTGAGACTGGTTAAAGTCCATGATGATCCCCTTTAGATTGTGCATTCTATGAAGTATTTGTGTGAACATTGCTTTCCTGCGTTTCATTTTAAGTGACTCCACTAGAAGGAATTCCTACACCCATCATGTAGACCACATTTCTCACAGCATAATTTACTAATTTAACATGGCTCCCTCTGACAATTCTAATGTTCCTTCCAACCACGTGTCCGTGATGTTCATCACCATTTTATTTTGCACCATTTCAGAGTCGAACATATCGTTCCAAAATAACGTGTCCCTTTCAAAATATTTCCTTCCAAATATGTACTTACAGTGTCCTTCACGACGTATATTCATAATGCCACATTCTCTACGAACACGCCACATAATGCAGACTGATAATTTATTGTCAGACCCCGACACCGGCCTCCACCGTAAATATTCCATTGCACACTCAAATTCATATACGGACTTACGTGCTTCGCACAATATTACCACCGTTATACAACAAGGTTACACATATTCGTAGTATTCTTTCTTTCACTGAAACACTTGTACACATTCCCGTATCACGTTTTCGGAACTCACGGCTGACATCCGTCCGGTTCAACAACCCGTGTTGCACTCTCTCACACAATGGCCGTCTCTTCCTTCCGCATGCTTCCATAACCACCGCGCCCTCTTTCTCAAGGTACCATAATGCAAGGCTCGGGCATGAATATCATTATACAGACTTCGGGCGTTAATTATCCAAGGAAAACATTTCCTGATAATATCTTAAATAATTTTTTCGATTTATTTCCAATCTTAAATACTTCCAAGTGCATTAAATAGTATACTTGCCAAAATAAAATATTCCATTTCTAAGGTCGCCTAATGGATCCTCCAATCGCGTTCTCTTTCCTCGAGTACTGCCTGTGGTCTATCTCGTCGGATGATTCAATCAGATCCACCATTACTAGGAGATGATTACATACAGCTGACAAGCTTCTTGTTAGACAATACTTCATGACTCTAAATTTTGTGTAACGGGCCTGTTCCGAAATTCTTTTTCCAATTTTAATTAAATGATCACTTGTCTATGGTTGCCTTTCATAACTGTTCCTGGCATCTCTTAATACGAATTCGGGGACAGTACCCATTGCAATAGTTAGCTTTCTAATGAAATCTACTTAATACAGGCGCGAAGGTTAGCACCAAGTTACTGTTGCAGACATCAGTTTCATATTGATCTTAATGGTGAAGTTGTGTTTTGGAATTTATTCTGAAATATATTATAGGGTTGTGCTAGCGCTTGCCATTTTTAAGTCAATTAAGGACAGTTAGAATTCCACGGAGTTTCATTTCATGAGAATCCGTCAGACACACTGCGAGAGAGAAGGTTAAGTGCAATTTCCAGAGGTGACAAGAGGAAGGAAATGGGTAACTTCTGATCGCTCTGTTGCTTGTTGTCTTCATTTTCTACCTGAGAGCTTTAGGGGAACTGTATATTTAGAAAACTAAAGATAGGATACGTGCCAAGTGTTTACCCAGAATCCCCGTCATATAAACAACTCACCAAACAGCCTGCAAGGAAGAGACGGAGAACGAGCTCGAAAAGCAGATGAGGTTATTAGGAAATATGAGATAAAGTCCAGTTAAGGCAGGGAAATGAAAGACCGTCGGGGTTGGAAATCAACAAGAGTTCACCAACTGAGGTCGAGAGGTAGATAACGGAGAGAATTCCGGCACATGTAAGTGGAAATAACAGTTTTGATGCGTGAGGAGGATAAACCTTCACGGGCTTATGGCCAATGAGTTTGGGAATTGGTGCCTCAAAATAGAATCCTGAGCTGGGTCCGGTGACTGGGGCAAATCACTCTCCAATAACATAATCACACAAAGCAAGCAAAATTACTTACAATTTGGAGAAACACACAGCACTTCTGAACGCCTCTCTCTCACTGATATTTTATCCGATTCTGGTTGTGATTTTCATCCAGCCACATCGATCGACCTTAAATGAAGTGATCTATCATGCATGACTAGCGTCCCCTCGGCAATATTTAAAAAGTGACACGTACAGCTCATTTTTTCATTTGTATATATTCGAGTCTAAAGCAAACAATTTATATGGTTATAAATATTGATTGTCTCGCATGATTTAATGGGTTATTAGCGTTTATCAAGTCTCAGTTGGTGTCATCTGCTGAATTGGTCCTTAAATTATTCACCCAGTTATCACGTTGGGTTTGTGCTCAAGATTATCGACTTGTTGTGACATCGATTGAAGATCAGGTAGATAAATTCACAGTTAGGCCCAAAAACTCTTGGAGTGTCATGAATCATTTATCATCCCATCGAAAGTGCCATGAATTATATTTCATTCATCTTGCAAAGACATAATGAAACCAGGACCTTCTATACTACCGGACCTGACACTGGAATAAAAGATGGGCGCCATAACTGGTGGTTGGACATCAAACGCATGACGTGTGTCAGAATGCAACACCACAAAATAATATCATGACGTGATTTTGTCTGCTGTTAATTCATTTTATGGGCTTGGGACATCTTGGTCATCAGCCCCGTGAATATGGGTGTGGGTTGAATTCCTTCGATTATGTGATGACTGTAGTAGTGTGTGTAGCTGTATAAGGGATAGGCATGGGGAGGTGTCCCGGGAGTTGAAATAAAGTACTACCAGGCCTCCATCAGGGAAAGAATGAAAGAATGTTGAGGCCCACAGGAGAGTATCTGCAGATAATGTTGGCAGAGTGGACAGGGAAAGTTGTAACTGTTCCTGTGGAAATTTCATATTCTTTTTAGTACATATTATTCTTAAAAATAAATGTGACCAATCAGGTGTTGTAGTTCTTGGTTGTCACTTCTGGGGTCCGTGTTTGATTCCTAACTCTCAAGAAATCAAATTCTAGTGATGATGATGAAGATAATTGTTGTTTTAAGGGGCCTAACATCGAGGTTATCGGCCCTCAAATTCTAGTCTGAGGATAAGAGGGTAAGAACGGGGTACGCTCATCCTAGTGGGGTAAACCGGGAAATGCTGGGTTCGATTCTCCCCTTCGCCGCCCAGCAAGTGGTTTACCATGGTTTCCCAAACATACTGATGATAAATGCCTAGAAATAGGAATCTCTGTTTCGAGGGCTCATTGGCCGTGTTCTGAGGACATTTTGTCGTCCTGACGTTTCGCTGAAGACTGCGTTCAGCATGTTCACAGGTTACATTAAGCGAAGTAAAGCAAATAAACAGAAGATATATATAAACAGTCAACAACCCACGCATAGAGGCTACCATAGCAACGGCGTATCGCATAAAAGTTATACATCAAGGACAGGGCTGCTCTTCTGTGGCATCTTCTCGTCTACGACGGTCAATGAGGGCAGACTTGAGGGGATTAAGGACTGGAAGCCAAGCTCTGTTCACACGTTCTGCTTCCTCCTTAAGATTGAAGCCGTTAGTATGCTTCAGGATTTCAATGGCCTCCCGTTGTAGCCTGGCATGATAAGACACCGTGGTGGACAGAACTGCAGTGTCTCCATATCTTATGTCGTGACCTGCGAGTAGCGAGTGTGCTGCGACAGTGGATTTATCTGTTTGTCCCAGCCGGCTGTGTCGTTCTTGCTCCTTGAGGAGAGTGGCAATACTTCTTTCCGTTGTTCCAATGCATACTTGGCCACAATCACACGGGATTTTATATACCCCTGCCAAGGTATAAGGATGTCGTTTACCTTTAGCGGACCTAAATATTTCCTTAATTTTTCGCGTAGGCCTGTATGTGGTTTTTATATCATGGGACTCGAGTAGCCTCCCTATTCTGTCCGTGACCTTTCTTATATATGGAAGGAAAGCTCTATCCAGGGGCTGCTTGTCTCCAATTACCTTAGTAGTTGGACGTCTGGGATGGAGTGCTCGCTGGATATCTTTCTGGCTGTACCCATTGGCCCGTAGGGCCTCGTTGAGGTGTTTAATTTCTTGTTTTAGGCACTGCTTTTCACAAATTCTTTTCGCGCGGTCAGCCAGGGTTTTTATCACTCCGTTTTTCTGTTGTGGGTGGTGTTTGGACGTCTTATGTAAATATGGGTCAGTATGGATCGGGTTACGGTAAACTGTATGTCCCAAGGTTAGATCATCGGTCTTTCGTTACCACAACGTCGAGAAAAGCGATTTTCTGTTCATTTGCTAACTCCATGGTAAACTGAATGTTAGAGTTCAGGCTGTTAAGATGTTGTAACAACAGATTTAATTGATCTTTACCATGGCTCCATATTACAAAAGTATCGTCCACGTATCGTAGCCACACCTTATGCTTCAAAGGTGCGGTCGCGAGTGCTATTTGTTAAATTATTTTTCATGAAGAAATTCGCGATCACTGGACTCAGGGGACTGCCCATGGCGACCCCATCAATTTGTTCATAGAAATCACCCTTTCGCACGATGTAGCTAGCGGTGAGTCAGTGGCGGAATAAGGCGGTGATATCATCAGGAAAAATCCGTGCGATGTTCTCCAAGGCTGCCTTGATAGGTACTTTCGTGAAAAGAGAGACCACGTCAAAACTGACTAGCAAGTCACCAGCTTCTAGTTGAATAGTTTTCAATTTTTCAATGAAATGGCCGGAATGTTTGACGTACGACTGTGTACCGCCGATATGTGGTTGAAGTAAGGGTGCTAGATGTTTGGCAATGCTGTAAGATATGGAGACACCGAAGTTCTGTCCAGCATAGTGTCTTATCATGCCAGGCTACAATTGAAATCCTGAAGCATACTAACCGCTTCAATCTTAAGGAGGAAGCAGAACGTGTGAACAGAGCTTGGCTTCCAGGCCTTAATCCCCTCAAGCCTGCCCTCATTGACCGTCGTAGACGAGAAGATGCAACAAAAGAGCAGCTATGTCCTTGATGCATTACTTGTATGTGGTACGCCGTAGCAATGGTAACCTCTATGCTTGGGTTGTTGACTGTTTATTCGTTTTACCTCGCTTAATGTAACCTGTGAACATGCTGAACGCAGTCTTCAGCGAAACGCCAGGACGACAAAATGCCCTTAGAACACGGCCCACAAGCCCGCGAAACAGAGATGCCTATTTCAATGTCTGTCGTGAATGTCCGAAATTTTACATAATTTTTCATGCTTGTATGGTTACTTTTATAATTATTATTTAATTTTGCGTCAGCGAACCAGGTGTGATTTTGAGTCAATGTTTATACTGTTTTTATACGGGGTCTTCATACAGTATTTGCCAGGCAAGGACATTCACGCTCACGCGCTCCGGCAGTGACGGGTCATTTGCCGGCTGCAGTGCGCGCATATGTACGGCACAGTACGGTGCTTAAACTCAGTATCTTGCAGTTTTACTCACCAAGTTTACAGTAGATGCTGAAAATGTATCTCATCTGCTGCCAAACGTAATCGGTATCTCCCTATGAAGTTTCCAGTTACTCCGGTTAATTTAGCTTCTGTAAGAAATAACGACAATTACGTCTATTTTTATTGTTTACTGAACCAATACGTTTGAATCTCTTAGCCAGTTGATTTATTGTGGCTGTGTATATAGTGCTGTAATGCCTTATAGGAAATATTCGTTACGTGAACGTGTATATCTGCACTATACGTACATAAAGTGCAAGAAATCGTGCACTAGAACTAGACAATAGTTTCGAGTGAAATTTCCAGGGAGACCCATTCCTATAAATCGGATAATAAAACAACTAACAAACTCAATCTGGTTTACCTTTAGTATTCTCAAAGAAACTTTTGAGTTGAATGATGTTAAGAATAAAGATTGAGGTATTAGCTTCTATGACTTTCTTGACAGGAAGAAGTTGTTCTTCAAGGTTGAGGGGATTCGATATCATTAATTTCTTCTTAGGCTGTTTATTGTCTTTTTTCTTGTGTGTGTGTGTTCCCAGAGAGCAGGAAATTCATCATCCGTTTTACCATCTCCCGAGATAGAAGAACTGTCTAAGAAGAAATTATCAGCCTTGTAAGTGTAATTTGAGGAGTCACTTGAAGGCATGGGTCGTTTTATCCCGTGAGGTTTAATTAGGAGTTATTCTTTATTTGCTTCATAGCTTGGGATTCAATCGTTAGAGTTCCAGGACGCATTCTATTGATGAGGATTTTTAAAGTGAGAAGGTGCGTCATTAGAAAGTTCAATAAGTTGTTGTGGGTCAGTAGTTTGCTGAGGGTCCATAGTTTGCTGAGAACCCGTAGTTGCATTTAATGGGATGGAGATATCCTGCTTGGAGGAAATTAAATGATGATTAGGTGGCTGATTGTTTTCATCTATAGTTTTGGGTAGTAGTGAAACGTTAATTAGTTTGCTCCACGTTGAGCGTACAAATGAAACGGTAATTAGTGCCCCATGTTGGTAGCGAAATGAAACGTTTTTGCTAGCCCACACTGTTGGGTGAGAAATGTAACTGTTTACCTTTGCCTAAGCTATGTTGTTTTAATGGGCGCCAAGACCTCAATGCAATGTTGAAATCTAAATTTGTATTTAACAACGTCTAGCTCTGGCAGAACACATTCAAGACTCTATTCACTCAGATCGTGGTATGATTTGATCATTAACCCAACAAACAATTGTATCAGGAGAAGGAATTGGTCTATATCTAATGCTACCTACTGAAAGCAAAGATTGCATTGTAAAAGAAATGAATTTATTATATAAAACAAGTATAGCAAAATCAATAATAATAATAACTATAAAATTTAAATTGGAGCGTTGTGATTTTAATATTACCGATAGAAAATTACGTGAAAATGGAGTCTGATAAATTGATTTTACTCTTATTTCCAAGCTATGAAGTTACTGAATTATGAAATATAAAACAAAGAAAAATGAGAGATTGCGTATTTCTGCGTCATTAGCGCTTACCCCTGGAAATTGCCAAAGCATTTCCCTCGTTCTTGATGATGCTGTGTGCTTCCCACAGTCTCCTGGACGTCGTCATCTCCGTCGAAATTTGATGATATTCTGGTAGATTAGATAATTCTATGGTCCGTACATCGGACCCAAACTCTCGTAAAACCGCACTGGTTACGTTTTACAAAAGTTCGTCGCTAACTCCACTGAACATCGGAGCGACACGCACTTGCGACCGTACACTGCAAGTTCTACACAGATTGTCCGTTCCACGGAACATCGGAGCGTCCCCCGCGTATAACCATCCTCCGCAAGTATTTCACAGATTGTCCTCGTCTCACGGCGCGTCGAACGATATATTCACCTGTTGGCTCCCCCACTCTTCAGCCGGCTTCAGCTTGCGTGGTCCACACTGATTGGTTGAGCACGCCGCTAGTTCCCCTCCTCTGCCTCATTACACTCGGCGCGCGAGAGTTCCGTTTCGACAATTCGTCTTTTCTAGACCTTGCGACCCAAGATTGCGTCATGCTTCTCGACAGGAATCAGCTTGCATTTGAATTCCCTGTGAGTCATGTCTCTCAAATACCCTAACTGACAAAACTCCGTAAAATTCCGTAATCAGATAATTTTCTATATCGTCGTTCGTAATAATTTGCTTGATAGCGTTTTCTAAGACATAGAAAACCTATCTGTATGCTTATAATTTTTATAAAATGCTCCGAAAATATCTAAATAATAATTATAATAAATTAATAATAATAATAAATTAACATGAAAAATTATCTTGGCTGAACAATTTGCCGCGTAAATAAATATAGAATGGCTTCCTACTGACTTATGCCAGTTGCATAAAACCCCTCGAAAAACACGTTACATATTCGCCTCGGATCATCGGATGATTTACCGTGACGACGGTCCATTATCCGATTATCCCAGACACGTTAATAAACCCCATCCAAAAATACATATTACATAAATGAAATCACCCTAAATTACAGATATATACACTCATATTTTTTCTTCACGCACTTTGCGTCAAAGTTTGTTGTCACTATGGATTGCACTTTGCAACCAGTCCAATGTTTTACATATGGAATAGTGTTCCACGGATATTTCCGCCTCTCAAATTTCTCTATGTTGGAGAAATAGACATAATTAATGTGTGAGCACTATGTATTTATGATGTCATATCACACGCATTGAAGGTGTTCTGATATATTTATATCACCATAGAACTTCCTAATTTCACTGGAGGTCCCCTCCTTATGGTGACATTTAATTCCACTTATCACTGAGCACACGATCACACTATTGTGGCAGCGCCTCGTGACCATAATACTTAATCTCTCTTTAAAGTAGATTAAATTAATATTGACTTCTGAAAAAAAAATACAGTAAATGCGCATTACATATAACACCAAATATTTCTGTGCCGTAATCGCCCTGTCTTGTTAAGTTCCCGTAGACCATATTCTACTTCATACTAGTTCTCAACACAGACCATTTCTCCTCACACAAATAATACCATTATACAAATTATCTTAAATTACACACTTACAAATCTTACATGGCGAGGCCGTAAACAGAAATCACGTGTGCTGATATGTATGAGTTTCATGAAGGACTGTCTCGCATTCTGATGGCCCATCTTTTATCTCGTGGACGCCTTAAGCTAACAAGCCCTATACAAGCGCTCCCCCATCTCTTGGAGATAAATGGGAACCCATCAGCGCTGCCAAAATGGCCTTGGTGCATCGAGACAATTTAGTGCTCAACAGCATCCGACAATCCCGTCATATTTCCCTGTACCTTAAAAACTCTCATTTACTTACATACTACCCCCCTGTGTGACTTCTGATACGCCTGCCTGGAAGACCATCTCCTCCCACGCACCAAATACCACACTTACTCATTTGATAGGCTGGCTCGCCAGCTAAACATCCTTACTTTATGACGCATACTTTCGGAGACTATGTATATTATACGTCCCGTATAATCTGTTTCCCTCACTATTCTCCAGTACATATGCTGTTTTGCCAATACGTTTGGAAACTATAAATGTTTCTGCGTCACCTGCTTCCAACCTTGCAAGTGGCTCCCTTAAATGAACGTCATCACGTTGCTCTACCTAGCATATTTCTCAGTGTCTGTAACGATGCCCTGTTGCTACTGTCCACACATGCACATATTAAAATCCCGTCCTCTGCTTTAACCACAGGATAATCCCTACATAAATTAGTGTCCCTCGATAGCATGTCTGCTAGAATGTTATCTTTACCTTTAATATATTTTACTGTGAATTCGTATTCCTGCAGAGCAAGAATCCACCTACTAACTCTGTTAGAACTGAGTTTACAAGTCCTCATATACAGTAATGCATGGTGATCTGTGTGGATCTCAAATTTCCCCCCTACTAAATACATTCTAAATTTCCCTAAACTGAAAACAATACCTAAAAGCTCTAACTCAGTAATCGTGTATCTTTTCTCTGCTGCAGTCAGTCCTCGCGAGGCTAAAGATACAATGCACAGATTACCCTCATCATCTCTCTGACATAATACTCCAGCAATGCCTATATGTGAAGCATCTGTCATAACCACATATTCCTTATCTTTTAAAGGATATTTCAGCACTACAGCTTTCTCAAAACCTTCCTTTAGCGCTCTAAAAGCCTGATCATGCTTGGACTCCCATCTCCACCGAGTCCCACTTTTAAGCAATTCCCTGAATGGTTCTACCAACCCTGAGTATTTAAGAACGAACCTCCTGAAAAAGTTGCAAATTCCCAGGTAAGTTTTTAACTGTTTAACATTCTGTGGCACCTCTGCGTTAAGTATCTTATTAACCCTACTTTCTTCTGGTGTTACACCTCTACTCGACACTCTATGACCTAAAAATGTCACTTCTGACTGACAGAATGACGACTTAGACAGCTTCAAAGTGAACCCTGCCTGATCTAACTTCTGAAAAACTATATCTAAATGACATAGATGCTCCTCAAAACTGCGTGAACTAATTACCATATCATCTATGTAAATGGTTACAAACTCTCCTGTGTCATCCCCTAATGCGATGTTTAAAGCCCTAATTAAAGCTGCTGAACTACTCTTTAACCCATAAGGTGTTCTACAAAATTGATAAAGGTTATATTTATGACTAAAAGCTGTAAATGGTCTATCTTCGTACATAAGTGGCACTTGCCAAAAACTGGAACTCAAATCTACACAAGTGAAATACTTCTTCCCCTCAAATGTTTGCATTAATTCTTCTATTGACATAGATTTCAGCTGCTCTGAACTAATTCTACTGTTAACCAAACGAGCGTCTAAACAAATACGAACAGTGCCGTCGGTCTTGGGTACCGTTATCAAAGAATTAACATATGGACTGTTCGAGTGCTCAATAATCCCATCTTCAAGCATCTGGTTAATTTGTGCCTCAACTGCACTCTGATAAGCGAAAGGTACAGGATATCTATGTCCTGTGAATACTGACCTATCAATAACGTTCAATGAATGTGTATAGCAATTGGCCATACCAATGCGATCCTCAAAAACTCTCCTATTACACCATAACACATCATAGAGCCGAACACACTGTTCATCCTCTATATTTCCCTGAAATGCAGCCTCACGTAACGAGTCCTCTAGACTTCCGTTCGTAATCACACTGCCCACAAAACATGGAGAACCCCGCTCTACGGCTGGCGATATCTCATTTAAAGTACAAATCACACCTACAATACTACTCCTCTGAATATGGTCATTGAACGCTACTTCTACTTCAGAATCTCCCCATTTAAATTTCAAACTCCCTACATCATAACATAAGTTACCAGACACTCTACTTAGCCACTCTGAACCCAAGATAACACTGAATACTAAATTTGGAATTACAAGACAAATCTGCTTCTCTACATGATTATTAATTTTAATGTCTACTAAAACTTGCTTAGAAATTACTTTAGACCTCTTCCCAACAGCTGTGATAACAAAAGTGCTTTTAATTGGCATCTCCTCAAAATTTACTCCAGTTCCTTTCATTTTATCATAAAATGCACTACTTATGCAACTCTTCATACAACCACTATCAATTAAAACATCTGTGTACGCCTCGGACACGTTAAATTTAACTATGGGGCTCTTACTAACCACTTCCTGAATAATACCTTCATCATTTAGTTCATGTAATAATTCATTTCTTACATTTAGGTCATAGGGTTCCTGTATAATTGTATGGACAGGGCATGCTACAGACTGAGATTCTGACCTTACTTCGCAGCCTGGTTCGCGTTTAAAGAACCGCTACAGCTGGCCGTAGTACTACTAACTACTGAACTGGTCTGGATGTTCTGGGCTGTGTTGTTATTGTTTGGCTGTATATTACTACCACTAGGCTGTCCTCTTCCTTGACCCCTATTCTGGTTGTAATTATTGTCATTATAATTTCTCCCTTGATTTCCCCTGAAATCATTGTTTCTCCCTTGATTTCCCCTGTAATCATTGTTCCTCCCTTGATTTCCCCTGAAATCATTGTTCCTCCCTTGATACTGACTACCATAGCCATTTCCTCTGTTCTGATTTAGCTGATTATTATTATTTCTATTTTGAGCGTTGGCCCCTTCGCCACCGTTCCCTTGAACTTCCTGATGCCTGGCTTCATTAGGTCTATTATTATTATTACCCTGGTTCCGATTGAAATTGTCCTCATAACCCCCTCTCCCTAGTGCATCAAATGTGCTTAACAGATTTTCTACTTGTGATATAGTCTTTACATTCTGGATACAAGCAGCCTCCTTGATCCTATAGGGAAAGTGCCTAAGTAGCAACCTCACCACATCACTTTCCTCCTTCAAGCCATCCAGATATTTACACACTAATACCTGCCCTAAAAAGTATTCGGTCATGGTGGAGCTTCCTTTAGGGTTATATTTACCACACACTACTCCCTCACGATGCTGCGACTGAATAACCTCATTCCAGAACTTTTCACAGAATTTCATTTTAAAATCATTAATATCAGTAAACTTGTCTCTGTAGACAGCAAACCAATTCCTCGTTTCCCCCACAAACACTTGTTCTAAAATTTCAACTACCTGGCACCACTCAATACTACCATTTTCCAACCTTTCCCCGAATTTATTTTCTATAGTGTTCATGAACTCCATTGGGCACCCCTGTCGATTGCTGAACTTACCCAGTTCTACCTCCCTGTGTGTGCTATTCACAAAAACTGGCCTATTCTGGCTATTTTCTTGCCTGATCCTAGCTTTTAATTTTAATTCTAATTCTGCGATTTTCTCCTCAGCCTTCCTCTCAATACTGTTTACTGTTAATTTAATGTTTCCTTCTGATTCTTCTACTTTATCATATAGCTTTGCTTGTTTCTCCTCAATCTTGCTAATGCTCTCCCTATTACTCTCTCTTAGATCATTTACTTCTGCAACTATTTGTGAGTGAACTTTCCCAATTCTACCCCCCAGCTGTTCCTTAACCTCTTTAGTAGCTACCTGAATTTTGTCAATTTCTCCCCCCAATTGCTTTTTGACCTGCTGTGTTTCCAGTTGCACTAGTTCTTTTAAATTTTCAGCCTGTGTACTGATTCTAATTTCCAACTCCTCCTGTACTTTTCCTAATTTTCTGTCTACATCTGCAATAATCTCTTTAGCCTTTTCTTCCATCACCCCCCTGATCTCACCTCTAATCAGTTCAAATTTGTCACTCATTTCCTTACTGTTTTGTTCTAATCTGGCGTTTAAAGTTTCATTACTCTCTCTATTTTCCCTACTGTTTTGTTCTAATTTAGCATTTAAAGTTTCAGTACTCTCTCTATTTTCCTTACTGTTTTGTTCTAATCTGGCGTTTAAACTATCGCTCAATTCCCTATTAATCTCTTTATTTTCCCTACTGTTTTGTTCTAGTTTAGCGTTATTCTGTTCTAACTTTGCATTTAAAGCTTCTGTACTTTCTTTATTTTCCCTACTATTTTGTTCTAATTTAGCGTTATTCTGTTCTAACTTTGAATTTAAGGCATCACTACTAACTTTGTTCTGATACATAAACTCGAGAAGTAAAGTTTTTAATTCTGGTTGGCCGCCTACACTCCCTGTTTCAGTATCGGGATTTACCTCCGCTACCCCGGTACTACCATCACTCGACATACTGCTCGTATCATCACTCTCCCGTTGATGACCACTACGTAACCTCATCTGTCTTTCTTTCTCATCCCCCATAATGATATACACTGATACAGACAAATAACCCCCAAAATACAGGCACAGAAATATATACCCTTCTCCTTCCACAAATGTTATTAGGTTTTCAGCCCCAAGTTGTCGGCGACAAATGTAACGTTAATTAGCTTAGGCTGGGATGACAAGTGAAACGGTATTTACTTTTCCCCACGTTGGGCGCCAAATGAAACGTTAATTAGTTTGCTCCACGTTGAGCGTACAAATGAAACGGTAATTAGTGCCCCATGTTGGTAGCGAAATGAAACGTTTTTGCTAGCCCACACTGTTGGGTGAGAAATGTAACTGTTTACCTTTGCCTAAGCTATGTTGTTTTAATGGGCGCCAAGACCTCAATGCAATGTTGAAATCTAAATTTGTATTTAACAACGTCTAGCTCTGGCAGAACACATTCAAGACTCTATTCACTCAGATCGTGGTATGATTTGATCATTAACCCAACAAACAATTGTATCAGGAGAAGGAATTGGTCTATATCTAATGCTACCTACTGAAAGCAAAGATTGCATTGTAAAAGAAATGAATTTATTATATAAAACAAGTATAGCAAAATTAATAATAATAATAACTATAAAATTTAAATTGGAGCGTTGTGATTTTAATATTACCGATAGAAAATTACGTGAAAATGGAGTCTGATAAATTGATTTTACTCTTATTTCCAAGCTATGAAGTTACTGAATTATGAAATATAAAACAAAGAAAAATGAGAGATTGCGTATTTCTGCGTCATTAGCGCTTACCCCTGGAAATTGCCAAAGCATTTCCCTCGTTCTTGATGATGCTGTGTGCTTCCCACAGTCTCCTGGACGTCGTCATCTCCGTCGAAATTTGATGATATTCTGGTAGATTAGATAATTCTATGGTCCGTACATCGGACCCAAACTCTCGTAAAACCGCACTGGTTACGTTTTACAAAAGTTCGTCGCTAACTCCACTGAACATCGGAGCGACACGCACTTGCGACCGTACACTGCAAGTTCTACACAGATTGTCCGTTCCACGGAACATCGGAGCGTCCCCCGCGTATAACCATCCTCCGCAAGTATTTCACAGATTGTCCTCGTCTCACGGCGCGTCGAACGATATATTCACCTGTTGGCTCCCCCACTCTTCAGCCGGCTTCAGCTTGCGTGGTCCACACTGATTGGTTGAGCACGCCGCTAGTTCCCCTCCTCTGCCTCATTACACTCGGCGCGCGAGAGTTCCGTTTCGACAATTCGTCTTTTCTAGACCTTGCGACCCAAGATTGCGTCATGCTTCTCGACAGGAATCAGCTTGCATTTGAATTCCCTGTGAGTCATGTCTCTCAAATACCCTAACTGACAAAACTCCGTAAAATTCCGTAATCAGATAATTTTCTATATCGTCGTTCGTAATAATTTGCTTGATAGCGTTTTCTAAGACATAGAAAACCTATCTGTATGCTTATAATTTTTATAAAATGCTCCGAAAATATCTAAATAATAATTATAATAAATTAATAATAATAATAAATTAACATGAAAAATTATCTTGGCTGAACAATTTGCCGCGTAAATAAATATAGAATGGCTTCCTACTGACTTATGCCAGTTGCATAAAACCCCTCGAAAAACACGTTACAGTAGTGACAACCTGGAGCCAGGTAACCTTCTTCTTTACAAGTAAAACAGGTGGGAACATCTGATGAAGTGTAGATCCAATAATTAGTTCCTTCATTGCATATCTGTAATGCATTTGGCAGCTTATTGAAATAATCAAGTATAATATATAGTTGTCGGCGGAAGCTGAGAATATGTGTGAATGCCGGGATATTTATTCCTGCCTTTAGGCTGGATATAGATGACATTGGTTTAATGCCCAGTTGCTGTGAGTGTGCTTCAATAACTATGTTGGGTAAGATAGGACATACGTTCGACAATATCACTCGCTTATTTGCAAAGATTAACGGTCTGAGGGTTAGATCAATAGTATTGATTCGGATTACATGGTGATTCATTGACAATTCCTGAACAGTGTTTTTGTTTGATCGGAATATGCATATTCTTAAGTTCCAAATGAGGATATGTTAGCTGGATCTGTTAATTTTCCCACAGCAAGCACGTAATCTTTTATTGGAGTTCCGCCGTGTGCGTCAGTAATAATAGCTCGTTCCTTATTCGGTGTTAACTGAATTGCAGAAGCATATTTTTTCTGGGATTTCTTGGGTACATTGTGGGTAGAACTTTCGCTAAGGTTATGTACGATCTGACTTCATTGGTAAGAAGCCATTGCTTTGAGTGTGAAAAGCTATGAAGCCTCGCTGAATTACGATGTTCAACCGTTTTTTGATTGTTTTCCACATGCAAAACAGAAAATAATGAAGTTCACTCTAAATAAATGATATTATTTAGAGTCCAATGCTCAAAGTTAACATTGAGTCAGAATACTCACATTTAGTGTAGTATATTTTGTTGAGAAACATCTTGAAGAGAGTTTAATTTGGTACAAACTAGCACACATCATTAACACGTCTCTATTTCGTATTGACGGTTCACTTGTTCAAGCATACAATTTGCATTAAACTGGTCCATTAGATGACTCTACTGCGTTAACCGGTAGATGGCTCTGTGAGTCTGGGAATATATCTCCGCGTGATCCGCTGTTCTTTCAATCCTATTCTATGAAAGTGTACGGCACTGGCTATTCTCAATGTTGGCCATTTCACTTCACAAACCATACTATCACAAAAATGGATATTCTATGACCCGAAATCACAACGCAGTGTGAAGGATTTGCTTGTTTACATCTCAGATGAACTCCAGCTGTAGAGAACAGGGGTCTACAAGATGCTCTGTTAGCTGTTAGCTGTAATGCAAAACATGCCGGAGATCAACTCGGCACTCGAAAGCAAATGGGGAAGGTATAACAGAATGTTCTCGTGTACCGTTTATTGACGGGCGAAACATTCAACTGGTTAATGGTTACTTATTCTTTGAATTATTATCCTGTTACCTAGCAGAAATAAAAATATTACCCTATTCGTCATTTTTAGCACTGAAGAGCACACTCAGTATTCAATTTTCCTCTGTGAATTATAAAATAAGTTATGAGTGTGTGCTGTATTAGTACAGCAGATGTCACTGCTCGAAATAGTGATCGAGATAAAAATTCCCGCATATAGTAACAAGAAGTTCCGTAACGAACTAAAGAGCCTACTTTTCTGAAAATGTAAGATTTATGGCAATGATTAATCTATATGGATCCATCTAGAATAATGACGAAATTAAGTTGGTAATATAGACATTTCTAATTAATTCAAAATACTGTATACCTGACATAAGGTAGCGTAATAGAGCATTACATTTGGCAGCCCTGGTGACTTAATATATTCTTAGTTCCATCTCTTAAGGTACAGAATACAAAATTTGGTTATAGTCCAATGGATAGCATGGACGTTACATCATTAAACATTGGATCTAACAGCGCGCGTAAAATAATTTTGGCAACAATGTCATGCATGTATTCGTCAGAAATAATCTGAAATAATATGATCTATTGTTGTGCCAATTTTGAATGAAATCCATTAGTTAGTATAGAAGTTACATGCATTTTAATATTGGACCCATCAGCAGGCTTAGAATCATGTTGGTAGCACTGACGTATATAATTTACTGCACATTAATATAGAATGTCAGGTACTATACGTGTGCGTAGTTTAAAGCTGTCGACTTGCATACTTTCTGATATATTATTTGGATTAAAGAAATTGAGATCATTTATTAACAGTTGGCAGCCCTGGTGGCTCTTAAGAATACGCTCAGTCATATCTGTTTATCTACACATAGCACATACGAAATTTGGTTGAATTCCAATTGATAGTGAAGAAGTTATATGCATTTAAAATTGGACTTATCAGCAGACTTAGAATCATTTTGGCAACACTGCCATGCATGGCCTCCTGTAAATTAAACTGAAATATTATTATCTATACGTGTGCCAATTTTGAAATATCTCCCATTCATACCTTCCAAGATATCCAATATGGAGCTCAAAATTCAATTGCTATTTTTCAGCAGTTGGTAGCACTGACATTATTTTCAAATACGGCATTGAGATATCCAGGTATAGATTTTTACTCCTTCCAAATTTTGTTTTGTTTGCTGCATCCGTTTAGGAGTTGATAGGGGGGAACACACACACAGCCAGACAGACAGACACAAGTTAAAAAAGGAACTGTACAACTCAATATGTACTATTTACAAGTCTGGAGAATTGCCTGACGACTTTGTGAAATGCATAATAGTACATATACCTAAAAAAATCAAATGCAAGGTCATGTAAACAATACAGAACATTGAGTCTGGTGTGTCATGCATCAAAAATAGTCACCAGAATTATTATTGCAACCCCCCCTTTACAGCATTTTTGGACGGCACTGGCCAGCAGCACGTCGGTTACTCGATAACCAACGCTTTGCTTACAAGAAAGGGACGAGTACGGGAAACGTGGATGGGCCAACTTACCTGTATTCAGGGGTCCGAGTCACCTCCGCAGCAACATCACCTCCAGATGACATGTCCCGACAGAAGAGCTCCAAAGGAGTGGAAGGAAGATGGATAAGGGGACAACACACACAGGCTATTGTACAAACGCCCCCCAAAAACCAACGGAACTGCCGTCGGTGAAATAATGCCACAACCAAAGAATTAAAAAAAAAGGTTTAATATTAAAAATTTAAAGAACCTTCACCCAAACTGAACATGCATCAATCCGCACAAAATTTACAAGAAGGCCAGATAGCGCCTAACATGCTTGCTTGCAAAAGCCAAGAAGAGGTAAGACTTAATTTAAAATAAAATAAAATTTAACAGCCCAAAGGTTAAAATAGAATTTACATGCACAACACAATGAGAACGGGCTTGATAAATTGCAAGGAAATGCAATCACGATCCGACATGCAGATGTTGAGGCCATGCCAAAAAATTAAGGATTGAAATTAAATTAAACTTTAAAATAAAAATAAAAATTGGATAGAAAATAAATAAATAAATGATATGCACGCCGGCGGAAAACACAAGGACATTACCAAAAATCACGAAATTAACATTAACAAGATTACATTAAAAAAAAAGATTAAGTTAATTCACAACACATCTGCTTTCGAGACCCGCGCCAAATGGACTGACACCGAGACCACAATGCATCACGGTAAACAAAAGATATGCCCACACCAAAAACATGCCGGAACGAAATTACTGCAAACAATTAATAAAACTAAATTTAAACATTAGTGTAAAGAAAATGACGGCGGAAAATAATTAGGTCTAAATGCTATTACTATCGAGAAATGCACCGGATCATGAATAATTTCAATGTCAATCCCAAGATTGACAAAGGAATATAAATAATAATTTAAACGTGAAATAACTTAATAAATGTGTCTCCAGAAGGTAAACAAAAATAAATAAGAAACTTAATATATATAAGGAAACGTTATTAAAACGAAAAAGAAATTTTTGGCCTACAAGCGAGAGCACAACAGAAGATCAACATTCGGACACGGCCAACTTGGAGATCTCAAAATAAAATAATTAAATAAATTAAATTAAAAAAAACGTACCTTACATCCTTCTCAGTGGAGACACAATGAAATAAAAAAAACTAACACATTTTAAATAATGTAAGAAAAAAATATATGAACTGCCTCGAAATGGCCACGAGAGCACACGCGCCGTTTTCGATCACCCATGAAGCTTCTCTTCTTTTAGCCAGTCAAACTAAATACACCACAGTTCATCTTCACGGCGAAAAGACGAAACTAAATCCTTAGGACCACAGGCGTTTCCTTTTCTTGAATATATGCACATTTCGTAAGGGCTAGGGGCCAAAGCCCCCAGCACACGGAGAGATACTCTTCCACGACCAACTGGCTTGTTGTTTACTTTCGACAGCTAATCGACTCCACACAAAAATGGCGGAGAATCGCTCGTCATTTATCGAACTGTCTTCATGTAAATAAATATTGTCCAATCACGAAGTGACACATCAAAACAACAATGTCATTAATAAGTTAATAATTTGGCGGTATCAAGAATACACACCGTTCTTTGTTTTATGACGTAGGATCATAATGGTCTTTCAATTATGTCATGCGTATAGAGTTTATAAGGCGAAGCCCACACCACCTATTGGGGAGAAACAGGAACTATTTGTATCTTTGCAAAGTCCGACTGCAGCTACCATCTTGTGGTGACAGACGGTACTGAGCGACCAGGCGGTCATTTCAAATGAGCAAATACATGTTTGCAAGCGTAGGGACGTGCCCTTGCACGTATCAATTATGAAGAGAATATAAAAACAAATCGATGGAAACCTATCTGATGATCATTTTGGTTTTAGGAAAGGAGTAGGAACAAGAGAAGCAATCTTAGCATTGAGGCAAGTGATAGAGAAGCAGATGAAGAAAGGAAAACCTACCTTCTTAGCGTTCGTCGACCTTGAAAAAGCGTTTGACAATGTGAACTGGAATGTTCCATTCAGCATTCTTCATCAAATAGGTATCAACTTTAGAGACAGAAGACTCATCTACAATATCTATAAGCAAGAAATTGGAATAGTTTTTTGTGGTAGCAAGGAAGAAGCAGCACACATCAGAAAGGGTGTACGGCAGGGTTGTTCCCTTTCCCCTTACCTATTCAATATATATGTACAAAAGGCGATCGACCAAGTAAGAGAAGAATTTGGCACAGGAGTGAATATTCATGAAGATAAAGTTGACATGATAAGGTTTGCTGATGACATAGCGCTAATTGCAGAAAGTGAAGAAGACTTACAAAAGATCCTGAGCAAGATGGACAAAATAATGGAGGAAGAATTTAATATGAGAATACATACAAATAAAACAAACAAATTGGTCTGCAGTAGAAATGGCGAAAACCAGATATCAATAGAGTTAAGAAATGAAAAGTTACAAGAAGTGAATGAGTTTAATTATCTGGGAAGTAAAATAACGAATGATGGAAGAAGCAGCAGAGAGATATTAAGTAGGATTGCCCAAGCCGAGAACGCTTTCTATAAAAAGAAGAACCTATTTACTGCAAGGAACATAAGTCTTTATGTGAGGAAACAAATGTTGAAGACCTATGTATGGAGCGTCGCGCTATATGGCAGCGAATCTTGGACAATAAGAGAGAGAGAGGAAAAGACTACAAGCATGAAACCTGGTGCTATAGAAGGATTATGAAAATCAGTTGGAAAGAAATGGTCACAAATGAGGAAGTCTTTAGAAGAGTGGGAGAGAGAAGATGCTTCCTTAAATATTTAAAAAGAAGAAGGAATCACCTCGTGGGCCACATACTGTGACACAATGGCCTCATTAAGCTTATAATCGAGGTAACAGTGGACGGCAAGAATTGTAGAGGAAGACCCAGACTGGAGTACATGAGTCAAATACTGCAAGATATGGGTTGTGGCTCATACTGTGAACTGAAGAGGAAGACTGAGAGACGGGAAGAATGGCGAGCTGCTGCCAACCAGCCTCACGGTTGTTAACCACAGAGAGAGAATGGCTTCATAGGACATGTTTAGTAACAACGGAAGTGTGAGTATAAATGCAAATAAAGGGGCTTCCAGGGTTCGGTATATTCTCCGTTATTTTTGTCATGCTTCCTTTGACATGAGTTTCCTATTAATTCCTTGTTGGCAGCTATTGCTGAGCCAGACCCACTGCCTTCTGGCTGATTTAAACTACCTACCCATTGAACGATTGCGGAATTGGTTCATGCCAGCTACCTCTTTTCCAAATATAAGCGCTAGTAGCACCAAGGTATTGTTTCAGACATCAGTTTCATAGAGATTTTAATGGTGAAATTGTGTTTGAGAATCAATTCTGAATGATATTATAAAGGTGTAGGTTAGGTGTGATTAATGCTCTTAAGTTCCAACGTTCGTCACCAGGCGCTGGTTGCGATGGCATCTAGTAGTAGCAAAGTTCACAGCTAGATGTCGTGGACGGTAGCATTTTGTGGCGAAAGTAGGAACTACTTGAAATTATCGTCTTCAGTCCTTACTTAGGTTGCCACGGTGGGTGAGTGGATAGCGTGTCTGTCTACTAACCCCAAGATTGCAGGTTCGCTCTTGGCCGTGGTAAGTGATTTTTGAAAGCCGGCAAAAATACGACACGCATGGCATACGATTTTGGCATGTCAAGGGACCCATTTGAATTCACTGGGCCGTGTTCATAATGGCAAAATTAATCTCGGGAGTTTCCGCCAACACAAAGTTCCTCATTTCTCTACTAGAAAGCGCTATAGTGTTCAAGGAGATTAGATATCTAACCTCCTTGACTTTCATAGTGATTCAAGGAACAACGATATTCGACATGCAAGCTACCCTCTGGGGGCAAATTACAAAGCTTGCACCTGACACACGAGGCCATACGATATTACTATTATAGTCCTTACTTGAATTAGAAACAGATAACACACACTAATAAAGTCATCACAATTAACACCGGTCTTCAGACAGATTCTGCACACACCCAAAGTACACGGTGCTACATGACCGCGTTGTCGCAGCCCCAAAACTAAGGAACCAACCAACCAACCATAAAGGT
The DNA here is from genome assembly GCA_946902985.2 of Meconema thalassinum. Lineage (NCBI taxonomy): Eukaryota > Metazoa > Arthropoda > Insecta > Orthoptera > Tettigoniidae > Meconema > Meconema thalassinum. The sequence goes on from OX336390.1 coordinate 58,146,845, forward strand.
GTACTGCTGATTGCCCTTCTTTAAGTCAGAAAATTACAGTTAGTTTCATTTCATGAGATACCGCCGGACAATTCACTGCGAGAGAAATGAAGTGCAATTTCCAGAGAAGATGACAAGAGAGGAGGCAAATGTGCACCTTCTGATCGCTCTGTTGCTTGTTGTCTTCAATATCTGCCTGAGAGCTTTAGAGGGAACTGTAAATTCAGAAATTTAAAGGTAGGATCTGTACCAAGTGTTTTCCCGGAATCCCCGTCCTACAAACAACTCACCAAAGAGCCTGCAAGGAAGAGAAGGAGAACGACCCCGAAAATTAGAGGGCTGACCAATCGAAGAATGAGTGAATCACGAAACATGAGATGAGGTCCAGTTATGGAAGGCAGATGAAATACCGTCGGGGTTGACCGAGTGAGGTCAAGTGGTGGATGACAGAGAGGAGTCCGGCACAAGTTATTAGAAATACTGTTCTAATTGTGAACCATGGGGACGATACACACTCAAGGGCTTATGGCCAGTGAGTTTTGGGGTTGGCGCCTCAGTAGTGGAGTGATGACAGTTCTAAGCCACACCAGAACCCTCCTCTTACCACTACTAAGCCTCAGCCATGTAAAATATATCTCGAACGCATGGTCCGATTTTGACAAATGAGGTGTCGTTGGACTCGGACTGACGTCCTCTTTGCTATGGACCACTCGTTATATTTGTGAAAAAATTTTTGATTTTTTTTTTGTTTTCGAAAATAGGCGATAGTTTGAAAACCAAACAGGATAGAACGTTGTGCCATGGCTCAAACGAATGGTCTTTATGACCTTTATTTTTTGTAATAAAACGTTTTTATTTTTTATGTTTTTTTGAAAAAACTCGAATTTTGAAAATTCTATATATCGGAAACTAGAACTCTACAAAAAAAATGTTTGACGTAAATCAATGGTCCCTACCCCTTCTACCCCCAAAATAAATTTCAAGTCTCTAGGATGAAAACCTGTAGTAGTGGGGAGGGGACAGAGCTGCTTCCAAAAGCAAGTGGTGAGCCCCTGCGACCTTGGAATGGAAGGAGCCATGCTAGGAGGGCGTGCTTGGATTCGTTTTTCTTCGTCTCGTCGTGTTCTTTACGGGAATGTAGGTGTCGAAAAGGTGAAAATTTGGAAACATTTTTTTTGGGAGGGTAAAACCGTGATTTTGAATTTTTTGCTATATCTCGCGAACTAATTATGCTAGAGGCGTGTACGACGGGTCCAAGGACTCGGGATGACGTCCTCTTTGCTATGGACCACTCGTTATAATTTTTAAAAAATTTTGGAAACTCGATTTTGGGGTAAACACGTGTTTTTTGTGATTTTTGCCGATATTTCACGAACCAATAACGCTAGAGACGTGTACGAGGTGTCCAAGGACTCGGGATAACGCCCCCTTTCGAGTGTGGCAGATATTTTTTCCAAAAAATAATTCACAAAGAGCCTAATGCCATACTTGTTGAAAAAACGTTTTCTTTTTCTTTACTTGTTTATAATGTTCATGAAGCGTGGTGGTTGAGAGAGACGATACGGCTGGGTGTGTGTGTGTGTGTGTGTGTGTGTGTGTGTGTCAACGAACCTGTCGCTAACTATAAGGACCATGCTTAATAGAACAATCGATATTTTGACGGGTCGGTGTATGACAGAGCGAGCATGCGTTTTCTGATATTTTACCTTTAACGTGTAAACGGTGATGAGAACTTGGTTCTATGTTGGTCGAAGCGAGTAATGAAAACCAACTTGCAGACGAGCAGGAGGTGAATGTCATTTGAGCTTATTGAAAGGCGTTGATCTGACTTGACAACAAGTGCAATGGAAAATGACCAAGACGCTTGAAGGTGAAATAATCTGACCATTGTGGTGGCAGGGAAGAGCGAAAGGCATGTGAACACATGTGAAACCACATGCACGCTAAACCAGTGACATCCTGTCTTGCTTCGTACGTGACAAAATGCAAGTTCATGTGAAATTTGATCTACCGCAGGTGTTCACCTTGGACGTTATCTGTCCACGTGCATGATAACTGTTAACAAGTCACATCCTGTTTTGCTTCGTACGTGACAAAATGCAAGTTCATGTGAAATTTGATCTACCACAGGTGTTCACTTTGGGCGTTAGCTGTCTACGTGCATGATAACAGAATGTTCAAAGCGTGGGAAAAAATGATTATACATGCAACGTAGCATATATAAAGACATGTCGTTATCATTTCCACTCTCACTTAGGTGACTACCTTTGAACACATTGCGTTGCATGAAACCCCTGGTCTTGTTTAACAGTTTTGGTGTTGGTGGAAAATACTTAACCTTGTTGTGGGGTAGGTATTTATTTATATATTTATTCATTTATACATTTATTGATTAATATATATATATTTACAAGCAATTATTTATTGATTAGGTAATTAATGATTTTATTTATTTGTTTGCAGATAACTGGCATACCTTACATGTCTGAGGGAGAAGAAACCATTGCACTTTTGATCCCACTAGAAGGGAAGAGCAACAAGTCACTGCAAGTAAAGGTGAGATGATTTTTTTAAACTAACTTGTTTCATTTTTTGTTTTATGTTTCATTTTATGAAATGTATGTATTAACCTGAATTTAGGTATTTATAGCGGTTTATTTTATTTATTTTTAGAAACTTGGAAAGAATAGCCTTACCGCCGTAGCAGTCGCTGAAAAAAACCAGAAACGCACTAAAGCGAAACCACTGCCAAAGAGTGAACTGTTTAAAACTCAGGTAAGTCCAATTTAAAAATGCTATTCCATTTTACCACTACTGAAAACTCGTAGACAAAAAAAAATCATTACCTGTACATGACTGGGACAATGATTGCTGTCTTGATTAATGGCTATGTTGTTGTTGTTGACTGGGAAATGTACAAGGCCATGTTGGATTTTCTAAAAAAAATAATAATACATTTAATTTATGGGTGGTTCCCTATGGACTCAACGAATATCCACAGGTTTGAACATGATAATGTGAATAAAATGACATGACATTCATTTTTGTTTATATATTGGTTAAAGGGAGGGTGGGGGAATGTAAATGACTGTAGCTTTATAAAAAAAGAAAATAAGTACATGGGTTACTGTTAGTGCCAACATACAGTTTATTTTTAATGGTGTTTTGATATATTAATGCCAATTAACGTTAACGTTTTATTTACAATCATTGATTGATTGATTGATTGATTGATTGATTGATTGAGTGGTGGGTTATTTTGTTTGCTTTTAGGAGTCGTCATGTGCCATTAACGTAATGAACAGACAGTGAACAAGCATGCATTATGCTTTAAAGTACTCTGTGCTCTTGTGCAATGTTAATAACTTACAATAAGAAAAAGTTTTATTATAAAACATGGCGTTAGTACCAAATACAACAAGTGAGCAAGTTGGTTTACCACGTGGGTTAAATTAAAAATCAGAACATGACCGTTGGTTAACATTTGAATCCTGGCCTGTAGGCTTTTTGTCGACACATGAACTTGCAAAAGCAGTTTTTTTTACTTGAACCGAGAAGATGTGGTGCGCTGTGTGTTTTGTCGTATTGAACATTCACACTGGGAAGAAGGGGATGATCCCTTTAGAGACCATTTGCGATGGTCTCCTCATTGTCCTTACATGCATGGAAAGCAAGTGGGTAACCTACCTGTGTATTCATTTTACCGAACCACAAGACCATTGACCGCTACTTACGTTGCTGAATCACAAATAAATAATAATAATGATGTATTACCAGCCAACGGTAGTGACGATATATGTGGTCCATATGCCATAGACAGTGTTGAATTGGCGTGTGCTTTTGAAAAATTGGGAGTTTGCAAGACTAAAGCACTAGCACACCCAGAGTACAGCTCTGTTGAAAAACGTTTCGAATCTTATAAAAATGTTTGGCCATTAATATTAAAACACCTTACCAAACAGCTAAGCTAACAACAATTTGAGAAAGCCAACAACATATCCATTAATGTATTTAAAGGAAACAGTTTTTTGTTGGCTTTCTCAAATTGTTGTTGTTGTTGTTTTCTGCCAACAGGTGCTTACTGCGTATGACAAGGCTGTACACTCGTGGGTTAGACAGCCTTTCTTGCTAAGGGTCTCCTATATACCCTAAATATGGCTATACATGTTAGTTCTGAACATTTAGTGGTTAATTGTATATTGAGTTTAAATAGAGAACTTATACAAGCACGTCTTGCATGTGGTTAAACTTCACAAGTGTCACATGCAACATGCAAAGTATGTTTCCGCTACCTAGCGGTAAATATGAACACTACCTGTACTACTAGCATGCTACCTAGCAGAGGATATGAACACTTACTAGTAATATCCAAAGTGAGCTGAGGTTAGGTTAGGTAAAGTTAGGTTAGCCATTAAAATAAGTTACCAAAATAAGCCGTCAAAAATAATTGTTTATTTTACCCCTGAGGTCTTGGGTTCCAACTCGACAATGCACAGAATTTAATTAACATCTGAGAGTTGAAAGGTTAGGTTAGGTAAAGTTAGGTTAGGTTAGGTTAGGTTAGTGAGCTGAGGTTAAGTCTTTAAATATTCCCTCTCTTTCAACTACTTTCCAACACCAAGAAAAAAACCACTAAATACATTGACACAAATAACTTGTCAAATAAGCCAATACAAAACCCAATACTAAAGCCAACACAAAAAGCCCACAAAAAAGCCAACACGAAAAGCCAATACAAAAAGCCAACACGAAAGGCCAATACAAAAAAGCCAACACGAAAAGCCAACACGAAATGCCAACACGAAAAGCCAACACAAAAAGCCAACACGAAAAGCCAACACAAAAGCCATCACGAAATGCCAACACGAAAAGCCAACACAAAAAGCCGACAGGGAAAGCCAACACAAAAGCCAACACAAAAAGCCAACACAAAAAGCCAACACATAAGCCAACACAAAAGCCAACACGAAAAGCCAACACAAAAAGCCAACACAAAAAGCCAACACATAAGCCAATATATAAGCTTATGGTAGGTCTCTCCATCAGCAAAACAGTTGTAACCTTTGTAGTGTGAACATCGTACTGACAGGTCAGTTACTACTACGGAACTTATTACAACCAACAAAGGTAGGCTACGTGCACTCTATCAAGGCTACTCCTATAACTATAATTGCCAGAATGTGAATGGAATAATATTCTGGCGATGCTCAAAAGAGAGGTCAACAAAATGTCGAGGCAATCTGAAAAGTAAAAATGGAAAGGTTTTAAGTGTGAGTGTTCATCAATGTAGTGCTCGAAACGAACCACGCTTACTGTTTACAAACAATTATCACAATGCTAAATAGCAAGTTCAAGAAAACGATATTGCGGCTAAAGATAGTGCAGTGTTTGTTCAAAAGGACTTATCATGTCCTCAAAACGTCATGTTACGACAGTTGTCAACGTCCAAGAAACCTTCAACACTATCAAAATCAACTCAGACTATAAATAAAGTGGTATTGCAAGAGGATCAAAAAGGACTATATAGTAACAGTGATGATGGTCATGATGATAATGGTGATCATGATGATGATAATGATGATGATGATGATAATGATCATGATAATGCTTTGTTTACACCTAAAAATCCATTTGTTAAATTTGTATACTGGAACAAACCCAGTAAGCTAATTCAACGGCTTCGACAATTGCATGCTTTACGACAAGCTGGGCATATCGGTCACGATTGGGAAATCAAAGAAATTGAACAAGAGCTTCGTCGTGCTGAAATTATTGTGTAATGGGTCTACCACTTTGCGACCACTTTTACCCCAACTCTTGTTTCTAATATTTGCTTATTTGCTTTCACTTTTACCTGAACTCTTTGGATCCATATTTGCTCTCACATTAAACTAGTATTCTTATTACCAAGTTGACTTTACTAGAGCTTAGTCTATGCTTGAAAGTTGATATGGAAGTATCAGTGACTAGGTATGGTAAGCCATACGCATACTATAAAGGATATTCATATATTGTGAATCGAACCAATAAAAATGGAACTGTTATTTGGCGTTGTTCAAAGTAACGTTCCAAACATTGTCGTGGTGACCTAAAAAGTAAAAATAGTGAGGTTTTAAGTGTCAGTGATCATCAATGTAGTGTACCGCATGAAACACAGTTGCCGTCGACAAAAAATTAAGAAAACCATATTGCTACTCAAAATAGTGGATTGTTTAATGATCAACGTTTAACCCCTGTTCTCAAAGTTATTTTAATCCATCTTCCACGTCGCAAGAGCCATCAACATCACAAACTATGCAAGAGGTAGTGTTGTTGTTGTCGTTTTAAAGAGTGGAACAACTAGGTCATCTGCTCTTGATATGCAAGGGGATCAAAGTGACTAAATAGTAATATCCATAAGGTTTTTATGTCAATACAACCATTGCGGCTTCTCCACTTTTCGAAAACAACATTGAATGGACATTGCTATAAAATGATCTACAACAAGCCTTGTGTTTAAAACTATAACAGACTATTGAAAAGTTAGGAAGGCTTGTATTCAGTGTGTATTTATTGTCATAATCATGTATACTCTGCAATGTTAAATATACTAACTTTGTATAAAATAAAACAGCATTGTAACATCATTTTGCATTTATTTACAAACTTTATATACATTTTTTTTGTTTCATTATAATATTTTTAAAGACAACACTAAACACTAAAACATTACTATTCTATACACATATTTTCTTTCTTTTTCAGTATATTGTCATTACTTATATTTTCCATTATTATTTCACATTATTTATTTATTTAATTAAAACGAACCATGCACCTATTGTTTTTAAAACCTTCATAAATTAAGTGTACGGGTTGCACAGCATTATTGACTTCATCAAAAACACTCTCCGACATATCATTAAACCGTATAGGCAGAAATGTCTCAAAGTTTTCACATACACAAAGTACACGATCACCATATGCTGTTTTCAATTTCTGAATCTTGATAATGCGGAATGGAATATGCGTTGGCAATTCGCTGAGCTTCTTTGTCTCTAAGCCACATGATTGTCCCACAGCATTCAAAACATTCATTGTAGTAGTCTATAAACAAAACAAAAGCATACCTATTACACTCTAAAACAGCTTTAATAATATTGTGCAATTAGGGATTTTTCACTATGCATGGCGAATAAATTATACTAGTTATGCAAGAAATGCCCTAACTGTAGCAGATACTACTTTTCTGCATATAGCACAAGTGTTAAGTTCTAATGCACACTTGACACAGGCTATCATGTGTCCACAAGGCAAAAATACAACACGTAGTTCATCTTGATAACAAATTTTACATAATTGTTGGTCACACTTTTGTATCCGTTTGTAACACAAGTCTTTTCTTTCAGCCTTATGTATTTGCTCCGCGTGCTCTAACTCTAAAGCCACTTTTATGTCTTGTGCTGCATTCACTTTTACTTTACGAATAGTGTTCACAAATTCCTGACCTTTAAGCAACACCATGTATTTACAGTTTGGTAACCAACGAGGGTGTTGCACAAAAGGGTCATCAGTCATTTGCCAATCCTTTAAAGCAAATCCACAATAAAAACATATTGTTTTATCCCCTTCACCAGTATAAAAAATCCAGCTTCACTTAGCTGTTTGGTAAGGTGTTTTAATATTAATGGCCAAACATTGTTATAAGATTCGAAACGTTTTTCAACAGAGCTGTACTCTGGGTGTGCTAGTGCTTTAGTCTTGCAAACTCCCAATTTTTCAAAAGCACACGCCAATTCAACACTGTCTATGGCATATGGACCACATATATCGACACTACCGTTGGCAGGTAATACATCATTATTATTATTTATTTGTGATTCAGCAACGTAAGTAGCGGTCAATGGTCTTGTGGTTCGGTAAAATGAATACACACGTAGGTTACCCACTTGCTTTCCAAGCATGTAAGGACAATGAGGAGACCATCGCAAATGGTCTCTAAAGGGATCATCCCCTTCATCCCAGTGTGAAAGTTCAATACGACAAAACACACAGCGCACCACATCTTCTCGGTTCAAGTAAAAAAAACTGCTTTTGCAAGTTCATGTGTCGACAAAAAGCCTACAGGCCAGGATTCAAATGTTAACCAACGGTCATGTTCTGATTTTTAATTTAACCCACGTGGTAAACCAACTTGCTCACTTGTTGTATTTGGTACTAACGCCATGTGTTATAATAAAACTTTTTCTTATTGTAAGTTATTAACATTGCACAAGAGCACAGAGTACTTTAAAGCATAATGCATGCTTGTTCACTGTCTGTTCATTACGTTAATGGCACATGACGACTCCTAAAAGCAAACAAAATAACCCACCACTCAATCAATCAATCAATCAATCAATCAATCAATACTTGTAAATAAAACGTTAACGTTAATTGGCATTAATATATCAAAACACCATTAAAAATAAATTGTATGTTGGCACTAACAGTAGCCCATGTACTTATTTTCTTTTTTTTATAAAGCTACAGTCATTTACATTCCCCCACCCTCCCTTTAACCAATATATAAAAAAAATGAATGTCATGTTATTTTGTTCACATTATCATGTTCAAACCTGTGGATATTCGTTGAGTCCATTGGGAACCACCCATAAATTAAATTTATTATTTTTATTTTTAGAAAATCCAACATGGCCTTGTACTTTTCCCAGTCAACAACAACAACATAGCCATTAATCAAGACAGCAATCATTGTCCCAGTCATGTACAGGTAATGAATTTTTTTTGTCTACGAGTTTTCAGTAGTGGTAAAATGGAATAGCATTTTTAAATTGGACTTACCTGAGTATTAAACAGTTCACTCTTTGGCAGTGGTTTCGTTTTAGTGCGTTTCTGGTTTTTTCAGCGACTGCTACGGCGGTAAGGCTATTCTTTCCAAGTTTCTAGAATTAAATAAAATAAACCTCTATAAATACCTATATTCAGGTTAATACATACATTTCATAAAATAAAACATAAAACAAAAAAATGAAACAAGTTAGTTTAAAAAAATCATCTCACCTTTACTTGCAGTGACTTGTTGCTCTTCCCTTCTAGTGGGATCAAAAGTGCAATGGTTTCTTCTCCCTCAGACATGTAAGGTATGCCAGTTATCTGCAAACAAATAAATAAAATCATTAATTACCTAATCAATAAATAATTGCTTGTAAATATATATATATATATATTAATCAATAAATGTATAAATGAATAAATATATAAATAAATACCTACCCCACAACAAGGTTAAGTATTTTCCACCAACACCAAAACTGTTAAACAAGACCAGGGATTTCATGCAACTCAATGTGTTCAAAGGTAGTCACCTAAGTGAGAGTGGAAATGATAACGACATGTCTTTATATATGCTACGTTGCATGTGTAATCATTTTTTCCCACGCTTTGAACATTCTGTTATCATGCACGTAGACAGCTAACGCCCAAAGTGAACACCTGTGGTAGATCAAATTTCACATGAACTTGCATTTTGTCACGTACGAAGCAAAACAGGATGTGACTTGTTAACAGTTATCATGCACGTGGACAGATAACGTCCAAGGTGAACACCTGCGGTAGATCAAATTTCACATGAACTTGCATTTTGTCACGTACGAAGCAAGACAGGATGTCACTGGTTTAGCGTGCATGTGGTTTCACATGTGTTCACATGCCTTTCGCTCTTCCCTGCCACCACAATGGTCAGATTATTTCACCTTCAAGCGTCTTGGTCATTTTCCATTGCACTTGTTGTCAAGTCAGATCAACGCCTTTCAATAAGCTCAAATGACATTCACCTCTTGCTCGTCTGCAAGTTGGTTTTCTGTACTCGCTTCGACCAACATAGAACCAAGTTCTCATCACCGTTTACACGTTAAAGGTAAAATATCAGAAAACGCATGCTCGCTCTGTCATACACCGACCCGTCGAAATATCGATTGTTCTATTAAGCATGGTCCTTATAGTTAGCGACAGGTTCGTTGACACACACACACACGCACACACACACACACACCCAGCCGTATCGTCTCTCTCAACCACCACGCTTCATGAACATTATAAACAAGTAAAGAAAAAGAAAACGTTTTTTCAACATGTATGGCGTTAGGCCCTTTGTGAATTATTTTTTGGAAAAAATATCTACCACACTCAAAAGGGGGCGTTATCCCGAGTCCTTGGACACCTCGTACACGTCTCTAGCGTTATTGGTTCGTGAAATATCGGCAAAAATCACAAAAAACACGTGTTTACCCCAAAATCGAGTTTCCAAATTTTTTAAAAAATTATAACGAGTGGTCCATAGCAAAGAGGACCTCAGCCCGAGTCCTTGGACCCGTCGTACACGCCTCTAGCATAATTAGTTCGCGAGATATAGCAAAAAATTCAAAATCACGGTTTTACCCCCCAAAAAAATGTTTCCAAATTTTCACCTTTTCGACACCTACATTCCCGTAAAGAGCACGACGTGACGAAAAAAACGAATCCAAGCACGCCCTCCTAGCATGGCTCCTTCCATTCCAAGGTCGCAGGGGCTCACCACTTGCTTTTGGAAGCAGCGCTCTCCCCTCCCCACTACTACAGGTTTTCATCCTAGAGACTTGAAATTTATTTTAGAGGTAGAGAGGGTAGGGACCATTGATTTACGTCAAACATTTCTTTTGTAGAGTTCCTAGTTTCCAAAATATAGAATTTTCAAAATTCGAGTTTTTTCAAAAAAACATACAAAATAAACAAGTTTTACTAAAAAAATAAAAGTCATAAAGACCATTCGTTTGAGCCATGGCACAACGTTCTATCCTGTTTGGTTTTTAAACTATCGCCTATTTTCGAAAACAAAAAAAATCAAAAAAATTTTCAAAAATATAACGAGTGGTCCATAGCAAAGAGGACGTCAGCCCGAGTCCAACGACACCTCATTTCTCAAAATCGGACCATGCTTTCGAGATATATTTTACATGGCTGAGGCTTAGTAGTGGTAAGAGGAGGGTTCTGGAGTGGCTTAGAACTGTCATCACTCCACTACTCGCCTCAAAGTGGGTTCCTGAGCTGGGTCCGGTGTTCTTCCATTTCCAGCGACTTGGGCGAACCTCTCTCCAACAACATAACCACACTAAGCAAGCAAATCTGATGGTCAACCACCACTTAAACCCTCAACTAACAAATTAATAACTACTACTGCAACTAAATAAGTTTATATATTGTAAATACTATCACCCATACTTTTAGACAAAGATTTAATAGCATAAGTGTGACGGATCAGATGATGATCGCATGACGATCGAAACTGGTATCCAAGTGTATTTATAGATCTTACTGCGGCTTATGACACAGTTAATCACAGATGGCTTCTTATGAAACTGTATGATGCCACCAAAAATTATCAACTAACCTGTTTCATGAGGAAACTACTTGAAATCAGAAGGTTCTTTGTTGGATTTCAGGGGAAAAGAAGCAGATGGAGATCACAGAAAAATGGGTTACCCCAGGGAAGTGTGCTTGCTCCTGCCTTATTTAATATCCATACTAATGATCAGCCACTAACAAGGGGAACACAGAGTTTCATTAACGCAGATGACTGTGCCATCACTGACCAAGCTGACTGTTTCGATAATGTAGAAGAGAAGTTGTCCAATGCATTAATAGAATTATCTGCTCACTATAGGGAGAACCAATTGAGACCAAATCCCAGTAAAACACAGACTTGTGCTTTCCACCTTTAAATAGACATGCAGCTAGTACCCTCAAAATTAACTGGGAAGGAGCATTGTTTCTTTCCAAAATATCTAGGAATTACCCATGACCGCGCTCTCACTTAAAAGAAGCACTGTTTGAACAACAAGCAAAAAGTGGCAGCCAGAAATAACATCATAAGGAAGTTAACAGGCACAACATGGGGAGCACATCCTAGTACTGTGAGAACCTCATATATTGCGTTAAGTTACTCCACCCAGTATGGTACAATTCCAGTCATGTCAAAGTGGTAGGTGTTGAACGTAACGATACTTGTCGTATTATTACTGGGTGCCTTAAGCCCACTTCGCTGGACAAGCTGTACTCCCTTTCTGGTATCGCACCCCCTGACATCCGCCGAGTGGTAGCGGCGAATAATGAGGAAAAAAAAGGGTAGAAACTTCTCAAGCCCATCCTCTGTTTGGACATCAACCTGTAACAAGATGTTCAGGAAAGAACATATAGCCTACTTTCCCCTAAATGCATGGGTATTGTTATAACTCTTTGTCCTTTTCAAGGAGTATGATTGAATGTTGGTTGTAGTAGCTTGTTGAAATACAACGTGCTATAGGGATATTAAACATGATTATGAGGTGCCCTTTGCTAGTGCTACCTCTGTACCAAATTTCGTTCAATTCGGTTTCACCGTGTTTGAATTGATCGGGGGAATCGATTTGCACACATACTTGGCCACCATCTGCAAACGATTGGTCTGATGTTCTTGCAGTTTGGTCAGAATATGTTTCCAACATAAAGATATGGTGTTGCAAAATTTGGTCGAGACTAGATTATTAGGTTGGTCGTAATTACATTTTAGCTTTTAATATTTGGGTGGCCGCGATTCCGTTTCCGTCAAGATAGCGGTGATATAAAACATGACACTGAGGTGCCCTTTGCTAGTGCTACCTCTGTACCAAATTTCGTACCATTCGGTTACACCGTGATCGAATTGATAAGGGGAATTGATTTTCACACAAAGATAGCCGCCATCCGCAAAATATTAGGATAATGACATATTAGTTTGGTCAAAGGATGCTCCCTCCATAAAGGTATGTTGTTGCTAAATTTGCTAGAGATCGGATGATTAGGCTAATCGTAATTTGATTTAAGCTTTGAACATTTGTTTGGCCGCCATTACGTTTCCGTCAAGATGGCGGCGATATAAAACATGACACTGAGGTGCCCTTTGCTAGTGCTACCTCTGTACCAAATTTCGTTCATTCGGTTCCACCGTGTTCGAATTAATTTTGACATAAAGATGGCCGCCATCCGCAAACTATTAGGCTAGTGACCTATTAGATTGGTCAAAGGATGCTCCCTCCATAAAGGTATGTTGTTGCAAAGTTTGGTAGAGATCGAATGGTTATGTTAGTCGTAATTTTACTTAAGCTTTAAACATTCGTGTGGCCGCCATTACGTTTCAGTCAAGATGGCGGCGATATAAAACATGACACTGAGGTGCCCTTTGCTAGTGCTACCTCGGTACCAAATGTCGTTCCATTCGGTTCCTCCGTGTTCGAATTAATAGGGGGAATCAATTTTGACATAAAGATGGCCGCCATCCGCAAACTATTAGGCTAATAACCTATTAGATTGGTCAAAGGATGCTCCCTCCATAAAGGTATGTTGTTGCAAAGTTTGGTAGAGATCGGATGGTTATGTTAGTCGTAATTTTACTTGAGCTTTGAATATTTGTGTGGCTGCCATTACGTTTCTGTCAATATGGCGGCGATATAAATCATGACACTGAGATGCCCTTTACTAGTGCTATCTCTGTACCAAATTCCGTTCCATTCGGTTCCACCGTGTTTGAATTAATAGGGGTAATCGATTTTGACACAAAGATGGCCGCCATCCGCAAACTATTAGGTGAATGACCTATTAGATTGGTCAAAGGATGCTCCCTCCATAAAGGTATGTAGTTGCTAAATTTGCTAGAGATCGGATGATTAGGCTAATCGTAATTTGATTTAAGCTTTGAACATTTGTGTGGCCGCCATTACGTTTCCGTCAAGATGGCGGCGATATAAAACATGACACTGAGGTGCCCTTTGCTAGTGCTACCTCTGTACCAAATTTCGTTCCATTCGGTTCCACCGTGTTCGAATTAATAGGGGGAATCAATGTTGACATAAAGATGGCCGCCATCCGCAAACTATTAGGCTAATAATCTATTAGATTGGTCAAAGGATTCTCCCTCCCTAAAGGTATGTTGTTGCAAAGTTTGGTAGAGATCGGATGGTTATGTTAGTCGTAATTTAACTTAAGCTTTGGACATTTGTGTGGCCGCCATTACGTTTCTGTCAATACGGTGGCGATATAAAACATGACACTGAGATGCGCTTTGCTAGTGCTACCTCTGTACCAAATTTCGTTCCATTCGGTTTCACCGTGTTTGAATTAATAGGGGGAATTGATTTTCACACAAAGATGGCCGCCATCCGCAAACTATTAGGCTAATGACCTATTCATTTGGTCAAAGGATGCTGCCTCTATAAAGGTATGTTTTTGCAAAATTTGGTAGAGATCGTATGATTAGGTTAATCGTAATTTGATTTAAGCTTTGAACATTTGTGTGGCCGCCATTACGTTTCCGTCAAGATGGCGGCGATATAAAACATGACACTGAGGTGCCCTTTGCTAGTGCTACCTCTGTACCAAATTTCGTTCAAATTCGCATTCACCGTGTTCGAATTGATAGGGGGGACAGACATTCAGAGTACACACACTCACACACACACACACACACACACACAGACTCACACACACACATACACACACACAGACAGACACACTTTTTTCGCCCTGTGTTGATCTCATAATTCTACTTTCATTTTTTTGCAAAAATCGAAAGTAGGCTAAAAACCCGACTAAAATCTAGGAAAATCTTCCTGAGAACAACAGAAGCTCTTGTCGGGACTTCACAACAATCGAAACCATTTTGTGGCGTGCAAGGTTCTACAGTCCTGGACAATGGTTTCCACCCTCTGGAAAACTACCAGACGGTTGCACCGAGAAATGGAGTACATGGAGATCACTCAATAGACTTCGGTCGGGTGTCACAAGATACAAAAACAACTTAATGAGATGGGGTTTCCTTATGGAGTCACCGTCTTGTGAAGGGGGAACAACACAGACGTCAGACCATCTGCTTCAGTGCAGTCAGTGACCAACAACATGTACGCTAGAAGACCTGTTACTTGCAACACCTAATTCCACAGAGGTCGTCAACTTCAGGGCAGCTATAGTTTGAACAAATTGAAATGTAAAATTTTGTATATAATATAAGAGTCTATTAATTGTATATTCAATTTCACACTGTAAGTGTTTCTGACACGAATGAATGAATGATTTAACCTCAAGTAATTAGGGAACCGCATTTTACAATTGTGTACAATCGTGTTGACCGACTGAAATACATTACATTGCGATAACATCGATACATTAGTCCACACCGCAGTTCATAAGCAACAGATGCATCATGTGGTCGCTAACATCCGGTAATGGATCCGACGAGAAAAAGAAACTTTAAATAAAGTACTTACAATTTGGAGAAACACACAGTATATCTGAACGCCTCTCCCTCACTGATTATTTATCCGATTCTGGTTGTGATTTTCATCCAGCCACATCGATCAACCGTAAATGAAGTGATCTATCATGCATGACTAGCGTCCCCTCGGCAATGTTTAAAAAATTGCACGTACAGTTAATTTTCTCCTGTGTATTTGTTCGAGTCTAAAGTAAACAAATTATATGGTTCTATATATTTACACACATTGATTGTCTCGCATGATTTAACGGTTTTTTAGTGTGTTCCTAGCGTCAGTTGGTGTTATCTGCTAAATTGGTGCTTAAATAATTCACCCAGTTATCAAATTTGGTTTGTACAGTAGATTGACGACTTGCTCATTTTGATATCGATTGGAGATCAGGTAGATAAACTCGCTGTTCCACTCTTCAAACATTATGGAAGAATTAGGTTATGCACACATTATTACGCATGAACAAGTTAATCAAATATCAACTGAGCTCAAGGTCTTATAAGACACAATACATTTGGCGCCCGAGAGTTTACGCATATTCTTCGTTGCACTCTCCTATGCTCCTGTCTTGAATTAGCTCATGATCCCTAAATTATTAGTCCTTTAATTAAAATTGTACGGTATAATCTTGACACCCTTAGTCTTTCGTGGAAGTTTGATTTATTGTTAAGAAATGTATATGCCCTTTTCGACGACCCCACTCTTCGAAGGATCATTAATTTTTCATATCACGGATCTTAGTATACTCAATTGGTACACCATTCCGGGTGTTTGCCCTGTTATTTGGCAGCGCTGTGTGACGCAGTGAGGTAGATGACAGAATGTTCGTTCTTGTTCTGTTATCTACAGAAATATGAATACTGTTAAGGTTTCCTCTTGCTCCTGGCCGTTTTAAAGTATTACCTCAGAATATTACATTATATTTAAATGGCTTTTAAGGGGCTAGATCTGCCCAACTCATTGGTTTGTTCCCTGAGGTGAAATTCAGGGGCCCTGTGTGGGTAAGTCTAGCAAACTGCCTCACTTATTCTTTCTAAACCTGCTAAAAATATATTAAGGATGCCTCGGACCAATGGGAGTGATGGAGTCCCACTCTCATCTAACTGATCTCTAGATTTTCAAAAAATATATCCTAACAAGAATGTTAATTAAATCATTCGAACATATAATCCGCCCTTTTACGTTTTATTAAAATTTTTAGAGAATAATCACGTTTTCATTTGAATTATATAACACAATCATATGGTGATTTTGTATGCTTCAAATTCACATGTCATTCTTCCAGCTATATTCGTATAATTAATCTATTTTGCTGAAGATAACACGTTTGTATTATTTTTCCGGTTTCCTTCATTTATACGACCTCATATTATTTCAGCACAAGCAGCCATCTCCAAATTATATTCATGTAGCATGCAACGCCACCATGGTAACGGGACTTCCGAAGAGCTTAATTCTTTTCATGTTCTCTATAGGAAGTTCCTAGATTTGAAGTTTTAGTAATGCGTGGAGCTAATGGATGCACAACTTTTATTTCAAGGAAGTTACCACAATACAACAATCATATACCTTCGGTAGAAGCTCCGGCAGATGGCTCCCGTTCCTCCACAACCTCCCCACCCTGGTCTTTCCCCATCTCCAGAGGGATGACCAGCTTGATAGGTCGAATTATCTGCGTGCCGCGGGTGGTCCTCAGGAGTACGGTCCGCGTCATGCCGTCTCTGCCAGGTCGAAGGTCTTCTATTTGCGCCAACTTCCACATATGGCATCGCACATGGTCCTCCTGCAGAAGTCCAACGTCTCCTATCTTGAGCGCCGCTGACTTGCTGCGGGTGTTTCGGACGTGGTGGAAAATCTCAATTCTAAATGGTAGTCCTTTGTTCTACGTCTCCAAAAATCGTCTGCAAATCTTTGTTTCAGTCTGTACATCTTGGTTAAGTTAATGTCTGTTGTTGGTTGTCCGGATGGTATTGCTGTTATTTTTTCTCCATTCAAGAAGTGGGCGGGTGTTAGTACTTCTTGATCATATGCCTTGGTGAGTGGTCTCGAATTAAGGGCGGCTTCAATACTGATGAGCAGGATATTGGTTTGCTCCTCGTCAATTTGCAGTTTTCCTAGAGTCTTCCGTATACAGCGCTTGACAGAGCCCACCATCCTCACCCACCATCCTCCCCACCAAGCCGCTCTTGGTGGGATGAACTTTCCACCTGATGTTGCTGTGCGTGAGGTACTGGTGAGTCTGGGAATCTGTCAGCACGGTAGTGAAATTTTGTAATTCTTTGTTGGCTCCATGGAAAGTTTGAGCATTATCTGAGTATATGGTATGAGCAATGATTTAGTTGGAAGAAAATATTTACAGGAACTCACCTTATTAATTCAGCAATTTCCAAATGGACTCGTATTGGGTGTCAAAATCAGCGGCCTCGTGTTTCCGACAAGTTGTTTCATCAGCTGAACGTTTCCCCTTTCGTAGCCATGACTTGACATATGGTTGTGGGTTAAATAAATGCACAGGAGGTCCTACGCTGCTTATGAAAATAAGTCCGCTTGATCTTTCAACTAGCAGCCTATTTCTCTTTTCGGTGTGGATCTCATTCATGGTACTGAAAGCTCTTTCAGCTTCTGCTGAAGAGATGGGAATGGTCTGTACAGTCTTGATTAAAGGCATCAGCTCCACTGGAATTTCCTTGGTCTCGACATACTTTCTTGTCTGACATGTGGAAAAAGTCACAAAGGTTGCCGACACTCTCATCACCATAGCAGATATCCAAAGTAGAAGTGGAGGGCCAATTATTTTTGTATAGTACCTTTGAATCACTGATAACTTTTGTCATTCTCTCATGTCTCTGCTGACTAGAGCTGGAAACATATTTCCTAAACCTTGGAATATTTCCCTTTCTTTGGAGTCTCTCTGGTGGTCATGTTTGGCCTCACTAAAATGTTTTACTAGAGCACTGTAGTTTTCCCAGACAGCGTTTACAGTGGCTTGAAACTACCCATCTTATTGTAAATATTTTCCCAATCTTCTTAACTCTTTGTTCCAGTGAAGCAGCACAAATGTTGAGTCCCCTTTGATTTTTGGGAGACATGCTGTATAAAGAATACAATTTGCCAAAGAAGGAATGGAAGTGGTTAACACCTGTAACTTCATTCCTTGTATCAGAAACGGCCAATTCCAAGCGATGGTTTAAACAGTGCCAGATTACTATATCTGGAAATAACTTTAAAAACTGTGCTCCAACTCCATTTTTTCTATCTAACATTACAGAGGCCCCATCACATGCTAGACCAACTAAATGTTCTGCCAGAAAGTTTTCATTCATCCCATATGAAGAAAGATTCTTCAATATATCTCGAGTAATAACATCTGCTGTAGTTGATTCAAGTTCTATCAAGTCCCAGAAAAAGGAAACAACTTCTGAGTTATCTGAAAGAGCACATCTAAAACATAATACTAACACAGATTTTACACTAACTGTTGTTGATTCGTCAATCATAATACTGATTTTCCTCTGATTTTCTGTTATAGATTTTGCTATTTTATTTCTCATTTCCTGTGAAATGTGTTCAATAATATTAGCACAACTAAAATTTGTATGAAGAACTCGTCCCACATCTAAACCATTTAATTGTTGAAGTTCAACATAAGCCTGTAGGTCTACGAAGGGTCTATTTCTTTTCGCAATTGAGTATGCTGTTCGAAATACTCGAACGGTGGTTTCTAGGTGTTTGACATTCATAGTGTCCAAGCAACTTCCAAATATCTTTTTATTGGATTTTGATTTTTCTAACATAGCTTTTTTGTGAGATTCTGAATTTTTGTGCTCTAATATTTTTTTCCTAAGGCTTATTTGTTGTTGATTAATATTATTTCCGTTGGGATGAAACTTGCATTCTACCCATACTTTCATTAGCTTAAGTCCTGCGCCTTTAGAAACTCCTAATCCTAATTTACTTTCCTCTTTACATATATTGCAGCCTAAATTTTTATTTCCTGCAAATAACCACTCGTTCTCTGACAAAAAATAACGGTACTGAGACTCGTTCCAACAGTCTGGAAAATCTTGTTTTCGGTAGGTGGGTCCTTGAATATCACAGTCGATGTTAGAAGATGTAGAACCATAACCTAGATTCTCCCTAGAATCTGCATCACACGTTTCAGCAACATTTAACCCAGGGTCTATCTCTATACTCACGTCTTTAATGAAACTAATGTTCTCGGAAATCCATTCAGTTTCGTTTTTACTTGAGCCATCACACACCTTTTTAGTATTCTTTGATTCTTCATCTTCATCCCCAGCACGCTTTTTTGAACCCAGCCACTTAAGTTAACTCATTGTCACAAGTTGTGACTCACAACTCACTTTCACAGTCACTGGAAAACTTGAAAGGTACTACGGGGCTACTGATGTTCATTAACTGCAGAGAGATTCCGTAATATCAGCTTCACAGCAACACATCGAGCAAAACATAAAATAAAACTTGGATTCACACAAACATAACGAGCGGAAGAAAGTTGTTGTGCTCACTTCCCGCTCTCCGTATCCAATAGCAGTGTAGCCAACCTTAGAGAAGCAGAAAAACACCCAGGAGTGTAAAAGCGACCGTATTTTATGAACATAAAACCGTAAGGTTCGATATTAGTCCGCTAGAGTACACCCGTGACGTTTCAGCGCTATGTATAGATTATAATTGATTTTCTTACTGAATGTAAAATTGTTACGTCATTCTAAAGCGGGAAGATATTTTCCGGAACGGCGTTCCGGCCCGTTCCGGTCCAACTAAACCACTGGGTATGAGGCAGTCACCTCTCGACAAACCGTTGGAGTCCCATTAGGAAACGGTAAGTGGATAAGTCCGTAGTAAGTTCAAGGTGAAGTGCTCGCGTGGTCGAACAAGTGAATAGAAGAATGTAAGCCTTCTTGGTAGTAGCGTGAGATTTAATGTAGAGGGGCCCGGCGAACTCGATCCCAGTGATTGCGAAAGGTTTAGTCGGTTGAACTCGGTCAGCTGGAAGTGGTGCTTCTTTAGCTTCTGCATGTCTGTTGTGAGCTAGCTATTTTTCACGGTAGGCAATTATGAAGAACTTTCTTTATGGCTTGGCGTGCTTTCAGAATCCAAAATTCTTCTCTGAGCTCCATCAGAACAACATGAACTCAAAGATGATGCAGTTTGATATGGGTGTGCATGATTAACAGTTTTGTAAAATGATGAGAGCCATTTAACAATATAGGGTGTAGGAATCTCTGTTGAGCGGGCATATAGGCCGTGTTCCAAGGACATTTTGTCGTCCTGACGTTTCGCTGAATACTGCGTTCAGCATGTTCACAGGTTACATTAAGCGAGGTAAAACCATTGAACTATAGATACTACTGGAACTACTCCTCCCATGGTAACCCTCGCAGAAAACTGCTTCCTGGTCATCGCCTCCTTGACGTGCACTACCAGGCGTAAATAGTCGCACCAAAAACCGCACTTTTCTCCCATACAGTCAGCATTCCAGTAGTATCTATAGTTCAATGGGTAAAACAAGTAAACAGAAGATATATAAATAGTCAACAACCCACACATAGAGGCTACCATAGCAACGGCGTACCACACACAAGTAATGCATCAAGGACAGGGCTGCTCGTCTGTTGCATCTTCTCGTCTACGACAGGCTTGAGGGGATTAAGGACTGGAAGCCAAGCTCTGTTCACACGTTCTGCTTCCTCCTTAAGATTGAAGCTGTTAGTATGCTTCATGATTTCAATGCCTCCCTTTGTAGCCTGGCATGATAAGACACCGTGGTGGACATAACTTCGGTGTCTCCATATCTTATATCGTGACCTGCGAGTAGTGAGTGTGCTGCTACAATGGATTTTTCTGTTTGTCCCAGCCGGCTGTGTCGTTCGTGCTCTTTGAGGCGAGTGGCAATACTTCTTTTCGTTGTTCCAATATATACTTGGCCACAATCACACGGGATTTTATAAACCCCTGCCGCGGTATGAGGATGTCGCTTACCTTTAGCGGACCTAAACATGTCCTTAATTTTTTGTGTAGGCCTGTATATGGTCTTTATATCATGGGACTCGAGTAGCCTCCCTATTCTGTCCGTGACCTTTTTTATATATGGAAGAAGAGCTCTAGCCAGGGGCTGTTTGTCTCCAATTACCCTTGTAGTTGAACGTCTCGTATGGAGTGCTCGCTGGATTTCCTTCTGGCGCGTAAGTCCCCGTTGAGGTGCACAATTTCTTGTTTTAGGCACTGCTTTTAACAAATTCTTTTCGCGCGGTCAGCCAACGTTTTTATCAAAAAGAAGATTGTAGTTTTACGTGACCGTGAATCTGGTGATTATGAGCCACGGGACCTCCGTTTTACGTGGAATCCGAACCACAGGACATGGCATTTCACTTCGAAAATCTCACATGCATTGACCGGGAATCGAACCCGGACCGCCTTGGTGAGAGGCATACAGCTAGACCGCTGAACCACCACGCCCCTCGTTTTTATCACTCCGTATTTCTGTCGTGGGTGGTGACTGGACGTCTTATGTAGATATTGGTCAGTATGGGTCAGCTTACGGTAAACTGTATGTTCCAAGGTTAGATGATTCATTCATTCATTCATTCATTCATTCATTCATTCATTTATTTGCAATGGGAGATGTGTCCCCCGGTGGCAAATTGGATATACATAACAAATAAATAATTATACATAACAATTCAATAACAATTATACAACAATTAAACTGGAGTATTTACACAAGACTTTTCTTAAACACACCTATATGTTTGGGAAAAGGCTCTAAGACTGCGGCAGGTAGAGAGTTCCAGTTATCAATGGCACGGTTTACAAAAGAATATTTACCATAATTTGTTCGCTGTGGTCGGCCCTTAACTTTGAAAAGATGATCGCTCCTACCCATGTAAGTGGGCTTTCCCAATCGTTTGCTAAGCTCACCCCATGCTGGTTGATTTGTATACGTGTTGTATATAGCGCAGAGTCTAGATTTCATCCTCCTAGCCTCCAGTGATTCCCACCCAAGTTTCTTTAACATACGGCTCACACTGCTCCTGGGATTAAAGTCACTGAGCACAAATCTAGCGGCCTTTCTTTGTACCATTTCCAACTCATTGATGAGCCCTACTTGATATGGATCCCAAACCGCCGAGGCATATTCCAGAATAGGTCTTACAAGTGACAAATAGCCTAATTCTTTAGCAGAGGTACTACTTCCTTTTAATACCCTCATTACAAAGTGCAGGGATTTGTAAGCTTTTGAAACTACACATCCTACATGACTACTCCATTTCATATCATTCCTTACGTGAACGCCCAAATATTTGCAAGAATCTTCTTCTACAAGTATTTCCGAGCCAATGTTATATTGAAAATCCTGCCTTCGCACTTTCCCTATTTTTAAGGGACTACATTTTCTTGTGTTTATTTTCATTTTATTTTCAATCGCCCACTTATAGACCAGGTTCAGGTCCTCTTGAAACACTGCATTGTCTTGTGAGTCATGTATCGTTCGATATATTACACAATCAACCGCAAACAATCGACAGTCACTGCGAATCCCATTTGGTAAGTCATTTATAAACGCCAAAAATAACAAAGTTCCGATTACGCTGCCCTGAGGGATACCCGACGTTACGGTAATTTCATCCGAGAATGTGCCTTCGACTTTCACTTTCTGTGAACGACCCGTCAAAAATTCTTGGATCCATAAAATTACTCTTCTATCAATCTTTGTCGAAACTAATTTATGGAGTAGCATGTCATGCGGCACGACATCAAATGCCTTCGCAAAATCTATAACCACGGCGTCGACTGAAACTCCATGGTCTAACGATTCGCTAATGTCTCGAAAAAGTGATAGCATCTGACTCTCGCATGAGTAACCTTTCCGAAATCCATGTTGCCTATCATTAAACCATGATAATGTTTCCCACTGTTCCCTCAAGTAGTCGCAAATGAGATGCCTCATCTGTTTACAAACGATGGACGTGAGGCTAACCGGCCTGTAGTTGCCCAATTCAAGTCTGCTCCCTCCCTTAAATATTGGGACTACCGTAGCTCTTTTCCAGTCATCTGGGATTTGCGCATTGTTAATGGACACATTAAACATCACCTCCAAGTATCGTGCCACGGCCCTACCTCCTAGTTTAAGTACTTCACTAACAATATTATCAGGACCCTTTGATACATTGAAACGTAGTTTTTGTATTAGCTTTACAATTGCTGACTGGTTTATTTGGAACAGGGGAGCCCCTGATTCGTCGTTAAGGTCCAACACACAGCTATTGGATTTATTGAACACACTACCGTAAAAGACATTTAATACATTAGCAATGGCCTGTTTCTCAGTAATTAATTTACCGTCACCGGACATTATCATCGACAAATTATTTGAATTTCCCTTTCTTCTCAGAACATAACAGTAAAAATTTTTCCACTCATCACCTCCGGAACCAAGTAAACCTTGCATATAACTGTCATGAGCAGCCCTGTTTTTTAAGACGAGCTCTCTTGATAAGGACTTAAATTTCAACATATACTTGTCACTATCATGTCTTTTATTGTATAATTTCCTAATTTTCCATTTTAGACTCCTAATTTCTCGTGTGTAATACTCAGGATCTGGGTTTTGTTTCAGCAATTTAAATGGGACAAATTTATCAACAGCGCTATTTAAAAATTTCCAAAAGTTAGTCCACAGGATATTAATGTGATTTCCTTCCGATGCCCATCCTACAAATAGCTCATTCAAATACCTCTGAAACTTGTCCTGATCCGCCCTGCGATACTGGAATATGATCGTTTTTGCTACATCAGAGTGTAATTTTGTAATGTCACCATGTCTAATATTTAATTCAACCCCAGAATGGTTACTAATTCCTGGTATTTTCAGACAGTTAATATACAGCTCTACAGGTCTTACGAGATAAACATCTAAGGTATTATTGTCACTAGTTGGGAAGTCAACTACATGGAAAAATCCCCCCTCCCTTAAGAATTTATTTGCAGCGCTCTGAGCTTGACCACAGCTAGTTGACTCACCAGACCAGTCTACTTTGGGGAGGTTTAAATCTCCAGCAATTATTATGCTCTTTTTCATAGCATTACCCGTACAAGTTTTATCATACAGTGTTTCGAGGAGAGAAAAGTTATCTTTCGGTGCTCTATACGCCCCTATCACCTGAAGAGGGAATTTATTTCCTTTATCCGAAATTTGTACACATAACATTTCATGATCCATATCAGCCCACTTTAAGAAACTAGCTATATTTTTGCGCACACAAATAAATAGCCCACCACCTCGCTTTCCCCGATCCCTTCTGTACATTTCGTAGGTCCCTTGAATTATTTCGCTACTATTTATGTCCTCATATAACCAAGATTCAGTTGCAATGACAATGTCCGGAGAATACGTCTCTACAAGATTCCAAAATTCAATTAATTTATTACCTACACTCTGACAATTAACCTTGCAGTAATCTTAGAGTCTTACCTCCGCAGCAAATATCTCGAAGTAGCTCCTTCTGTTCCCATCGGCTGGCAACCTCTGGACCTGCTCCTCCTCACAAAAGCCGGCACGAACCGATGACCCTGTCATGTAGGCTCCCTAGGTTAAAAGCGCCCCGTCGATTTAGATGCAGCCCGTCTCGGGCGAAGTCACGGCCACCAATCCAGCAGTCAGCTTCTACGTACACTAATCCCAGTTGTGCACATACCCAGTCCATGCGGTCATTTACAGTCTTAACTCGCCTTAACGGAACATCTCCCCGCCGAACAATGCCACTCATTATAATTTTTGCATTTCAAAACTTGCTTTTAGCTTTTCTGCCTAGTTCGTAGAGCTCCCCCATGATGTAATCAGCTGTAGCCCTCTTCTTCAAATCGTTCGTCCCAACGGTCTTCGTTACCATAACGTCGAGAAAAGCGATTTTCTGTTCATTTTCTAACTCCATGGTAAACTGAATATTGGAGTTTTGGCTATTAAGATGTTGTAAAAACAGATTTAATAGATCTTTGCCATGGCCCCATATTACTAAAGTATCGTCTACGTATCGTAGCCACACTTTAGGTTTCAAAGGTGCGGACTCCAGTGCTATTTGTTCAAATTGTTCCATGTAGGAATTCGCGATCACTGGACTCAGGGGACTGCCCATGGCGACCCCATCAATTTGTTCATAGAAATCACCCTTCCACAGGAAATAGCTAGCGGTGAGGCAGTGGCGGAATAAGGCGGTGATATCATCAGGAAAAATCCGTGCGATGTACTCCAGGGCTACCTTTATAGGTACTTTCGTGAAAAGAGAGACCACGTCAAAACGTACTAGTAAGTCACCAGCTTCTAGTTGAATGGTTTTCAATTTTTCAATGAACTGGCCGGAATCTTTGACGAACGACTGTGTACCGCCGATATGTGTTTGAAGTAAGGTAGCTAAATGTTTGGCAATGCTATCAGTTGGTGATCCAATAGCACTCACGATAGGACGAAGAGGAACATTATCTTTGTGTATCTTAGGTAAGCCATAAAGTCTTGGTGGTAAAGCTTCACTTCTGGTGGTTCCCTCCTTTACATTTTCAGTTTGCGAAGATACCTTAATCAGGCCGTTTGTTTCACGAAGAATCCGGTTGGTGGGATCTCTCAGTAGTTTGCGGTAGGTACCCGGGTCTAAAAGTTCCAAAACCTTGGCAGTGTAGTCGTCCATGTCCAAGATAACCGCTGCGTTCCCTTTGTCTGCAGGAAGAATGATTATGCTCTCGTCCAAATTGAGAGTCTTTATAGCCTTCCTCTCCTGAGGTGTGAGGTTACTCTGCGGTGCTGTTGCCTTCTTGATTATACGTGAGGCTTCATGACGGATTTCATCTGCTTGTTCAGATGGTAGCTCACGGATTGTCGCTTCAATATTGGCGACAATGTCTTCCACGGGAATCGAAGGAGGGCTCACTGCGTAATTTCCTCCTTTCACTAGTATAGAGATTTCCCCCCTCTGACAGGTGGCGATTGGTCAGGTTGACAATTGTCCGTGAGATGTCCACTGTAGGCGCAGGTATTGGCGCGGGTTGGTCTCTCTGTAACCGCTCAAACTTTTTCTTCTGCCGGATGCTCGACTGTTCAAATGTTGAACGCATTTTGATGGGAGGTAGTTTGACGCAATGAAGAGGAGTGTAGGCTGAGAGATTCGGCACATTAGTCATGCTGGTTGTGTTGGAAGCAAGTCTGTTTTCAAGTTCCCGCGTAGCTTTATGAATTTCCCGTTTAGCCTTGTCAATATATTCTTCACAGGTTACCACGTCGTCGTCGTATTCCGTCTCGGATAGAAGGTCATGAATAGCGTCATCTACGGACATTGGACGATCCGGAGTTTCCTTAAGACGATTTGAAGAATATTCGTAGTCTTCCACGGAAGATTCCTCTGTAAATCCATTTATTTCTGAAGAAATTTCAGTAAAATTAGTCCTCTCTCTCTTTCGTTTCTTCTTCAAATTGGATAACGTTGCCAGTCGGGCTTCACTCATCTTGATATAATAAGTGCTGTCTCTAAATCTAAGAGTCTAGTTGGTTGGTTCATAAGTTTAGGGGCTGCGACAACGCGTTTATGTAGCCCCGTGTAATTTGGGTGTGTGTAGAAACTGTCTGATAACCGGTGTTAATTGTGATGGCTGTAGTAGTGTGTGTATCTGTTTTTTAATTTAAGTACAGAGTGCAACTTAGAATTTTTCAAATAGTTCCTACTTTTACCGCCAAACGCCACCATCAACGACTACTAGGCCTAGTTCAGAACTCAGCTACTAGACGCCACCGCAATCGGCTCTCGGCAACGAACGTAGAAACCTATCCAATTTAGCTTCACACAGGTGTAATTAGTGGAAGGTTCTTTAACATGCCATAAATCTATGACATGGGACCGCTGGCTTTACTTCCCCTCCGAAGGAAGGCATACTGAGGGATTTTTAACCCTGTTAAAAAATCCGACGGCTTCGGCCGGGTTTGAACCCGCTATCTTGGGCATAGAAGCTCAGCATGCTACCAACTACGCCACCGAAGCCGCTAGGCTAAGAGTCTCTAAGTACCAGTTTGAAGCGTGATCTGATCCGTGAATACTCTGTGACTTCGTGTAAACTCTCGGCAAACGTGACGTGAAAAATGGCGTTTATTCAGTGATAGTCGATAGTTGATTTAGTTTGCCGACAGGTGGCTGGGAAAAATGACAGTTCCGAAATGTCGAGTAGGCCGTGAAATTCCCGTTGCTCACCTCGAGTCTATATGGAATAAGGGAGTTGAGGTTTATGTCAGTAGAGATCGCTAGTAGTCACGATGAGCGTGTTGGAATCTCTTATGAATAAGTATATAACCTAATTATTGCAGCTAGAACCATGCCAGATCGTACTTGGACATAAAATAACAAGTGTTCAACTCCTAACTTCCGTATTGTATAATGTAGGCCTAATATATGTACTGTTTGTGTATACTCCTCGTATATGGTATTATTCATATGTATAAGTTGGTACTTGTGAATAAATGCTATGGGCCCGTGACGCAATCCCCCCTTCCCCTTACCCTGGCTGAGAGGTGTCAGCCGACCTTTCGAGAAGCACTT
This sequence comes from Meconema thalassinum, assembly GCA_946902985.2. Taxonomy (NCBI): domain Eukaryota; kingdom Metazoa; phylum Arthropoda; class Insecta; order Orthoptera; family Tettigoniidae; genus Meconema; species Meconema thalassinum. The sequence continues at coordinate 58,174,713 of OX336390.1, forward strand.
GACAATGTGTCTTGGCTGTGACTTGTCTTCCTCCACGGTCTCGCCTGGTCTAGCGTGCGGGCTGTAGTGTACATAATATGGTCTACTTATTTATTCCCCTTGTGGAAAAGACGTCTCGGACGTCACAGTGGCGACGAGGAAATTGGCTTTTGGTTTGGTTTGGTTTTGTGCGTGTGTCGTCCTGGGTGGACATGTGGCTTGCTAGCGCCGTCCACCACGTGTTTTTGCGTCCGCCATTACGCTGTTAATGTCGTTTTTGGAGGAAGAGTAAGTGTTTGATATTAGTGCCATTTTCGAATTTGGTGAAATTCCGATTATGTCTGGAATTATAGGCAATATCGGTGAATTTGACGCAGCTGAAGAACAGTGGGAGTCCTATATCGAAAGATTTGAACTATTTTTGCACTGTAATAAAATTAGTGAGGAACTCAAGGTCAGTACCCTTTTGACCGTAGTGGGCGTGAAAACTTTCAAGTTATTACGTGATCTGTGTACACCGGACAGTCCGTCATCTAAAACGTATGAGGTTTCAGTTAAACGTATTAAGGAACATTTATATCCAACACCTTCTGTTATGGCCGAAAGGTATAAGTTTAGCCTTCGGAATCAGTTGGAGCATGAGACTATTGCGCAGTATGTAGCGACTTTGAAGCATTTATCGACTCACTGCGCATTTGGTACCAATCTCAATGATTATCTCCGTGATCGTTTAGTCAGTGGGATACGGAGCGAATCGACGAAGCAGAGACTGTTGGGTGAACATTCCTTAACATTCGAGAGGGCGGTCTCGATTATTTCGTCCATAGAAGCAGCTGAGAAGAATGCAGCTTCACTCATGCCTGGTGGTGGAGACAAGCTACACCGCATGACGTCATCATCTCCCTGTTCTTGACGGTCCGGTACGTCATCTGTGAGAGGGAAGAAGACAAGGGGCGTGGCTGTTCCATCCTCCAGCGGCGGATCTCTCCAGCGCTACCAACCTACACCAGGACAACGGAGCAGTCCCCAACAGAAGTGTTCAGTGCAATGTTATTGCTGTGGCGTGTTTGGCCACAAGAGTAGTGAGTGCCGTTTGCGCGGATGCGTGTGTTATGTTTGTGGAAAAAGATACCACATTAGCAAAATGTGTAAGGCGAGGATGCGTGGTAAGTTCAATCAATCTCCTAGAAATAAAAACAGAAGTGTGCATAATTTTGTAGGCAAAGTTGACAGTGAATCTGAAGACATATTAACTGATGTTCCTAACCTATTTACTATGCATGAAAGCCACCCTATTCACCATTTAAGTACTGTTAAACCATTTAAAACTAATGTACTAGTTGAAAACAGACATGTAACCTTTGAAATTGATATTGGTGCCTCAGTCAGTGTGGTTAGTGAAAAGTTTTATTGGGAAAATTTTAAGATTATAAAGTTACAGCCTACAAGTCTACGCTTAAGTTCATACATTAATGCTCCTATTGAGCTGGTTGGGGTAATTAATCTAAATGTTAATTACAGAGGCATTGCTAAAAATATGGAGTTGTATGTAATTAAAAATGGAGCTAATCCCTTGTTAGGTCGAGACTGGATCATGGCATTAAATGTTCAGATTTCACCTGCAACGGATAAGCAGTTATTTGCCACTGAAGTTGTTGGCAATGAATCTAGTATGCCTAGTGATAACGTTAAACCAGAATTGTTACTTAAAGAGGTAGTTAAAAATACCCTGAAGTGTTTACTGACAAACTAAGTCAGTGTACGGTTGAACCGGTTAGGCTAGTTATGAAAGAGAATAGTGTACCTAAGTACTTTAGGCCTAGACCATTACCTCATACTTTGAAAGCTAATGTTGTAAAGGAACTTGAACGGTTAGTTCAAGCCGATGTATTGTATCCAGTTGAAAGTTCAGAGTACGGGTCTCCTATAGTACCTGTTCTGAAGAAAGATGGAAGTATTCGAATTTGTGGTGACTTTAAGGTTACTATTAACCCGCAGTTAGTTGTAGATCGTCACCCTATACCCAGAGTTGAGGATCTCTTTGCTGAACTACAGAAAGGTGAATCATTTAGTAAAATTGATTTGACCCAAGCTTACATGCAGTTAAGACTGGATGAGACCTCACAAAAATTGTGTACTATCAGCACGCATAAGGGTTGTTTTGCTTTTAAGCGTATGCCTTATGGTATTTCTAGTGCTGTGGGTATCTTTCAGAGGGTTATCGAGCAGGCATTACAAGGTTTACCTGGTGTGAAGGTTTTTCTTGATGACATCATTGTCAGTGGACCAGATACTAAAACTCACTTAAGCAGGCTTGAGGGAGTGTTTGACAGACTAAAACAGTATGGCTTTACAGTTAGGCAGAATAAGTGTCAGTTTTTTGTAACTAAGTTAGAATTTTTGGGTTTCACTATAGACAAGAATGGTCTTCGCACTTCGGAAGCTAAGGTAAAAGCCATTGTAGATGCGCCTGTTCCTAAGAATGTGACTGAAACTAAATCTTTTTGGGGATTTGTAAATTATTATGGCAGGTTTGTGCCTAATTTGTCAACGGTGTTAACACCTTTGTATAATCTGTTAAAAAAAGATTCTGACTTTGTATTTGATCACACATGTATGCAAGAATTTAAGGAGATTAAGAAGCGTTTGTCTTCAGCCCCAATACTAGCACATTACGACCCAGATGCTTCCATAGTGTTAACTGTTGGTGCGTCTAGTTATGGGTTAGGCTGTGTTCTAAGCATACTTACTAAAGAAGGTATAGAAAGACCAGTGAGCTATGCCTCACAAACACTTAACTCAGCAGAATCTCATTATTCTCAAATTGATAAGGAAGCAACAGCGATTGTTTATGGTGTGAGAAAGTTTCACCAATATCTGTATGGCAGACACTTTACCTTTACGGCTTCGGTGGCGTAGTCGGTAGCATGCTGAACTGCTGTGCCCAAGATAGCGGGTTCAAACCCAGCCGAAGAAGTCGGAGTTTTTAAGAGCGTTAAAAATCCTTCCGTATGCCTTCCTTCGGAGGGGAAGTAAAGCCGGCGGTCCCTTGTCATAGATTTATGGCATGTAAAAGATCCTTTCACAGACTAAACTTGTGTAAAGCAAAATTTGTTAGGTTAGATTTCGTCAGAACGCTCTATTAAAGTTCCAACGTTCACCACTAGGTATCATTGATATCTGGTGGCGAAAGTTGGAACTACTTGAAATTGAACGGAACTTGTATCTCACCCTTTAGGGTATCCGCTGGAAGCAGCTACAGACTCAGGCGAGCCGAACATGTCCTCGGACACTCCCGGCACTAAAAGCCATACGATAAATAAATAGATTTACCTTGAAATGTGATCACAAGCCATTATTGAGTATTTTTGGGCCCAAAAAGGGGTTGCCTGTGTTTGCAACAAGCAGATTGCAGAGATATGCATTATTTTTGTCTGTTTATGATTTTGATATCATGTATGTAAATTCCAATGAAAATGTAGCTGATGCACTATCTAGATTGCCTTTGCAAGTTCCTGATGTGGAAACTACTTCCGATCTGTCACCCCTAAGTACATATTTAAATTTTATTCATGAGAGTTCAGTACCTATTTCTTGTGAACAAGTCCGAGTGGAAACTCAGAACGATCCACTTTTGAAACGAGTTTATGGCTACGTAATGTATGGATGGCCAACTTATTTGTCTCCTTCTGACCATGATTTATGACCGTTTTTCCAAATGAGAGAGGAAATAGCTGTTGAACAAGGTATTTTAATGTGGAGTTACAAGGTAATAATTCCTGGTAGTTTACGTAACTTTGTTTTGAGAGATCTCCATGCTAGTCATTTAGGCATGGTTAAAATGAAATATGTAGCGAGAGCTTATTTTTGGTGGCCTAATATTGATCAGGAAATAGAAAACCTTGCCAACAGCTGTTCTTCCTGCCTATTGGAGAGATGTAATCCACCCAAAAGTGAACTACATCATTGGCATTATCCTGATAAACCGTGGGAAAGACTACATCTTGATTATTTGGGGCCATTTAAAGGAAAAATGAACCTAATAATTGTAGATGCTCATTCTAAGTGGTTAGAAGTATTTGAGACCAGTTCAACTTCTGCACACTTAGCTATTGTTAATTTACGCCATCTTTTTGCCCGTTTTGGTTTACCTGTGTCAGTCCAGAGTGATAATGGACCACCATTTAATTCGGCAGAGTTTAACGAATTTTTGGTTATGAATTGTATTAAACATTCTTTTTCACCTCCATACCACCCTCAGAGCAATGGTCAGGCTAAAAACTCAGTCAAGTATGCTAAAATTAAACTGAAATGTGTTTTTAGAGATAATGTTAGAGATGTTTCAGAAGCTTTGGATAGAATATTGTTTGATTATCGAAATTCTGTACATTCCACTACTAATGAGACCCCAGCCAAACTAATGTTCAATAGATCACTAAGAACTAGATTTGATATTTTACGACCAAGCGTCACGAGGGTAGTGGAGGCTAAGCAAGATAAGCAGAAAGCTTATGCCAAGGGTAGTAAATCACGTGTCTTTCATGTTAATCAATCCGTACTAATTAGAGATTATAGATCACAAGGTAAATGGATTGAGGGTACTGTGATGAAACAACTAAGTACTAGGCTACCATGTATCTAGTCAGAATAGGATCTGGTATTATTTGGAAGAGGCATATTGATCAACTTATTGCTAATGATGCTCAGGTGAGCGAGCCGGCTAAGGCGTGCTCAGGTCAATCAGCTGAAAGTTTATCACCTCAGTCAGCTGTGCAGGTTGTTGTACGTTCAGAATTGCCAGCTTCACCATCAGCTGTTTGTACTAGACAGTCTATTGCTAGACAGCCAACTCCTACATCGAGTCCGTTTCGCCAACCTATTATTAGTTCTCCTGCAGGGCGTTCTCAGAGACGTTACCCTGTACGCGAGAGGAAACCAGTTGAACGTATTGATTTATGATTTGATTTGTGAATATTTATTTGTAAAAAAAAATGTTCTTAGTTTAAGTTGATTATTTATTGATTGATTCTTCTTTTGTTTATGTTTGTTATTTAAGAGGGAGGAGTGTAATATATGTACTGTTTGTGTATACTCCTTGTATATGATATTATTCATATGTGTATGTTGGTACTTGTGGATAAATGCTATGGGCCCGTGACGCAATCCCCCCTTCCCCTTACCCTGGCTGAGAGGTGTCAGCCGACCTTTCGAGAAGCACTTGACTATGTGTCTAGGCTGTGATTTGTCTTCCTCCACGGTCTCGCCTGGTCTAGCGTGCGGGCTGTAGTGTACATAATATGGTCTATTTATTTATTCCCCTTGTTGAAAAGATGTCTCGGACGTCACATATAACATCATAGTTCAATAAGCTAGATACCGTAATCATCTGCGTGTTGGAGGCTATAGGTGGAGACGCTCGTACAATTGAGTTACGTTCACTTTACACTGATTTCCACTTGAGAATTCTTTCTTCAAACTTTTCGTCTCGTTTTGAGGTAGTTCCCTTATATTTACGTTTCACCGGATTTTTCGGCACCAATATTTGAAGTATTAGTAGGGTAAGCGTACCATTAATCGGCACCTTAAGACGAACCGCGTTACATCATCATGTGTAAAGTCTTTAATATCTACAATACTGGTTGCAACTAACGTTGATATGGCACATAAATACCTTTGTATTCGAAAGGATATATTCAAGTGCTTGCAAGTACAATCCGTTCATTTCAAAGTAATTTAATTTACGAGTTGCACCCTGTGTACCGATGATCGGCAGCGCAAGAAAAGCTGAGACCCGGTTATCAACACTCAAGTATACCATTAATCGGCAGTGGCAACTAAAATGCTGTTAAGTCAGGACAGATTTTATTTCTACCTTAATAATACAAAATTTCACCCTAAAAATTGAAACAGTATGTTTACTATTGAAGCACCATTAAATAACACGCGCAAGGACACATATCATTACAACACAAATTTGTGGTCTTAAGTAGAGTAAGCCTATCAAAACAATGTTTACCTTTGTCATAATATTATAATTATGCGTACATTTCGTCAATAACAAACACTGACACTGAAAGGTTTATTCATTTACACAACTGTGGCATGTGAATGGCATGGGAGCCCTTTTTTTTTATTCATTCTACAGCACTCTTCCAGAAACCATGTTTGGCACTGTACGCACTGTATCGTAGGTAATTTTTTGTCTTCTTCACATATTTCGCAATACCATGAATCCTCTGCAACATCCGAAGGTTTTTCCCTACTCCTTCTCTTCTGAACGTTATTTTGATGTACAGCTTCCTTATCGTTTGCTTCCTGAACCTTTTTATTACGAGTTGCTGTTTTAGGCAAAGTTTTCTTTTCCTCTCCTTGTTTTTCCTTTTTTGATTTTGCTTGCTCCCTTTTCTTTCTACGTTCCTCTAGTTCAGTTTTTTTAATTTTTTCATCTTCCTTCTTTTGATAGTATCTCATCCATTGTACAGATGTTGCTACTACTGGTAACATCTCCTTCTTTCTCTTCTTCAGAACTGGCTGATCTCTTGGCCAGAAAAGTATGCTTTTAAAATGGGACATAACTACCTGAGACGTGGAAGTTTGAGTAGACAGGTGTTTAGAACCCAACTCATTGAAATTTCTAGTGTTGCACTTATCGAGTGTTTGATCCGACGCTGTCTCCTGATTTGAACATGTAGGTCTATCGTCTATCATATTGTCCGCTTGAGAATTATGATTCAATGTATCTCCAGAAACTTGAGTTACACTGCTTGCAGATTCTGAAACTATTCCATTGCTATGTTTAAAAAAACGAGAAAGAGGGATAAATCTACTTTCTGACGTGGATGCATGACACTTGGATTCTTCACGATTTGTTACAGAGGGATCGATTCATCCTTTAACAGAGTTAAACTCTGGAAGCAAGCACTTCTTTGACATTCGAAGTGGTAAATCTCTGTTGAAGTTATCCGATTGTTCAAACAGTCCCCTATCTAATTCGGATATGTGCCCATATAATTCTTCAATAGTCCCTCCCGAGTATGAAATATTCACACACTCACTTGGATGGGAAATCTCATTTGGAGTGTTAGTTAGGACTCCTTCAAATTCACTGAAATAGTGATTTTCTAAATACATCGAATGATCGGCACATAAATGTCCTAGTGTTCGGCATTTCTTTTATCAAGCTATAAACAGAAACTGAGTGAAGAATGTATATGCCGATTACTAGTTCAACTGTTCTCAATGTATTTCTTTTTGATATTTCAAACAGAGGGTTATGATGCGGGAGTTATATATTAAGAATAGGTGTACTTCCTGGAAGCCTCAGTTGCACTAGTTATCGGCACACTTGCCGATAACCGGTACGGCTGTGATTTTCTTTGAACTAGTGTTCGGCACTGACCGAAAATATAATATAAATAATTAAAATCATGTTCTATGTGTTCTGACTCATGCAACACATAGTTTCGCAACATAATAATTCAAAGTTCAACGGTACTTACATTGCAAAACCCGCCGATGTTACGAACACTGAAGTCCTACTCCTTAACAAACACGTTAGGAAACGACAGTGACATCACCCGATTTCACTTCAACTGGCAACGTGGCAAAACACCTTCCACACAAGCGCCTCTAGTGGAGTTTGAATGAATCATGTGTACCTAAGGTTTGTGAAAACCCCAGCAGATGGCAAACCTATTCAGTTAAAGCCTTGATATAGGCATTTAATCGCAAAAGTGCCGATCACTCGGTCAGTCCCGATTAATGGTACATCCACCCTAATGCGTGGAGCTAATGGATACACAACTTTTATTTCAAGGAAGTTAACACACTGCAACAATCACATAGCTTCGGTAGAAGCTCCGGCAGATGGCTCCCGTTCCTCCACACTAGATACTTGTATCCAGGCAACATTCTGTTCATATCTGTCCATATTATTCTTTCCGCCTAGGCAATCCATTTTGACCTCGTTATTTAGTTTCTTTGCAACTATATAACCAATACATTACTTACCAATTCATAACAACTTCGTCACACTTATATCCAACGTTCGCTCTACAATGTAAGTAAAATAAGTTTTTGCTCTCATGATTCAATTTTCTAGGACATTAATTTCAATCTAGAAGACTATTTATATTGTTTGTTTTTTCTCTGACTGGCAAATACATTTCAACCATCATTTATAACCTAACTTATTCAGCATATCCATTTCACATCCACGCAAGTGTTATAGTTCTTATATCTCTTTCCGTTCTGTTTTCGTGTTTTTGTTTCCCAGTTTAATTTCTTCTTTTTAGATGCTTTCTTTTTAGACGCTGTTTTATCAAAGCTTTTTCATGATTTTCTTGAAACAATTTGTAACAGTTCTAGTTTTTGAAATTTTACTCTGTGAGTTTCTGGAACAAAAATATTTTAGTATCCTCTGGTATGGCAAAATGTTATTAAGTGCATGTTATTGCACATTTACTTGTCCTAGACTACGCTGAGGAAGGTCACAATGCGACCGAAAACCTTTCGGTTTAAATGTACAATATATTGATTTAATATAATAATAATAATAATAATAATAATAATAAAATGTTAGGTTCACTTCAATGGTATCTTCTCCTTTATTCCAAATGAGCCCTAGCACATGAGTAAGATTTTCAGCTGTACCATCCTGAGAATACTCCCACCCTCGGAGATTGAAAGAAGCCTTATCCATTATTATGCTTGCCTCTCGCATGAATGAATGAAGGTCATTTCTGTTGTTAACACTAATAGCACAGTTATCCACATAAAAACATTCTTCCAATCTTTCTATTGTTGAAGTTGAGTAGGAACTATTATCGACTGTTTGTCTCTTCAACTCGTTCAAGTGGAGTTTGATGGTTGTTGACAAATGCATGAAGCACACCACCTTCATAGATGTGGCGATCCCAAACAGTGGCAACATACTAACAAAGCATGTGGAAAAGCTGTCAAAATACACAGAGCTTTCAGAACTGATAAGGAAGCAATGGCACATGGCACAAGTCAGGACAGTTCCTATTATTATCTCCAGCACTGGCGTGATTCCCAAAAACTTAAAGGAATCGCTCACGGCGTTGAAATTAGACCCAGGCCTTTTCAAACTGATGCAGAAAACAGTCATACTTTCTACGTGTCGCGTAGTAAGGCTGTTCTTGGGCAATCAGGCCTGAAGCAATGAGGGTAATATGAAGCTACTACTCAATGCAGTCACCAAGAATTTGCTCCTTGTGATATGTACGGTATCTGGGATTGTAAATGTTTTCTTTCCAGCAAATGCTGAGAATGTGCAAGCGCATGCGCAAAATAAATAATAATAATAACCCCTGGCACTACAGCCCATGAAGGGCCCAGGCCTACCCAGCGACCGCTGCCCTGCCATTTAGCCTGCAGATTTTGGGGTGACGCGTGTTCAGCGCATCGGGTCCCCTCGGCCGTTAATCTTGGTTTTCGTGACCGGGGCGCTATCTCAATGTCAGACAGCTACTAAATTGTCCTCACTAAGCTGAGTGCACCCTGTTCCATGCCTCACGTCAGTTTAAAAAAACCCTGACGGAGCTCGGAATCAATCCCGGGCCCTCCGGTTGAGAGGCAGACGCGCTACCCCAACGCCACGGGGCCGGCACAATAAGCCCACAATACACTCAATGTATCCCAGAAACATGATGTAGAAATCTGAACGCAGTGTGAGTAATAGATGTGTACACATTCAGCTCTTAAGCACACAATACACTCGAAGTATCCCAGAAACACGACGTAGAAAGCTGGTTGCAGGTGTTGAGTTCGAGATGCGTTCACACTCCAGCTACTAATCACACAATACACACAACACGTCCCAGTAGATGATGTACAAAGTTCCATATGAATATAGTATAAATTGTAACGCTCTTTATAATTGGTAATGGCAACTATTTGCCTAAAATGCACTCGGAGCGACTTACTGAGCAAAGAGCGAAAAAAGTGTCCTTAATGCGCAATATTTTCAAGATGCGGAAAACGCACAAGGTGAGTGAGGTCCAAAACATGGATATTTATGAGGGGATCAATACATACAACATACCTGAAAATCAAAATTACTCCATGTTTTGCAATTCAAAATGATATAGGCCACTGGACTAAGAACCAATTTGTTTAATTTGCATTGAAGTGGTATCAGTTATCACAGTGTGTAATAAGACACTACGAAAGTAAGCATAAGGAATTCCACAATAAGTTTCTTCAGATTCTTTATTAATATGAAAAAAATTAACACCATGCAAATATCATACACACAAGGAAATTCAATGATACATGGGGAAGTTCAGCTCTAGAGAAATGTACAGAAGAATCTTTAGGAGTTTCCTGGATTCTGTGCAAAAATATGATTCCCTTTACTCACACCAGGATTGTGACGGAATGTGCGCTTCAAATTGCAATAGTTGTAAAAGGTGAAGAAACAAAGAAAGAATTAAAAGAACATTCTAGGCTCTTGCCAATAACATGAGCTGTAAGTTCGTATCTGAACGTTCAAATTATTTATTTTTCCTTGGCTGGTAATGCATTTACCTATATTTCAAATACTGATCAGTTGTCAGTTTCTTCAATGGGGAGAGGTTTATGTAGTATTTTTTAGCACTAAGACCACATTGGGGGAAAGCCACTGGAGAAATCATATTTAATGAAATTTCAGAACTGCTTGCCACAAACAGTGTGAGTATTATCAAGTAGTTCCGTGAAGAACTAGATAGACTATTCCCATATATCCTACTTATTTAATTGCCTCTATCAACATGAAAATTTCAGTTTGATTTCTGTAATATATTCATAGATATTGAGAACCGTCTAAACATTTCGGATGGTCGCCATGTTGGAATTTTATATATATAAGGGCCATTGAGTTATGCACTATTAGATGAATATTATTGCGTAGGTTTATTATTCAAACTCCAATCGATTGATTAGGACACAAGAAATAAAACAAGAAATTCCGTGACGAATTAAAGAGCCTTCTTTTCTTAAAATTTAAGATTCATGCCAAGATTAATCTATATGGATCTATCTAGAATAATGACGAAATTAAGTTGCTAATATCGACATTTCTAATTAGTATTGTATACCTGGCATAATGTAGCCTAATAGAGCACTACAGTTGGCAGCCCTGGTGACTGAATATATTCTTAGTTCCATGTCTTAAGGTACAGAATACAAAATTTGGTTGACGTTACATGCAGTTAAACATTGGATCTAACAGCGCGCGTAAAATCATGTTGGCAACAATGACATACATGTAATGGTCAGAAATAATCTGAAATAATATGATCTATTGCTGTGCCAATTTTGAATGAAATCCATTACTTAGTATAGACGTTACATGCATTTTAAAATTGGACCTATCAGCAGGCTTAGAACCATATTGGCAGCACTGACGTAAATTAGTTACTCCAAATTCATCTAGAATGCCAGGTAGTATACGTGTGCAAAGTTTAGAGCTAATGGCTTGCATACTTTCTGATATTTTGATATTAGGGTAACAAAAATAGAGACAGCACATATTAACAGTTGGCAGCCCTGGTTGCTCTTAAGAATACGCATAGTCATATCTGTTATCGTAAACATAGCACGTACGAAATTTGGTTGAAATCCAAATGATAGTATGAAAGTTACATGTTTTAAATTTGGACATCTCAGCAGGCTTAGAATCATGTTGGTAGCACTGACGTATATAAGTTACTCCAAATTAATATAGAATGTCAGGTACTATACGTGTGCATAGTTTAATGCTGTCGGTTTGCATACTTTATGATATATTCGTAATTGGATAAAATACATTAAGAGCATTTATTAACTGTTGGCAGCCCTGGTGGGTCTTAAGAATACGCTCAGTCATATCTGGTTATGTATACATACAACATACGACATTTGGTTGAATACCAATTGATAGTGTAGAATTATATGCATTTAAAAATTGGGCCTATCATTTGGTTTATAATCATTTTGGCGACACTGCCATGTACGGCCTCCTGGAAATTATACTGTAATATTATTATCTATACGTGTACCAATTTTGAAATAGCTCCCATTCATACCTTCCAAGATATCCAACATGGAGCTCAAATTTCAATTGCGATTTTTTAGCAGTTGGTAGCACTGACATCATTTTCAAATATGGCCGTGAGATATTCAGGTATAGATCTTTACTCCTACCAAATTTTGTTTCGATTGCTCCAGCCGTTTAGGAGTTGATAGGGGACACACACACACACACACACACAGCCAGCCAGACAGACATACAGAAGGACAGACAGACACAAATTTGCCGGATCTCATAAGTCTACCTTTTCCTCATTTTTGCAAAATGTGAAAAGTAGGCTAAAAATGAGATTTAAAATTTCTCACAATCGTCATCTTGAGGTTATGAAAACAATTGAAATAAATTAGCTGTCAGTGGATTCAAATTTGAATAAGCATTTACCGTACAAAGTTTTACAGCACTCGGATAGTTAAATCGTGAGAAAAGACTATTTATATGTTTCAAATTCGCTTGGCCGCCATGTTCGTTTTGTACAACAGGTTTTTGAAAGTCGCATACGTGAACTTTTAGGAGTGCCCGGTATCGCCGTACACAATTTCAGATTAATATCAGTAATAGTTTCAGAGATATAGAATGTTAGTGAAATACCTCGCACAGCCACCATATTGGTTTGGTGAGACATAATAAAATTTGAAGGGCATGGTCGCGGTCGGAGAAACTAGTGCTTTGTCCTTACCGACTTTCATTGAAATCACTCCTGCCGTTTAGATTTTATTAGGTGGACATGCACGCAGATACAAGGTGGCATCATAAGCCTATGTTTTCATAAATGAAAAGAGGCTAAAAATATTCTGTTCGTAGTAACAGACTGAGCAAGTGAACAGGAAGGTACAGTGGGTGAAGTGAAACTATTTAACAATAAAGCAATTACATTATTCATAATACTGTCTTGTATGGTATATTGAGGAAGGATTTTGCTCCTCTGTTAATTGGAATCACAGAAGCGGTGTATTATTTGAGATAAAAATCAGCTTCTACACACAGAAACCTCCACAATTTCTAAAGGAGCTTAATTCTGAATTTACAGGCGTGCTTTTATATAACCATGTTAGGTGGCTGAGTAAAGGGAAAATGCTTAAGATTGTGTGGTATTTGAGAGGTGATATAATTATCTTTCTTGAATATATTGATGGGTGAATCTGAAAAGAGGGACCTTTGAATTTATTTTAAAAATTCCAGATCAATGTTCAAGGCTTTCCTTTCTTGTTGACATTGGCATACCTCAACGTATTCATATAACTATGTGTGTGTTTTCAGAATCCGTCTTGAGTTTCAAGAAAGAGATTGAGTTCTTCATTGAGAAGAGTTTTGTGTAGTAATCTAGATGTATTCCCTACCGTCCTGTTAAAGAAATTTTATAAAAAGAAGAGGTCAGTAATGATAAAGAGTGAATCAAGTGTGGGCTAGTTATTTGATTAATCCCGAAAGTGAGTTTCATTCGCGAGAAACAGTGTGTTTAAATTCCATCAGATGCCTCTGACTGCAGACATTACACCCCACCTCAAATCTCAACTGAACGATTGGTTTACCGTTGACGAAGTGAGAATAATGCTAGAAATATGTGACCTTTCTGTTCAGTTATATTTGCATGAGCACTTTCAAACCTCCACAGACCACTAAAACATTTTGATTGAATTAAGTAAAATGAAAGAAATTCCAGTTTGATAACTAGCAATAAAATACTAACCATGTTTGGATCAACTTGGATTTGTGATTGCACATTCAGTGCAATTGAATAACATCAATGTAAACTTATGAAGTTTAGGACCTGCCACTTTTCACATTGAAGTACTTGTCGGGCTGCTTGCCAGCAAAGTGTTTAATTTTGTAAAATGTTCTTCCAGGTTCTTGGAACATAACACAGTTGCACTTTGCTATAGCGACTTCGTTTCGATGTTTGCCCTAAATTCTGCATTCATTTCTTCACTTCCGGCCTCTCGACTACCTTAAACGTTCGTAAATATATTCAATGTGACCCTCCAGAAAATTTAATCGAAAAGGCCTGTCCTAAAACCCTTGCATTCTCAAATGAATGCTTTAGTGACACAGTGTGCTGTATTGCACGAACTTCACAGTATATTATGTGATACCTGTTTATCTACTTGTATATCCATGGGTCTTTAAGCCTTTGTTTGTAACTAACTAAAATAGGATAAGCCTACAAATTAAAGTAATGAACACTTTCTAAGGAACTGCAATACGTCTATTTCTGAACGTGAGTTTGTTGATTAGTGCGTAAGAGAACTCCACTAACAAACCGAACACAGAGAGGATATATCCTAGTAACAGCAAGTAGAAGGCTGTCTGGAGGTGGTCCAGAGTGAACTGTTCAGGCTCCGGAGATTCCTTACTTGATGGTTCATAACGGTGGTGCAGATGTATACTTGCCAAAGACATTTCATGCCATTTATCGTATAGTCCAAATTCTATAAAACCCATAACAGTAGAAGAGAGTGCAGGGTAATAAGGAGAATATAACGGAGTTTTAAAGCTGAAATATATTCCTTCAATCTTTTCCTTCATTATGTGAATGTTACAGCTTTCCTTATGAACTTTTTTAAGCCACCTATAGAACGCATCGGCCTCAGAGCCAGGCATGATGACACACGTATTTCTATAATGCAGTAGATCTATCGCATAATTATCTATCCTTTTCTCGCCTTCTATTGCTCTCTGGATCAACTGTGGGAAGTGAATTTCCAGTGAAGGACCTATCACTCTCCAATAAGTCTCTGAATACACAATGTTCAACCCAGACTTGTAGAGGTCTTCGAAATTGTTGATCTCCGGGTAATATTTAGCGACGCTCAGAAAGCTAGTTAGAGTGCCTTGAAATGCGTTCGTTATTATGAGGCTGAAGAGTACCCAAAATAGAACAACTAGCCTGTCAGACAACACACTCGGTAGAGTTGGCAAAGAAACTGATAAACATGTGGAAAGGGTGAGGAGTAAATTGGTGGATAAACTGACATCTATTCCTTTAAGACGTTGGATAAGATGCCAAGACACGGCTGATAAAGGAATGCTACAGATTATGGAAACCCAAACCACAGTGTCAAGCGGAAGGAATAAGTTCATATATTGAGGGATGCGCTGAGATTTTGGTACCAGAAATACGAGACTTCCATACTGGTGAGGATGTATTATGTCTTGTTCTTCGGGAACCGGCAAGTAGATATCCATTGATACATCCACTAAACCCTTTCTTAGTGCTAGTGTTTCATTTCGTACTTTAACGAATTGTGGCACTGCATTAATGCGAGAAAGAAATATAGCTATAGTTCTAGCGCCTAAAGTAAGACCCCTAGTGTATATTTTCTCTCTTCTATTACTTAATTTGACAGGAATACCTTGTAGGTCAAGAGTTTTCCTAGCGTACACGGTATTGAGAGTTTCATTCGATACATCGTGAACAACAATTACTCCTCGCCTTCCAAAAGGATTGTAGGTGAATGACTTGATGTGCCCTTTCTCTCCCGTCGTTAAGGTCCATATAGATACCACTACATTCAGTATCTTGTATCGCCACAATACTTGAAACACAGAGGCCTCACAGCTGTTAATACCAGAGATGATGAACACGAGGAATCTTCCTCGCGGATTCCAACCACTCAGCTGACTCAGCTGGGCGATGCTCTGATTAACAACCTCACTGGAACACTGGTGGATGAAGAGGAGATATGAGTTACTCTTGGAGAACTGTTCCTTCTTCTGCTCATCCTCACCATTTACCAACTGTACACCAGTGTTATATTGCTGGTGTATAAGAGATAACAATTCTGTGGAGAGATGACTGAGGTTCCGTCTGTCCATGTACAGTGTTAATGTGTTATCAACTATATTAACATGTTCATAGAGTAATGTGGAGATCAGAAGAGAGGCGTTTCCGATCGTATTGTTGAGTTCATTCCCCTTTACATCAACGAATACGATCGTTGAAGCAGGCTGTAGCAGAATGAAGCTTAGAACACTAAACATTGCTACACTCTTCCTAAGATGATTGCGATCAGCCCGTACAAGTCTGTAACAGAAGAGGAGATATAGTCTAGCTGGTCATCAGTATACTAAGTTGTTTTGGGCGTTCAAATGTTAATAGGGGTCAACGCGTGCATACACACCGAAAATATCACACCGGTGCACAAAATCATCACATAGACTCCTTGTTCATTTTAGCATATATTTGAGGTTTAATTATTGCAAATCCCTACATTTCCACATTTGCTCGAAAATTAGTAAATACACTAGTTATGGCATCTACTTACACGGTGGCACTTCCTTACGACTTTACTCTACCCAAGGCAGGAATTAAATTGAAATGCCGACATGTTTTCGACTGTGAAGGCTATAGAGTTTGAATGCAGATCCTGATATTACTGTGCTCTCAAAATAATAACGTGAAGGTCGACTTGACACTTTCTGTCAGGCTTAATTTGCTTATACAATATTATCTCTAAATAACATCATGGAGCTAGGCACAAGGAATCGAATCCTGTAATAAACGAGAAAGGGGTAAGGTTTTAGCCATAAGCCAAGAAGAGATTGATATACAGGGCCTTTCATATAAAGTGAGAACGGCGAGCGGCGGATTTGTTATTCGCTGCTGCTGCGGTGGCCTTGGCCGAGCGTGTGGCGCGCCATGGCCCCCTGCTGTACTTTTGAAAGCGCGCGCATAGTACATACGAGGGCTATTTTTTTCAAGTTCCGATGGACTGTATAAAATTAACAGATTGACATACCAAACTGATTTTACTACTAAACGTTCGCTTGTTTTATTCTTATGTATCAACATAATCGCCAAAACGATTGAAACATTTGTCGTTTCGTTACACCAGCATTCCAATGCCCCCGGCAAAATATTCTGCCGCCACTGAGGTGGGTAAGTCTGGACAGTCTCCTGAAGTTTTTCCTTTTTGGCGAGGCGTTGCCGCCCAGCCATACCTTCAATTCTCCAAAAAAGGTGAAAATCATTCAGTGCTGGTTTGGACTAAACGGCAGATGGTCCAAAAGTTCACACTTGAATTCATTGTAAAAGTTTATCGTAACGTTGGTACAGTGTGGTCGTGAATAATTTTCACCTTTTTCGAGAATATTGGAGGTATGGTTGGGCGACAACGCCTCGCCGAAAAGGAAAAACTTCAGGAGGCTGTCCAGACTTACCCACCTCAGTGGCGGCAGAATATTTTGCCGAGGGCATTGGAAAGCTGGTGTAACGATACGACAAATGTTTCAATCGTTTTGGCGATTATGTTGAGACATAAGAATAAAAACAGCAAACGTTTAGTAGTAAAATCAGTTTGATATGTCAATCTGTTATTTTTATACAGTCCATCGGAACTTGAAAAAAAAGAGCCCTCGTATGTACTATGCGCGCGCTTTCAATAGTAAAGCAGGGGGCCATGGCGCGCCACACGCTCGGCCAAGGCCACCGCAGCAGCGAATAACAAAACTGCCGCTTGCCGTTCTTACTTTATATGAAAGACCCTGTATGTTAGGAGATAACATGCAAGAGAAGCATATGACTAACGAAATGATTCAGAAATGTGGTGTAATCTTGCACGTGGGCTGATGATTTCATACTAGTGATTCACTCTATGCGTGAGGCTCAGGACTACTTACAATGACGCAGAGCGCGCATATAGGAAGGGAATTCACCGATCAGAGCTGACCCAGCGATGTTTTCGTTATATCAGTGAGAGGTGACGAAATTACTAGGATTTTGAGATCTACGCAAAATTAACAACATGTGAATATACCACAGTGGCGGATAATTGAATAGAGGATTTTAGGAAACGTAAAACTCTGTAATATTTGACTATATAAGAAGTGATGAAAAAGGATTACGTCAGAGACCATTGGCGTATGAATCCACGCAGAGTTATAAGCAACAAAGGAGTCCACGCCGCACGACCTGCTTTGGATGAGACGGTGGCGCATCATAGTGGCGAGCAAGAGGGGTAATAATCTCAAACAATAACTTCCTTGGCGGCAAGGCCTGGGGCCTTGCATTTCGGACCTTCGGACAGATTGCGTGGAAATGTAGAAAAATATAAAATGTTATTCTAGGCAATGCTGACACCATCACATGGTTATGAAAGCCGGTCGTCCTCAGAAATAGAAAATATTTTACAGCTGTAAATACATAACTCCATACATATTTTGAGAATTCATTGGCAATGCTTAAACCATCACATAGTTATGAAATATCTGTGATAGTTTTCTTGCACTCGCCCGCCTCGAATAGGCTGGCCTAACCTGTATATTTTTTACGCTAAAGTAAAGAGCCCCCGGCTGCCCTTTGCTACAGGCCCCGCGCTGGCTTATTCCGGCACTGTATCTACCTTTTTCCGTTTCGAGATGCCAAGATGCCGAAAAAGAAGAAGAAGAAGAAAGGTTTGTTTAACCTATGACGTATGATAATCTTTATTAATAAATTGTATGTCAAAATTCTAGTCTCATTCTAATACGTGTATGCTTTCTCATTACATACGGCTGTACAGGTTGGCGCCTTTTCGATGTACTTAGTGGGTATCACGGAAAAGAATCAAAATAGAGCAAAACAGTTTTCGCAGTTCCATGCCATTTTTTTGTGAATCAAGCGATGGTGCAGTCGAAATCATCTTGGCCCTCTTGGTTTTCGAACTACAAGGTGATTTTGAAAAGTCTGCATTATGGGACCCCCTTGTATTTTGAGCATATTAGCCTACTTTCGATTTTTGCAAAAAATGAAAGTAGACTTATGAGATCAACACAGGGCGAAAAAAGTGTGTCTGTCTGTGTGTGTGTAAGTGTGTGTGTGAGTCTGTGTGTGTGTATGTGTGTGTGTGAGTCTGTGTGTGTGTGTGTCTGTGTGTGTGTGAGTGTGTGTACTCTGAATGTCTGTCCCCCCCTATCAATTCGAACACGGTGAATGCGAATTGAACGAAATTTGGTACAAAGGTAGCACTAGCAAAAGACACCTCAGTGTCATGTTTTATATCGCCGCCATCTTTACTAAAACTGAATGGCGGCCACTCAAACGTTCAAAACGTAAAATCAAATAACGACTAACCAAATCATCCGATCTCTACCAAATTTGGTAACAACATACCTTCGTATAGGATGCGTCTTGTGACCAAACTACAAGGTCGTCCGCCATACCATTTCAGGATGGCGGCCGTGCGAATTATGCAAACTTTATAATCCATATCATGGGACCCACCTGTTCCGATTATCGAGCCGAGAATCGTTTTAACTGTTCTAAAGGAAGAGGCACGTTCGAAATTAAAAGTTTATTTTGTAATACTATAGTGCAGACGTGATTTTAAAAAGCTGAGCTGATTCAGTAATAAGACAAGATGGCAGCGGATATCTTGTGCCTGACTTATATTTCACTAATTTGAGTATTGCATGCAATATAGCGTACTGATACAAAATAAATAAACTTTGTATGAAATGCTTTATATATAAATAATATACTCCAGTGAAGAAATCGTTTAGTATAAATCATTATTTGCTAACAAGTTCTATGTAAGTCATTTTATATAGAACGATATTCGTTGACACAATTAGCTCAGTGGTAGAGCGTTAGCCTATCTCTCAAATCCCTATGGTTCAAACCCGATCAGAGCTAGGTTTTTTGCTTGAAATGATATATGTTTATTGTTTTGTAATGACTCAGATGTTTTAAAATTAAGCGTTATATTGTGCATATTATGGTGTAAAATATATATTTAATTAAAACATAATTCGCCAGCAGATTTACTCGAGACATCTAGCTGCCAAAAAGGTAACTAGATTAACTTCCAGATTTTATTGAAAAGTTTCTTCTTCTGGCCGCTAGAATGCACTCGCTCTGTTAGGATTATATTGTTCGATATTTCACCACTAGATGTCACGACTAGTCTACGTGGGGCTCCATTGATTACTACACCATTGGCATTCTATGCGCATCGAATTTGAAGAATGACAAGATGATACTTCGATACATTTTTACTTTTTATTTTAAAGGGTTTGTAACAGCCTATTTTGCGTTACTTGAAAATGTTATTTGAATTCAATTAGGGTTGTGAAAGCCATGCACAACCAGACGTGTAAAGACATGCCTCAACTCAAAGTTGGATGTTGCCCACGGCAGGTCGTATATGTAATAATAATAATAATAATAATGTTATTGGTTTTACATCCCTTTTAACTACTGCTGCTTTTAGAGACACCGGGGTGCCGGAATTTTGGCCCGAAGGGGATCTTTAACGTGCCAGTAAATGTACTGACACGGCTCCCTCGCATTTGTGCACCCTCAAATGCCAGCTGACTGCGCCAGGATACGAACCTGCAACCTAGGACCCAGCAAGCGAGAACGTTACCGCTGAGCCCCGCAGCCAGTCCGGTCGATTATGACTCCAGATCCATAACATTCTTGATATACTTCTTATCTTTCTTTCTTCAATGATGGTAGCAGTTTTTATCTAGGTTTTGGCGTTTGGTAGAGGTAAATCGTTTCTAAGGTCTTCAACAAAGAAAAGTTCTATTATACTCTTTGATAATAACAACGAGTTATAACTATACTCATACATTTAGGAGAAAGTAGGCTATATGTTCTTTACTGAACATCTTGTTTTTATTTATTGAAAAGGTTAAAACGGGTAATTATACAGAACTTCCCGATGAATTCAATTAGGCCATCAGTTGAATTTGTACAAATTAGTATAAATATTTGTTCCCCATTCTTTTTTCAAAAACCAAAATCATTCAAAACGGTGAGAGATATCAAAAAATGACAAGGGGTAGAAACGTTGCTAATTACTTAATTACTGAGATCTTACACCTATAAATTTAACTTCTTGGATAGGACTGACTGTCTCAAAGATGTAACGATTCGAAAAAGGATGAAATTCACGGGCCACAAAAATAGAAAATGGTGAGAGATATAAAAATTCATAAGGGGTAGAAAAGTAGCTAATCAATGAGATCGTACACCTGTAGATTTTACTTTTTTCGATAGGACATACCGTTTCCGAGATATGACGATTCGAAAAAGGGATGAAATTCAAGGCAGCAAAAAAAAGAAAACGGTGAGAGATATCAAAATATCATATGTCATAGAAAAGTTGCTAATCACTGAGATCTTACTTTTTTCAATAGGCCAGACTGTTTCCGAGATATGATGATTCGAAGAAAGGATGAAATTCAGGGCCCCAACAAAATAAAACGGTGAGAGATATCAAACAAGTAGTTCCGTGAAGAACTATAGAGCCTATTTTCAAATATCCTTCTTATGATAACTGCCACTATCAACATACAAAATTTCAGATTGATTGCTGTAAGAGATTCGTATATTTTGAGAACCGACTAAATATTTCGGATGGTCGCCATGTTGGATTTTATATATGTAGGTCCTAGAGTTAAGTACTGTTACATCTTACATGAAGATTATTGTGTACGTGTAGCATTCAAACTTCAATCGCATGATTAGGACACAAGAAGTAACAAGGAGATTTTAAAATTTCGCACAACTGCCATCTTGTGGTTATGGAAACAATTGAAATAAATTAGATGCCAGTGGATTAACATTCGTATAAGGATTTACTCTACCAAGTTTCACTGCACTCGGATGGTTAAATTGCGAGAAACGTCCAAGTGAATATTTATACTTTGCGTCGCTGCCATGTTGGATTTGTGATCACCAGGTTATTTAAAGTCCTATAGGTGAACTTAAGTTCATAGCCCCTATGAACATTAAAAAATTCAGTTTGATTGCAACAATAGATTCGTAGATTTTCAGAGCCGTCTAAGTATTTCGGATGGTCGCCATGTTGTATTGTTAAATATATAGGCCATAGAGTCATGTACCATTAAAGGAAAATTATAGCGTAGGTTCATTATTCAAACTTTTACTTCGATCGCATGATTACGACACAAGAAATAAAAACCTAATTTTAAAATTCTCACAGACGCCATCTTGATGTCATGTAAACAACTGAACGAAGTTTGATGTTGGTGCATTACAATGTGTATAAACATATACTGTACCAAGTTTTATTGCGTTTGGTTGGTTAAATCGCGAGAAACGTCTATTTAAAAGTCGCAAATTTGCGTGGCCGCCATTTTGGTTTTGCAGTTACCAGTTTTTCAAAATTTACATAGGTGAACTTCCAGTAGTTCCCTTGATCACTGTAATAAATCCCAGGGTGATGTCGGGAATAGTTTCGGAGATATTGAATGGTGGTGAAATATTTCGCACAGCCGCAATGTTGGATTGGTGAGACGTAACAAAATTTGAAGGCCACGGTCGGGGTCGACCGAAATAATGCTATGAACTTACCGAGTTTCATTGAAATCGCTCCAGCCGTTTAGAAGTTATTAGGGCGGGTCACACACACCCACGCACACACACACGGACAAAAGTGATCTCATAAGCCTATTTTTCCAAAATTGAAAATAGGCTAAAAATCATTAGGGGTAGAAAAGTTGCCTACCGTAGAGATCTTACATCTGTATAATTAACTTTTTTCTATAGGACCGACCGTGTCCGTGGTATAACTATTCAAAAAAAAAAGGATGAAATTCACGGCCCCAAAAAAGGTCCGGCCCTGGACCGATTTTAACAGTCCAAAATAGGGTTCCTCACAGACCCCAACCCTTTCGCCGTACCAAATTTCATTTTCATATCTTGAAACTTGTGACCTGTACTTTGCTAAACGCAAAAACGTCACGCATATACGTATATCTTCAGGGCCCCAAGAAAAGAAAACGGTGAGATATATCAAAAATTCGTTAGGGATAAAAAAAAAGTTGCTTACCGTGGACATCTTACACATGTACATTTAACTTTTTCCGATAGGACCGACAGTTTCCGAGATATAAGTATTCGAAAAACAAAGGATCATATTTAGGGCCCCCCTAAAAAGCTCCAGCCCTGCGCCGATTTAAACACCCAACAATAGGCTTCCTCACAGGCGCTAAGCCTTTCGCCGTACCAAAAATCAGCTCGATATCTTGATAATTGCGACCTGTACTTTGGTAAACGCAAAAACGTCACGCACATACATACGTACGTACATACATACATACATACATACATTCGTACATACATACATACGTACATACATACTTACATACAAACGTACATACAGACGGACCTTTTTGGATATTTTCTTCGACCACTATTCGGATGGTAGATGTTTGAACCCTGGTCGACGTTAGGTTCCCGAGATCTCGAAACAAGATATTCAGTAAAGAACATATAGCCTACTTTCACCTAAATGCATGGGTATTGTTATAACTCTTTGTCCTTTTCTAGGAGTATAATTGAATGTTGGTTGTAGTAGCTTGTTGACATACAACGTGCTATAAGGATATTAAACATGAATATGAGTTGCCCTTTGCTAGAATTACCCCAGTTAGAAATTCATTCAATTCTGTTTCACCGTGTTTGAAATGATATGGGGAATCGATATGCACACATACATGGCTGCTAGTTGCAAAATTATTGGGCTGATGACCTTGTGGTTTAGTCAAAAGTTGCTTTCCACCAAAAGGTATTTTGTTGCAAAATTTGGTAGCGAACAAATGATTAGGTAGGCCGTAATTTGATTTAAGCTTTTAACTTTTGGGTGGCCGCCATTCCGTTTCCGTCAAGATGGAGGCAATATAAAACATGACACTGAGGTGCCCTTTGCTAGTGCTACTTCCGTAACAAATTTCGTTCAATTCAGTTTTACCGTGTTTAAATTGAGAGGGGAAATCGATTTGCACACATACATGGGCTTATGCAAACTATTGGACTGATGACCTTGTAGCTTGGTCAAAGAACGCTCCTCACATAAATGTATGTAGTTGAAAAATTTGGTAGAGATCAGATAATTAAGTTGGCCGTGATTTGATTTAAGCTTTTATCATTTGGGTGGCCGCCATTACATTTCCGTCAAGATGGCGGAAATATAAAACATGACACCTAGGTGCCCTTTGCTAGTGCTAGCTCTGTACCAAATTTTGTTCAATTCGGTTCCACCGTATTTGAATAGATAGGGGGAATGGATTTGCACACATACATGGCCGCCATCCGCAAAGTATTGGGCTGATGATCGTGTAATTCAGTCAAAAGACGTTCGCTATACAAATATATGTTGTTGAAAAATTCGGTAGAGATCGGATGATTAAGTTAGTCGTAATTTGATTTAAGCTTTGAACATTTGGGTTGCCGCCATTACGTTTCCGTTAAGATGGCGGCGATATAAAACATGACACTGAGGTGCCCTTTGCTAGTTCTACCTCTGTTCCAAATTTCGTTCAATTCGGTTTCCCCGTGTTCGAATTGATAGGGAGGGACAGACGTTCAGAGTACACACACTCACACACACACAGACACGCACACACAGACAGACACACAATTTTTGGCCCTGTGTAGAACTCATTGCAAAAATTGAAAGTAGGCTAAAAACCTTAGGCCCGATTGCGTGGAAATGTAGGAAAATTATAAAATGTTATTCAAGGCAATGCTGACACTATCACGTGGTTATGATAGCCGGACGTCCTCGGAAATGGAAAATAACTTACGACTGTAAATACATTAGAGAATTCATAGGCTATGCTTAAACCATCACATAGTTACGAAATATCTGTAATAGTTTTCTTGCACCCGTCCACCTCGACTAGGCCTACCTACCCTGAATATTGTTTTACCCTGAAGTAAAGAGCCCCTGGCTGCCCTATGCTACAGGCCCCACTCTGTCTTAAACCAGGCAATGTATCTAGCTTTTTCTGTTTCGAGATGCCAAGAAGCCGAAAAAGAAGAAGAAAAAGAAGCAGAAGAAGAAGAAGAAGAAGAAGAAGAAAGGTTTGTTTGACCTATGACGTATGGTAACCTTTAATAATAAATTGTATGTCAATATAAATTGTATGCCCTCTTGGTTTTCGAACTACAGGGTGATTGTGAAAAGTCTGAATTTTTGGACCCTCCTAGTATTTCGAGCATTTTTTAACTTATTGAAAAGGTGAAAACGGAGTATTATAGAGAATTTTCCGTAGAATTCAATCAGACCATCAGTTGAATTTTTACAAATTATTATATACATTTAGGCCTCAATTTGTTTTTCAAAACCCAAAAATATTTAATAACATCAAAACGGTGTGAGATATCACAATATGATAAGAGGCAGAAATGTTGCTAATTACCGAGATCTTACGCCTTTATATTGAACATTTTTCGATAGGACCGACGGTTTCCGAGATATAAAGATTCGAAAAAAGTATGAAATTCATAAGAGTTAAAAAAGTTTCTAATCACCGAGATCATACAACTAAACATTTAACTTTGTTCGATACGACCAACCGTTTCCCAGATATAAGGATTCGAAGAAAAGGAGTAAATTCAGGGCGCCTGAAAATGAAAACGGTGAGAGATATCAAAAAATCATAAGTGGTAAAAAGATGCTAATCACTGCGATCTAACTCCTGTATATATAACCTGTTTCGATACGACCAACCTTTTCCGAGAAATGTCGATTCAAAAGAAAAAGGATAACATTCAGGGCCCCAAAAAAGAAAATTGTGAGAGATATCAAAAATTCATAAGGGTTAAAAAAGTTCCTAATCACTGAGATCTTACACCTGCAGCTTTAATTTTGTTCGATACGACCAACCGGTTCCCAGATATAACGATTCGAAAAGACAGAAATAAATTCAGGGCCCCAGAAAATGAATGCGGTGAGAGATATCAAAAAACCGTTACGGATAAAAAAAAGTTGCTACCCACAGAGGTTTTACACCTGTAGATTTAACTTTTTCGATATGACCGACCGTGTCCGAGAAATAATTATTCGAAACAAAAGGTTGAAATTCAGGGCCCACAAAAAAGGTCCGTCCCTGCACCGATTTTAACGCCCAACAATAGGTTCCTCACAGGCCCTAACTCTTTAACTCTACCAAATTTCAGCTCGATATCTTGAAAAGTGCGACCTGTACTTTGCTAAAAGCAAAAACGTAACGCACATACATTTATACGTACATACGTACGTACATACATACAGACATACTTTTTTTATTTTAATTTTTTTCGACTCCGATTCGATTGGTAGAGGTTTGAGCCCTGGGCGACGCTTAGATCCCGTGGTCTCGAAAAAATATACCACGGCTATATGAAAGCCTATAGGATCTAGATCCGGCTTTCATAACAAGAAGTTCCGTGACGAACTAAGGAGCCTACTTTTCTTAAAATTTAAGATTCTCCCGAATGATTAATCTATATAATCTATGTGGATCTATCCAGAATAATTAAGTTGGTAATATTGTGCCCGTTTGAGGAAGTCATGTGGTCACCACCAACCGTGTATGGCCTCCCAGATGACCTCTTCCTCCGAACACATACCGACGAAGAGGATTGGAGTGCAAACCCAAAAGGGCTCGCCGGCTATGAGACTCCTCTGTCCCATGGATCAGGTTCCCATCATGATTTACAAATGTCAAAGACATAACATAACAAAGAAGCTACGAAAGAAGGTAGTCCAGTCTTAAATAATGATCGTTGGAAATGCTTAGTAATAAAGTCCAACTCCTAATATAGGATCAGAGGGCATAAAGATCGGCTAATCCGCTATCTAATCATACACAAAATGAAAGAAAACAACCCCTAAACTATGAAATTAAACCCTCGTGATCAGTTCTAGTTACAATCCAAAATAAAGCAAAACTGGGTAAAATGGTACAATAGAAAAGGTGACGATGTTCTGGGAAGATTAATCGTGCCTGGATAAATAGTCAAATATGACTGCAAAAATCTAAAGTATGCTAAAACCATCCCACATTTACATTTAATATAAACTGTCAAAGCTAAACCTTCAATTACAGAAACATCTGATCCAAAAGTCCGTGTAAATCAAACAAATACTAGTATAACAGACATTTGATTACAATAGTAAACATAACAAATAATTGTACAAAAATACAGCAAAATAAGACAACGGTAGGGTTCACAAAGGGAAAAATACATTGAAATAAATCAAGAAACACAATAATTCTTGTAATTACCCTTTCTACTTCGAAATGGAGACTGTTTGTTCCATCCGTCGTCTAATGTGTGTGTAAATCAGGACAATGTATGCTATCAGAGCATGTCATAAACAAACAAACAAAGGGTACTCGACCCACGAGTTGATTACCTTCAGTCAGTAACTGATTCCTGTCAAGTCTAACTGTGTATTTTCTCTAAACATTCCCTTCTAGGGACATCCTGTCTCAAGCACGTTGCATTGGTCCAAGTGAAAAGCAATCACGATCAAAGTTAAACAATTAATAAAGAATTAACTGAAGTTTTAACCCACGTCATTTTATTAATAATTTTCTTTAATGATTTAGGTTTCTGTGATTATTACTATCATCGTTTAGGAGTATCTTAATTATGTAGAATGACCAACTATGCAAGGCTGATGGACTGAAAAATAAATACAACAGAGTACACGTGGCCTCTGCTTGTCTACAATAAAACAATTTATAGACTATAGTCGTAAGTCTGTACCAGATGCTTACGAGATGTTTGACCCAAATACTCACGACAAACTTGAGCTCTAAGCGGCTCCAATATCATAAAAATATGAACTGGTCGACAATAACACATCTCCAGATGGGCGTGCAAAGCTCCATCTAATACCATACTAGAAATATCTTAACGAGTCCTCCACTGGATCACGAAAAGAATTCACCTCAGCAGTCATCCCTATGAATCTGCTGGCATTTACTATAAAACGGGAAATCACCCCACTATCTTCGTGTCAAAACACGGTAAACAATCAAACACCTTAAGTGAGATAAATAAGCCTTCAATAGTATTAATAAGAAGGTAACAATCCTTCCTCATTCACTTACAACACTTGCGAATTCAATTAACATTGGGAACTTTAATTACTAATCACCCTATACTCAAACAATTTACAATGATGCAATCAACATGCCAATCAAGCTCCAAGAACGGCTCGATAAAGATTACCTTACTGGCAAAAACAAAAGAAATTTGTCGTGTGTCATTGGTCTCGCTTGAGAATCAAGTTGGCTGCTCGACGTGTAACTGTAATCTAACCTTGAGTGCCGTCAGCTGTCATTCTCACGGACTCAAATGTCACTCATGGTAGCATCACGCTTCACTGCGTATCAATATCTATCAAAACTCTGGATGAAAACGGGTGTAATGCACCCAATAATGTCTGTAGTTTTCATCTATTACACATCATATTACAATGCCATTATTCTCTGGACACAAGACATCGTAACTCGCCTTGAAAAATCACTATTAAGAGTAGCAACAGGAAGTTGTGCCTACTCGCAAAGACTATAAAAAGAGACTCCACTCTAACACAAAAAATAATCTTCAAAAATAATGTACGCTATGCACTCAAAAGTGGTTAAATGTTATATACCACACCATTCTCCTGGTTTATAGTTGCAAATGATACGGTTAAATGTTGAATGTTTGGTTTAGAATGTGTTCAGACACAATCTCTCTCATTCACTACTCTGATTCGACTTGAATCTAGGTTCTAAGACCTTCAAAGCATATTTACATTAACTTTGTAGATACGTAACCGTTACAGCATCGAAATGATACGACCGGTTACAGTGACGTATTCAAATATTCAAATAATGGGAGCCTCAAAATAAAAATAATGCTTTGAGCGTTTGTTAACTCGAGTAAATCATTGCTCCGTTTGAAGTTGACGTCCATTCTGTGGACTGCGCAAATTGTTACATGTTCTGCACCTTGGTTCAAACTTTGAGGTGTCTAACTCTAGGCGTAAGCTTTCGCCAAACATGTGGAAGCTCATGAAAAGGTGAAAATACGCCGACAGTGGCGTCTACAAGAAAATAGAAAAAAAAATACCTAAATGACTGCCATATTTACGGTTGACTACGACTAATCCAGCCCTGAACCATAACCAGATACAAGTAGAAATTTAACGGGAACTCACGGCGCCATGTCGTTCACCTCCAAACATCATAGATTTCATTCTGAGGGGTAAATCCTGATATTCCCTGTGTATAATATTCCCCTCGGCCATTGTTTACGTAATTCTTGTATCGGCTTCCATATTGCTCGTACGTTAGATGGTCAATGGCTCCTCCATAAGGGTATTTACGTCATCATGATGTTCCTCGTGGTACAGGAATAAACTGGCATGTAGTCACGTACAGACATTCTCGATGTTCTCGTTGAATTGGTGCAATAATTAGATGTGAAAACCGCTGTTTTTATCACTGGTGGTTACTTAGCAACACTGGCTTTAAACTGTGCAGGCTGTATAATAGAAATGGCCATGTGCCTGCTTTCACTGAAGCTAACATTCACAGATTTTATTACAAATGGTGAAACACAATCACTTGAATATTTATGCAATCTGTCGTTTCTCAAGATTCGCCTTTGCACGGCGTGTTTCTCGGATATAGCAGAAATATTACAGCAATCAATAATTATGAATATTGCTATTATTTTAAAGACTTTGGCAAGGTTTTCACGACCCACTGTACACCATGTGGTATTGCGTTGCACACGTGTTATACGCACAAAAATTCACTAAATTCACTAATTTTCCAAAATATCACGTTATCATGATTACAATCAATATAACACAATTTTCACTAGCACTGAGGTGCTGAAATACTGTTGGATGCCTTAGCAATCCTTCGATGAGACTCACTAGTCTTATAACAACCAAATTATCATCTGTCCACTCGACCGGACTTGTCAAATACACTTCCCTGCGGCTCAAGCTCACATAGGATTGTCAATTCCGCCTAGCATGGCGTGTTCTGGCTTCGACTACCGTCGAAGTCATTTAGCAACTACTTCGCTGTTCCTCGCGTTTCTGCGATGAGAATACCTTTAAATTACCAAAATATTACCATTTTAACGTTGCTAATGATGCAGAATTACAGATTATGCTTTTCTCAAATATGCACATCGTAGATAAAAATCTAACAGAGCACAACAGTGGACACCTCTGGTGACTGAATATATTCTTAATTCCATCTCTTAAGTTACAGAATACAAGATTTGGTTGAGGTCCAATCGATAGCATGGACGTTACATGCAGTTAGACATTGGATCTAACAGCGCGCGGAAAATCATTCTGGCAACAATGTCATGCATGTGTTGGTCAGAAATTATCTGAAATAATTGTTGTGCCAATTTGGAATAAAATCCATTAATTAGTATAGAAGTTACATGCATTTTAAAATTTTAAAATTAGACCTGTCAGCAGGCTTAAAATCATCTTGGCAGCACTGATGTATATTAGTTACTCAAAATTAATATAGAATGGCATGAACTACTCGTGTGCATAGTTTAAAGCTGTCGGCTTGCATTCTTTCTGGTATATTGGTATTTGGATAAAAGAACTGTAGAAGTTACATGCATTTTAAAATTAGGCTTATCAGCAGGCTTATAATCATTTTGCTAACACTGCCATGTATGGTCTCCTGGAAATTAAACACAAATATTATTATCTATATGTGTGCCAATTTTGAAATAGCTCCCATGCATAACTTCCAAGATATCCAACATGGAGCTCAAATTTCAATTGCATTTTTCAGCAGTTGGTAGCACTGACATCATTTTCACATACAACATTTACATACCAAATTCTGTTTCGATTGCTGCAGCCGTTTAGGAGTTTAGAGTGGGGACACACACATACAGACATAGAGACAGACAGATAGAAGGACAGACAGACACACATACATTTTCCCGGATCGATCTCATAAGTCTACTTTTTCCTCATTTTTGCAAAATGTGAAATGTAGGCTAAAAAGAACCGCCCACATAGAACACGTAATATTTTTCGAATTTTTGAAGAAAAATTGAGTGATCGATTTTGGATTTGAGAAGGATATTTGAAACCTATGGACCTTGTAGTTCACAGGAGTAATTTTTTCAACGCGCTACGAGCATTAGAAAAGAAATTAAGTTTCAAGAAGTTGAAATGGACTATATTTTTGCCAGATCAAATATATAGGCCTTGAGCCAACGAAGTATCACCCAGTCATTCGTAAACTCCGGAAGGGATACGTTGGTTCAGCAGTTCGTGGAGGCCGGAGGAGGTCATAAGGTTTTCCCGTGTTCGGGGAGGCTTACGACAGACGTCGGTCCGAGTGGACATTATCAGAATAGTGATAGTTACATATCGCGAGTCGGAGTGAAAGTTTGAAGCCGAGTTAGGTTTTCAGAACAGACAATTATCGTAATCCAGTGAGGGTTACCGTTATAGACAGTAGTGGCGGCCTTTTGTGAGGATCACAAGTCGCAACGTGAGTCGAGGAAGACTAGTTAGGACAAGTCAGTAGTTCAAGACCAGGCAACAGTCTAAAGGAAATACGTACAAAGACAGAGTAATTTCCGTGTATAAGGAAATAAGTATCGAGCCGAAGATAGTTACGCGCCGATAGGAATCAAGAGTAAAGAAAATTGAGCACTAAATTCGCCAAAGTGAACAGGGAACCATCGAGCTAGGATCGGAATTTGAGTCAGAGACTACCAATCGCCAAAACGCATGTCTAGGGAAGTAGTAGGAAAAATCAACACCAGCATTTCTCGGACGCGACAAGCAAAGAAAGTGAACGGCGTGTGTAAATAAAATATTAATAATCAGTGCATGAGGCTAAATAGAAGGAAGGCATCAAACATATGCCAGTAGTGAAAGTTGTGTTTATAGTGTTAATGTATGCTTTGGTTTTAGTGTATTATTGTGTTAATGATCCCAAAAATCAGGGATGAAATCAAGTGTAAAATTCAGTGTAAACAGTGCTTTGAAAATGTGAGTCGTGTATTGTAAAATGTGTCGCTAAATGTATTGAAAGATGGGTGAAAGCTTCCATAATCATTGGCGAAGACCACCAAATATGTAAGTACAAAGTATTTTACAGTAAGATTGTTGGTGGCGGTTGTGCATTCTTATAAATTATATGTCACAATTATGCGGGAAAAAGATGAATTAGTGTAATATGTCTCTGTGTAGAAACGGTGGATTGAATAGAGGTTAGGCAGGACAAATTTAATTTGAATTTCATAATTGTGTATATTGAAAGAAGCCCAATATGTTGTTGAAGGGGTAGGAACATTTATAGATAAAAATTAATCAGTTGTTGATATTGATATGCCAAAGTAAATTCTATTTTTATGGATATGAAGGACGGTATAGAAGTGTTGTATAATTCTTCATGAAAGGTTTTAAGAGGAATATAGATTGATACAGCTGATATGAGCGAGGATTAATGTAGAAGGAAGTGATTTTGCAATAAATAAATAAGGAAGAATCATTCGTGGCTGTAGATGTCGTGCCAGTGATATGACGGGTCTAGTCGTCGTATGTCTAAGCAAATTTGGGGAGCATATGAGTTGATTCGCACAAAGGACTGGTGTTTGTCCCGCTCTGGTTGAAAAATTGTATTCCGCAAAGAGGACTGTGATATGTTCCGATCTATTTGGAGGGTTTTGCTGGTGTGTTCCACCTCCGTGGTATCTTCGAAAATCCCAGAAGAAGAGGTTTGCCCTTGGGATGGATAGTATATTATAACGTAGGTTGCATATTTGGTGTTGAGGCCCTTGTAATTAAAGACCGCATATTATTCCGGACAATGTGGACTTCCATGAGTTGATCAACTTACCTGTGTGAGCTGAATGTTTGCTAATGAGCAAGAAGTAATTAATAGCAGTTAGGGCTAAATGTTTTAAAACCTTTCATAGCGAAGGAATCTGTTATTTGTGTAGCCTCGTGACGCCCAGCTGGTGTCATAGTTCTTGAAAATATATCCCATCGTTAACGCTTTTAAAAGCGAGACTAAGGTCGATTATTATAAGTGTCTGGCCCGAGTCACTTGGGAGGGTCGCCGAGCACCAATGGCTTCTTTAAGCTTACTGGTAATTAAAACACAGATGTATTAAATAATTGTTTGGCTATATCAATGAAGGCTTGGATATCTTAATCCATTAGCATATGTTATAACAAGTATTTGCTGCTAAAAATATCGTTCAAAAGCCAGTTTTTTTTGGAATATTACATTCCAGAGTAATTACAAACTTCGCATGCGTGACATATAAAAAGGCAGAGAATTCCTTTAATAAAACAAAGATAGTCGTGTCGGGGAGACGCAATCTCATTGAATTATTAAGTATGTTTGAATTGAAGGAATGCACGATTACCCAGGTTTATAGTACTTAACATATTGTACGTGAGAGAGAAAGAACATTTGATAAGAGCAAACCAAAGTTCAGAATATTGTGGAACCTAAAGTAAATACTGGTAAAACACATTTGAGAAACCCAAAGCTAAGAATGTTGATAATTAAATAATTTGTAGATGATTATTGTAGATAGTCAAAGGACTATTTAGGGAGTTACCCTAAATACGTTCGAAGTTATGTACAATCATTAGGATTCAGTAGAACATGAATTGCTTGCATGCCATATGGAAGTGAAATCAGACATATTACAGCCTTAGTGGGACCATATTAATATTGTTTTAGACCACTTTGTGTGTAGTGGATATTCCTATTTGGATTCAGGAATAAGGATATGTATTTGTAGAGTTTGATTTTTGTTAATGCAATTTTTATTTGTTTATTGAAGTTTGTGTTGTGCCATTTTTTTAATGAAATGTTGGTTTTTATTTTGAGAAATGAACGTACCATACCCGAACTGATTGAGCTAGGCGAAGTATGACCATATATTATTTCTACGGAATGGTAAGGTAATGTTCAAAATGTACCACATATTATATGGATTATTACTTTGTTCTCAACGAGCATAACAACCTATTTGCTGTATAGTATACGTACCCGGGTAAAATCATACCATTTCAGAATTTATCAATATTCTTCGCACAAAAGGAACTTTCAAATTAGAAATTATATGATGCCTAATCTAGAATGCATCTGATATTGACCTCTTATAATAGTGATCGTTACTAATACATGTATGTTTTGAGTAATGACATTTACTTATTATTAATCTCTCTTTTAATCTTAAGTTCACGTACTCACTCATCTTCTCAGCTCTCAAACCACTAGGCCTAGAAAGCTGAAATTTTGCATGTTGATTGATCCTAGGTTGTGGGGGCTCACTAAGAAATGGGTTTAAAAAATGCAATGTGTAAGTGAGTCTATTCGACCCTTTGGCACTCACTGAGCATGGGTAAAAGGTACAAAGACCGGATATAGCTCATTTTATGACGCCAGATATGAGAAACAATACACGGGACCCCGATACACACTTTTTAACGTCCTAAAATGAATGATTTCGGATATTTTCTCTCTATATAACAAGTAGTTCCGTGAGGAACTATACAGCCTATTTTCATATATCCTACGTATGTTAATTGCCACTATCAACATACAAAATTTCAGTTTGATTGCTGTAATAGATTCGTAGATATAGAGAACCGACTACACTTTTCGGATGGTCGACATATTGGATTTTTATGTATGTATATCTTAGAGTTATGTACTGTTACATGAAGATTATTGTGTACGTGTAGTATTCAAACTTCAATCGCATGATTAGGACACAAGAAGTAAAAACGAGATTTTAAAATTTCGCACCGCTGCCATCTTGTGGTTATGGAAATAATTTAAATAAATTAGATGCCAGAGGATTAACATTTGTATAAGAATTTACTGTACGAAGTTTCACTGCACTCGGATGGTTAAATTGCTAGAAACGTCCATGTGAATATTTATATTTCGGGTCACCGCCATGTTGGATTTTTGATCACCAGGATGTTGAAAGTCCTAGAGGTGAACGTATGTTCATAGCCCCTATGAACATTAAAACATTCAGTTTGATTGTTGTAATATATTTGTAGATATTGAGAACCGTCTAAATATTTCGGATGCTCGCCATGTTGGTTTGATATGTGTATAGGCCATAGAGTCATGTAGCATTAATTGAAAATTATTGCGTAGGTTCATTATTCAAACTTTCACTTCGATCGCATGATTACGACACAAGAAATAAAAACTTAATTTTAAAATTCGCACAGCCGCCATCTTGAGGTTATGTAATCAATCGAACTAAATTAGATACCAGTGCATTACAATGTGTATAAACATTTGCTGTACCATGTTTCATTGCGTTGGGATCATTAAATCGCCATAAAAGTCTATTTAAAACTTTCAAACTACCGGTTTTTTTAAATCTCATAGATGAACTTCCAGTAGTGCCCTTTATCTCCGTACAAAATTTCAGGGTGATACCGAAATTGTTTCAGAGATATAGAATGCCGGTGAAATATTTCGCACAGCCACCATCTTGAGGTTAAATAAACAATTCAATGAATTTTGATGTAGGTGCATTACAATGTGAATAAACAATAAACTTATACTGTACCAAGTTTCATTGCGTTTGGTTGGTTAAACCGGGAGAAACGTCTATTTAAAAGTCGCAAATTCGCTTGGCCACCATGTTCGTTTTTTAGTTACTAGGTTTTCAAAAGTCACATAGGTGAAATTCAAGTAGTTTCCTTTATAACCGCACAAAATTTGAGGGTGATATCGGTAATAGTTTCGGAGATATTGAATGCTGGTGAAATATTTCGCACAGCCGCCATGTTGGATTGGTAAGACATAACAAAATTTGAATGGCACGGTCGGGGTCGTCTGGAATAGTGTATGTACTCTACCCATCTGGCACCGTAGGGTGCAGTACTTACCGAGTTTCATTGAAATCGCTCCAGCCGTTTAGATTTTATTAGGGTGGGATACACACACGAATCACACACGCACACACAGACACACGGACAAATTGTGATCTCATAAGCCTATTTTTCATAAATGAATATATTCTAAAAACTAGCTGTACCCGGCATGCGTTGCAATGCCAATCAAAGAAAGTTTTGGCTTTGTAACATTGCTTGCTGAAGTGGTTTTGGATACACAATATGTATTTTCTTTTTCCTTCAACTGCCTCTAAACTTCTGTAAAATGGATTCACTAATTCATAAACATTCGTGGGAGCGTGCACAACAACTCACCAATCTTTCATCACAATCGGATTAATGGTAAGCTAGAGTAGCCTATATATACGTATGCGGGATTTTCTGAAACGAAACGTGCACCGTCACTCATATGTTGAATCTGCCCATGCGCTACCTCTTGTAAAATCGATTTACTCAGTAATAAATCTTCGCAGATGTATACAAGTAGATGAGCAAGAACGATATGAACGAGTGACATGGCCGCCGCGCGAGTCCAACCCAATATCTCGCGAGCCCATGGTCGCATTTGGACATATGAGGTATCCTAGCACGCGGTGTGATGCCCTCTTTCCTATGGAGAACTTGTTATGTTAAAAAATGAAAGTAGGCTATATTTTTGAAAATAAGAATTTTAAGAAGTTATATATAGGCTCAAACAAATGTTCTTTGTGTCCTTTATCGTTAGAACCAAACTTTATAATTTTATATTTTTTCCAAAAAATGTCAATTTTTAAAATTGACTATATTTCGGAAGCTAAGAATTTTACAAAGAAGTGTGTTTGACTTAAATTAAAGGATTTTACCCCCTCTACCACCAAAATAAGTCTCAGGTGCCTAGGAAAAAATAGCAGTAGACGAGCAGGGGGGATCTAAACGAGTTACACTAGGCTCTCGGCTACGCTGACTCCTTATGTATATCTCGCGAACCCATGGTGGGATATGGACATCTGACATGTCGTAGGACTTGGGATGACGCCCCCTTTTCTATGGAGAACTTATTTCCTCCCCAACATAAAAACTGCCCCTACTCGGGGGTGAAATTTTGTTTCTTTTGTATGCATGTACACTCACGGCTTTTCTAAGGGGGCGGGCTTGTTAAATAATTATTTATGGATTAGTTTTTCTTCAAATTTAATTAAAGGACCTAAAACTAACATGTCATTGGATTTTTAATATCTTGCGAACCAACAAGGCTAGAGACGTGTACGAGGTGTCAAAGGACTTGGAGTGACGTCACCCTTTTGAATGTATTATTTATTTTCAAAAAAAAATTACAATGGGCCCAACGAGACATGTTGGAAAAGAATATGATTTTTTTACCTTTTTTGAAATTTTAATTAAGAGTGGTAGTAGTGGGAGGGACGGTAGCGGTTGTGTTAAAACGAGCATGTAGACGGCTACGGTGGCCATGCCCAATAGATCAAACGATATTTCGCTAACCATTGATCGCAGAGGTTCATGCGATGGTTCGACTGAAGAATTTTTTTGTTTACGATTTATTTTATGGAGGACGCATTGACTCAAATAACTCAAAAACTCCTAGGTCATGGACTTTGTATTCCCTGATATTTCGCGAAATTTTCATGTTAAAAAGGTGTGCTATTGGTGATTTTAAAACGGCTGAATGATTGTCTTTACTGCAAATGAATTATTTATATCAATTTGTCAAAGGACACGACAGCCAGTTGATTATTTTATAATCTTCTTTAATCGTATCGGCCAACTAAGGACCACGTTATTTCAACTGGCTTCTCTGGGCTTTGACTTTTGCCCAGTGTTCCTTCATACGTTGCCGGTGTTGCTCTTTTCTTTCTTCCGTCCACATCTTTCCCGTCTTCAAGTTCGGTTTTTCTTGAAAACCCTGGTGGTAGTGTAGTTTCTTCCTGAGGGGATTGCGTTCTTAAATATCCCCACAGGTAATTTCCATCTCTTGTAGGTCACTATCCACCTCTTAGAACCAGGCTGTCTTGGTCTTCTTATTTTTAAAATAGTTAAAGATCCGGTTCGTCAATCGTGTAGATTTCATTCTAAGCAAGTGGCCATAAAATGCAATCCTCCTTTTCCTCATTACATCAGAGATGTTCTGGACATGAATATACAGCTCATAGTTATGCCGTCGTCTATATTCACCGTTGTCTTTAATTGGGCCAAGAATTTTGCTGAAGATCTTTCTTTCCTTGAGCTCCAATTTTTCTACCAGGCCTTTCTTGTTCATGGTGAGGTTGGGAACTGTTTTTATTACACGTTTACCAGTATTACCTTTAAAAATTCTGTAGCCTTCTGACTCAAAGGCTTGTTCATCTGTGAATCACTTTTCCTGAATTGCTGCAATAAGGATTTGATGTTGGGATAAGGAATCAGTTAGTTGTTTCAATTTACGAATCTTCCGAAGGGTATTCGTATTAAAGCTAGCAAAGAAATTCCGGCGTTTGTGTTGGATCTTTACTGGAGTCTCCGATACCACCATGCATGTCGGCGCAGGCTCCCCGGATTCCGAAGGCCTGCATGCTTCGCTCAAGGCGAAGGTGGATTGGTTACCACCTGGGGTAGTAGCTTTTGCTGAACTTTCCTCCATGCTTTGAACAGTTGAAAAACTGTAGTATGGGGTCAGTAAAGTTTCACACCGACCAGGGTGCTACCAAGGTTGTGAGCCTTGGAGCCCCCAGCACTGATCGGCTCGCCGACCCAGTTTCCGCTGGGATTGGTTACCCAACCTTCCACTGAGTTGCTCAGCTTAACAGGGGCACCTCTTGTAGGTTATGTGCAGCAGTTGGAGTGAATGAGGCTAGTTGGATTCTCTTGCTGAATCCAATATGTTATGGTTGCAGATGACAGGCAAACGACGCATTTCACTCCCATTTTCCCAGAGCCACAAGGACTCCTCCCAGGTTAATTCCTGGGACCGATTATTTAATATTATTTATTTATTTATTTAGTATGTTTCGACCCATACAGGATCACATAAAGCAAGTTATGATCTGTTGCTGTTATTTTTCTTGTTCTTCCAGAATTCTTTCATCATGTCGCTATGTTTAGCTCGACGTTCGTCAGTCCATTTTCCCCTAGGTCTGCTGGGCTTATCTTCTGATGCAGCTTCCCAAGTGTAGATCTTATGTCTGAAAGTTATGCGGTCTTCGATATCTGTGGGTATGATGTTGGCGTTATTGAGATCAGTTTGGACTAGTTCAATCCAAACCGTTGTCGTCTTTAATTTTTGTGAGTACATCAATATTTTCTTTGTTAATCAGTTGTCATCTAGCCTCATAATGTGTCCATAAAATTTCAAGCGTCGATTACGGAAATCGGTTTCAATATTTGAATATTTTTCTGTGATCTTGTGCGATTGTAAACGATATCCTTCATCTGTAAGTCTTGGGCCAAGAATTTTTCGGATGATTTTCCTTTCAGCTTTCTTGATGTTTTCAAGATCCTCTTTATAATTGAGGTTTAAGGTCTCACTGGCGTAGAGTGTTTCGGGTTTGATGACCGTCGCGTAATGTCGAATTTTAGTGTTAATGCTCATGCATTTTTTGTTATAGATGTTAGCGGTTTTCCCATATGCTTTCCGCATTTTGAGTTCACGAGTTCTTTGTGTGCCTGTAGGTTCAATAATTTCACCTAAGTATTTGAAATGATTAACCTTGTTGATTGAACCGTATTTTGTTACCAAAGTTTGGGTTTCAATGTGTTTTGTAGCCATGAATTCAGTTTTTGTGAAGGAGATTTTCAACCCTACTTTCCCAGCACATTCATTGAGGACTTCAATCTGGTGAATTGCTGTTCGTTCATCTCCGGAGAGGATTGCCAAATCATCAGCAAAAGCTAAGCATGTAACATTGATAT
The DNA here is from genome assembly GCA_946902985.2 of Meconema thalassinum. Lineage (NCBI taxonomy): Eukaryota > Metazoa > Arthropoda > Insecta > Orthoptera > Tettigoniidae > Meconema > Meconema thalassinum. The sequence goes on from OX336390.1 coordinate 58,214,322, forward strand.
TATCCTTCTGTCTTCCTAACACGACAGGTTTCCATATGTTGCGACTTTTTAATTCTTTTTCCCATTCTTTGATGACCTTATCGAGAACGATGTTGAACAGCAATGGAGAAAGTCCATCATCCTGACGAACACCAGTTTTAATGGGAAAAGGTTGGGAGATCTCTCCAATGAATTTGACCTTGGAAATTGTGTCGGTTAAGGTTAGTTGGATGAGTCGTCTCGTCTTCGGATCGAGATGGTTTTCTTCGAGTACATTAAAAAGAGATTTTTGATCAATGGAGTCATAAGCCTTCTGAAAGTCGACAAATGTACAGATGGTTGGGAGATTTCGTGTGGCTCGAAGTTTCAAGGTGGATTTCAGATTGAAGATGTGTTCGACGGCTGATCTGTTTGGTCTGAAGCCAGCCTGATATTCACCGATGAGTGGCTCGAGTTGTTCTTGCGTGCGTTGTAAAAGACAGGCGGAGAGGATTTTATAAGCGATGGGTAAGAGGGAAATTCCTCTGTAGTTATTCACATCAGATTTATCTCCTTTCTTGCGGAGTGGGTGGATGAGTGCGCATTTCCATTCGTCCGGTAGTTTTTCACTACGCCAAATGTCCTGAATGGTCTGTGTGATTTCCTGTAGTGATCGTGGTCCTAGATTTTTCAATAGTTCTGCGTTGATTCCATCTTCTCCTGATGTCTTTCCGTTCTTGAGTTTTTGATGTGGTGATGGATCTCTCCTTGTGTTGGTGGTTTGGCTTCGGGTCGTATGTGTTCTGGGACTGTGTGTATAAATCGCTCAGGTGGTTCAGGACAATTGAGGAGGTCAGAAAAATAACGTGCAAGTTCTTCACAGTTTTCTTGGTTAGTGAGTGCGAGACTTCCGTCTTGTTTCTTGAAAGTCAAATTTTGCGGTGTGTAACCTTTAATTCTGTTCCCGAAGGTTTTATAAAAATCTCGACTGTTGTGATTCCTGAAGTCATCCTCGATTGACTGAAGTTGCTTAGTTATAAAATTACGTTTAGTTGTCCTGATAATTTTGGTTGCCTGTTTGGAATCCCACCAGGGGTGTTTTGCTTTCTTTTTAGTGGAATCAGTTCTTTGGCTTTTCTGATAATTTTGCTGCAGAAGTCCGTCCAATTGTTCACTGGTTCTTTATCCCATTCTTCTGCGATTTTTGTTTCTTGAATTTTGGATGTGTCAAATTTCGGGATGTAATATATTTTTTATGAATCCTCTTAGGTGAAAATTTCATTTTGATTCTTGTGAGATAATGATCTGAATCAATGTTTGCCCCTCGTCGGACTTGAACGTCATGGATGGTTCTATAGTGTGCATGGGAGATGGCAACATGATCAATTTGGTATTCACCGAGATGTTGAAAGGGAGATCGCCAAGTTTTCTGTTTGTGTGCAGGTTTCCTGAAATGCGTAGACATAACTTTGAGATTGAATTGATGGCAAATGTCTACCAATCGTGTGCCATTGTTGTTTGTATTTTGGTGTGCAGAATTTTTGCCAATGATTTTTCAATAGATTTTTTCTTTGCCAAGTTGGGCATTGAAATCTCCCATCAGGATTTTCTCGGCATCTTGATGAAGGTTATTCATAATTTTTTCCATTTTTTTCCAAAATTTTTCAACATTTTCAGGACTTTTCTTGTTGTCGATGTTAGTAGGTGCATGAGCATTGACAAGAGTGTATTTCTTGTTGGCGCTCTGGATGCGCATGGTCATAATTCGATCATTAACGGGTGTGACTTCTTTGACAGAGTTAATGATGGATTTGTGGACAAGAAAAGCCATTCCGAAGATTGGTGCAACTTTCGCGACTCTCTGTAATGTTTTGCTCTTGAAAATGCGGTAATTTCCATAGTACATAGTTTCGTTGTCAGTCATTCTAGTTTCTTGAAGAGCAAGAATGAGAATTTTTTGTCTGTCGATTTCTTGCGTGAGATTGTATAATTTTCCAATTTGAATTAGAGTATTAATGTTTAGTGTTCCAATGAATGTTTTCCGTTTGTAGGGAAGGTGACCAGAGATCTCCGACTCTCTCTGCTGCGCTTGCCTGGACTCCCCAGAATCCGAAAGTCCAGTTGCCGATTGTGGACGGGTGGATTGGGTACCACCTGGGGTAGAGTTGTGATTGCTTGCACAGTTCATGTTTACTTGTACTTGATTTGTTTGGCCTGGTGAGTGCCAGGACCATACAGGACCAGATGTTGTTGAGGCCTTCGGAACATCGTGTTTCCGGCCGAGCTCACTGAGCTAACAGACGCTGACCATTAGCCGTTGGATACCAGTACAGACACTAATGGATTTAAGTTGCATCAAAGATAGTTCTTCCACCTTCTTCGGCCGTTGGGAATTATTTTCCTCTTCCGCCGTTGTAGCTGTTGACCATCTTTGCATTTCCCCCAACACTGATCGGCTCGCCGACCTAGTTTCCCGCTGGGATTTTAATATTATTATTATTATTATTATTATTATTAAGTGTCTTTGTATTTTTTGTAGGCACTGGGCAGCTAAGCGGAAAGGAGTTTAAGAGGAAATAGTTGTGATGAGACCGAGTTAGGATGAAACATAGCTTTGAATTGTTAAATGAAATGTATGAGTTATATTATAGCTGGTAGCCCGCTAGCGAGTCCCAGTGTTTGTGGCTTCAAGACAGAAAAAAAACCTGCTCTGCTAGCCGGTCAGTCCCTACCACAACTTGATAACACTATCTTAGGAATGTGCTGTGCTGAGCTGGCAACAGTGGAGGTATGGGAAATACAGAGAGACAGGACACTTGAAGGTCAATCAGTGCAATGCATGTGTTAGCCTTGGATGTCACCGGCAGCGTAGGGGAGAGAGCGAGGGAAGGGAGCGGAGGGGAGCGAAGGGGGAGGTGAGAGAGGGGAGGGGGTTAGAGAGATGTGGTGATAGGGGAGAGAGAGAGAGAACGTGAGAGAGAGACGTGTTGCCGATAACAGTTTACTCTTAGTTACAAGCCTTTGACCACTTGGAACTTGTATCTAGACCTTAGTGCAGTAGAGAGGGGGTATAGGTTTATTAAGCATGAGTTTATAAATAAATAATAGCACACGGGTCACACAAAATCTGATTTATTATTCCTAGAATTGAAGGCTGAGCTAATTCCCAACAATTTCTTATACATTTTGTTTACTTTTTGTTTCAACACATTTTCCACAAGGTAATATTTTGGAAACGCTGTCATTCGGAGTTCTTGGAGATAAAAACTGCCTTGGGTTGATGGTTGAAGTCCTCTAGTAAATAAGTGACTTGACTGTCCCGGTTGAATTGACGAATACGAAATAGTTCTGTCCCCCAATTTGGGGTGTAGCCCTTGTCGAAGACAGACTTGAATATGCTCACACGAACACGGTCACCGATGTTCAGGTGAATAGGTTTAGGATCAACTGTTTTGATGGCGTTAAACAGTTTATCCAACCGCGGAATATTTTTTGTAACCAGTCGTGGATTTGTGCCAATCGCTCTGTGTTTAGTATTATTGTAACGTGACACTAGCTCAGGTAATAAGCGATAGGACCCCCGAGCAATAAAATCCTTCCACATATTAGTTTTTCGCGTGCGATTAAATCTCTCATCAACACTAGCTTTTTGATTGATGTACGTGGTGTAATGGTGAATTCCAAAGATTTGAGAAAACTGGAGAAATACTTGTTGAAAAAATATTTTACCTGGTCTGTTTGTAGTAGCTGGGGTTGACGTTTGTAATGTTGAATAATACGTTTAAAGGCTTTGGTGAATAAAAGGCCGGACTTGACACTCACCGGTTGAACAAAGGCCATTTTGGAATACACATCAATGACAGTTAGCATATAGCCCACACCATCGTTAACGCTAGCATAGGGAATCATCTCAGCGTGCCAAAGTCCATCCACACCTCGTGAAATAACCTTGAGTCGCTGATAGTTACGCCTAGCTGGGCGATGCAACTCTCGAGCTATTTCCACTTTGATGGTGAAGGCTTAAACAATAATTTTGGTATTTCGAAGTTCTTGTTCAAATTCTTTGATTTCCCAATCGTGACCGGTGTGGCCAGCTTGACGTGAAGCATGCAAGTGCTGTAGCCGCTGGACTAGCTACTGGGATTATGCCAGTCGGTAACATCCACAAGGGGTTTTAATGGTTTAAATGTCACTCACGAAGCTGACACTCAACGACGAACACCTTGAGTGGTTGGAAACAGATTTGAAATGATGGTTTCATATTTGATAATTTTATTGGCATTCACTGGTTCAGATCGTTTATACTCTCTATTGTGGGCATTGGTTTGTAATAAAATGGATGTATATTTTTCACGATGATCAGACGAAGATTGAGTACAAGAAAATAACAGCATTAACAGACCTCAAGTTAATTGATATTTCATTCTTTAATGACACTGGTACTAGTAAATTTAATAGATAAATCACAAATTTTAAAACTATCAACTTCATAGGGACCACCATACGTCGTATCTGTTTTTCCAGTAAATAAATCTGTCAGATAGGACGCCAGTTTTGTTTCATAATATTTTTTTTTTTAATGTGCAGTGTTTTGAGGTGTGGGCAAGCGTTCTGACAACGTACTCTGCTTGGAAGCAGAGGGTGTTCCAACAATGAACGATTTTTTTGGGAAAAAAGAAACTCTGGAAGGGTTGATGATTTTATTGAGGATGAAAACTTGATTATCCTCATCCTCAACATCACTAGAACTAATCAATTCCTCTTGTTCCTCTTCCACAGGGACCTCTTGTAGAGTCGCGTTGCTTGTGAATCGGTGGGTAGCGTTTGAGATGAATTGGAGGAGAATGTAAACACGGCTTTTAGAGAAGGCGTTGAATGTTGTTGAATAAGCAAAGCATTATCCGCACGTAATCGTTTCAATTGACGAAACTTTTGCCGATTATTATTTTTAGCTCTACTGGAGTAATATGCTTTTTCAATAGACTCTCTGATAACGCCATGGAGTCTCAACAAATGACAGGAGGGAATTAGACAGACCCTTAAATGGTAATAAAATGATAAAACCCTAAGCGATAACGTCCTTGGTTAAGTTCACTTTGCTTATCAATCACCAAACAGGCATGGCGTTGGGTGTTTCAGCACTTGGCACACAATTCAGTATAGGTTTGAAACGTCATATATGGATTGACATGTTCATTATTATAAATGTGGCGACTATTCCGCTCAACCTGGGGAAATAATACAATGACATTGGTATTGTCACGAATAAGTGGACATTTTAGAATAACATTGTCCAAGATAGAAGCAATCGATATGTTTGTGACAACCCATGCTGAAATAGCTCCGAATGTTGGCTTGTCATTTAGTGGATACTTCTTCGGAAATCATCAGCGGATCAGGCCTCACAGCATCCGGGGCATTTTCTTGCATGGGAAATGTAAAATAAACCAAATTTTCGGTCTGTAATTCAGACATGACTTGATCCAGGAACACGTAGAGTGGCTAGTAGAGGGATTTTGCAAAAATATAAATATTTTGAATACGCAGACCATTTGGCGCTGTGATGAGCGTGAGCAAAAGATTGGTATTTCCACATCCTGCATCCTATGATGCAGCGAATGGAAGACAGAACGAGTGAACCGTGGCGATGTTCACGTGATGTAGGATAGAGATGGGAATCCATGTCCCCTGCGGGGAATGACTCTTGTCGCTTAATAATCTTGATATGAACTTAAGATCAAAGAGGCTAGCAGGCTGTCTATATACATGGAACCAAGCCTAGTGGCAGGTACATTAGACTACTACTACAGGTTGACGATTTATGTCTTTGGACGTGCGTTAATTGTCAAGGTCAAGACTCTTGCATTACATGATCCTAAACAAGATACAGGCCCTGCCAAAAAACACCATTAGGATAGGCCCGTGATGCCACGCATTAAACGGGGAGATTATCACTTTAAGGGGAAGCGGTTAAACTACGTGAATCATCGACAAGTTTCTACGGATGCCACCACAATAAAGTATGTGGATAACGAGGTGCGAGAGTTATATGACAAAGTGCCCCAGCTCACGGCTAATCATAACCGTATTATTCATGTGGCCGACCCAGTGTACCCTGAAGTTCTTTGAACCAAACAGTTTTTTAAGTTTGGAAATGAAACAGTGGTGTGAAATTAAAGGAAATAGTTTACACATGAAGCGAAGACGACTAGCCAACGTATTAGACCCCATAGAACCCCATGAGGTGAAAACCACAAAATTTGTGGAAGACTATGTATCGTCCATGATAAAACCACACCCCCATATAATTCTCATGACCATAACTCATCGGGGTTTTGTAAAAGACACTGCTCACAAAAGCAGATGGCTCTACACCCACAACATCCAAGTTAGCCAACCATGCTGTTCCCTTTTTGTATTCTGAAGTGCGCTATGTGATTAATGATAGTGTAGTGGATAGCACTCGAAATGTTGGTATTTCAAGTCTCATGAAACTATAACTCTCTTGCAGTGCGGAAGAAGGTAAATCACTTTGCATGGCGGGTTGGATCCTGACTCTACCAATGACTGGATGGTTCACACCGGTGGCACCTTTACTGGATTTTTACCTTTTAAACTCATTTAAGGCTTTGCCGAAGTTCACCAGCGTATTGTGGTAAACTCAAGGCAAGTACTTTATCTGATCAAAGACAGGAGCGATAATAATGCACTCAATGGAGCCGATGATGCACCCATAGTTACAAAAATTCAACTACAACGGATTCTATGGAAAGTACCACACGTGACCCTTTCCGATAGCAAAATACTAGAAATGTTTAAGATAGTGGGAAGAGATATGCCTCTACCCCATAGAATTTAGAAAATGGGCGCTCCATGAGTGCCCACTATTGCCAACCACCAACACATACAGTTGGTCTGTGAAAACAGTACGCTATACAGACAGACCTCTCTACAACATAGTGGGTTTTCATTCGAATTGCAAGTATCAACAAACGAAATATGTCGTTCAATTTGATCACCTACAATTGAGAAACATACGTCTTTTCCTGAACGGAGGTGTTTTTCCCTATGAAGGACTAGATTTTGATTTTTCAAAAAATAAGATTGGCCCTCTCTATGACTTGTTTTCTAAATTTAGATGGTCGTATTATGAAATACAAAATTGTCCCTTATTGTAACCCAAGAGTTTAAGGCAAGAGCGAGACTGGTCGTCTTTGACTGTTCCTACTTGCAAGAGTGTGTCAAGCAATCCTATATTGGCATCCGACTAGATTTTGGAACTCATGACAGTGTACCGCCAAACACCAGAGCTTATTGCCTCATTGTTCATCACAAACAAGTCAAACACAGGGCGCCCGGGAATGTTCTCCGCAGTGGCTACGTGCCGCTGGGAGTGGTTGCCTCACCAGTTTAGTTGGCAGCACAGTGTCCTTGATAGGGTGAAGGCCACAAGTGTGGGCTGTGGGCTGTCAAATTATTTGTCAGTGTGTATTGCAATAAGCGAGCATGTAGATCATCAGCACTTCTAGCATCGGTTATGAATGACTGTGGTGAGTATTAAGTTTACAGTTTGTTTGTTATGATACAAGCGACAGCCGTGCTGCCGACGTAACTGGTGACGTAATCTCTCGCAGCAGCTTGTGGGCACTGCGGAGAACATTCCCGGGCGAACTGTATTATCTACTGTCCATCCAAGTGACTAGTGTATAAATAACAAGCAAACCAACGTCAAGCAGCTCAGTCATGGATTGCATTAAAGCCTCAAGAGGTGTCACACCCATGAATTTAAAATCTGTGGAACAACGTTTCAAGACCTTTGCAATGTGGCCTGTGCCTTTTATTTACCCTCAAGCCTTGGCAGCCGCTGGTTTATATTATTTAAAAACAAGAGGTGAAGTGAAATGTGTGTTTTGTTCAATCACTATAGACCAATGAGAAGAAAGTGATGAACCAATGCAGGAACATCAGCGCTGGTCACCAGCCTGTCCCTACCTCTGTAGAATGGATGTGGGTAATATACCCTGCCCCACCCCAGGGGCTCACATCCAGTAGGACATGGGTTAGCGACCACGGGACCCCAGCTGAGCCCGGCATTGCTTCCACTTAATTATGCCGGGCTCCTTTCCCTCTTCTTTCCTGTCGACCTCCCTTGGTTAACTCTTGTTCTTTTCCGACCCCGATGGTATTAGAGTATCCGATGCCTAGGGAGTCCTTCACGTTCTCGCCTTAGTTGGCCCTTGTCTCATCTTTCCTGATCCCTCATTGTTCGAGGGGTCAGACCTCTTGTTTTCTTTTCATTATATTTCCCTTTTCTCTTTTTTTTTGTTAATTGTCTCCACGTGTATCTAAATTCCTTTTAGCGATTTTTTGCATCTATATTCCATTGAACAAGCAATGAAGGAAATTGTAGAAAAAAATAAAGTGGGAGTGAAGATCCATGGAGAAATAGTTTCAACTCTGAGATTTGCCGATGACATAGTCATCTTGGCCGACACGCCTGAGAATTTGAATAAGTTTTTGAATGATATGGACTCCGTCTTGAGCAAAGAATTCATTATGAAAATTAATAAATGTAAAACAAAAATATTGGAATGCACCCGAAATAAATCAGAATCCTCTATGGACATCAAATCGGCAGGTGAAAAACTAAAGGAAGTAGGAGATTTCTGTTACTTAGGAAGCAAAATAACCAGTGATGGACGAAGCAAAGAGGATATAAAAAGTAGGTTAGCTCAGGCAAGGAAAGCATTTCTACAGATAAGGAATATGTTGACATCGAATATAGAATTAGGTGTTAGGAAGTCATTTCTGAAAGCCTTTGTAAGGAGCGTGGCGCTCTATGGAAGTGAAACTTGGAATATTGGTGCAGCAGAAAAGATGAGAATTGAAGCGTTTGAAATGTGGTGTTACAGGAGAATGATAAAGATCAGATGGGTAGATACGGTTACAAACGAAAAGGTATTAAGGCTAGAGGGAGAGGAGAGAAGTTTCTGGTGACTGCAAATGAAGAAAAGAGATAGGACGGTAGAACACATACTAAGACACCCAGGAATAGCAAGCTTAGTTATGGAAGGAAGGGTCGAGGACAAGAACTGTAGGAATAGACCAAGGTTAGAATATGTTAAACAGATTGCCTCGAACGTAGCATGTGATAGCTATGTAGAGATGAAACGATTAGTTCAGGACAGGGAGGTTTGGACGGCTGCATCGATCCAGTCAGAAGACTGAAGACTCAAACAACAACAACAACAACAACAACTCCATTTTGTAGGTACTTTCAATCCACGTTTTTGTAAGTTTTTTCGATCTAAGATGCAGTTTGCGAGTGTTTTCAACCTCAATGACATTTTGTATGGATTGACAATCTAAATTGCTGTTTAGTAAGTCTTTCAATAATGTTGGGAATCCAGAGATCCGACGAAGGTTTGTGACTATTTTGAATTACATTTGCAATTTGTAAGTATTTTCAACCTAAACCGCTTTTTGCAAGTATTTACTATCTAAATTGTATTTAGTAGGGTGAGCATTTTGCAATTATTTTGATTCTCAATTGCATTTAATGGGTAACTTAAATGTGAAATACATTTTGTAAGTATTTTCAATTTAAATTAAATTTTATAAGTATTGTCCATCCAAATGAGCTTACGGTAGTTTGAAACTATCGTACATTTTGGATCCGAATAGGGAGTTTTCTCAATCTGAATTGCATTGCGCATTTTCAATGTAGGCCAAAATTACATTTTGTAAGTATTTTGAACCTCAATTGAATTTTGTACGTATTTACAATCTCATCTGCATTTTGTAATATCAGTTGCATTTTTTAAGTATTTTGACTCTACATTACATTTTGTACGTATTTTGAACCTAACATAAATTGTATGCGTAGCTTTCAATCTATTCCTTTTGTGAGTATTTTCGTTTTAAATTCCCGCTCTCTTCTTTGTATTCTTTAATCTGTGTAAGGAGGGAAGATGACCTCGTAGTTCCGCTCCTTAAAACAACAATAACAACAATATACCCTGCCATTCAAATTCCCCCTCACTAGCGCCCTTAGTGATGAAAAATGTTATGATACGTGTGGACCTTGTGGCGTCAGCGGTCCTTCGGTGAGCAGTACAGAGTCGAAAACGCCCAGTTTAGAGACATTGGTACATCACCAGTGTCATGGACGCTATAAACACAAAATACTTTATTGTTGTATGAGTTGGCTTCGTCCCCATCCCAGAATGACCAAAACAAAATGTAAAACTTGTTATGATTTTATGTCATTAAAATGATGTTATAAATATTGTAGGTTGTTTTTATTATTTCCAAACCTGAATAGTCGTCAGTTTGACTTGGTCTAGGTAAGTGACATGTTGCGTACACCGATTGTGGATTGTCAAGGGTTTAAAATTGGTGATAACAAATTTATATTTAAACAGGTGGCCATGATTGATTGTTTCAAGTTTTGGATTTTGACTCCTGTGATGCCTCAGTGGGAAAGAGGTCGGCAGCCCTGATTGTGATTAGCACTATGAAAGGAAAGTTAACATGAACATTGAAAAAAAGAATTGAGGAATTGGTATTTTTTTGTATTCTCTGTTTTTTTGTAAAGACAATGGGTTGTTCTCTTGTTTAAATCACCCTATGCTTTCGATTTGTTGAGTGAAAAAGACCGTAAACAAACCCAATGGATGGAAAATCATTTGCAACTACACTGGAATGAGGGGGGCATTTCTTATAAATACCTCCACATGGTGATATAAGCCCATTTATCATCAGCCATCAGGTAATGAAAAACGCCAAAGTATACAAGAATTTTTGACTCCTTACTGTCAATGTATAGATCTCATGGATTTAGGCTGTCCCTCACTGCAAACAATGATGGAGCGCTGCCCCTGTGGAAACATTAGTAATAAAGCCCTGGCTCATGCGTGGCATCTGTTTCATTGGTTAACCACCAATGCTTGTTGGGACGTGTTAAATAAAATCAAAACTAAAGGTTTACCAGTGGAAGACAGCAGTGAGACTCCTACAAGCGACGTGTTAACGTCTACAGTAGGTCATAGGATGGAGGGGAGTACTGGCGATAAGGCCATTGGCCAATTCTTGGTTTGCAAAAAGAAACTAGACAGTTTTGCCAAAGAGGAATTATTGGCGCTTCCAAAATCGTTCATTTATTATTTGGCAGCTAATACAGTGAATGAAATCTGGCAACATGTGCCAAAATCCTGGACTCAAGACCCTGTGTTAAGTGAATTGCAACCATGTACTGATTACGATCACCATAAGTAAGTGGCTATGGTAAATACCATCTATGCGACAGTGTGCTACTTGCCAGCTGGTCAAACTCTATCACGGTATAAAACTCAGTGTACAGACTTTGTTTCCTCATTCCACGGTTGTGATGGCGAGAAAAAAGCAACAACAACATCCTCAACAGAGGAGGAGGAGGAAGATCAAATCTTTTCGCCGTCGATGAAAAGGATATGTCAAACTTGTACTGGTCATGGCGTAATTAACAAAGTCATTAATAGTTTACCTTTCGAAATGCACTTACCTGGGTATCTCTACTGTGGTCCTGGAACAAAGCTGAATCCACATTTGCAGCGTGGTCATGAGCCTATTAATCCTTGGGATCAGGCAAGCAAAGAACATGATCTTTCTTATCGCCATATTCATCCAGCATTTTCACTTGTGGCGGATAAAGTGTTGTTGAAAAAAGCTAAACAACGTTTGACTCCTGTGATGCCTCAGTGGGAAAGAGATCGGCAGCCCTGATTGTGATTAGCACTATGAAAGGAAAGTTAACATGAACATTAAAAAAAAGAATTGAGGAATTGGTATTTTTTTGTATTCTCTGTTTTTTGTAAAGACAATGGGTTGTAAAATTAAAACAGTATTTCCAAAGCATGATGTCATTTTAGCCTATTTTCATTTAAGAAAAAATAGGATTATGACATCACCTTTTGTCCGTGTGTCTGTCTGAATGTGCGTGTGTGTGATGGTGTGTGTACCCCCTAATAACGTCTAAACGGTTGGAGCGATTTCAATGAAACTCGGTAAGTGCATAGCACAATTCAGGACAACCCCGACCGGGCCCTTCAAATTTTGTTACGTCTCACCAATCCAACATGCTGGCTGTGCGAAATATTTCATCAGCATTCAATATCTCCGAAACTATTACTGATATCACCCTGGGATTTTTACGGTGATAAAAGGAAGTACTAGAAGTACACCTATCTGACATTTGAAAACCTGGTTCCTACAAAACCAACATGGTGGCCGAGTGAGATTGCAACATTTAAATAGACGTTTCTCGCGATTTAACCAACCGAACGCAATAACACTTGGTACAGTGTATCGTCATACTAATATATAAAAATGAGATGGTGTGTGTCTGTCTTTCTGTCTGTCTGTCTGTCTGTCTGTTACCTAATAAAGCAAGAACCACTGGTCCGATTTAAATGAAATTTTGCATGGATGTAGCTGAAATACCATGTTTACATATAAGATACTTTTAATTTCGATATTTTGCACTATTAAGAAATGGCGACCATTTTAGTGACGTCACTACACCCTTTGGTTTCAAAATTTCATATTTCCATATCAAATAAAATGAGAACGGTAGGAAATAGCAAACTTTTGATGGCATCTACGAGCTTCAAAATTTAATTTTCTATCCGAACGGTCCTTATCGCTTTTCGTGTATCTCCAACGGTTAGCGAGTAAAACCTACATTTGTGACGTCACTACACCCTTTGGTTTCAAAATTTCATATTTCCATTTCAAATAAAAAGAGAACGCTAAGAAATAGCAAACTTTGATGGTACACACCAGCTTTAGCATTTAATTTTCTATCCAAAAGGTTCTTATCACTTTTCGTGTATCTCAGACGGTTAGCGAGTAAAACCTAAATTTGTGCAATACGACACGGTCACATCGAGCGGTGCAGTATATCTCTACATATATAAAAAAGAAAATTTGTCTGTTTTTTTCTGAATTTCTACGGAAATTTGAGTTATTTACACGTTTCAGACTGTTTTATGATAGATGCGCGCGAAAATAATGTTACGTGCCACCCCCTAGTGGCACCTTTGTTAACTGGATTACGGTGGGGGTACAAAGCACAACACCAATTACTGCTTAAAGAAATAATTAACTTTATTGTGGCCAGAAAATTACACTAATCAGCAAATACAAGCAATTAGGAGCCTTACTCCAGTTTCCTCAAGTCTCTTCCTTGAGCGCTCTTGGCCCTTCCACTTGTCAACAGATCACAGAAGTTAATCCGTCCTAATGAGTACGGAGGCCTTGACAGAAACTACCAGCTCCTCTCCATTATGTTCACCGACCACAATCACTTACGATCACTTGCTGCAGGCTATTTCGCTGTCCACAAGCTGGAGAAACAATGTCACTGGATTTCGTAACTCGCACAGCACTTCGTCACCACACTTCTGTCGCACAAGATAATCGCTCGCACTAGCTCGTAAAACACAACAACAACAACAACTGCTAGACAGATCGCACTTATATAGCAGGCCGGTGACTCAATAAATGCTTCTGGATCCATCCAGGGTTCACGGCTTCTCGAGGTTTCCATCGCTGGTCCAGTCACGAATATTCTGGACTACCCCTTTGTCCTAGTAGCCCTGTTGCATAAGGCACACGCAATACAGGAGGCAGGCCACAGCCCAGCCCTGGGGCAGTTGTGACTCATGCGGCGAGCGATGACACTAACTCACAGCCGTAACAATAATGTTTTGGTCTGTCTGTCTGTTTGCTTGATTGTCTGTGGACAACTTTGTTCCCTTATAACTTGAGAACTGCTGGGTGTATCAACGTAAAATTTGGTACAGATATCCCTCAGAGGCACGACACTAATCATTGATGTAACTCTTCTCTATACCTCTCATAAAAGGGGGCATACCCCCCTTAAAATACATGCTGAAATAGGAGTAGAAGGACGAGACAAAGCTCAATTTCAGCCCCTCAATGTGAGAGACAAAACTCGGAGGCCCTAAAAGCACATTTTAAGGTCCTACGTCCAACCGTTTTTGAGATATTCCCAGAAAACTAATTTAATTTAATAAACTATGAACGAATGCAAGCCGATAACCATGGCAACAGATTCTCAGAGATCCATCTATTGCTGTAAGACGCAATACAATTCCATTAATTACATTAGTGTGAAAGTTTGCAAACGGTTAGATGGTTATTATGGAACCAAATTAAGCTGTAAATTTCATCAATACGTAAAATGCGCTTAAGGGGGTCAAGGGGTAGTCTAGATTTTTTTCACGCGATTTACATTTGCGGGTGTGGTATGGCAGGTCTATTATATTCCTATCCCTATGTTATATTATTATTATTAGTATTATATTATGGCGTACAACGACGAGACAAAGCCCCTCGGTGCCAGAAATAAAACTCAAGGGTCCTCGAAAACTACATTATAAGGCTCTAAAACCAACAATTTCTGAAACATTCCCAGAAAACTAATTAAATTTAATTTAACAAACTAATGATGGAATGCAAATCGGTAACCATGACAACATTATCTCAAGGGGTGGCATCCAACTTTCCATCTATTTCAGTAAGAAGCAATTTATTACATTTATTACATTTCTGTGAATGTTTGCAAATATAAGGTTATCACGGAACCAACGTAGACTGTATAATTCATCAATGCAATTAAGGGGGTCAAGGGGTAACCTAGGATTTTTTCATGCAATTTTCACGTGCGACATATAGTGCAGAAGGTCTATTATATCTCCAAACAACAACATTATTTTCATAAATTCCTGAATTGAATCAGCATTTTTTGCGGCTTTTAGGAATTTTGCCATTTGAGACTAAAGAACCTGAATTTTCATGCACCACAAGCTTTTATAATTTATGAAAGAGGTCTTCCTGTGTATGGGGACCCAACACAACGTAGAGGGTCAGTTTTTATGTGACGTGTATTGCGTTTCATCTACATGGCTTTCAATTCTATTTCATGTCAGGAAATACACGTCAGGTGAATTTAGTTTGAGAGCACATTTCAACTAATCTTCTTTTTTTTTGTCGACATACGGGTTCATCGTAAGGATGATTTTCTTTGATACTGTGTGGTAGATATACCCATATTTGGATTTCTGGGTGATATGTTGTAGACAATAGTATTGTCTGTCTGTCTGTCTTTCTGTGTATCCTTATGTACGCCTATAACTCATGTTCGGATGCTTGGTGCATCGTAAAATTAGGTATGGTAAACATGAGTCAATACACCAATCATTTATAAAACTCTTCACCGTTCATTTCATACAGTAGAAGGGTGGATATAGGGAAAAACTTCTCAAAATACATGCTAATATAGGCGAAATATAAAAATTATCCTAGAAGGACGACCAAAGCATATGCTGCACTTCTCAATGTGAGACACAAAATTCGCGAGTCTATAAAGGGTCTCCGAAAACCACATTATAAGGCCCTTAAATTAACAGTGTGTGTGATATTCCCAGAAAACTAACTTCGTTTTGATAAACTTATGAAGGAATGACAAGCCGCTAACCATTGCAACAGTAGCCCAATTGATAATGTCTGGTGCGTCTCTAAAAGCAACAGTACTTAAAAGGGACGTAACACCAATAACATTATTATTATTATTATTATTATTATTATTATTATTATTATTATAATGTCTGGTGTTAACACCGAACACCATTCGAAGAACGGGTACTTCTGCTAGTACTAGTATATAAAAATGAGATGGTGTGTGTCTGTCTTTCTGTCTGTCTGTCTGTCTGTCTGTCTGTCTGTGTGTTACCTAATAACGCAAGAACCACTGGTCCGATTTAAATGAAATTTTGCATGGATGTAGCTGAAATACCAGGTTTACATATAGGATACTCTTGATTTCGAAATTTTGCACTATTAAATAATGGCGACCATTTTAGTGACGTCACTACACCCTTTGGTTTCAAAATGTCATATTTCCATGTCAAATAAAAAGAGAACCGTAGGAAATAGCAAGCTTTTGATGGCACAACCGATCGTTGAAATTTAATTTCCTATCCAAAAGGTCCTTATCACTTTTCGTGTATCTCCAACGGTTAGCGAGTAAAACCGACATTTGTGACGTCACTACACCCTTTGGTTTCAAAATTTCATAATTCCATTTCAAATAAAAAGAGAACGCTAAGAAATAGCAAACAATTGATGGCATACACGAGCTTTAACATTTAATTTTCTATCCGAAAGGTCCTTATCACTTTTCGTATATCTCCAACGGATAGCGAGTGAAACCTAAATTTGTGCAATAAAACACGGTCAACACCGACCGGTGCAGTATATCTCTCTATATATAAAAATGAATGTTTGTCTGTTTTTCTCTGAATTTCTACGGAAAATTGAGTTGTTTACGCGTTTCAGACTGTTTTTGATGAATGCGCGCGAATTTTTTTTCGTCTGTCTGACTGTTTGTTTGTTTGTTCGTCTGTGGACAACTTTGTTCCCTTGTAACTCGCGAACGGCTGGGTGTATCAACATAAAATTTGGTACAGATATCCATCAGAGGCGCGACACTTAACATTGATATAACTCTTCTCCGTACCCCTCATAAAAGGGGGCCTACCCCCTTAAAATACATGCTGAAATAGGCGTAGAAGGAAGAGACAAAGTTCATTTTCAGCCCCTCAATGTGAGAGACAAAACTCGGGTACCCGAAAACCACATTTTAAGGCCCTAAGACCAACCGTTTTTGAGATATTCCCAGAAAACTTATTTAATAAACTAATGAACAAATGCAAGTTAGTAACCATGGCAACAGATTCTCAGAGGTCCATCTATTGCTGTAAGACGCAATGCAATTCCATTATTTACATTAGTGTGAAAGTTTGCAAACGGCTAGAAGGTTGTCACGGAACCAAATTAAGCCGTAAAATTCATCAATACGTTTAACGCGCTTAAGGGGATCAAGGGGTACTCTAGAATTTTTTCACGCGATTTACACATGCGGGTGTGGTACGGCAGGTCTATTACATTCCTATCCCCATATTATTCATTCATTCATTTCGTATAGGCCATCTATGGACCGCGTCATTCCCACTGTCTCCTACTGGCTTTGATGTTTGCCCAGTACGCCCGCATTCGTTCTCGGTGGTCTTCCTTCCGTTCCTGGTTCCAAATCTTTCCCGTTTTCAGCTTCGGTTTTTCTTGGAAACCTTTGCAAGCTTGAAGTTTCCTTTTGAGTGGGGCGCGCTCCTGAATGTCTATTGGTGTAATCCCCACTTCTTTCAGATCTTTATCCAGTTCTATGAACCAGGCCCATTTTGTTTTCCTCTCCTGAAAGTAAGTTATGTTGCGGTTGGTCAGTCTCGCTGGGCTCATTCGTTTCACATGCCCAAAAAATGGTATCCTTCTCTTCCGGATGACGTTACTTATCTTCTCCACATGAGTATATAGTTCATGGTTATGCCGTCTTCTGTATTCCCCATTGTCTTTGATGGAACCCAATATCTTTCTCAAAATTTTTCTTTCTTTGGCCTCCAGTTTCTCGACCAAGCCTTTTTTGTTCATCGTGAGGCATTCAGAAGCATGCAAGACCACCGGACGGATGATACTGCAGTGATGTTTTAGTTTTGCTTTGAAGAATATTGACCTTTTCTTATAGATGTCCTTTGTTAAATGGTAGGCCATTTCCATTTTGCTCATGCGTGATTGAATGCTTCTTTCTCTGATAATATCCCTTCCCTGACCAGTCCTGAAAAGAAAAGTACATGGCCATTGGCTGCATTAATAATTTAAAGAAATAGGTGTTATAATTTCTCCCTATATTTTATTATTATTAGTATTATATTATGGCGTACAACGACGAGACAAATCCCCTCGGTGCTAGAAACAAAACTCGGGGGCCCTAAAGGGTCCTCGAAAACTACATTATAAGGCTCTAAATCCAACAGTTTCTGAAATATTCCCAGAAAACTAATTTAATTTAATTTAACAAACTAATGAAGGAATGCAAATCGGTAACCATGGGAACATTATATCAAGGGGTGACTTACAACTTTCCTTCTATTTCTGTAAGAAGCAATGTCACTCCATTTATTACATTTCTGTGAAAGTTTGCAAATGGCTATAAGGTTATCACGGAACTAAAGTTGACTGTACAATTCATCAATGTAATTAAGGGGGTCAAGGGGTAACCTAATTTTTTTTCATGCAATTTTCACGTTCGACATATAGTACGGAAGGTCTATTATATCTCCAAACAGCAACATTATTTTCAAAAATTCTTGAATTGAACCAACATTTTTTTGCGGCTTTTAGGAACTTGGGCAATTTGAGGCTAAAGAACCTGAATTTTCATGCACCACAAGCCTTTATAATTTATGAAAGGGGTTTTCCTGTGTATGGGCACCTAGCACAACGTAGAGGGTCAGTTTTTATGTGACGTGTATTGCGTTTCGTCTACAAGGTTTTCATTTCTATTTCACGTCAGGAAGAACACGTCAGGTGAATTTAGTCTGAGAGCACATTTTAACTACCCTATCTTTTTTTGGCGACAAACGGGTTCATCGTAAGGATGATTTTGTTTGATACTGTGTGGTAGATATACCCATATTTGGATATCTCGGTAATATGTTGTAGACAATAGAATTGTCTGTCTTTCTTTGTATCTTTATGTAGTCTACGTCTATAACTCGTGTTCGGATGCTTGGAGCATCGTAAAATTAGGTATGGTAACCATGAGAGTCAATACACCAATCATTTATAAAACTCTTCACCGCACGTTTCATACAGTAGAAGGGTGGATATAGAGAAAAACTTCCAATACATGCTAAAATAGGCGAAATATAAAAATTATCCTAGAAGGACGACCGAAGCATATGTTGCGCTTCTCAATGTGAGACACAAAATTCGGGAATCTATAAAGGGTCTCCGAAAACTACATTTTAAGGGCCTTAAATTAACCGTGTGTGTGATATTCCCAGAAAAATAACTTCGTTCTGATTAACTTGAAGGAATGACAAACCGCTAACCATTGCAACAGTAGCTCAATTGATTATGTCTGGTGTTAACAACGAACACCGTTCGAAGAACGGGTACTTCTGCTAGTGTTATAATAAATGTAAAAAAAAAATAGGAATGCACCCGAAATAAATCAGAATCATCTATGGACATCAAATCGGCAGGTGAAAAACTAAAGGAAGTAGGAGATTTCTGTTACTTAGGAAGCAAAATAACCAGTGATGGACGAAGCAAAGAGGATACAAAAAGTAGGTTAGCTCAGGCAAGGAAAGCATTTCTACAGATAAGGAATCTGTTGACATCGAATATAGAATTAGGTGTTAGGAAGTCATTTCTGAAAGCCTTTGTAAGGAGCGTGGTGCTCTATGGAAGTGAAACTTGGACTATTGGTGCAGCAGAAAAGATGAGAATTGAAGCGTTTGAAATGTGGTGTTACAGGAGAATGATGAAGATCAGATGGGTAGATACGGTTACAAACGAAAAGGTATTAAGGCTAGTGGGAGAGGAGAGAAGTTTCTGGCGACTGCAAATGAAGAAAAGAGATAGGATGGTAGAACACATACTAAGACACCCAGGAATAGCAAGCTTAGTTATGGAAGGAAGGGTCAGGACAAGAACTGTAGGAATAGACCAAGGTTAGAATATGTTAAACAGATTGCCTCGAACGTAGGGTGTGATAGCTATGTAGACATTAAACGATTAGCTCAGGACCGGGAGGTTTGGACGGCTGCATTGATCCAGTCAAAAGACTGAAGAGTCAAACTACATAAACAAAAACTCCATTTTTTAGGTATTTTCAATCCACGTTTTTGTAAGTTTTTTCGATCTAAGATGCAGTTTGCGAGTGTTTTCAACCTCAATGACATTCTGTATGGATTGACAATCTAAATTGCTGTTTAGTAAGTCTTTCAATAATGTTGGGAGTCCAGAGATCCGACGAAGCTTTGTGACTATTTTGAATTTCAATTGCAATTTGTAAGTATTTTCAATTTAACCGCTTTTTTGCAAGTATTTAGAATCTAAATTGTATTTAGTAGGGTGAGCATTTTGCAATTATTTTGATTCTCAATTGCATTTAATGGGTAACTTAAATGTGAAATACATTTGTAAGTATTTTCAATCTAAATTAAAATTTTAAAGTATTATCCATCCAAATGAGCTTACGGTAGTTTGAATCTATCGTACATTTTGTAAGCATTTTCAATTTCAATTGTACTTTATAAGCATTTTCAATTTCAATTGCACTTTGTGAGTATTTTCGATCCGAATAGGGAGTTTTCTCAATCTGAATTGCATTGCGCATATTCAATGTCAATTACATTTTGTACGTATTTTGAACCTAACATAAATTTTATGCGTAGCTTTCAATCTATTCCTTTTGTGAGTATTTTCGTTTTAAATTTCCGCTCTCTTCTTTGTATTCTTTAATCTGTGTAGGAGGGCAGATGCCCTCGTAGTTCCGCTCCTTAAAACAACAATAACAACAATATACCCTGCCATTCAAGTTCCCCCTCACTAGTGCCCCTGAGTGATGAAAAAAGTTATGATACGTGAGGACCTTGTGGCCTCTGCGGTCCTTCGGTGAGCAGTACAGAGTCGAAAACGCCCAGTTTAGAGACATTGGGACATCACCAGTGTCATGGATGCTACAAACACAAAATACTTTATTGTTGTATGAGTTGGCTTCGTCCCTATCCCAGAATGACCAAAACAAAATGTAAAACTTGTCATGATTTTTATGTCAATAAAATGATGTTATAAAAATTGGTGGTTGTTGTTATTATTTCCAAACCTGAATAGTCGTCAGTTTGACTTGGTCTAGGCAAGCGAAATGTTGCGTACACTGATTGTGGATTGTCAAGGGTTTAACATTGGTGATAACAAATTTATATTTAAACAGGTGGCCATGATTGATTGTTCTAAGTTTTGGATTTCCCAACCCACCCATCTCTTATTTAAATCACCCTATACTTTCGATTTGTTGATTGAAAAAGACCGTAAACAAACCCAATGGATGGAAAATCATTTGCAACTACACTGGAATGAGGGGGCATTTCTTATAAATACCTCCACATGGTGATGTAAGCCCATTTATCATCAGCCATCAGGTAATGAAAAACGCCAATGTATACAAGAGTTTTTGGCTCTTTACTGTCAATGTATCGATCTCATGGATTTAGGCTGTCCCTCACTGCAAACACTGTTGGAGCGCGCTGTCCCTGTGGCAACATTAGCAATAAAGCCCTGGCTCATGCGTGGCATCTGTTTCATTGGATAACCACCAATGCTTGTTGGGACGTGTTAAATAACATCAAAACTCAAGGTTTACAAGTGGACGACAGCAGTGAGATTTCTACAAGCGACGTGTAAACGTCTACAGTAGGTCATAGGATGGAGGGGAGTACTGGCGATAAGGCCATTGGCAAATTCTTGGTTTGCAAAAAGAAACTAGACAGTTTTGACAAAGAGGAATTATTGGCGCTTCCAAAATCGTTCTTTTTTTATTTGGCAGCTAATACAGTGAATGAAATCTGGCAACATGTGCCAAAATGCTGGACTCAAACCGTGTGTTAAGTGAATTGCAACCATGTACTGATTACGATCACCATAAGTAAGTGGCCAAGGTAAATACCATCTATGCGACAGTGTGCTACTTGCCAGCTGGTCAAACTCTATCACGGTATAAAACTCAGTGTACAGACTTTGTTTCCTCATTCCACGTTTGTGATGGCGAGAAAAAAAGCAATCACATCATCCTCAACAGAGAAGGAGGAGGAAGATCAAACCTTTTCGCCGTCGATGATAAGGATATGTCAAACTTGTACTGGTCATGGCGTAATTAACAAAGTCCTTAATAGTTTACCTTTCGAAATGCACTTACCTGGGTATCGCTACTGTGGTCCTGGAACAAAGCTGAATCCACGTTTGCAGCGTGGTCATGAGCCAATTAATCCTTTGGATCGGGCAAGAAAGAACATGATCTTTCTTATCGCCATATTCATCCAGCATTTTGACTTGTGGCGGATAAAGTGTTGTTGAAAAAAGCTAAACAACGTTTGACTCCTGTGATGCCTCAGTGGGAGAGAATCGGCAGCCCTGATTGTGATTAGTACTATGAAAGGAAAGTTAATGATGGGTAGATATGAACATTGAAAAAAGAATTGAGGAATTGGTATTTTTTTTTTGTATTCTCTGTTTTTTTTTTGTAAAGACAATGGGTTGTGAAATAAAAACAGTATTTCCAAGGCATGATGTCATTTTAGCCTATTTTCATTTAAGAAAAAATAGGATTATGCCATCACCTTTTATCCGTGTGTCTGTCTGCGTGTGCGTGTGTGTGTGATGGTGTGTGTACCCCCCTAAGAACGTCTAAACGGTTGGAGCGATTTCAATGAAACTCGGTAAATTCATAGCACTATTCAGGACAACCCCGACCGGGCCCTTCAAATTTTGTTACGCCTCACCAATCCAACATGGTGGCTGTGCGAAATATTTCACCAGCATTCAATATCTCCTAAACTATTACTGATATCAACCTGGAATTTTTTACGGTGATAAAAGGAAGAACTAAAAATACACCTATCTGACATTTGAAAACCTGGTAACTACAAAACCAACATGGTGGCCAAGTGAGATTGCAACATTTAAATAGACGTTTCTCTGGATTTAACCAACCTAACGCAATAACACTTGGTACAATGTATTTTATACACATTGTAATGCACCGACATCTATCTTCGTTCAATTGTTTACATGACCTCAGGCTAGCGTATGTGCAAAATATTTCACCGGCCTTTTTATATCTCTGAAACTATTAGCGGCATCACTCTGCAAGTTTGTGCGGAGATAAAGGGCATTACTGGAAGTTCATCTATAAGGATTTCAAAAACCCATTAACTACAAAACGAATTTGGCGGCCAAGCGAACTTGAAAATTTTAAATAGACTTTTCTCGCGATTTAATGATTCAAACGCCATGAAACTTGGTACAGGAAAGGTTAATACACATTTTAATGCACTTGTATATAATTTTGTTCAATTGTTTATATAACCTCAAGATGGTGGCTATGCGAATTTTAAAATTAAGTTTTTATTGCTTGTGTCGTAATCATGCGATCGAAGTGATAGTTTAATGAACCTAAGCAATTTATTTATTTATTTATTTATTTATTTATTTATCGTATGGCATTTCGCGCCGGAAGTGTTCTAGGACATGTTCGGCTCACCTGAGTCTGTAGCTGCTTCAAGCGGACACCCATTTTAGGGTGAGCTACAAGTTCCGTTCAATTTCAAGTGGTTCCAACTTTCGCTACCAGATATGAATGATACCTAGTGGTGAACGTTGGAACTTTGATAGAGCGTTCCGACGAAATCTAACCTAACAATTTAGCTTTACACAAGTTTAGACTGTGATAGGATCTTTTACATGCCATAAATCTATGACATGGGACCGCCGGCTTTACTTCCCCTCCGAAGGAAGGCATACTGAAGGATTTTTAACGCTCTTAAAAAATCCGACGACTTCGGCCGGGTTCGAACCCGCTATCTTGGGCTCAGCAATTCAGCATGCTACCAACTACGCCACCGAAGCCACTACCTACGCAAAAATTTTCCTTTAATAGTACATGACTCAATGGCCTATACATATAACAAACCAACATGGCGACCATCCGAAATATTTAGATGGATCTCAATATCTACGAACTTATTACAGCAATCAAACTGAATATTTTAATGTTCATAGGGGCTATGAACATAAGTTCACCTATAGGACATTCAATAACCTGGTAATCACAAATCCAACATGGCGGCGACGCGAAGTATAAATATTCACATGGTCATTTCTCGCAATTTAATCATCGGAGTGCAGTGACATTTGGTACAGTAAATCCATATACAAATGTTCATCCGCTGGCATCTAATTTCGTCAATTGTTTCCTTAACCACAAGAAGGCAGCTGTGCGAAATTTTAAAATCTCGTTTTTACACCTTGTGTCCTAATCATGCGTTTGAAGTTTGAATACTACACGTACACAATCATCTTCATAGAACAGTACATAACTTTGCGACCTACATATATAAAATCCAACATGGCGACCATCCGCAATATTTAATCGGTTCTCAATATCTACGAATCTATTTAAGCAATTAAACTGAAATGTTGTATGTTGATAGAGGCAATTAGCATTAGTAAGATATATGCAAATAGGCTGTAGAGTTCTTCACGGAACTACTAGTTAATTTTAAAAATGATGATAACCATTTTTTTGATTTTCAAATTTCATACATTGCAATTTTCCAATTTCTAATTTACACTTTAATAAAATATTTTTAAGGTGTTGTATTTTGCCGATATTCAATAGTTCATTTCCAATTTTACTGTTTACACCTTTTCTCATTTCGCGTATGTCCAAAGTTGATATTTGTAAAACACATGTTTGCCGATTTTAAGTTTTGAAATTGTCTTGTTGCGAGTGCTTGGCTATTGGCGTTGGTGCAACCTCTCTTTGCTTGCAGAAACGTAGAGGTCTACTTCTATTACAGGTAAGACTCTCCTACCAAATAAAGCCAAACTACCACTGCATTCAAAGAAAAAGAAAATATTCAGAACAAACTATGATATTTACCATTTGCTATACGTGTTAATTTTCCCCCCAACTTCCCTCACCGTGTTTGCTTTGGTCAAACGTCCCAATGCTACCTACTCATATGCTTTCTCTCGCTTTCTCTCTCTGTAATCATACATTCGCACATACATGCCCGTCTTTGGGAACAAACACAACCACCATAGATATTCCCTAAAAACATCCTTCAAATGTACACCCATCCCAAAGAACAATTAGTTATGAATATACCATTACCAAAAAAAAAAAAGGCGATTTAAGTTATATTGTGGGGTTTCAAGCCATTTTTCAGTGTTTGGGTACATTCGTGTAGACCGACTGAAAAGCACTAAACTCTTTTCATTTAAGTTACTAAAAACAAATAATACATTTGTACAGTTTACAAAAATATTTATAATTTACCTTTTTAATTTCCAACCAAGTGAAATTAAAAACAAAACAAAAAATAAAGTTGTACAGGGCTTTAAAGAGCAATGGGCCTAGGTGGTTTCCACTATTTACAAAAACCTATATTTTCAATTACAAAAACGGATATTTACAATGACCATCATTAACAAAACATAAATACTAAATCTACTACTACTATTTCCCTACACGATTAAACAGAAAAATCACACCTCCTTCTCCTGGTGATAACCTCATGGTAGCCTGGTGGGCAGTCAACAGTCCACACACGTTTGCTATCATTGAGGCGAGTGTTTCCTCTGTTCCATAAGATACAAATTATGGATGCTGGATTGTGTCCTGCACTGTTTATGGCACATAGCTTTCCCAGTTCATAAGACATATAGATAGTCGTCCACACGTAGCGATTTTACAACTGGTCTACCTACACCCTTTGCTCTTTTGGCTTATTTACAGTCTAGTGTGCGATAAGCATATATCTTTGAAGCTGGACGAACGAATTCCGTCATGCTGGAATCACCGCATTCATCTTTTAAAACACCCATAGTATTCTTGTTATTCATTTGCAGCTGAAGCACGTTGTTAGCACTATAGGAAGAGGTCTTGAACCAGTCACTATAATGCCTCATCATGGCATAGGGGTTGCAGTGCCGAATGTGACAGATAAACGAGTCCTTATACATATACAAAAGAGATACGTCCCAGAAATGCTGTTTGGCAAACTCGTAGTAAAATTTATGCATGACCGATTTGGAAAAGCCCAAAATGACTTGACCCAAGTAGATGGGCTTATTCATGGTAACACTGGTCTTACTCATTTGAAAGGTCGCCAAATTCTCATCGTTAATTATAATCGATTTGAAATTTGGCACCATAACGTCCTTCCCAGTCATTGACTATTTTAATGTCCCGGTATTTCCGTTTATTTTGCATGCTCTTGCAATGAATGCAGTTGTTCATCAATTTAAAAAAAAATGATTTCAAACTGCTGTTTTGCCATTTGTCAGTGTCGGGTATTCAGTTGCATCTATGGCTCAAGCCATACTCTTTGGTCAAAGGGGAATACCACTGTGGATTTTCTTTAGCAGTAAGCCTTGGGCTAGGCATTGCACCAAAATTTGGACATGTAGCACATACCGATTTGTGTTGTCAAGTGTGCCTATCAATTTTCAATTTTCACTTTACTCTTAGGAGGAACCATTCGCTCTAGGCAGTATGGAAAATCAGCATGTTGGTCATACAACGATGAGGGATATTCAACATCGACCTCTAAAACATATCCGTGGCACGTTTCGAGGCTGTCTGTGTTCACATCAAAGTGTGACACCTGTTTCTCTGTGAGCCAAGCAAAATCCTTATAGGGTAAAGGCTGGATCATGGCATGGCCATACTAATTATTCACATGATAGTACATCAATTACGATACTTGTTGGTCTTGTGAATAAGAGGACATGTGTGGATTATTCGCTTCGGCATGGCGCTGGCTAAGCGACACAAAACAGCCGCGAAAGCCTTTCTCAAAGAATATGACCATGTCTACATCAATGAGTAAATCCAATTCCACTTGAGTGTATTTTAAAGCCGCATCACAGGACAGCCCAGGTCTTGTAAAATAGTGAAAGAGGTCAATTCCATAAATGTGCTGACACAACTCAAGAAATTTTTCAAACACATCCATGAGCAGCAATATATCGAGTTTTAGGTAATGCATAGCATATTCACCTAGAGTGTTTATATTGAACACTCGCCAAACTTGCCATGCATGTGCATAGCCTTCATCAGAAATGGTACAGCGTGTAAGCTTAGAGTAAAATTTCTCATGCGTTGGCAGAGTTTTCTGCTTTAACACGTCACAACTTGCATAGAAATCGTACGGGAAAATACCTTTCCGAATGAACAATTTCAAATCCTCAGGATTTTGAAAATGCATCCTACTGTATTTCAATTCCTTTTCATGAAAGCCGTTGACTAGGGTGTCTAGGGATGATGCCATAAACTTAAAGGAATCTACAATTCGAATGCAAAATTTGCCCAACCACCATGGCAAGGCTGTAATACGTTCATGGTTTTGAAGAATAATAGAAACCGTCCCCTTGCCGATATGACCCAATTCACGAATCAAAAGTGAATATCATAATTTGTCAGATTGAGGAAAAACACTCTGATTAATCGTGGAGGTGCGTACATTACCTTTCATACTCTGTGGGAAGCTTCCCGAAACTCCCCCGTTAAGTGTGAGTGGTCAAGCATCGTGTCTTCAGCACTGACCAGCGACTTTTCACAAATATGGCATGTGGTTGTATGCTCATACTGTTGCTGCCGTTCTGGAGTTAGGCTCATAGGCACTAGGTGGTCCAGTAACTTCCTTACATGGTCAGCCAACTCAACAAGTTCCTTTAAAGTCCATTTCGCATAATATTTCCCTGATAAGATTTCAAATAGGATTTTGTGGGGTCATAGGCACACACCACGTTAAATCCTATAGCAAAGGGTTCATGCTTTTGAATGGGTGTGGTTGAGCTGATGGTGGGATCTGGTTCGCATCTTGACATGTGTGCCGTGAGAGCTTCAAAATCCGCACTGACCACAAAAGGCACTGTGTCACGCTTGTGAATATTCTTCAATTTCAACACAGCATCGTCCCCTTGTGGCAATACCAATCTCACTCCTTCCTGTGACACACAATCTACCCTATGTCGTTCCATAAGCGTAGGGGATTTAAAATATTGCAGACAACGATCACAAATGTGTTTCTTATTTAGATCTTTGGACATTTGGCTGTCTACCAATTTATTTAAATTCCTAACAAAGCAATAGTGATTCACCTCTCCGTCAGACAAATATAAAAGATGAATGTGGTGTCGTTTTTGTTCTTTGGTGGCATGAAGCGTGCCCATAATTACATCACCATCAAGGTCATACACCATAAAGGAATAGTCAGGATTATTCAGTGCAAACCTATGGATGTTGTTTAAGTCCACAGGAAACGATATGCCAGTTAAATTTGAATTTTATTTTAATTGTTCAAACATGACCTTGTTCTTTCCTGGCCAATAACCGTCACGTTGTACTGGCTGAAAACACGCTGGCACAGATCAAAGAAAGCATTTATAGTCCCTGTTCTTTATATTCACCACCGCTCTTCGACATGCAATCGCTGGTGGTTGAGGGATAAAGCTAGACCCAGCATTGAATGGGTTAATTTACAAATATACATTTGCAGGTGATGAAATTTGTCTAACGCAAGGCCACTGGATCCTTCTTGCAGACAATCAAATTTAGTCAGTAACGCATTGACCAAAAGGGTTCCATACCCTTGTTTCAAATTGTGCGCTATGAAAAGCTCTTGCATTTGGCTGAAAACATGAAATTTCTCTTTATGCTGTAGATCATTCTTTTAGTATACAATATCACACACGAGTTCTTTATTCACCTTTAAAGCCGTGTGCAACCCTTGAGCTGTACAAATTTGCTCCCTAAAAATTTCAAAGCAAGATTCCAAAAATTATTTGGGAATCAAACTTTCTGTAACATTTACCAAGTGACCAGAGCACTCACGGGATTTGAAACAACAATCAAGGGGTTGCTCGGTTAAGCTATTGATAGTGGTAGAATGTGACATCATTGTAAAACAGTCTTACCTGAGTTTTCAGCTGATGACTGCACTGTAATCGTTCCACATTAACACCTCCTGGTTATTAGCGGCTGCTTCAGCGGTAAAGTTTTTATTATTCCCAACACTCTAAAAAGAAATAAAATAAACCACCATAAGTATATAAATTCCAAATTGTACATGCATTTCATAAATAAAATATGGTAATAAACAAAAAAAATCAAACAGGTTATATAAAAAAACAAATTTCACCCTGCTTTGAAAAGCCTTGCTTTTCCCTTCTTGTGAGTAAAGGTAAAATTGACTTTCTCTCTCTCATTCGCTCTCACTGTTTCTCTCTCTCTCTCTCTCTCTATCTCCACAAGAATAATATGAAACAAAATAAATAAAACAATTAATCCATCAATTGCAATCAATCAATAATTTATGCATACATTAACATTAAAATACCTAAAACCATTAATAATACACCTACCCCTCGAAAATAATGTATCCAATGTCGACACTGACTGGGTCAGGCACAGCACTCCACCAGCCTTCAACGCAGTAGGTATATCAATTGTCTGTAAACAAATAAATAAGATGCATAACTGTTTAAATCAGAGCAAGTGTTTTCACTGTAACGTCTGACAAAGTAATGCAATGCCTGTAGGTAACATCAATTAATCCATCAATCATTGTCTGTAAATATAACAATCAATAAATAAACGAGTCCGAGTATTATCCGTCAGCACATGTAAAACAGAAACTGTTTAAACCAGAGCAAGTGTTTACACTGTAACGTCTGACAAAGTAATGCAATGCCAGTAGGTAACATCCCCAAGACTCCCTGTTCCCCTCCATAGCCACCCCACGCATCTATCCCTCCCTACACTCCCGTTCACACCTCTCACCAGGTTATCGGTGGCAGTGTGAACAAGAGCTCTCCCTGTTCCCCTTCTTACCCACCCCCACACCTCTCTCACCCTGCTCCTATACTTCCGGTGACGTCGAAGGCTAACAAATGCACGGCACTGTTTGACCTTTAAGTGTCCTGTCTCTCAGTACTTTTGGATATCGCCTCTGTTGCCAGCTCAGCTCAGCACATTCCTCAGATAGTGTTATCAAGTTGTGGTGGGGACTGACCAGCCAGCAGAGCAGGTTTGTTCTTTTCTGTCTTCAAGCCACAAACACTGCGACTCGCTAGCGGGCTACCAGCTGGAATATGTATATATACAAGCTGTACCCGGCATGCGTTGCAATGCCAATCAAAGAAAGTGTTGGCGTTGAAATTCTGTTTCTTGAAGTGCTTTTGGATACACAACATGTTAACTGCCTCTAAGCTATCGTAAAATGGATTTTCTAATTTAGAACCATTCGTGGAAGCGTGCACAACAACTTTCAAAAGTTTCATCGCTGTCACTCATTTGTTGAATCTACTCGTACGCTACCTGTTGTGAAATGGATTTACTAAGTCGAAACCCTTCCCTGGCGTATACACAATAACTCATCAATGATTCATCGCAATCGGATGAATTTTATATGCACGTATACGGGGTTTTGTTTAAAAGATTCTTGCGCTGTCACTCATTTGTTGAATCTACTCGTGCGCTCCCTATTGAGAAATGTATTACTAAATCGAAGCCCTTCCCTGGCGTGTACACAATAACTCATCAAGGTTTCATCGCAATCGAAGAATGTTATATGAACGCAATAGGGGATTTTGTTGAAACGCTTCGCGCGTCGTCACCCATTTGTTGCATCTACTCTTGCGCTACTTATTGTGAAATGGATTTACTAAGTCCCCTTCCCTGGCGGGCACACAATAACTGATCAATGTTTCATCGCAATCGGATGAGGAGTATATGAACTCATACCTGATTTTGTTTAAACGATTCGCGCTCCGTCACTCATTTGTTGAATCTACTCGAGCGCTACCTACTGTGAAATGTATTTACTAAGTTAGGAACCGTCACGTAAGTGTCCACAACATCTCACCCAAGTTTCATCGCTATCGGACTAACGGGATATGAAGACATAGGGGACTGTATTGAAACGCTCCGCATGTCGTCGTTCATTTGTGGAATCTACTCGTGTGCTACCTACTGTGAAACGTATTTACTAAGCCATAAACCTTCCTTGGAGTGTCCACCATATTTCACCCAAGTTTCACCGATAACGGCAGAATGGTGTATGACCTTATACGGGACTTTGTTGAAACGCTTCGCGCGTCTTCCCTCATTTGTTGAATCAACTTGTGCGCTGCATATTGTATAGTGGATTTACTAAGCCAGAAATTTTCCATGACGTGTACACAACATCTCACCCAAGTTTCATAGCTACGGACGAATGGTACATGAATGCATACGGGACTTGGTTGAAACGCTTCGCGTGTCGTCGCTCATTTGTTGATTATACTCTTGCGCTACATATTGTAATATGGATGTACTCAGCCAGAAACCTTCCCTGGAGTGTACACAACATCTCACCCAAGTTTCATCACAATCGGATGAATGGTATGTGAACGTATACGGGACGTTGTCGAAACGCTTCGCGCGTAGTCACTCATTTGTTGAATATAAACGTGCGCTTCGTATTGTAAAATGGATTTACTTAGCCAGAAACCTTTCCTGGAGTGTACACAACAATTCACCAAACATTTATCACTATCAGACGACTGGTATATGACTTTATACGGGACTTTGTTGAAACGCTTCGCGTGTCATCGCTCATTTGTTGAATCTACTGGTGCGATACCTATTGTAAAATGTATGTACTAAGCCAGAAACCTTCCCTGGAGTGTACACAACATCTCACCCAAGTTTCATCGCTATCGGATGAATAGTATATGAAATTATATGGGACTTTCTTGAAACGCTTCGCGCGCCGTTGCTCATTTGTTGATTCTACACGTCCTCTATCTATTTTTAAAGGGATTTACTAAGCTAGAAGCCTTCCCTGGAGTGCACACAAAATCTCAGCCTAGTTTCATCGCTATCGGACGAATGGTATATGAACGCAAACGTGACTTTGTTGAAATGCTTCGCGCATCGTAGCTCAATTGTTGAATCTACTCGTGCGCTGCCTATTGTAAAGTGGATGTACTAAGCCAGAAAATTTCCCTGCAGTGTACACAACATTTTACGCAAGTTTCATAGCTACCGGACGAATGGTATATGAATGCATACGGGACTTTGTTGAAACGCATTGCGTGTCGTCGCTCATTTGTTGAATCTACTTGTGCGCTATCTACTGTGAAATGTATTCACTAATTTTGAAACCTTCACGTAAGTGTACACAACATCTCACCCAAGTTTCATCGCTATCGTACTATTGGTATATGAACACATATGGGACTTTGTTGAAATGCTTCGCGCATCGTCGCTCATTTGTTGAATCTACGCGTGCGCTACCAATTGTAAAATGGATTTACTAAGTCAGAAACCTTCCTTGGAGTGTACTCAACATCTCACCCAAGTTTAATCGCAATCGGACGAATGGTATATGAACGCATAGGCGACATTCCCACAGACATACCCACAGACAAACTATCACGTTACATTGATTTATATATATATAGACAAGCTGTACCCGGCATGCGTTGCAATGCCAATCAAAGAAAGTGTTGGCGTTGAAATTCTGTTTCCTGAAGTTCTTTTGGATACACAAAATGTTAACTGCCTCTAAGCTATCGTAAAATGGATTTTCTAATTTAGAACAATTCGTGGAAGCGTGCACATCAACTTTCAAAAGTTTCATCGCTGTCACTCATTTGTTGAATCTACTCGTAAGCTACCTGTTGTGAAATGGATTTACTAAGTCGAAACCCTTCCCTGGCGTGTACACAAAAACTCGTCAATGATTCATCGCAATCGGATGAATTGTATATGCACGTATACGGGGTTTTGTTTAAACGATTCGTGCGCTGTCACTCATTTGTTGAATCTACTCGTGCGCTCCCTATTGAGAAATGTATTACTAAGTCGAAGCCCTTCCCTGGCGTGTACACAATAACTCATCAAGGTTTCATCGCAATCGAAGAATGTTATATGAACGCAATAGGGGATTTTGTTGAAACGCTTCGCGCGTCGTCACCCATTTGTTGCATCTACTCTTGCGCTACTTATTGTGAAATGGATTTACTAAGTCCCCTTCCCTGGCGGGTACACAATAACTGATCAATGTTTCATCGCAATCGGATGAATAGTGTATGAACGCATACCTGATTTTGTTTAAACGATTCGCGCTCCGTCACTCATTTGTTGAATCTACTCGTGCGCTACCTACTGTGAAATGTATTTACTAAGTTAGAAACCGTCACGTAAGTGTCCACAACATCTCATCCAAGTTTCATCGCTATCGGACTAATGGGATATGAAGACATAGGGGACTGTATTGAAACGCTCCGCATGTCGTCGTTCATTTGTCGAATCTACTCGTGTGCTACCTACTGTGAAATGTATTTACTAAGCCAGAAACCTTCCTTGGAGTGTCCACCATATTTCACCCAAGTTTCACCGATAACGGCAGAATGGTATATGACCTTATACGGGACGTTGTTGAAACGCTTCGCGCATCGTCCCTCATTTGTTGAATCAACTTGTGCGCTGCATATTGTATAGTGGATTTACTAAGCCAGAAATTTTCCATGACGTGTACACAACATCTCACCCAAGTTTCATAGCTACGGACGAATGGTACATGAATGCATACGGGACTTGGTTGAAACGCTTCGCGTGTCGTCGCTCATTTGTTGATTATACTCTTGCGCTACATATTGTAATATGGATGTACTCAGCCAGAAACCTTCCCTGGAGTGTACACAACATCTCACCCAAGTTTCATCGCAATCGGATGAATGGTATGTGAACGTATACGGGACGTTGTCGAAACGCTTCGCGCGTAGTCACTCATTTGTTGAATATAAACGTGCGCTTCGTATTGTAAAATGGATTTACTTAGCCAGAAACCTTTCCTGGAGTGTACACAACAATTCACCTAACATTTATCACTATCAGACGACTGGTATATGACTTTATACGGGACTTTGTTGAAACGCTTCGCGTGTCATCGCTCATTTGTTGAATCTACTGGTGCGATACCTATTGTAAAATGTATGTACTAAGCCAGAAACCTTCCCTGGAGTGTACACAACATCTCACCCAAGTTTCATCGCTATCGGATGAATGGTATATGAAATTATATGGGACTTTGTTGAAACGCTTCGCGCGTCGTTGCTCATTTGTTGATTCTATTCGTGCTCTACCTATTTTTAGAGGGATTTACTAAGCTAGAAACCTTCCCTGGAGTGCACACAAAATCTCGGCCTAGTTTCATCGCTATCGGACGAATGGTATATGAACGCAAACGGGACTTTGTTGAAATGCTTCGCGCGTCGTAGCTCATTTGTTGAATCTACTCGTGCGCTGCCTATTGTAAAGTGGATGTACTAAGCCAGAAAATTTCCCTGCAGTGTACACAACATTTTACACAAGTTTCATAGCTATCGGACGAATGGTATATGAATGCATACGGTACTTTGTTGAAACGCTTTGCGTGTCGTCGCTCATTTGTTGAATCTACTCGTGCGCTATCTACTATGAAATGTATTCATTAATTTTGAAACCTTCACGTAAGTGTACACAACATCTCACCCAAGTTTCATCGCTATCGGACGAATGGTATATGAATACATACGGGACTTTGTTGAAATGCTTCGCGCATCGTCGCTCATTTTCTGAATCTACGCGTGCGCTACCTATTGTAAAATGGATTTACTAAGTCAGAAACCTTCCTTGGAGTGTACTCAACATCTCACCCAAGTTTCATCGCAATCGGACGAATGGTATATGAACGCATAGGTGACATACCCACAGACCCACAGACAGACAAACTATCACGTAACATTGATTTTTATATATATATAATACAAGCTGTACCCGGCATGCGTTGCAATGCCAATCAAAGAAAGTGTTGGCGTTGAAACTCTGTTTCTTGAAGTGCTTTTGGATACACAACATGTTAACTGCCTCTAAGCTATCGTAAAATGGATTTTCTAATTTAGAACCATTCGTGGAAGCGTGCACAACAACTTTCAAAAGTTTCATCGCTGTCACTCATTTGTTGAATCTACTCGTACGCTACCTGTTGTGAAAAGGATTTACTAAGTCAAAACCCTTCCCTGGCGTGTACGCAATAACTCATCAATGATTCATCGCAATCGGATGAATTGTATATGCACGTATACGGGGTTTTGTTTAAACGATTCGTGCGCTGTCACTCATCTGTTGAATCTACTCGTGCGCTACCTATTGAGAAATGTATTACTAAGTCGAAGCCCTTCCCTGGCGTGTACACAATAACTCATCAAGGTTTCATCGCAATCGAAGAATGTTATATGAACCCAATAGGGGATTTTGTTGAAACGCTTCGCGCGTCGTACCCATTTGTTGCATCTACTCTTGCGCTACTTATTGTGAAATGGATTTACTAAGTCCCCTTCCCTGGCGGGTACACAATAACTGATCAATGTTTCATCGCAATCGGATGAATAGTATATGACCGCATACCTGATTTTGTTTAAACGATTCGCGCTCCGTCACTCATTTGTTGAATCTACTCGTGCGCTACCTACTGTACAATGTATTTACTAAGTTAGAAACCGTCACGTAAGTGTCCACAACATCTCACCCAAGTTTCATCGCTATCGGACTAATGGGATATGAAGACATAGGGGACTGTATTGAAACGCTCTGCATGTCGTCGTTCATTTGTCGAATCTACTCGTGTGCTACCTACTGTGAAATGTATTTACTAAGCCAGAAACCTGCCTTGGAGTGTCCACCATATTTCACCCAATTTTCACCGCTAACGGCA
The DNA here is from genome assembly GCA_946902985.2 of Meconema thalassinum. Classification (NCBI taxonomy): domain Eukaryota; kingdom Metazoa; phylum Arthropoda; class Insecta; order Orthoptera; family Tettigoniidae; genus Meconema; species Meconema thalassinum. The sequence continues at coordinate 58,249,775 of OX336390.1, forward strand.
GAATGGTATATGACCTTATACAGGACTTTGTTGAAACACTTCGCGCGTCGTCCCTCATTTGTTGAATCAACTTGTGCGCTGCATATTGTATAGTGGATTTACTAAGCCAGAAATTCTCCATGACGTGTACACAACATCTCACCCAAGTTTCATAGCTACGGACGAATGGTACATGAATGCATACGGGACTTGGTTGAAACGCTTCGCATGTCGTCGCTCATTTGTTGATTATACTCTTGCGCTACATATTGTAATATGGATGTACTCAGCCAGAAACCTTCCCTGGAGTGTACACAATATCTCACCCAAGTTTCATCGCAATCGGATGAATGGTATGTGAACGTATACAGGACGTTGTCGAAATGCTTCGCGCGTAGTCACTCATGTGTTGAATATAAACGTGCGCTTCGTATTGTAAAATGGATTTACTTAGCCAGAAACCTTTCCTGGAGTGTACACAACAATTCACCAAACATTTATCACTATCAGACGACTGGTATATGACTTTATACGGGACTTTGTTGAAACGCGTCGCTTGTCATCGCTCATTTGTTGAATCTTCTGGTGCGATACCTATTGTAAAATGTATGTACTAAGCCAGAAACCTTCCCTGGAGTGTACACAACATCTCACCCAAGTTTCATCGCAATCGGATGAATGGTATGTGAACGTATACAGGACGTTGTCGAAACGCTTCGCGCGTAGTCACTCATTTGTTGAATATATACGTGCGCTTCGTATTGTAAAATGGATTTACTTAGCCAGAAACCTTTCCTGGAGTGTACACAACAATTCACCAAACATTTATCACTATCAGACGACTGGTATATGACTTTATACGGGACTTTGTTGAAACGCGTCGCGTGTCATCGCTCATTTGTTGAATCTACTGGTGCGATATCTATTGTAAAATGTACGTACTAAGCCAGAAACCATCCCCGGAATGTACACAACATCTCACCCAAGTTTCAGCGCTATCGGACGAATGGTATATGAACGCAAACGGGACTTTGTTGAAATGCTTCGCGCGTCGTAGCTCATTTGTTGAATCTACTCGTGCGCTGCCTATTGTAAAGTGGATTTACTAAGCCAGAAAATTTCCCTGAAGTGTACACAACATTTTACGCAAGTTTCATAGCTATCGGACGAATGGTATATGAATGCATACGGGACTTTTTTGAAACACTTTGCGTGTCATCGCTCATTTGTTGAATCTACTCGTGCGCTATCTACTGTGAAATGTATTCACTAATTTTGAAAACTTCACGTAAGTGTATACAACATCTCACCCAAGTTTCATCGCTATCGGACGAATGGTATATGAACACATACGGGACTTGTTTGAAACGCTTCGCGCATCGTCACTCATTTGTTGAATATACGCGTGCGCTACCTATTGTAAAATGGATTTACTAAGTCAGAAACCTTCCTTGGAGTGTACTCAACATCTCACCCAAGTTTCATCGCAATCGGACGAATGGTATATGAACGCATAGGAGACATACATACCCACCCACAGACAAACTATCACGTTACATTGATTTTTATATATATAGATATATATATATATAAATCATACATTTCATTTAACCATGCAAAGCTGTGTTTCATCCCAACTCTGTCTCATTACAACTATTTCCTCTTAGCCTTCTTTCCGCTTAGCTGCCCAGCGTCTACCAAAAATACAATCACACTTAAAAAAAATGGCTGTCGAGTCCTTTGACAAATTGCTAAAAATAATTCATTTGCAGTAAAGACAATCATTTTCCCGTTTTAAAATCAGCAATAGCACACCTCTTTAATATGACAAGTTGGCGAAACATCAGGGAAACCATGTCCATAGCCTAGCAGTTGTGGGCTATTAGAGTCAATGAGTGCGCCATAAGATAAATCTTTTTTTTTCTTTAAACGAACCATCGCATGAACCTCTGCGATCAATTGCTAGCGAAATATTGTTTGATCTATTGGGCACGGCCACCGTGGCCGGCGACAAGCTCGTTTAAACACAACCGGTACCGTCTCTCTCTATACTACCACTCTTACGTGAGAATTAAAAAACTGCAAAAACAATCACATTTTTTCAACTTGTCTCGTTAGGCCCTTGCGATTTTTTTTTAAATAAATAATAAATTCAAAAGGGCGATGTGACTCCAAGTCCTTTGACACCTCGTACACGTCTCTAACCTTATTGGTTCAAACGGTATTAAAATAATAAATAATGTTATTGGTTTTACGTCCCTTTTAACTACACTGGCTTTTAGAGACGCCGGGGTGCCGGAATTTTGCCCCAAAGAGCATCTTTAACGTGCCAGTAAATGTACTGACACGGCTCCCTCGCATTTACGCACCCTCAAATGCCAGCTGACTGCGCCAGGTTTTGAACCTGCAACCTTGGGCTCAGCAAGCGAGAACGTTACCCCTGAGCCACGCAGCCGATGACCTATTAGTTTTAGGTCCTGTAACTAAATTTAAAGAAATAACTCATCCATGTATAATTAATTAAAAAGCCAGCCCTCTTTCAAAAACCGTGAGTGGACATGCATACAAAAAATCACTATCGCCGCTCCGCCCCCCGGGTAGGGCTAGTTTTTATTTGGGGTGGAAATAAGTTCTCCATAGAAAAGGGGGCGGCACCCCGAGTCTTACGACATGTCATATGTCCAAATCCGACCATGGGTTCGCGAGATATACATAAGGGGTCAGCGTAGCCGAACGCCTAGTGTAACTCGTTTAGATCCCCACCTGCTCATCTGCTGCTACTTTTTTCGTAGGAGCCTGAGATTTATTTTGGTGATAGAGGAGGAAAAACCCTTTAATTTAAGTCAAACACACTTCTTTGTAGAATTCATAGTTTCCGAAATATAGTCAATTTTAAAAATTGAATTTTATGAGAGAAAAAAAAATACAAAAATATAAAGTTTTGTTTTAACGATAAAGGACAGAAAGACCTTTTGTTTGGGCCTATAGATATAACTTTTTAAGATTTTTAGTTTAAACATTATAGCTTTCTTTCAAAAACAAAACTTTTTTTAAAATATAACAAGAACTCCATAGGAAGGGATTGCATCATCTCGAGTCCTAGGATACTTCATATGTCGAAATTCGACCATGGGTTCACGAGATATTGGGTTAGACTCGCGCGGCGGCCTTGGCACTCGTTTAGATCGGCCTTGCTCATCTACTTATACATAACAACTCACCGACGTAACATTGCAATTGGATGATTGGTATGTGAATGCATAAGGGAATTTGTTTAAATGATTCTCGCACCGTGATTCATTTGTTGAATCTACTCGTGAACTACGAACTGTGGATTGGATTTACTAAGCCACGCACCTTCACGGGAGTTGGTACACAATTCATTAAAATTTCATAGCAATCGGATGAATGATACATGAACGCATATGAGATTTATTTAACGATTCGGGCACCATCACATTTTTGCTGAATCTACTAGTGCATTACCGATTGTAAAATGGATTAATAGGTTAGAAACTGTCGCGGGAGTGGGAACAACAATTCACAAACATTTCATCGCAATGGGATGAATGGTATATTAACGCTCGTGGGACTGTTTGAAACAAATCGTGTGCCAACACTCATTTGTTGAAACTACTCGTGCGCTATCTATTGTAAATTGGATTCAATATGCCTATAACCATCCCGGGAATGTGCAAAACAACCCACCAAAATTGATCACAATCGGATGAATGGTATATGTACGCATAAAAGACGAACAAACATACAAACATTCATTTTTATATAGATTATAGATAATAGTTGAATGTCACGTGATAGTTTGTCTGTATGTATGTGTGTGTGTGTGTATGTATGTCACCTATGCATTCATATAGGCACCGCGCACGACCCTTGAAATGGTACTAGTAGCTCCGCACTGCGCTGGGTTGCGAAACAAGGAATGTTAGGCAGGTGAAATTCAAGCCGCGTCAGTCTTTTAAAAGCCATGTGCGAGAGTAATTAATTGCGGCTTTTTACCGATTAGACACCCGAATTTGGGCGAATGAACTCATGGAAGAGGTAGAAATCTCCACATAAGTGTGCATGTTAATAAAATGGGGGAATTGAAGCTATAAGATGAGTGCTTTCTGAATGCAGAAGTGATTAGGGAAACGTCTGTTTCGCTTCGATCTTACCAAGTATCATTATATTATGCTGTGTTCCCATCCATTGTTGAATGTATACATATCTTACAAGTTTATTAAATTACTTACATATTATATTTACTATTATATTTCACAGGAAGATACTGAGCGAAATGTTGTCATCGCCTTTGATCTTGTCCAGCTGGTCGTGGAAATACTTGTGAGCATATTATATTGTACCCGGGGGTGAATCTCTGGTAAGAGCGACGCTTGGCACAAGGAGTAAGGAGGGCGTGTTTGGGGAGAACACTTAAGTGTAATTGTGATGCGTGAACGGTGTGCTATCTGAAGGTCGGGCGGCGGCGTTGCAGTGAGTGAGTGAAGTAATGCTTACTCAGCGTCAGGTGTATGTGTGAGACGGCAAGGGGATGCGCGACAGCAAGCTGCGTGTGACAGGATGATTGCACTAAGGGATTAGTTTCTAGGAGCGCAATGGGGGTGTTTAGAAATACAATGGGCCAATATGGGTGTGTAGTAGCGGTTTATTCCACAAGAATGGGGAATGCAGATCACTAGAGAACTTCCAGTGACACAAGATGGAACGAAATGATATAAAATGAAATGAAATGCTAAAATAAAGTAATTGGTGAGTGGAGTTGAAAGGATAAATCTAAGGGGAGTAACCTTAGAGGACACTCACCAGATTGTAGATCGGAGAGACGGCGTCGAGCAGAGTAGGAGCGTGACGTTTCCACAAGAGAGATCCCTTCCCCTCCGTGCTGGGCTAGTTATTGTAATTCTGTTCGTGTTGAAATCTGTGTCAGCGTTATGAATGTTGATGTGTCCTAGATAATGTTGAAGTTGGGATGTGTGCCTTGTGACGGAATGTTGCTTCACATGTGTGAGGTAGCTCGCCAGGCTAGTGTAGTTTTTGCTGTTGCTTCTTTTATGGTTGTGGCTTGAAAAGAAGATGATTATGCCCTATGGGCTTTGTGAATAACAAATCCTCTCCTCCGATGAATGATCGTCCTCGATGTGAGTTCCTGAAAGGGAAAGCATACATGTTAGCGATATACTGTAGTATTATTGGACAGCCCTGTATATGTTTGCAAATGCTGGCCGAGTTCTTCTTGTTCTTCTTGTTTCTTCGTTGCCACAAATTCGTGTATATGCGTGCATGTCTGAATAAATCGTGTTTTAAAATGTAGGACCGATGCAAGGAAGTGTAGCTGTAGTTAAATAAAACGGCTTGCATGCGCTTTTGTCGCGGTATTCTACTTGCGGGTTTTGCTGTATTTTTGAATGTTGCACTTAGCGTCTTGTGTCGTATGTTGATGAGATTTTCATGATCTATGGCCATACTATATCTAGGCTTACGTTCTAATTGGCCATGCTATATCTAATCTTCTTTTCTTGACGTTATCTACGGGTATTTGGAAGCCGCGCTAGTGACTTGTGTAACGGGGTGTTGTTTTGAATTAATCTTCATGAAGTTCTTCTCTTTCGAGGCTAATGTGTGATTGTTTAACACAAGCGTATTATGATTGTGTATAGTGTTGTCTTAAATCTTCATGTATTTTAATTCATAATATATTATTTTTTGATTGTTCATTTATTTATCTTCTTATCTTCGTTCCTGACGCCTGGGACGCTGTGTGAATGATTATGGCTTGCGTAGCATGAATTGTGTGCGCATGTTGGTGTCGATTGACAGATATATTCTTCTTTCTTGACGCATGTGTGTCCGAGCGTTTTGCGTGTTACGGCCGTGTGCGAAATGTTGTTAATAATCTTCGTGTGATTTCTTGATGCTTATATTCTTCCTTCTTGATGTTAGGGGTGGTGTGTAAATGTTTGTGAATTTTGCCATGGCTTATGTACGCATTTTTGTCCGGTTGTGAGCGTGTGTCTTTCTTCTCCTTCCTTTGGGATAGTAGAGTTTTTCTCCCTAGAGAAAAAGCATATGTTGTGGGGCTTCGTGTTATCACGAGCGGCTGTGAATTCGGTTGAGTAAGTTGATCTTCTTGTGGACTCTGCTGCTTTGCTGTTCGCTGTATGAAATCTTGGTCCATGGCGTGGTAGCTTGATGGAATTTGCAGTGTGCAGCATGTGAAAAAATTAGATATGTAACATGTGTAGATATTGCCGTTATTCTCATCTGCATGTAGGTCTAGTGTGCTCATAGGGCAGTGTTATGGTTGAGGGTCGAGAGGGGTGGCAGGGGTTGCAGTGGGTGTTTTTCTTTGGTATTGTAGCTAGGGGGGGGGGTTGTTTATTGGGTAATGATTGCGTGGGTTGATTGGTAAGTTAATTGGCTGGTTAGTATGATGGGTCGCCGGTTTGTTAGCCTTGTTAGCAGGTTAGTTGGGTGCTTGATTAGTGGTTAGTAGGTTAGTATGATTGTGTTGCCGGTTTGTTAGTCTTGTTAGCTGGTTAGTTGGGTGCTTGATTAGTTGTTAGTTGGTTAGTATGATTGGGTTGCCGGTTTTTTAATTTGTTAGCGGGGAATTTGTGTCTAAACGTTGGTAAATTGGCAATGTGTGTTTTTGAATATGGCACGTCTTGTGACGTCAGTTTGGGTCGGCCTGTGATTGGGCGGGAGTTATTCATGTGTCGTGTTGATGTGCGATGCCTGTAGGAGCGTGCATGTAGAAGTGAGGTGGGGGGGAGTTTCAAAATGGCGGCTCTTCCCGGCACGTGACGGGAGGCCAGATTGCAATTTCTAGTTCACTTTTAGCATTGGAGAAGGTCACAGTTTACTGATTGGCTATTCTGACGAAACACGTCTGCAGCATAGGATGTGATTAGTCAGCGTTGTTATAGGGTTGAACCTATCAGCGATGTTGTTCCAGGTTTGAAAATAAATATATAGAACTCCCGTTGTTTTAACTTCGTAATTTCTTGGTACCCGTATTTATTGTAATGCGCCTTGGAATATTTCCATGATCATTGTTCCTAGGCCATAAGTGTTTCCATATCTTTTTAAATCAAGAAGAATTATTACCAGAATGTTCTTCATCGATTAACTCCCCCTTGTAGCCTACCATTTAGGTGATTCTACATATAGGGGACAATTTTTGGTCCTATGGCTGTGTAGAGTTTATTATTCTAACAACACAGTACCATGAAAAATGTAACATTGTATATCTTACAAATAGACTAGATTTTAATAAAATTTTGAGAATTCCACAATACAACAACAACAACAACAACAACAAAATGTCATTAGCTTGGATTTCCCTAGTCATCACTTCCTAAGTGTTTGCTATTACATTTATTGAAGTATGAGATTTCATTTCGTTATGAAAGCATAAATTTGAGTAGCGTATAAACCTTAACTTACTGTAATGGAACAACATCGCTGATAGATTCCACGCTATAGGCTATCTACGCTGACTAATAACATCCTTTGCTGCAGTCGTGTTCCGTCAGAATAGCCAATCAGGAAGCTGTGTCACTCTCCAATGCTAAAAGTGAACTAGAAATTGCAATCTCGCTGACGGGAGTGCCGGTCTACGATGAGTAATGGCGGGTGGACGGCTTGCGGGGAGGGGTGGTCGGGAAATGTGGTCAGCGCGTGTTATGACGTAACATGTTTACATCTGGAGCGATGAGTAGCATGGGATCCCTAAGCTAGGTGTGCTGTGTAAGCACTTTGGATTTAATGCTTCTGTGTTCGAATGTTTCCTTTTCTTCCAACAATCTCGTTTATGGGCAGGCGCCATAAAGGTAATAATTATAATGATCGTGATAATAAAATAACAACTTGGGTTGTGTATTTCTGATTGTTAGCTTTCTCCTTCCCTTCTATGGTTTCTGTCTCTTTGTTTTGTATGTTGCATTAATATGAAATTAATATTGTCTGTGTTGATGTAAAAATTATCATACTTTTCCTTCAATATGCCCACATAATGTTTTAACTCATATATATATTCGTCCTAATTCGTTTCTTATACAGTGTGGTAATGTGTGGATAATGGATAACTCTAATATTCGTATTAATGATAGTATCGATAATAATAATAATAATAATAATAATAATAATAATAATAATAGTGATATCTATGCTAAATAATGCCTTCGACGTTGCTGTGGTCCAGTTCTAATTGTAGCACTGATAATTGTGGTAATGATAACAGTGCTGATAGTAATTGTAATGATGATAATAGTAGGAGGGTAATATTGCCTTGTTTGAATACTCTAGTTGGGACCTGCTTTTAATTGTTCCTTCCGTTTGTTGATAGATTGCCTTGTGCGTGTGAATGTTCTTTCTTGTTCGCTTGTAATTGTATATAATGCAATGTTCACTGTTATTATATGTGTCTGTGTTACGCATGAGTGTAACTGTATGTGTGTGTGATATTTGTTGTTTGCTCAATTTAGGGATTGCAGTGAAGCGAACGTGTAACCCCGTGAGCTTGGGTGTGTGTAGGGTCTGTATTATAACCAGTGTTATTGTGGTGTCTGTGTTAGTGTCTTCCTTTCGCTTGTGATTGTGTGTATCTTTCAATATGCGGTAACTTGTGTTGTTGTTGTGTCAGGGCTAGTGTATCGCCTGCCTTTTCATCTTAGTGGCTTTCCTAGGGCTTGTGAGCACGTGCACCCGTGCGCTTGGGTGTGTGTGTGTGTTCCTTCTTCTAGCCTCCATCCCTGTGGCAACTGTCCGATGATCTGTGATATTGTGTGTTGTGTATAGATTGCGTGTGTGTACAGTGTGATCTGTGTAATAATCTGGATCATTGTATTTGAATAATTAGTGTGTGTGCGTAATTGGTTGTCTGTAAGCTTGTTTTATTGTATTGAATGAATATTCTGTATGTCTGCGGTTTGTGTGTTAACCTGTGTTACTGTGGTGTCTGTAGTAGTGTACGTGTGTGTGTATGAGTGTGTATGCAAGTCGGTCGAAGATCGTGGTCTTAAATTGGAACCGTGCATGCAAGGGATCATTCTTTAATTCGTAGAACAATTAGAACTATTGTTGTGTGAGTGAATGACTGTAGATAGAATTTGTTAATGTGTCATAAATTGTAGTAACGTAAGTTTCATGTACTTTGGGATAGTTAATGTATAACGTATCAAACATATAGTGGCCACTTTCATGTTGTAGTTTGAATTTGCTAAGACTGATACATTTTAACAGGTAGGGCCTAGGGACCTAACTTCGCAACAATAAGTACACCTTTGCATAGTGTAGAACAAGGTTTCCGATTCTTGGATGTAGCGTGTAATCTCGATAATCACTGGATGGATTTTGATGCGTTTTTCACCATTCTGAAAAGGATATCTCGAGAAAGGTTTCTATAGAAAAGAATGTAGCCTATTTAAGATTAGAGGAAACCGAGCACTAACGATTCCAGTGAAAAGTCGAAAAAAAACTTATAACCGTGCGCTAATTAAGTTTATGCTGGGCGAACCGTTAAAAATGTCAACGTTCTATGAGTGTAAAAATAGTTCAGCGGGAGCATATAAGTGCTTTCCCGTTTCCTTTTCTTTCCACATCTCGGCTTTATTACTGAGGTGACAGTTTACGAACTAGCTAGGAGCGAGCCTATTGCCTCAGATGTAGCCTGCAGCTGAACGCCTGGATGTGTAATGGTGAAAGCGTGTATTGTTATGTTGGATGGCATGTGTGCGTAATTGTTGTTGGTTCAGATATGTGGAAGACCTGTGTGTGAAATGTTTACATTATGACTGGCTGGCGTGTGCTGGAATTGAGGTTATTGCTGACTATGCGCCTGTCAGTATTCCTAGGCCTGTGTGTTTCGCAATGCGTCGTGTCAGCTTGTTTCCTAATGTCCACTTTGGAAATGTACGGCATGTTTTTATGTATCATTGTAATGTTGATCCTTTTCCTTGAACAATATAAGGATGGCTGGTTTTGTGATAGCGTGAAACTGTGTGATATTTTCTGTATTGTCGATTCCTTTTTTTTTGTATGTCTTTAGGCTTTGTGTGTTTTGTAGATCGGGGTTCGGTATCTGACGGCGCTTTCGTCTAATTTTGGTCTCGTTGGATCTGGGTTTGATGTCTGACTGTATTTGTGTGATTGTGTGCTCTGCGGGCCTGGGTTCAATGTTTGGACTCTGTGTTTGTGTAATTGTTCTCTATAGGTCTGAGTTTGATGTCTGAATAAATGATTGGTCTGGATATTTTGTGAATAGAATGATGTATTTGCATGTATGATTGTACCTAGTTGGGTTTTCTTTCTGTAGGTTATTTTCCGGCCTCGCTGTTATGCGTTTTCCGTGCATTTGGGTGTGTTTGTGATCTGTTTTCTAATCTGTGTCAGTGTGGTGTGTTTCCGTGTACATGGGTGTGCGTGTAATCTGTCTGATAAGCTGTGTGATTGTGACGGCTGTGTTAGTGTATGTTTGTTCATCTGTCTGGCAGCCTGCGTTATTGTGTTGACGCTATTAGTGTGTGTGCGTGATTGGTTGCCTATTGCCCCGAGTTATTGTATTGGGTGACTTTGTCTGGTAATCCGTGTTATTGTGGTGACTACAACAGAGCTCTGTGTAATCTGTCTGCCAATCCGTGTTATTGTGTTGGCTGTGTGTGCAGAGTGTGATGTGTGTCATAACCCGTCAACAATGATGTGCGATTTTTTGTGATAATGGCGTTTAAATGGAAATATTCACCAATGAATGGGTGGAGTGCAAGATATACATGTTATACTAGATAACTATAATCACTGAAAATGGAGGAATATGAGGGCTGGAATGAAGGTTGTGAATTAGGGCTGTCCGTGCGTTCGGGGGCTGTTTTCTCCTGTCTTTCTTGTGTTCCTGCCGATTGCGTGAGCTTGTATGTTGTAATCATGTATGTACTGTATGCCTGTAATCATGTATGTGCTATCTGTAATTATGTATGTGCTGACTGTAATTATGTATGTGCTGAGTGCCTGTAATCATGCATGTGCTGTCTGTATTTATGTATGTGCTGTCTGTAATTATGTATGTGCTGTTTGTAATCATGTATGGGCTGTCTGTAATCTGGGAACATGTTGTCAGTGCTTGTCAATGGGGAAGTATCTGAACTTGTCCCTGTTAATTGTAATATCTGTGACTGTTTGTGCCCTGTAGTGTGAGTGTCTGTCTTCGTGTAATCGATGGGAAGCCGATCGTTCTGAATGTGGACACATGAAGTGTGTGTGAATGTGAGTGATTGGTCTGTTTGTGTGATATCTTAGAGTGTTACTGTAAATTGTTATGTATGCCTGTATGTGTTATATTTGCTATATGGCAACGAGAGGTGTTCCACCGGGAATCTCCCTGAACGTAGTTCAGGCTTAGCGCCTCCAACAATTGAATTGTCCCCGGGGGTGAATCTCTGCTAATAGCGACGCTTGGCACAAGGAGTAAGGCGGGCGTGTTTGGGGACAACACTTAAGTGTATTGTGATGCGTGAACGGTGTGCGAGCTGAAGGTTGGGCGGCTGCGTTGCAGTGAGTGAGTGAAGTAATGCTTACTCAGCGTCAGGTGTATGTGCGAGACTCGGACACGGCAACGCGGTGCGCGACGGCAAGCTGCGTGTGACAGGATGATTGCACTAAGAGATTAGTGGGCTAGGAGCTCAATGGGGGTGCTTAAAAATACAAGGAGTCAATCTGGATGTGTGGTAGTGAATTATTACACAAGAATGGGGCATGCAGGTCACTAGAGAACTTCCAGTGGCACAAGATGGAACCAAATGAAATAAAATGAAATGCAATAACAAAGTAATTGGGGAGTGGAGTTGAAAGGATAACTGGAAAGGGAGTAACTTTAGAGGACACTCGCCAGATTGTAGATCGGAGAGACAGCGTCGAACAGCGTAGGAGCGTACGTTTCCACAAGAGAGATCCCTTCCCGTCGGTGCTGGGCTATTTATTGCAATACTGTTCGTGTTGAAATCTGAGTCAGCGTTATGAATATTGATGTGTCCTAGATAATGTTGAAGTTGGGATGTGTGTCTAATGACGAAATATTGCTTCACATGTGTAAGGTAGCTCGCCAGCCTAGTGTAGTTGTTGCTGTTGCTTCTTTTATGGTTGTGGCTTGAAAAGGGGGTGATTATGCCCTTTGGGGCTTGGGGCATAACAATATTGCTGCGGTGATTATTATTATTATCATTATTAATATGTTTATAAAACTGGTATGCCCCAAGCCTGGGGGAAACCCAGTTCAGTAGGTGCTGCGAAAGAAAAATATTCCAAGATTGAAGCATATTAAAGAATCATATCCTTGAAAAAATTCACAAAACTCCGCAGCTAATATACCTTCTCCTTTACGGAGAATGTTTCAGGCAGAAAGCAATTCAAATGTCTAATGCATTTGTAGCAGTACTGTAATTTTTAGCCTATTTTTATTTATGCAAAAAATTGGCTTACGGGATCACCTTTTGCCCAAGCGTGTGTGTGTGTGTCCCTTTATAAAATCTAAACGACTGGAGAGATTTCAATGAAACTCGGTAAGGTCATAATCCTATTTCTGACCACTTTAACTGAGCCCTTCGAACTTTGTTACGTCTCACCTATCCAACATGGCGGCTGTGCGAAATATTTCACCTGCATTCTATATTTCCAAAACTATTAGTGATATCACCCTGAAAATGTGTACGGTGATAAAGGGCACAACTAGACGATCACTTACGTGATTTTTTAAAACCCGTTTACTACAAAACCAACATGGCGGCCAAGCCAAGTTGAAACATAGACTTTTCTCGCTATTTAACCATCTGAGCGTAGTGAAATATGGTATAGTAAATGTTTAGGCACATTGTAATGCACTGGCATCCAATATAGTTCAATTGTTTATATAACCTCAAGATGGTGCGAACATTTAAAATTCAATTTTATTTATTGTGACGTAATGATGCGATCGAAGTGAAAGTTTCAATAATGAACCTATGCAATAATCTTCACTTAATGGTACATAACTCTATGGCCTATGCATATATCAATCCAACATGGCGACCAAACGAAATATTTAGACGGTTCTCACTATCTACGAATCTATTGCAGCAAATAAACTGAAATGTTGTATCTTGATAGAGGCAATTAACATAAGTATGATATATGAAAATAGGCAGTATAATTCTTCACGGAACTAGCCTACTTGTTTGTAGTAAATTATGCTGAGTATTTCATTTTGAAAGAGGAGGGTGATAAATTTACTTTGGGATTGCTCGAGAATCATTGAGACATACGTGGAGAAATACTTTTCAGACCTTTGAATGAGAGGGAACAGTGGCTATTGGGAAACAATATTAACAGTGATAGAGCGCTTCACAATTCCGTGACAACTTAGGAACAGGGCGAGTCTCCAGAATGGTACCGATACCAAGAAAGTTTGGAATATTGGCGAGTAGCATGTGTCATCCAATGAAACCAGGAGGGAAAATTTGAAAATTTAGTTCCTATACGATAACTGACTCTAACCTCAGGGACTTAACCTACACAATGCTACATATGGGAAAGTAATGGAACCACAGGCTATTTCGTTCTATCAGGTAATGATTAATGTGAGAGTGGTTTGTTGTGGTTTAATTGTCCAGAGATTGGAAACATGGCTCTGTGGAAGCCCAGGTGGAATCGCTGTGATAAATGGTAGGACACAGGGGCTGTTGGATGTGAAATGTCCGACCTATTGCAAGGATAGGGGAATAGTGGAGGACACAACAGAAGTACAATTTACGTTAGACGAAACGAATAATAAATAGATTTAAAAACTCATACCGGTAATAACTTAACTCAGTGCCAGGTAACTACTAATACACTTAACAGGATTCATTTTATGTGACCTGTTTATGTCACTAAGAATCATCAACTGTGTGTAAACACAGAAAATGGCTCCAGATATACTCATAATTATATTCATAAAATTGAACAGTTTCATTTCATATATTATCTACCCAAACTTGTTACAAGCTATCTCATGAACATTCTATTAAAATTAGGGGCCCTCACATATGACAAATATTTAATGTATCATTCTGCGTTTGTTGTTGTTGTTTCATTTGAGGGACTTGCATATCGTGGTAATTTAGCTCCATGTATTTACGTGTATATATTGAATTTGTCTGATAATGTATGTTATTATGCTGCCAGCAGTGGTGTGTATTTGTAATTCGGACGAGGATTGGGAAGGAGGCAGTGGTAGCCTTAAATTAGGTATCATCACGGCATTTGACAGGGGTAGAAGTGGGAAAATACGAAAAAACCACTTCCAGGATTGCTGAGGAGGGAATCAAACCCACCTCTCCTAAGTTTTGCCTCACGAGGTTGAGTGAACCCCGTTTCAGCCATCATACCAGAATTAAACTTCTTGGCAGAGCCGGAAATTGAACCCAGACCTCTGGAGCGAGAGCCAAGAATTATCGCCGCTAAATGCGTTTGTATTCAACTTAAATGTTTGCGGTTTTGTCAATCAAAATATTTAGTCATTGCCTCGGAAATACATTTGCCTTCATGTTTTAATTATTATTCTTTGATAACAAGGGCTGCAAATTTGTCAGAACGCCACACATAAACAATGTCGTCAATATTAGGCAGAAGATCAATCGGAAACATCTGTAAAATATTATTGTGAATTTTATTGCGTTAAATTCTTCTTTCAAAATGAAAGCGAACATTTGCAACACTGTGTGGCTTCCTAAACTCGTCATATATCAGCTTGCCATCATGACGGAACGGAGGGCTTACACCAATCATTCCTCGGTAGCAAAGGCTTGTTGCTATTCCAGGAAAGCCTTTGTCAGCAATGATCCCATCACCAGGTTCTAACAATGTCAACAATCCACTGTCGTTTGCGATAAATGCGTCACTCCATCTTCCGGCGTAGCATTTGAAGTAAAATTTATCATACCACTGGGTGTGATAATAACCAAATATTTCACAGAGTATGTTCCTTTGAAATGGGATTAGAAAAACACTGAACGATCTACCGTAGGAGGTTGTTTAACTTTAATTTCCGTACAATCAATAATCAACCTGCATTTCAGTAATTTATTTTGGAACACTGCATAGTTTCATCTACACATTCATTACTGGGCCAGAACACGAAATGTTACATTGCAAGAGCTAGAAGCATTGCAGTGATGGTAAAAATACGTGGTACTGTTTGTACAATGAACTCCGAATGAAGCTTTCATAGCACAAGGAGACAGTCCTGTCTGCATCTTCATTCAAAATATCAATAAGCGATTTTCTTGATATACTTCACCCGTACGTTTTTCGCGATATATTATTTACAACGGTTAAATACTTGAAATGACACGCTTGTTAAATCACACATTTGTATTTAGTCCCGAATAGAAAACTATCCTATCTTGCGTTTACCCACTGCTATATGCCGTACTAACGCCTCGTCTCACAACTTTAGTGTTATAGTGCTCCGCTAGAGTGACGCGCACGATGCCTATACCATTCATCCGATTGCGATGAAACTTGGGTGAGTTGTTGTGTACACTGCAGGGAAGGTTTCTGGCATAGTAAATCCACTTTACATTACATAGCGCACGAGTAGATTCAACAAATGTGCGACGGCGCGTGAATCGTTTCAACAAAGTCTCGTATGCGTTCATATACCATTCATCCGATTGCGATGAAACCAGGGTGAGTTGTTGTGTACACTCCAGGGAAGGTTTCTAGGATGGAAAATCCACTTTAGGTAGCGCACGAGTAGATTCCACAAATAGGTGACATTGATATCTAAAAAAAAAAAAAAAAAAAATCATCTCTTGGCTAGCCGGAAGGCGAAAGAAGAATTGACAGTGGAAACTAGGGGATAGGCAATAATCGGAAAAATAGGGAGGCTTTAGAAGGATCAGCCCTCATTTTATAGTATTCATTAGGAGAAAGTATTTTACAATTGGAGGTAAATAAACTTTGTTTTTCGTCTTCTTAAGCATATTCTTAACATTTTATTGCCTTATGGGGACGGTAACCTTTTCGTCGATTGGTGTCCTTATGCAAGTTTTGACACTGATGTATAACTAACGGTCTAACGGCCAAACGGTCTGTTACTTATTCACGCAAAATTTTATCTCCCGCAGAGATGATGAGTTCAGGGGCTGCGAGAAATGCGGTCATGTAGCCCCGTGAACTATGGTTGTGTGTAGAATCTGTCTGAAAACGGGTGTTAATTGTGTTGGCTGTGATTGCTGTATTAGTCTGTAATTCGGGTAAGGACTGCAGACGGTGAATTTCAAGTAGTAGTTCCTACTTTTGTTACCAAATTCTACCCTCAACGTCACCTAGCTGTGAACTTGGCTCCTAGATATCACCGGAGCCAGCACATGGCAACGAACGTTGGAACTTAAAGCATTAATCAGATCTAACCAACAAATTTTGCTTCACACTGTTGTAGTTAGTGGAAGGCTCTTTTACATGCCATAAATCTATGACAGGGGCCCCACCTCTTTACCTCCCCTCCGATGGAGGACATACTGAGGGATTTTTAACGCTCTTAAAAATCCGACGAGTTCAGCCGGGCATGAACCCACGATCTTGGACATAGAAGTTCAGCATGCTACCAACTATGCCACTGAAACCGCTTCCCGCAGAGACAGATGGAAAACGGGATATGATCTCGTACAGTGGTGTTGTCATGGCAACCTATGATGGCTATTCCCTCATCAATTTAGTGGCGCTGTCATGGCAACCTCTGATGGCTATTCCCTCATCAATTTAGTGGCGCTCTCATGGCAACATCTGTTGGCTCTTTCCTCGTCAATTTGGCATTTTGTTGTATTTCCGATATCATTTTGCTCATCTCTTGGCGTAACGGTGGATCATGTCAAAAATTCTATCAGACAAAATTTTAGGTAATAAGAGCCGTATTGATCACTTTAGAAGGTTCTGATATTGTGCATATTAAGAGAGATATGATTGTTGTTTCTCTATAAACCCACTTTTCCCCACCCGTTTGGTCAATGTTTGGAGCTATCAAAAAATTTCAACCATAAATGTCTGGTCCTTTACGAAGAATAGTACGAACATTAAATGGATTCGATATTTCACATATTAAGAGAGTTATAGCGATATTTCACTTTTTCGATAAAGGCCCCAATATTCACCCCCTTGGTCCTAATTTTTCATTAACCTTTTAAGTGCTGAGTTAGCTATTTGGTTCCTCAGTGTAGAGTTTTTTCACTCGCATTTAAAATTAATTGTAGAATTTGTAATTTTTAACTTATCAAGGAAATGTTTATGGGTTTTAGCTCTTCATTAATCTAAATCTAATTTAAAATTCCCAGATTTAAATTAATTTTCATTTTGAGAGGGATCGAAAATTAAATTTGTGTGCCGATGTTTGCATCATCTCCATAGCAAACAAGAAGTTCCGTGATGAACTATACAGCCTACTTTTCATGCCAATGGTTATTCTACAGTATATGATCCTATCTAGAATAATGACGAAATTAAGTTGGTAATATCGAAATATCTAATTAGTTCAAAATATACCTGGTATAATGTAGCCTAATAGAGCACTAGAGTTGGCAGCCCTGGTGACTGAATATATTCTTAGTTCCACCTCTTAAGGTACAGAATACAAAATTTGGTTGAAGTCCAAAGGACGTTACATGCAGTTAGACACTGGATCTATCAGCGCGCGTAAAAGCATGTTGCCAACAATACCATGCGTGTGCTGGTCAGAAATAATCTGAGTTATTATGATATCTTGTTGTGCCAATTTTGGATGAAATCCATTTGTTAGTATAGAAGTTACATGTATTTTAAAATTGGACATATCAGCAGGCATAGAATCATGTTGGGAGCACTGCCTTTTATTAATTACTCCAAATTAATCAAGAATGTCAGGTGCTATACGAGTGCAAAGTATAGAGCTGTTGGCTTGCATACTTTCTGATATATTGATATTAGGGTAAAAAGAATATAGACAGCATTTATTAATAGTTGGCAGCCCTGATTGCTCTTAACAATACTTATAGTCATATCTGTTATGGTACACATAGCACATACGAAATTTGGTTGAAATCCAACTGATAGTATAGAAGTTACATGTATTTAAAAATTGGTACTATCAGCAGGCTTATAATCATGTTGGTAGAACTGACGAATATAAGTTACTCCAAATTAATCTAATATGTCAGAATATACGTGTGCATAGTTTAAAGCTGTTGGCTTCCATACTTTCTGATATATTGGTATTTGGATTTAAAAAAATAGAGAGACCAATTATTAACAGTTGGGTGCCCTGGTGGCTCTTAAGAATACGCTCAGTCATATGTGTTTATGTACAGATATTACATACAAAGTTTGGTTGAAATCCAATTGATAGTGTAGAAGTTATATGCATTTAAACATTGGACCTATCAGAAGGCTTAACATTATTTTGGTAACACTGTCATGGTTGGCCTCCTGGAAATTAAATTTAAATAGTATTATCTACATGTGTGCCAATTTTGGAATAGCTCCCATGCATACCTTGCAAGATATCCAACATGGAGCTCAAATTTCTAGTGCGTTTTTACAGCAGTTGGTAGCACTGACATCATTTTCAAATATGGACGTGAGCTATTCCTTTGCACATCTTTACTCATACTAAATTTGGTTTTGATTGCTGCAGCCGTTTAGGAGTTGATAGGGGGGGGGGGGGGCACACACACAGCCAGACAGACAAACAGGAGACTAGACAGACAGACAGACAGACATTTTCCGGGATCGATCTCATAAGTCTACTTTTTCCTCATATTTGCAAAATGTGAAAAGTCGGCTAAAAATAATACCGAGCCTTAGAGGAGTCGCATATGATGTGTAACATCTGACATGTTATCCTACTATGAAATTGAGATGAAATATATGTGAAGTATTTTTTTTTTCGGCTGTAACTTACTCCTCCAGTATTTAATTTCTTCTCACGTTTCTTTTGTCGATAATTTCGCATATATTCTGCTCTGGATTTACCCATCTCTGCAAATCACAAAATCATGGAAAAAAAGCGGCGTCACCCCGAGTCCTAGGACATCTCATACAAGTCCCTAGCATTATTAGTTCGCATGATATTAAAGAGCCGATGACCTATTAGTTTTGGGTCCTTTGGTTAAATTAAGGGGGCTATATCAAAACAGGGGGCGTTCCCCCGAGTCCTAGGGCACCTCAAACAAGTCCCTAGCATTATTGGTTCGAGAGATATTAAAAGGCCGATGACCTGATAGTTTTGGGTCCTCTGGTTAAATTAAGGTGGCTAGAGGAAAACAGGCGGAGTCAGCCCGAGTCCTAGGACACCTCATACAAGTCCCTAGCGTTATTGGTTCGCGAGATATTAAAAAGCCGACGGCCTATCAATTTTTCCGCGAGCGAAAATCCCTTGTTAACAGTGAACTCTGTTGGTCATTGAAATAACTACTTGTAAAACTCCAGTGCCAAATCCTGACCGGTGCGCAAGTAAACCGTTTTAGATATACATTCCACAGGAAAAGTATGAAGATTCAATTAATAAATCAAAATTGTTTTCAGCAAATATGATATAATGAATATTTTCACACCAAACAACGACAACTTGATGATGATTTATTATCTTTAATGGGGCCTCCGAACCATGAAGTGAACCGTATGCGATGTTTCCTCTTACACATTTTCGTCCCATTTCCGTGGCCGACAGTACCTAGAATCTTCTTCTTCTTATACTTCAAGTGCCTCGTCCTCCAAGAACATTGGCGATCAGTAGCATGACCTGCTGTGTGTCCATAGTTGTTCTAAATAGTGAAACAGGATTAAGTCCAAGCCACTGGCTTAAGTTCTTTAGCCAGGATATTCGTCTGCATCCTGGACCCCTAATGCCATCAATCTTACCTTGGATAATTAATTGCAAGAGGTGGTATTTGTTGTTGCGCATGAAATGACCAAAGTATTCTAGTTTTCTCCTTTTGATGATACTGAGAAATTCCAAGTCTTTGTTCATACGCCGCAGTACTTCCACATTTGTGACTTTAGCTGTGAATGATATCCTTAAAATCCTGCGATACGTCCAAATTTCAAATGCTGTCGGTTTCTTACTTAAAATTTCGGTAAGTGCCCATGATTCAACTCCAAAGAGCAGGACACTAAAAACGTAGCATCGAAGCAGTCGGGTGCGTAATGACAGGCTTAAACCACGGCTGGTCAAAACTTTTCTCATTTTCATGAAAGAACTTCTGGCCTGCTCAATTCTACAGCGAATTTCTTGACTTAAGTCCCAGTTATCATTGATTTGACATCCTAAATATCTATATGATTAAACCCTTTCAATTCTTTCATTACCAAGTGTAAGAATGCCCTGAATTTCATCTTTGTTTCTACTAACAACCATCCACTTTGTTTTATTACATTTAAATGTAATGCCATGGCATTACTCTCTTCAGAAATAGAATCAAGTAGTGTTTGTAGGTTATCCATATTTGTTGCAAGGATGACAGTGTCATCTGCATATCGGATGTTATTAATGATAGATCCATTTAACACTACTCCTTGAGACTTTCCATCAAGAGCATATTGGAAAAAAAATTCAGAATAGATGTCGAAGGGGAGTGGAGAAAGAATGCAACCTTGGTGAAGTCCCTTCAGAATCGATACTTATTCAGACAGCTGACCATCAACACGTTCAGCAGCACGTTGATTCCAGTACAGATTTCCAATAAATCGGATGTCACGTCCATCTAGTCCATCTAGTCACGTAAAACGTTCATCAGTTTATCGTGTTGAACAGCGTCAAAGGCTTTTTCATAATCGATGAAACACATGTAAACATCGACACGAACATCAACACCTGAAGACTGATCAATGCCTCCCGAGTTCCGAAACCACTCCTGAAACCAAACTGTGTGCCACCGATGTTTTCCTCACATTTATGATATAACCTTAAGTGCAGGATTTTAAGGAATAACTTCAGGGCATGACTCACTAAACGGATCATTCTATAGTCATTGCAGCACTTTGCATTGGTCTTTTCGGGAATCAGTATAAAAGTTGATTTGAGCCAATCATGTGGTATGTATCCACTTCGATAGATACTATTGAACAAACCAACCAGCAAGGAAAGGGATCGGTCATCCTTGAGAAGCTTTAGTATCTCAATGTGCAATTCATGTGGACCTGGAGCCTATCCACTCTTCGATATTGTTACGGCATGTTCAATTTCAGCTCTTGTAATATCTATGCCATCGCCCGTTCCAATACCGTGATCAACACTTCTGTTGTCTTCGAATAGAGTTTCAATGTAGTCCTTCCATTCTGTAAACTTCTCATCAGTACTAGGGAGAATGATGCTAAATCTATTAATGAGAATCCCAATCCCTCTGCTCAAATAACCCCCAGCTGCTTGCTTAACCTTTTTATACATGTTGAACGAGTCATGCTTTGCACATAGTTCTTCTATTTCGCTACATTCCATTGAAAGGTGTTGTTCTTTGGCAGTACGGATTTCCTTCCGTATAAATTACTGCAATTCTCTGTATTTTATCGGGTCATTATTCTTGAAAGGTCTTCTGCAATCGATCAATTGTAGAATTTTATCTGTCATCGAAGGTTTCCTTTTCCTACTCTCCGTGGCCTGTAGTTATTCTCGACACACTTCATTCACTGCGGATTTGAATTGGTTCCAAGTGTCTTCAATATTATGTGTATCCTTGTTCGACTGGATATAATCTAGTTTTGTACTCAATGCTGTTTGGACATCATTTCTCAATACAGGGTTTTGGAGCTTATGGATCGCAAAATGATTGCAGTGCCTCACTGGGTGATATTTTTAGCCTATTTTCAATTTATGAAAAAATAGGCTTATGAGATCACCTTTTGTCCGTGTGTGTGCGCGTGTGTGTGTGAGGTGTGTGTCCCCCCCCTAATAACTTCTAAACGGCTCGAGCGATTACAATGGAACTCCGTAAGATCATAGCACTATTCTGGTCGACCCCGACCGTGCCCTTCAAATTTTATTGTGTCTCACTAATCCAACATGGCGGCTGTGCGAAATATTTCACCAGCATTCAGTATCTCCGAAACTATTACCGATATCGCCCTGGAATTGTGTACGGTGACAAAGGGAATTTCCAGAAGTTCACCTATGAGACTTTCAAAAACCTGGTGACTACAAAACCTACATGGCGGCCAAGCGGATTTGAGACTTTTAAATAGACTTTTCTCGCGATCTAATTATCCAAACGTATCGAAACGTGGTACAGCAAATTTGTATACACATTGTAATGCACTGGAGTCTAATTTAGTTCAATTGTTTACATAACCTCAAAATGGGGGCAGTGCGAAATATTTCCGAAACTATTACATGTATCACCCTGAAATTTTGTACGGTGATAAAGGGCAGTGATACAAGTTTATCTATGAACTTTCATAAACCTGTAAAGTACAAACGAACATGGCGGCCAAGCGAATTTGTAATATTTGAATATACTTTTCTCGTGATTTAACTCTCTGAGCGCAGGGAATTTTGGTACAGTAAATGATTTTACATATTGTAATGCACTGGCATCTAATTTAATTCATTTCTTTACATAACCTCAAGATGGCGGCTGGGCGAAATTTTAAAATAAGTTTTTATTTCTTGTGTCGTAATCATGCAATCGAAGTGCAAGTTTGGATAATGAACCTAGGCAATAATTGTCCTTGAATGGTACATAACTCTATGGCCTATACATATAACAATCCAAAATGGCGAGCATCCGAAATATTTAGACGGTTCTCAATATCTATGAATCTTTTACAGCAATCTAACTGATTTTTTTTATGTTCATAGAGGCTATGAACATATGTTCACCTATAGGATTTTCAGTAACCTGGTGAGCACAAATCCAACTTGGAGGTGACGCGAATTATAAATATTTAAATGGACGTTTCTCGTTAATTAACTATCCGAGTGCAGTGATACGTTGCACGTTAAATGCTTATACAAATGTTAATCCACTGGCATCTAATTTATTAAAATTGTTTGCATAATCACAAGATGGCAGCTGTGGGAAATTTTAAAATCTCGTTTTTACTTCTTGTATTCTAAAGCATGCGATTGAAGTTCGAATGCCACACGTACACAAAAATCTTAATGTAATAGTACAAAATTAAAATCCAACCTGGTGACCATCTGAAATATTTAGACGGTTCTCAATATCTACGAATCTATCACAACCTTCAAACTTAAATTTTGTATGTTAATTGAGGCAATTAACATGAGTAGGATATATGAAAATAGGCTGTATAATTCTTCACAGAACTAGTTGTTTCAAGTTCAAATTCATTGTGGCTAACCAAACATTATGATCGGAGTTAATATCAGCACCAGGATATATCTTCACATTAAATAAGAATAAAGCAGAAGTATGAAGATTTAATAAATCATAATTGTTTTCAGCAAATATGATATAATGAGTATTTTCACACCAAAGACCGACAACTTGAATATATTGTATTGAAGGAATATCTTTAATGGGGCCTCCAAACCTTGAAGAAAACCGCACATATTTCCGTCCCGTTTCCATCCCTTTCCAAAATCATTGCCACAAAAAATATCCAGAAACCAAGTGGAATAATGTTACACATAAATATATAATAATAATAATAATAATAATAAAAATATTATTAATAATAATAATAATAATAATAACTGTTGAAACGGAGATAGGGTGGATTCAGACAGTAAAGAAATTTAAATATCTCGGTGAAAAGATGCAGGACAACGATCTACAGAAAGCTGCGGTAGGCGATAGGATCTCAAAACTGGAGAGAGCTTATGGGCTTACAAAAAACATCTATAACAAGAAAAGCATTTCCTGGAACGCCAAAATAAAGCACTACGAAACTGTAGTTAAAAGAGAATGCCTGTACGCCTGTGAATGCATTTCAATGAACTACAGACTATAGAGGTTGGAGGTCCTGGAAAGGAGAATCCTGCGGAAAATCATGGGCCCAATCCAGATGTAAACCGGATGAAAACTTCGGAGCAACGCCGAAGTCAACCAGAATGTAGAAAAATCTCTGAGACCAAAGGGAAACGTAGGCTAATATTTCTTGGGCACATGTACACATTGGACAAATCCAGATTAACCAAGCAGTTATTTCACTACATCTGGAACAAAAACAATTATGAAAACAACTACAACATGGATTAAAGAAACTCGGAAAGACCTTGAAAGATCTAACATCCCAGAGGCCCTTATGTTGGGAAGGGATACGATTCGAAAAATTATATACAATTTGGAAGGGTTTCATGACGAGAGACGAGCTACAAAGACAGGAAGAGCTTGGACGGCCAAGCAACAGCAGCAGCACAGCGATCGTATGAAGGAGTACTGGAGGCAGAGGAAATTACAACTGAAAGAGTGAAATTGTAGGGTAAAAAAAATGTTCCTGCTTACTAGCACAACTATGGGTATTCCGTGATCCGAAATCACAACGCGATGTGAAGGATTTGCTTGTGTACATCTCAGATGAGCTCCAGCTGTAGAGGACAGCCGTCTACAAGATGCTCTGTTAGTCACTAATCTAAACTCAAGCTGTAATGCATAATGCCCAACACATGGCAGAACATGGCGGAGATCAACTCGGCACTCGGAAGAAAGTTCTCGTGTACCGTGTATAGATGGGCGAAGCATTGCACTGATTATTGGTTGCTTATTCTTTGAATTATTATCCTGTTACCTAGCAGAAATACAATTATTACCCTATTCGTCATTTATAGCACTGAAGAGCACAGAGTTTTCAATTTTGTGCTGTGAAATATAAAATAAATTATTTTCTTAGGAGAGGAAGCCCAAGAAGGTGTGCTGTATTACGAAGTTCTGCAGATGTCACAGATCGAACTAGGGATCGAGTTAATAATTCCCACAAATAGTAAAAAAAATAAAAATGGTTTCACAGGCAATGTTTAGTCACAACGGAAGTATAAGTTTAAATGCAAATAAGGGATCTTCCGAGGTTCGGTATATTCTCCGTTATTCTTCTCACGCTTCCTCTATCATGAGTTTCAAATTTATTCCTTATTGGCAGCTATTGCTGAGACAGCCCCACTCTCAGCTGGATCGCATCCCTTTTGGCTGCCTTAACCTGTCCGCTCATTCAACAATTACAGTTTGGTTCATGCGAGCAACCTCTTTTCCAAATATAAGCGCGAGGAGTAGCACCATGTCATTGTTGCAGACATCAGTTTCGTGATGTTCTTAATTGTGAAGTAGTGTTTTGGAGTCTATTCTGAATGATAGTATTAAATTGTACTGCTGAGTGCCCGTTCTTAAGTCAGAAAAGTACAGTTTGAAAACCAGGGAGTTTCATTTCATGAAATACCGCCGGACAATTCACTGCGAGAGAAGTGAAGTGCAATTTCCAGGGAAGGTGACGAGAGAGGAGGCAAATGTGCACCTTCTGATCCCTCTGTTGATTGTTGTCTTCATTTTCTGCCTGAGAGCTTTAGAGGGAACTGTAAATTTAGCAACTTAAAGGTAGGATCTGTACCAAGAGATTTCCCAGAATCTCCGTCCTATAAACAACTCACTAAGCAGCCTGCAAGGATGAGAAGGAGAACGACCCCGAAAATAAGAGGGCTGACCAATCGAAGAATGAGAGTATCATGAAACATGAGATAAGGTCCAGTTATGGAAGGAAAATGAAATACCGTCGGGGTTGACCGAGTGAGGTCAAGTGGTGGATGATAGAGAGGAGTCCGGCACAAGTTATTAGTAATACTGTACTAGTTGTGAGCCATGGGGACGACACACACTCAAGGGCTTATGGCCAGTGAGTTTGGGAGCCCGGCACAAGTAATTAGTAATACTGTACTAGTTGTGAGCCATGGGGACGACACACACTCAAGGGTTTATGGCCAGTGAGTTTGGGAGCCCGGCACAAGTAATTAGAAATACTGTACTAGTTGTGAGCCATGGGGACGACACACACTCAAGGGCTTATGGCCAGTGAGTTTGGGAGTCCGGCACAAGTAATTAGTAATACTGTGCTAGTTGTGAGCCATGGGGACGACACACACTCAAGGGTTTATGGCCAGTGAGTTTGGGAGCCCGGCACAAGTAATTAGTAATACTGTACTAGTTGTGAGCCATGGGGACGACACACACTCAAGGGCTTATGGCCAGTGAGTTTGGGAGCCCGGCACAAGTAATTAGTAATACTGTACTAGTTGTGAGCCATGGGGACGACACACACTCAAGGGCTTATGGCCAGTGAGTTTGGGAGTCCGGCACAAGTAATTAGTAATACTGTACTAGTTGTGAGCCATGGGGACGACACACACTCAAGGGCTTATGGCCAGTGAGTTTGGGAGCCCGGCACAAGTAATTAGTAATACTGTACTAGTTGTGAGCCATGGGGACGACACACACTCAAGGGCTTATGGCCAGTGAGTTTGGGAGTCCGGCACAAGTAATTAGTAATACTGTACTAGTTGTGCGCCATGGGGACGACACACACTCAAGGGCTTATGGCCAGTGAGTTTGGGAGCCCGGCACAAGTAATTAGTAATACTGTACTAGTTGTGAGCCATGGGGACGACACACACTCAAGGGCTTATGGCCAGTGAGTTTGGGAGCCCGGCACAAGTAATTAGTAATACTGTACTAGTTGTGAGCCATGGGGACGACACACACTCAAGGGCTTATGGCCAGTGAGTTTGGGAGCCCGGCACAAGTAATTAGTAATACTGTACTAGTGGTGAGCCATGGGGACGACACACACTCAAGGGCTTATGGTCAGTGAGTTTGGGAGCCCGGCACAAGTAATTAGTAATACTGTACTAGTTGTGAGCCATGGGGACGACACACACTCAAGGGCTTATGGCCAGTGAGTTTGGGAGCCCGGCACAAGTAATTAGTAATACTGTACTAGTTGTGAGCCATGGGGACGACACACACTCAAGGGTTTATGGCCAGTGAGTTTGGGAGCCCGGCACAAGTAATTAGAAATACTGTACTAGTTGTGAGCCATGGGGACGACACACACTCAAGGGCTTATGGCCAGTGAGTTTGGGAGTCCGGCACAAGTAATTAGTAATACTGTGCTAGTTGTGAGCCATGGGGACGACACACACTCAAGGGTTTATGGCCAGTGAGTTTGGGAGCCCGGCACAAGTAATTAGTAATACTGTACTAGTTGTGAGCCATGGGGACGACACACACTCAAGGGCTTATGGCCAGTGAGTTTGGGAGTCCGGCACAAGTAATTAGTAATACTGTACTAGTTGTGAACCATGGGGACGACACACACTCAAGGGCTTATGGCCAGTGAGTTTGGGAGTCCGGCACAAGTAATTAGTAATACTGTACTAGTTGTGAGCCATGGGGACGACACACACTCAAGGGCTTGTGGCCAGTGAGTTTGGGAGCCCGGCACAAGTAATTAGTAATACTGTGCTAGTTGTGAGCCATGGGGACGACACGCACTCAAGGGCTTATGGCCAGTGAGTTTGGGAGTCCGGCACAAGTAATTAGTAATACTGTACTAGTTGTGAGCCATGGGGACGACACGCACTCAAGGGCTTGTGGCCAGTGAGTTTGGGAGTCCGGCACAAGTAATTAGTAATACTGTACTAGTTGTGAGCCATGGGGACGACACACACTCAAGGGCTTATGGCCAGTGAGTTTGGGAGTCCGGCACAAGTAATTAGTAATACTGTACTAGTTGTGAGCCATGGGGACGACACACACTCAAGGGCTTATGGCCAGTGAGTTTGGGAGTCCGGCACAAGTAATTAGTAATATTGTACTAGTTGTGAGCCATGGGGACGACACACACTCAAGGGCTTGTGGCCAGTGAGTTTGGGAGTCTGGCACAAGTAATTAGAAATACTGTACTAGTTGAGAGCCATGGGAACGACACACACTCAAGGGCTTATGGCCAGTGAGTTTGGGAGCCCGGCACAAGTAATTAGTAATACTGTACTAGTTGTGAGCCATGGGGACGACACACACTCAAGGGCTTGTGGCCAGTGAGTTTGGGAGCCCGGCACAAGTAATTAGTAATACTGTACTAGTTGTGAGCCATGGGGACGACACACACTCAAGGGTTTATGGCCAGTGAGTTTGGGAGTCTGGCACAAGTAATTAGTAATACTGTACTAGTTGTGAGCCATGGGGACGACACACACTCAAGGGCTTATGGCCAGTGAGTTTGGGAGCCCGGCACAAGTAATTAGTAATACTGTACTAGTTGTGAGCCATGGGGACGACACACACTCAAGGGTTTATGGCCAGTGAGTTTGGGAGTCTGGCACAAGTAATTAGAAATACTGTACTAGTTGTGAGCCATGGGGACGACACACACTCAAGGGCTTGTGGCCAGTGAGTTTGGGAGCCCGGCACAAGTAATTAGTAATACTGTACTAGTTGTGAGCCATGGGGACGACACACACTCAAGGGTTTATGGCCAGTGAGTTTGGGAGTCCGGCACAAGTTATTAGTAATACTGTACTAGTTGTGAGCCATGGGGACGACACACACTCAAGGGCTTATGGCCAGTGAGTTTGGTAGTTGGCGCCTCAAAATGGATTCCTGAGCTGGGTCCGGTTTTCCTCCTTGTCCAGTGACTTAGGCAAACCCTTCTCCAATAACATAACCACACTAAGCAAGCAAATCTGAAGGTCAACCACCACTTATAGTTACAACTAACAAATTAATAACTATTATTGCAACTAAATAAGTGTACATATTGTAAATAATATCACCCATATTTGTAGACATAGATTTAATAGCCCTAGTGTGACGGATCTGATGATCATTGCATGACGATCGAAGCTGGTTATCCAAGTGTATTTATTAACCTCATGCATTTTTTCCCGGATTAGGGAACCACATTTTGCAATTGGGTACAATCGTGTTGACCGACTGAAATACATCAAATTTCGATAACATTAAACTTTAAATAAAGTACTTACAATTTGGAGAAAGACGCAGCCTATCTGAACGCCTCTCCCTCACTGATATTTTATCCGATTCTGGTTGTGATTTCCATCCAGCCACATCGATCGACCGTAAATGAAATGATCTATCATTCATGACGAGCGTCCCCTCGGCAATATTTAAAAAGTGACACGTACAGACCATTTTCTCCTGTGTATATGTTCGAGTCTTAAGTGAACAAATTACATCGTTCTAAATATTCACACATAATGAATGTCTCGCATGATTTAATGGGTATTTAGTGTGTTCCTAGCGTCAGTTGGTGTCATATGCTGAATTGGTGCTTAAATTATTCACCCAGTTATCAAATTGGATTTGTACAGTAGATTGATGACTTGTTGTTCATTTTGACATCGATTTGAGATTAGGTAGATAAACTCGCTGTTCCACACTTTAAACATAATGAAAAAATTTTGTTATGTACACATCATCACGCAAGAACAAGTTAATCAAATGTCAACTGAGCAATACATTAGGCGACTTATAGTATACGCATATTCTCCGTTGCACTCTCCTATGCTTCTGTCTTGTATTAGCTCATGATCACTAATGCATTAGTCTCTTAATTAAAATTGTACGATATAACCTCGACACCCTTAGTCTTTCGTGGAAGTTTGAATTATATTGTTATGAAGTGTATCTGCTCTTTTCGACGACCCCACTCTTCGAAGGATTATTAATTTCTCATATCACGGATCTTAGAATACTCAACAGGTACGCCATTCCGGGTGTATGTCCTGTTATTTGGCAACGCTGTGTGACGCAGTGTGGTAGATGGCAGAATGTTCGCTCTTGTTGTGTTATCTACAGAAATATGTATACTGTTAAGGTTTCCTCTTGCTCCAGGCCGTTTTTAAGTACTATTTCAGAAGACTACATTATATTTTTAATGGCTTTTAAGTAGCTAGATCTACCCAGCTCATTTGTTTGTTCCCTGAGGTGAAATTCAGGGGCCCTGTGAAGGTAAGTCGAGCAACCTGCTATACTTGTACTTTCTATGCCTGCTAAAGATATATTGAGCATACCTCGGACCTATGGGAGTGATGGAGTCCCACTCCCATCAGAGACTCCTTGGAAACGAACAGTCGATCAAACCAGAATTCGATGGGGAGCTATTAATATCGAGTGTGGTTAGGGAAGGAAGAAAGTAGAGTTACCTGAGTCAGCATGTAGGATGGGATTGGATGTTCTGGGGATTATTGGAGTTCGGGTAAAGGGAGAAAGAGCGGAGGATATCAGAGATTCCAATGTCTACCTATCAGGTGTAAAGCAAGGCAGGGCAAAGTGGGGAGCAAGGTTGTATGCTAAGAGAACATTGGATTGTGACATACAGTATTGTCCGTGAGATACGTAAATGTACGATTATTGAGAATAGATCTGAAAATGTCCAGAAATTGGGTCACGATTATTCTCAGTGTAAGCTCCATGTTAAGAGCAGATAAGTTGAAGTTAACAGATTTTATGAGACACTCAGTGATGTGGTAATGGCAGTTAGCAATAAAGATAGTGCAGTAGTGATGGTAGAGATGCTAGGATTGGACATAGGACTACAGGGTATGAGAAATGATGGGTAAATGGGCTGAGGATATGGAAGCGAACTCCAATGAGACATATTTACGGGACATCTTTGCTAGCATTGTGTTATTTGTTGCAAACTCATTCTCGAAGCACATGAAGACGCACTGTTACACGTGGGAGGTTTGAGGAATCAGGTCAATAATAGACTACGTCATAGTGACTTTGAATTTAGGATATTGATAAGGATTTACAGGGTATTCATGGTATGTACTTAACTCCGTGCCAGATAACTACTAATGCACTTATCAGGATTCAGTTTTTGTGACATGTTTATATCACTAAGAATCATCAACACACTGTAACCACAGAAAAGGACTCCAGATATACTCATAATTATATTCATAAAATTGAATTGTTTTATTTCATATAATTTTTAGCCAAACTAGTTACAAGCTATCTCATGAACATTCTATTAAAATTAGGGCCCCTCACTTCTGACAAATATTTAATGTATCATTTTGCGTTTGTTGTTGTTGTTTCATTTGAGGGACTTGTGTATCGTGGTAATTTAGCTCCATGTACTTACGTGTATATATAGAATTTGTCTGATAATGTATGTTATTGTGCTGCCAGCAGTGGTGTGTATTTGTAATTCGGTCGAGGATTGGGAAGGAGGCAGTGGTGGCCACACATTAGTTATCATCCCGACACTTGCCTGGGGTAGAAGTGGGAAACTACGGAAAACCACTTCCAGGATGGCTGAGGAGGGAATCAAACCCACCTCTCTTATGTTTTGCCTCATGAGGTTGAGTGAAGCCCGTTTCAGCCATCATACCAGAATTAAACTTCTTGGCAGAGCCGGAAATTGAACCCAGACCTCTGGAGCGACAGTCAAGAATTATCGCCGATAAATGCGTTTGTATTAAACTTAAATGTTTGCGGTTGTGTCAATCAAAATATTTAGTCATTGCCTCGGAAATACATTTGCCTTCATGTTTTAATTATTATTCTTTGATAACAAGGGCTGCAAATTTGTCAGAACGCCACACATAAACAATGTCGTCAATATTAGGCAGAAGATCAATCGGAAGCATCTGTAAAATATTATTGTAAATTTTAATTCGTTAAATTCTTCTTTCGAAATGATAGCGAACACTTGCAACACTGTGTGTCTTCCTGAACTCGTCAGCTATCAGCTTGCCATCATGACGGGATGGAGGGCTTACACCAATCATTCCTCGGTAGCAAAGGCTTGTTGCTATTCCAGGAAAGCCTTTGTCAGCAATGATCCCATCACCAGGTTCCAACAATGTCAACAATCCACCGTCATTTGCGATAAATGCGTCACTCCGTCTCCCGGCGCAGCATTTGGAAGTAACACTTATCATACCCCTGGGTGTGATAATAACCAAATATTTCACTCTGTATATTCCCTTGTATAGGGATTAGAGAAACAGTGAACGATCTACCGAAGGAGGTTGTTTAACTTTAATTTCCGTACAATCAATAATCAACCTTCATTTCAGGAATTTAATTTGGAACACTGCTAATTTTCATCTAAAAATGCATTTTACAATAGGTAGCGCACGAATAGATTCAACAAATGATTGATAGCGCGTGAATCGTATCAACTAAGTTCCGTATGCGTTCATATATTGTACCATTCATCAGTTTGCGATGAAACATTGGTGAGTTATGGTGTACACTCACGTGAACATTTCTGACTTAGTGAATTCATTTTACAATTGATAGCGCACGGGAAAGATCAACAAATTGGTGACGGCGTGAAGATCGTTTTAACACAATTCCGTATGCGCTCATATAGCCTACCATTCATCGATTCTGATGAAACTTAAATGAGTTCCTGTGTACACTCCCGTGAAGATTTCTGACTTAATAAATCTATTTGATAGTTGGTAGCGCACGAGTAGATTCCACAATGAGTGACATGGATTGGAATTGAAACGCATGCCGGGTACAGGTATTGTTAAAAAAAACTCTCAGCAAGCCGGAAGGCGGAGTTAGAATTCACCGGACAAATTAGGGGATAGGCAAAAATAGGGAAAATAGGGAGGCTTTCAAAGGATCAATCCTCATTTTATATATTTCATTAGGAGAAAGTATTATACAATAATTGGAGATAAATAAACATTGTTTTTCGTCTTCTTAAGCATATTCTTAACATTATATTGTCTTATGGGGTCGCTAACCTTTTCGTCAATTGGTGTCTATTTTCATACTCGTGGTCACACTGTCCTTATGCCAAATTTGACACTGATGTTTAACTAACGGTCTAACGGTCTAACGATCTGTTACTTCTTCACGCAAAATTTTATCTCCCGCAGAGATGATCGTTGGTTCCTGAATTTAGGGGTTGCGAGAAACGCGGTCATGTAGCCCCGTGTACTATGGGTGTGTGTAGAATCTGTATGAAAACCGGTGTTAATTGTGATGGCTGTGATTGCTGTATTAGTCTGTAATTCGGGTAAGGACTGCAGACGGTGAATTTCAAGCAGTAGTTCCTACTTTTGCTACCAAATTCTACCCTCAATATCGCCAAGCTGGAACTTGACTACTAGATATCACTTCAGTCGGCAAATTGCAACGAACGTTGGATCATAGAGCATTTATCAAATCTAACCAACAAAATTTGCTTCACACAGTTTTGTTAGTGGAAGGTTCTCTTACATGCCACAAATCTATGACAGGGGTCCCACATCGATACCTCCCCTCCGAAGGGGGACATACTGAGGGATTTTTAAAACTCTTAAAAATCAGACGAGTTCCGCAAGGCATGAACCCACGATCTTGGGCATAGAAGTTCAGCATGCTACCAACTATGCCACTGAAGCCGCTTCCCACAGAGACAGATGGAAAACGGGCTATGATCTCGTCGTACAGTGGCGTTGTCACGGCAACCTCTGATGGTTATTCCCTCATCAATTTAGTGGCGCTATCATGGCAACCTCTGATGGCTCTTTCCTCGTCAATTTGGCATTTTCTTGTAATTTCGAAATCATTTTGCTCATCCCTTGGCGTAACGATGGGTCATATTAAAAATTCTTTCAGACAAAGGTTTTAGGTAATTAGAGGAGTATTGATCACTTTAGACTAGTTTGATATTGTGCCTATTAAGAGAGATATGATTGTTGTTTCTCTATAAACCCACTTTTTCCCACCCCTTTGGTTAATGTTTTGTGCTATCAAAAAACTTTTCAACCATAAATTTCTGGCCCTTTACGAAGAATAGTAAGAACTTTAAATGGATTCGATATTTCACATATTAAGAGAGTTTTAGCGATATTTCACTTTTTCGATAAAGGCCCCAATTTTCACTCCTTGACCCTATTTTCTCATTAACCTTTTAAGTGCTGAGTTAGCTATTTGTTTCCTCAATGTAGAGTTATTTCAATCGCATGTAAAATAAATTGTAGAAGTCGTATTTTCTAACTTATCAAGGAGGCGGGGGGGGGGGGGGGGGGGCTTAAAATGTTTATGGGTTTTAGCTCTTCATTAACTTAAATGTAATTTAAAATTCCTAGATTTAAATTAATTTTCATTTTGAGAGGAATCGAAATTTACACCTGTGTGGCGACGCCTGCATCATCTACATAGCAAAAAAAAATATACGAGCCTTACAGTAGTCGCATATGATGTGTAATATCTGACATGTTATCATACTAATATTTACAAATGAGATGGTGTGAGTCTGTCTGTCGTCCTGTCTGCTACTCAACCACGCATAAAACACTGGTCCGATTGGAATAAAAAGTCGCATGGATGTTGCTAATTTACCCGGCTATTTTTGGTTTTGATATTTTGCTCTATTTGAAAATGCCGACCATTTTAGTGACGTCACTACACCGTTTGGTTTCAAATGAAAAGGGAACGCTAAGAAATAGCAAAAATTTGATGACACATACGAGCTTTAAAACTTAATTTTCTATCCGAAAGGTCCTTATCACTTTTCGTGTATCTCCAACGGTCAGCGAGTAAAACCTATAAAACACGGCCAACGCCGAGTGGTGCAGTATATCTCTCTATATATAACAAGTAGTTCCGTGAAGAACTATACAGCCTATTTTCATATATCCTACTTATGTTAATTGCCACTATCAACATACACAATTTCAGTTTGATTGCTGTAATAGATTCGTAGATATTGAGAACCAACTAAATATTTCGGATGGTCGCCATGTTGGATTTTACATATGTAGGTCCTAGAGTTATGTACTGTTACATGCAGATTATTGTGTACGTGTAGTATTCAAACTTCAATCGCATAATTAGGACACAATAAGTAACAAGGAGATTTTAAAATTTTGCACAGCTGCCATCTTGAGGTTATGGAAGCAATTGAAATAAATTAGATGCCAGTGGATTACCATTCGTATAAGGATTTACTGTACCTAGTTTCACTGCACTCGGATGGTTAAATTGCGAGAAACGTCCATGTGAATATTTATACTTCGCGTCGCCACCATGTTGGATTTGTGATCACCAGGTTATTTAAAGTCTTATAGGTGAACTTAAGTTCATAGCCCCTATGAACATTAAAACATTCAGTATGATTGCTATAATAGACTCGTAGATATTCTGAGCCGTCTAAATAATTCGGATGGTCGCCATGTTGGATTGTTAAATGTATAGGCCATAGAGTCATGTACTATTAAAGGAAAATTATTGCGTAGGTTCATTATTCAAAGTTTCACTTCGATCGCATGACTACATCACAATAAATAAACATTTAATTTTAAAATTCGCACAGCCGCCATCTTGAGGTTAAGTAAACAATTGAACTAAATTAGATACCAGTGCATTACAATGTGTATAAATATTTCCTGTACCAGATTTCATTGCGTTTGGAACATTAAATCGCGAGAAAGGACTATTTAAAATTTTCAAATTCGCTTGGCCGCCATGTTTGTTTTGTAGTTAACCGGTTTTTGAAAGTCTTATAGATGGACTTCCAGTAGTGCCCTTTATCTCCGTACAAAATTTTAGGGAGATACCGCTAATAGTTTCAGAGATATAGAATGCCGGTGAAATATTTCGCACATCCGCCATCTTGTGGTTATGTAAACAATTGAACGAAGTTAGATGTCGGTGCATTACAATTTATATAAACATATACTGTACCATGTTTCATTGCGTTTGGTTGGTTAAATCGCGAGAAACGTCTATTTAAAAGTCGCGACTTCGCTTGGCCGCCATGTTGGTTTTGTAGTTACCAGGTTTTCAAAGGTCACATAAGTGAACTTATAGTAGTTCCTTTTATCACCACATAAAATGTCAGGGTAATGTCGCTAATCGTTTCGGAGATATTGAATGCTGGTGAAATATTTCGCACAGCCGCCATGTTGGATTGGTGAGTCGTAACAAAATTTGAAGGGCACGGTCGGGGTCGCCCGGAATAGTGCTATGACCTTACCGAGTTTCATTGAAATCGCTCCAGCCGTTTAGATTTTATTAGGGGGGGACACACACACGAATCACACACACACACACACACACATACACACACGGACAAAAGGTGATCTCATAAGCCTATTTTTTTTCAAAATTGAAAATAGGCTAAAAATGAGAGTTTTTCTGTTTCTTCTGAATTTCTACGGAAATTTGAGTTATTTTTTTGTCTGTCGGTTTGTTTGTCTGTGGAAATTTTGTTCCCTTATAACTCGAGAACGGCTGGGTGTGTCAACGTAAAATTTCGTACACATTTCCATCAGAGGCACGGAACTAATCATCGATGTAACTCTTCTCAGTACCTCTCATAAAATGGGGCATATCCCCTTAAAATACATGCTGAAATAGGCGTAGGACGAGACAAAGCTCATTTTCAACCCCTCAATGTGAGATACAATTGTGGTTTATTTTAAGGACCTAAAACCAACAGTTTTTGAGATATTCCCAGAAAACCAATTTAATTTAATAATAGTACATTATGCAACGAGCCTATAATGGCTATAATTAAGACACGAGTATTTTTTATAAAACGAGCGTATGCGAGTTTTATAATTTCCATACGAGTGTCTTAATTACCATTATAGGCGAGTTGCATACGACTGTTTATGTTCGACGATAATTATAACTTTATTATATGTTTTAACATAAATATTCATAAATATCTGTTGAGAGTCAGCTACTGGAATTTTGTGATCGCAGAGCAAGCGTTGGGTGTTATACCTTCGTCTTTCAAGAGCTTTGAACGGCCGACGCATGCGCTCTGTGGGCTTGCAATGCAATATGCAGCCATATGTTTACATCAGCCGTCCCTCAGTATTATTGTCACCGCAGTCATTTGAAGACAATGCGCTGTGTAGAAATTAGTGTTAGTGATTTTAAGGTACTGTGCTATTTCTTGTCTCATATTCGCCAGTTTATTTACGCGAACATATGGACGGTGGGTATTCCATGTCGGTAATTTATTATAGTTCGATGTTGTGTTTATGTCCGACATGTTGGATTTTGAGCGCATGCGCGAAATTATCGTTACCTAATTGGTCAATGAACGAGCTCTGATTGGCTGGAGAAACTGTATCGTAATGAAAAACGGTGTTATAATGACCATCATTATGATACAGTTTTCAAACACATAATAGTGAGGGTCGAACATAAAGTAATGAAAGAACGCAAGCCGGTTACCATAGCAACAGAATCTCAGAGGTCCATCTATTGCTGTAAGACGCAATGCAATTCCATTAATTACATTAGGGTGAAAGATTGCAAACGGCTAGAAGGTTATCACGGAACCAAATTAAGCTGTAAAATTCATCAATACATATAATACGCTTGAGGGGGTCAAAGGGTACTCTAGAATTTTTACGCGATTTACACCTGTGGGTGTGATACGGCAGGTCTATTACATTCCTATCCCTGTATTATATTATTATTATTATTAGTAGTAGTTGTAGTATTTGTAGTTGTTCTCGCATATCAAACATTTAACATTTAATCATATTATTACTCTTATAATTCACGCGAATTGAAAAACACATTCAGTCATTCATATTCTTTTTACCAGAACTATTATACACGTTGTCGCATGTTTGCATCACAAAGCACACAGGTTATACCGCTTCACGATACAAAAGGCACCAAACATATCTAAGGTGCCGTTACTCTTGCCTCACGGCACAAAGGCACCAAACGTATGTATGATGCCGTTACTGGGAACGGAACATGCTCCCCGCCGTTGAATCAGTTGATTCAATAGAAAGTACATGGATTGAAAAGTCACTATAACAAATATAAACAAGACACAACAGCAATAACACAAGGGTGAATAAATATCAAAATAAAGAATCGCTGTGCATTATATCCCACGAAATCATTGAATGTCAATTATCGATAGGAAGTACTTTAAGGTTTGTATCGGTCGCTTGAAGGAGCCGTTACCAGTCTTAATTGTAGATACCCGCGCAAATCCATCCTTCCCAGGGTGAACACTCTCTACGACGGCCAACTTCCAACAAAGAGGAGGAAGGATGTCCGCCTTCATCAGGACGACAGTCCCAGGAATTAGGTTGGTCTTGGAGCAGACCCACTTCTTCCTTTGTTGCAGAGAGTTTAAGTAATCAGCCGACCACAGTCTCCACAATTGATGCTGCATTTACTGGATACGTTCCCAACGAGATAGTCTACTCATAGGCAGGTCAGTCAACTCAGACTCGGGTATAGTGGTAAGAGGAGCACCAATTAGGAAATGAGCAGGTGAAAGTTAGCTAAGAACATCTGGGTCATTTGATAAAGCGGTCATTGGGCGAGAGTTGAGGCATGCGTCGATCTGTGTGACAAGTGTACAGAGCTCTTTAAATGTCATTAGTGCATTTCCGGCAACTCTCCGTAAGTGGTACTTCAACGACTTAACAGCGGCTTCCCAGAGCCCGCCGAAGTGTGGAGAGCTTGGAGGTATGAACTGCCATGTTATGCCTTCCATGGCTAAACAGTTCTTGATTTCTACACAGAAGGTACTTGATAGTAACAATTTGCGTAAATCTTGCAGTTTCTTGTTGGCACCAACAAAGTTTGTGCCATTATCACTATAAATAATGGAACTCTTGCCTCGCCGTGCTGTGAACCTCCTCAAGGCAGCCAAGAATCCATCAGTAGAAAGATCACTCACTACTTCCAGGTGAAGTGCCTTGGTGGCTAGACAGATGAATAGTGCAATGTAACTCTTGACTGTAATCTTGCTACTCAGCATTCCTGTCCTAATGAGAAATGGCCTGGTGTAGTCGACGCCTACATTTAGGAATGGTTGGCTCTCTTGCACTCTGGTCACCGGAAGTAGTCCCATCAGCTGTTCACATGTAGTTGCTTTGAATCTAAAACACTTCCAACATGTGTGAATGACTTTCCGCACAACTGCTTTGGCGGTAGGGATCCAATATCTTTCACGTAGGGATGAAATGGTGAGTTGTGTAGCTGCATGTAAAAGCCGAATGTGTTCCCCCATAACCACAAGTTTTGTCAGAGTGTGCTGTGGTGGAAGAATAAGCAGATGCTTAGAACTATGTGGCAGGCTTGAGTTTTCAATCCGTCCACATACTCTCGGCATTCCCTGGCTGTCTAAGAAAGGGTGCAGATCTGCAATCTTGCTCTTCTTTGAGACGCAGCGATTAGCTTGAGATTTTAATACAGATGTGTAACGCCGACTGAAGTTCTTGCACAGTAAGTATTCCTATAATTTTCTCCTGCGAGTTGGCAGCTTTGTGCATGAATCGTAGGCAATAAGCAGTCACTCGAGTAAGTCGAGACAACGATGAGTATTTGTGCGTAAATGCAACTGCCTCGGTACTTACTAGGAGGACCGCAGAATGGGCATCTCGAGATGCCGGTAACTCATCCTTCTGTACATGGGAGATACTTTTCACAGGCCAAAATGCAATGGGTCCAGGTAGCCAAAGTGTACCATGCCACCAGAGCTTCATGTCTTGTAGTCGTCCTGGAGCTACGCCTCTAGATATTAAGTCTGCGGGGTTGCCATGGGTGGGAATGTGTATATGTGAGTATATTCTTGAATTGAAGAAACCCTGTTGGCCACAAATGTCTTCCACCGCGTAGCAGGGGAAGCGTTCCAGGACAGAGCAATGGTAGAGTCTGTCCACAGGAACACCTTGCTGACTTGGAGTGACAATACTGGCAGTGTTTTATGTACCAGTTGTGCGAGAAACAATGCTCCGCACAGTTCAAGTCTAGGCAGCGCCAGTCTTTTTATAGGGGCTACTCTGGACTAGGAGCATATCAAATTGACAAACGTCCTCTCTTCCTTGTCGACAGAACGTACATAAATACAAGCACCATAGGCTCGTTCCGAATAATCGGCCAATCCATGAATCTGAACATCTGAAGGGGGTCGTTAACAAGTGACTAATCGTTTCACCTTAAATTCCTTGATTGCAGGGAATTGAGAATGAAGCCGTTCCCAATCTACAACTTGTTCAGACGGGAGTTCATCATCCCAATTTAGTGTGACCAATCATAGTTTTTGCATGAAGATCTTATCGGATATCACCACTGGACTGACCAAACCAAGGGGATCAACAATAGAAGCAATAACTGACAAGATCTTGCGCCTTGTGACAATGGAATCAGCACGATCCGAACAGCAACACAGGTTACCAGAAATTAGGAATTGTTCTGATAATGGTTGCCATAATAAGCCTAGAGATTTCACACTGCTACCTTGGTCTAGATTAAGAGGAAGCTGAGTTTCTCTGTTCTCTTCTGGAACTGCTGTCAGTAGTGCTGGGTGATTGGCACACCATTTTCTGAGAGGGAAGCCTCCACTCTCCAACAATGTTATGATTTCAGACTGGAGCTGTAGATCATCCTGAAGGTCGTTACAACCCCTAACTAGGTCATCAACATAAAAATCCCTGCGGAGAACTTTTGCTGCTCTAGGAAACCTTGATTCTTCTACCTCAGCGAGATTTTGCAGGCATTTCGTGGCGAGAAAAGGTGCAGCAGGTGTGCCATTTGTTACGGTAGTTAGTTCATAGCAACTAGGTGGCTCCTCTGAACATTCTCTCCACATAATCCGTTGTAACTTTCTGTCACCAACATGCACCTTGACTTGTCGATACATCTTGGCAATATCGGCGATGAAGGCGAAAGTATGTGTTCTGAATGTGGAAATAATGGAGTACAGATCCTCTTGAACTGTGGGTCCAACCATTAGTATGTCACTGAGAGATAAACCATTTGATGATTTTTCAGATGCGTCAAAAACAACCCTAGTTTTGGTTGAGGAGCTAC
The DNA here is from genome assembly GCA_946902985.2 of Meconema thalassinum. NCBI lineage: Eukaryota > Metazoa > Arthropoda > Insecta > Orthoptera > Tettigoniidae > Meconema > Meconema thalassinum. Next base: position 58,290,541 of record OX336390.1, read on the forward strand.
ACGGCCTAAAAACAGGATGATATGGCAAATAATAGCATCCACTGTCATCACCTAACGTCAAAAAGTTATTTATTTTCAGCATGTGGCCTAACATTTCATATTCATGCAGAAAGTTACACAAGTCCTGCTTTAGTGCGGGTTGTTTGCTAAAGCATCGCTCAAGCTGAGTTAACCTTCACATAGCTTGATTAAAGGAGTCTCCTAATACTTCAGGCTCTTGCTTAAGAGGTAAGCGAACTACATATCTACCAGATTCATCCCTCGTAGTGTTATCTGTGAAATGTTTTCCGAAGTCATTTTCTTCCTGAGTTCTGATTGGGGAAGTGAGATCCTCTATTTCCCAGAACCGTTGTTACTGGGCATCTAGGTTGTCTTCTATCCGCAAAAAGCTTGAGGCTACTCCTAAGCATTCTTCTCCCCGTGGTCGAAATGTTCCTGAAAGAATCCATCCAAATTCAGTGTCTTGGAGGACTGGATAATTTGGTGATCGTGTAGGATGACCAGGTTTCAGTAATGAAAGGAAATGCTCTGCGCTGATTAATAATTCTATGTCTCCTGGCTGAAAACACTTGGGGTCAGCAAGTGTTACATCAGTGGGCAAGTCCCAAGGATTGTATTGAATAAAGCTGCTAGGCATGCTCCCTCTAATACATGGAAGGACAGAGCATGACATATTAATTGTGAAGTCACTCACAGTGGATTGCAGCAGCAACTGAACACTGTGCTTAGTTTGTGAACGAGAGTTACTTATTCCACTAATTGGTATAGGGTTTTGGTATTTTGTTAGGCGTAATTTCTGAACAAGACTTTCCGTACAGAGATTTGTCTGGCTGCCACTATCCAACAATGCTCTAATTACATGCACTTTCCCGTCAGAATTCATGACTCTTACTAAGGCAGTAGACAACATCACCCTAGACGAGTATCGATCTCCTACGTTGCAGCATGTGTGTTTTGGGTTAGAAGCCACTGGGTGTCGACTTGAGCCATCAACTCTACCTGACAGAGTACCTTCATTTTGCTTGTGTAATGATGTGTGGTGCTTTTTGTTGCACAACCTACAACCCTTGAATTGCAGTCTCAGGATGAATGCTCAGTGCGCAAGCAATTATAGCGTAGGCCTCTTTCCTTAACGATTTGAAACATTTCCCCTAGGCTGAGAGCTGCAAATGTTGCACACTTGTGAATACTATGATTGTCCTAACAATAGGTACATTTGATGTGACTGGTCGAGACATAAAAATAACGTGCTTGAGTGTCTTCCTGAAATTTGACCTTACTCCGCTCAAATTGCTGTCTGGGCACAAGAATGGTGTGTTGTGTATGTGGTAAGTTCTCTACGGCTTGTCGTTTGTGTTCCACAAATGATAATAAGTCATTGAGGGACAGAGAATTAGTCTCTGCATGCGATAATTCCCAGTCTCGCCTAGTACTGATATCAAGCCCTCGAGCATACACTTGAGTCAGTATTACTTCGTGCAGTGGAATGGTAATTTCCAAGGTTTAAAGTGCGTTTAAATGACTGTTGAATGTATTTGAATACCTTACGAGATCTTTAGCAGTTTCACTAGCAACTGGTTTTAGGCTTAAGAGCCCCTTAACATGCGTGGCTGCTATAAGCCTCTTATTATCAAATCGGTCCTGCAACATTTTCCAAGCTATCTCATAGTTCATTTCAGTTATAGGAAGGTTTTGTATTAATTGGCTACCTGGCCCCTTGAGAACTGACACTAGATAATGAAACTTTTGAACAACCGGTACCTGGTTATTGTTATGCACCATAACCTTGAAACTGTCTGAAAATGAGAGCCAGTTTTCATATTTCCCATCAAGATTAGGATAATTGATTGAATGAAGTTTCAACCGTGACATAGTGCCTGCATGGGTTCTGCCTGAGCTTCCTAAATGATGTGATGCCTCTTCAATATTAGTGATTATGTTACCCATGTCCCCCTTAGTCTTATAGTATTTAGTTTCAAATTCCAATCTAGCTTGTTCATGTACTTGCTCATTTTCGGTATCTCCTAGTTCTAGTTCCGACTGAACATCGTCAAACGTGGACATTATAGCACCCATATCGTCATATCTCAATTTAATTTCATGCAAATTAGATCGCTGCTGGTCGCCTAGATTTTCTACGAAGGTCTGCATGCGCGTAAGCTGAGCTCTTAGCCGTGCCCTCTGCTTGAGCAGTTTCTGTTTTGTGGCGGGATCCATTATTAATAGAATGAATGTATGGAAAAAGAGGCCTGAGGAACTTGTATTTACTCACCGAATTACTTATTTACTTATCCTCTGGTGATGGAACATCGATACTGGAACTGGCAGATGATGTCATCAATGTGGACTTCTAAGTACGGTACTGTATTTCCATGGACAGTTTTGGTTTTCATATCCGGTCCGCTATAGGCCATATGTTCTCACATTACAAACATTTAACATTTAATCATATAATTACCCTTATCATTCACGCCAATTGAAACACACATTCAGTCATTCATATTCTTATTGCCAGAACTATTATGCACATTGTCGCATTTTGCTTCACAAAGCACACTGGCTATGCCGCTTCACGATACAAAAGGCACCAAACGTATCTAAGCAAACAGCAGAGACATGGTGAAACAAAAGTGAAACTGTGCCCTCATCACATCCAAGCCCGAAGCCAACTGCAATGGTGATTGGCAGTGTTACTCTTGCCTCAAGACACAAAGGCACCAAACGTGTCTATGATGCCGTCACTAGGAATGGAACAGTAGTAGTTGTATTATATTATGGCGTACAACGACGAGACAAAGCCCCTCGGTGGTGGAAACAAAACTTTGGGGCCCTAAAGGGTCCTCGAAAATTACATTATAAAGCTCTAAAACCAACAGTTTCTGAGATATTCCAAGAAAACCAATCCCTCTCTATATTATTCTGCTAAGGTCCCATTCCAGTTTTGTACCGAAAATAAGGTCCTATTAACACCAACCTACACATATGGCCTATCTACAGGTTCCGCATAACCCAATGTATGCTCGAAACACACTCATTTATTCCTTAAATGCCTCACAATTAAATAAATACCATTTTGCACTCGAGAAAAGGCTTATAAAGTCGTAATATAAACTCATGAAGGTATGGCAAGTCATGTCATTTCCAGGCAACAGTAGCATTGGACGAGACATGGCCGACTGGATGGGAGTAGAGCTCTCTACTACCGGTATAGAAAATAAGGCTCTTAACATGATATCCCGTTAGTTACTCTACTGCTCATACAGCACTGTCAACCCAGTATAGCTTAACAAAGATTTGACACTATTTGTACCGCGGCGTACTGCTAGGCGAACATGCCGCTAGAGCGCAGGGCAGTGCGGCCGAATTGGCAAGATACCTGACCTGTATGTCTTTCTGTATTTCCAGAGTGTATTTATGCTTTGCATTTCTTGCATTGCATTCGCATGTCTACTTTTGCCTGAACTTACGTGCCGGCCCCGTGGTGTTGGGATAGCGCACCTGCCTCTCACCCGGAGGCCCCAGGTTCGATCCCCGGCTCCGTCAAGGATTTTAAAACTGACGTGAGGTTTGGAACGGGGTGCACTCAGCCTCGTGAGGACAATTGAGTAGCTGCCTGACAGTGAAACAGCGCCCCGATCACGAATACCAAGATTAACGGCCGAGGGGACCCGACGCGCTGATCACGCGTCACCCCAATATCTGCAGCCCAAATGGCTGGGCAGTGGTCGCTTGGACGGCCTTAGCCCGTCATGGGCTGTATAGTGCCAAGGGTTGACTTTTTGTTTGTTGATTTTTTTTTTGAACTTATGTGAACATTTCCAGACTGTATTTATGCTTTGAATTTCTTGCATTGCATTGGAAAGTTTACTTCTCATGTGCCTGAACATATGTGAACAAGCTAAGACCAAAAATAGACTACTACCTAATCTCAGATTTCTGCACAATACGTTAATTAAATATTTTATCCCAGAAGGAACCAGAATTAAGTTTGTAGTCCTGGATGGGTCTTCAATTAAATATGTAGATCCCTTTACTCTGCTTCCAGGCGGGACAACAATTATTACATGGTCCACTCAGGTTCTCCTCGAGACTGGTATTTCTTGAATCAACTGAACACGATGATTCCCAAATGAATGTTATTTATTATCAGTCCACCGACAAGTAATACATTCACAGTTGTTAATAATTTATGTACAAGGCATGTAGCCTGACTGCTTGGCAGTCCTATTAAATAGAGTTTCATCACTCAAAGTTACAAGTAAAGAAGAGGAAAAGCTGCTCTTGTGTGCCAAGATAAATACTAGATAATCCATAGTGGGGGTTATGAGTTTCTCTGAAGGACTAGCCAATCAGAAGCTTACTTCGTTTAGGAGGGAGTTGTCTCTCTGAGTGGGAGAAATAATTCTGCGTAAAATGTTGAAGGTTGGCTAAAAATTCCCTCTGGAAATTTCAGAACTCCGTCGTCGATAGCTCTCAAGGTTCTCTTAGGAAAGAGAGCTGTTTACTGGCGGTTTCCATGTCCTTAAATGGAGACAGCTTGTTTTAGATTATCTGACTGGGATATCTTGTTTTTAGATGGCTAATGCTTGTAAGGAAGCGAGGGATTACAAGATTTGTCTTTTAACTTTATGGCTTGGCGAGGCACTTTCATAAATGGTATGTCAACAGGTTACAACAGGCTAGGTTCCCAATGAGGAGAAATAATAATAATAATAAAATTTAGAAACCAAACTCATTGGAACACATAGTCCTAGGTTCTGTACTTGGCAGGGAACATGATTCCTCCCCCCTAAGTGTTTTGCTGTCCTCAGCAACATTTACATTTTTCTTACGTCTAAGTTTTACAAATTTACATAAATGACAAAGTTTTTGTCTGAATATGAACAAAATGATACATATTATAATTAATACAAAAATTGTATTAATGGATGTAAACTGCCTGTTTGTGATATAAGTTGTAGGAATTGGCTTCAAGTCTAATTTCAATTTGGTAATATCAAGATGGGAATTAAGGAAGTTTACTTCACTTTTTATTATGGGTGTGTCATGGATATTCAGGATTGGGAAGTTGTGAACATAATTAGTAGGTTTTTGTTGCAGCGTTATGCCTATACTAGACATGGGCAAGATTCGTTTGAAAACACTATTTGTGGACCTGCGAGTTTCAGAGAGCTTTGAGTCTCCTTGCATGTTTGGAAAATTATCTCAGGTGTTCTGCTAAAGAATAGAATGTGTTCCTTATTTATAGGTTGGAATATTCTGATATCATTTCTTATGGATGCATATTCACATCCGGCAGGATTTGTTAGATTACAATTGGTAATTCTAATATTATAGTACATACATACATATGATTGCGTGTTTTTCACACAAGGTGTACTGGACCATTTTAATGTGGGTCCCTGTAAATAATATTTTTCAGTCGGGATAAGGATTGCATTTTCAATGGTTGGTACAGGGGTGACATCATACAATTGATATTGGTTTCCATCCATGATTGGCATGGAGAGGATTACAATAATTTCTTCGTCCATTATAATTACCTGGGTATTTGATAATTTTAAATTTTCAAATTTATGGTATTGATCTGCATGAATCAGACTTTTGACAGGGTAAATAGATAGCAAATGTTTTACCAAATTTTTTAAGTCTTTTCTGGAGAATAATTTCACATTTGTCATCTCACTAAATGAGAGAGAAATAGTTTCTTGAAGCACTTGCACTATTTTGTTATATTTATTGATGCACATTAAAACATATTGAAGGTCTTCCAGTAGGTTGATCTTGAAATCTTCTGTCTGGAGAATACCCTGAAGTACCCTCATGTTGCTGGTAACATAATTCATTTCATCGTAAAATTTTTGAGCAATTGAATTTGCAAAAGATACCAATTAATTTATATGTTTTATCTCATTATTACGGCTTTGTTTTAAAGTGTCTAATTGACTTTGTAAATTATCCAAATCATCTTGGTCCAAATTACCAGAGATGAATTTAATTACTTTCCCTAAACCGTTTATTAAACCCCTCCTAGTTCTATTGGAAATGTTTGGTATTAATTTATTTAAATCCTTTTTAGTTTCTTTAGTTTCCTCAATTAATTCATTTATTAAATAAGGGAAAGTATTATTACTTTTTAATACTGAACTAGAGACAGTGTCATCAATATTCTTATATGCCTCTTTTAAAGTAGTAAGGTTGAAATGAAACATGAATTATAGTTGCTAATTATTACAACAGGTCCCATAGGATCGGCGTAGAATCCTGGAGTTTTTACGGGTTCTGTGTGGATGATGGCATACCATGGTAGGAATAAATAATGGGAAGAATTTTCCTCTTAGGCTTTATATCACGAAAGTTTCGGACATGAGTTTTACCGTTTTTCATCTTACAATAAAGTCGGTTCTCCTCGATTTTGGTTATTGTGCCTTCATTATATATTTTTATTTATTTCCTATTTCTGGTTAGGGGATCCAGAACATAAACTACCTCACCAATTTTACAGGGATGTTCAAAGCTGGAATCCCTTGGATCGGGCTTTCTTTCATTTAAAACTTTAATTTGGTTTGCCTGTCTTTGTATGTATTCATTAATTATTGGTGATGGGGAGACAATGTGGTCCAATGCTTTGTAGTATGGGCCATATAGGACATTAAATGGTGGTTGCTTGGTTGCTGTGTGAATTGAGGAATTGTAATTTGTGATTGCAGTGATTATGAGCTGTGGCAACGGGGTAAATTTATCATTATCTCTCGAAATTCTTAATTTTTCGAGGAGGGTGGAATTCAGTCTTTCCTCGGGTGAATTTGAGGTTGAGTTCAGAGGTGTGGTGGCATGATACTCAATGTTCATAGCTTTACAGTACTCTGTAATTAAGCTATTTTCAAATTCTCCTCCTTGATCATGAGTGATACTTTTGGGATACCTATGGTGCGAAAAATAAATTTGTAATTGGTTCAAAACTGCCATAGCTGTACCATTAGCTAATACGTATGCTTGTCCGTATTTCGAAAATACGTCCAATATCGTTAAAATGCGATTCTGTTCAAAATGAAAAGTGTCAATGTGAATCTGGGCAAATGGGTGGTCTGCTTCAATAGGTCCTTGATTTGGTACCTCATTATGGTGCCTCTCATACTTATTTCTTTGACACAAATTGCATTGGTTAATTAGGTTTCCAATCTGTTCTTTTAAATGTGGCCAATAGTACTTGGTTTGAAGGTGCTCATTTGTTTCAATAATACCATTGTGATTTATTGAATGATATTGCAATATCAACTGTTTTTGAGTTTCCGAACAATCTATATCATGTCCTGATAATTATCAATTCAGAAGTGAATGATCTCTGGCATACTCTGATAAACGGGATCTCAAGTGTTACGTCATCAAAGTAGGCGGCGTACCTATTTGAGGTGTTTATGACTTTAAGAAGGTGTCTCTTTGAATCGTCATAGAGATTTTTCTGAGTTACAATCATGTCGTGGCGGGTAAATTTCTTAAATAGTTACTGATCTAGAATCTTTGGAAATTATCCGTATTTTACTCTGATCTGGTTACGGTTCTGGTTCAAATTTCTTTCTGATATTTTTAAAGTGAAAATTGGGTCTTCCTGATTGGAATGTACAGTTTCATTATCCATTTCATGCTGGTATGTATCATCTCCTGGGATGGCTGCATTAGAAACTGTTTCCTCATTTATATTCACTTGTATTCGTGAAAGTGCATTCGCGACATAATTGGTTTTTCCCTTGACATATTTGATGTCAAAATCAAACTCTCCGAACATCTTTTTTCCAGCGATAGAGTCTTGAAATGGGATCTTTAACAGAGAATAGCCATTGGAGCGGACGATGATCACACTCTACAGTGAAGTGTCGTCCCCATAAATAAGGCTTAACATGTTTGCTACTCTCTACTATGGCTAGTAGTTCTCTTTCTATTGTTGAATAATTTCTTTCGGTGGGATTTAAAGTTTTGGAGTAGTAGGCAATAGGATGTCTTTTCTGTGTGAAAACACTGCCTAATGCGAAGTCGGAGCTATCCGTGGTTAACACGAATAGTTCCTCAAAATCTGGGTAAGCTAATAATGACGCATTTATTAACAGGGTTTTAAATGCAGATTTGTACTCGGGATTTTCTGCATCTAATTTGGTTCCTTTCTTCAAGCAGCGGGTTATTGGATATGCAATTTTGGCAAAATCTTTTAGGAATTTCCTGTAAAAGCCCGCAAGACCAAGAAATTGTTTGATTTTTCTCTTGGTCTTGGGAATGGGGTAGTTTTTAACTACTTAAATTTTTTCAGGGGTTGGCTTTACAACTTCTTGTGAGACAACATGCCCTAGGAAAGCTACTTCCTTGTGAAGAAATTCAGTTTTATCAAGCTGTATCTTCAGGTTTACCTCTGGTAATTTCTGCATTACAAGCGTAAGGTGTTGTCTATGTTCCTCTAGGGATTTGCTGTATATGATGATGTCATCAATATACACAAAACAGAACTTGTAGAGAAGGGCGTAGGACGTTGTCCATTACACGCTGAAAAGTGGCGGGAGCATTTTTAAGACCGAACGGCATTCTACAATACTGTAGATGACGATTATCTATAGTAAATGCTGTATTTTCTATAGATCTAGGATCCATCTCAATTTGATGAAATCCTTGTGCGAGGTCTAGAGTCGAGAAATAGGAACTGTGTCCTAGGTTATCTAGGATCACTTCTATCCTAGGAAGAGGATATTTGTCTTCAATGGTCTTTTTGTTTAGCTGCCTAAAGTCTATGACCAATCTCCATTTCTTTTGTCCTGAAAAATCTAGCTTCTTTGGCACTATCCATACTGGATTACTATATGGAGATTCACTGTGGGTAATTATCCCCTGCTTAAGAAGTTTCTCTACTTCTTCGCTGAGTACTATCATTAGCGCGGGAGATTATCGGTATTTTTTTGATATACCGGATCCTCATCGGTAGTTCGAATGAAGTGCTTTACTGCATTGGTGAATGTTAAATCACACCATGGATAGTAAAACACATCCGCGAATTCAGAGCATACTTCTGATATGACACTTCTTTCTATGTCATTCATATGCTGCGTGCGGAGATATTCTTGAATCTCGCACTCCGAAATGGAATTTATTTCTAATGGTTGTATTGAGAAATTTTCCAAAGTTTCAACTAACACTGATTTACTAAACTCTGGTTTTAAATTTGTTTCTGCAGGATACAAGACCTGATAATTCTCTGCGTCGTTCTCGAAAGAGGTTTCAAGTGACAGGTGACTAGTGTGATAATCAAATACATGTTCTAACTCCTGTTTGAATGCAAATTTTACTCGCAGATTCGAATTGTTGTGTTTTCTCGGGATGTTTGACTGTACTTTAAGAGAGTGAATAATTGTTTCATTAACTTCCTATCCTCTCCTTCTATTTCTTTCCCTTGCTTCTTCTTCCTCATCTAAAAGCTGTGCAAGCACTATAATTCTCCATTTGGTTACCAATAATCTTGCTGCGAATCCAACCTTTCCCTCATAATGTCGAAAGGCTTCTACTATCCTTGCTACAAGAGTTTGTTGCAAATGTATCGTGTAGATTGGTAAGTTATACAACTTTTTAATACAGTGGAACATTTCTTTTGGTTTTCCTATGCAACTTTCCAATTGATTTTGGTAAAATTGTATGGTGTCTATTAGGTCTGTGTCCATGTTACTTAGTGTGAATTAAAAGGTTGGGTGTTCGGAACTTAATTGTAATTTGTATAAGAAAAGATTTGTGGGTTTGATTTTAGGTGAAGGATTAGCTTAAAGTGTTTTTGCTGGAGTGGGGTTAAAATTTGTGAATGTATTTCGCGTTGAGTGGCTTAGTGGTCGAGTTGTTGAAAACTGTTTTGGGAAGTTTTAGGTAGATTTCATTAGAAAGCTAACTATTGCAATGGGTCCCATGTTTCGACTTCGAGAAAATTTTGACATATCTTCGCGTTTCACATCCCCTAGATCCCAAAACCACCGTCAGTTCAAAAGTTTATATATAATTTATGTATATATGTATCTATATATATATATAACAGTTTCTTGTGGACACGATAACTGCCGTAATTTTGCACCAATCACTTTGAATTTTTTACATAATATGTGTCCCTATAAAATCTCGGTCGAGCTCGTTAACGGGCAAAATCGGTCGAAGGGGGTGAAAATGGCGGGCTTTTTTTCGAAAAAGTGAAATTTCGCTATAACTCTCTTAATAAATGAAATATCTGACACGCAGGAATTATCCCCTTAATTGGAATGACCAGGTCCATAAAAAAAATACCCAGAATAGTATTCCGTGACCACAGTACTAAGTTTAGACATGGAAATAATACACTTGCGTTCCTTAAATGAACAACTTCTATTGACATTTCTTAACATTAAAAGACTGAAGACTCAAACAACAACAACATAACAACGAGATTAGATTTAACAAAACAGGAAGATGTGGAAATAGTTCACGTTCCCGGTACTTGCCTTCGCACGGAGAAAAACTTATGTAATCCAGTATACATTTCACGACAGTTATCCAACTATCAATTATATAGGTCTCATTATCATCGAAGGAATAGCCATTAAAATCTTTATATTACTCGAATAACTTCATAAGAAGACAGAACTTAGCAATGGCTCCGTCGATCTTTTTCTGTCCACATTACAGCTGACTGTCGTGCATAGTTAAGAAACACAACAGAACAACCAAGAAAAACAAAACAGCAATAGACGTCAAAATATCAGGAAGACTGGTCATGCGCAAAAGATACATATAGCAGACCCAAGGTTACAATCAACTTCTTACCGTGGTGCAGCTCTCTAGCGGCAAAACAGAGAACTGATATCTTCACTGCAGGCAGAGTCCTAGAGACCATCGACTAAACAGAGCAGTAAGAGTAAAAAGTGACGTAATTACGGCACAAATCTCCCCCTCTACAAGCTTGACGTTGGTTCAACAACCACGTCAATGAAAAAAGAATAGTTACATCATGCTGACATGCAAACCTTCATGAAAAAAAAGTTCTTTTTATCACAACATATTAGAATATGAACACTTCATGCCAAATAAATTCTTTTCACATTCTTCCTCCAATTTCAAATCATACTAGCATGTCGTTACCAGGTTTTGACATCATGTCAAGAACGTTTGATAGTACTATCACGCGTCTTACAATGGTACAAAATTACAAATACAGGTTTTCTCGTACAAATACAATATAAATGTATCTTCGAAGTCTTCAAACATAGACGAAGGTAGTTTCCCATTCGTACAGATCCATTGGCAACAGCTTAGTCATCTGGGCTCAGGATTGCCTCACATAATACACCAAAGAATCTTCTCCGCAGAAGCAATCTCCAAATAAAGAGGGCTGAAATCAATTTCGCTTGGGACAGTACCATGTAATGAAGATCTTACAACTAACACACAATAAAATGATTTTCTAAACAGCATAATATATAAACTTTCAATTAAATCTGGCAAGAGTTTCGACAAAATCGAATTCAAAGAAAAGGAAAAAATTCCACATCTTTTACAATCAAGGTTTTAAGTTTTACAATCTTTTTTTTATTTTGTATTTATGTCATGTACTCAAATGTAATAAATATTTATCATCTTTAACAACCAAAATAATCATTTCCATAATACCTACATTATTTCCCAATAAAATGAACTCTCTTATTAACAGAAAACAAATACTTTCCACTTACACAGATATAGACCTAAATGAAAATGAGCTTGCTTGCCAAAGAAAATAATAAAAATTTCACAGAACTAACTAAATGCAGGTTAAATCCTTCATCGCCCATCTGTTTCCACTCATAGAAACCCTGACCAGACACACACCAACCAGAGAAAAAAAAACAAAGAAGAATCGCCCATAAAATTCAACCAAACAACGAACAAATTCCCCAAAACAAAAAATATAGCAGAATCAGACGACACGCACAAACCAACAAAATAAACACACAACTCTTTCATAACACCACTCACATAACCTCCATTTCACACAATCAACAAAATTGCAAATTACCCAGAAAATACCAGAAAATAACCAAGTTCTCGTTAAAACGCCTATTCAAACACAATGACACAAATACATCACCCTTTAATATTAACAAACACTAAACTTACAACTAATAATTACTTTCTTTCACCTAAACCAGATCCCATACAGAAAATGTCAAGGATCGTAAAGTAATTCACTTAAACTAATACTTACCTCATTGAAAGGTATTTTAACAAATACTAGATTATACTTTCGGCAATAAATTAAAATAATAAGTTAACCCAAAAAATCGCTAGAAACCTAACCTTATTTGACACCATAACAAGAAAAGAAACATCCCACCCAAATTAATATGCAAAGCTAACATCTCACACTCAAACATACATCCACTCGATAAACAAAGGTTGTGTCCATTTTAAAGATCTGCACAAATTTAGGAAATTACATACATAACGAAAAATTAGCAAATCCAAAAAAAAAAACGCTGAAAGATCTCGAGCAAATCCCAAGATCAACCAAAAGACTCTACAATAAATGAATAACCAGACCACACGTACAGACAAACAAAATCACATAAGAAAGCTTACATTCCTACATCCATAACCTCAAAAATCACACCTTACATAAAACAAGTTACCACCCACAAATATCCCAAAACTCTACCAAAAATATAAATAGGATCACATTAGAACACCGACATACACAAAATAAAATTACCCTGAAACACTATTAATATGTCGACCCATCATCAAAATTAACCTTATCTTCGACCAACAACAACAATTACCTTTCGACATACTTCTTATAATCTCAACTCACCTGTAAGTCTTTACATTCCGAAATCAACAAGCGATTAAAAGTGCACTCTAGACACTTACTTGGAGACTCAAATGGAATTGTTTTGTAAATACCTACCATCACATTTTTGAACACCTTATATCACCCAATCAAGTCCCATTCCTTGATAATATTAGGATGGTAAGATGCCCAATGATATCCTAACGAGATCCCATTTTATATATTCTGTTTTATATTAAAATACCTTAAAACCATTAAATATAATAAAACCCTAACTTATTTTACCATCAAAGCAACAATAAACCACCCAATTACCAAAACAAAGCTAAATATACACGATCACTCAACGTCCACACATACCATACACACGAGAAAATGATCTTGTCTGTCTAGTACAATTTAAAAAATTGTACTCGCATAACAAAATACCCATACCATGCACACAAGAAAATGATTTTGTCTGTCTAATACAATTTAGAAAATTGTACTCACATAACAAAATACCCATACCATGCACACAAGAAACTGATTTTGTCTGTCTAATACAATTTAGAAAAATCACACATGCAGACAAAAAACGTACCAATAGCACACACAAAACATACATACTAGAGGAATAATCAATTGCCGTACACAATTTTGAAGATACGCTTTTACATACCCTATTTCATATCGTTAGCACCTTTCTTCACATGTGACAGATGCACCCTGAAAATTCTCTTTTTAACAGTATCACTGACCAGAAGCGTAACGGGAGTCAAGAAACTAACAACCTTAAAAGGGCCACGAAACCTCTCTCTTAGTTTTCCCGACTCTTTTGATCCAACCTCCTTCAAAGAAAAATTCTTCACAAAAACCTTATCTCCAACTTTAATATCAACAGGTTTACGACCTAGATTATACTTTTTTTTCTAATCTATCATGAGCCACCTTCATGTTCTCCTTAGCCTTTTTCCAAATACTCTTGATATGACTAAAGGTATACTGTTCTGGTAACAACTGATTAATCGACCAAATATTAGATAAAGGTGTGTTAGGAGTGAAAGAAAACATTAATGAAAATGGAGTGGTTTTATGGGATTCATGGACAGCGATATTAAAAGAAAAGGTTATCCAAGGTATACAGGAGTCCCATTTACTATGATCACTGTGATGAAAGGCAATTAACGCCGCTTTTAAATTTCTATTGACACGCTCAGCGTACGAACCTTTAGGGTAATACGGTGAAGATGTAACTTGAGAAATTGACAATTCAAATAAGAAATTTCTCAACACACTAGACTTGAAACATTGAGCGTTATCAGTGATCAGAAATTGGCACGGGCCAAACGAGGCAAACATTTTTTCAAGACATCGGATAACAACTTGCGTTGTAGCAGCCTTAGTTGGAAATATCCAATTAACCCTCGCACTGCACACTGGGGTCCCACAGACCCAGCAGAAATTTTAACTGCGAAAGTTGTCGTTATTTGTGACTGAATTATAATTTTTCTCATTTCTAAACTCAGTTGGCACCCCTGTGCCACTCTAGCCTAGGTATGCCAAGGTCAGTGAACATTAGCGCGGGAGTGAAAGGTGTTGGAAGTTGCGTGCGGGTAAGCTAGACCCCAGTATGCAGTCCGTGTTTCAATATTTTACTTCTCGTGATTTGAGTAACTGTTAGTTATTCTCTACAGACTTATTGCAGTACTTTTCTAATGTGTTCGTCTTGTGCTAAGGATATATGCTAAATAGTGCTAACCAAGTATGGCTTCAATATCTCAAATTTTAACGACAGAACAGGAAATATGTGATGCTCTAAACAGTGTGCTATTAGATGAAAATACAGACAGAGTGTATTTTGATGAAGATGAAGGAGAAGAGGAAGAAGAGGACAATGTTGAGACTCATGAAGAATGTGACAGTGAACAAAGTGCTGAGGAGGAGGAGGGGGAAGGGGAAGAGGAGGATAGTCACGATGCTGTAAGACGGAACATTCAAACTCTAAAAGGGAAAAATGGTTACGTTTGGAGTACCGTTCCTCGCAAACGAACTGGGAGAACCTCTGCTCGAGACCTGGTCAAACGCTTCCCTGGACCTATAGGACCGGCTAAAACAGCTAAAACTCCATTGGAATCTTGGTCTCTTCTCATAAATACCAAGATTATTGACACTGTCGTTCAATATACTAATGAGGAGATTGGACGAAGGCGTTCTGAATGTCGACAGCCACTTAGCTACCACACCAATACTAGTTCTGATGAAATTAGGGCCTGCATTGGACTGCTATATCTTGGCGGTGTTCAAAAGTCAGCCCACTTATGCCCAGAAGAGTTATGGTCAGACAAGTTCGGACACTCTCTGTTTAGAGCGACTATGCCCATGCGCCGTTTTCAGTTTCTGCTATCGTGTCTTCGGTTTGATGACAAAAGTACTCGCAACGAAAGACGAGAATCTGATATGTTTGCACCCATCAGAGACATCTGGGAGATTTTTATTAGTAACTCCAAGGCATTGTATACCCCATTTGAATACTGTACCATAGATGAGCAGCTGCTCACCTTCAGAGGAAAGTGCCCATTCCGTGTTTATATTGCATCAAAGCCTGGGAAATACGGTATAAAAATAATCATGATGAATGATTCAAAAACTTTTTATATGGTCAATGCAATTCCATATGTAGGGAAAGTACAAATAGAAAGAAAGGAAAGTGTTCCATCTTACTATGTGAGGAAACTATCTGAACCAATTCACGAAACATGAAGGAATATAACTGTGGATAATTGGTTTTCATCCATACCATTGTTTGACACAATGGCTCGGGATTTCAAATTGACGATGCTGGGTACCTTGAGAAAAAACAAGCCTGAGATACCACCTAGGTTCCTGGAAGGGAAAACTGTAGGAGAATCCCTGTTTGTGTACGACCACAACAAAACTCTAGTGTCCTTTACACCAAAAAGGAAGAAGGTAGTTCTCGTCTTGTCAACAATGCACGATTCCGACACCCTTGACGACATCACGGAAAAACCCGAAATGATTATGGACTAAAACAATACTAAAGGAGGTACAGATACATTCGATCAGCTATGTGGAAATTACAGTACGGCCCGAGCAACAAGAAGATGGCCTCTGAGAGTATTATTTGGGATGCTTGATCAGTCATGTGTAAATGGTATGGTACTCTTCTTCCTCGCTAACCCACACTTGAAAATGCCTCGGCGAAACTTCATCCACGAGCTAGCATGGGGTCTCATTGAACCGCACCTCCAAACGAGAGTGGAAATTCCAACACTGAGAATACCTCTGAAAGTCGCGCTCCAAGCCTTACTGGGGATCGAACCGAGACCACAAACACAGGAAGGACTTTTGTGGAAACAGAGATGTTCATTTTGCCCAAGAAGTAAGGACAGAAAAACAAAATTGACCTGCCGTTCCTGCAATAGACCAATGTGTGATGAACACCGTGCCCTGACCTGCGAGGAGTGTGTGTGAAAAAGTGACAACTTCAGAGTGCTGTGTAAGATGAAATATTGCGATTTTCATGTCCATATTTGTTCTTGACTTCAATTGAAGCTAATTATACTGTATTTTATATCTTAACAAATACACCACTTATTACATGCATATTTGCTAAAACAAATACTTTCCTTGTGTGTTTTCATCTGAAAAAATGTTACTATATTAGTTTTCATGTGTTAATAAAACTTTTTTTAATTCAAACTCTTCTTTTGAATATCATTCCTAAATTAGAATCTTTAAAAAGATAATTAGTGGGTAAAAGCAGAAAATCATATCAAATATACATACATATTTTAATGTTTTTGAATTGGGTCCAGCAGACCCCAGTGTGCAGTCCGCGTCACAATATTATATGTGTGCACTGGGAGGGTTAAACCTTGAGAACCCATCCGTACATACCAAAGCAAACTTGTTTCCCCACTTAGACACCGGAAAAGGGCCAATAAAGTCTAGAAACAACCTCTGCATTGGCCTAGTAGCCACTTCCGATGACAACATTCCCACCTTAGTGTTGGTAGCCGGTTTAGCCAGTTTACAATTTTGACAATGGTTTACCATACGTTTGATTTCCTTATCCATTCCCTTCCAAATGAAATTTTCCCTTATCCTTAATCTGGTTTTGAACACACCTAAATGTGCACCGATAGGTGACTCATGAAAGTACCTAAATACTTCAGGTATTAATACAACAGGCAATACGATTTTGGCCAACTTATCACTACGTGCGGAACAGCAAAGTAAGTTTCCTTTCAGGAAATACGGTTTGACCGATTCTCCCTCTCAAGCTTCTGAATAATTTCTGACAACACAGGATCTTCCCTTTGGTACCCCGATACATCACGGAACAACAACGGATAATTAGAAAGTATAGCATTACAAGACTCGTTGATCAAAATATTATTACATACATTTTCCTTATTATCAATATCATCAGACAATTCTACGTACATCCGGCTCAAACAGTCTGCAGTCACATTCTCAGTCCCCTTTATATGCTTCACCCTGAACTTGAAGGACAGAATCCTCGTTGCCCCGCGAGCAATTCTTCCGGTTTTCCTTGGTCTACCTAAAACCCAACTCAACGCTTGGTTGTCAGTTTCAAGCTCAAACTCAACTGTTCTACATACAACTAAAATTTTTCTAGGCCGAACATAACTGCCAATCCTTCTAATTCATAGACTGAATATTTTAACTCTGCATCAGACAAGGTACGTGAGGCATAGGCGATGGGCAATCTATCATCCTCATGTTGCTGTAACAGAACTGCGCCCACTGCCCTGTTGGAGGCAACAGTCTGAATGATAAAGGGCTTTGAGAAGTCGGGAATCGCCTGTATAGGTGCGTTAATAAGAGCCATCTTTAAATCTTCAAAAGCTGATTCTTGCGAGGGACCCCAAACGAACACCGTACCTTTCTTCCTTAACATATTTAACGGAGCTGCCCTGTGCGCAAAATTAGGAACGAACTTACGGAAATAATTGATCATCCCTACGAAACGTGCAACTTCTTTCACATTTCTAGGTGATTTGAAATCGCGAATGGATTGAGTACGAGTCCGAACAACTGAAACACCAGATGACGACACAATATGACCCAAGAACGAAATTTGGGGTTTTGCGAAGGACACTTTAGATAACTTTACTGTCAATTCCGCTTCTTTAAGTCTTTTAAGAACTTCTCTAACATGTTCAACATGTTCTTCAAAAGACTTACTGAATATCACCACATCATCAAGATAGTGGTAGACTGACTTAAATTTTATCCCATCAAAAATATTGTCCAGTAAACGACTCAATACAGCGGCACCTGTCGATAACCCGAAGGTCAAACGTTCGAATTCATACAAATTCCAATCCGTGGTGAACGCAGTCACTGCTTTGGATTTCTCACTCAACGGAATTTGCATATATGCTTTGTTTAGGTCCAGAACGGAATATACCTTTGCTCCCTGAAACCACCCAAAACAGGACTGTAAATCCGGCAAAGGAATCTGTTGGAGAATCACCTTCTTATTTAAGGCACGGTAGTCAACCACAGGTCTAAATTCTCCATTAGATTTGGGCACTAAGAAAATGGGGGATGAATAGGAAGAAGTAGATTTCCTAATTACTCCCTCATCAATCATCTCATCTATGATACCTTTCAAAACCTTCATCTTCGGTGGAGCCAGACGGTAAGGAGAAGACCTAACAGGCACTGAATCGGATAACTCAATCTCATATTCCAAAATATTCGTTACACCTAACCTGTCGGTTCAAACATCAGTAAACTCAGAGCATAGTTTACGAATACTATTAGCTTGATCCTCCCTTAGATGTCCCAGCTCCAAATCTTCAATATCATTAGGTTTGTCACCACTCTGAGCAGCATTAATACCAACACTACAAGTATAATTATTAAATTTTAACCTTAAACGGGGCTTGAACTTAAATTGACATGTGTGATCCCTCAGATCAATCAGTAACCCAACATGTGCCAAAAAGTCAGCACCAAGGATGACATCACAAGACAGACGATGTACGACCCATAACCTAAATTTCCACGTGAAACTTTATATCCTGATCTTAACTGTTATGTACCCTTTAATATCCAGAGAAGAAGAATTTGCGGATCTCACATCATTATTCTCGGCAATCAGTTTTCCAAATTTACATACAGATTTCATATTATTAAACCATTCTAAGCTTAAAAATGAACTCACGCTCCCAGAGTCAATAAGTGCAGAAACTGGCTCGTTATTAATGTCAATGACAATAAATGGAGAAATTCCATGAGCAAGATCAGTGATACGGTTACACATCTTTTTACTTTTGACCAGACCCCGACAAAAATTACTGTCACGTGAACGTTTACATTTCTTTTTTGACACATTAGATTACCAAATTTTATCATCTGATGACGTCTTGTTTACATACGATAAAGATTAATTGTTATATTTAACATCACACCAACGACTAATATGGGCATATGACCCACAACGATCACATCTCCTACCTTTGTTGCTACCCCTATCGGGTCTCTTGAAGTTATGCCCCTGAGGAGTCTCCGCACCTACACGAACTGGTACTAGTTCTCTGCTGCTATGCTGAAAATCATTACTAAAAAAATATTTCTACTCTGGTCAGGCTGGTTATATCTGTCAGCATGCTGCCTCTCTTCACGCTTCTGAAAATAATTAATATCAACAATAGCTCCAGAAGGGGGAAAACCAGTAGAACATAACCTCCCTGGACCATCCATGCGCCTTAAATTAGCTTTATTAACTATCTCTGCTTCGAAGATAATATCGTTGAACTCTTTATAGCTTTTGGGTTTGGTATTCATAGCTAACGATAATCTATAATTAGGATTAATTCCCTCCACCATTGAAGTAACGATTTGTTGTTCAGACAACCCAACAGCAAATAACCTAGCTTACCATCTGATGTCCATAAAATAATTACTTAATGTTTCGTCCATGCGTTGTACTCGAAACAAATAATCCCTTTGTAAATCAGACAACAGACGAGGGGAAATAAAATAATTTAAAACTTCAGATTGAAAATATTCCAAAGAATAATTAGCAGACATGCACTGTAGTAACTTGTCTCGAAGTAAACCATTCGTACATGGGTATACGATCCTAAATATTTGCAACTCGGATAACCCATACATGACCGCAGCATCTCTTAATTCTATCACCTTCCTTAAAAATTTTACCAATAGGTCACTATCAGTGCCATCGCACACATGGAAGTCTTTTAGAATTAAATTCACAGGGTTGGGAATATTTTGGAACCTAACACTATTGTCAGGCATGACATTCATCGGTACGTTACTCTGAGACCAAGCACAATTTCTCAATAGAGGATTGAAAATATCACAATCAATCGCTTCACTTTTATCTAATAGACTCCTCCCAGTCTGCACAGACTTGCTAACACCAGAACAGCTATAATTCAGATTAAGTGGAGTCCTAATCGCAGAAACATTTGGTACAGAAGTATTTACCGAGATACATTTTTCTATGAAATTGCTTTGCTTGTTCACATCGGTCCTAATTGTACACTACCTACCCCTGGATAAACTGATTGACGACCCTACCAGACTATTAACATCAGAAGTATTCCTATTTTCAAAATTATCTACCATGTTTTCATTTTCACTCAATGACACACGTTCTACATTCTCGATAATGTTAAGACCATCGCTATTTTCACACGCTTCATCACAATTATTAATACCACTATTCGCACACACAATAGAATCATTACTCTCACCTTCAGAAACCTCAGCAAAGATTTGGTCATAATACTCAACAAGTTTAGCTCGCAATCTAGATAACTCTTCAGAAAATATCTTATCACTTCGTGACCAAACTTCAATCAAGTCGTGCAATCTATTAATCCAATGAATGGATCTGTACTTAATACGATTCAATTGCGAAGCAGACTGATTTCCAACACAATTCAAACCACCTAACGAATCCAATAAGCAAGAAACAGAGGGTACAATGTCAGACTTACCTACATTCCAACAGATATTGTCATGAGAGGGAATGACAATAGGCACACCTTTTAGTTTCCTTAAAGCAATGACATCTAATTCACGATGATAGGATGGAGATCCATTTCTAATCAATATCTCATAGGCTACCTCACTTTTATTCAAGTATGAAATGGCAGGCATAGCTCGATTATCCATTTGGTTTTGGTGTAAAATAACATGAAACAAAAATACAATAATTAGAGATTATATAAAAATATCATAAACACTTTACCTAATTTCATTCAATATCTAATCACTTCCATGTCTATAACCAGCAACCTAACCTCAATTAAATATAATGTGGTAAATAATCTGAACCACGCTCATGATACAAGTTGACAAGCAGGAATTACCCCCTTAATTGGAATGACCAGGCCCATAAAAAAAATACCCAGAATAGTATTCCGTGACCACAGTACTAAGTTTAGACATGGAAATAATACACTTGCGTTCCTTAAATGAACAACTTCTATTGACATTTCTTAACATTACATTTACAATAACTGGACTGCTCTCGGAACAGTTTTTTCGGGAACTGACCCAACTGTTTGGCGTCCGATTGGCTTTTTACACTAAAACTTCGAATTATCCAAAATATAATGCCTCGATTTGTTATAATAATAATCCGTCCATTATTTCTTCTCCTATACGAAGGATAACCATTGGCATTATCTTTGCTCTCTTCCTGTAAGTATTTTCTATCTAAATTGCATTTTGTAAATATTGTCAATTCAAATAACAGTACAGTAAGTATGCAGTCAGTTTTAGTTGTAAGTAGGTAGTTAGTTTGTCTATTAGATATATGTCATTGTTCTATTAGACTGTGGTGTGTGAGTGTGTCTGGTAGCAGTTGCATTGTTTATTAGTTATAGTTCATTGTTTCAGTAGACTGTGATGTGTGAGGGTGCATGTGAGTGTGCCTGTTGACAGACTGTTTTAGTGGTAGTATTTGGTGTTGGTGGAACTTTAGTATTTTTTCGTTAGTAGAATTTTGGTATTTAATTGTTAGTACAGTAGAAGGTTAGTATTTTTGCTAGTAGAATTGCTATTTACTTATTCTGAAAGGGAATAGCAGCCTTTCAGAATAAATCAATTCTTTACTAGTCTTATAGACGGTTAAGATATTGATAATATAAGCCAAATAATGGCTACACTGCGTCCTGCTGCACGGCTGAAAGCAAGGGGAAACTACAGCCGTTTGCTATTCCCGAGGATATACACCTCTCTATGCATAAATACATGTGATGATGGCCTCCTTCCTTGTAAAATTTCAATCCGGAGGTAAACTAGTCCCCCGTTCGGATCTCCGGGTGGGGACTACTCGAGAGAGGGTTAACATCACAGAAGTGACAAAGAGGAACTCTGACATTCTGCGGATCGGAGCGTGGAGTGTTAGAAGTCTGCTAGGAAATGGAAGGTTAGAAAACTTAGAAAGGGAAATGGATAGGTTGAGGTTGGATTTGGTTGGGATTAGTGAAATGCGCTGGCAGGAAGAACAGGACTATTGGTCAGGAGACTATAGGGTCATTAGCACTAAATCAAACAATGGCCAAGCAGGGGTTGGCCTCATATTGAGTAGGAAACTTGGACAGCGGGTGGAATATTATGAGCAATATAGTGAACGGATTATTGTAGCAAAAATAAATACTAAACCTACCTGCACCACAGTGGTACAAGTCTATATGCCTACCAGTCAAGCTGATGATGAGGATGTTGAAAAGGTCTACGATGAAATAGACGAAATTCTGAGTTATATCAAGGGTGATGAAAATGTTATAGTAATGGGAGATTGGAATGCTGTGGTAGGAAAAGGGAGAGAAGGGAAGATAGTAGGAGATTTCGGATTAGGTGAAAGGAATGATCGAGGAAGCAGGCTGGTAGAATTCTGCACTGAGCATGAGTTGGTCATAGCTAACACCTTATTCAATAACCACAATAGAAGAATATACACATGGATGAGACCAGGAGATACAGGGCGTTACCAAATCGACTTCATTATGGTCAAGCAGAGGTTTCGAAACCAGATTTTGGATTGTAAAACATATCCAGGTGCTGACATAAACTCTGACCACAATCTGGTTGTAATGAAATGCAGATTAAAGTTGAAGAAACTGAAGAAAAGTCAAAAGCCAAAAAGGTGGGCAATAGACAGACTGAAAGAGAAGGATGTAAACGAAAGATTCAAGAAGAGTATAAAGGAAGGACTAATGAAAAACCCTAAACAAACTTCAATTGCAGACGAATGGGCACTTTTGAGGAATGAAATAACAAAATCCGCAGAAGAAAACATTGGTAGGAAAGAGAGAATAGGTAGAAAACCGTGGATCACTCAGGATATACTCGAATTGATGGATGAAAGGCGGAAGCACAAGAATGTAAGAGATGAAAAGGGGAAAGCAGAATACAGACGTCTGAGAAATGAGGTTAACAAGAAGTGCAAGGAAGCGAAAGAAGAATGGTTGAAAGAGAAATGTGCTGGTATAGAAAATTGTCTGAAATTAGGAGCTTACAGCTTATCGAAGGATTAAGAATACTTTTGGGGAAAAGAAGACTAAGTGCTGTAATATTAAGGACACAAATGGAAAGCCTCTTACAGATAGGGAAGAAAAGGTTGAGAGATGGAAAGCTTACATAGAGAGTTTGTATAAGGGAAAGGAGATTGAGAATCATGTAATGGAAAGGGAGGAGGAAATTGATGAGGATGCGAAAGGAGATTTAATATTGAGATCAGAATTTGATAGAGCTTTGGAAGACTTAAGCAGGAACAAAGCACCAGGCATAGATGATTTACCGATTGAGTTGCTACGCTGCATAGGAGAGGAAGGTCTGTTCAGGTTATTTCACTTGGTGTGTAGGATTTATGAGACAGGTGAGGTACCCCCTGATTTCAAGAAGAATGCAATCATCCCTGTACCAAAGAAAGTGGGAGCTGACAGATGTGAAGATTACCGTACAATCAGCTTGATTACTCATGCTTCAAAGATCCTTTCTAGAATAATTTACAAGAGGATTGAGAGCCAGATAGAAACGGAGTTGGGTGAAGACCAGTTTGGTTTCAGGAGAAATGTAGGAACAAGGGAAGCTGTACTAAGTCTTAGGCTGATTTTGGAAGGTAGAATAAGGAAAGATAAGAGAACGTTCATGGCTTTTGTAGACTTAGAAAAGGCTTTTGATAACGTTGATTGGACTAAATTGTTTGACATTTTGAAATCGATTGGAATAAAGTACAGGGATAGGAGGGTGATATACAATCTATACAGAAACCAGACAGCAGTTATTCGAGTTGAAGGACATGAGAGAGAAGCTGGTATTCAGAAAGGTGTAAGGCAAGGCTGCAACTTATCACCCATACTTTTCAATCTTTACATTGAACAAGCAATGAAGGAAATTAGAGAAAAATTTAAAGTGGGAGTGAAGATTCAAGGAGAAATAATTTCAACTCTGAGATTTGCTGATGACATCGTCATCTTGGCCAACAAGCCTGAGGATTTGAATGAGTTTTTGAATGGTATGGATTCCGTCTTACGGAAAGAATTCATGATGAAAATTAATAAATGTAAAACAAAAATACTGGAATGCAGCCGAAATAAATCAGAAACCTCTATGGAGATCAAATTGGCAGGTGAAAAGCTGAAGGAAGTAGGAGATTTCTGTTACTTAGGAAGCAGAATAACCAGTGATGGACGAAGCAAAGAGGATATAAAAAGTAGGTTGGCTCAGGCAAGAAAAGCATTTCTACAAAAAAGGAATCTGCTGACATCGAATATAGATTTAGGTATTAGGAAGTCATTTTTGAAAGCCTTTGTCTGGAGCGTGGCGCTCTATGGAAGTGAAACTTGGACTATTGGTGCAGCAGAAAAGAGGAGAATTGAAGCATTTGAAATGTGGTGTTACAGGAGAATGATGAAGATCAGATGGGTAGATAGGGTTACAAACAAAGAGGTATTAAGACGAGTGGGAGAGGAGAGATGTTTCTGGCGACTGCTAATGAAGAGAAGAGATAGGTTGGTAGGACACATACTAAGACACCCAGGAATAGCAAGCTTAGTTATGGAGGGAAGGGTCGAGGACAAGAACCGTAGGGGTAGACCAAGGTTAGAATATGTTAAACAGATTGCCTCGGATGTAGGGTGTGGTAGCTATGTAGAGATGAAACGATTAGCTCAGGACAGGGAGGCATGGAGGGCTGCATCAAACCAGTCAAAAGACTGAAGACTCAAACAACAACAACAACAACAATAACATTAACAACGAGATTAGATTTAACAAAACAGGAAGATGTGGAAATAGTTCACGTTCCCGGTACTTGCCTTCGCACGGAGAAAAACTTATGTAATCCAGTATACATTTCACGACAGTTATCCAACTATCAATCATATAGGTCTCATTTTCGTCGAAGGAATAGCCATAAAAATCTTTTAATTACAAGAATAACTTCATTAGAAGACAGAACTAGTAATGGCTCCGTCGATCGTTCTCTATTCACATCCCAGCTGACTGTCGTACGTAGAAAGACTTATGTAGACCAGCATACATTTCACGACAGTTATCCAACTATCAATTATATAGGTCTCATTATCATCGAAGGAATAGCCATTAAAATCTTTATATTACTCGAATAACTTCATAAGAAGACAGAACTTAGCAATGGCTCCGTCGATATTTTTCTGTCCACATTACAGCTGACTGTCGTGCATAGTTAAGAAACACAACAGAACAACCAAGAAAAACAAAACAGCAATAGACGTCAAAATATCAGGAAGACTGGTCATGCGCAAAAGATACATATAGCAGACCCAAGGTTACAATCAACTTCTTACCGTGGTGCAGCTCTCTAGCGGCAAAACAGAGAACTGATATCTTCACTGCAGGCAGAGTCCTAGAGACCATCGACTAAACAGAGCAGTAAGAGTAAAAAGTGACATAATTACGGCACAATATCGAATCCATTCAAAGTTCATAATATGTGTCGGATAAGTGCCAAAAATTTATGTCAAATAAGTTTTTTGATAGCACCAACCATTGACTAAAGGGGTGGAAAAAAGTGGGTTTTTCGGGAAACATTAATCATATCTCTCTTAATAGGCACAATATCAAAACCGTACAAAATGGAAAATATTCCCCTAATAATTACCTAAAACTTTTGACTGAAAGAATTTTTGATATGACCCACCATTACGCCAAGGGATGAGAAAAATGATTTCGGAATTTAAAAAAATGCCAAGTGCCATCAGAGGTTACCATAACAACGCTTTTAAATTGATAAGGGATGATCTATCAGAGGTTGCCAAGACAACGCCATTGACGAGATCACATTCATTTTTAGCCTACTTTTCACACTTTTCAAAAATGAGGAAAATGTTGACTTATAAGATATATCCGGGAAAATGTGTCTGTCCTTCTGTCTGTCTGTCCTTCTGTCTGTCTGGCTGTGTGTGTGTGTCCCCCCCCTATCAACTCCTAAATGGCTGCAGCAATCGAAACCAAATTTAGTATGAGTAAAGATGTATACCGGAATATCTCCGGCCCATATTTGAAAAAGATGCCAGTGCTACCAACTGCTAAAAAAACGCACTAGAAAATTGAGCTCCATGTTGGATATCTTGGAAGGTATACATGGGAGCTATTCTAAAATTGGCACACATGTAGATAATACTATTTCAGTTTAATCTCCAGGTGGCCATACATGACAGCGTTGCCAAAATAATTTTAAGCCTTCTGATAAGTCCAATTTTTAAATGCATATAACTTCTACACTATCAATTGGATTTCAACCAAATTTTGTATGTAATATATGTACATACACATATATGACTGAGTGTATTCTTAAGAGCCACCAGGGCTGCCAACTGTTAATAATTGCTCTCTATTTTGTATCCGAATATATCAGAAAGTATGCAAGCTGACAGCTTTAAACTATGCACACGTAAATTACCCGACATTTTACATTAATTTGTAGTAACTTATATACGTCAGTTCTACCAACATGATTATAAGCCTGCTGATAGGACCAATTTTTAAATACATGTAACTTCTATACCAACAAACGGATTTCATCCAAAATTGGCACAAAAATATATAATATTTCAGATTATTTCTGACCAGCACTCGCATGACATTGTTGCCAACATGCTTTTACGTGTACTAATAGATCCAATGTCTAAATCCATGTAACGTCCTTTGGCCTTCAACCACATTTTGTATTCTGTACCTTAGGAGATGGAAGTAAGAATATATTCAGTCCCCAGAGCTGCCAACTGTATTGCTCTATTAGGCTACATTATGCCTAGTATACCTTATTTCGAACTAATTAAGACATTTCGATATTACCCACTTAATTTCGTCATTATTCTAGATAGGTTCATATACTGTAGATTAATCTATGGCATGAATCTTAATTTTAAGAAAAGTAGGCTCTTTAGTTCGTCACGGAACTTCTTGTTCCATCTGACTATGAGAGAAGCGGCTAACTGGTAGCATGCTGAACTTCTATGCCCAAGGTGCTGGTTCAAAGCCGGCCAAAGTCGCCGGATTTTCTAAGAGCGCTAAAAATCCGTCAGCATGCTTTCCTTCGGAGGGGAAGTTACAACATTCGTTGCAAGTCGCTGGTTGCGGTGGCATCTAGCAGCCAAGTTCACAGCTAGGTGTCGTTGACGTTAGTATTTGGTACAAAATTAGGTACTACTACTTAAAATTGACCGTCTGCAGACCTTACCTGAATTACAGACTAATACAGTCATCACAAATAACACCGTTTATCAGACAGATTCTACACACACCCAATGTTCACGGGGTTACATGACCACCTTGTCGCAGCCCCTAAACTGAGGAACCAACCAACATCTCTGCGGGAGATAAAATTTTGCGTGAAGAAGTAACAGACTGTTAGATAGTTACACATTAGTTTGAAACCTTGCATAAGGACAGTGTGATCACAAGTATAAAAATTAACCCCAAATGACAAGAAGGTTACCATCCCCATAAGACAGTAAAATGTTAAAAGTATGCATAGAAAGACGAAGAAATGTTAACTAACCTCCAATTGTACAATACTTTCTCGCAATAAATGAGGTCTGATCCTCCTACGAAAACCTGCATATTTTGCCTATTATAGCCTATCCCCTAGTTTGCCCGGTGAAATCTACCTCCGCCTTCCGGCGTGCCGAGAGGATTTTTTTTTACTATTAATTATATAGCATAAGTATATTGTGTTTTAGTCGATTATGTAAAATAAAATAATTGAAAACTTAAGAAAAATTAATTAAATTAAATTTAGTTTAAATAGGGTTCCTTAAAATTAATTACTTGCTCGATATCGATCTAAAATACTACCCGCTTCTTTTTTTTCGAATTTATGTCGTTGAACAAAACTTCGATAATTAATTGATTGGTTTAATTAAAATAATTAAAGATTATTATTTATTTATTATCACTTGGTTAAAGAAAATTATTTATTATTAGTATTGTTAATTCAGAATAATACGTGAAATTGCCCCGTTTAGGTTTCCACGATATAGGAGGATAATACTTGATTTATTTATTTATTATTAATATTTTTACTTTTAATATTACTGCTTATAAATTACGGATTAATTCAAAAGAATAATGGCAAGCGACACTTGTTCTAGTTTTGACGCACACTCGCTTTCTTTTGAAAGGCAAAATAAGTTATTATTAGTGCTCTTCTTTAAAATTTTACTTTGAGTAATAAACCATGCTATAAACAAGAATTATGTAAAGGTACACAAAAAACAGGGTACTATGAATGTACTTACAGCCAGGAAATGATGATCAGCATGGACTGCATTCCGGTCTGCGTAGTCGGTTGACTTCCTTCTGCGATGTCGTGCTATCGAAAAGCCTCTCTTCGGAGTTGTCGGTGCGCACGTACAGCAGCTACGGATGGCGATAGATGGCGGTCAGAAGGCGCTTGTTTCAGCTTTGCCGGCTCACCTCCTCTCATTCCGCAGTCGGTTGGGTTTCTTCAGTGTCGTTCGAGCGACCGAAAGGCCCCTTAACAGAGTTGTCGATATACTCGGATGGCGATGGCGGTTGGTTACTGTCGAAAGGCGCTTATTTTTCAGCGTTGTCGGCTAGCTTCCTCCCTTAAAGCTGGCTGGTTAGCTTTGGACGAAAGGCCTCCAGTAAGGTTGTCAGTACCACTTCTTTCCAGTCGCCTTGGTTCAGATGATCAAGATGACTTCAGTATTTTCGGGATGATACTGGCTTTCTTGGATTGGTAACGAAGGGCGCCACTTGAAGTCTTGGCTTCGTTGAGCGTTGTCAGTATACCTGGTCCAATCAGCTCGTAGATCTGTTGGCGATCATATATCAATCACGGCCGGGCCCACAATTAAATACGTTGTCCCAGACGGAACCACAATTAAGTTTGCAGTCCTGGATGGGTCTTCAATTAAATATGTAGATCCGTTTACTCTGCTTCCAGGCGGGACAACAATTATTACATGGTCCACTCAGGTTCTCCTCGAGACTGGTATTTCATGAATCAACTGAACACGATGATTCCCAAATGAATGTTATTTATTATCAGTCCACCGACAAGTAATACATTCACAGTTGTTAATAATTTATGTACAAGGCATGTAGCCTGACTGCTTGGCAGTCCTATTAAATAGAGTTACATCACTCAAAGTTACAAGTAAAGAAGAGGAAGAGCTGCTCTTGTGTGCCAAGTTAAACACTAGATAATCCATAGTGGGGGTTATGAGTTTCTCTGAAGGACTAGCCAATCAGAAGCTTACTTCGTTTAGGAGGGAGTTGCCTCTCTGAGTGGGAGAAATAATGCTGCGTAAAATGTTGAAGGTTGGCTAAAAATTCCTTCTGGAAATTTCAGAACTCCGTCGTACATAGCTCTCAAGGTTTTCTTAGGAAAGAGAGCTGTTTACTGGTGGTTTCCATGTCCTTAAATGGAGATAGCTTGTTTTAGATTATCTGACTGGGATATCTTGTTTTTAGATGGCTAATGCTTGTAAGGAAGCGAGGGATTACAAGATTTGGCTTTTAACTTTATGGCTTGGCGAGGCACTTTCATAAATGGTATGTCAACAGGTTACAACAGGCTAGGTTCCCAATGAGGGGAAATAAAAATAATAATATAATTTAGAAACCAAACTCATTGGAACACATAGTCCTAGGTTCTGTACTTGGCAGGGAACATGATTCGTTTAGTCATTCATTCCCTTTGCAGTGACCTACACGCTGCGTGAAATATGCCAAGGCAAAGCCACTAAACTATCGTACTGCAAGAGATAAACGCAACCTGCAGAAACATGGTGAAACAACAGGTACTAAAACTGTGCCCTTATCACAACCAACCCGAAGCCAACTGCATTGGTGACTGGCAGTGTTACATATTATCCGACAACAACTGCACATCCATCAATTTCGGGACTTAAGCATGCCAACAGACTTCTACGTTAACCCATCAAACAGTTCCAAACAATCCAATCCATTCACCACATCCTGTCGAGCTACTTTCAGGTGTCACATCACCAACCAGGAGGCGTAGAAGGATTGAATCCATTCAACCTCAACCAACCAGGTCTTCGACAAGAATTAGTGTTCGTCCACCAATTTCTTATCACACACAAGTGCCAACTCAGGACGAACAACAAAATTTGCCCGTGACTGTGCCGCCACAAAATCTGATTGCCTTGGCAATTAACCACAGGAGGATCGAAGAACACCTACCAATAACTTATTGTGCTGCAAGATTACGTGACAGCATTGTGCCTGAAAGTGACATTGGCACTATGAGCAAAGTTTGTATGTATTGCGGTGCATTTCTCTTCAAATCAGAGGTTATGGAAACATCGTCTTAGATTTGATGCCATAAGGGTAAGATACATTTGCCACCTTTAGATGTACCTCCCGTGTTAAAGAACATCATTGAAAGAAATGACACGCAAACGCAAGACTATTTTGATAATGTTAGGTAATATAACAGTGCATTAGCTTTTGCATTTGTTCAGGCGCAAGCAATACATTTTCCACCAAGGGGTCCATATTGCTATAATATTCATGGGCAAATTTATTATTCAGTCGGCACATGGAATGTACCTCAGGGATCTGTCCCAATGTATGCTCCATTATTCATTATTGATTCTGAAGAAGCATTACGAATACGTATGGCTCAGGCAGCAAACAAAAACTGCTGTCCTGTCGTAATGAATACTTTACAGACAATGTTACACGAATGCAATCCATACGCACAGCTGTTCACGTATGTAGGAACAATGGTAAGAGACTCCCAAGACAGTCAGTTACATTTCACTGTGAATAATGCCTTTGGTAGGAGTAGATACAATGCTTCCACAGCACCGGGGGAAATTTCTGCAGTATTTACCTCATTGGATAGTGCACAACCAGGTACATTTAACTTCACTGTATATCACAAAGCAACGGGACGACTTTCCACCATCAACAACCTCAATCCCTATTCAGATCCCATGTGTTATCCATTTCTGTTTCCTTGTGGTGATGCTGGATAGAAACCTGCTATGTCTCACGTTCAAGTACGTAGCACAGTGGCTCGAAACACAACGACTCAGTTGCAATATTAGGCTACTGCTTGAGGTTAGCTGTCCGTGATAGTTTCAATTTATTGCACTATTCAGGTGAATTGTTTCAAAAATATGTTGTTGATTGCTATTGTGAAGTAGAGGGGGCAAGAATTGCGTATAAATAATCAGAAAGAATTGCGCGCTGAAAGCTATGAGGTCCTCCTTAATTATATGCTGAACGACAACCAAGGCTTCCAAACAGGCATCCCTGTCATATTGCCGTCAACGTTTATAGGTAGCCCACGAAATATTATTCAAAATTACCAGGACGCCATGTCAATTGTCAGTAGATTTGGGAAACCTGATCTCTTCGTTACCGTTGCATGCAATCCCAAGTGGAAAGAAATTCTTATACGAATTTTCGAATCTCTCCATCCCATACATCAAGGTAGGTGATATTGAATCATATAAAATAGATTTTATCAGTTTCATATACTGGCTAATTATGTTTCGTTTATTTATATAAAAATTTTCTGACATGTATTATTTTCCTATCTATTAGGTTAGTTCATGTCATCGCAATAATGCTTGGCACCTATTCGAAATTGTTAATAAACTCCGTATTGAAGAGGATTCAACTTATTTAATCAAGTGCCGAATTGAATTATTTTATTGATTTTAGAACTTGATTTTTCTAAATTATGTTCTTTTGTATATTTTGATAAAACATTTTAAAGATTAATATTTTTACACTCACCGTTAATAGTTCTTTTTTTCTAACTACTTCTTCTAAAATTATTGTAAAAAGACCAGTCTTATATTTATTTAATTAATACTGCATTTGTAAGGATATCCATTTTATTACTATATTTTATTTTTTATAATTATTATCATTAATGTTTCATTTCTAATTTAGTTTTAAGACATATATGCTATTTTACTTTTCAATTCTTAATTGACTTTCTGTTTAAGCTGAAGATGACCTCAATGAAGGTCGAAACAAGTCCAAATATAATAAAAATTCTAGTTGTTTATGTATTGATTTGGCGTATGATTTTAATCGTTTTATTTAAGAAATTGCTGACAATTTTCAACCATTTGAACAAGTATCTAACAGGCCTGATTTGGTCACGAGAGTATTCCACGCTAAACTCAGACTCATTTTAGACGATCTCCTGAAAGGACACGTTCTCGGTGCTGCCATTGCGAATGTTCACGTGATTGAATTCCAAAAACGCGGACAACCCCATGCGCATATTTTGCTCATTTTACGAGAGGCCGATAAAATTAGGGATCCCAAAGCTGCTGATTCTATAGTTTGCGCTGAAATTCTTGACCCAAATGAAGACCCGCAATTACATGCTGTAGTTTCTCAATTCATGATACATGGACCCTGTGGTCATTAAAATTTACAAGCACTTTACATGGATGGCGACAAATGTACTTAAGGTTTTCCTAAAGTATTCGCATCAGAGACAGTCATGAACGTGAACGGTTATTCTCTGTACTGTCCCCGTTTACCTGGATAGTAGGCTGTCAGATATCCGCCCCCTCAATCGGATTGCCAATTATCAATCGCACCGGCACAGTTACATCAATGAAAATGGCACTGACAGATACTATCGAGATAAGAGCACAGAAATTCACAGAAAATCATTGTGGAACACACCAAAATAGACGGGGGTGCATACTTACCGTTGCTTACCTCTTAATTATCTCGGGGTTTGAGTTGACAACAGGATCACTAAAAGTCTGTTCACACAATAATCTCCGCCATGACATTTAAAAATGAACCAGAAACGAAGACGAGAACTTTGAACTGTACAAAAGCTTTATTTCTAATAAAGGGTCTGATTTTCCTAACACAACAAAATATACGTGGCTATCAGTAGCCCAAGTCAATCTGACTACGTCCTCCAGTAGGACTTGCAAAATTATTATACAACATGATATATAAAACATTTTAGCTCCCAAGAGCTCCAAATACCGTAATATTCATAACACTATTGGATTGGAAAAGGACGTCAGGGTGTGACATATATAGAGCATTTGTTTCCTTTTAATAAACAAGAGATTGATATTTATAGTCGCAAGGCCGGAGTGTACGACCTCACTCTCTGAAAACCATATGTTGACACAGCTGCGGGCTAACTTCCAGCCTGACGCATACTGGTCAAATGCACTCCCTTCTCACACGCTATGTTACGTAAGAATCCAGCCTGCACTCTCAAGCTTTTAAATGTCTTACTAGACAACTCACATTATATTTACGCAAATCTTTCAAGTACTTTGATCACATCCTAATGGATCATTACATAAATTTCTTAAACTTGTTAACTTCAATCCAAATGTTTAATTAGCTCTTAAATGTTTATAACAAAATCACAAAAATTATTTATAACAATTAGAAATTGTTTATAATGTTTGTCAAAGACAATAAAAATATTCTAAGCACGCCTTTAACATCACTCTCGTTTCATATCATTTTCAAAAATATTTACAACAATTATTTACAATATTAACATTTAAATTGATTAAATTATTATTTTTAATAAATACATTAGCCACATGTTCATTCGGTTGGTAATTTTATAATCCTGTTTAATATAATCGACCAATGAAGGTTAGTTATACATATTAATGTCACAATCCGGTTTAATAAAGTTTTTAATAATGATTTGTGACGGCAACCTTCATTCAACATCTTGTCTCAAATTCTTTCAAAACTCGTGTTAATTATAACAGTAAATCACTTGATTATTTTTCAACGAACTATAATAATCTTACTCCAGCGGAAAATCCTTCGCTAACAAGTTAATGCACAATCTGCATTAAAAATATGCCCAAAATCATCATATATTAATCTATATGGCATTTAAAACTTTCACATCACTTACAAAACTTCCACAAATAATTCTTTAACATTTATTCCTGTGGGAACTTCCTTCCTATTCAAGGGCATTATATCTCAGCGACTTTCAACACGCGCTGCACTAGCGATTATACATTCATAGTTCCACTTAAAAATTTTATAATCATAAATGTTTTCAAAACTGTTTTTCTATTTAACCTTCGTAGATTTCATTCATGAACTGAAATGAAGTCAAAACTTGCCAATCACAAACAAATTTAATAGTGAATACGCTTATATACGCCTATCTGGTCTATCAAAATTTAAGACTAACATCTTAAAAGAAAATTGTAGTATGAAAATACTATCTTCAAATAAAGTGCGACTAAAACTGCAAAGTAGTCGAATAGAATCCAATTAGACTGGGGAATGCAAACATCGTTATATAATTCTCTAATTGAGAAAAACTCCTAACAAAAGTACTTGACTTTAATGCATTCAATAATTCATTATTAACATTACTCTTTCACAAAATTGTCTATAATGCAATGTTTATTCATAACTGACGATAAATGTCTGTGTTGCAATCAATACAAATAACGACTAGTATTTCCAAGATCGTCGATAACGTAAGAGATTTTAACGCTCTAAAATCATTTAAATGTTCTTCCTTCTTGATGATGACAGAAAATTGTTCAAAGTAATTAAACTGGGGTTGAATTACTTTAATAAAGTGACACGCTGTCTGAATTTAAATCTGCCATAAAAATCATTAACTTACAGTCAAATCGTGACTACAAAATAATAATAATAACTGAAAAATCCAAATATCAGTCTCAACTGATTCAAAATCGTTAACTATGCCCATGACATAACAATGTCTTAATAAATCGTCGAAAAATGCAAAACTCATCAAGGTGTACTGAGAATAAGAATCTCAACAAGAAAATAAGGCAAAATACATGAGGGTAAAAATATGGGAAAAATGGTTGCTCAAACATTACTAGGTTACTCAAATACAATAAACGTTCACGACTACCTTATCTGCCGATTGACGTTCCAGAGGAAAATTCCCCAAAGAAGACTGCTGATGGATCCATTTCACCACGTTAAAGCTGAGCTCCATCCTCGAAATAGGAAATAGCACCCTCGGAGAATCGAACTGCTTCCTTCTCCGTGAATCGCTCTGCTCCTCGAAAACGAATAGACATCCTTCCGGCAATAATCTTCATTGTGAGTCGGGACTACCCTGACCTCTCTTGAAAAATTCCCTGAAGTTCCAGTAGACAATCATCATGACGTTTTGTAGAAATTTCCGAAGAAATTATTCATATTCAGAGTATGAAATTGTTTCTATGGCTGTTCGATGGTATTCAGCCTTTACTTACGAAACATGGGTGTAGATGGTATTCACCGCATGTTCGCTTGTGTGGAATAGCAATTAGCGAAGTTCCATGTCGCTATCTTACTCCATTGAAGTATGTCCCAATTGCAATAAGCCTTCTTAGCCCTCCATTTGCTCTTCAGTTGTAGTGTCAGAAGAACAAACTGCCGTATTCAAATGCTCCATTATACTGTATCGTTCTGTAAGCAAGCAATCTGAAGTCTTTCTACTCCACTCACAGCGTTAGCCTTGCGTTAATTCTGGCTTATACAAAAGTGTTTCTCTAGTGGCGAGATAATCACTTTTGCCAGTCGTATGAAATTGCTAATATCTTTTGAAGTACTCGGTCGAAATTGTTCAGCTTTTTTCTATAATTGCATGTAGTACTGCACAATACAATTATGTTATCGTAGACCGCTAACTGTTTGAAGCTAAACCTGTATAAGCTTTCTAAGGTCCGTTTCAACTTCACCTAGTTTGACCTGTATCTCGTTACTATAGTGGCCTCGCCACGCGTTATAAACACGATTCTTTTCACTTGCTGTTCACTTTGATGTCTCACTATATTGAATATATAAGAAAATGACTTTCACAAATACTTCGATGATCTGAGCATTAGATCTCAGATTGATCAGCGAACGAAAGAGAAGAGAAGAGGCTCCTCTCTTCTGCGCAAGCCCTTTTATTACCTTCACGAGGGGCGTTACCATCCCTTCCAAAGCGTGATACTGCGTCATCGCTAGAACTTCCAACTTCGTTAATACATGACGGATTTTCAAAATTCAAAAACTGAAAATAAATTTCATCAAAATTCCAAATCAATGCTTTTACTGTAAATGGATTTCCACAATTCTGCATTCAAAAAGTCATAAAAATACCATAGTTTCAGCAATCTCCGTCTTCCTTTAAACTATCGTTCATTGGTTCATGCCTCTCCTCCAATAGCATAGTTTCTTCCTCAGCAGAATTCCTCGTTTCCTGCGACTGCGTCGTACATCTTGGAACATTCTGGACAAAAATGCTGACGTCACTGAGAATCTCAGCTCAAGTAGCTTGCTGGCATAACATTTACGTCATCCGTGCTTACGTCATGACTACCCACGTCATAACTATGACAGCCATAACTCTAATCATAATTTCAAATATAGCCACCGTGGTCTCTACATAATTCAATTACGGGGGCATTCTCCTCCCACCACGTTTTAAAAACAGTTGCAAATTGTTTTTAAACTCAATGTTACAAGTATCTCAACTCTCTTGAACACGAAATTGAATTATTACTGGCTTACTTTAGGATAATATCTTTTTAAATTTCCAGCATTGAACTTGCCGTAAACGACATTATTCTCATCATCGTAGAGTTCATAACAGTTGTTTCCATAAACGTTCGTAATCCTAAACGGCCCCAGGAACACTAATCCAAATTTGGGGTAGATTTTCTTGGTCATATCAGCCTTGACAGGTCTGCGTAATAATACAAGATTTCCAACTTGAAAAGGTGTACCAAAACGTTTTCCAGCTACTCTCTTCAATCGTTTCTCTGCTGCTTTCTGGAGTTGTTCCTTTGCCTTGTCAATCCTCTGCTGTCTTCCTATGTCGGGATCTCTCGGTATGTGGTTGAAAAGATTATCCCACGGCCTTTCTGGGTTTCTTCCTAGATGAAGTCGCATTGGCACTTCTCCTGTGCTCTCCTGCACTGTAGAGTTCAGACATTCCTCAATAAGGGGTACAAATCTCACCCAACCAGAATGATCATTAGGACAGAAAATTCGACAGAATTTCGAAAATTCAGCCATATATCTTTCTGAGGAATTCGATTCAGGGTAACGCACGCTTGAAAATAAGTGCTTAATGCCAAGCCTTTCCATATCCGCTGCAAATTCCACGGACGTAAACTGCGTTCCATGATCCGACAGTAGATATTCCGGTATACCAGCTTTAGGAAATACAGCATTTTCCAGTCTGCTTACTACGTTCCTCGTGTTAGCTTTCTGCATGGGACTCATTGTAACAAATTTTGAGAAAACATCCACGGTCACCAACAGGTACTGGTTACCCTGGTATCCCTTCGGACAGGGGCCAAATATATCCATCGCCATAAGTTCGTTTGGCTTAGAAGGAATCATCGCCTTCGGTTTTCCCTTTAATAAAGCAGAAGCATACTTTGCTCTTTGACATTTGTCACAGGATCTAATGACCTTGGCAATGCTGGAACGCATGTTAGTCCAGATAAATCTCTCTTTAAGTGTATTAAGAGTTTTATCTAAACCGGCATGTCCAGTTGCATGATGAGCTACCCACACTAAATTGACAACAAGTTTAGGTGGCACGACTATTCGAAGTTTTGTATGCGCAGGGTCAGCATACTTGCATACAATGTCTCCACTCAAGACAAAGTGTCGTGAATTTCTCCGTGTAGTCTCATAGTCAACATCCGTATTGTCCATGTAACCCTTGAGGAACCTGTATATTTTCCTTATTGGAGCGTGTCTCTTCTGTGACACACCGATTCGGGCTAACCTCCTAACGGTTTCTTCATCTTCTTGCTCCAATTGTACATGGTGTATCTGCACATTTTTAATAGGGTTACGTGATAGAGCATCAGCCAGTAAGTTATCTTTCCCAGGCTGGTGGACGATAGTAGCGTTAAACTGTTGGGTGAACAAAGCCCAACGTGTCAATCTATCACTCGACATGTCAGTTTGCAACATAAACTGTAGTGCTTTATGGTCAGTAATAATGATGACCTTATGTCCCAGCAGGATTTTCTTCCAGGCTTGTAAAGCTGTCACAAAAGCTAACGCTTCAAGCTCTGTCGTGAAGTAGTTTTCCTCGTGCTTTTTCAACTTCCGACTAGTGAACGCAATGTAGTGCTTGTTGCCTGCCTCGTCTTTCTGGTATAAGACTGCACTAATGCCTATTCTTGATGCATCAGACTCAATATAGAACACCTTCTCAAAGTCTGGGTACTCCAGTTTCACATTATTTTTGAGCATCTCTTTTGCTTTCTCAAAAGCCTCGTCTGCAGCGGTACTCCATTTCCATCTGTTGTTCTTCTTGAGTAAGTCATACAGAGGAGCCATAATTTCCGAGTATCTTGGACAGTGACTGCTAATAAATTGGCATGCACCTACAAATTCTCTGACTTGTTTTACCTTAGTTGGCTTTGGAAATCTCGTGATCGCATCTACTTTTTTCATGTTTGGATGATATCCATCTTTATCAATAGTATGCCCCAAGTAATTTATCTCCTTCTTCAAAAATTGGCATTTTCCAAAGTTCACCTTTATGTTGGCCTCCCTTAAATTCTCGAACAACTTTCTCAAGTGCACTAAATGTTCTGCGGCGCTGGGTGAAGATACAATTAAATCGTCAATGTAGCAGATTACATTTTCTTTCACTTCGTCAGTGAGTTTACTATCAAGTGCTCGAATAAGGGCTGGTCCACTGTTAACCATTCCAAAAGGCATTCTGGCAAAGACCCATGACGTCTGGTCAAATAGGAATCCAGTGTACTGCATACTATCCTCTTCTAATTGAACTTGATAAAATGAAGACGTCAAGTCAAGAACGCTGAAACAAGCTCTTCCTTTGAATTTCCGAAGCAGATCTCTAATCTTGGGTGGTCTGTCATTTTCTGGAAGAATCTTCAAGTTGATGGTCCTGGCATCGAGACAAAGACGTATCTGACCATTACTTTTCTTCACTACTGTGATGGGGTTTATATAAGACGACGCCTGTTTTCTAATAATCCCGTCTACCTCCATTTTTCTGATTAACCCTCGTACTTCTTGATAGTATTTCTCAGGAATGGGGTATATTCTCTTCTGGTAAGGGGTTTCATCTGTCAGTCTTATCTTGTACTTATAATCCTTAATCAATCCAGGCTTTTCATCGAAAATATCTTGGAATTCCTTTATCAGATCCTCAAATTCCCCCTGAATTTCTTCAAATCCTTCAGTTTTTCTACTGGGTATTTCTTCTAAGTTTTCCACTTCATTAATTATTGTATTCAAAATTTCTTCCCTAAGGTCTATATCCAGACTGTTTTTCACGTCCTGTTCTTCTATCTCTTCTGTGATTATGTACCCATCATTAAAGCTAATACTTCTGTTCTTCATGTCAATAATAGCTCCAACCTTCGATATAAAATCGATTCCAAGCACCATATCAAAATTAATCTTGCTCACCACAATGAAGATCTGTTCATAATTCCTTCCATTGATCTCAAAGTTCAATAACACTTGAATCTTGCATTTCACTGCCTTATCTTGGAATATCCCTCTCACTTTGACGGTAGAAACAGGTAGAACTGTCATGTTCTCTCCTCTTAGCAGACTTTGATAACATTCCTCTGAAATGATGGAAATAATAGCACCAGTATCCAGCAGGGCTTTGTACTGCTGTCCATCTATCCGTACAGCAATAATCGGTAAGGCACATGGTCTTTCCTCTTTAACAATACCCCTCTCTTCTAGTAAATCTTCATCGGTAACTTCGTATATCTCATTAATCGTAATCAGGTGTGGTGTGGCAATGTATTTACAGGTTCTCACTGACGTTGAGAAATCGGCGTTTTTTTTTTGTGTTACCGACCTCAAAATTCTGTTGGCTCGTAGAAGGCCCAGGATCGATTACAACATCCTGCCTTTTCCTTTGATTGTCAGCTTCTTTATCCCTTAATTCTTTTAAGTATTGCTGGCTTTCCTTTTCTCTTTGCTGATATTGATCAGGTGTCATAACCTGACTTTGAGTATTCTGGTTTCTATTTTGGTTTTGGTTATTCCTATTATAGTTACGATTATACCCATTATTGTTATAATATCTGCCTCTTCCATTATAGTTTCCTCGGTTGTAGTTCCAACCTCTTCTCTGTTGATATGGTCGGTAACCTTGTGATCTGTAATTTCTAAACTGATTATTCCTGTGAGGACCTACATTGTCAGTTTTCTCCTCCTCTGGCTTGTCAGTTTGTTGGACTTGGTCCATGTATACCGTATTGATTTCCTTATACTCTTGCCTTTGACCTTTCTGGACTACGTTAGGCATTGGACTTGTGTAGTCTAACCTTCTTAGTAATTCATCCATGCTGGATAAATCCCTTATGTTGGACGAAATTATAAGTCTCCTCACCTCAACTGGCAGCATACGAGAAATCGCATCTATTAGTTGCTCCGTGGACAATGGGGGTTGCAAAAATCTCAAGCGGGACAACTGACTCGTAAAGAAATCAGCGTACCTCGTTGGAAGAGTACCTGAGTATTTTCTTGAATATACCTCCGCTCTTAACGAATTCTGCGCTTCTATGGACCAAAATCTTTTGATTAATGCCTCTGCAAACTCGTCAAAGTTGCTGAATGTATATCTAAAAGCTCTAAACCATTCAAGGGGTCCTCCAATCAGATATCTCTCTACAATCTTCATCTCTCTCTCTCTGGGAATGTGAGCTTCGATGAAATAATCTTTGAGATTCCTTACATACTCTATAGGTGTCAAACTATCAGTGTTACTGAATTTTTGTGGTTTGTCCTCGAAATTCCTAATGACCGTCACGTTCCTTGGATATGAATCCGGATAGTTTTTCCCACTATCTCGATAATTCCATTCAGATTCCATATTCCTCTCGTCATCCTCCTCTCTGAATCTGGATACACGTTCTTCAGGAGTCACGTCTCTTTCTTCTAGATCTAGGTGACATCTTCTGGTATGCTTCCTGTTCAATTCGCAAGCTAAGCCTTCTGTATCCTTGTCGGTGATTTCTGTTAAGACTTTCTTGACTATCTCTTCCTTGTAGTTCTCCATTAAACTAGCCTCTCCTAACTTCAAATTTTTCAGTTTACTCGTCGTTTCATTTACGTCAGAGACAACTTTATGCATCTGTTCCTCTAATGTAGATTTTAAAGTTTGCATATCCTGATCTAGTTGTGTTCTATCGTCAACTTGTTTTTCGGATAGCGAATTTATCCTGACGCTTAAATCTTTTCTAATCTGTACTACCTCATTATTAATTTCTATCTGCGTACTGGCAAGTTTTCTTTCAATCCTTTCCTGAATTTGGGTTACATGTTCCCCACTTGACTTATTCCACTCGTCTTTCCATACCGCTACGTTTGCTGTTAACATCTCGGCTATGTCTACTTCTATATCCTCTTTTAATACTCTATTGTGGTCTAATACCTGTGTTCTCATGACCTCTACGTCGTACTTCAACTCTGCTAAAGACGTTGTTGTTCTAACTGATTCGTCGACTAACCTAGTCGTTAATGCAGTTATATTACGCGTACAAAGAGTTTTTGAGTTTTCGATTTCTTCCCTGACTTTATTGACATCAGTTTGGACTTTAGTGATATCTACGAAAACTGTGTTGACCTCTACCTGAATCTTAGTTACATCACTTTGCACTTCAGTTATATCCGCATGAATGTTGTTAATGTCTACCTGAACATTGGATACATCTGTTCTAGCTTTTTGAATTTCTTTCTGGACTTCCTCGACCTTGTCTTGGACAGTCGCTACATCGTTTTTGACAACAACTACTTCGGCTCTAGCACAAGAAATATCCCCTCGGACATTAGCTACATCTAAATTTAACATTGTAAGGTCCCTCTGTACCTTAGACACATCATTTTTAACATCAGACACATTTGTGCGGATGTCACTTACAGTATTTTCAATTCCTAGGGTATTAATCTGTAAACGCGACATATTATCCTCCAAATTAGCAGCACTAGTTTGGATACCCTTCAAATTAGCAGACATATTACTAGCATTCTCCTCCATTCTTGCATTTAAATTACTAGCATTCTCCTCCATTCTTGCATTTAAATTAGCAGACAAATTACTAACATTCTCCTCCATTCGACTATTATTCTCCTTCATGCTTTCATTCAGCATCTGCTTCATACTACTATTCATGCTAGCAGACAAATTAGCAGACAAATTACTATTATTTTCCTCCATCATCTGCTTCATGTTAGCAGACATCTCCTCTAACATTTTCTTCAAACTTTCATCTGCCATTACAATATTATTATTCAAAATGGATTGCTGTAGGGACATACATCAAAAGAGCAAAATAACAACGTTTGAGCAACACTTTTCACCATATATATAATTTGATCAATTTTCTGTCTTAAATCTAACTTATAACTACCTTATAATTAATATTCGAAGATACTTCATGTTGAAACAAACTCAAGCACATGTTCAAATTTCTCTGGCTCATTTTAAAATATCCTAACACAAATAATTTACATTTACAATCCAAATAATTAATTTTATCTTTAATATGACTGAAATGTCATAAGCCGGTCAAATAAAATAAGATTCCAGATTATAGGCGATTTTTCTAAGTTTCCTGCCCATTTAACCTTTCTCAAGTTGTATAAGATCTGATCTTTTCTGAGTGTAATTTTCCTAATACAATACAACATTTAATTCCTATATAATCACACTCTTAAATACTACAATTGGCCTAGACATCTAACAAAGAA
Source organism: Meconema thalassinum (assembly GCA_946902985.2). NCBI lineage: Eukaryota > Metazoa > Arthropoda > Insecta > Orthoptera > Tettigoniidae > Meconema > Meconema thalassinum. The sequence goes on from OX336390.1 coordinate 58,333,637, forward strand.
TCAACCTCTTTATTTGAGTCTAATCGAACCTCACGTTTTAGGTTTGTCAATCTTTCTAGTGTTCAACCTGGTAATCCAGTTTTGTCGAATTCGTCCCACATATTAGGGTCAATCTTACTGTTGACTCAGCCCCACGTTCTTGGGTCGCCAATCTTTCTGTCCCCGTTTACCTGGATAGTAGGCTGTCAGATATCCGCCCCCTCAATCGGATTGCCAATTATCAATCGCACCGGCACAGTTACATCAATGAAAATGGCACTGACAGATACTATCGAGATAAGAGCACAGAAATTCACAGAAAATCATTGTGGAACACACCAAAATAGACGGGGGTGCATACTTACCGTTGCTTACCTCTTAATTATCTCGGGGTTTGAGTTGACAACAGGATCACTAAAAGTCTGTTCACACAATAATCTCCGCCATGACATTTAAAAATGAACCAGAAACGAAGACGAGAACTTTGAACTGTACAAAAGCTTTATTTCTAATAAAGGGTCTGATTTTCCTAACACAACAAAATATACGTGGCTATCAGTAGCCCAAGTCAATCTGACTACGTCCTCCAGTAGGACTTGCAAAATTATTATACAACATGATATATAAAACATTTTAGCTCCCAAGAGCTCCAAATACCGTAATATTCATAACACTATTGGATTGGAAAAGGACGTCAGGGTGTGACATATATAGAGCATTTGTTTCCTTTTAATAAACAAGAGATTGATATTTATAGTCGCAAGGCCGGAGTGTACGACCTCACTCTCTGAAAACCATATGTTGACACAGCTGCGGGCTAACTTCCAGCCTGACGCATACTGGTCAAATGCACTCCCTTCTCACACGCTATGTTACGTAAGAATCCAGCCTGCACTCTCAAGCTTTTAAATGTCTTACAAGACAACTCACATTATATTTACGCAAATCTTTCAAGTACTTTGATCACATCCTAATGGATCATTACATAAATTTCTTAAACTTGTTAACTTCAATCCAAATGTTTAATTAGCTCTTAAATGTTTATAACAAAATCACAAAAAATATTTATAACAATTAGAAATTGTTTATAATGTTTGTCAAAGACAATAAAAATATTCTAAGCACGCCTTTAACATCACTCTCGTTTCATATCATTTTCAAAAATATTTACAACAATTATTTACAATATTAACATTTAAATTGATTAAATTATTATTTTTAATAAATACATTAGCCACATGTTCATTCGGTTGGTAATTTTATAATCCTGTTTAATATAATCGACCAATGAAGGTTAGTTATACATATTAATGTCACAATCCGGTTTAATAAAGTTTTTAATAATGATTTGTGACGGCAACCTTCATTCAACATCTTGTCTCAAATTCTTTCAAAACTCGTGTTAATTATAACAGTAAATCACTTGATTATTTTTCAACGAACTATAATAATCTTACTCCAGCGGAAAATCCTTCGCTAACAAGTTAATGCACAATCTGCATTAAAAATATGCCCAAAATCATCATATATTAATCTATATGGCATTTAAAACTTTCACATCACTTACAAAACTTCCACAAATAATTCTTTAACATTTATTCCTGTGGGAACTTCCTTCCTATTCAAGGGCATTATATCTCAGCGACTTTCAACACGCGCTGCACTAGCGATTATACATTCATAGTTCCACTTAAAAATTTTATAATCATAAATGTTTTCAAAACTGTTTTTCTATTTAACCTTCGTAGATTTCATTCATGAACTGAAATGAAGTCAAAACTTGCCAATCACAAACAAATTTAATAGTGAATACGCTTATATACGCCTATCTGGTCTATCAAAATTTAAGACTAACATCTTAAAAGAAAATTGTAGTATGAAAATACTATCTTCAAATAAAGTGCGACTAAAACTGCAAAGTAGTCGAATAGAATCCAATTAGACTGGGGAATGCAAACATCGTTATATAATTCTCTAATTGAGAAAAACTCCTAACAAAAGTACTTGACTTTAATGCATTCAATAATTCATTATTAACATTACTCTTTCACAAAATTGTCTATAATGCAATGTTTATTCATAACTGACGATAAATGTCTGTGTTGCAATCAATACAAATAACGACTAGTATTTCCAAGATCGTCGATAACGTAAGAGATTTTAACGCTCTAAAATCATTTAAATGTTCTTCCTTCTTGATGATGACAGAAAATTGTTCAAAGTAATTAAACTGGGGTTGAATTACTTTAATAAAGTGACACGCTGTCTGAATTTAAATCTGCCATAAAAATCATTAACTTACAGTCAAATCGTGACTACAAAAATATTAATTACCGAAAAATCTAAATATCAGTCTCAACTGATTCAAAATCGTTAACTATGCCCATGACATAACAATGTCTTAATAAATCGTCGAAAAATGCAAAACTCATCAAGGTGTACTGAGAATAAGAATCTCAACAAGAAAATAAGGCAAAATACATGAGGGTAAAAATATGGGGAAAATGGTTGCTCAAACATTACTAGGTTACTCAAATACAATAAACGTTCACGACTACCTTATCTGCCGATTGACGTTCCAGAGGAAAATTCCCCAAAGAAGACTGCTGATGGATCCATTTCACCACGTTAAAGCTGAGCTCCATCCTCGAAATAGGAAATAGCACCCTCGGAGAATCGAACTGCTTCCTTCTCCGTGAATCGCTCTGCTCCTCGAAAACGAATAGACATCCTTCCGGCAATAATCTTCATTGTGAGTCGGGACTACCCTGACCTCTCTTGAAAAATTCCCTGAAGTTCCAGTAGACAATCATCATGACGTTTTGTAGAAATTTCCGAAGAAATTATTCATATTCAGAGTATGAAATTGTTTCTATGGCTGTTCGATGGTATTCAGCCTTTACTTACGAAACATGGGTGTAGATGGTATTCACCGCATGTTCGCTTGTGTGGAATAGCAATTAGCGAAGTTCCATGTCGCTATCTTACTCCATTGAAGTATGTCCCAATTGCAATAAGCCTTCTTAGCCCTCCATTTGCTCTTCAGTTGTAGTGTCAGAAGAACAAACTGCCGTATTCAAATGCTCCATTATACTGTATCGTTCTGTAAGCAAGCAATCTGAAGTCTTTCTACTCCACTCACAGCGTTAGCCTTGCGTTAATTCTGGCTTATACAAAAGTGTTTCTCTAGTGGCGAGATAATCACTTTTGCCAGTCGTATGAAATTGCTAATATCTTTTGAAGTACTCGGTCGAAATTGTTCAGCTTTTTTCTATAATTGCATGTAGTACTGCACAATACAATTATGTTATCGTAGACCGCTAACTGTTTGAAGCTAAACCTGTATAAGCTTTCTAAGGTCCGTTTCAACTTCACCTAGTTTGACCTGTATCTCGTTACTATAGTGGCCTCGCCACGCGTTATAAACACGATTCTTTTCACTTGCTGTTCACTTTGATGTCTCACTATATTGAATATATAAGAAAATGACTTTCACAAATACTTCGATGATCTGAGCATTAGATCTCAGATTGATCAGCGAACGAAAGAGAAGAGAAGAGGCTCCTCTCTTCTGCGCAAGCCCTTTTATTACCTTCACGAGGGGCGTTACCATCCCTTCCAAAGCGTGATACTGCGTCATCGCTAGAACTTCCAACTTCGTTAATACATGACGGATTTTCAAAATTCAAAAACTGAAAATAAATTTCATCAAAATTCCAAATCAATGCTTTTACTGTAAATGGATTTTCACAATTCTGCATTCAAAAAGTCATAAAAATACCATAGTTTCAGCAATCTCCGTCTTCCTTTAAACTATCGTTCATTGGTTCATGCCTCTCCTCCAATAGCATAGTTTCTTCCTCAGCAGAATTCCTCGTTTCCTGCGACTGCGTCGTACATCTTGGAACATTCTGGACAAAAATGCTGACGTCACTGAGAATCTCAGCTCAAGTAGCTTGCTGGCATAACATTTACGTCATCCGTGCTTACGTCATGACTACCCACGTCATAACTATGACAGCCATAACTCTAATCATAATTTCAAATATAGCCACCGTGGTCTCTACATAATTCAATTACGGGGGCAGTACCGTAGAAGGAATGACGGTCGTACAGTTCTAAAAGGTAATTGCGCCCTAGAAAATAGGTGGGTTGTACCTTACAACAAATGGTTTTCGAAAAAAAAAATATAATGCTCACATTAATGAAGAAATATGTTCAACGATCACTTCCGTTAAATACCTGCACACATACGTGTACAAAGGCCACGATTGCGTGGCCATGCGTTTGGCAGCAACACAGGATCCAGGGGACAGCAGAATCAGGACAAGGCCGAAAGATTTATCAACTGTCGCTACGTGAGTCCTCCCGAGGCAATGTGGCGCCTCTACGAACGTCCTTTGTACCAAAGATCGCACACAATAGATCGGCTGCCTGTCCACTTACCACAGGAACAGTTAGTGTACTTCCATGTCGGCGATGATCCTATACCTGACTTGGGAAATGACCGAAACACAAAATTGACTGCATTCTTTCAACTGTGCCAAGACAATGTTTGCGTGAGGGAGTACTTCTACTCGTAGACACCACTACACTTTGTTTGGGGAAATAACCAGTGGAAGCCAAGGCAAAGGTTCACCAAAACTCTGGGTAGAATCTACACAGTCAATCCAGCCGATAAAGAGCACTTCAGCTTTCACCTTCTTCTCCTACATGTCAAGGGAACCACCAGTTACGAATCTATCCGGACCGTCGAAGGTGTGGTCTTTCAAACTTTCTCCGAGGCGGCAATTAGCATAAACTTGCGGCAGAATGGCAGAGAGTGGTTTCAATGTCTCGCGGAAGCTTCGACGTATCAAATTCCGAGGCAACTACGGGATCTATTCGGTACCATTTGCGTGTTCTGTTCACCGGTAGACGCTCTTCAACTTTGGGACATTTTCAAAGGACATCTGGGGGAAGATTACTTGAGGGACTGTGAACCTGACGTTTCGCATAACCTGGCTGTGCTCCAAATTCAGCAATTCCTCCATGTTCACTGACGCTCCTGTCAAGACTACGGCTTACAAGTGCCCCATCTTCAAGAGCTCCCCAATCCAGACCCAATCAACCGTCAAGCCGACGCAGAAAAGGGACACATCATGTACAACCAATTAAACGACCAGCAACGAGAAATTGTCGATGAGGTTCGAGCGAGCGTTCATTCCGACGCACACAATTCATTCTTTGTCCATGGTCCAGGCGGAACTGGCAAAACATTTGTCTACCAGTCCCTCATACACGCACTTCGTGGCCAGGGTAAAACGCTTCTGTCTGTGGCTTGGACTGGAATAGCGGCGAGGTTGCTTGAAGATGGCCGCACTGCCCATTCAGTCTTCAAATTTCCCGTTCCCATTACGGACACGTCTGTCTCATCAATCAGACGTACTTCCATTGAGGCGCAAACAATTAGAGACGCAGCAATCATAATATGGGACGAAGTTTCAATGGTCACTAAAGAAGCACTGTCTTCATTGCATCGACTCCTGACGGACATCACAGGGCTAAACATTCCTTTCGGAGGAAAAATTATCGTTTATGGAGGGGATTTCCGGCAGGTCATTCCAGTTGTGAGGCACGGAAATAGAATCACCATAGTAGAGGCGTGTGTAAAGTCCTCGCCACTGTGGTCGCAAGTAGCACATCACTGCCTCACCACCAACATGCGAGCAGCAGGTGCCCAAGAATTCTCTCATTGGTTACTCCAGACGGGAAATTGGACCTTGCCACCACACGACACCGTCAACACCACCAGTATCCGAATACACAGGCAATGCTATTGGTCCCCTCAAGACTTAGTACAACACACCTTCGGAAGCCAAATCAATGCGGACAACATCCACACCTTATTACGTACAGTAATCCTCTGCGATAAAAATGAAGATTGTGGAAAAATCAATGATCAGAACATTCAGAACTTACTTACCGCCGAAAGCAAAACCTACCTCAGCTTGGATTCAGTCAAACACAGGATCAACCAGATGTTCAAATATATCCGACCGAGTTCCTAAACAGCATTGACCCCTCAGGACTGCCTCTACACAAATTGACTCTTAAGATTAATACCATAATTATACTCATAAGAAACCTCAACTCCAAACGCGGATTACTAAACGGATTACGTCTAATCCTCACACAGTTGAATGATCACAATATTATAGCAAACCCAGTAGGTTCCAATGAATTAGTTATAATTTCTCGAATTAAATTGACGCCATCCGATCCAACTATACCAATCAAACTATGAAGTAAACGGTTCCTTGTAAATATTGCCTCCGCAATGACAATGAACATGGCTCAGAGTCAAACTCTAGATAAAGCAGGCATTTACCTACCAAATCCAGCATTCTCACACGGACAAAAAATGTCGCTTTCTCAAGGGTTCAATCCTTTGCAAATGTAAAAATTTCTGTAGAAGAAACTCCCGAGCAAACAATAACCGAAGAATTCGTAGTAACATCGAATATTGTCTACAAAGAGGTGCTGTGACAAGTACAAAACACTGTTATACATATTGCTTTGTGTTCATCTCATGCACATATGCCATTTAGCAACAATTTTTAAAACTTCCTTCTCCCACATTCTCCCCTACATCCCCATAAACCTACATTCACGTTGCGAAAGCTCGCACGGGCGCACTAGTTTAATTTAATTTAACAAACTAATGAAGGAATGCAAGTCAGTAACCATGACAACATTATCTCATGGGGTGACATCCAACTTTTCATCTATTTCTGCAAGAAACGATGTCACTCCATTTATTACATTTATGTGAAAGTTTGAAAATGGCTATAAGGTTATCACGGAACCTACTTAGACTGTATAATTCATCAATGCAATTAAGGGGATCAAGAGGTTACCCAGAATTGTTCACGCAATTTTCACCTGCGACATATAGTATAGAAGGTCAATTATACCTCAAAACAGCAAAATTATTTTCCAAAATTCCTGATTTGAATCAGCATTTCTTGCGACTTTTTGGAATTTGGGCCATTTGAGGCTAAAGAACCTGAATTTTAATTTTCCTGTGTGTGGGGACCTAACACAACGTAGTGGGTCAGTTTTTATGTGACGTTTATTGCGTTTCGTCTACAAGGCTTTCAATTCTATTTCACGTCAGGAAGTACACGTTAGGTGAATTTAATTTGAGAGCACATTTTAACTAAACTTTATTTTTTCTCGAAATACGGGTTCATCGCAAAGATGATTTTGTTTGATACTGTGTGTTAGACATGCCCATATTTGGATAACTGGGTGATATGTTGAGTCTGTCTGTCTTTCTGTGTATCTTCATGTATGCCTATAACTCGTGTTCGGATGCCTGGTGCATCGTAAAATTAGGTATGGCATCCATGAGAGTCAATAACCAATAATGTATAAAACTCTTCACCGTACGTTTCATACAATAGAAAGGTGGATATAGGGAAAAAATTCTCAAAATACATACTAAAATAGGGGAAATATAAAAATTATCTTATAAGGATGACCAAAGCAAATGTGGCGCTTCTCAATGCGAGACTCAAAATTCGGGAGTTTATAAAGGGTCTCCGAAAACCACTTTTCAAGGCCCTTAAATTAACAGTGTGAGGGATATTCCCAGAAAACTAATTCAGTTTTGACAAACTTACGAAAGAATGACAAACCGCAAACCATTGCAACAGTAGCTCAATTGGTAATGTCTGGTGTTAACACCGAACACTGTTCGAAGAGCGAGTACTTCTGCTTGTCCTACTATGAAATTGAGGTGAAATATATCTGTAGTAAATTCTTTTTGGCTGTATTCCTCCAGTTTTTAACTTTTCTCTGGTTTCTTGTCGATAATTTTGCATATATACTGCTCAGGATTTACCCATCTCTGCAAATCACAAAATCATGAAAAAATCGGCGTCACCCCGAGTCCTACAAAACCTCATACAGCATTATTGGTTCACGAGATATAAAAAAGCCGATGACCCCTTAGGTTTGTGTCCTTTGGTTAAACTAAGAGGGAGATAGAAAAACGGGTGGAGTCACCCCGACTCCTAGGACACCTCATAAAAGTCCCTAGCATAATTGGTTCGTGAGATATTAAAATGCCGGTGACCTATTAGTTTTTCTAGGAGCGCAAATCCCTTGTTAACAGTGAACTCTGGTCGTCATTGAAATAACTACTTGTAAAACTCCAGTGCCAAATCCTGACCGGTGCGCAAGTAAACCGTTTTCGATATACATTCCACAGCAAAATATGAAGATTAAATTACTGAATCATAATTGTTTTCAGCAAATATAATATAATGCATATTTTTACACCAAAGAACGACAACATGAAGATGGTTTACTGTAGGAATATAGTTAATGGGACATCCGAACCTTGAAGTAAACCGTATGCGATATTTCCTCATGCATATTTCCGTCCCTTTTCCATCCCGTTTCCAAAATCACTGCCACAAAAAATTTACATAAGCCGAGGGAAAGATGTTACACCTAAATATATAATAATAAGAATAAGAATAATAATAATACCTGTTGAAACGGAGATAGGGCGGATTCAGACATTAAAGAAATTTAAATATATCGGTGAAACGATACAGGACAACGGTCTAGAGAAAACTGCGGTAGGCGATAGGATCTCAAAACTGGACAGAGCTTATGGGCTTACAAAAACATCTATAACAAGAAATGCATTTTCTGGAACGCTAAAATAAAGCACTACGAATATGTAGTCAAAACAGAATGCCTGTACGCCTGTGAATGCCTTTCAATGAACTATAGGCTACAGAAGTTGGAGGTCCTGGAAAGGAAAATCATGGGCCTAATCCAGACGTAAACCGGATGGAAACTTCGGAGCAACGCCGAAGTCTACCAGAATGTAGAAAAATCTCTGACACCAAAGGGAAACGGAGGCTAATATTTATTGGGCACATGTACAAATTGGGCAAATCCAGATTAACCAAGCAGTATTTCACTACATCTGGAACAAAAAATAAAAGAAAACAACCATAACAAGGATTAAAGAAACTCGGAAAGACCTTGAAAGATCTAACATCCCAGACGCCCTTATGTTGGGAAGGGATACGATTCGAAAAATTATATACAATTTGGAAGGGTTTCATGACGAGAGACGAGCTAGAAAGACCGGAAGAGCTTGGACGGCCGAGCAACAGCAGCGGCACAGCGATAGTATGAAGGAGTACTGGAGGCAGAGCAAATTACAACTGAAAGAGTGAAATTGTAGCGTGATCCTAAGTGGTAAAAAAACAAGAAGTTCCGTGACGAACTAAAGAGCCTACTTTTCATGCTAATGATTATTCTACTGCATATGAACCTATCTAGAATAATGACGAAATTATGTTGGTAATATCGAAATGTCCAATTAGTTCGAAATATTCCTGGTATAATGTAGCCTAATAGAGCACTACAGTTGGCAGCCCTGGTGACTGAATATATTCTTAGTTCCATCTCTTAACGTACAGAATACAAAATTTGGTTGAAGTCCAATGGACGTTACATGCAGTTAGACGTTGGATCTATCAGCATGCGTAAAAGCATGTTGCCAGCAATGCCATGCGTGTGCTGGTTAGACATAATCGTAAATATTATGATATCTTGTTGTGCCAATTTTGGATGAAATCCATTTGTTGGTATAGAAGTTACATATATTTTAAAATTGGACCTATCAGCAAGCATAGAATCATGTTGGCATCACTGACTTATATTAATTACTCCAAATTAATCTAGAGTGTCAGGTGCTATAAGTGTGCAAAGTATAGAGCTGTTGGCTTGCATACCTTCTGATATATTCATATTAGGGTAAAAAAAATATAGACTGCATATATTAACAGTTGGCAGCCCTGATTGCTCCTAAGAATACTTATAGTCATTTCTGTTATGTTTTACATAGCACATTATGTAATTTGGTTGAAATCCAAGTTGTTGTTTTTTATTTTTTTTAGCGTATGGATTTCAGTGCCGGGAGTGTCCGAGGACATGTTCGGCTCGCCAGTTTTGTAGTTGCTTCGAGACGGATACCCAATGGGCGAGCTACAAGTGCCGTTGGGGAGGGAAATTGGAATGTAAGGGCGAGGAGTTGGAAGGTAGCGGCTGTAGCCTATAATTAGGGACCAACCCCGGCATTTGCCTGGAAGGAAGATGGGAAACCACAGAAGACCATCTTTAAGGTTGCCGGCGGGGGGATTCGAACCTCCTCGCCTCCCGGATGTGAGCGACTGCCAGCAGTCATGCCGTAACGACCACGGCTAACTCACCCGGTGATAGTATAGGAGTTACATGCAAATAAAAATTGGTCCTATCAGCAGGCTTAGAATCATGTTGGTAGAACTGAAGTATATAAGTTACTCGAAATTAATCTAAAATGTCAGGTACTATACATGTGCATAGTTTAAAGCTGTCGGCTTGCATACTTTCAAATATATTAGTATTTTGATGAAGAAAATACAGAGCAATTATTAACAGTTGGCAGCCCTGGTGGCTCTAAAGAATACACTCAGTCATATCTGTTTATGTACACATTTTACATACAAAATTTGGTTGAAATCCAATTAATAGTGTAGAAGTTATATGCATTTAAAAATCGGACCTATCAGAAGGCTTAAAATGATATTGGCATCACTGTCATATATGGCCTCCTGGAAATTATACTGAAATAGTATTATCTACATGTGTGCCAATTTTGGAATAACTCCCATGCATACCTTCCATGATATCCAACATGGAGCTCAAATTTCTATTGCTTTTTTTCGGCAGTTGGTAGCACTGACATCATTTTGAAATATGGGCGTGAGAAATTCCGGTATACATCTTTACTCATACTAAATTTGGTTTCGATTGCTGCAGCCGTTTAGGAGTTGATAGGGGGACACACACACACAGCCAGACAGACAGAATGACAGACAGACACACATATTCCCGGATCGATATCATAAGTCTGCTTTTCCCTCATTTTTGCAAAATGTGAAAAGTAGGCTAACAACCTGTTGCTGCTTACTAGCACAACTATGGATATTCCGTGATCCGAAACCACACCGTGATGTGAATAATTTTGCTTGTTTACATCTCAGATGAGCTCCAGCTGTCGAGGACAGCATTCTACAAGATGCTCTGTTAGTCACTGTTAGTCAACACATGGCAGAACATGGCGGAGATCAACTCGGCACTCGAAAGCAAATGGGGAATGTATAAAATAAAGTTCTCGTGTACCGTTTATAGATGGGCGAAGCATTGCTCTGATTAATGGTTACTTATTCTTTGAATTATTTTCCCATTACCTAGCAGAAATACAATTATTACCCTATTCGTCATTTATAGCACTGAAGAGCACAGAGTTTCCAGTTATGTGATGTGAAATATAAAATAAATTATATTCTTAGGAGAGTAAGCCCAAGAAGGTGTGCTGTATTACGAAGTTCTGCAGATGTCACAGCTCGAACTAGCGATAGAGTTAATAATTCCCACAAATAGTAAAAATAAATAAAAAATGGCTTCACAGGCCATGTTTGGTTACAATGGAAGTATAAGTTTAAATGCAAATAAAGGGTCTTCCGAGGTTCGGTGTATTCTCCGTTATTTTTCTCGCGCTTCCTTTATCATGAGTTTCATATTTGTTCCCTGTTGGCAGCTATTGCTGAGACAGTCCTGTGGAGAATTCAGCCATTGCATCTCCTGAGAGTTGCAATCTGTGGATTTACGATTTACTATTGTCTTTAGTTTACTTTGTTATCACTTCACTTGTCACATCTTGGTTAGACTAAATAAAGATCAGATTATAGTGTTCCCGTTATCCATTTCTATTAACCACAACATTTCGTGCCAAAAACACTCGGGATATCGCATGATATCAAGTGATTTTGAGGAATACTCTGTTTAGGCCTATACTACAGGAATTGAAGCCTCTCTTAAGTTTTATTCTGCAATTGCATTACGGAACCTCAAGACTGTGAGGGAAGACTAGCAATTAGACTATACTGGACGGAAGGTTTCCTAAATCGCTACCGACTACAGATGAGTGACAATGCTACGCATCTGTAAAATTAATAACTGTTTGAAAGTCCGTAATAACGTCTTGTTTGGTTATGTATGTGTATAACATTATTGCTTTTCACTCGTGGATATTGTAATGTCATCTGGTGTTAAACACAGATATTATACATTTGGAGCGCAGGCCAGTGATGGTCTAAAACTGACTTAGTAATTAACACTCAATCTAAGCGTCGACACTAGCGATCCTAGTAGCACCTGACCGAAAATCATTCGATACTTCAGATAACAGATTAACTGCTCTTTGCCTTGCATATTTCCATGTACACACGTACAACATGAGCAATAAAGATCAAACAGATGGCATTTTACACAGTCTAAGAAGAAAGCGAACCAGACTGAGGGCAAATACAACACGATTTGTTACGGAAGTTAACAGTTTCACTGATAATACTTCATTCGAAGACTGGCAGCACTACCGAGATAGACTACAGGAAACTCTCAACAACTTAACCACACTTGATGATTCTATACATGAGTTACTATCGGACACTGAATACGATACTGATGTCCTTAGTTGTGAAGAATATATAGACTCAGCGAAACGCGCTATCACGAGGGCATCGAGAACAATTACAAGTAAATTGTCAAATTCAGCCGCTAATTGAAATATCCCTGAATCACTGCCTACTACAACTACTATTCCAATTCAGGTTTCACACTCAGTTCGACTCCCGCCAATCAAGCTAGAATCCTTCGCTGGTGAAATCGCAACTTGGCCACGTTTTTGGGAGCAATTCGAGTCATCCGATGGTAAAGACCCTTTCCTTCCTACCATAAATAAACACATTTATTGCGCGGGTACTTGGAAGCCGATCCTAAGCGGCTAGTCGATGGAATCGCCGTAATAGCAGATACATACGAGGAAATGAAACGGATTCTACAAGCTCGCTATGGGGATAAAAACAGAATAATACAGGTGCACTTAGACTACCTAGAGGACATCCGACCTATTCAGTTCGCTACTCCTGAAGCACTCAATGACAGGCTCATCGAATGCCATCGACACATACAAGCTCTTCGTGCGCTGGGAAAAGACGTAAACGGTTACGGGAGAGTTCTCGCTACAAAAATACATAGAACGTTTCCAGCTGATATTTGTCACCGTTGGATAATTCAGACGAAGAGGGAAAATATCTCGGAAGGCGATATTCTCAAGCTCATGGAATTATTGGGAGTGAAGTTGATGGGTCTATGGTGACGCACAAGATTCGTGGATCTACACCTGCTTCGACTCATGTTCCCACAACAGCAGCACTGCACGTTGATTCAAATAAGAAACAATCCAACAACATGGTTGCGCCAGAAACATTTTGTGTCTTTGAGAATCCCACGGACACTGGGCGCAAGAATGCAAGACAGTTTCTAACGTTAACGATAGACTTACGAAACTGAGGAACACGAACCGCTGCTCTCTTTGCCTAAACCGCGGACACTCTGTGAAGAACTGCAACCGAAGGGTAAGGCATTCTGTTCTTCCTGCAAAGCCTTGCATCTGCAATAGAAACTTATCTAGTAATGCAGCGGCAACCATTATGTCCGTTAACCAGATAGATTCTCTTCCATCCGACTTTACTTACCTGCAGACCGCTCGAGTTTGGGTTACGCGACCCAATTGGCGAACTAAACAGACGCGTTGCATACTGGATGCTGGAAGTCAATCCAGTTTTATCATTGAGTCTCTAGTTAACGAACTGAAACCCAAGGTTTTTGGGTGCTAACAATTAACTATTGGCGCCTTTGAATCGTCTCCAACCAATCGGAGTATACGTAACCTCGTTAAGTTTTTCATAAAGAGCATCTGGACAAACTCGGCTTCAAACATTACTGCATTTGAGAGTATCCATGCCTTTTTAGCTCATCCTGTCGTTCAAAAATCTACAGTTGGCGGACCCAAAGAATGAATCAGAGCAACCTTTGCCCTTCGAAATACATATTGGAGGAGATAGTTATTGGAAAATCGTGAAGGACACGTCACCAGTGCTCATTTCCACCTCCGTGGTACTCATACCAACCTTGTATGGATGGGTATTGACTGGAAATCGATCCAGCATCACTTTGAATTCATCACTGGTAAACCATATTCATTCTGAACAGACACACTCACCTTTAGATGAGACACTCAGACAGTTCTGGGATCTGGAAACAATGGGAATCAGGGAAAGTCAGGACTAATTTTTCAGTTCCAAAAACTCTGCGATACTTAAGGAATTTCACGATTCTTACCCAATAGAACATCATCGGTGTGCGGTCTCTTTTCCTAGAAAATCAAGTAAGTAGTATGGGAATGATCCCTTTGAATATTGCATCATCACGAGCAGATATTGCGTAATCGCGATGACGTCATGGGTCCTTAGAGCGAGTACGTGGTCCAGGGGGATCAGGTGATTGGGTAATGGCTAGGATGACCACCACGCCTTGTGTTCGCATGGAGAGGTCAGCTGTGTATCATGGCTATTAATTATTGATTGATTATTGAATTATATTTAGGTATTTGCTCAAGGGAGTGGAGAGAGTCTCGGGTGTCATAACTTTTTGAATGAGAGAGTACGGCGAGGCGGTCAACATAGCTGGCTCGCTACCCCGACATGTGGCTTGTAGCTGTTCCGTTTTGTTTTTTTGCTGGCGCCATGCGGGCGAGGCGTGAGACCAGCCCGCGCTCTCCACACATGTGGTGCACGGCTGTTAAAGGTTTTTGCTCGCGCTCGCTAAATAAGTAAAGTGGCGTCGTAAAGCTAGACTGTGTTTAAGTACAGCATATATCACCAGAGCGTGGGAGTGAACTTGTGTTACTCGTTGTCGCTATGTTATGTCTGTTTAATTTAAATGAAGTTAACATTTTTTTGTTCCGGCTTGCTTCATGGTCTCAATCTGGTTACAGTGTTTTATATGTCAAGTATATCTTCGAGTGTGTGAAATGAATCTTGGTCTGTTTGTTTTTAGATTCCTAGACGTCATTATTCAAGTGTGTAATTTTTAATGCGAGAACGAGATTGGATGTCGGTTCCCAGAGGTTCATGTGAAATGTTTTAAAGAGCTTTTTGCCGCTCTAACTTCTTAATCTATAAGAGGAGATTGCTATGGAGCAGTAGTTGGGTATCATTATCTGCAACAACATGAGTCTGTGCGAGGGATTAATTGAAAAGCTATTGAAATTGCGAGAAACAGGGGTTACATTTTGTCGTCAGTGCGACGAAATCGGAGGAGGAGGTGTGGTACAAAAATCTGACAGCTAGCGAAAAGGAGCTGTTTAGTTGTGAAATGTTCGAGCTGTTGAGAGACCAAAGCCACTGCCGTGAGCTTATTTTCAACGGGGTGACAGCGCACTATGTCAATATTATCATTGACAAACTGAGAGCCATCGGCTTGATGACTTTCAACTTGTTTGATCCGTCATTAGAGGAAGAGGTTATGGAAGAAGTGGAAGAAGAACATCGAGTGGAAGAGGATGAAGAGGAAGAAGAAGAATTTCAAATTTTAAATTAAATGGACGGTGGACAGTGTTTTTTTTAAATGTGCAGTGTAATTTTTTTAAATATATTTATTTTCATCATTTGTGGTTTACATTAATTATATAATATGAAATAGTGAAAATGATATGATCTTCGTTCTTAAAGTGGTAAGTAGTCCTTTTTCCAACAAGCTGCGGAGAATTGAAGATGGTGTGTTGTTTGCAGAGTTGAAATATGCTGGTCATGTGCACGGGTAAGTACAATCATTCTTTTCTTTCTTGCGTGTGTTGGGTTTAGTGAGCTGAAAAATATATAGAGACACATTAACATTAATAATAATAATAATAATATTTTTGCGAGGAATTAAAAAAAACTTACACTGTTGTAATTAGAAGATATTTTTGTTGGGGATCCATGAGTTGTGAGTTGAATCGAATCCAAGCCAAGATACGAAGGCTCGGGTTCCTTTTCTACGTAGTTATTTGTCGACTAAGTAAATATTAGGATGTTTGGTTCGTTGTAACTCTGCTTCATAAAACGCCCCAAATATCGGCAAATTTTTATTATCTTTTAAAAGATATGTTCGTGGATTAGTATTTTGAACTTTATAAATTGTAAATAATTCTGTAGTCCAATTAGCTTCGTGGTCTTTGGTGAAGTGTTTCTTGATTTTTGATATTCTTACAATGTCACCGATTTTATATTTTGGTTTTCTTAATGTTTCATTATATTGTGTTGGCAAGCTGGGTGGATTGTTCCTTTTTACATCAATAGGTTTCATGCCAATGCTGCGATGTATTTTGTGATTATACTTTACTAATAACGCAGGCAAAATATGTACCCATCGGTATGAACCTCGTGTTGTGAATTCTTTCCACATCGATTCCTTAAGAGTTCGATTAAATCTTTCTACCACGCTTGCTTTAATGGAGCTCCCAGTGGAATAATGCTTTCGATTTTGTTTCTGAGACCATGTTTTGAATTCACTGTTATAACATTCCGTTCCTCGATCAGTGTGAAAATAATTGGGCAATCTTTTACTTTGCGAATAAACAAATTTTAAACTTTTTACAATCTCACTTCCTTTTTTTGGTTTTAAGAGGAATTGCCCATGCATATTTCGAGTAAAAGTCAATAATGGTTAATAAATATTTAAATCCATTATTCCATTTTGCAAGTTTGGACATGTCCACAAGGTCTGCTTCATGGAGGTCATCGATTCCTTTGCTAATAACACGTCGTATTTTAAACTTTTTTCTAAGCGGTGCGTGAAGTTCTTTTGCAATTTCTCGTCTGATTTCGTTCATAGTTATTTTCCAAACAATGTTTTATAACATACTGTGCGTTGTTTTACAAACGTTTGAATTTTTATTCAATATATCCTGCATTTCTTAGTTCTTCTTCAATTGCAAAGATTTCGCTGTTAAGTCCTGTGTGACCTGCAGCTTTCGGTGCAATTAATTTTTTTAAGTCTTGATACCAATTTGTTTGGTTCATTCCAGTGAACGAATTCAATATTGTTTCCGCCTTCAAATTTCCAAATGGCTTGTGGTGTGATGTGTTTTTTTGGCCATATCCAGTATGCATAGTAGTATTTGCTTCTTCATTTTCATCAGCTGTTTTTATAATTCTATCTATGTCTTCAGTAAGAAGGGGTTCAATTATATGTCTATACTTATAAGATTGCGTTCCCCTCGGAGCTGCATTGCTTGTATAATTTCTTTTGTGCACGTTTGAAACATTTAATAATTAGAGTGGGGTCTGGTTCTTTCCTTTGAATCAATTCAAGTAGACCTTCTGTTATAGGAAATTTTTCACCACCAACTTTTATCCACTTTTTATCAAAGAAAACTCGTTCACGTCCCAAGTATTGTTTATCATTTCTTATCGTTATACCATATGTATTGTCCACGTTTTGTTTAATGAATGGATCAAAGTAGCGGTTAAGTAGTGAAATTATTTTGATGCTATCTCCATCTTCTTCGTCTGAAGTAGCAGTTGATTCAGAATCGTCATATTTTCCTTTTCTTTTTCGATTTTCTTTATTTTGAGTTGACGTATTAGCAATAGCTACAAGTTGATTTAATGAATTTGTTACTGGTTTAAAGTTAGTCTCTATATCTAATTCTTTACGTCTAACATCAATTAGAAGTGAAAGATACTTGTCTTTAACATCTTTTTTTAAGCGAGAAAGTTTATCCTTTACTTGACTTTCAGCTTTAATCTTCGAGCTCTCCTCCATGACTAAACTGAAATTGTGGTTGTTTTACTTATTTATAGTATATTCAAAATCGATTTGAAGAGGTAGATCATCAGTTCATGTTTTTTAGGGTCTCTAAGTCGAAACTGAATTTCATCTTGCTCTTCAACAACAATATCACTGCCATCCAGTTCAATTTCTTGACGTATATTTAAAATTGCATACACAATTGGAGATCTTGGTGAAACAAAAATTGGTTTTAATATGCCTTTGTAGGGAAGTTGGTACTGTATGTTATGATTATGAAGCGTGTATACTGGTGAATGGATTGATGGCGTGTTGGAGAATTTCAGAATAAATTTCGATAAGTTCTTTTTGTTTACTTCATCTTGTAATGTACCATATTCTTCTTTGGATGGAGTAAAACTTTCGAGTGGTTCTTTGTTAACCAATTGCTCAATTTTTTCTAGTTCAGTTTTTAACTTGTTATATTCATCTTTGGATGCAGCAGCATTACTTTCAAGATCTTTTTTTTAACAATATTGAGATTGTTCACAACACCCTCAATACGAGTTTGTAAATTGCTTAAAATTTCTTTTAGTTGATTAACTTCAGTTCGTGAAGCAGCATAGTGTTCTACAAACCGTTTATTTGTCACATCTTGGTCGTTAACAGGAAACTCAACATTTGTTTGTTTTTGATGTTGTAGATTGTTTACAGTCTGTTTCATTTGTTCAAATTCACGTCGGGAAGCGGCATATTGTTCAACAAACGTCTTAATTGCAACATCGTTATCGTATATGGGATTGTTTACATGAGTAATTCGTTTACTCATCATATTTAAAGTTCCACCATCGTCTACGTTTAAAAAGTTTTGTTTATTAAATTTAGTTATTAAGTCTTCTAGAACTTTTCGAGAAGCAGCAAAGTTTTCTAAGTAATATTTGTTTATTGCATCTAACGAATCGATTGGTTGAGATATGTTTGTTATTCTTCTATTTAACATATCTACAGTTTCATCATCTCTGTTTATATTCAAAAGAGATTTTTTAATTTCATCGAGTTCATTTGTTACATGAGTTTTAAGAAAAGAATACGTTACCGCATCTTGATTTTGAATTGGATCTTTAACATTTCTTATTCTTTTGTTACCCAAGTCGAGAGTATCATCATCATACGGAAAGTGATCTTCTGAAAATTCTCGCACTAAACCATGAGTGAATTCTACTCGTTGTAACACTTCTGTTATTCGGGTGTCTAGATATTTTTTTATATTCGATGTATGTTGCTGCATTGCAATAAGGTTTACTGCATCATTTGCAGATGATGGTAAAGCTAAGCCCGCGAGACGTCTGTTTTGAAAGTCAAGTTATTTTTTCTCTATTTTACAAATTGAAAAAATTAAACTTTTAAGGTCGATAAAGTTTCGTTGTATGTCTTCTTTAGACTCGATTTTATTTAGCTCATTCAATAACTTCAGTACATAACCTTTGTTGCACGCATCTTCAACATGTATTGGCGTTCCAACATTTTTAACCGTTTGCCGTTAATACTTAGATGTCCGTCGCTTGTTGTTGTTAGTTGATTTCCATATTGCACTAGCTTATCATCAACATATGATTTAGTTGCAATATCATGTCGTGAAGTCGGTCGTCCGATAGACACATTATTGGTTTTGTTAAACGATGTCATAGTTAAGTTTTTAACCACACAAAAGCTATAACACGAATGGGCATTTAGCTCTTTTTGAAGTCATATTTATAACTGAAAATAAACATCAAATCCATTGCGATATCGACCGTTTTGTAAATCGCTATCTTTATCGATAACCAAAAAGCCAAACTTAGAGTTTTGCCAACAATACGAACAAATATCAAAGAACTGATCATAGCTCATATCTGTATTTACATGATCGTTATATACGTGACGCAAGTTTGTTCCGTCTTGTTTAAAAAGAATTAAAAAATTAGCGTTATCTCTAATTAGATGTTTAGGTATACAAGAATATGTTTGACAAAGATAAAATACGTCAACGTCGTGATGACGACCTCTACTGAAATAATCTTTCATGTGTTGTTGTTTATTGCTGGCTACATCATCAAAAACAAATATAGAGTTTTTTCTAGCTATTTCTGGAGGCATAACTTCATCATTATCGGAAAAAATCACTTTTTACTTCTTTTATGGAGTCCAAAAACTTTTTTAATTCAACATATTTACTTTGAGCAAGTGATTGAGAATAAATATAAACGTTTTCAAAACGAACTCCATTTTTATGACATAATAAATTTAGCATTACGTTTGTTTTGCCACAGTTCGATGGACCGAAAATGATACATCGAATAGTGTTCGGTAGTAAAACACCATGCATTCTTTTCTCACTTTTTCTCTGGTTTTCACCATTAGTAAATGAAATTACTGGTAGAGTGTTTGACTGCTTAACAAACTTCAGCATGTCTACGTTTACGTCTGAGAATGCACACTGCACAAAAAATCACATCACATCAACATATATTGCTTCCACACGTATCATAACTTGTATTATATAGAATAATAGTAGGATTTTCAGGATTTAAATCAACGTTGCCGACGTAAAACCCTCTTAAATATGGAAAATATGGCGCCCATTTTTCATGATCATTTAAAGGATTATCGTTTTCCTTCCAATTTTCAATTTCAATCTTACAGAATATACATTTCACCTTATCACCATGACAAGTATAATAAAATCCTACTGATGCTAAACAAAATTCGTTTGGACAGGGAAGAGGCCAATTTTGAAAAGTTTTAAGTCTTTCATATTCAGATTTCAATTCTATGCTAGGAGAAATATTGTTTACGTAAGGGCAAGAAAAAGCCCATTTCTTATGGTCTTCAAACGGATCATCATCTTCTTCCCAATAACTAAGTTGCAGATTACTGAAAGCACACCTAACCATATCCTTATATCCATAATAGTAAAATCCTGCAGCTGCTAACCATGCAGTGTTCGTAAAACTGTCTGAAGACCAGTTCTTAAATGTTTTTAGCCGATCTCTTTCAGATTTTAAATTCATTTCTTTGTGACTCAATATCATTTGCATTAACTGTTTTTTGGAATACTTTACACAATTAAAATACTTCATGATGCTGCTTTACTTCACAAAAAAAATATTCACCACACGAAGCTAAATGTGAACTGAGACGAATCCACAAAACACGTTGGCTAATATGCATGATTTGCGTGTTTTGGGTTGGCCGAGCAGTCTAAGGCGTTAGACTTAAGATCTAATTTTCAGAAATTGAAAGCGAGGGTTCGAATCCCTCACCTGACAATATTATTTTATTTACATGTGGAGTGAGGAGGTAATTGATCATTAATAAGAACTTTAATATGAAATGGTACAAAGACCTTTTCTTCTTTATTCATTTAGAATTACAATTAATACAATTTTATTTCTCTTGAAGTAATCTCATTCTTTTTTTAGTTGTCCAGATGAATGTGGGTGTGTTGAGATGATCTTCATCTTTTAGTTTTCCAGATGATTATTTTCTGTAGACAAAAAATATACACTGTGTTAAAAAGCAAACTATAACAAAATATATATAGCTGTCAACGACGCTAGTAGATTTAATTAATCACCTTTTATAGATAGCGATTACAGTTATCACATTTGCAGCGAAGATGAAACAGTTGAAATTTTCTCTTTAGATGATCTGGTAGATGCTCCCACTCTCGACGAATTCTTTGTGGTTCATATATAGTCAGTATGTTTATAGGAAAGTAGTTCCAATCAAACTTATTAAAACCTCGAAGTCCATTGTTTCGAAACTTGTTTATTATCAAACACACGATTTTCATGATGCCATCAGAAGAATTTAACCAATGTTGAACAGCATTGACATTGAATTTAGCACAACTATTGCTTCCCATTGCAAGAGATGGTAAATGTTTTGGACAATCTGTAGGTAAACGATGGCTATGCTTCAACATTAGGTCTGACATTCCATCAATCGTATTAAGATCGATTAATGAATCGGGGGAAAGTGCTTTTAGTGCAAACAAAGAAAATTCATGTGGAAAATTATATACAACTAAATATTCATATTTATTTTTAATAGAGTCAAAAAAAGAAGAAAGAGTTTTTTCACAATATGCTGCAACCCATGTGATCACGGGGCTGAATGAAGGTATATTGCTGTTATTTAACATGCAGTAAGCAAGTTCCAAACTGCCGTTTGGTAGCTTGCGAATGTCTGCAACTATTGGTTGCTTCTTATTCCACGTGCCAGCATCAGTAGAAGGAGAGTTTGTTGTTGTCAATTCAATGATTGCAAATAAAGTGAGAATACTTGTTTACTTGCTTGCTTATAACTTAGCAAATATTGGTTTAGATAATTACTTCATTAGTTAATGGTCTGTAAGATATTTGACGATCATGAATAAGAACACAATAAAGAGTTGTATCTTCAGGTATATTCTCACTTGTCTCGATTTCAATTCGCACATCGACTGAAGATGTCTTGACTGCTTCCACTTGTTCGAGACAATTAATTACAATAATCGGACAAAGAGACTCGTGAAACCAGAGTCTCTGAACGAAAATCATCGATCTGATAATATACATTACGAAATTTAACAAACATGTCATAAAATTCGCTGTAGTCATTTATGGCAATTTCAGAAGTTGGCATATCATAGGGATAAAAAATTGAATTAAAAAAACTCTTATAGATTTAATATTACAATGGTCAAAATAGGAAGAGCATGTATTTAGTAAATTTCTTCTAGTTTGAAAACCTAATAAAAATTGACGTGGTTTTTGAGTTTCAGAAGTTGTCATTACAGTCCAACTATATTTAGTTGTTCTAGGAAGAGAAGGCAAGATATGAACATCCCATGATCGAAAACCAACCTGAATGGGAATATTTTTCTGCATTAGTAGTAGTAGGGCTAAGCCGGTCCTGGACAGATTTCAAGGTCATCCATGGTTTCTCGTGGTCACGTGCCCCCCCAGGCGTTCCCTGGGGGGCTTGGGGGAGGGGGGGAGGGGAGGGGAGGGGAAGGTCTGGCTTGGAAGCAGACCCAGTTGTTAGCCGACCTGTGTTGGCCAGCCAACTGACTGAGCTGGCTGGTGTGCATTGCCTATATAGCTTGTGGATGGAAGTGGGGGAAGGGACCGGTTCGGGCGACTGTCGAAGGTAGTCGAATGTGACCGAGTGTAACTTAGAGTAGTAGAACAATGCGATGGCCGGGGCTGTAGGTATCAATCAATAAAGACCTAATAATAATAAATATCTCAATGGTTGTGAGCCCTGGGGCGAGTGGCTATTTTTGGGTGCTGTTTGTGGATCCCTGTGCGAACGGAATACTTTTGAACACTGTTTGTGAGACCCTGATATAATAACGTGCGAGAAGCTACCCATTCTCAATGGTTGTGAGCCCTGGGGCGAGCGGCTATTTTTGGGTGCCGTTTGTGGGTCCCTGTGCGAACGGAATACTTTTGAACACTGTTTGTGAGACCCTGATATAATAACGTGCGAGAAGCTACCCATTCTCAATGGTTGTGAGCCCTGGGGCGAGCGGCTATTTTTGGGTGCTGTTTGTGGGTCCCTGTGCGAACGGAATACTTTTGAACACTGTTTGTGAGACCCTGATATAATAACGTGCGAGAAGCTACCCATTCTCAATGGTTGTGAGCCCTGGGGCGAGCGGCTATTTTTGGGTGCTGTTTGTGGGTCCCTGTGCGAACGGAATACTTTTGAACACTGTTTGTGAGACCCTGATATAATAACGTGCGAGAAGCTACCCATTCTCAATGGTTGTGAGCCCTGGGGCGAGCGGCTATTTTTGGGTGCTGTTTGTGGGTCCCTGTGCGAACGGAATACTTTTGAACACTGTTTGTGAGACCCTGATATAATAACGTGCGAGAAGCTACCCATTCTCAATGGTTGTGAGCCCTGGGGCGAGCGGCTATTTTTGGGTGCTGTTTGTGGGTCCCTGTGCGAACGGAATACTTTTGAACACTGTTTGTGAGACCCTGATATAATAACGTGCGAGAAGCTACCCATTCTCAATGGTTGTGAGCCCTGGGGCGAGCGGCTATTTTTGGGTGCTGTTTGTGGGTCCCTGTGCGAACGGAATACTTTTGAACACTGTTTGTGAGACCCTGATATAATAACGTGCGAGAAGCTACCCATTCTCAATGGTTGTGAGCCCTGGGGCGAGCGGCTATTTTTCGGTGCTGTTTGTGGGTCCCTGTGCGAACGGAATACTTTTGAACACTGTTTGTGAGACCCTGATATAATAACGTGCGAGAAGCTACCCATTCTCAATGGTTGTGAGCCCTGGGGCGAGCGGCTATTTTTCGGTACTGTTTGTGGGTCCCTGTGCGAACGGAGTACTTGTGAAACCCCTGGAGCGAGCGGTTACTCGTTGTAGCTGGATGTGAACTCCTGTGACATCTCAGTGCGAAAATAATTCATCATATTCTTTTAGTAACTAGAGCCTCGTTACTAAATATGGGCACCACGCCCTACGCGCAAGCCTCTATATGTAAGGAGTGACCGCGTTTAAGCTGATCATTTGCAAGTGTGGTGTACGCGTACCAGCAACAACGTTTGGTGAGTACTATCAAATATATAACAAAACATATAATGAATTTCGTACAACATCTACATACACTAACTATTTTTACAGTATTTTCAAAGAATGTCCATTAAACTATATTTTATCATATCACACAACTCAATTTGACTAAGCCAGTGTAGTTAAAAGGGACGTAAAACCAATAACATTATTATTATTATCAATTTGACTACAAACTTAAACATCGCGGTTATCAGTCCTATGTAGGTTAACGCGGTTAATCATCTGTGTTCGGTTGTACTATGGACTACATGGTCATCAAGCCTGTATACTGGAGATGTGTATGTGTGTGTGTTGAATAATCATGGGGAGGAGTGAAGCATCGCGGTTATCAGTCCCATGTAGGTTAACGCGGTTAATCATCTTTGTTCGGTTGTACTAAGGACAACATGGTCATCAAACCTGTATACTGGAGATGTGTGTGTGTTGTATGATCATCAATTACACGGCCGAACTTCCCCTGGGTTCTTTGACATGTCGACATTGAATGACATGCGTATCGTAATTTTTGCCGCCTTTCGAAAATCACTTACCACGGCTAAGAGCTAACCTGCAAGCTTGGGGTTGATAGTCCGACACAATAACCACTCACGCACCGTGGCAAGCTATCAATCAATCAATAATTATCTCATAATAATAAATATTCCATTTAGCAACTACACGGCCGAATTTCCCCTGGGTTCTTTGACATGTCGACATTGACATGCGTGTCGTAATTTTTGCCGCCTTTCAAAAATCACTTACCACGGCTAAGAGCTAACCTGCAAGATTGGGGTTGATAGTCCGACACAATAACCACTCACGCACCGTGGCAAGCTATCAATCAATCAATAATTATCTCATAATAATAAATATTCCATTTAGCAACTACACGGCCGAATTTCCCCTGGGTTCTTTGACATGTCGACATTGACATGCGTGTCGTAATTTTTGCCGCCTTTCAAAAATCACTTACCACGGCTAAGAGCTAACCTGCAAGATTGGGGTTGATAATCCGACACAATAACCACTCACCCACCGTGGCAAGCTATCAATCAATCAATAATTATCTCATAATAATAAATATTCCATTTAGCAACTACACGGCCGAATTTCCCCTGGGTTCTTTGACATGTCGACATTGACATGCGTGTCGTAATTTTTGCGCCTTTCAAAAATCACTTACCACGGCTAAGAGCTAACCTGCAAGATTGGGGTTGATAGTCCGACACAATAACCACTCACCCACCGTGGCAAGCTATCAATCAATCAATAATTATCTCATAATAATAAATATTCCATTTAGCAACTACACGGCCGAATTTCCCCTGGGTTCTTTGACATGTCGACATTGACATGCGTGTCGTAATTTTTGCCGCCTTTCAAAAATCACTTACCACGGCTAAGAGCTAACCTGCAAGCTTGGGGTTGATAGTCCGACACAATAACCACTCACCCACCGTGGCAAGCTATCAATCAATCAATAATTATCTCATAATAATAAATATTCCATTTAGCAACTACACGGCCGAATTTCCCCTGGGTTCTTCGACATGTCGACATTGACATGCGTGTCGTAATTTTTGCCGCCTTTCAAAAATCACTTACCACGGCTAAGAGCTAACCTGCAAGCTTGGGGTTGATAGTCCGACACAATAACCACTCACCCACCGTGGCAAGCTATCAATCAATCAATAATTATCTCATAATAATAAATATTCCATTTAGCAACTATACGACCGAACTCCCCGCCTGTGACATCATCCACGGTCTCAGGACGTGGCGGTCATCTTGCACATTAGCCACTGCTCCAGCTCTGACTGTCCCTCCATAAGAATAACAGAGAGTAGTTGCGCGAGGCGACCATCTTGCACATTAGCTCCTGCGATAGCGTCGGTCTATTATACTTACCATCTAAACATCTAGTAAGGAAATAGCAAGGTTTGATGATTATATAGGACTTGAAAATAAATAAAACAAAAGGACAATACATACTATTTCTTTATTTACAATATTTGACATACACATAGACATGTTTTGATTCACAGATAATAGCGAACACACATGAAGAACAAAACTGTATTGGTTTACTCATTAAGGGCGTAATGGCCCCATGGCAAGCTTGTGAGGTGATCATTTACCCATGAACGTTTATCATCAAACAAAAGCAACGAGCGTCGCATTTGCTCGACAAGAAACACTTCATGGGTACGGGACGTTAGACGTGCCTGTTTCGCATACTGTTCAGTGGGATTATATAATGCCTCACGATAACGAGCCATACATAACGTTCGGATGACACTAGAGCGGACCCCCTTGGCTCGACTGACATGTCTTGAACTGTCGCAAGTATAGCAGTACATTTTTGATGCAAGACCTAAAAATTCTGTCATCACATCGACGCCACATTCATCTTTCATGAGCCCCATAACTTTATTGTTTTGAGGTAACAAGCCAAAGATGTTACCATCAGGAAAAGAGGACGTATCGAAATGCTCAGGATGGTCACGCATCACCTGATAAACGTCTGTTGCTTTAACCTGATATATGTAACTATCGGTATCAGTGTAAACAAGATGAACATCCTTAA
This sequence comes from Meconema thalassinum, assembly GCA_946902985.2. NCBI lineage: Eukaryota > Metazoa > Arthropoda > Insecta > Orthoptera > Tettigoniidae > Meconema > Meconema thalassinum. The sequence goes on from OX336390.1 coordinate 58,360,537, forward strand.
AATAGCGACGAGCAAACCCATAATGAAAGTCATACATGGTTAATTTTGAAAACTCCAAAATAGTCATCCCTAAATAAATAGGTTTATTGTAAAGAATTTCAACCTTTCCTAATTCGACGGTAGCCAATGTATCAGTAATAATTTTCATGGTTTTAAAATGGGGCTTGGCAACATATTTCCGAGCTCCATACCTACCTTCCCACGAATTAACTAAATGGATGGACCGGTGTTTGCGTACATTTTCAAACGTTTTTCCGTATGCTGCATTATTCATCAATTTAAAAAAATTAATTTCAAAAGGTTGGGTAGCACGCTGCCGATGGTGAGTATTCAGGTCCATGTAAGGCTTCAACCACGCCTTTTGTGTAAACGATACAATACGATGGATCTTACTCAACACGAGTCCATACGTTAAGCATTGTAAAAGCACTTGGATGTGAATCACATACCTTGTTTTAGGAAGAAGCGTTCCCAGTAACTTTGGATGTTTTGAGCTCGAATTTGGAGGAATCCTACGCTCGACACAGAACGGTAAATCAGCGTGATCGTCATGCACATGTGCAGGGTATTGTATATCCACTTCCAGGACAAAACCAATTTCTTTTTGACGAGCAGCGGTGAACACGTCAAAGCGTTCGATTTCCTCGTTACTGAGCCAAACAAAATCTTTATACGGGAGGGGTTGACTCATAGCATAGCCGTATAAATTATTTATATCGTAGTGTGTTAAATAGGAAATGGGCTGCTGGGCATTATACGTTGACATGTAAGGATGATTGGCATGGACATGTCTCTGAACAAGGGAAACAAATCCTCCACGAATACCCTTTTCAAAAAATAATAACATGTCAATATCTACAAGTAAATCCAACTCGATACCTGTGTACAACAACATGGCATCCCATGATAAACCCGGTGCTGTATAATAGTGACACGGGTCCAGCTTGTAAATCTGTATACACATGCGACGGAATTTCTCAAAAATATCCGTTAATAGCAAGGTATCCACAGTGAGATACAGATCAGCATATTCACCTAGGGTGGTACAACCAAAGGTATCCCACACGTTGCAGGCGTGGATATAATCGGTATCAGTAATGGTAGTATTATGCAACGTGCTAAAAAATGCATCCTGTGGAGGTAAATGCGTTTCGTCCAAGGAAGACCAACTGTTGGTATATTCATAAGGATAAACGCCCTTCCGGATGCAAAGTTTGAATTTAGCATCATCCGAAAAATGGTTTCGTGTAAAGTGCAATTCATCGGGTGAAATGCCCTTGACCAAGGCTTCTAACGAAGAGGCTATAAATCGATAGGAATCGAGAAACCGAAGTGATATACCCTGGTAATGTATAGAAAAGGAGATAAACCGCTCATGATTTTGCGGAATAATGGAAAAATGTTCCTTGTCTAATGTGGCAAACTCACGAATAATAAAGTGGGAGTCAAAATTGGTGAGACCGTGAAAAAAGACGGGTATATACTTTGCTGCACGAAACGTTAAATTACACGTGTCGTGTGCAGCTCCTCGATAGACGCCCGTGTAATGACAATGGTCGCGCACTTTAATGTCGTCAGGTAAAATAGGCTTCTGACAAATATGACACGTTGTTGCCGTATCATGATGTATCATTTCGTCTAGCGTCATCTGTATGGGCTTGGGAATTTGAAGAAGCTGATGGACATGCTCAGCTAACTGTTTCAGTTCCTGTAACAACCACTGAATACAGGTAGGTCCTCGAAACAATTTGAAATAGGATTGACTTGGATCATAGGAACAAACAACTTGAAAGGCCACAGAAAACGGAGTATGTCTTTGAATAGCATCTGTGTATGAGGAAGACGGATTCGGTGGACACCGCTGAATGGGGGTAGTTAGAGTTTCAATGTCTGCATACACAGTATAGGCCACTGGATCCATGCGATGGAAGTTTTTGAATTTCATTTTTGCCTCTTTCGGTTTTGGAAATGTAATTTTAACTGCTGGCTGAGTAGAACAATCCACTGTGTGGCTATCCAGCTTGATCTGCGTTGAAAAGTACTGCAAACACCGTTCACAAATAAATGTTTTATGGTGTCTAGATGAAAGTTGACCTCCAACAAGCTTGGAGAGGTTTTTAATTAAACAATAGTGACTTGTTTGCTCGTTAGAAATGTATAATAAATTTATATGGTGTACCTTCTGCTGCTGCGTACAATAAAGCGGTCCAATAACCGTATTCTTATCAAGACCATAAATCATAAAGGAAAAATGAGGATTAAGACTTTCAAATTTAGCCATAGAGGTAAGTTCCATAGGAAATGAAATAGTTGCAAAGTTGAGCGTGGAGAGTAACCTGTTAAACATGACCGTGTATGAGGATGTTAAACTAACATGACGTTGAACAGGGGCTAGAAATGCAGCCACGCACCACAAAAAGCAATAGTCATCCTCATTTTGAATGTTGAGAACGGCTTTTCTACGTTGAACAGGAAGAGGAAGTGGAAAATATAGAGAACCTGAATTTAAGGGATCAAAGCAACATACATTGACTTGTAGAAACGGGATGACCTCGAGCGATTTTCCACTTTCACCTTCAAGAAAGGCGTCAAACTTAGACACCAAAGCGTCAACGACATGTTCGTTATACCAAGCTTCCCTGTCATCCGTCCGATAACATGGTCTCATTTTTGTTGTCAAATAAATGGTTTCCCGTTTTTCATCTCCACTGACTTTAAAAAATACAAAGGTACACGCTAATTCTGTGTTCACCTTTAATGCTGTGAAGCGCATAAAAAGAGTGATAAATTGTAATAAAAAAACGGGTAAACATGCTTGTAAAAACAATTTTGGATGTAAAATTTTGTTGACATTGTATATTCGTCCACTGCACAGTCGTGTTTGAAAGCAGTCACGAACATTTTCCCAAACAAGTGGTACCATGAGGTTATTTTCTAATAAACACTTACAATAATAGTCAACTGCTATTTCTCTAGTATTAAATGGTTTTGTTAGAGGTGGAACAGCGAGGCTATCTGCTCATACACGATGTGACAAAGAGTTAAATGTTATCCGCTTCAAAGAGGACTAGGCATGCATTATTGTGCATGCCTAAATACTTCAATACCAAGGGGCGTGAATTTAACGTTGCCAGCGTCTCGTTGGATATGCTGGCAAATCGACTTGGTAGAAACTCCATAAACTCTTGGCAGTGACAAAGAAGTCTGGTGCCGAATCGTGTCTCAATTCTCTGCAGACTCTCTACAGGGAACGGTTGGTTAACTGGGAGATCCCTTAGTCTTCTTGTTTCCAACCCAGCCTGGGCCCCTATTTTGTTTAACTGTTGGAGAGCATCCATGTTAACTATAAAAAAAGATAGCCCCCATATAGTCTATAATCATCTACTAACTGTTGAATAATGATAAGAAAACACAAAACGTTAACTCACCTTGTACAGAGCAGAACGATGTTCACGCCAAAAGAGACTTGATGCAAGTGAGATTGGGTGCGACCCTTACACCTGTATATATAACAGATTCGTGGGTGTGCTCACCAGTGTGGAAGGGGGTATAATTATAACAAAGTTATTTACTGCAACCCGACCGCTACTATGTATGGGCACCGTGCTCTACAGTGTGGAAGGGGGATATCATTTTAACAAAGTTATTTACTGCAACCCGAACGCTACTATGTATGGGCACCGTGCTCTACAGTGCAGAAGGGGATATAATTATAACAAAGTTATTTACTACAACCCGACCGCTACTATGTATGGGGCACCGTGCTCTACGTGCAGCATGGCGACCGAAGGTTACATTACCGTCTTTGGTGACCATGAGATATTGATAGCGCGGAAGTAATTCATCATCTTCACTTAGTAACTGGAGCTGTAAGCGTCCGAAGGACCGCTACTATGTATGGACACCGTGCTCTACGCGCAAGTCCCTATATGAATGGAGTGAAGCCGGTTTGAGCTGATTATTCGCTAGTGTGGTGTGCTAGGAAACAACCAAGAAAGATTTTGCTGCAAAATATATATATTTCTTGTGTGAGTGTTGTGGAATAACTAATTCGTTTTTATCTTTTACTGGTACGCATTCAAGCAACAACGTTTGGTGAGTACTATGGCTAACCAATCTGAAACTTTTAGACAACACTTTTCTGACCCAAGTCACTGGATATATGCAACAAAACATGGTCATCGCAGTCAAATATATAACAAAACATATAATGAATTTCGTACTACATCTACATACACTAACTACTTGAACAGTACCTTCAAAGAATGGCCATTAAACTATATTTTATCACAAAACACAACTCGATTTGACTACCAACTTCATTATTCTATGGGGCAAGACACCATCATTTTCCCACGACAATTCAATGAGTTACAGTGTGTGACGTACATTAACGACTACCACATTCCTGACACAAATGACACGTACGAAAATAGTGACGGTGAAATTGACTACATTAATTGTCACAAGTTGTGTTTAAAATGTTTTGTTTTATGCTATGGATTAGACCTTGCTATGGAAGATGAAGATCCAGATAGTAACAACACTGACGACACGCTTCCCCTCCCTAATAATATTCACAGTCAAAGTTATTTTGTAAAACATAAAAATTGGAAGTATCTCTTAGACGACTTGAATGAGGAGGACATATATTGGTGCCATAAATGTACAAAACCTAAATTTGTTACAAGATGTGTATTCCCAGATGGAAGTAAAACGGATATAATATATCCAAACACTAATGATTACTTATATTCTTCATACATTTACTCAGTTGGTCAAGTTACTTTACATCCTACAAACCAACTAACATCTCTCAGAAGTAGATATCATCCCTACTAAAAGGTAAGTTATATTTATTGTATGCCAGATTTACCACAAACCTTCCAAACTCAAATTGCAATAGCTTTTTCTCTAGAATGGAATTTCGTTCCAGTGTAAACAACAACCTCGCGGGAGATGATATAGAAGAAGAGGCAGTAACAACGCCTACGCTTGCCACTAGTTTTACTTCAGTGAGGAGTCCTGCTCATCAAGATACCATCCCCATCGCAACACCATACACATCACAACACCATTCACATCGCAACAACGTAAAATCTTATATATAGCTTTTTGATTACTATGAGTTTTTTTAATAAACAAAAAAAAGTTTGACTTTTGAGTTTTTGATTTAACTATTGGTTACATGCATGCTACCCCAAGTATGAGTTAGAAAAAACAAACATATATTTTAGTTCATTTCTTTATTAGCATCGTTTGCACATCAACATGTTACCACTTGTTTAACATAAGGTAAGAATAGTGTAGAGTTTATTTTTGCTTTGTTGTTGGTCCTTTCATATGTTTTGTTTGTAAACGTCCACCACTCAACACGAGCTTCCCCTTCATAGCACCTGCTACCACAAGGGCCGCCATTTTTTCTGCAACAGATGCAGAAGGTGACGTCACACGTTCCATAGCCTTTCTCAAAAGTATCTGGTCGGCGACACGTCTTAGTTCAGAGATGTTGTTCTCACGCTTTGATGTTCTGTACGCTAGATCATGCTGCTTGCAAGCTGCGTCTAAAGCATTAATTCCAGGATCACCACGTGCCAGTCGAACGTCTAACTTTGTACCAGGGCCACAGTATTGATAACCAGGTAAGTGCAGCTCAAAGGGTAAAAGATCTATGACTTTGTCAATGAGACCATGACCAGTAGAGATCCGGCATATTTTTTTCAGTCGGTGACGCACATGTTGATTCTTTTTCCGCTGCTGCGGAGGTTGCTTCTTTCTTACCATCACATCCGTGGAATGAAGACGCATAGTCGTTGCATGAGGTTTTATGTCCATGATACAGTTTAATTAACTGACACGTTCTACAATTTTGAACTGATGGCATTTTGGAAATGTACACTTGTTGATGATGTTCATAATCAGTGCACGGTTGAAGTTCACACAACACAGGATCCCGTGTCCAATCACTCGGCACACTATCCCAAATCTCCTTTACAGCATTTGACGCAACATAAAACAAAAACGCTTTAGGTAAAGCATTTAGTTCTTCTAGGGTAAAATTGTTCAGTTTTTTCTTACAAGCGAAATACTTAACAATAGCCCGTTCAATGGGGTTAGATTTTAAGCCTTCAATGGTAGCCATTATACACACAGACACGTCTGTATTAGACATACGTCTCTGTCTCACTGTTCTGGTCTGCATTCATGCACAAGGTTTTACACTCATTTTCCAGGTACCGACATGCATTGCGACTTAGCCAATCAAAGAGTTTCGATACGTGTAGGAGTGTCTTTTTTTGTACACGTTCACCAGGCTCATATAAGGTGTGTAGTGCAGGACATCCCATTTCGTGTAGATCGATGAGTTTACAAGTTGGAGAAACATACTGACGTAACCATTCCTTTTTTTCACCTCCTTTTACAAAAATAGTGTTGGCACCGAACAAATAGGCTTTTAATACAATAGTAGATAGTTATAAGGAATGTTTCCTTGATTCCAGTTCAATCCTAAATGACGTTGCAGCCACTCGGTTTGTCTTCTATCCTCGTCCGACTGCATGTATAAGGGAAACGGTGGTTCAAAAGTGAAAGCACTTACTGTGGGCGTCCACATGGTTGTGCAATCTATAATTGCAACGTCCTTGAAAACAAACTTATTTTCATTGACTTTGAAGCCTTGCATATCGACAATCAATGTTCTAGACATGGTTACTGCTCGCGGATACACACTCCTTTCTTCACCAGTGCTTTCTGCCAACTAATCCATCTCTACCTATAGTCCTACTAGTTAAGGGGTTGGAAAAGGAACTGGGTTTGCTAAAGGGATAAAAACAACATAAAATGGCTTATACTACTTTATTTGCAAAAAGATCAGAACATTGTTTTTCAATCTTTTATCATAGGATTTAGTCCAGGGCTCTGCAGCCAAACTTCTATTTATACTCTGGTCACCATATTGGACAGCGGCTGATAATACACTTGCGTCTCGTGAACAATCAGGCAATAGGCTGTTGTTTTTTCTGGAATAACTACAGACGTTTCAAATTCTAACCGGATATCGATAGTTGTTTCCTTCATCGACTCCTCCAAATACGAACAGTCCATCACCACCAGAGGTGCTTTGGTTTTAAAGTCTTGCGGGGATAATAGCGGACATGCTTCTTTCTGATAATAGGAGGACTGAAAGTTTGTAAACATGTCGTAGAGCTTACCATATTTGTTCTTGGTAAAGTTTAAATCCATTCCTTCATAGGGGAAGGTAACTCCGTTCAGGAAGAGTCGTATATTTCGCAATTGGATGTGATCAAATTGTGATGCATCTTTATTCTGTTGATATTTGCGATCTGTTTGAAATCCAACCATGACGTAGAGAGGTCGCTCTGTGTACCGTGAGGTTTTTATAGACCAAGTATGTGTATCAGTGAGTGGTAATACCGGGTACTCATGCAGCTCCCAGCTTCTAAATTGTATGGGTAAAGCTGTATCCTTCTCCACAATCTTGAGCAGACTCAATTTTTTCTGGTCAGAGAGAGTCACGTGCGGTACTTTCCATAGAATTCGTTGCAATAAAATTTTTGAATCTATTGCAGCTCCATCAGCACCCTTCAGCGCATTATAATCGCTCCTATCTCGAACAAGAATCAGATCCTGTCTTGCGTTCACAACGACGCGCTTATGGTCCTCTGCAAAGCCTAATATTAATTTTAGGGGTAAATGACCGGTAAATGTACCATCATCATTAACCATCCAGTCGTTTGTCGAGTCAGGACACCAACCGGCCATACGAAACGCTTTACTCTCCTCACTTCCGTACGAGGGATAAAGTTTCATAGCGCTTGTTATACCAACATTTCGAGTCGTATCCACTTCGATTCCGTTGATGATGTAGCGAACCTCGGAAAACAAAAAGGCCAGCGCATGGTTAGCCAACTTTGACGTTGTCGGAATGGTACCATCTGATTTGGTGAGTTGACCTTCAATCTGGATGTAACTTTCATGGGGTAGGGTGTAGATATCTTGTTGATTAATGGTAATACGAATTTCGTCATTGTTATTTAGACCCTGAGTGTACGGTTGATAGGAATGGTGTTCAATTCTTACAATACCCTCCTGTACTTCGACCGGATTGATCACGTCGAGGATCGAATTCATGACGTACGGTGTAACCCAGTTGTTGTAAGATCTGCTTGTTGACACGTGTTAACCTGTACACGCGTTGAGAACAACTAACACCCACCCTCAATGGTGTTGTTGCTTTATACACTTGTTTCATGCTGGCTTCAGATACAATTTGTAGGTCACAGGTGTATGAGGGTCTAATTCGATGAGACGTTGGTTTCTATTCACTAGTCTCAAGGTAATATTCCTGATGTGGGTCACACTCACAGGGTGATAGAGCACCACCGATGGGTTTTCGCGGATGATATAACCACCAGGTGAAGTAACAATAAAATCATAAAGCGAATGCGAGGGATCTTGATTGGTGTAGACGTCTGTAATAATATTACACGTGACAGATATATGATGATCTTCAATTATTTTCACCGGTTGGTCAGACTTGTGTATCACGTTTGGTACTAACACTTGTGGTGAATAGCCTAGCAATGGACCAATTGAGTCTGGTTGTGCTTTAAAATCAATCCTAAAGGAAGAAAGAATACTGCAGCGATGTGTCACGTTGTTGGCTATGAGTTCAAACTTGCGTGTCCCGTCCAGAAATGCTTTTAGACTAAATTCCTTGGTGAGAGTTGTGTAGATGTGATCGTGAATATCATCTACGGTGTAGCTGCCAGACGGTAGAGTTAACACATAGTCATCGTAGTAAAACTTATCATTGACGTCTTCAATTATGTTGCAGATTCTATTATAGCCTTCAAACGAAACAAGTCCCAGCACGTAGGGTCGTTGTCCCAATTCAATTGGAGGATAAAAGTCAACAGTTACTTCGGCTCCTTGTCCGTGCACTGTAAACGCTCTACTTTCTGCCATTATACTGCTCACGTTACCACCTGCGCTGAGCCTTATATAGAAAGGTCAGACATAGGCGACCACAGTGTTGAGTGTTAAAAGTTTGTACTCGTTTCACATTATAGTTTATTGTTGCACTGCTTCCGAAATAGCGAACAAGCTCTGTCGGCGGAGGAAGGTTTCCAAAACTGTCAAAGTACCATACGGTACAACCATGCTTGACGTAGGCCACGTAATGTGTTCCCGGTCCATGACTGTCATCCAAATTAATAACTGCACTCTCACGCTTCCAAGGTTGAGGAGGTAATTGGTTGCGCATAAATACACCTCTAAAGTGTGCAATTTTCAACTGTTTTGCATATTTTATGACTTCTCCGTGTGTCATGGCTCGCCGGGGCAGTGCATCGATTAAGCGTTTTTTGGCGACATGTAAATGCCAAGTCCTTTTTTATAGGGTGCTAGCTTCATGTTCACACCCTTGCCACGCAGTGCTATAGCTTCCATCGTTTTATTGTGCCTCTCACTTTCCTTCAACTGTTGCTTCGCTTCCTCGACAGCTTTCACCGTTCGCGCTACCGCACTTGCTCCACCAAGAAGTGAACCCAGGGCTGCTAGTCCAGCGAATAGTGCGGGTAAAAATCCGCCACGTTTTGGTACAGGAATAACTCGAGCACGTTTTTTAAAACTTAGTTTACTTTTGGAATTCGCATGCAATCGTGCTGCTCGGAGAGCTTTTTTAATGGCCAACTCGCTATTGGTTTCTCCACGCGAAGCCTGACGTGCCGCATGGAGAATAGCTTTAAAGCCTCCCTTTCTTGACAACGTCTTCCTCTTCTTTACCACATATCTCTGTTTCACCATCGCGACCAAGGAAGAAGACAACCTCACAGTATAAAGGATAGACAACAACTAACGCTCCTCAGGAAGAGAGCCTGCAATTATTTAATCGATGGTGGCGGTATATTCGAGTTCTATATACAGCGGAAAATCATTCATTGATTTTCCCGCCTCTTTTTCTTCAGACGACAGTTTCAGTTGAAAGGATAATTTGTCCTCGGCTTTCACCGCAAGTTCGATGAGTGATGATATAACACTACCGTTTAATAGTAGCTCTAAATGTTTGAAATCCGGTGTATACTCGATAACACGAATGGCACCATCATACGGTAAACGGTAATTGCTATGCCCCGAACGTAGTATATAGGTAAGGTTACTGGGATCTTCAACCGGTTGTCGGTTTACAATGTGAACCAAAAATAAGTTTGGCATTGTTTTAATGAAAAGCGATAATCGTTGTTCCAAAAATCGTTTAGTCGTCACGTCATGAGGATGTACAGGATCGGCAACATCGGCTATTCGTTTTCGCTTCATCTGTAGAGCGTTCTCTCTGATTTCCCACACCTTCTCTATTTCAGAGAACAAATACCGTTTTGTACAAGCATCTTGATCATCCTCCGGATCGGCCACGTGTACAAGGCGTGTATTATTCGCTGTATAACCATTTACTGTTAGGAATGGTACAAAACGGCGTAATTCTTTCACCTTGTTATCTACATAGTCCTTTCTAGCAGCGTCCGTGTCGTTGGTTGGAAGAGCTAGCTGAGTGATTCGACGTTGGTGTACATCATAGTCTTTCTCTTTTGTTAACACCACAGCATTGGTTAACATATAGGCTTTGGTGCACACATCTTGATTGTTTACGGGGTCTGCAACGCCCATGATACGTTTATTCTGTGCTTCATAGTCTCCCTTGATACGCCGCAAGCGATAATAATCTACATACTTTTTTGAACATGCGTCCGAAGCTAATTGTGGTTCTGTTATATTGGTTAATCGCTTTCCATTAAAGTCGTAATGACCATCCGTTGTGCGTGGCAGTGCATTGGCATCGACATATCGTTTATTAGCCGGATCTGTATCATGTTTTGGATCGTTTATCGAAGCAGATGGCTCATTTCCTTTCTTTGTTTTATGTGTTCTCCCAAAGGCATCCATGGTTACACTAGATCTGAAACAGCCACATGCTTCATGTATATAGAGACCACCTCTTCCCGTTTCACGTTCAGTCGATATGCAGATTATTAAGCAACAACATTCACTTCCGGTGGGGGATTTGGTTTCTCGCCTCTTCTCGACAACGTCCGAACGCCGCCACGGTTCACTCTTCCCGTCTTCCATTCGCTGTCTCATCGCCGGACCATCGGGATGTGGAAAAACCAATCTTCTGCTTACCTTAATCACCTCCTTAAACGGAGTACGATTTCAAAATATCTACATTTTTGCCAAGTCGCTCTATCAGCCTCTTTATGTGTTCTTGCAACAAGTCATGTCGGGTCTTCGCAATAACATGGGTTACTTCACATTCCCCGCGCACGAAGATGTCGTCTCACCGGATCATGTTCGCCCGAATTCGCTCATGATTTTTGATGATGTGTCCACAGAACGACAGGCTATCATTCAAACCTATTTTACCATGGGACGTCATAAATATATTGATTGTTTTTATCTCGCTCAAACCTATTCCCGAATACCCAAACAGCTCATTCGCGACAATGCCAACGTGATTGTTCTCTTCCGGCAGGATGAACGCAACATGCGTCACGTCTACGATGATCACGTGAACCCAGACATGACCTTCCTAGCCTTTACACAGTTGTGTGCCACATGTTGGAATGCTCATCACCACGGTTGCCTCGTTATCGATAAGCAGAGTGATATCAACAACGGACGTTACCGCATGGGGTTTGATCATTTTATACGTATTTAAGGCACTGCATGACTTTTTCAAACGTCATTTATTCAGCTAGCATGGCAACAGCAGGAAGTCAATTAAAGAAACACATTATCCGTGCGCAAAATAATATTCGACGCAAGTTCCGTGAACTGAAACGCACGCATGCTGATAGTGAGCTGTTGATCGCGAAACATTTGAAATCACCTCTGGAAGCCGTGTTAAAGGGAACATCACGAACCAATAAGCCAAATACAGTATCAAAAGGAACACAAACAATCGAGGAGGAAGAACAAGAAGAAGGTGATGAAGAAGCTGAGGATGTTTTTACTTCTGGAACAGAATCACCGCTTCCAGAGTTTCTAAAAACAACAGTCATTGCTCAAACGCCCTCTAGCTCTAGAGAAAAAAAACCTACCCTGTCAGAAATCTTGGCTACACCTGAAAAGTATATGCAGCTGAAAGGTATTCTGGTAGAACATTTTGGACCGTTGGTAACGCCCTACCTTGAAGACCTTTTTACTAGAAAAACTGATACGACCTACGGTGTTCGCTATGAAAATAAACGTTTTCGAATTGGTGACTCAGAGATCAAAATAAAAGATAATGTCGTGATTGTTAAAACAGTTCGATATCAATTGACGCCAGGTCTTTTAGAACTTTTATTTGCACGTGTACCTTCCAAGGATGGCTATGACGAAGACGATCTTCAAAAGTATAAGGACATCTTGATGGCTACAAATGGTTTTAGACGTAATTATAAACGTTCTGAATCAATAAATGCAAATAAGGGTTTCAAATATAAGGCCATTATATCCAAATTGTTTCCCACCTATGCAAGTGTCCGCCATGAAAGCTCAGCGTCCGGCGTCCCGTTTAAAACGTTAAAACCTTTCGTTGATTTCGCCTATTGGAACGATCCTAATAAGTTGGTTAAACGTCTACAGCTCCTGCACGCTTCCCAACAGGCTGGCCATACAGGTCATGAAGGTGAAATTGTAGAAATAGAAGAGGAGCTTCGTCATGCTGGCATTATTGTATGATGGGTCCACGTGACAATACCCCTTCGCCTATTAAAACAGTGATTGCTCACGAGTTGCATAAACCAGCTCGCCGTATCTATCCACGTCGTCATGTTGTCTCGCGAGGAATTGATGAACTTTGGCAAGCTGATCTCGTGGAAATGATTCCCTATGCTACTAAAAACAATGGCATCAAGTATTTGCTGACTGTCATCGACGTCTATTCCAAAATGGCATTTGTAGAGCCTGTGCGAAATAAAACAGGTACTCTAGTTACTGCAGCCTTTAAACGCATTATTCAAAAAGCTAAACGGCAACCTCGCCTCCTCCAGACAGATCAAGGTAAGGAGTTTTTCAACAAGGAGTTTTCCACCTATCTGCAAAAACTCGGTGTTCATCACTATACCACTTACAGCAATTTGAAAGCGAGTGTGGTAGAACGTTTCAACCGAACGTTAAAAACACATATGTGGCGAGAATTTACAGCCAGAGGGTCCTATCGCTGGCTTCATCTACTGCAGACTCTAGTGTCACGTTACAACGATACCAAACATAGAACTATTGGGTTAAAACCACGTTTGGTCATAAAAAACAGTCCACGGTTGAATCGCCTTCATCATGGCATCAAAACAGCTGACCCACAACGCCATCGTTTTCAGGTGGGTGATTATGTACGCATCAGTAAACATAAATCCCTCTTCTCAAAAGGATACACGCCCAACTGGAGCACAGAAATATTCAGCATTCGCCAAGTAAAACGTACCCACCCCGTCACTTATCTACTCCAGGACCATAACCACCAGCCCATCGAAGGAGGATTCTACATCGAAGAACTTCAAAAATCGCAGTATCCCAAGCATTATCTTGTTGAAAAAGTGATTAAAAGACAGGGTAATAAACTCTATGTCAAATGGTTAGGTTTCAATTCCTCTTTTAATTCTTGGATTAATAAATCTGATCTTGTATAATGAGCCTTGTTTTATTTCATCCTCTTAACCTTTCCTTGTCGGGTTGGCCGAGCGGTCTAAGGCGTTCGACTTAAGTTCGAATTTCCTCAACAGGAAGCGAGGGTTCGAATCCCTCACACGACAGCTCGTCATGGGTTAACAACAGTCCATATACCTCTACATTTTTACCATACATAGATCTCTAGGGGACATTTAGTATTTCGTATTATTCATATTCGTAACCATGCTTAATGGAATATTTATTATTATTATTAGGTCTTTATTGATTGATACCTACAGCCCCGGCCATCGCATTGTTCTACTACTCTAAGTTACACTCGGTCACATTCGACTACCTTCGACAGTCGCCCGAACCGGTCCCTTCCCCCACTTCCATCCACAAGCTATATAGGCAATGCACACCAGCCAGCTCAGTCAGTTGGCTGGCCAACACAGGTCGGCTAACAACTGGGTCTGCTTCCAAGCCAGACCTTCCCCTCCCCTCCCCTCCCCCCCCTCCCCCAAGCCCCCCAGGGAACGCCTGGGGGGGGCACGTGACCACGAGAAACCATGGATGACCTTGAAATCTGTCCAGGACCGGCTTAGCCCTACTACTATTAGTTTTAATCTTTTAATTTGTTCTTCGTCCGATAATAATAAAACTGGAATTTTTAGATAAACTTTATATAACTTGACCTTAGAAAGATCGTTTTCGGTTGTCGATTGCAACGCACGTGCGTCACTTGACGATCGGAGAAGTATTACCTCATGCTTGCAGTTTAAAATCGGATTTCTGTAATCCTCTGCTAAACCTAACAGGTTGCTTAAAGAAAGTATTATATGAAAACGTTTTGTGTTACTATCAACAATATTTGCTTCACTTGCTGGTGTTGTTAAAGAGGGAAAATAACCAGCATTTTGTAAAGCTGTATATTCGTTTTTTGAATATGATGCAAAAGTTTTTATAGAACTTGTTATACCAAGATGGCTTGTACGATCAATTTCTTTACCATTTAACGTGATGCGAAATTCGCTAAAAAGATTAGCCCCAAAATGTTGGTCAGGATGTGCTGTAGTAGAAACAGCTGGATTTATGTTAGAAGTAATAATTTGACCTTATATGTGAAGAACACCTTCTGATAATAAAACTATGTTTTCTTCATTTTGAATCGGTATTCGAATTTCATTATCATTTTCGAATTTATTAGCTGAATAAGGTTGATAAACTCTTTCTTCTCGTCGCACAACTCTATTGTCAACCTCTCTTTTATCTGTTATGTTAAACGAGCTAAACATGTTAACAGCTTCAAATATAGATAGAAACTAAATAAGATTAACAATTGCATATATATTTATATTGAAATTAAAGTACGCGATAGTCTAAAGACTGTAAGAAATGTTTGTTGTTACTCGATAACTGTTTCTTAGATTTCAAGGTGCGATGTCGTTGTTTGTTTTTTTTTTTGAAATTTTAGCTGATTGATTTATATTATTTTTTCGGATCAGGGTCGTCTTCTTTTTTTTCAAGCTTTGAGTATTATATAGTATAACCATATTTGTGAATGTTTTCTAGTAAGCTTACTCAATTAGAATGAAAATATAACAGTATTTCATTACTTTATATAGCAAGATATCGTGCGGGACGAATAATTAATTCTACTTCGGTAGTTGCCACAAACACTGCGATCACCCTTTTTAAAGATAGTGATGATAGTGGCATTCTTTAGGTCTCCAGGTACCTTTCTTGATTCCCATATTCTGAGGATAAGGGTGAAAATCCTTGTTTTGAGGGAATGACCTCCGGCTTGAATTAGTTCCAGAGGGATGTTATCTGGGCCAGGTGCTTTTCTGGGTTTCAATTGGGTGAGAGCTGCAATGAAATCATAATAAGTAGGAGGTACTGCCAACCACAGTTGTTCAGGTTGATGCGGCACATCACAAAGGAAGTCTTCAGCAGCTGCTGATGGGCGATTTAGGAGATTGGAGAAGTGCTCTTTCCAGCGTTCCAAGCTTTCTTGACGATCAGCATAGGTAGTAGAATTATCAGAGCTTTTCAGTGTACCTGATGATGAACGGGATGGTCCATATATTTCCTTGAGTACTGCATAGAAGTTCCTCAAGTCTCGAGCAACCGATAGTCCTTGCAGTTCCTGAGCCTTCTGTTGCCACCAAGTATTTTTAATCTGCGTCTGGCATTTACCCTTGAGTTCCAGTAGTTTATCTCTCTTTGTGTTGGAAGTTGGGCCTTGAAGATAGGCAAGATAAGCATTCCGTTTGGCATTGATGAGAGACAGAATTTCCTTATTGTTGTCATCAAACCAGTCTTGTCTTCTCCGCACTATAAAACCAATGGTTTCCTCAGCTGACTGTGTGATAACCTTCTGTAGTGTGGCCCATTCTTTCTGAATGTCATTTGTTACTGGGTTTTCTGATAGCTGGGTGACGATCCTGTTTCCAAAATATTTATACATGGATTCATCCTGAAGTTTGGATGTATTAAACTTCTTTCTTGGCAAATTTTTGATGTTCCTAGGTGGTTTAGGTCTGATGGATATCCTGAGCTTACATATAAGAAGTTTATGATCTGTCCAACAATCGTCTATATTCCTTGCTGTTCTGGTAATAAGAGTGTCCTTCTTATCACATTGCCGGGTAATAATATAATCAAGAATGTGCCAATGTTTTGAACGAGGATGCATCCACGTGGTTTTGAAACGGTTAAGTAGCCGGAACTGCGTGTTGGTAATGAAAATTTCGTGTTCTGCACTAAGACCAAGAGGCAACAGTCCATTGGGATTACATTTTCCAAGTCCCTGTTTGCCCATCACATTATTCCATAGCCTGTGATCTTTCCCAACTCTGGCATTGAAGTCACCGAGGAACAAGAGTTTATCTGCAGATGATACCTTGGAGATGATTTCACTTAGCTGATTATAGAACTGAGCCTTTACTTCATCATCAGAATCTAAGGTAGGAGCATAGGCAGAGTTCTCTGAGCCTTATCCTGCGGCTCACGAAGAATGAGACATGCAGGACCGAACACAGAGACTGCAACGAACTGCCGCATACTCAAGTACTACTGAGGTGCGCCTTTACAGCCAGTCCGTCTGGCCTGACCTCTTCCGCCTCTATGACCGTTGGGAGCCATGAGAGTGATTGGCTCCTCCTATCTATACAATAACAATTCAGAATAATATCAACGTACAATAACTTTACTTTTCTCGTACCCATTGCAGACCATAATAAGTTTAATTAAGGTCGACTGCAATAATAATTCTCAATCACCTGAGCGTAGATGTAAATCACATCTTTAAAAATGAAATGTTTCGTAGGTTTCAAAATATTTTTAAACACATTGCCGGCCTATACAGTTAACACATTATGAGAGATTCATCAAAGTTTTCCTTCCTGCAACAATGGGAAAAACCCAAGAGCGTTGTTGCCGAATATTGTAAACGAGAGGGTCCGAGTACACTTAAAGACTGGCAAACCTGAGAGGAGGATGGTTTGATTCCCAACCCGGGTATCCTATAGGCTAAGTAATTTTTTGTGGTTTCCCACTTCTACCCCAGGAAAATGCTGTGATAATTCCTTAATTAAAGCGAAGACCACCTCGATCCCAATCCTAGTCTTAAATACAAATACACACTACCGGCTGCGGTGTCAGAGAACGCTAATGCGCTACCTCGAACCTCGCTGGTATCGGGGAAAGCGTGGGTTCGAATCCCACCTCGTCTCTCCTGGAATAGGTTTTCTTGGTTTCCCATTTTCACCACCAGACAAATGCCGAAATGGTTCCTTTCAATACATCCACGGCCGATTTCCTTCCAAAATCCCTTCCCTGACCTGTCCTGAAAATAAAATAAAATACACACATCACTACAGACATCGCAGTAACATAAGCTTCAAACAATTTCTACACAGACGCAAGTACATGGGACTGATGACCACGAAGTCCAAGCTATTAAATGAGCATTTTGTGACAATTTTGAATCTAAATTATATTTTGTAAGTATTTTCTATCTAAATTGCATTTTGTAAATATTGTCAATTCAAATAACAGTACAGTAAGTATGTAGTTAGTTTTAGTTGTAAGTAGGTAGTTAGTTTCTCTATTAGATATATGTCATTGTTCTATTAGACTGTGGTGTGTGAGTGTGTCTGGTAGCAGTTGCATTGTTTATTAGTTATAGTTCATTGTTTCAGTAGACTGTGATGTGTGAGGGTGCATGTGAGTGTGCCTGGTGACAGACTGTTTTAGTGGTAGTATTGGTTGTTGGCGGAACTTAATTTTTTTGTTTGTAGAATTTTGGTATTTAAATGTTAGTACGGTAGAAGGTTAGTATTTTTGTTAGTAGAATTGCTCTTTACTTATTCTGAAAGGGAGTAGCAGCCTTTCAGAATAAATCAATTCTTTACTAGTCTTATAGACGGTTAAGATATTAATAATATAAGCCAAATAATGGCTACACTGCGTCCTGCTGCACGGCTGAAAGCAACGGGAAACTACAGCCGTATGCTATTCCCGAGGATATGCACATCTCTATGCATAATTACATGTGATGATGGCCTCCTCCCTTGTAAAATTTCAATCCGGAGGTAAACTAGTCCCCCGTTCGGATCTCCGGGTGGGGACTACTCGAGAGGGGGTTAACATCACAGAAGTGACAATGAGGAAATCTGACATTCTACGGATCGGAGCGTGGAATGTTAGAAGTCTGCTAGGAAGTGGAAGGTTAGAAAACTTATAAAGGGAAATGGATAGGTTGAGGTTGGATTTGGTTGGGATTAGTGAAATGCGCTGGCAGGAAGAACAGGACTTTTGGTCAGGAGACTATAGGGTCATTAGCACTAAATCAAACAATGGCCAAGCAGGGGTTGGCCTCATATTGAGTAGGAAACTTGGACAGAGGGTGGAATATTATGAGCAATATAGTGAACGGATTATTGTAGCAAAAATCAATACTAAACCTACCTGCACCACAGTGGTACAAGTCTATATGACTACCAGTCAAGCTGATGATGAGGATGTTGAAAAGGTCTACGAAGAAATAGACGAAATTCTGAGGTATATCAAGGGTGATGAAAATGTTATAGTAATGGGAGATTGGAATGCTGTGGAAGGAAATGGGAAAGAAGGGAAGATAGTAGAAGATTTCGGATTAGGTGAAAGGAATGATCGAGGAAGCAGGCTGGTAGAATTCTGCAACGAGCATGAGTTGGTCATAGCTAACACCTTATTCAATAACCACAATAGAAGAATATACACATGGATGAGACCAGGATATACAGGGCGTTACCAAATCGACTTCATTATGGTCAGGTTTCGAAACCAGATTTTGGATTGTAAAACATATCCTGGTGCTGACATAAACTCTGATCACAATCTGGTTGTAATGAAATGCAGATTAAAGTTGAAGAAACTGAAGAAAAGTCAAAAGCCAAAAAGGTGGGCAATAGACAGACTGAAAGAGAAGGATGTAAACGAAAGATTCAATGAAGAGTATAAAGGAAGGACTAATGGAAAACCCTAAACAAACTTCAATTACAGACGAATGGGCACTTTTGAAGAATGAAATAACAAAAACCGCAGAAGAAAACATTGGTAGGAAAGAAAGAATAGGTAGAAAACCGTGGATCACTCAGGATATACTAGAATTGATGGATGAAAGGCGGAAACACAAGAATCTAAGAGATGAACAGGGGAAAGCAGAATACAGACGTCTGAGAAATGAGGTTAACAAGAAGTGCAAGGAAGCGAAAGGAGAATGGTTGAAAGAGAAATGTGCAGGTATAGAAAATTGTCTGAAATTAGGAAAAGTAGACACAGCTTATCGAAGGATTAAGAATACTTTTGGGGAAAAGAAGACTAAGTGCTGTAATATTAAGGACACAAATGGAAAGCCTCTAACAGATAGGGAAGAAAAGGTTGAGAGATGGAAAGCTTATATAGGGAGTTTGTATAAGGGAAAGGAGATTGAGAATCATGTAATGGAAAGGGAGGAGGAAATTGATGAGGATGCGAAAGGAGATTTAATATTGAGATCAGAATTTGATAGAGCTTTGGAAGACTTAAGCAGGAAAAAAAGCACCAGGCATAGATGATATACCGATTGAGTTGCTACGCTGCATAGGAGATGAAGGTCTGATCAGGTTATTTCACTTGGTGTGTAGGATTTATGAGACAGGTGAGCTACCACCTGATTTCAAGAAGAATGTAATCATCCCTATACCAAAGAAAGTGGGAGCTGACAGATGTGAAGATTACCGTACAATCAGCTTGATTACTCATGCTTCAAAGATCCTGTCTAAAATAATTTACAAGAGGATTGAAAGCCAGATAGAAACGGAGTTGGGTGAAGACCAGTTTGGTTTCAGGAGAAATGTAGGAACAAGGGAAGCTGTACTAAGTCTTAGGCTGATTTTGGAAGGTAGAATAAGGAAAGATAAGAGAACGTTCATGGCTTTTGTAGACTTAGAAAAGGCTTTTGATAACGTTGATTGGACTAAATTGTTTGACATTTTGAAATCGATTGGAATAAAGTACAGGGATAGGAGGGTGATATACAATCTATACAGAAACCAGACAGCAGTCATTCGAGTTGAAGGACATGAGAGAGAAGCTGGTATTCAGAAAGGTGTAAGGCAAGGCTGCAACTTATCACCCATACTTTTCAATCTTTACATTGAACAAGCAATGAAGGAAATTAGAGAAAAATTTAAAGTGGGAGTGAAGATTCAAGGAGAAATAATTTCAACTCTGAGATTTGCTGATGACATCGTCATCTTGGCCGACAAGCCTGAGTATTTGAATGAGTTCTTGAATGGTATGGACTCCGTCTTACGGAAAGAATTCATGATGAAAATAAATAAATGTAAAACAAAAATACTGGAATGCAGCCGAAATAAATCAGAAACCTCTATGGAGATCAAATTGACAGGTGAAAAGCTGAAGGAAGTAGGAGACTTCTGTTACTTAGGAAGCAGAATAACCAGTGATGGACGAAGCAAAGAGGATATTAAAAGTAGGTTGGCTCAGGCAAAGAAAGCATTTCTACAAAAAAGGAATCTGCTGACATCGAATATAGATTTAGGTATTAGGAAGTCATTTTTGAAAGCCTTTGTCTGGAGCGTGGCGCTCTATGGAAGTGAAACTTGGACTATTGGTGCAGCAGAAAAGAGGAGAATTGAAGCATTTGAAATGTGGTGTTACAGGAGAATGATGAAGATCAGATGGGTAGATAGGGTTACAAACAAAGAGTTATTAAGACGAGTGGGAGAGGAGAGATGTTTCTGGCGACTGCTAATGAAGAGAAGAGATAGGTTGGTAGGACACATACTAAGACACCCAGGAATAGCAAGCTTAGTTATGGAAGGAAGGGTCGAGGACAAAAACTTTAGGGGTAGACCAAGGTTAGAATATGTTAAACAGATTGCCACGGATGTAGGGTGTCGGAGCTATGTAGAGATGAAACGATTAGCTCAGGACAGGGAGGCATGGAGAGCTGCATCAAACCAGTCAAAAGACTGAAGACTCAAACAACAACAACAGTTAAATCTTCATCTTGCAAATCAATGAGCTGTTGAAGATGATTTTCAAGTTGCACAGATACATGTTGAATAACCTTGGTGTTCATAGGCAAAAAAATAATTGTTGTTGGTTGTACAACAATCGGGTAACCAGCAGGAACATGAGCTTTAATATTATATAAAGAGTGTGTTGGTTTATGGTTCAAATAAGAACTCGTACCAAGCACAAGGTTGCAACATACTCGAATACTATTAACAATGTTAATTTTAATCATATATTCAGAATGATGAGTTGTGTTTGCCTCGAACTTTTTATGAGAAAATCCTAACAAATCTGCAATAGAATCTGCAACACCAAAATCTATAGCAAACACTTTCGAATGTAGTTTACAATGATAAAAGACTTTATCATAATTAATATAAAATGATGGGAATTTGTCTTTGTCACCTAATAAATGTTCAACTAATAATTCATTAATCTTTTCACTTAATTGTTTTAACGTATAGCTAGCATTGGGTATTATTAAAATCGCTCTATCAGCTTCGTTAAACTTTATAGCCAAAACGTTATTATTCTCACTAATTATTACGTCATTTTCGATTCTATTTCGATCATTTTCAATTTCTCTTTTATTCTCTTTAGGGTTAACTTTCTTTTCAATACCTAAAGGCCCTGCTACACTGTTGGCTACAGTGAAATCAATATTAAACGGAGAAGACAAAACGAGACGGTTGTCTCTTTTTCCATCTATATCCTCTTCCACATACATATTTGTTTTCTCTAAATGTTTTGGTATAAGTTCCGACAATGAGTGATAACTAAGTAAATCATCAAATGTTGAGGCTAGATCTTCAAATTCATAAATACCCGGTGGTACCACTAAATCAATTGATAAAAAATTAGTAAAATGAATGAGAAATTTATTATTTCTGTTGATAACATTTCGAATAGAATTAGATGTATACAATCCTGCAAGTCCTATTTCAAAAAACTCTGCTCCTACAAGATGAATCGGGTTCTCCAATGTACCATCAATATTCGAGCCTTTACCTTCAAGAGTTATCCGTCTTTCGAAAGCCATCTTTGAAATGTTTAAAGACGGTCTGTGTTTCCCTTATTTATACAATACAAGAAGACTAAACATAAATGTCCACAAATCGAAGAAGTAATCGATTGATATGAATAAAAATTATAATGTAGATAGCAATTTTTAAGATATGTTAAAATTTCTAATGGTGGTCTTAAATTACCAATACTATCAAAATAATGCACATATTTACCACGTTTAGTGAAAGCCACCCAATGTGAACCGGATTTATCCATCGGTTCAAGGTTAACAATAGAGTTTTCATTTTTTCGAGGATATCTTGGTAACGTATCTCGCATAAAGACTCCTCTAAAATTTGGAATCTTTAATTGATGTGCGTATTTAGCTAAATCGAAATTACTTAATGCTTTATTTGGTATTTGGTTAATTATCTTTTGTATGCAGGAGGATTTAAATAAATGCCTTGACCTCCTTTTCCTCGCATTGCTTCTATCATTCGATTGTGTCTTTTCATTTCTTTTAGTTCTTCTTGAGCAGCTTTCGCCTTGTTTATAACAGACGCCACCCCGGCTTCTCCGCCTGCTAGACTCCCCAAGCCCGACAAGGCTGCAAATATCGGAAGTAGGGGTAAAATACCACCTTGCTTTTTCAATGTTCTTATTTTTTTAAATCTTCTCTTGTTTTTTTCTATTTAAGTTTCGATTACCTCCTCCAATCTTAGACTTAGCTTTCATTATGCCACCCACTGTTAGTGCAGCCGCTCTCTCTCCAAATGATGCGTCACGGGATTTTACACGAAACCAAGCTTTTGAAGCTAAAATTTCATCAGCCTCTTTTCTTTTGTTTGAATCTTTAGGTTTTGCGAAGGCAATGTCGTGCTCTTCGCACGCTTTATCTAATATATTTATTCCTGGATCACCACGGCTCAATCGCTTTTCTAATTTTGTTCCTGGTCCACAATATTCATATCCCGGGATGTGTAATTCCACGGGTAAATTATCAATAGTTTTATTAAGTACACGACTAATTAATGATCCACTTCCTGTTCGTTTATATTGAGTGGTAGAGTTGCTCCTCTTACAACGCACCATTACTAAATGATATGTAATATAAAGTAATTATGTCTCTTAGGTAGTCAGCCCGAAGGCTGGTTGGATCCTCAAAAGCACGCCGTTACGTTATGTGAGTTGATACCCAAAAACCCAAGGCAGCGCTATATTGAGTCGTTCTAGGCAAGAAGAGGAGTGAGGTAGTTTGCCATTGAAAGTAATTATACATATATATATATATATATATATATATCTGGAAAATGGGAATGGTGGGAGGAGGTGCTTTTTAAATAATACACACAAAATTTGGGTTATTATTTATTCTTTTATTTTCATAAGCAATGGAACACACAAAAATTAGTATTATTAACACAATAAAAGTGTGTGTGTGAAAGAAATAAAGTAAGTGAGATGAAGTGCTTTAATCTCAAATTTGTTTCTAATCATTTTTTTTTTCAGAGAAAAATGACGAAACGGTAAAGTAACAATTCCGTTTTCAGTTATGTGTCATTTATCTTCGTTTGATGAAATTGCCAACTTATTTTGCCGAACAGTAAATACAGAATGAGATTTTGAAATTATACAAACTTGAACTTTGTTGACTTGATCTCTGTTATAAAGACACTTTCGGTACTCATCAATATTCATACTTTTACTCACACTCTTCTTAATGCCTTTAGCCTTACACAAGCTATTCATTTCATCACGCAATTTTATTGCATACATTTTGGGTCTTAACCCCACAAATTCTTCAACAATCCTTCCGGCATGTTCATCTTTCATTAAACCAATTTCACCTTTATTTTGTCTCGCAATGCCAAAAGGATTGTTTGTTTGTTTCATAGTTTACAGTATCAAACAAATTTGAATGCTGTTTCATGAACTCATATATATCATAATAGAATATATACACAAAACTATCGGTGTCTGTGTATAACAACCTCACATTTGATTCAGGATTTGCTAAAATAACATTGTAATGAAAGTCATTCATTTTACATTTAGACAAATCTAATATAGATGCAACAACATATACTGGTTGATTGTGAAAAATCTTTAGTCTGCTCATCTCGATGACCATACATTGTTCATCGAATATAATTCTGTGTTTAAAATTAGCCTTAGCTATTAAAGACCTAGCACCACGAGCTCCATGCCATTTGGTGACCCGTTTGATGTCCCATAACTTCCTCACATTCATCAGTGAACGACCAAAATTGCATTATTCATCAATATATAAAAAAAACATTTTTGGCATGTTTTCGTTTCTCTGTGTTCACATCAATATATGGTTTTAGCCATTGGCTCTGATTGAATTCAATTATTCAGTGAATACGATCTAATTTCATTCCTAGTTGAATACATTGCTTTAACATACTATAATGCAAAACATAACGTTTTTATTATCTAGGGTAGCCTTTAGCTTTGTCTACTTTTCGGGACATAGAGGGTAATCTGAATGTTTGTCATGTAACTCTTGAGGATAAGTCAAACCTACTTACAAAATATATCCAATTTCTGAAGTATCATCAATAGTTAAAACATCAAAGCTTTCAACATTTGCAACCCATTTAAAGCCACCCGTTGGAAGATATTCCATCATCGCATATCCATATAAATTATTAACGTCAAAGTACATTATGTAGGACTCTTGCTTTTTCTCATCATAAGTTTTCATATGCGTATTATTAGCAATCGCATGTCGTGTTATACACTGAACATTTCCTCCTCGAATAGATCGTTCAAAAAAGTGTAACATATCAATATCTTGAAGCAATTCAATTTGAACGTTGGTTATCATATTCATCGCACACCAAGACATAGATGGAGCAGTGTAAAAATGAGCTGCATCCATGCCGTAAGTTTCCATGCCATTCGATCTAAAATTTTCAAAGACATCCGCCAAAAGAAGTGTGTCAACTTTTAAATACAAATCGGCGTATTCTCCTAATGTTTGACAGGAAAACGTTTCCCACACCGATTGAGCAAACTCATACTCTTCATTCGATATTGTTTGATCATTAAAACTCCTATAAAACTTGGATATTTCAGGTAATTTAGTTTCGTTAAGTACATCCATACTCGTGAAGTATTCATAGGGAAACACGCCTTTTCTCGCAGTAAGTCGAAACTGTGCATCATCATTAAAATAACGTCGAGTTA
The DNA here is from genome assembly GCA_946902985.2 of Meconema thalassinum. Lineage (NCBI taxonomy): Eukaryota > Metazoa > Arthropoda > Insecta > Orthoptera > Tettigoniidae > Meconema > Meconema thalassinum. The sequence continues at coordinate 58,385,995 of OX336390.1, forward strand.
TTTGCTTTGAATCTTCACTTAACTTTTAAATACAAATCGGCGTATTCTCCTAATGTTTGACAGGAAAACGTTTCCCACAGCCGATTGAGCAAACTCATACTCTTCATTCGATATTGTTTGATCATTAAAACTGCTATAAAACTTGGATATTTCAGGTAATTTAGTTTCGTTAAGTACATCCATACTCGCGACGTATTCATAGGGAAACACGCCTTTTCTCGCAGTAAGTCGAAACTGTGCATCATCATTAAAATAACGTCGAGTTATTTGCTTTGAATCTTCACTTAACGAAGATGAACATTGATCTAGTGAACAGGACAAGAAATTATATGTATCGATAAATCTTAACTGAATGAATCCATTCTTAACCCGTACATACTTTGTAAACCCTTTATAACGTTCCATATTCACCGCCCACAAACTTATACTACCAGGATTATGTAACACCTCTCCATCACGTCTCTCACAAATTTCTTTAATTATAAAATGTCCATCATAGGCCGTTAGATTATGAAATGCTATAGGCAAAACCTTTGTTACTTTGTAATTTAAATTACAACTATTGTGTGCGCTTCCTCTATATTTTCCAGTTAAGTGACAATGATCGCGTACTTTGAGTTCATTATCTGCAATCGGTTTCTCGCAAATGTGACAAATTTTACTTTATAAAAATAATCTTTCTTCATTTTCGGTCATCTTTAACATTGGCTTAGCCGATAAGTAATATGTTTGAAGTTTATCCACAATACTATAAAGTTCCTTTACAAACAATTCAATGTAATTATTTCCCCTAAAGAGTTTGAAACTGCACAATTCACTATCAAAATTACAATGAAGGTATAAAGAAATGATGTAAGGAATATGTTTTTGTGTTAAAGTAGAGTTAGGAATGTCACTATTTGGAAAACAGGTGGAAATTGGAGACAAGACGCATTCAGTGTCTGCATATATTATAAATGGAACTGTATCTTTAACTCGGAATTCTGTAAAATTAACAAATCTTTGTTCATCAGTTGGCATTATGCTTTTTGCAACAGGAAACTGTTTACAGTCTGCAAAGTGAACATTTAACTCATCCTCAAGAAAATCATATGACAAACAACGTCTACATATATAAATCCTTTTGTGAATGCTAGTGAGGCTTGAACGCACAAGGCGAGCAAGATTTCTAATTAAACAAAAGTGATAACTTTCACTGTTTCCAATCTGCAACATCAATAAGTCTACACTCCTTTTATATACTTTATCTGATACATACAAAGGTACAATAGTAAAAGTTTTTTTCCCTTTTACTTCGTTTGTTCCTATACATACCCATTTGTTTTCATCATATTGTGCTCCATACACATTTACAGAAATATTGTTTTGGTTTTCAAACTTGTTTAAATATTTCATTTCCATCGGAATTGGAATACCATCTAAATTTAAAACATCTCTGTAATTGGGATAGGAAGAAAGATGATTCACGTTTCGAGTTTTTGGATACAAACCAGCAACCACACTCCACGCAAAACAAGCTTCCTCTGTATCATACAAATTTAGCACTGCATGTTTATTGACTATTACGTCAGGCAATCGACTAGTACTGGACATTCCTACTTGAAATCCAACATATTTATTTATATTAATTCTCAAACTATGCATTTTTCTAAAGCCCACCCGGAACCATTTGCTTCAAATTCGCTCATTTTTGTCAATGTACCTTCAATGATCTGATTATTATAAAATTCATTTAAATCAGTATATTCGAAAACTACTTCATTTTTTATAGAAAAATAATTTGTTTCTGATATGTCGCGAAACACATATTGTGCACACAAAACTGAATTCACCTCTAAAGCTTGTACAGTTAACGCTTTCTTAACATACTTTGAAATCCAAATATTAGCATTCGCTAAAAATTCGCGAGGATCCAAAAACTCATTCTTATTATTTGATACTGCAAGTGTGTACACTCTAGAATTGAATGCCGTTTCAATTAACTCACAGCTCAAGAAAGATTAATCCTTTATTTGAATTGTAATTTCTTCGAAATTCACAGCTTGTTGCAATATGTGCTCACTAATAACTCTCCAACATTCAATCAACTCATCACTGTTCTCAATCAAGTCGGTTTGAGTGTTTTCCCCGATTTGGTATGATACTGAAATAGCACCGTTTAGTTCACTTCTAAAATTAGAAACACTTTCAAATGCATTGTCCAATTGGTTTCTTATATTTTCACTGTTATTATGTATTACAATATCAACTTTTCTACGTTTGCTAGGAGGTGAGGCCATTGTTGTTGTTGTCTAAGCAATTGTCCAATTTGCACTAATGTTAATACACCACCAACAGTTGGTGTACCATCACTGATGTCTAAGCATATGTCCAATTTGCACTATTGTTAATACACCACAAGCAGTTGCTGTAACATCGGTTTACCATAAACCTATAATATTTTAAAGTATATACAAGCCATTGTGATAAATTACTGCCTGTAATCTCCAATGAACAATGAACAGCTTCAAAAGGAAATTCATCCTGAAGTTTACCAAGCAATTTGTATCTATACTCATTCAATTTTGTTACATCGTAACAAGTCATGGAAAATTCGATTTTGAAAACCTCATCAAATGTATTGTATCCGAAGAAACAAATAAAATGTTCATCTTCACATAATTCTTTCAATAGATATCTTAGAACTGTTTCTGTGACCTCTCGCTGACTATCATCTGATTTGCTAACATTGGTAACGTAGACTGAAAATGTCGAAATTCCACTCGAAGATGTCCATTTGTCAAAACAAGCTTCTTTCTCGTTACGACTCACCTCATTATCACCTTCTTCCTCTTATTCCGGCTGTTGAAAGCATACACGATGATACTCTATTAGCGGGTGTGATCGATGTTCAGTTCCACTCAGGAAATTAACAGTTTCCACTTCATTATGCTGTTCGTTTTATTAGTTATTAGATAATCTGAAAAATTCAACAAATTAAGAAATAATTAGCAACTAAATATATCAATCGTTATATCAATCAATTCATATATATATAATCCAATACTCACCAAAAAAAAATTACTGTTTTTAAAACATGTTGATGTGAGCGGTTCTTCAACCCAAAATACACCGTCATCAGTTTGCCTTCGAGTACTGTTTGAAAATGACTTGATGTGAGCGGTTCTTCAACCCCAAATACACCATTATCAGTGTGCCTCCCATTGAGTTTAGTTCATCGATCTCTGATGAGCTTAGTTTTGCAAATACTGCTGGTAGAAGTACAATTGTTACTTCATCTTCAATGTTAATGTCCACCACTATTTTTCTTGCATACCTCGTCTCCACGGGCCGAACATTTTGGACCACATACGGTAAATCAATGACTAGTTCTCTAGTTTCTTATTAGAATACTCAATACAAGTGGATATGTTATTGAACTTCGTTAGAGCATCCATCACACAATTTGTTCCTCGTCGTTGACTTTCTTTATTTCTTTCACACACACACACTCTTCGCGCAAAAGTAAATGTTAAACTCTTCCATGCACTCGTCCATTTATATATCCTTCACCCCCACCCACACTCAAGAAACCATCTGCTGCAAACTAGCTTCTAACGCAAACATTTCTTTTTTCCACTATTGCTTAAAGAAGTCAAAGATTACATTCTTAGCCAATGACGTTAAAGGTCAACTCTGTCTCACGCGAACACTGCAGACGAGATCAATCACACTGCTGCACATGCTCAAACTTGCACGGGTGTCAAATGACGGTTAGCATCCTAAGCAAAAACAATAACAGCTGCACACCACATGTGTGGATAGGAGCCGCCTCTCCGCTCAGCCCACCCGGCGCGGGCAAAATTACATAACAGCTGCACGCCACATGTGCGGATCGCTCGCACTGGCACACATGCTCACACTCGCACGGGTGTCAGATGACAGTTAGCATCCTAATAAACAACCCCCATGACGTCAACACCCATTAACTTTTTATCGCCATCGCATAAACAAGCCAAAAGGTCAAACCTTTCCCATGCTAACACATGCAGTGCACCTGCTCGCTCTATGGGCTCATGACGTCACATACCGGTTATCCTCCTAATAAACAACCCCCCCTGACGCCAACACCCATTAACTTTTTATCTCCATCGCATAAACAAGCCAAAAGTTCAACCCCTTCCCACGCTAACACGTGCAGTGCACATGCTCGCTCCTGGACCACGTGCTCGCTCTAAGGACCCATGACGTCATCGCGATTACGCAATATCTGCTCGTGATGATGCAATATTCAAAGGGATAATTCCCATACTACTCAAGTATCATCTTGCCCTATAACCATGCTAATGCGGTAAAACGATTCAACGCATTGCAAAAGAGATTAGAGGCGAATGGACCTTTGAAGGAGATTTATTATTCACAGATGATGGACTATATTATAAAACGCCATGTTGCACATGCTCCTTCTGAGACAACTGGTGATACGTTCTACTTGCCTCACCATTTAGTTAAGAAGTGTAAATCTGGGATAAAGAAATGGAGGATTGAGTTTGATGCATCTTCTCGTCTCGAGGCCCTCGAAATGGGGCCAAATTTACTGCCTGAGATACTTTCTGTTCTCCTCAGATTCAGAAGCTACCCGGTAGCCATCATTGGTAATGTCTCTCAGGCATTCTTATAACTTGTACTCGATTCCAAAGATCGAGACTTCACCAGATTCTACTAGTACGATATGATTGACAAAGGCGAAGGGGTGTTCGAAACAACATAGGAAGTCGTAATATTCCGTTTTGCTCGCGTTCCCTTTGGTCTAACTTGCAGTCAATTTTTACTTTCAGCGACACTAAGGGAACTAACCAATATCCAGGACTCTGCCTTCTCAAATTCTGCCGCCCTTAGAGATTGTAGTACGTACATGGATGCCTTTGTAACCGGCGGTGAAACTGAGAACCAAGTGATCAAACTTTATTATGAACTCACAGGACTGCTAAACACAATTCACATGTCCATGGCAAAATGGGCGACCAACTCTCAACAACTGAAGTGCATCTGGACGTCCAAAGGTCGGGAACTAGAGACCAATACGCAAGTATTAGGAGTGAAATGGTCCACTGAAACTGACACTTTCTACATAGACGACCATGATATCACCGATAATCTCATTCAGGAACCCGCAAGTAAGAGATTACTGTTAAAAACTACTTCCCGATTTTATGACCCATTGGGACTTACGGTATCGATTATTGGGAAAATACTGTTCCAAGGAACCTGGTGCAGACTGATTGGATGGGACGAAGTCTTACCACATGATACAGGCGTGCGTAGGCATAATTGGATTTCGAGTCTTTCACAGTTATCGCAGCTACAGATTCCTCGATGGATCGGTATATCCGAAAGAAGCAACAGTCAAATTCACATCTTCTGCGATGCAAGTGAAAGGGCTTATGGCGCAGTGTGTTATGTCAGGACCACTCAAGGGCAAAGTGTTACCGTCCGTTTGGCTTGCAGCCAAAATCGACTCTCTCCCGTAAAAGGGTCACGCTTCCGAGACTAGAACTGCTAGCTGCTCTGGGGGGAGCGCGACTTTTAAATTATTTCTGCAAAGCAACCGACGTGAGCTCTTCAGCAGCGACTTTATGGACAGATGCTACAGTGACACTGGGTTCGGTACAGGGTGACCCAAGTCGCTTGAAGACATTTGTGTCCAACCGGGTAACTGACATCCAATCTTACACTACTCCATCTCAATGGAGGTACTGTCCAGGGAGAGTAAACCCAGCAGATCATTTGTCGAGAGGAATGTCAGTGGTAAAGATAATGTCACTTGATGGATGGTGGCATGGGCCTCCTTGGCTAATAAAACAACCAGAACATTGGCCTAGCCAACTATCCTCCCGCGTACAACTGCCAGAAGAAAAGAAGACCATCTTCAATATCCTTAAAATTGAGAAAATGTCACCCCTATTAGATCCTTCCAAATACAGTTCCTATTGGAGGTTACTTCGCATCACAGCGTGGATACGTCGTTTCTTGCAACATGTTCGAAGAAAAGAACGGTTCTTTGGGGAGTTAACAGCACCAAAGCTTCAAAACTCACCCAAATATTGGATTCAAACGGTACAAAAAGAGTGTTTCCCTGCAGAATATCTGGCTCTAAAAGACGGCGTAGCTCAGCCAAATGAATCAGGAATAGCCCGCTTCAACCCATTTCTGGAGAACGGACTCATTCGTCTAGGTGGTCATCCACAATTTGCAGAGTTATCTAGAGAATTGCAACACCCGTTACTCTTGGATGGCACCCATCTCTTTGTAAAATTGCTCACCAGACAAACGCACATCAGACTTAACCACTCGGGGTGCGAATTGTGTTGTCGGAACTACGTACGGAATTTTGGGTACTCATAGCACGACACTTGGAAGTTGTGCTCAGACATTTCTGCGGACACGTTCCTCTTGGCACTTCAGAGGTTCGTTGTAAGACGAGGGATACCTCACACGATATACTGATAACACTCAGAAGTCTCACGCGACCAACAGAGAACAAAAGTCCATCTGGACTTCTCTCACTTCCCCTCCTACACATCAGTACCTCGCTCATCACAACATCACCTGGAAATTTATTGTTTCAAGGGCGGCTTGGTGGGGAGGATGGTGGGAGAGGATGGTAGGCATGACCAAGCGGTGTATGCGAAAGTTACTGGGGAAACCATAAATCGGCGAGGAAGCTTTGAACACCTCGTTGATAAATATTGAAGCCACAATTATTTCAAGGCCCATCACCCAAGACAGAGAAAATGCACTAATGCCGGCCCACTTTCTGACTGGACAGCGCTTCACCACGGTACCGACTGAACCCGCAAGTGCGAGGAATAAAGATCTGCCCAAAGTGCTGGCTTCCGAAAGAAGGTACCGGATGATTTTTGGAAACAGTGGACGAAGGAGTATCTCCTGGAATTGAGAAATGTCCATGAGGTTCATCGACCACGGAGAAAAGTTCCGCAATTAAGGGTCGGTGACCTAGCACTTCTCAAGGAAGACAAGACGCCGAGGCACATGTGGACAAAGGCCCGTATTGAGGAACTCCGTGTTGGTAGAGATGCAGTCGTCAGGACGGTGGTTCTTCGCACTCCTACCGGAGCCACAATAACCCGCCCCATTCAGCTGGTCATCCCCCTGGAGGTTGACCAGGGTGGGGAAGATGTGGAGAATTGAGACATTGCAACTCTTGAGGGTTGCGGATTTACGAATCACGATTGTCTTCTGTTTACTTTGCTATCACTTCACTTATCACATCTTGGTTGGACTAAATAACGATCAGATTATAGTGTTCCCGTTACCCATTTCTCTTAACCACAACAAGGCCTACTGCCAGCTGGATCGCTTCCCTTTTGGCTGCTTTAACCTGCCTGCCCATTCAACAATTACGGTATTGGTTCATGCGAGCAACCTCCTTTCCAAATATAAGTGCTAAGAGTAGCACCAAGTTATTGTTGCAGACATCAGTTTCGAGATGATCTTAATGGTGAAGATGTGTTTTGGAATCTACTCTGATATTATTAAGGTGTACTGCTAACCCCGCTAACCTGGGCCCGATGTTTGGGAAGCCAGGCTCTGCCTGTCACAAGCCAGGACAAAGTCGTGAATGATAGAGGAGTAACACCTCTTTAAAAAACCTTGGTCCTGCTGGCCCCAGCTAGTAGTACCTTGAAAGGGTCCCATGCCAGGGTTACGGTGAAGTCCTCAACGGCATAGCCAGTGGTGTAGATGGACTACGGAACAGTGTATATGGCGGAATATGCAGCCCAGTACTCGGGATAATGAGTAAAAGGTATTTGGTATATGGTACTGAGACCATATTTTGATTTGAGTCGGATCTATGTTGTACAGGAGAGTACTCAGATGAATTCCTGCGGCTCTATTTACAAGGCATGTAGCGCATTGACACTTTGTGGCGAGCTTAGGAGCAATTCGGCAGCCCGCACTACATCCTTCAAACAGGTGCTATGTCTCTAGTTCGAGTGATGGCTACGAAATTGAGGCAGCTGTAACTTCAATCTGATGCAATCTGATACATTTTGATACAGTATTTATGAAACAGAACAACAACTTGTAAATGCATTATATTAAAAGAAGAGGAAACTTGAGGGTATTTTCCATATAGATAAATGCATAAGACAGAATAACAGAGTATTATCGAACACTAGCCAGTGTCGGTATCGACTGTCAATGTCGTTTCGCAACGAAGAGCATTATGGGTCTCACAAGAGCAGTGTGAAATATCTGGCAAGGAAGAGAGGTCAGATCACGATATACTTTGCTTGGAGTACAACACTCCTGTGTCGCGCTTGTAACGCGGTCGTTTACGTACTTTAAAAAATTAGACGTTTGACGCGAAGCTGAAACCAGTGCAGTTCGACAGTTCGAAACGCAGCATTTTTGTCTCGGCTTATTATAGCTAGAGATAGTGTTAGTCTTCATTATTAAGGAGCAGTGAACTCAGTCTGCACTAGGACTTGTGATATTTCAATGCCAATACAAAACTATATTCTGCAATAGTTCAGTACAGTCTATACATGGTAATCATGACTACAGAGCAGAGTTTGAATGAACGTGTACTATATCACGACATGTTAATATCTCGGATAGGCTAAGATGGAAGGAAGGAATGCAATACAATAGTGGAGTTGACCACCTAGGATGATCTCTAACATCAATTATGAAATACTACAACAGCAGGAGGCTCTTTAATAGTGGAGTTGACCACCTAGGATGATCTCTAACATCAATTATGAAATACTACAACAGCAGGAGGCTCTTTAAGAAGAGATGGTAAGATGGAAGGAAGGAATGCAATACAATAGTGGAGTTGACCACCTAGGATGATCTCTAACATCAATTATGAAATACTACAACAGCAGGAGGCTCTTTAAGAAGAGATGGAAGGTGCTTTGGAAAAGTTGACTGTACATTCATACTGTGACTACATGAAATATAATGGCATTCCACGAATAGGCTACAGAACATCTTGGGAACGTGTGAGAGCAACGAACTTGTTTCACGAACAGCTGTTTTCATTTTTCAACCGTTCGGGATCCGGGTTCGGTTCTCTTCAAGATCCAGTCGTTTCGAGAACTACGCGACCTGATGAACAAGGGTTCAGTTCCAGAACGAAAACAGTGTGTTTCACGCATATTCCAATTTCAACGAGATGGCATCGTAAAAGGTAGCTGACAACCATTTTCACAGTAGACAGTATGGATTAGTCATACTCTAGAGTGTTCCTTTTTCACCAATTTTTCTTTGTAGATAAAAAATGCATTCCAGGGCTAGACCCGATACTTCCTCGCTTCTGTCTTGTAGTGTATTTTATTTTGTAGTATACATTAATATTTTATAATGCTATTTTCTATGCATTAATTTACTCTCTTTCTTACTAATTTTTGGGCATATAATAGAACAATATAGTTTGTTGAGAAGACACATATGAAGAGCAGGAAGAAGACTGCGATAACTTTATATAAGAATAGTTGTTAGCAAGCAGATGTCCAATACGCCACGTATACTTGACGATTGTTCGAATAGACACTTCTACAAATTTTGAACTTTGAACTTGAACGCTTATGCATTTCATGCAAGTTTCTTTAATCGACGTGTGGGTCTATTTTTCATCGAGTGCAGTATAAATATGGAAACATAATGATTTCTAGAGTATATATTTGCGATTTATGGATTAATTTTCGGGCAATCCACAGCTTTGACATTTTTCTTTTTGAAGTTGTTTTAGACACTTTTTAGATCGTTCAGTTTTTCTATTTTTGTTCATGATTCGTTTGTTGAACTCCATCCTGGTTAAGCGTTAGATTCTAATGGTCTTCGTGTACCTTCTAAAGACAGGCTCATTACCATGGTGTAGGATCTTTCGTGTTTCTTTGGGTGAGGATCTCCAATCGAGTTTTGTCAGTAGAGGGCTGAATCGTTCTTTTTACAGTGATCTATCTACAATTTCTTGAAAGAAATAGTTATGAATATGAGATTATAATGAGAAATAAATAAATATTAGGCCTATAGAAAGATTTTATAAAATACAAGCTGTACCCGGCATGCGTTGCAATGCCAATCAAAGAAAGTGTTGGCGTTGAAATTTTGTTTCTTGAAGTGCTTTTGGATACACAACATGTTTTTCAATTTCCGTTAACTGCCCTATGCTATCGTAAAATGGATTTTCTAATTTAGAATCAATCGTGAGAGCGTGCACAACAACTTTCAAAAGTTTCATCGCAACCGGATGAATGGTATATGAACGTATACGGGATTTTGTTTGAACGATTCGTGCGCTGTCACTCATTTGTTGATTCTACTCGTACGCTACCTGTTGAGAAATGGATTTACTAAGTCGAAACCCTACCCTGGCGTGTACACATTAACTCATCAAGGTTTCATCACAATCGAAGAAGGTTATATGAACACATAGGGGATTTTGTTGAAACGCTTCGCGCGTCGTCACCCATTTGTTGCATATACTCGTGCGCTACCAATTGTGAAATGGATTTACTAAGTCGAAACCATTCCCTGGCGTGTACACAATAACTCATCAATGTTTCATCGCAATCGGATGAATGGTACAGTATATGCACGTATACGGGGTTTTGTTTAAACGATTCGTGCGCTGTCACTCATCTGTTGAATCTACTCGTGCGCTACCTATTGAGAAATGTATTACTAAGTCGAAGCCCTTCCCTGGCGTGTACAGAATAACTCATCAAGGTTTCATCGCAATCGAAGAAGGTTATATGAACCCAATAGGGGATTTTGTTGAAACGCTTCGCGCGTCGTCACCTATTTGTGCATCTACTCTTGCGCTACTTATTGTGAAATGGATTTACTATGTCGAAACCCCTTCCCTGGCGTGTACACAATTACTGATCAATGATTCATCGCAATCGGATGAATAGTATATGAACGCATACCGGATTTTGTTTAAACGATTCGTGCCCCGTCACTCATTTGTTGAATCTACTCGTGCGCTACCTACTGTAAAATGTATTTACTAAGTTAGAAACCGTCACGTAAGTGTCCACAACATCTCACCCAAGTTTCATCGCTATCGGACTAATGGGATATGAAGACATAGGGGACTGTATTGAAACGCTCCGCGTGTCGTCGTTCATTTGTCGAATCTACTCGTGTGCTACCTACTGTGAAATGTATTTACTAAGCCAGAAACCTTCTTTGGAGTGTCCACCATATTTCACCAAAGTTTCACCGCTAACGGCAGAATGGTATATGACCTTATACGGAACTTTGTTGAAACGCTTCGCGCGTCGTCCCTCATTTGTTGAATCTACTTCTGCGCTGCCTATTGTATAGTGGATTTACTAAGCCAGAAACCTTCCATGAAGTGTACACAACATCTCACCCAAGTTTCATAGCTATCGGACGAATGGTATATGAATGCATACGGGACATGGTTGAAACGCTTCGCGTGTCGTCGCTCATTTGTTGATTCTACTCTTGCGCTACTTATTGTAATATGGATGTACACAGCCAGAAACCTTCCCTGGAGTGTACACAACATCTCACCCAAGTTTCATCGCAATCGGATGAATGGCATGTGAACGTATACGGGACGTTGTCGAAACGCTTCGCACGTAGTCACTCATTTGTTGAATCTAAACGTGCGCTTCGTATTGTAAAATGGATTTACTAAGCCAGAAACCTTTCCTGGAGTGTACACAACAATTCACCAAACATTTATCACTGTCAGACGAATAGTATATGACCTTATACGGGACTTTGTTGAAACGCTTCGCGTGTCATCGCTCATTTGTTGAATCTACTGCTGCGCTACCTATTGTAAAATGGATGTACTAAGCCAGAAACCTTCCCTGGAGTGTACACAACATCTCACCCAAGTTTCATCGCTATCGGATGAATGGTATATGACCTTATATGGGACTTTGTTGAAACGCTTCGCGCTTCGTCGCTCATTTGTTGATTCTGCTCGTGCTCTTCCTATTTTTAAAGGGATTTACTAAGCCAGAAACCTTCCCTGGAGTGCACACATCTCAGCCTAGTTTCATTGCTATCGGACGAATGGTATATGAACGCATACGTGACTTTGTTGAAATGCTTCGCGCGTCGTAGCTCATTTGTTGAATCTACTCGTGCGCTGCCTATTGTAAAGTGGATTTACTAAGCCAGAAAATTTCCCTGAAGTGTACACAACATTTTACGCAAGTTTCATAGCTATCGGACGAATGGTATATGAATGCATACGGGTCTTTGTTGAAACACTTTGCGTGTCGTCGCTCATTTGTTGAATCTACTCGTGCGCTATCTACTGTGAAATGTATTCACTAATTTTGAAACCTTTACGTAAGTGTATACAACATCTCACCTAAGTTTCATTGCTATCGGACGAATGGTATATGAACACATACGGGACTTGTTTGAAACGCTTCGCGCATCGTCACTCATTTGTTGAATCTACGCGTGCGCTACCTATTGTAAAATGGATTTACTAAGTCAGAAACCTTCCTTGGAGTGCACTCAACATCTCAGCCAAGTTTCATCACAATCGGATGAATGGTATATGAACGCATAGGAGACATACACACCCACAGACAAACTATCACGTAACATTGATTTTTATATATATAGATTTTCGTTAGAAAGCGAAAAGGTGATGTCGAAAATTCTCAAGCACTGTTATTTGAACAGCTGATTATATTATATTTGTCTCAGTTCTGATAAAAATTGTCCATGATACTTTAATTTATGTTAATTTGATGCATGATATTTTACGACAATTATGTAAAAGCTTAGTTGATCTTAATAATGTTTGGAAAAATATTTACAAGCTATTGAGAGCTTATCTATGAATAAAACAATGATTGTTTGAGGAATTTGATTGTAATAAGGGGATATTAGACATCGACGGATGGTCTATATTCTTTTTCTTTCCAGTATAAATTAGCTATTGAGCTATTACTGAGTGCACTTATGTGTATATTTTGAACGTGCAATATAGTCACGATTATAGATACTAGAAGGCTAGTATAAAGTTAATGAATCCAAAATTTAAGTAAAACTAGCATTGTATATATATATATTTCCTGAAGGACATCCGCTCGGCATTCCGGGAGACCATAAAGGTCCAGAATAATCTACAGTGTAGGTACATTGTTGGTTCTACAGTACATAATTCATTATGATATACCATATAAATGGTTATGTAGCATGTTGATTGAAGCTCTCAAAATGCCCAAGCAGGTCTTCTCAAGAATATCCTCGATGATGCCAAGCTTCTTGAGGATATCCACGACGAACTTCTAAGATTTTCAAATTGATGACATTTGTATTTGAAGAAAGGTCTAATTGGAAAGACGAGTAATAATATTTGTATAATCATGTAATAATAATAATGACTGAAAGCTTAAGAGATAATAATATGATTAACTGTGAGATTTAAAATGTTGTTAACATTTTTATGCAATGACAATGCGTTCAATTAACTTAATCGTTCGTCGAACATGCCATGATTTGATCTTAACAAGTACACTAGAATGCTTACCGATGGAGTCGAATACATAATATATGAATGATTTGAAAGTGAACATAAATGTAAAAATGTAAATATTACCATAAACTTACGAGGGTTATTTAAATATGTAACAAGTGTATATAACCATGTTTAAAAATTATTATTAAGATTGTCTTTACATGCGATTATAATGCTATAATTTTAATAGCATTTTCAACAAGATTCGATGCTAATGTCATTAAGACGTGACTGCGCTTCAGTGGAGGTGGATTATTTTTGTTCAGTGGAGAGGTTGTCCACCTTGCAGCAGTTTTGGATTAATGAACTGTTGGTTGATTTTAAATGCTTCGAATGTCTTGGTCATTTATACTAGAAACAGGATGTGCTACGAGGACCAGTGAGTCAGTTTTTAGAATGCCTAGCACCACGCCCGAGATTAATTTAATTATTTTCAGAGTTTTGTTAGCTCACTTTGAGCTGTTTTTCGTTTTTATTTCATCGACCACTGGCATCTTCATATCGCATTCATTATAAGAGAGGTATCCTGATCCCTGGTTGATCCTAGTTCGTAGAGTTTTGGGGGTTATTTCAGCCGGGTACTTCCAGATTCTACGATCCAGCTGTTCCATCGGATTTCAACAGGTAAGGCCACGTAGATACGGTTACAGTACCAAATATCATTTTAGGGGGACGAAGGTTTCACATGTTAGTGGCGGTACCCCGCCAGCGTGTGTAGCACATGTTCGTGGCGGCAGATATTATAATACTCAGAAGTGGAACTCTGAGTTTAACCGACTGACATGTCAGTAAAAACATCAATTAAATCAACATGAATAGTGCACCTTATAGACCAATAAATTACCCCCAGGGGTTTCAGTCCCCGATTGGTCTATTCGCATTCTGGGGTGACCACAGATCTGGTTGGGTTGGTTGGTTCTTAAGTTTAGGGGCTGCGACAACGTGGTCATGTAGCCCCGTGTACTTTCGGTGTATGTAGAATCTGTCTGATAACCGGTGTTAATTGTGTTGACTGTATTAGTGTGTGTATCTAACCACAGATGTGTGCAAGGACATACGTCGGAGTACCTCAAATCCCCATAGGAACATTCTTAAAGCAAGATCTTGGATTTGGCTAATGTCATTTAATGTCAATTCCCTTTTGAAAGTTGGGAAATTAAAAAATGTCTTAAATAAATCTAGAGAACGTAATATAAAAATGTATGCATACCAAGAATCACGGTACATAGATGAATGTCCTCTTGATTCTGAAAACTTTGGGAACTTTACCGTGCCAAAGGAGATCAGACCTCGAGCGGAACTGTGAATTAGTGTGGGTGGAGCTACCCTTTCCAGGCCGACACATATTTGTGGGTTGCTACTACCGACCACCGGGCAGTCCCCTGTACAGCCTGGAGCAGTGTCTTGACTCAGCACTCGCAGCTCTATCGCAAGGCGAAGTATTGTTAATGGGTGATTTCAATCTTCCCACATTGAAATGGAGCTCCCCAACAATAGGTACAACTGATAATGATGATGACTCCTTCTTTATAGATAATTTTTATTACTGGCCTCAGATTACAGTAGCTTAACATGTGCCCAACGCGGGGATCCAACGTACTGGACTTTATATTATCTTCTCTAAAACTGAAATCAAACACTGCTGGTAGAAACATCTTTGTCTCTGACCATCAGTCCCTCGACACCTCTTTGTTCCTCCCCACCCCACACTCAAAAGTACTCAAGGAACCACCCTCGCGCCCGACCTTCAACTGGTGCCGAGCTGACTGGCCAGCCATATGCCGCGCCATGGAATGCTTGCCATGGACCCTCCTCGAAACACATCACGTGGAGTCGGCAATCGGCCTGCTGTACGACTGGCTACTTGCCAGCATCAATGATTTCGTGCCGGTAAGGCAGCCTACCAACAGCAAGTACCCGTTCCAGATTTCCCATGAAACTCGGCTGGCCATGGAAAGCAAGAAGAAGGCCTGGCGGCTTTGGAAGGACTTCCCCAACCCCCACACTCGAAATACTTTCGAGTACATTCGCCGACACGCAAGACGTCTGCTCAGGAGAGACGACATGGGGCATATAGAAGCCATCACGGAGAACGTCCGGGAAAATTCCAAGCGCTACTGGTCCGTTATCAACTCGAGCAGGAGAACAGAAAGGATTCCCGTCAGCGTAGAACACCAGGGAAACAAAGCGGAGGGACCTGACCGCAATAAGCTATTCAACAGGTATTTCTTTGAAAACGTTTCCACTCCCACTCAAAATCAACCCCTTCCACCGGTAGAAACAGCAGCAAATTGCACTTTTTAGAAAATAACAACAACACCAAATGAAGTCCTCAGTCTACTTCAATCTCTCCGCACCAACAAAGCTACCGGTCCCGATGATATTGGTCCCATCTTCCTGAAAAACACAGCCACTGTTCTCTGTACACCGCTCTCCAATCTATTCAACAGGTGCTTTTCCAAGGACTATTTTCCCACTGCCTGGAAACCGGCCAACATTGTCCCTATATTCAAATTTGGGGACAAAAAGATTGTATCATCGTACCGACCAGTCTCTATACTACCCACACTATCCATCATATTTGAAAAAATTATCCACCAACTTCTCCTGACTTTTACCTTACCATACATTTCAACCAGTCAACATAGCTTCCTTCCTGGAGGCTCGTGCCTAACTAACTTGGGCACTTTCCACAGCTATGCGACACATGCCATTGCAGAAACGTCCCAGCTCGATATCTGCTACGTAGATATATCGAAAGCATTTGACTCAATAGACCATACCCTACTACTCCACAAAATCGCTGAACGGTTCAATATACATGGCAATCTCCTAACACTCCTCGCCGGGTTTCTACAGAACCGACAACAGAGAGTCGTAATATCAGGCACTTCATCCCCTTGGCTACATGTGCTCTCCGGCGTCCCACAAGGCAGTGCCCTTGGTCCACTTTTATTTTCATTATGTATGGATGACATACCATCCTAACTCTCTGACACAGCCGATACCCTACTCTTCGGAGATGGCTGCAAGATTTTCAAGGAAATTCAGACACCTGCCGACGCCGCACTACTTCAATCCTCACTTAACGCTCTGCCCGACTAGTGCCGCACATGGAAGTTGAAATCCAACCCAGATAAATGCAGCCTTTTAACAATTACCTACAACATATTCCTTACTTGAGAGGCCCATTACCGCAGTTGCGCATCAGCGAGATCTCGGGGTCATATTCGACAGCCAGGTAAGATTTAAAGACCACATACAACATTCTTTATCCCAAGCCATGAAATTCCATGGCATACTCTACCGCTTCACAGAAATATAAAATCGCGCAGCTCTTCGCCTCTATTACCTCACGATAATCCAGCCCATTGCAAACTACTGCTCTCCCATTGGGAAAAATTCTTACCCGTCAAACATAGCAAAATTTAACAGAATTCAATCCTTCTTTGCTGCCATAGAAAGGAACAGAATGCCAAGGTTCATAAAATTCACCACTCAGCAGGTACTTTCCGCCATAAACATCCCTCCCCTCAGCACGACACGCCAGGTAACTGACCTGTCGTTCCTTCATTCAATTTTAAATGGCCATTACCGTTCGGACCACCTGCTGTCACTCTTCAAACTAAGAGCCCCCTCCCGTTCTACCAGGCTCAAAGATGTTATGCACATTCCACACACTAAAGATTCCTTAATCCAAAGATACTTCCAAAACCGCATATCATCCCTGTGCAATAGCATAACAAGTAAACGCGAGTTGGACATATCCACAAACAAGAGGACGTTCCTGAAGCAGGTGCAGGAGAACATAAACTGTATTTAGAACTGTCATCTTGGCCATTGACGGCACGGCTACGAGCAAAGACATTCTATCGGCTCATGATATGGACTTGTTTTGTTTGGTGATTTGTTAAATTTATTTCATACAAGCTGTACCCGGCATGCGTTGCAATGCCAATCAAAGAAAGTGTTGGCGTTGAAATTCTGTTTCTTGAAGTGCTTTTGGATACACACCATGTTTTTCAATTTCCGTTAACTGCCTCTAAGCTATCGTAAAATGGATTTTCTAATTTAGAACCATTCGTGGGAGCGTGCACAACAACTTTCAAAAGTTTCATCGCAATTGGATGAATGGCATATGAACGTGTACGGGATTTTTTCGAACGATTCGTGCACTGTCACTCATTTGTTGAATCTACTCGTACGCTACCTATTGAGAAATGGATTTACTAAGTCGAAACCCTACCCTGGCGTGTACACAATAACTCATCAAGGTTTCATCACAATCGAAGAAGGTTTTTTTGAACGCATAGGGGATTTTGTTAAAACGCTTCCCGCGTCGTCACCCATTTGTTGCATATACTCGTGCGCTACCTATTGTGAAATGGATTTACTAAGTCGAAACCCTTCCCTGGCGTGTACACAATAACTCATCAATAAATCATCGCAATCGGATGAATGGTATGTGCACGTATACGGGGTTTTGTTTAAACGATTCGTGCGCTGTCACTCATTTGTTGAATCTACTCGTGCGCTACCTATTGAGAAATGTATTACTAAGTCGAAGCCCTTCCCTGGCGTGTACACAATAACTCATCAAGGTTTCATCGCAATCGAAGAATGTTATATGAACGCAATAGGGGATTTTGTTGAAACGCTTCGCGCGTCGTCACCCATTTGTTGCATCTACTCTTGCGCTACTTAATGTGAAATGGATTTACTAAGTCCCCTTCCCTGGCGGGTACACAATAACTGATCAATGTTTCAACGCAATTGGATGAATAGTATATGAACGCATACCTGATTTTGTTTAAACGATTCGCACTCCGTCACTCATTTGTTGAATCTACTCGTGCGCTACCTACTGTAAAATGTATTTACTAAGTTAGAAACCGTCACGTAAGTGTCCACAACATCTCACCCAAGTTTAATCGCTATCGGACTAATGGGATATGAAGACATAGGGGACTGTATTGAAACGCTCCGCGTGTCGTCGTTCATTTGTCGAATCTACTCGTGTGCTACCTACTGTGAAATTTATTTACTAAGCCTGAAACCTTCCTTGGAGTGTCCACCATATTTCACCCAAGTTTCACCGCTAACGGCAGAATGGTATATGACCTTATACGGGACTTTGTTGAAACGCTTCGCGTGTCGTCCCTCATTTGTTGAATCAATTTGTGCGCTGCATATTGTATAGTGGATTTACTAAGCCAGAAATTTTCCATGACGTGTACACAACATCTTACCCAAGTTTCATAGCTACGGACGAATGGTACATGAATGCATACGGGACATGGTTGAAACGCTTCACGTGTCGTCGCTCATTTGTTGATTCTACTCGTGCTCTACCTATTTTTAAAGGGATTTACTAAGCTAGAAACCTTCCCTGGAGTGCACACAAAATCTCAGCCTAGTTTCATCGCTATCGGACGAATGGTATATGAACGCAAACGTGACTTTGTTGAAATGCTTCGCGCGTCGTAGCTCATTTGTTGAATCTACACGTGCGCTGCCAATTGTAAAATGGATGTACTAAGCCAGAAAATTTCCCTGCAGTGTACACAACATTTTACGCAAGTTTCATAGCTATCGGACGAATGGTATATGAATGCATACGGGACTTTGTTGAAACGCTTTGCGTGTCGTCGCTCATTTGTTGAATCTACTTGTGCGCTATCTACTGTGAAATGTATTCACTAATTTTGAAACCGTCACGTAAGTGTACATCCCAAGTTTCATCGCTATCGGACGAATGGTATATGAACACATACGGGACTTTGTTGAAATGCTTCGCGCATCGTCGCTCATTTGTTGAATCTACGCGTGCGCTACCTATTGTAAAACGGATTTACTAAGTCAGAAACCTTCCTTGGAGTGTACTCAACATCTCACCCAAGTTTCATCGCAATCGGACGAATGGTATATGAACGCATAGGAGACATACCCACAGACAGACAAACTATCACGTAACATTGATTTTTATTATTTACAAGCTGTACCCGGCATGCGTTGCAATGCCAACCAAAGAAAGTGTTGGCGTTGAAATTCTGTTTCATGAAGTGCCTTTGGATACACAACATGTTAACTGCCTCTAAGCTATCGTAAAATGGATTTTCTAATTTAGAACCATTCGTGGAAGCGTGCACAACAACTTTCAAAAGTTTCATCGCTGTCACTCATTTGTTGAATCTACTCGTACGCTACCTGTTGTGAAATGGATTTACTAAGTCGAAACCCTTCCCTGGCGTGTACACAATAACTCATCAATGATTCATCGCAATCGGATGAATTGTATATGCACGTATACGGTGTTTTGTTTAAAGGATTCGTGCGCAGTCACTCATTTGTTGAATCTACTCGTGCGCTACCTATTGAGAAATGTATTACTAAATCGAAGCCCTTCCCTGGCGTGTACACAATAACTCATCAAGGTTTCATCGCAATCGAAGAAGGTTATATGAACGCACTAGGGGATTTTGTTGAAACGCTTCGCGCGTCGTCACCCATTTGTTGCATCTACTCTTGCACTACTTATTGTGAAATGGATTTACTAAGTCCCCTTCCCTGGCGGGTACACAATAACTGATCAATGTTTCATCGCAATCGGATGAATAGTATAAGAACGCATACCTGATTTTGTTTAAACGATTCGCGCTCCGTCACTCATTTGTTGAATCTACTCGTGCGCTACCTACTGTAAAATGTATTTACTAAGTTAGAAGCCGTCACGTAAGTGTCCACAACATCTCACCCAAGTTTCATCGCTATCGGACTAATGGGATATGAAGACATAGGGGTCTGTATTGAAACGCTCCGCGTGTCATCGTTCATTTGCTGAATCTACTCGTGTGCTACCTACTGTGAAATGTATTTACTAAGCCAGAAACCTTCCTTGGAGTGTCCACCATATTTCACCCAAGTTTCACCGCTAACGGCAGAATGGTATATGACCTTATACGGGACTTTGTTGAAACGCTTCGCGCGTCGTCCCTCATTTGTTGAATCAACTTGTGCGCTGCATATTGTATAGGGGATTTACTAAGCCAGAAATTTTTCATGACGTGTACACAACATCTCACCCAAGTTTCATAGCTACGGACGAAAGGTACATGAATGCATACGGGACTTGGTTAAACGCTTCGCGTGTCGTCGCTCATTTGTTGATTCTACTCTTGCGCTACATATTGTAATATGGATGTACTCAGCCAGAAACCTTCCCTGGAGTGTACACAACATCTCACCCAAGTTTCATCGCAATCGGATGAATGGTATGTGAACGTATACGGGACGTTGTCGAAACGCTTCGCGCGTAGTCACTCATTTGTTGAACATAAACGTGCGCTTCGTATTGTAAAATGGATTTACTTAGCCAGAAACCTTTCCTGGAGTGTACACAACAATTCACCAAACATTTATCACTATCAGACGAATGGTATATGACTTTATACGGGACTTTGTTGAAACGCTTCGCGTGTCATCCCTCATTTGTTGAATCTACTGGTGCGCTACCTATTGTAAAATGTATGTACTAAGCCAGAAACCTTCCCTGGAGTGCACACAACATCTCGCCCAAGTTTCATCGCTATCGGATAAGTGGTATATGAAATTATATGGGACTTTGTTGAAACGTTTCGCGCGTCGTCGCTCATTTGTTGATTCTACTCGTGCTCTACCTATTTTTAAAGGGATTTACTAAGCTAGAAACCTTCCCTGGAGTGCACACAAAATCTCAGCCTAGTTTCATCGCTATCGGACGAATGGTATATGAACGCAAACGTGACTTTGTTGAAATGCTTCGCGCGTCGTAGCTCATTTGTTGAATCTACTCGTGCGCTGCCAATTGTAAAATGGATGTACTAAGCCAGAAAATTTCCCTGCAGTGTACACAACATTTTACGCAAGTTTCATAGCTATCGAACGAATGGTATATGAATGCATACGGGAATTTGTTGAAACGCTTTGCGTGTCGTCGCTCATTTGTTGAATCTACTTGTGCGCTATCTACTGTGAAATGTATTCACTAATTCTGAAACCTTCACGTAAGTGTACACAACATCTCACCCAAGTTTCATCGCTATCGGACGAATGGTATATGAACACATACGGGACTTTGTTGAAATGCTTCGCGCATCGTCGCTCATTTGTTGTATCTACGCGTGCGCTACCTATTGTAAAATGGATTTACTAAGTCAGAAACCTTCCTTGGAGTGTACTCAACATCTCACACAAGTTTCATCGCAATCGGACGAATGGTATATGAACGCATAGGAGACATACATACCCACCCACAGACAAACTATCACGTTACATTGATTTTTATATATATAGATAAGCTGTACCCGGCATGCGTTGCAATGCCAAACAAAAAAAAGTGTTGGCGTTGAAATTCTGTTTCCTGAAGTGCTTTTGGATACACAACATGTTTTTCAATTTCCGTTAACTGCCTCTAAGCTATCGTAAAATGGATTTTCTAATTTAGAACCATTCGTGGGAGCGTGCACAACAACTTTCAAAAGTTTCATCGCAATCGGATGAATGGCATATGAACGTATACGGGATTTTGTTTGAACGATTCGTGTGCTGTCACTCATTTGTAGAATCTACTCTTACGCCACCTATTGAGAAATGGATTTACTAAGTCGAAACCCTACCCTGGCGTGTACACAATAACTCATCAAGGTTTCATCACAATCGAAGAAGGTTATTTGAACGCATAGGGGATTTTGTTAAAACGCTTCGCGCGTCGTCACCCATTTGTTGCATATACTCGTGCGCTACATATTGTGAAATGGATTTACTAAGTCGAAACCCTTCCCTGGCGTGTACACAATAACTCATCAATGATTCATCGCAATCGGATGAATGGTATATGCACGTATACGGGGTTTTGTTTAAACGATTCGTGCGCTGTCACTCATTTGTTGAATCTACTCGTGCGCTACCTATTGAGAAATGTATTACTAAGTCGAAGCCCTTCCTTGGCGTGTACACAATAACTCATCAAGGTTTCATCGCAATCGAAGAATGTTATATGAACGCAATAGGGGATTTTGTTGAAACGCTTCGCGCATCGTCACCCATTTGTTGCATCTACTCTTGCACTACTTATTGTGAAATGGATTTACTAAGTCCCCTTCCCTGGCGGGTACACAATAACTGATCAATGTTTCATCGCAATCGGATGAATAGTATATGAACGTATACGGGACGTTGTCGAAACGCTTCGCGCGTCGTCCCTCATTTGTTGAATCAACTTGTGCGCTGCATATTGTATAGTGGATTTACTAGGTCAGAAATTTTCCATGACGTGTACACAACATCTCACCCAAGTTTCATAGCTACGGACGAATCGTACATGAATGCATACGGGACTTGGTTGAAACGCTTCGCGTGTCGTCGCTCATTTGTTGATTCTACTCTTGCGCTACATATTGTAATATGGATGTACTCAGCCAGAAACCTTCCCTGGAATGTACACAACATCTCACCCAAGTTTCATCGCAATCGGATGAATGGTATGTGAACGTATACGGGACGTTGTCGAAACGCTTCGCGCGTAGTCACTCATTTGTCGAATATAAACGTGCGCTTCGTATTGTAAAATGGATTTACTAAGCCAGAAACCTTTCCGAGAGTGTACACAACAATTCACCAAACATTTATCACTATCAGACGAATGGTATATGACTTTATACGGGACTTTGTTGAAACGCTTTGCGTGTCATCGCTCATTTGTTGAATCTACTGGTGCGCTACCTATTGTAAAATGTATGTACTAAGCCAGAAACCTTCCCTGGAGTGTACAACATCTCACCCAAGTTTCATCGCTATCGGATGAATGGTATATGAAATTATATGGGACTTTGTTGAAACGCTTCGCGCGTCGTCGCTCATTTGTTGATTCTACTCATGCTCTACCTATTTTTAAAGGGATTTACTAAGCTAGAAACCTTCCCTGGAGTGCACACAAAATCTCAGCCTAGTTTCATCGCTATCGGACGAATGGTATATGAATGCAAACGTGACTTTGTTGAAATGCTTCTCGCGTCGTAGCTCATTTGTTAAATCTACCCGTGCGCTGCCTATTGTAAAGTGGATGTACTAAGCCAGAAAATTTCCCTGCAGTGTACACAACATTTTACGCAAGTTTCATAGCAATCGGACGAATGGTATATGAATGCATACGGGACTTTGTTGAAACGCTTTGCGTGTCGTCGCTCATTTGTTGAATCTACTCGTGCGCTATCTACTGTGAAATGTATTCACTAATTTTGAAACCTTCACGTAAGTGTACATCCCAAGTTTCATCGCTATCGGACGAATGGTATATGAACACATACGGGACTTTGTTGAAATGCTTCGCGCATCGTCGCTCATTTGTTGAATCTAAGCGTGAGCTACCTATTGTAAAATGGATTTTTCTAAGTCAGAAACCTTCCTTGGAGTGTACTCAACATCTCACCCAAGTTTCATCGCAATCGGACGAATGGTATATGAACGCATAGGAGACATACCCACAGACAGACAAACTATCACGTGACATTGATTTTTATATATAGAGATTTCATAATTTACTTTTAATTGTCATTTTGTTGTTATTTGTACAAGCGTGAAGGGCTAGCATAGCTGTAGTTTGTGCTTTGCTTAATAAATAGATATTTAAAGGAAAGCCAAGAGAACGAGTCATGGCCCACTATCCACAATTTGGGACCGGAATACAGTGGATAAATCAATACTTGAATCAGTTGTTACATTCAAGTCCTACTAAGGACGTCTTTCCACCGTAACGATAAAATCAGGGAACAAAATCTATACTCTAATTAATGGTCATGCAACAACTAACATCACTAACAAGGAAGCAGAAGAGAAAGCGGAACAATTTTAGAATCAATTAGATAATGTTTTACAAAGAATTCCACAACATCATGTCAACATTCTTATGGGTGACTTCAATGTACAAATTCGCAAAAAGAGGAAATATCGATATTGGGTTGGGAAATGGCTTGGCCATAAACAAACTAAGGAGAATGGCATGAGACTCATCGAGAAGTCATGATTTATTTTTTAAGTCAACCTTCATTATGAAACTCCCTTCTTAAACTAGGACTTGGGTTTCACCTAATTCCTTACCGGGTGAGTACAAACTGGATCATGTACTAATTTCCCGTTTGTATACTGCAGAAATAATGAAACTAAAAGTATTGAAAAGCCTGGACTTAGATTCTGACTATTATCCAACAAAATGTTCCCTTGATGTGATCCCTGAGAAAAGAAAATTTACAAAACGAGTTCCTCAACGTAAATATGATATGGAGAATATTGAAGGTAATGACAACTTCATGAAAGGAACTGAAGAAATATATCCACAAAGTTGGCCGCAACTTCAAGCAGGACTCTTACTAACAGCTGTAAACATAGCCCCGTTAAAAAGAACAAGAAAACACCCGTGGTGGACAGATGAATGTGACCAGTTAATACAACTTAGGCAACAAACCTGGCATAATTGGTCATGCAATAGAACTCAAACCACCTTTCAAAAACATAAAAACGTTAGGAAGATAGTTACAAAATCAATAAGGAGAAATCGTAAGCAAAGTGAAGATTTTAAATTACAATCAATAGAAGAGGACTTTAAGCAACATAAGTCACAAAATTAATATAGACGATCAAGCAAAAGTTGACCAAGTATTCTTCGCCATCGCTCCATTTTGCTAACGAAAATGGAGAATTGGCTTACACTATAGATGCAAACTGTACAATCCTTGCAGTATACTTCTCTAAATTACTTAACAGTGACGTACCACATGAAAAGATTAAGTTCATCAATTCTTATAAAATTAATCAAGATTCAACCCCACCGACAGTACAAGAGATTAAAGTAATCATTCGATCAATAGAAAATAACAAGGTCTCAGGAGAGGATCAAATAAATGCAGAATTTTGGAAAAATGCAGGAGAAAATTGTATCACAAAATTGCACGAAATTATGTTGGACATTTGGCAAACGGAAGAAAACTCCTCGGATTGGAAGTTGGCGATAATCCATCGCATACACTAAGAAGGAAGTAAAACTGACCCAAACTATTATCGAGGTGTACCCTTCTTCAGGTCACATACAAAATTCTTTCAAAAGTCTTACTAGACCGTGCAGAAATTCAACTAGATAATCAGATCGGTGAATATCAAGGTGGATTCAGGAAGGGACGGTCATGAGCAGAGCAAATTTTGAATTTGAAAAACATCATACAATATTTTCGCAACACAACTAACAAACAAGAAGTTCCGTGACGAATTAAAGAGCCTACTTTTCTTAAAATTTAAGATTCATGCCAATGATCAATTTATATAGATCTATCTAGAATAATGACGAAATTAAGTTGGTAATAACGAAATTTCTAATTAGTTCGAAATACTGTATACCTGGCATAATGTAGCCTGATAGAGAACTAGAGTTGGCAGCCCTGGTGACTGAATATATTCTTAGTTCCTTCTCTTAAGGTACAGAATACAAAATTTGGTTGTAGTCCAATGGATAGCATGGACGTTACATGCATTTTAACATTGGATCTAACAGCGCACGTAAAATCATGTTGGCAACAATGACATACATGTATTGGTCAGAAATAATCTGAAATAATATGATCTATTGTTGTGTCAATTTGGAATGAAATCCATTAGTTAGTATATAGGTTACATGCATTTTAAAATTGGACCTATCAGCAGCCTTAGAATCATGTTGCCAGCACTGGAGTAGGCCTATATTAGTTACCCCAAATTAATCTAGAATGCCAATTGATAGTGTAGAAGTTATATGCATTTAAAATTTGGACATATCAGCAGGCTTGTAATCATTTTGGCAACACTGCTATGTATGGCCTCCTGGAAATTAAACTGAAATATTATTATCTATACGTGTGCCAATTTTGAAATAGCTCCCATGCATACCTTCCAAGATATCCAACATGGAGCTCAAATTTCAATTGCGATTTTTCAGCAGTTGGTAGAACTGACATCATTTTCAAATATGGCCGTGAGATGTTCAGGTATAGGTCTTTACTCCTACCAAATTTTGTTTCGATTGCTGCAGCCGTTTATGAGTTGATTGGGGGGGGGGGGGACACACACACAGCCAGCCTGACAGACAGACAGACGGACAGACAGACAGACACACACACATTTTCCCGATCTCATAAGTCTACCTTTTCCTCATTTTTGCAAAATGTGAAAAGTAGGCTAAAAATATGTCATAACGTTTGTAGATTTCCGGAAAGCATATGACAGAATATAGGTAGATCGTGTATCACTATTTAATGTTTTAACTGAATTTGGACTTGGCCAAAAAACAAGAAATATTATCAAAGACACACTTACGAAGACAAAGGCTAAAGTAAAATTTATTGGTGGATTAAGTGAAGAGTTTGAAATAAATACAGGTGTCCGTCAAGGTGATGGAATTACACCATTACTTTTCAATTGTGACCTCGAAAAGGTTGTTAGAGAATGGAGAAAAGCAGGCGCACCATCTCACCAACTAGGGCCAAAGATTAGGGGTATTCAAATAGACTGTCTAGCGTTTGCTAATGATATGGCACTAATTGCTGAATACATCACTGATGCACAGAAGCAGATCGTGGAAGAACAAGCAGTAAATAAAAATAGGGCTTCATCTCTTATGAAAAAACTAAATATATGACTAACATAAACAAGAAGTTCCGTGACGAACTAAAGAGCCTACCTTTCATAAAACTAAGTTTCATGCAAATGATTTATCTACAGAATATGAACCTATCTAGAATAATGACGAAATTAAGTTGGTAATATCAAAATGTCTAATTATTTCGAAATATAACTGGTATAATGTAGCCTAATAGAGCATTACAGTTGGCAGCCCTAGTGACTGAATATATTCTTAGTTCCATCTCTTAAGGTACGGAATAAAAAAATTGGTTGAAGTCCAATGGACGTTACGTGCAGTTAAACATTGGGTCTGTCAGCATGCGTAAAAGCATGTTGGCAACAATGTCATGCGTGTGCTGGCCAGAAATAGCCTAATCTGAAATATTATGATAACTTGTTGTGCCAATTTTGGACGAAATAAATTTGTTAGTATAGAAGTTACATGTATTTTAAAATTGGACAAATCAGCAGGCATAGATTCATGTTGGCAGCACTGACTTATATTAATAATTCCAAATTAATCTAGAATGTCAGGTGCTATACGTGTGCAAAGTATAGGGCTGTTGGCTTGCATACTTCCTGATATATTGATGAAAAAATCCACAGCCTGCTTCCAGTCTCCGACCGGGTCAGGAATGGAATGAATGAAGCCCCTATCTAGCGGCGAGGATATGAACTGTGCCGGCTGCCGAGGCCTGACGCACTCCCCTGGGGCAATGATTAAATGAATGACAGATGAAATGAAATGATAGTGGAGAGTGTTGCTGGAATGAAATTTTGACAGGGAAAACCGGAGTACCCGGAGAAAAAACCTGTCTGCCTCCGTTCTGTCCAGCACAGATCTCACATGGAGTGACCGGGATTTGAACCACGGACTCAGCGGTGAGAGGCCGGCATGCTGCCGCCTAAGCCACGGAGGCTTTTTGATATATTGATATAAGGTTAAATAATTATAGACAGCATTTATTAACAGTTGGCAGCCCTGATTGCTCTTAAGAATACTTATATTCATATCTGTTATGTTACACATAGCACATACGAAATTTGGTTTAAATCCAACTGATAGTATAGAAGTTACATGTATTTAAAAATTGGCCCTATCAGCAGGCTTAGAATCAGATTGGTAGAACTGAAGTATAGAAGTTACTCCAACATTATTCTAAAATGTCAGGTACTATACGTGTGCATAGTTTAAAGCTGTCGGCTTGCATACTTTCTGATACATTGGTATTTGGATAAAATAATAGAGCGAGCAATTATTAACAGTTGGCAGCCCTGGTGACTCTTAAGAATACGCTCCGTCATATCTGTTTGTATACACTTATTACATACAAAATTTGGTTGAAATCCAATTGATAGTGTAGAAGTTATAGGCATTAAAATATTTGACCTATCAGAAGGCTTAACATTATTTTGGCAACACTGTCATGTATGGCCGCCTGGAAATTAAACTGAAATAGTGTTATCTACATGTGTGCCAATTTTGGAATAGCTCCAATGCATACCTTCCAAGATATCCAACATGGAACTCAAATTTCTAGTGTGTTTCTTCAGCAGTTGGTAGCACTGACATAATTTTATAATATGGACGTGAGATATTCCGGTATACATCTTTACTCATACTAAATTTGGTTTCGATTTCTGCAGCCGTTTATGAGTTCATAGGGGGGGGGGGTGGAGGGGACACACACACAGCCTGACAGACAGAAGGACAGACTGGCAGGGAGACAGAAGGACAGACAGGCACACATTTTCCCGGATCGATCTCATAAGTGTACTTTTTTCTCATTTTTACAAAATGTGAAAAGTAGGCTAAAAATGCTTCACATGAAATTGATATTAATGCAAACAAAATTGCTAGAGTAAAGGAATTTAAGTGTACTTAGGCGACTGGGTTACAGAAAATGGCAATGAAAATAAATCTGTAATATCAAGAATCCAGAATATGGAGATTGCTTTCCATTACACAAAAAATATTTATAACAAGCAATGCTTGTCATGGAATAGTAAAATTCGCCATTACTTAACAGTAATTAAACCGAAAGCTCTTTATGCTTTAGAAACTCTCAACTTTCAACTTAAAATGTTAAAGGAACAAAATTAGAGATTCAGTAAAGGAAAATTATTCGAAAGATCTTAGGGCCCAGAATTAAAAATGGCATACACTATCCCAAACCATACTCTGAAATATATAGAAACATTTCTAAACTTACCGATACCAAGAGAATAGGACGATTTCATTTTTTGGGCCATTTAGAAAGAATGAATCTTACGAGACTTACTTACTGAATCCACAAATTTCTGCAGAACAAACGTACAAGACCAAAGTGGTACAAAAAGGAGCAGTGGGACCTAGTGGAGATGGGATCGCCAGATCTGAAGAATAGAAATGTAATCCGAAATAATTTTCACATCAGGGGATTTGAGGAAGATCAGACGAAACCAACACGACGTGCATGGTCGGAGGCACAGAAATTACTACAATACATGCATATGAATAGCTATTGATCAAGGAGGAAGGCTCAACATACATTGATTCCGTGAGGTCCTAAGTGACCCATCCGCGAGAAGAAGAAGAGAAAGTGTACTTCTTAGTGCCCTTCCCGTGAACTATGTGATGAAACTGGATGAAACTTGGCAGATACATTCCAACATATGATCCCTAGAGGATGAACCTCATTTATGAAATTATCATAAAAATAATTGATTAAAAATAATGGAGATATACTTGGAAAATTGAACAAAAAACTGTTCATTTTTTGAAAGACAAATTTAATATTTTTTTTAAATATACTTTTTACAATATAACATTCATGGTGGTTCATCCTCGCTATTTATGCGTTTAATTTACATGAAAAAGAATTCATTCTATTCAGACTGGTATTTCTTGTTAAATCGTGTTTTTTGTGATTCACGGGATTTATAATATCACGAATATTAACCTTTCAATATATCACGAAATACTTGATATACTACTCCTCTCTCTAAATTAGATGAAAGATCTATGTATTTATTATACACATGTCAGTTTTCATAACTCTGTGTTACATATTAATGAAGCTATGATATGATTCGTAACTGTATGCGCAAATTCCCACTGGCGGTGTATGAGCCCCCTTAAGATTCTAAATTTGCAGTTCCTCAAAAGCTCTCAGGAAAAAATGAAGACAACAATCAACAAAGCGATCAGAAGGTGCATATTTGCCTCCTCTCTTGACACCTTCCCTGGAAATTGCACTTCACTTCACTTGCTGTGCGGTATTTCATGAAATCAAATTCCCTGGTTTTCTAACTGTACTATTCTGACATAAAGGTACGATCTGTACCAAGTGTTTTCCATGAATCCCCGTCCTATAAACAACTCACCAAGCAGCCTGCAAGGCAGAGAAGGAGAACGAGCTCGAAAATAAGAATGAGTGTATCACGAAACATGATCGTGTTGACCAACTAAAAACATTACATTTAGAAAACATTAACATTATTGAAGGAAAATGAAAGACCATCGGGGTTGACCGAGTGAGGTCAAGTGGTGGATGATGGAGAGGAGTTCGGCACAAGTAATTAGAAATACTGTACTAGTTGAGAGCCATGGGAACGACACGCACTCAAGGGCTTATGGCCAGTGAGTTTGGGAGTCTGGCACAAGTAATTAGAAATACTGTACTAGTTGAGAGCCATGGGAACGACACGCACTCAAGGGCTTATGGCCAGTGAGTTTGGGAGTCTGGCACAAGTAATTAGAAATACTGTACTAGTTGAGAGCCATGGGAACGACACGCACTCAAGGGCTTATGGCCAGTGAGTTTGGGAGTCTGGCACAAGTAATTAGTAATATTGTACCAGTTGTGAGCCATGGGGACGACACGCACTCAAGGGCTTATGGCCAGTGAGTTTGGGAGTCTGGCACAAGTAATTAGAAATACTGTACTAGTTGAGAGCCATGGGAAGGACACGCACTCAAGGGCTTATGGCCAGTGAGTTTGGGAGTCTGGCACAAGTAATTAGTAATACTGTACCAGTTGTGAGCCATGGGGACGACACACAATCAAGGGCTTACGGCCAGTGAGTTTGGGAGCCCGGCACAAGTAATTAGAAATACTGTACTAGTTGAGAGCCATGGGAAGGACACGCACTCAAGGGTTTATGGCCAGTGAGTTTGGGAGCCCGGCACAAGTAATTAGAAATACTGTACTAGTTGTGAGCCATGGGGACGACACACACTCAAGGGTTTATGGCCAGTGAGTTTGGGAGCCCGGCACAAGTAATTAGAAATACTGTACTAGTTGTGATCCATGGGGACGACACACACTCAAGGGCTTATGGCCAGTGAGTTGGGGGTCCGGCACAAATAATTAGAAATACTGTACTAGTTGTGAGCCACGGGGACGACACACACTCAAGGGCTTATGGCCAGTGAGTTTGGGAGTCCGGCACAAGTAATTAGAAATACCGTAGCCTACTAGTTGTGAGCCATGGGGACGACACACACTCAAGGGCTTACGGCCAGTGAGTTTGGGAGTCTGGCACAAGTAATTAGTAATATTGTACTAGTGGTGAGCCATGGGGACGACTCACACTCAAGGGCTTATGGCCAGTGAGTTTGGGAGTCCGGCACAAGTAATTAGAAATACTGTACTAGTTGTGAGCTATGGGGACGACACACACTCAAGGGCTTATGGCCAGTGAGTTTGGGAGTCCGGCACAAGTAATTAGAAATACTGTACTAGTTGTGAGCCATGGGGACGACACACACTCAAGGGCTTACGGCCAGTGAGTTTGGGAGTCTGGCACAAGTAATTAGTAATATTGTACTAGTGGTGAGCCATGGGGACGACACACACTCAAGGGCTTACGGCCAATGAGTTTGGGAGTCCGGCACAAGTAATTAGTAATACTGTAGTAGTTGTGAGCCATGGGGACGACACACACTCAAGGACTTATGGCCAGTGAGTTTGGGAGTCCGGCACAAGTAATTAGAAATACTGTACTAGTTGTGAGCCATGGGGACGACACACACTCAAGGGCTTATGGCCAGTGAGTTTGGGAGTCCGGCACAAGTAATTAGTAATACTGTAGTAGTTGTGAGCCATGGGGACGACACACACTCAAGGGCTTATGGCCAGTGAGTTTGGGAGCCCGGCACACGTAATTAGTAATACTGTACTAGTTGTGAGCCATGGGGACGACACACACTCAAGGGTTTATGGCCAGTGAGTTTGGAAGTCCGGCACAAGTAATTAGAAATACTGTACTAGTGGTGAGCCATGGGGACGACACACACTCAAGGACTTATGGCCAGTGAGTTTGGGAGTCCGGCACAAGTAATTAGTAATACTGTACTAGTTGTGAGCCATGGGGAGGACACACACTCAAGGGCTTATGGCCAGTGAGTTTGGGAGTCCGGCACAAGTAATTAGAAATGCCGTACTAGTTGTGAGCCATGGGGAGGGCACACACTCAATGGCTTATGGCCAGCGAGTTTGGGAGTTGGCGCCTCAAAATGGATTCCTGAGCTGGGTCCGGTTTTCTTCCTTTTCCAGTGACCTAGGCAAACCCCTCTCCAATAACATAACCACACTAAGCAAGCAAATCTGACGGTCAACCACCACTTTAAGTTTCAACTAACAAATTAATAGCTACTATTGCAACTAAATGAAAATGAAAATCCACAGCCTGCTTCCAGTCTCCGACCGGGTTAGGAATGGAATGAATGATGCCCCCATCTTGCGGCGAGGATATGGACTGTGCCGGCTGCCGAGGCCTGACGCACTCCTCTGGGCAATGATTAAATGAATGACAGATGAAATGAAATGATAATGGAG
The DNA here is from genome assembly GCA_946902985.2 of Meconema thalassinum. Lineage (NCBI taxonomy): Eukaryota > Metazoa > Arthropoda > Insecta > Orthoptera > Tettigoniidae > Meconema > Meconema thalassinum. Next base: position 58,419,037 of record OX336390.1, read on the forward strand.
AGTGTTGCTGGAGTGAAATTTGACAGGGAAAACCGGAGTACCCGGTGAAAAACCTGTCTGCCTCCGCTTTGTCCAGCACAGATCTCACATGGAGTAACCGGGATTTGAACCACGGACCCAGCGTGAGAGGCCGGCGTGCTGCCGCCTAAGCCACGGAGGCTGTACTATTGCAACTAATTAAGTTTACATATTGTAAATACTATCACCCATACTTGTAGACATAGATATAATAGCCTATGTGTGATGGACTTGATGATGGTCGCATGGCGATCGAAACTGGTTATCCAAGTATGTTTATTAACCTCATGTAATTTTTTTCAGGATTAGGTAATCACACATTAAAATGGGTACAATCTTGTTGACCAACTAAAAACATTAAATTTCGATAACATTAACATTATAGTACTTACACTTTGGAGAAACACACAGTATATCTGAACGCCTCTCCCTCACTGATATTTTATCCGATTCTGGTTGTGATTTCCATCCAGCCACATCGATCAACCGTAAATGAAGTGATCTATCAAGCATAACTAGCGTCCCCTCGGTAATATTTAAATAGTGACACGTACAGTTCATTTTCTCCCGGGTATATTCGAGTCTAAAGTAAACAAATTACATGTTTCTAAATATTCGCACAATATTGATTGTCTCGCATGATTTAATGGGTTTTTAGTGTGTTCCTAGCGTCAGTTGGGGACATCTGCTGAATTGGTGCTTAAATTATTCACCCAGTTATCAAATTGGATTTGTACAGTAGATTGATGATTTGCTGTTCATTTTGACATCGATTTGAGATCAGGTAGATAAATGTGCTGTTTCGCACTTTAAAACATTATGAACGAATTAGGTTATGTACACATCATCACGCAAGAACAAGTTAATCAAATGTCAGCTGAGCTCATGATCTTGTAAGACACAATACATAAGGCGACTTATAATATACGCATATTCTCCGTTGCATTCTCGTATGCTGCTGTCTTGTATTAGCTCATGATCACTAATATATTAGTCCCTTAATTAAAATTGTACGGTATAACCTCAACACCCTTAGTCTTTCGTGGAAGTTTGAATTATATTTTTATGAAGTGTATCTGCCCCTTTTCGACGACCCCACTCTTCGAAGGATTATTTATTTCTCATATCACGGATCTTACAATACTCAATAGGTTCACCATTCCGGGTGTATGCCCTGTTATTTGGCAGCGCTGTGTGACGCAGTGAGGTAGATGGCGGAATGTTCGTTCTTGTTGTGTTATCTACATAAATATGAATACTGTTATGCCATTTTAAAGTACTACTTCAGCAGATTTCATTATATTTTAAATGGCATTTAAGTGGCTAGATCTACCCAACTCATTGGTTTGTTCTCTGAGGAGAAATTCAGGGGCCCTGTGTAGGTAAGTCTAGCAACCTGCTTCACTTGTTCTTTATAAACCCGCAAAAATATATTGAGCATGCGTCGGGCCTATAGGAATGATGGAGTCCCACTCCGTTCTAACATATCAGAGACTCCTTGGAATCGAACAGCCAATCAAACAAGTATTCGATGGGGAGCTATTAATATCGAGTGTGGTTATGGAAGGAAGAAAGTAGAGTTTCCTGAGTCAGCATGTAGGATGGGATTGGATGTTCTGGAGATTATTGGAGTTCGGGTAAAGAGAGATATAGGAAGAAGTCGGAGATTGCAATGTCTACCTGTCAGGTATAAAACAAGGCAGGGCAACGTGGGGAGTAAGGCCGTATGCTAAGAGAACATTGGAGCGTAACATATTTCTTGTTAGGTACGTAAATTAACGATTATTGAGAATAGATCTGGAAATGTCAAGAAATTTGGTCAGGATTATTCTCAGTGTGCGCTCCATGTCAAGAGCAGATAAGTACGAAGTTAACAGAATTTATGAGGCCCTCAGCGATGTGGTAATGGGAGTTAGCAATAAAGATAGTGCAGTAGTGATGGTAGAGATGCTAGGATAGGACATATGACTACAGGGTATGAGAAATGATGGGTAAAGGGGCAGAGGGTAGGGAAGCGAACACCAATGGGATATATTTACGGGACATCTGTGCTAGCATGGTGATATTTATTTGTTGCGAATCCATTCTCGAAGCACATGGAGACTCACTGTTACACGTGAGAGGTAGAGGAATCCGGACAATAATATACTACATCATACTGACTTTGAATTTGTGATATTGATAAAGAATTACAGGGTATTAAGGGCCTTAATTGATGAAACTTATCACAAATTGGTCTGCTTTGAATTAATCATACTTAGGCCTACACCTTTAGTGTAGAAAGTGAGGGCTGTTTACTGACGGATTATTATTGAAAATATCCAGGATATGGGACTTAGGCAGAAATGCATGCCAAAGGTTGATTAGAAATTCCAAAGGGTAGATGGTAAATAATTGCATGACATTCCAACAGAGTACCTACAACTTAATGCTAAATCCCCGATTCGATACAAAATTGAATCATATATTCAATAGGCGTGCATGTTTCGGTTTATCAATGAAATCCTTTTCAGCGCAGTTACACTGTTATATTATATAAATGACTATATCTACGTCTTAAACAAAGCAATTAATAATAATAGATAAGTATATCAATACAATATTGATTAAATGTACTTACAATAAACTATTTATTACCTTAAGTCAATATCTTGTACATTACAACCGAACCGATATGGTCACATTGTGACCTTCCTCAGCGCAGTATAGGATCAGTAAATGTGGAATAACACACACTTAATATAATTTTGCCATACCAGAGGATATTTACAATACTAAAAATATTTTTGTTCCAAAAGCTCACAAAGTAAAATTTCAAAAAACAGCGTTGAATTGAAGCCATCTAAAAAGAAGAAATTAAACTGAGAAACACAAACACGAAAACAGAACGGAAAGCGATATAAGAACTATAACACTTGCGTGGATGTGAAAATAGATATGCTGAATAAGTTAGGTTTTAAATGATGGTTGAAATGTATTTGCCAGCTAGAGAAATCTGTGTAGAGAGAAAAAAAAAACAATATAAATAGTCTTGTATATTGAAATTAATGTGTTATAATACTGAATCATGAGAGTTAAATCTTATTTTACTTACAATGTAGAGAGAAGGTTGGAAATAAGTGTGACGAAGTTGTTATGAATTGGTAAGAAATTTATTGGTTATATAGTCGCCAAGAAACTAAATAGCGTGGTTGAAATGGATTGCCTAAACGGAAAGAATAATATAGACAGACATGAATAGAATGTTGCCTGAATACTATGAATACTAGTATCTAGAAACCTCCCATAGAGAGCATGTAAAGGATGAAGCTTGTAGGAAGTCCCGTTACCATGGTGGCGTTGCATGCTAAATGAAAAGAGTTTGGAGAAGGCTGCTTGTTCAGAAGTAATATGAGGTTGTATAAATGAAGGAAAGGGAAATATAATAAAAAAAAAACGTATTATCTTCAGTATAAGACAATAATATGCTGAATCACATTTTCATTTGAATTATATAACAGAATCGTATGGTGATTTTATACATAATTCAAATTCACATGTCATTCTTCCAGCTATATCCGTATAATTAATGTATTAATGGAAATGCGCATAAACATGCATAGTAATACATACATAATGTGTATTGAACCCTTGCAAAGAAGCTTATGAGACTCAGTTTCGGGGGGGGGGGGGGGGTGTAACAGTCCATTGCGTAAGTTGTTGTTAAAGCGCTTCTATAACATGCAGGTAACACATAACAAAATAATATGCAGGAAGAAGTGAATACCAGGGTTAAAACAATTGAATTTAATAACAGATCAACTATTTACAAATAAAAACAAACAAACAAGATCTCCCAAATGACTCCCACTTGAATTAATTACTGGCCATAACTAGACATAATCTCAGGAGAGCTTATAAACTGGACCAAATGTCCCAAATACTTCAATGACATTGTGTACGTGTGCGGCTTTTCTACATGCTTAACGATGAGTACAATGAATGCGAGATTCGTCACCATCCGGTAAACCTTCAGAGGACGAATCTGCATTGTTTAGAGCTAGACAGACGCGGGGAACCAACTATACACTACTTAAATTAATCCGACACATCCTACACTAAATAAACAACAAATAATTTCCGCATGGAATTGGAATCAAGGAACTGCCGTAGCAAAAACATTAATGCCTATAATTAGGACTTTTCAAAATCAACACAAGTAAATTAACACGTGACCAACAAAAGAAAACACATATGACCGCTTGTCATTTTTACAAGTAAATACATCTACACCAACAGGTGTCACAACAGACAAACTAACATGAAATGAGTCATAGAAAATCACTAGGCTCAAAGCCAACATTTACATCATTTAAAACAATATTCCATTCATACGATATGCGATAATTCGTAACAGACATGGCGAACTCCCCAATTAATTATGGTCCAATGACCATCACAAAAGAACAGGTTTGCTAATGATAGCTTATAGGGGTCAGTCGGTCAGCTGGACTGCCTAACAGATGAGTCACCAGACATAGACAGGCGCTAAGTGGAAATCTGCACATCTGTCAACCCACGAGTCAATAACCTCGACCTGCCGTGGCATGGGTTCGAGTCTCGAAGAAACGTGCTCCCAAAGCACATAATATACGTGTGTGAGTCAGAATAAAATATCACAGCATTTCCCCTAGGAAATCCAAGAATCATCATTGGACAAGGTACAGTAGCCTCCACGAGCGCTCTGCCTTTCCATCAAAATACAACAACAACAATTGAGGGCGGTAGCACCTCCTACCCCTCATCACGAAGAATCAATACACACACCTGACACATGAACACACACCGAATCACACGTATGGGTTTGACAGAAACCTGAATTAAATGACATAAAACTATTTTCCACAAGCTTGCGCTCCCAATCTAGTCCGTGACTAAAGAACCTGAAAAGGACTCAAAAAAGCTAAAAAAAAAATAGAACTAAGGTGTTCTACAGTTTGCACCGCCCTATTAAAATAAACATATTCTTGGCGTGCCTCCTAGCTGCATCACTGGAACCAACTAGAAAAGAAAGGATTACGCAGTGGAAATGGATGTTAATTTCTGACCTGTGCTGGGCCCGTACTTGCAGGCCAGATGTGCCGAGCGACTCCAGACTCCGTGAAGGTGGTCCCACGACGAGTGGTAGGAATACCCTCCTGGTGCTAGAAAGCTAGAATAAGTTAGGCCTAGGGTTGAAGAGAGAGAGAGAGCAGCCCGATCGCCAAACACTACTAAATAAGCCACATGGATAAAGAAATGGAAATTTAATTATAGTGAAATCGAACACACAAAAAAAACGGCCAGAATAACACACTCAAAGAAAAGAGTACCCTAGAGGTCAAATACAGTCACTTTCAAACGGGAAGGATGATTATAAACAATAAATAACTTACAATAATAAATAACGGAAACAAATAAAATAAATACCTGTGCCACTTCCAATAAAAATGATGTAAAAAGGGAGGAGGTAATTGACCAAAAGGCAATCGAGCCGGTCGCTGGTCAACAACAATCACTTCTCAGCCTAGAGATGGATGGTTGTCATGACGACCACAAATAACAAGCATAGCAAAGATAAAACAAGAGGCTGTGTGCGTGTCGCAGAGGCTGTGGCGAGCAATGGGGATGCGATCGAGCTGGCAGTCCCCAGAGAAAAGAAATGCAAAAACCAAAGATACTACAAGGAGAAACAAATGACGTCAAGTGTCCGTGAAATATATCATGATACATACACGCAATCAAACACACAAAATGCCAGCCGACGATCCAGTAATAAAACACAAAGCAACACGTGCTTGTAGGTAGTCTAGCAAAACATGCTAAACCTATATGGTCCCCAACTTACGTTCCGAGTTCGAGCTGAATACGGTAAGGCCTACTTAAAGTTACCGCCGTGATTCAGTTGCACGAAGCATGGAATGAAGGGAATACATAAGGGCTCAAATATATGGTGTCATGCCTCGTGTTGGGAGAATGGTCGAAACGCCAACGTCCACAAACAACGGGAGACCCATTCAAAAACATGCCCAATCCAAACAGCATCAATGCACCTGGCAGCAAGAAAAACATACACTCACAAAATCACTCGCAGATATATTTCACGGCACAAATAAAAGGTTAAACGAAGACTCAAACAAAATAAAACAGGAGACCGCCATTTCGATTGGTTCCACAGCAAATCCAAGCACACGACGAAGATCAAAAAGAAAAGTTAAATTTAGGAAATGAGCATAGTGGACACAAGGTTATATGTATTACTTACATGAGTAAATGGAAGGCTTCGGCATAATAACAATGTTAAATAAAAAGGAAAAACATTACATTTTAAATAATAAGGCGGAGAGCCTCAAGGCACGTCCGGACAGAAAGTATCTCACATGGCGTCTGAGTCAATCGGGACGGCCGCCAAAGATAATAAAGAAATGAGAGATGTTAAACATGGCTCAAGTTACATCTTAATTTGTTGCGCTCGGCAACCCTGAGTATGAATAATAACCTGTTCAACAAACATATTACAATAATTACCTCCCTCTCCTATAAAAAAATTAACATTAATAAAGCACCACTTATCGAATGTAACGAGTTTCACATTCGCATGGATAAAATCAAATACACACGCCTTGTACACTAAATATAACTCCAGAGAAAAATATGCAACAAACAAAATTTCGCCACGCGCCAACGTACATTTAGAGATAATAGTGTCGGCACACAAAAAAATCTAAACACAAGAAAAACAAGAATGAACTATTTACAACGTTCCCGCGCCTTATCTAACTACATATTGAGTAAATCAATTTTTGTACATCACCGTTTCAGCTTGCAGAACATTAACCTCCATCCCGGTGCATTTCCCTACGGGAAATCTAGCCCTCCATCGTCAACGTAGTTGTAGAGGCGATGCACATCAATCCATCACACGACAATACATCAGACATCTTGGCGTAGTTTCTTGGACAGTAATGTTCAATGTTAATATTATTGCCTAGCTATAATCGCTATGAGCTACTACTTTCACTCACAATATTGTCCTATGCGATTACTGATCGTAGACTTGCCCTAACTCAGCATTTGCTTAACACACGCACAAATATCACTCAAAAATATAATACAAAATTCACATAAAATTACACACTTCAAACTGGCTTGAAAACAAGTCTTAAACATGTCTATCGTGCAGCACTTATCTCGCCTAGAGATCTCCACTGCTAAACGTGAACTCTGCTCCCTTGAGCACAAAATGAAATGTTAGTAAAGTATGCTCATTAGAGCTTGAAAATCGTGACGCAGACTGACGTGAACGTTGCTCACCAGAACTCAATAAAGCTGTGTCCTAAACAGCTCATCTCCGATCAATTTATTGGAAACTGACAGAATGAGGTAGGGTGGGAAGAATTTCTAAAAATAATCTGGAGTTTTCACCTCACAAACTTGGGACTGGTATCAATCTTCATCATTTTATCCAAACGTCTCACTGCACTTATGCGGAATTAATTCGGATCGGCGGTTCTTTAGATATGCGTTTCCGCACCTTTTTCCAGGGTACGCAATTCACCCCGTGGCTTTGGCGTGGTCTCTTCTGATTGGCTGATTCAATCCTGGATCGGTTGAAACTTTACTCATGACACTCCCATAATGACTCCAATTTTGGTGCGCGTTGGTACAGAATTTGTCCTTGAACTCGGCTTAACCGGTCGTCTTCAGGAATAACTACCAAGCCTGCTTCTGTTGTAATCATTGCAACACACTACCTTGCTTTCCCTTTGTCAATTTCAACATGTACTGCCTGGGCATCAGTAATAATAATAATAAAATCATGAAGACTTATTCATCGACTGATTAATAAGGGTTCACTACAAATACATACATCCCCAGATAAACGCCTTATAGAAATTCCATTACACATCTCATAGCAACAACCTTCAATGACCCTGCAACTTGGACTTCAACGACCCCCGGCCAGCTCCTCACATCCTGTGAAAAGTGCAATTATGCACACTCACCAATAAAAGGTTATAAAACTGTGGAGGTGAGGTAACTCGAGATCAGTCTGCCTCAGTGTCGTCTTGTGACAGACCACTGCAGAACGCCGCTCCGCCGAAGGGTAAGTGTCTAAGCGATCTACACTCCTCACACACAGTCACACTTTCGCCCCTTATTGTTTGAATTGTGATAGCATCAAGTTTAATAACTGCTCTGCAATTTCTAGAAGTACTCCCAGTTGGAAGTACCAATTAAAGCCATACCTTTTAAAAGTATCTGGTCATCTAGTTTATTTGCTTAGTGTTAAGATCCTACCCTTCATCCCCCGTCCCCGGTAGGATTCAGGGAACACTTAATTGATGCTCCGTGGCGCTCGTAGTCAGCCACGCGCCCACGTCACTCTTTACTTGCCTCGATCAGATCCCGAGCCGCGCCCACGTTTGCATTATTCCAAGTAGCAGCCGCTCAGCTGCTCAGAACCTCTTGCAGCCCTTAACTCCGACACCGCTCCCTTGAACTACCCGATCAGACAGCACAATTGGGAGTTCTCATTTTCGTGCCCGTCCGCGCTCTTGGAATGCTCCAACGCCCCCTTTCCCTACACGCTAATCTCCAGCATTCTCCCAAATTCCCTTTTCTCCTCCCCACGAACACTACATTGTAGAGGGTCCACACTCAGGTCCCCTACAATTGATGGAAGCGCTAGGTACCGTGTCATTGTTTTAGAACAACGCCCTAGGGTTACAAACAAAGTAGCTCTGCGGTCAAGATCCCAAAATTAACCTCTTACTAAGCCAAGCTCACGCCACTCAAAAATTGAGAACATTTTTTCAGAGTACAGATTAGGTAGTATCTAGTACCCATCCAAGCCCGCCCCAGCAGGTGTAACCTTTCTAACGCCACCATGATATAGAAGCAAGCAATTTGCGACCCCATAGGAATTTACGCCCATCCCATATGGTGACAGGGGGCCACATTATTTAATTACCTGCCCAATTCGATCTCCAGTGCCTTAGGCAGGATAGCGACGGCGATATTAATCTCCCACCCCCGTAAAATTAGGGGAGATTCCACACAAATAGGGAAAATCCTCCCACAACTCCGATAGTCCGCATACATCCATACAGAGTTAATCATTAAGGGTAAAATCGATACACCTGGGTAGCGCATCCCTGAAAGCTACACGCCACTGTACCTCCATACTTATCAGCATTCCCTCCCCCCCCCCCCCGGACAAGCTAGGCATAATTACTGACTTTAGCAGCCCCATACCTCGAGAGGATATAAGTTACCTTTATACGGCCACAGCCTATTTTTCTATATACACAGTGGCACCCCATGCCGACATCCCCGAGGTTCCACGTACACGAGGGAGGAGGCACCTCACAGACACGGATAGGGAATCCGAATTATTCTTTGCCCTCCTCCGAAACCGCCAGCGCCGTATGTATATAAAGTACAGGTGCATATACAGGCATTACAAGCGAGGGTAAGCGCGGCGCAGAATAAGTACATCCGTACCCCCACCGTTACGCGTAAAGCACTCTTCGCCCGGGCGCACTGCAATTTGCACGACACGCATAGGGCATTGCAGGCCAAACATACGACAACGCAGAGGATCCATAACCGGATTGACAGGGGTTATGGTCACCTCCCTCCCAACGCGACCCTCCAACGCATCAGGGCGCAGCATGCGATATTGCCTCGCCACTTCGCACAGCTTATTGCGGAATATAGGAACCTGAGCGCCCAGCTCATAGATGTATATACGGCCCACTCCAATTAGGAAGAAGGTTACCGTGGCCACAACGCGTACTAGCCCCAAACTTCAGAACAATACACAATTACATACGGTTAAGCCCCCACATCCACATATTCCACCCGCCACACTTTTACAGCACCCAGTACGTTGCGGCATTTGCGAACGCACGACGGAACTACGTACCGCCAAAAAGCCATACTAATTTGCCGGCCAATCCCATTTACACCCGCAGAGGAGCCAAAACTGCTTAAGCCTAAAATCACCCTCCTCCAAACGCCCCGAACACCGGATACATTCCCAGAGTGGATCCCGGTGCCAAAATTGCATTAGCCATTCGAGGGCAAAAGAGGTACGCCTTACGATAGAAACCAGCTCAGGACATAACATTGGAACTCACATAACTATACTCCAGGGCTTTTTTCCCTTTAGACCCCTAACACGCATATCAATAGAAAGTAAGACATGTCAAGGCACGCTGCAAATGTAGCAGTTACACGTATCTCAACATCCTAACACGTCCATTGTAACGCATCAAACCCAGGCCTATACGAAGAGAGAGAGAGCGCCGAACGCGCTCTGGCATCTAGTAGGCCATATTCACCACTAGGTGACGATCCAATCCCACACGTTGCCCAGACATTACCTACTTATAAGTTGCATTTTTCACTGTTAAGAGCGTATTACTTTATACTGTCTTATTTTACTATGCACTTATATCATAATTGTATCATACTTGGATCTAGTGCAATCGCTAGAGTAAGGGCTGTCGGTACAGCGAAACACATGTTTCCTACCAGCCGCCAGGCCAGGTCATTATCACACTACAGGATACTGTCATAAGACACCCTACATTGACTCAGCAACTTGCACGCTCGTATGGACACAGCCGTGCTCGGTAAGGCAAGTGCCCTGACACACGCTTACATAGCCGTGCGTCCTTCCGTATATTCACCCGGAGTCCACGCGTGAGATCGCGGAAAGACTTACTTCTAGTTAATGACAATACACACACTGTAGATCACACATTAGTTTGACGAGAGGCATATCCTACTCACATCATTACACTAATGTGCGCACTCAGGCATAGGTCCATTAGTTGACCTACGAAAGATTCACTTACGTTTAAAACAGGCTCCGTAGGATTTACATGCATTTACAGAATACCTGCATAAACATTCCCTATTAATAACGATACACATACGGTATATTTGTATACACAGTAGGTAGCGACCGACAGAAGATGAGAATACCATAGCATAACAATTAGTTACACTACATAACATGGCAACGGCCATTTTAGGTAAATTTCATTAGAAAGCTAACTATTGCAATGGGTACCATGTTTCGACTTCCGAAAATTTCGACATATCTTCGCGTTTCACATCCCCTACACCCCAAAACCACCGTCAGTTCAAAAGTTTATATATAATTTATGTATATATGTATATACATGAGATCGCGGAAAGACTTACTTCTAGTTAATGACAATACACACACTATATATATATATATATATAAGTATATATATATATATATATATATATATATATATATACTGTATAAATATCACTTTCTTGTGGACACGATAACTACCGCAATTTTTTGTCAATCACTTTGAATTTTTCACATAATGTGTATCCCTATAAAATCTCGGTCGAGTTCGTTAATGGTCAAAATCGGTCGACGGGGGTGAAAATGGGGGTCTTTTTTTTCGAGAAAGTGAAATATCGCTATAACTCTCTTAATATTTGAAATATTGAATCCATTCTAAGTTCATACTATGTGTCGGATAAGGCCCAACAATTTATGTTTGAAAAGTTTTTTGATAGCACCAACCACTGACCAAAGGGATGGGAAAAAGTAGGTTTTTCGGGAAACATTATTCATATCTCTCTTAATAGGCACAATATAAAAACCGTACAAAATGGACAATATTCCCCTAATAATTACCTAAAACTTTTGTCTGAAAGAATTTTTGATATGACCCACCAATACGCCAAGGGATGAGAAAAATGATTTCGGAATTAAAAGGAAATGCCAAGAGCCATCAGAGGCTGTCTTGACAACACTAATAAATTGATGAGGGATGAGCCATCAGACGTTGCCATGACAACGCACTTGCACGAGATCACATTCAGTTTTCCATCTGACTAAGTGTGAAGCGGCTTCGGTGACCTAATTGGTAGCATGCTGAAATTCTATGCCCAAGGTCGCGGGTTCAAACCCAGCTGAAGTCGTCGGATTTTCTAAGAGTGCTAAAAATGCTTTCCTTTGGAGGGGAAGTTCCAACGTTCGATGCGAGTTGCTGGTTGTGGTGGCATCTAGTAGCCATGTTCACGGCTAGGTGTCGTTGACGGTAGTATTTGGTAGCAACATTAGGAACTACTGCTTGAAATTGACCGTCTGCAGTCCTTACTGAATTAGGGACTAATACAGCCATCACAATTCACACCGTTTATCAGACAGATCCTACACACACACCCAAAGTACACGGGGTTACATGACCGCGTTGTCGCAGCCCCTAAACTGAGGAACCAACCAAAATCTCTGCGGGAGATACAATTTTGCGGGAAGAAGTAACAGACCGTTAGATAGTTACACATCAGGGTCGAAACCTTGCATAAGGACAGTGTGACCACAAGTATAACAAGAAGTTCCGTGAAGAACTATACAGCCTACTTTTCATGCCAATGATTATTCTACAGTATATGAACCTATCTAGAATAATGACGAAATTAAGTTGGTAATATCGAAATATCTAATTAGTTCAAAATATACCTGGTATAATGTAGCCTAATAGAGCACTACAGTTGGCAGCCCTGGTGACTGAATATATTCTTAGTTCCACCTCTTAAGGTACAGAATACAAAATTTGGTTGAAGTCAAATGGACGTTACATGCAGTTAGACACTTGATCTATCAGCACGCGTAAAAGCATGTTGCCAACAATACCATGCGTGTGCTGGTCAGAAATAATCTGAATTATTATGATATCTTGTTGTGCCAATTTTGGATGAAATACATTTGTTAGTATAGAAGTTACATGTATTTTAAAATTGGACATATCAGCAGGCATAGAATCATGTTGGCAGCACTGCCTTGTATTAATTACTCCAAATTAATCTAGAATGTCAGGTGCTATAGGTGTGCAAAATATAGAGCTGTTGGCTTGCATACTTTCTGATATATTGATATTAGGGTAAAAAGAATATAGACAGCATTTATTAACAGTTGGCAGTCCTGATTGCTCTTAACAATACTTATAGTCATATCTAATATGGTACACATATCTCATACGAAATTTGGTTGAAATCCAACTGATAGTATAGAAGTTACATGTATTTAAAAATTGGTACTATCAGCAGGCTTATAATCATGTTGGTAGAACTCACGTATATAAGTTACTCCAAATTAATCTAAAATGTCAGAATATACGTGTGCATAGTTTAAAGCTGTTGGCTTGCATTCTTTCTGATAAATTTGTATTTGGATAAAAAAAATGAGAGAGCAATTATTAACAGTTGGCAGCCCTGGTGGCTCATAAGGATACGCTCAGTCATATCAGTTTATGTACAGATATTACATACAAAATTTGGTTGAAATCCTATTGATAGTGTAGAAGTTATATGCATTTAAACATTGGACCTATCAGAAGGCTTAAAATTATTTTGGCAACACTGTCATGGTTGGCATCCTGGAAATTAAACTGAAATAGTATTATCTACATGAGTGCCAATTTTGGAATAGCTCCCATGTATACCTTGCATGATATCCAACATGGAGCTCAAATTTCTAGTTCGTTTTTTCAGCAGTTGGTATCACTGACATCATTTTCAAATATGGACGTGAGCTATTCCGGTGAACATCTTTACTCATAGTAAATTTGGTTTTGATTGCTGCAGCCGTTTAGGAGTTGATAGGGGGGGACACACACACAGCCAGACAGACAGAAGGACAGACAGACAGACAGACAGACACACATTTTCCCGGATCGATCTCATAAGTCTACTTTTTTCTCATTTTTGCAAAATGTGAAAAGTAGGCTAAAAATGGACCCCAAATCACAAGAAGGTTACCGTCCCCATAAGACAATAAAATGTTTAAAATATGCATAAAATGACGAAAAACAAAGTTAATTATGCTCGAATTATAAAATACTTTCTCGCAATAAATGAGATCTGATCCTTCTAGTAAAACCTGCATATTCTGCCTATTTTCGCCTATCCCCTAGTTTGCCCAGTGAAATCTACCTCCGCCTTCCGGCGTGCCGAGATGACTTTTTTTTACAAACACCTCCATACTAGAATCACCACGGAAAGATGATGATACGCGTAGCCATTCTTCACACACAAGCACGAGGTACACGGGTTAAGGAGGCGAGGTAACAACTTCCTTCCTCTTTAATTATCGTCGAGGCAGATAATACCCTAGCAGGATTTCTTCAATATAACGTGTCAACATACGACTACCAACCTAGATTAAGATTCACCTAATCGACAGCACAATAACACAGGTTAGCGGCCATCCATTCACGCCTACACTCCCTCGTACAATAACACAGGTTAGAGGCCATCAGTACAGGTCCAGATCCCCTTTACAATAACACAGGTTAGAATCCTTCAATGTAGGCAAAACCTCCTTACCAAACCAACACGGGTTCGATGCATCCACACTGCTAAATACGAACTATCATGATACAGTTTAGCGGCCTTCCGCACAGGCCAGATAACCCAACATATGGACACAACAGGTCATCAGGGCACACACTTCTGGGAAGATTGGGTAAGGACATACTTACAGAGGTCACATAGTCTCACCCACTGTAAATTCATGCTACATTCTCCCATACAGTTCACTCAATCCCACACATGGGATAGCACACTCATTCTAAGCAGTGACGCGCGATCCATCCACGACACCGGAAAGAGTCTTGCTACAACAGCATCTCAGCCTGTGAAAAGCAGGGCAGCCAACACTTACAGGCCACATATAGCGCTGTCAATATCCACGCAGCCCCTCATATATATTCTTTTCCTAACATGGGATCTTTCATTTTTCTTTTTATTCAAAGGTGGCATTGACCACACAATACCGTCATAAGGACATGCATAACAAACAGTTCTCCAACGAGGCGTCATCATCCTTAGACGACGATTAGGGTCACGCACTCAAAATTTAAATATTTCATCCATTACTTAGCCTACGAAGGTTCGGACTTGTGGCAGAGACCACTTGGCTGGGGCAATTCCCCTAACCGACCGAATAGGACGTCATTCTTTTCATCCATACGCCCAGTTATTAACTGTTCGTCATAATATACCATATGCCGATATAAAATTAAATAATAAATTAACGACATACCTTCACAAGAGCCACAAGGCTAACATAGGACCCTACAGTCCTTCTTGAGATCCCATTAACTTCAGGTATACCCTTTATACACACACTTGTCGCCACAATATTCAGTTGGCCAAATTACACTTTCGCATTTTTTTTCTCAGGCGTCGGTTCATACCGATATAAATATCCCAATATGTATATACGTGTAGCATTAACGATATGGCTCATAATTTATTTATGTTGTGTGGGGTTAAAGCACGGTAAAGTTTACATTAAAACAATCTTGCCCCCAAACGCACTGTAAGATAAGTATCCAGCCATGCGCGTGTATGTATACTCCGGCAACCACTACGTCCATGGTCCATAACTACCCTACGTTTTACGGGGAGAGTCCTGTACAGTGTACATCAAAACATACACTCCTTGGGCCACAATATAGGGTAAATATCAGCCCTGGGCGAAGCAATGCCAAGTTTTGTAATAAACGGTAAACGAAGGCCCAATGATTTTCTTCCTTACAACACTAAATATGCACTGGTAGATACAAACATTCTATACACGTTGGGGAAACATAATCCCCCTGTCAACACATTGCATTACAGACCTACAACATACAGCTGTCACTTCCATACAGCAGGTTTTCCAGTAGACAGAGCCCATTACGATACCACACGAACGTTCAGACATTTGCGCAATACAGTACAAGTCATACTGCCTACACATAAATATGCCTAGTTTATACACCCCGAGGGAACTATTATTGGTCCCCACACCATTTTTGTATGTTCACGGAGTAAATGGAACTAGACCACGGGAATAATTTTTCTACGGCAAGGCACATAAGGCCTTACACGCGAACAGGGTCGCAACAGACATACATACATTACCACTACTCTATATACGGCAGCCATAGAAGCCCCAGTTTTTGTTTGCATATCTTTAGCCCATCCTTATCACCCTTTTATAATAGCGTATGCCCAACGACATTACCCACCTGGGAGAGCGATACGTCGCTATCCTATTCCATATATAATAACTCACTGCAATAACATCCACTCGCTGTCATACACAGGCTACCTCGCATGCCAACTTTGCATAGCGTCCCATACTCGTGTCATCAGACGACACGTGCGTTTGACAGTAAGCGCCCGCAATGTAAACACACCGTCGTTTTCTTTTTACTAGCTCATATAGCTCCCGGCCAATCAGCATAGCGCCCCGATAGACGATACTCCCACAGAGCGTCATAGCCAATTAGAACAGCGTATCACGCCCAGCGATAACCGCTATGTGACACTACACATACAGACCGCTTATCTCGGTTCTGACGTCATTCAGCCTCCACTCAACCTGCCACTGGGCAGCCATTATTTTCGCACAAGCGACACGTCACATATGAGCGCGACATTCAAATGCCTTTGAGCATGGGACATTTGTTTCCCGACGTACCCACTTCACCGCAGGGTACACCCACATTTTAATAGCATTCATCCCCTCTCACGCACCCTGACTCACACAGAGAGCGCATATTTCACGGCCCAATGTCCGAACTAACAGTGCAACGCACAGAGCGTATAATTACATACGCACCATTATATCTTTCGCCCTTCTTCACAAAACACTTGCCCTTACTACACCCTCGTGAGGACACTGCCCTCCGCTATCAGCAGATACGGGCATTCTCCACAAATACATGTACATAAATGTCCACGCCATTTAGATTTTTCTCTCTCCAGGCATAACACGTTTTCATAAGAACACTCTATCCCAGTCAGAGACGAGACAAATCGTTCACAACGGTGGCCCATCTACATTCCCAGCCACAGTACTCTTAACCCCTCTCGAATTATTACTTTACACGCCTACATCTCTTGGGAATTATAGATACAGATGACACATGTTTCGCATTTATATGTCACCCCTAATGTTAAGGGTGGCAAGACACAATTTTGCTCCCACACACTTCCGCGTAGCGGATAATATAGTTTTGACCAATACCCCCCCCCCTACAGGTGGTTTAGCCCACAGGAGAGGATACTAAATAGGACCCACAGAGGCAGCATTTTAGATCACATATTTATAGATGATACGATTTGTTCAGAGCACGACGGTGCACAGAGGTGCAACCTAATATCTAAGGTGCAGATATATTCCCCACACAGCCACAGTCGGCACTGCCGATACCGATAGACCATTCGCGGTCGCGAATTTTCAGACAGTGCCCGTTATACTTATACCTCTGGATTCACCACTCCTATAGCAAGCTCATCCCTACCAATTGATTATTTTGAGAGCACACTCGCAAAGATGTAGCACAGGTGGGATTTCAAGCACAGGGTATCCTGACATATCCCTGTGACCATTCAAGGAAGTTATAGTACAGTGCTACTATAACACCAGGATCTTTCTCTTTACCTGACCAGTTTTAGTCTATAAGTTGTCTAGAATATAGGTAAAGGTTATATCTTGTACAGTGCAGTCAGCAGAATACTACGTTGTATGGCCGCAGATGTCAAAATTCACAGCCAGTTGAGCCAAGCTCAACAATATTCCCCCTCCAGAACACAGTATGTATACACTACATTTTACACACAATTCCCCCATTCCCCTAGTAATGCGAGGCACTTGGTGGTCATGCAGCCGCCAGGGTGCACCCTATGTTTTTCCGCTCTTGGCTACGTGTTATTCAACATTTCGGTGCTATAAAGTTAACAGCTTAGCGTACAGAAATTCCCTATTAACATTATTATATAATTTATTATATATTTTCTCACCCGAATGTCATTTTGTACCCTGATAGGGATCTTCAACGTTGCATGCGACAGGATGTCAATTATAGCTCATACATGCCCATACCTACTGCAGTACGGACGCTAACTCCCGCACTGTAAACGCAGTTCCTGGCCAATTACAATCCTGCCCCTCACCGGTAGAGTTCTCCTCACATTTAACGTAGGTCCCACATCCTCTTCGGACCACACTCCCTTGCTCCTACTTAACCATCCGAGCACCATCTTACTAAAAAAACTTTAACATACCTACAGTCTCCCACTAACAGGAGAACACCCTTCCACGTCCTTAACTTACCAACTAACATGTCAAGATATAAATGCAGCTGATATTAACTAGATATCCGCCAGCCAGGCGCAATTTCGTGCACTGTGCCAGAAACACTACCCCCTCCACCCAAAATAAATACCGCCCCCACACGAACATACATTCGCTGGACACTCTACGCATATGGTTTGTGCACAGAGATGCACTTTGGGAGATATGACCCTATTTTCCTTGGAAAAATAGGACAATGGTAAATAATGGTAAATAGTGGTAAATAATGGTAAATATTGGTAAATATTGGTAAATGTTAGTAAGCATTGACCAGGATTAAGGGCCACTATAGCCCATGACATGGAAATCGACGATCGACGGAAGGTCGAAGCGGCGACGACATAGTGCGGGCAAGCACCGAAGCTGACGGGAGTACCTAGCCTGTCTCCCGACGCGACGGCGGGCTCCACCCATAATGCACTACTGTCGACAACGCCAGATCTGCGGGCAGAATCTTGATGGTCCGATGGGAGGATTGACCTACTCAGCGTCGGACAAGATAGACCCTCCACCCAGGGACGACCCACGCAACTTGACTTTTAGTTAGATTTTAAGATAAGTAGTAAGCTTCATTGCGCGAAGCTAAGACCTTCAGCGGCAGGTGAAGATGAATAATAATGAATAATGATGAATAATAAATAATGATGAATATATACGATTATCTCCCCGGCCGAGGTATCGGTCACCGAGGATCTCTTTGTCCATACCCCCGAGGACGATACTAACTTATGAATGATAATAAACGATTTGGGACATGCCCACGGTTCTCTCCCTGGCCGAGGCATGGATCACTGTTGGTCGCTCTGATCGTGCCCCAAGGAGGGATCACCTTTGTATTACCTTGCGATATATGATTTGCAATATGCAATTTGCGCAGTGCTACTGAAGCAATTTCACAGGCCTCCACACACACAAACATATTAGTTATTAAAGGGAGGAAGTCGACATCTAGGTTTAGGAGGATAGGGAGAAAGGACCTAGTCCGATTACTCTGTTGGGGAACCAGCCCGGCAGAGTATGCCTATGCCCGACGACCCTCAATTTACATTAAGGAGGAAAGTGTACAAGGACTGAGGCCTGGCAGCCTGGTGGTGATCGAGACCACCAGGAAGACCACGCACGACACCCCTTAGGTAAGGAGGGACGTGTAGGGCCGCTGTCTGGCTGTTCTGGAGACTACAGCATTCCCAGAATTGGCACGCAAGACACCCTCGAAAGGGAGATATTCCTCGGTCAATATTCTAGTGTTTAAGACACTTGCTTTTGGCAGGCAACTTAGTTAAGCAAATTTAATAAGCCCCTGTTGCAACACAGTAGCTTAAAAGGGGTATTTCAGCACTAGGTTAGGTCAACGTCTTGAGCCAATTTTTTCATATGTACATTAAATTAGTCTGTAACTAGATATAAGATACACTTACACGGGAAAGATCGATAATCGATCGGCCTCAAACTGCGACTTTCCGCAGCCGTGTAAGCCCGACAATTCGATATTACGATATCACACGATGTGACCATTTACAATTGCGAGTTACACATTTAATCCTATTTACATGTTTTATTTTCAGACGGCGATCCACCGTGCGCCAACAGCTGGCAGCAAGAAGTTCCCAAATATATTTTTTGTACAGTTGACAATACATAGCACACATATGATTGGTCTAGGTTTATGAATTACATGTATGATTTTTTCTCACCGCAGATGGCTCAACACATTATTAATTATATACACACCAGGTGATATAGATCACCAGGGTGACACGGGATGATTAGTAACTGTCTTACAGGACCATACAGCAGCTAGCCAGCGGGATGCCTTTACACCCATACTTTGATTTCTATATTTCCCCACAGATGGCAATTTTGTATAAAGTCCCATGTATATATCTTGCCCACGCCCTGACACGCGCTCGTCGCACCCTCTCCCGCATACACAGAGTTCACTCCCCCCAGCTCTCACACGTTTTCCTCACACTGAATTTTCACGGTATTTCACAGCATCTCCGTCCCACGGTTAGGGGTAACTGTGGGATATCCACTCCCGCTGGACGGAACACACACACCTGAAATGAGAGGAGGAGTACGGTGGCGAGTGTTGTACCCACTGTCTGAAAGGGTCAACTTTCCCCGCTAGGATGCACCGTCTTCCCATAGGGGACGATTCATGGATATATCATTAGTTTGCCATGGCCTGGACTAGCTTTGGATTAAGAAATTGGTGTAAGTTAGCGCGCATAAGGTCGAATTATAAGGTATCCACAGAGTGGAATTGGTTGTGCCTAATTTATAAGTTCCCATGTTAGTGCTACGGCACGAGAGAGAGTTCATCTGTAATTCCGGCACAGAGTACATGGCCGACACCGTTGCACATTATTTGGTTTGTTTTTATGCCCAATGTATCTTCGTTACACACGCCACAAGTGGCAGCACACTCTTTTATTTATTTATTTTCCTTTCGGTCCTTCTAAACTCACAGTTGTAAAAATGCCTTCTTTCTCCTTCCCACAATAAACAAATTTTTCTTACCCCCTTAACTTACACACCGAGGCATTTCTTTTCTTTTTCTATTCTATCTATTCTTTCACTTTGTTGTCCTTATTTTGTATTTTCGCTACCCAAGGGCACTTTTTCATCCCGTCCAGGTTTGTGAGGACGGAGGGCCCGATAGGCCCTACCGATGTTTTTTCCCCTTGGGATGTCCCACAGTGGTGATGATTGATGATTGTTGGTTGATGATGATGATGATGTTGATAGAGATGATGATGATGATTTATGATGATGTTGATGATGATTGATAAATGTTGATAAAGATGATGATGTTTGATGATGATGATGATGAGGATGATGATGATTGATGATGATGTTGATGATGATGATGATTGATCAATGTTGATGTTGATGATGATGATTAAGGATTATACAGGGTCCAAATACCCGCCATGTTTAATTTACAGAGGGTGATGTCACTATGTTTTATTTATTGATTGTGTTTATTATTGTAAAAGGTTAGGATTGATGTTTATTTTCATGTGCCACGGCACCGAATTTGTAATGATGCACAATGTATATGGATGAATTATTGTTCCCTCCCCCCCCAAAAAAAACCACCAACACTTGATCGCTAGACACAAACCCGAGGCAAAATTATTCTACGAGTCACTGTACACAGACCCCTCCATACTTCGATCTACGATACTACCCACCACTCCATATGCCAGACGTTCACTTCTTCAACTACTCACCTTACACGGGGCTAGTCACTCACCCCCACGGACGTTGCCCCCTTCTGTCCTAAGGGATTTCATAGAAGAGCAGAATAAACCAAGACAAGCACAGAAGAGAGAAGACACTTCAAGAAAGAAACAGATGTCCATGCACACACACACACACACACACACATACTAGAAAATCTACCCCTACGGCCTAGTCTTCGTCCCCTTATCGAGGACGATGACTAGCTCCGTCGAAGGAGTTGTTGCATCAGAGGGATGCACCCACATCCCTCTTATCTACAAATACATCCATCCCCACATAAACTCCTTATAGAAATTCCATTACACATCTCATAGCAACAACCTTCAATGACCCTGCAACTTGGACTTCAACGACCTCCGGCCAGCTCCTCACAACCTGTGAAATGTGCAATTATGCATAATCACCAATAAAAGTTTATAAAGCTGTGGATGTGAGGTAACTCGAGGTCAGTCTGCCTCAGTGTCATCTTGTGCCAGACCACTGCAGAACGCTGCTCCGCCGAAGGGTAAGTGTCTAAGGGATCATACTCCTCACACACAGTCACGCTTTCGCCCCTTATTGTTTGAATTGAGATAGCATCAAGTATAATAACTGCTCTGCAAGTTCTAGAAGTACTCCCAGTTGGAAATACCAGTTAAAGCCATACCTTTTACAAGTATCTGGTCATCTAGTTTATTTGCTTAGTGTTAAGATCCTACCCTTTATCCCCCGTCCCCGGTAGGATTCAGGGAACACTTAATTGATTGCTCCGTGGCGCTCGTAGTCAGCCACGCGCCCACGTCACTTTTTTACCTGTCTCGATCTTAGCGCGAGCCACGCCCACGTTTGCATTATTCCAAGTAGCAGCCGCTCAGCTGCTCAGAACCTCTTGCAGACCTTAACTCCGAGACCCCTCCCTTCAACTACCTGATCAGACAGCACAATTGGGAGTTCTCATTTCGAGCCCGTCCGCTCTCTTGGATTGCTCCAACGCCCCCTTTTCCCTGCACGTTAATCTCCAGCATTCCCCCAAATTCCCTTTTCTCCTCCCCCTGAACACTATATTGTAGGGGGTCCCCACTCAGGTCCCCTACAATATTGCCTATCTCCAAGGAGCACTCGCTCATAAAGACGGCGTATTATACTATCGTAGCGACACACATACGTAGACTGGTAGACAAGTGACAGTCACTTGTAGGACGATGTACCTGACCACTAACAGAGCCGGCTTTTATACAGCCTCAAGGGCACATATCGATGGCTCAACTCTTATTACGTTATGCTAGATCTCATATCTCATTGGTCATCTTCACGGAAACATCCAGAAGGTTATTAATATCCATTAAACATCAGGAATAAACCGGAGAATTACTCCAAACTTAATTCTGAAGTGCTGATATAATTTTCTACCATAACAAAACCCTGACAAGTATACAGCTTTCCAATATTCGCTGGCTGCACGCGGGACACGCGGCTGGTTCAAAATATGGTGGGTCGACAGATTTTCACCGCCTCGCTGACATCATGAGCGCACTCTTTTCAAACTCACGCTCTACCAAAGCATCGTAAATGGGCACAGTACCATTAAAGGAAAATCATTGCGTAGCTTCATTATGCAAATTTTCACTTTGATCATATGATTACGACACAAGAAATAAAAACTTTATTTTAAGATTTTGCGCAGCCGCTATCTTGAGTTTATGTGAACAATTTGTTGGTGAATTGTTGACCTGGTTGGCATCTCCGGTATCTACTGAGTTTTACCCGGTGCCTATACCATTTTGTTGGGGAATTCATGGTGCCCAACCACGGATTGTAAGGGGTGTTGATTAGCTGGCATCCTTAGAATTTTCGGAGATTAATAGGATGTATAATCATGGTGTTTTTCGAAGAGCCGTGGAGACGTCTAGGAAGCAATTAATGGAAAAGGGGGGCTTTAAGACGGGTTGCGGGGGACATACTCACCATGCCTACCTGGGGAGCATTAGCAAGCCAAGCGCATGCCGGCACAGCGACTACTGCTCAACAGCGTGCAGTGCAGATCGTAATCAAAGTTATAATCTAAGGGGGAAGGCTTCTATAATTATGTGAAATAAAAAGATATAGCACTTGATTGTAAAAGAGGGTTTATTACTACTGATGAGGGATGGCGATTAGGTTAGTTTAAGGGGGGGGGGTGATTAAAAGTGGAAAAAAGGAATTTAGCAGACACACTTACTCACCCTACCGATGACGGATATCCATTTGGATGGCGTTGGGATCCGGCTGAGGGCAGCGCCCTTACCGTTCCTTCGTAGCACAAGAAGTAAATGAAGTAAGAGCCTAGCGACAAGAGCCAAGAAGGCGGACTTGGGGCTGTACCTCGTATTTATAAGGTAATTGTGTAGCGTCATTCCCAGTCAGCGGAATGCGAGTGTAATACCCACTGTGTCCTCGTAAACATGCTAGATGGCACCCTTAGGACTATGACCTTTCTTGGCTTTGGCAATTATATTCACATGTTCGTAGTTCCATAGTTTCTTGTATTAACTTTTTATAACTTAGGTGTAGGTGTAGGCACAATTCATGTATGAGGGTTGGGGCTACAACAAGACTTCTTACTGTTTTAATAATTGTCCCCGATTATTGTCTTAGACGTGGGGGTGCAAATGTTGAATTTTCTTCTTTTCTTCTTCTTTTAGCTTTAATTTGGTTTTAGTCTCCTTATTCTCCTTTTCTTCTGTTCTTCTTCGTAGATGGGGTTGGTGAGTGAAAGTGTGCCGTGGTAGGAGGTGGTGGGTGTGGCAAGGGGTGGGGTGTTTTGCTATACAGCCCGTCGATAGCAGATATTTCCCTGTATCTAGCTTCTTTCCTTGTGGCATTACTTACATACTTTTTGTTGCGTACTTTCATTTATATTCGTAGAACCTCAATATACTTTCTGTTACCTTTGCTTGCGTAGACTATTATTATACTTTCTCTTATCTTTAATCATTATTCCTTAATGATTACTATTATTCTTCCTCAGTTTCAGCTAAGTGACATATTCGCTTCTTAATGTAATTAAATGCAGACAATGTGTAATTGAAACTCGCACTACGTGTTATGCATAATTGTTAAGATTAATTTGCTTTTTGAAATTGGTGATTGTGGTATCGTGAAGTTATGGAAGTTTTATATTATTTATTGCCTCTACGGGCTAACTTGATAATTCTTACGTAGCTGACATGGTTTTCTTAGACGTGATTCCTATCTTTCCATAAGAACTGTATAGATCTTCATGAAATATTGATGAACATGTTGATATTACCTGTGAAAATCAACATTTTTGTAAATGACATATTAATATTTCCTGTAAAAATAACATTTATTAATGACATGTTATTAAATACCTTTTTGAAACTTGCCACGTTAGGTAGGGGGGAGGGAAATTGGGTTTTTCTTCGTAACTAAACTAGTTCTTATTGCTAAATCTAGTATTAATGCCTTCCCCTTATTTAGGTATACTATATACAGGTGGTGGTTGGGTGATTCGTGTTTCGGTTGGGGGGGGGGGGGGTGTATATACATTAAAGTTAATTCCTAAATGCTTAAGCTCCCCCTAGAGTATGTCCGCGATAATGATTACTTGTATCCAAAAGATTCGATAATGCAAAGTTTTAAAATTGTTGACAGCGACTTTAGACTGCGACTTAATTCCTATACGTACCCCTAATGAAATTATTACCTTTACTCTGTAATATAGTTTCTCTGTGTTAAATCGCTCATAATATGTTCACATAGTTTTCCTTATTTAATGTATTATCTTGCCATCGTTAATCCCTTCAAAAATAATGAATTGATAAATTCGGTTGTTAAGCCTTGCGTGTATGAACTTTCTCTCTTAATATTTATATCTCTTCATATATGATACCGTAAAATGTATCGTCTGTCAGTAGACTGACTGATGCTCTATCTAAATATGTATTACTATCGCCTATCGTTAGCCTAACTGATGCCCGATCCAAATATGAATTACTATCGCCTATCTTTTTATCCTACTGTAATTTGATCAGAATACCGTGAAAATATCTCCTATCATGTTATCTCCCTATCGTTTTATCAGAATACCGTAAAAATGTCCTCGTAGTTCCGCCCCTTAAAACAACAATAACTAACTAGCAATCAGTCTGCCAACAGGCGATATTTTTACGTTATTCTCATAAAATGATAGGGAGATAAAATGATGGGCGATAATTTTGACAGGAGATATTTTTGACGTTATTCTAATCAAACGACAGGAGGATAATATGATAGGCGTTACAAACGCATCCCAACGGACGTTATATCAACAATGTATTAGGTTGAATTGACCGCCGCTAGATTGTATAACGTGGTGTGACTATTTCCCCGCAAGTATTAGAGCTAACGTCTCTACGTGAAAGGGTTGGCTATGGCCTAGCATGTGTTCGGCTTCGCCCTAATATCTGGAATATTTCATTCTTGTTCCTCGGGTGGCTATTTCCTGGACTGTGAAATCGTAGACCTCGGTCGTTGGTTGTCAGCATTCTCCTGACTAATATAACTGTAACTAATTTATTCTTTCTCGGCGTAACTTCCTTAGTTAGCATCTGGATTGCGTAGGACGTAGGCGTTGGTACAGTTGTGGCAATAACCTTAATTATAAATGGCAAATGCTATCAACATAATAATGCTGAAAATATTCCATATATCGCTTTCTTTCCTCCTTATCTCAAGGCTTGGTGACCTCTTGCCCCTGCCGTAACACACTTGATACTTATCAATAGTATGCTTCTTCACCTTTCTTAAAAATATTCTCTTTTCTTCCTCGTGTTCTCTTTATTTCTCGTATTCTATGTATTTCCTCCTAATATTTTTATTTCTTCGTAGTATCTTTCTTCGTAATATTTTACTCCACGTAATATCTTTCTTCCTATGTCCTCTTTCGTCCTGTATTCCACTATAACGATGATAATCTTCATAACAATGCTTACATATTACAATATTGCCGTGCTGTGCCTAATGCCGTAATTACGCTTGTATGCTATATTATATTGCCGTTCATACATCGGCAGCTTTATGAATTCCTACTTGCTTACTTTCCTCTCCTTTCTGCTTCATGAGGGAACGGATTCTCAATTGCTAACTGAATCTCCTACTTTTAAATGCGCTATTAGGAAAGCAACTCAATGCTATGTGTGCACGATATGGTCGCATCTTTTAAATTGCTAGTGCGTTCCTTGCTGTTGCACACTTCGATATCCGTTAGGGGATGTAGATATAAGAACAACAAAAAATGCCAAAGCTGTATAAACGTAATCTGGCGTGTTAGTTATTATCGCCAGGGGTTGAACCTACGATATCTCACTTCCTCTCGTGTATGTGTTCGCTCTGAACTGGCAGCACGGTGTCGGGTTTTACATCCCCGCTTGCTGGTCGGTGTGCCCAGCACATGTTAGCCAAGCGGCTCAGCTGATTGTGTTTGAAGTTACATATAGGTATTCCTCCTGAGGTCTGGTTGTGTAACCAAAGAAACTGCAGCGTGTGTTGACTGTATGTGCGTACAAAATAATCGCTGTGGCACTTTGCAGAAATGTATGTGGAACTATAGAAATGTGCAATTGCAAGGTCTCCTGTTGATTCTATGTATGCACTCTGTTGATACTACCCTCACTTGGTTATACAAATATTTGCCCAAAAAGAAAAATGTATTGCCTACAAAAATATACAAGATATAATTGCACTGCTGCAATAAAATTCATGATTAGTTGCTTATTCTAACTTATCCTATGGGATATCACAGTCTTATCATAGGTACGTTATTAGAGCTTTTATTTGGGGTGTTGAATCATAAATATTGAGCGATCTTCTTAATAGAGTAGGGTGGTTATCTATACTTCTTTACCATGTTTTTTTTAATTCCTGCTTATTTATTTAATTGGGGTTGATAATCTTAAAATTGCTTGGCAGCAAGAAGTTTCTCTCGTGAATTACCTATAGGAGTGGGTTGCGGGATGATATAATTACTGTGGAGAGAAAAAATTATCCTTACGTTTACTCTTCTCAAAAAACATACTACCTGTTTGGAAAGCTTGAATTAGCACAAGTTATAGTTAGTTGCCAGATTCGTTGTTTGAATATTATCTTGGCAACTACCCTGCGGTTCCACCATTTTGTTGTGGGAATTGATGACCCGGTCGGCATTTCCGGTATCAACTGTGTTTACCCGGTGCCTATACCATTTTTTGGGGGAATTGATGGAGCCCAACCACCGTTTGTAAGGAGTGTTGATTAGCTGGCATCCTTAGCATTTTCGAAGATTTACTAAGATGTTTAATCATGCTGTATTGCGAAGAGCCGCGGAGACGTCTAGGAAGCAATTAATGTAAAAGGGGCGCTTTAAGACGTGTTGCGGGGGACATTTTCACCATGCTAACCTGGGGAGTCTTAGCAAGCCAAGCGCTTGCTGGTACAGCGACTACTGCTCAACAGCGTGCAGTGCAGATCTTAATCTAAGTTATAACCTAAGAAGGAAGACTTCGATAATTATGTGAAATAAAGAGATAAAGCAATTAACTGTAAAAAGGGGGCTTTATTACTTCTGATGAGGGGTTGCGATTATATTATTCTAAGGGTGGGTGATTAAAAGTGAAAAAGAGAATTTAGCAGACACACTTACTCACCCTACCGATGACGGATGTCCATGTGGAGGGCGTTGGGATCCAGCTAAGGGCAGCGCCCTTACCGTTCCTTCGTAGCACAACAAGTAAATGAAATAACAGCCAAGCGACTAGAGGCAAGAGGGCGGGCGAGAGGCTGTACCTCGTATTTATAAGGTAATTCTGTAGCGTCATTCCCAGTAAGCGTAATGCGAGTGTAATACCTGCTGTGTCCTCGTTAACATGCTAGCTGGCACCCTTAGGGCTATGACCTTTTGTGCCGGTGGCAATTATGTTCCCATGATCGTGGTTCCGTAATTTCTTCTATTAACTTTTAATAACATAGGTGTAGGTGTAGGCAAAACCCTTGTATGATGGTTGGGGCTACAACAAGACTTCTTCCTGTTTTAATAATCATCCCCGATTATTGTCTTAGACGTGGGGGTGCAAACTTACTCTTTTCTCCTTTCCTTCTTCTTTTATCTTTATTTTGGTTTTTATTCTTCTTATTCTCCTTTTCTTCTGTTCTTCATCGTAGATGGGGATGGTGAGTGTAAATGTGCCGAGCTAGGGGTTGGTGGGTGGGGCAAGGGTTGGGGTGTTTTGTTATACAGTCTGTCTATAGCAGATATTTCCCTGTATCTTGCTGCTTTCCTTGTGACATTACTAACATACTTTTTGTTGCATACTTGAATGCTTCTTTGAAATAGTGACATAATTTGAAATTAATATGAAATGTCATTTTACATTTTAAGTTAAGTAGAAATAACATTAAAATATATGGTGTGAAGGAGAGCGCATAGGAAATTTAAGGTATGATCACCACTCTCGGACTAGTCCATGTCCTGCGTAGAACTTTGCCAGGCTAAGTACTGCCTTGACTGTGCATGTACAACTGTAATCTTCCTATGATGTGTTGTGCCCGTTTAGACCGGAGTCCGCACGACCACATATGCATTCTACCAATAATCAGTCAGCACGAGAGTCAAAATATCCCGGAGCGCCAGATGGGTTAAAGCTAATCGCAAAAACGACATCAAATTAAAAAAAATGCTTTACTGATTTTTGGCTCAATGCAACAATAAGGATAGAAGGAGATTCAATTGGGAGTAACACATCAAGTAAAATTATCTCAGTTTATTTTGAATTTAAAATTGACTGCAAAGATGCTCAAAGCAGCATCACTCACGTGTGGCGACCCACACTCCTATTTACACAATATACAGAAATTTTCCAAACACATTTGACAATTATTTTTGGAGACACAAGTCTGATTATTAGTCCTGTATACTGTGTTCCAAAATTATTTATGATTAAATCCAGTTCAAATTTAATTGTCTCTACTGGAAATATCGTAGTTAACTGTTTGAATTTTTACATAATATTAACACTCGTAGAATAAATGTTCATAGAATTTTTAACTTTCACTTATTTTTCCAGTTTCGAAAATATATCGTCGAAAAATATTATCATCATTGAAGCAACACAAATTATTTACACATATTAATAACATCTGAAAAGTATTTGACCTTGAGCATAGCATCGAAGAACTTGTGCGAAGCACAACAAAAATTAATTGTTCTTCTGACATTAAACATTTCGAGAAGTGACTCGATTATGAACTTCAAGTTCCTCACAAAATATATGATTTCTGAATCATCAACTTGATCAATAAATTGTTGAACCATTCAACTATTTGATTTTCCACTTGGAATCATTATTATGAAAAATATTTATATTCATGGCCATTTTAGCAATTTTCACAACTTGCAATTCTTCGACAGAATGCGGAAATAAGAATTGTAGCTTCATAATAAATTCATTTAGTTCATGGCACTAGGATTGAAAATATCCTTCAAATTATTCGTGGTTAAAGAATTATTTTTAATTGGCAGTGGCCCACTCTATTATTTGTGTAAGAACACAATATTACAACAACAA
Organism: Meconema thalassinum; assembly: GCA_946902985.2. Taxonomy (NCBI): domain Eukaryota; kingdom Metazoa; phylum Arthropoda; class Insecta; order Orthoptera; family Tettigoniidae; genus Meconema; species Meconema thalassinum. The sequence goes on from OX336390.1 coordinate 58,449,079, forward strand.
CGGCAAAGGTCTTCCTCTGAAGAAGAATAAACTACTATCATGACAAATCCGGGTTCTAGCAAAATCAAAGTCTAAATGGAATTCGTAAACAAGGTTGAAATAAGAACTGATGGTTTTAAGAAATAACCTTCGGGTCATTCATACGACGAAATGTGTAGTTCCAATAATTCTACTATAAACCTGAGCCATCGAACCTGCTATTTGATTGATGATCGAAAAAACCTCCTCATTCCTGCGACTTAAACATGCGCACCTGGGAATGGCATTTCAACTAATCCACACATATAAATTTTCTTCCCAAAATTTATACAATAAATCAAGCCTCTGCTTGTTATCAACACTGGGAGATTAATAAACTTACAAGTTTATTTTATTTTACCATTCAGTTCAACCCGTGAATTTACCATACTTATGAAAATCTTTATTTCACTTTCGAGTGTATTTACGTCATGATTTTATGTAAATACAAAAATATCCTATTTGATACAAATATCATTTGCTTCCCGTTTCATGCCTCTCCGTGATATCTGAAAAATATACTTTGCTCATTGCAAATATTAACTGTTCAACCAGAACTGAAATGTTGGTTGAATGCGGGCTTGCGCTAACCACTCTCCTTCGGAAAATCTCCTGTTCCAAACTAGAAATGATAAAACTACTTCATAGGCTCTCTCTCAATACATATGATTATTATAAAATATAATATCCCAGAATTATTTAGAAAAATTATGAAAATTATTATTATTATTATTAGTGGATTATTATTATTATTATTAATTATATTATTTTAAATATGTTTAATTATCATCTCATTATGTGAGAATCCACATGTTCGAACCTTCGAATATGGAAAAAATATCCATTCCTCAACAAAAATAATTATTAACTTTTACAGTTACATCGGCTGATTACCGTGATTTCCCAAAAATATGAAATATTCAAATAAATGCTCGAAATGCTCGGTCATTGATCCTAAACTGTTATGAGTGCTGAAAATACTCAGAATAACTCTAACAAGTCTTGCGTAAATCATTGCAAGATTTAAATACGAAGAAAAAATAAATAAATGTGTTGGTCATCTGCAGAAAAATAGTTTGTTCCAAGTAGCTCGGCATAATATAATTCAAATGTGGCTTACATTTCTTGATGGTCTTGAAGCGTAGCGAACCTGGTCTGTACCAGATTTATCCATAGACATGCCCTATCGGACAAGCACGTATAATCCTTGTATCGGCCGCCATTATATACCCACAATCCGTCTAGTAAGACATAGTGGTAGTATCTCTTGACGTTTGAAGTAACTGTTGTTCCATTTTAATATGGGCTTCTATCAAAGCCATAACAGTTTGTTTAAATGGGGTCAGATCTAAGTTATCTATTCTTAGATATGTCAGTTGTAACATAACTCACCGTAATCTTATCAATACAAGAAGACACTGACAGTCTAACCAATCAACGGCTGTTCTGAAGATCGTTCCCTGGGCATGGTTCAACACCATCTACCATGCGCTAAGCAACCTGTAGTTTTCCTTGCGTATACTAATGAACACCACCGTGACTGACTGGTCTTCAATGTACTGATAGATCGAAGTGGTTAACAAGTTACCAATATGAAAACTGACTAAAATGGATTTAAATATCCAAGTATTAGGTTATTACTGGACTGTGACAAAGTACTAATTCTAGACAAGGTCTAGCATATGTCCATGTAGAAATAAAAATATTTCTACCAGTGTCTGTAGAAAAAAATCAATCACCTCAGTGATTCTCCTAGCCGGAAACTTACTAAGTTCCACTTCGTAGCGCAGCACTTTTGTGACTATCACAACTTTGAAAATTACTTCTGCGTAGATCCGGCAACCATGTGCCTTGGCTCAGCGTAGCAGCAACTTGCTCGGCAAATGCTTGTGTTGGAACGAGCTATCGATGCCTCGGCCGGCCGGCTTTTATTCAAAACTGCCAGGGTCACGCGTCATCAGCTGATATCTGGAAATCCTCATATATCTGGTATCCCTGGTCCGATTTACTTGATACTAATTGCATTCTCATTCATTTGGCCGTGCCAGTAATCTGATCCAAGTCTCAAGTCTCTACTCCATGGTTAACTATTTAATCAATAAATAGCCTCGACCTCTGCTATTACTCGCTACGTCACTTGACATGCAAGTATCGGTAAATTCTTTCCAATTGCTTCGAGAAGCAATGTAGCGCGATATTCAAATATCTCAACTTTCAAAAGCTGCTGTAGCCTTTCCCTTGATATCTAGGTGTCTGAATCTTGGAATACTCATTCCTAGAGTTGGGTACATCCACCCCACACCTAGCAAAAAATAAAAATTGAATTTTTTTTTATTTTTCCTATCTACACATTAAATCATCTGGTTCTTGAATAATAAATCTTCAAATTCGATGCATTATAAGTTCCCACGATGTTACCAGTTCGTGTATTGGCGACTTCATAGCTTCCATTGTTGTTTACTTCCACAATATCGATATTCAAAATCTTCAATTTCACCAGGTTTGATATCAAAAATATCGTGATACTTTTCCAAAATTTTCCCTAGCTCTGGGGACTCCTTCTCAGTGTAGACTTCTCTTCCTTCAGCTTCATGAAAAATCAGAGACCATTGAGCATCTCCCTCGATGTCTTCCTCTTCTTTTCCCTCGAAGTTAATCTCTTCCGTATTCTTGAATTTGATCGTCTCTGTCTTCATGTCTATCACTGCTTGATATTTCTGAATGAAATCTGCTCCCAATATCATGTCAAAAGCCATGTCCGTCATTACTACAAACACATGTCGGAAATCATGTCCTCCAATCGTAATACATAAATATAATTGTGTTTTGCACAGAGATATTTTGTTGGGTATTATTCCTTGGATCTTAATTCCTGATACTGGAATTTCCTCTAAATTCTCTTTGAGCTTCCACAGAATATAGAGCTTCTCACTCACAAGACAAAGCATAGCCCCAGTATCAATCAAAGTATCGACAGGCATACCGAATACTTCGCATGATATGATTGGCATTCTAATTCTTGTACCCATTTCTTTCCGTTCGTCATTCTGTTGAATTAAGTCATCATCCTCTGCTTGCCAATTAATAATTCTGGAAGTGAAAGTGTTTAAAATTCTATCTTCTACTGTGAATTCGAAGTGTTTTTTTCGTTACCATTCCCCCGGGATTGTTGTGTTTCCGATGGACCTGGTTCATTGGGCCTCTGCTCCAAAAATTGCAAGTTATCTTGGTGTCTTGCTTCCAAGTTTTTCCTCGTCTCCTTGTTGAACTCTTCATTGGACTGACGAGTATCCACATTCCCTCTGTTATTGTAGTTGTTTCTACCATAGTATCTTCTTTCCTGGTACCTTCCTTGATTATTCCGTGGCCTTCTCCATCGAGTATTGTATCGATTTCCACCATCTGGTCTCGCATAAGGCTTGTAACTGTATCTGTTACTGTACTGATTCCATCCTCTCTTATTTGAATCTTCCCTCGGCGTTTTCTCTTCTCGCCCCTCTCGAATCACTCGAGGTGTTTGAGAATAACTATCGGCCATAACAGCGTACACAGCGTTGTTATTCTTTCCTCCCTTCTGATGGAAGAATTGAGCGTTCGTTTGATCCAGCTTCTGTAATACTTCGTCAAATTGCTCCATATTATAGATATCAGCAGAGATCAAAGTCCTTTGGACGTCTGCTGGAAACTGACGTATCAATGCAGTAATTAATTCGTTATCTGGCATCGGCGGATCTAAATGTTGAAGTTTAGAAAGCTGTCCAGAAAAGTACGTAGAGTATCGAGTAGGTTGTGACGTCGAGAATCTCTTAGAATATAATTCTGCTCTGACTTGCTGTTGGGTTTCCGGGGACCAAAACTTTTTCAATAACCCACGAGAAAACTCCTCAAAAGTGGTTAGAGTGGATCTAAAGGCCCTAAACCAAAGAAGTGCAGGACCTTCCAAAAATTTCCCTATCACTCGGATCTGTCTTTCTTTAGGGATCTTGGAATCTTTCAGGTAATCCCCTGCTTCTCTCAAAAATTCCACGGGTGTCACAGAATCTCGCCCTGAAAATTTAGAAGGCTTATCTTCTACATTCTTAAATACAGTTATGGGGTTGGATTGAAATACTGTCCTGACCTCGTCCTGTCTTTGACTATCCGTTTCTCTAGCTGCTCCTAGATTTATATGTATCTGTTCCTTTCCCCGTACATTTGGCATTTTCAACAGATGTTCAGACTGTTTCTCGTCCTTGATTTGAGTTTTCATAGCCTCAAGTTCCTTCTGGTTTTCTTCTGCCATTTTCTTAATTGCGTCAGTTTCTTTACAATTCTCCTTAACATCAGTGGATATCTGGTTCATAACAGCCTCGTGACTTTTCAATGACCCTGTCATATCTGATATGTCCTTCTGAGTTGCTTGGATATCTTTGGAAATTACTTGAATGTGGGATGACAAAGATTCCCTAATCTCCTTGATTCCCTCTTGGTTCTCCAGCTTGAGTGTGTCTTTAATTTCATTGACAACTGTGGTTTTAATTTCAGTTTGCAACTCATTAATCACACTTTCTCTTATTTCTCCCATTACAAGTTCTTTGAATTGTTCTGTCAACCGTTGAACAACTAGAATTCCCATCTCAGTACTCTCCTTCTTCACTCTGACTTCTAGGTTGATCATGTCTTCACCAACTTTCCTAAGACCATGTTCTATCCTATCAGCTAAGCTTTGGGATCTAAGATCGGCATCGCGAAATTTATCGTCCATTAAACTTGCGTTAGTAGCTAATGAAGTTTCGAGCTCATGTGTTTTTTCGCATAATTTAGACATTTTACTTTCAAGTGACATTTTCAAAATTTCGGAATTCTCTTTAAATTTACTCTCCATAGAATTAAATTTACTATTTAAATTTTCTTTCAAGTTACCTTTTAAAGAATCAGAACTTTCTTTAAGTTTATTTTCCAAAGAATCAGAATTTTCTTTAAGTTTATAATTTAAACTTTCTTTAAGTTTATTTTCTAAAGACTCAGAATTTTCTTTAAGTTTATTTTCTAAAGAATCAGAATTTTCTTTAAGTTTATTTTCTAAAGAATCAGAATTCTCTTTAAGTTTATCGTTTAAATTTTCTTTAAGTTTATTTTCTAAAGAAACAGAATTTTCTTTAAGTTTCCTTTCCAAAGCCTCAGTATTTTCTTTCATAATGGCTGCTACACGCAGTCCAGCCTCTTTTGAACTCTCCTCCAAACTCCTCATCATCCTCATCATTTCTTCCATAATTTCAATTATTATTCAAAGCTTAGGGGTATACAATATCGGCAAACACAAGCTTATAACTAGAACAAGAAATATGAATAGCTAATTGGAACACTCTAATAAAATGAGATTTGTCCTAATGTCGACGTGATGGAAAAACAAAATTCTCTACTTTTACGAATTACATTTACCACAATATCACAAGAAAAATATGCAAGTTCTCAAATATCCTCCACCTGGATTCTAATAATGCGTATGTCCAGTCATCGAACGTTTACTACTGAATTTACTTGACGCCCTAATGGTTAAGCCATTATCAAAAATAATCAAACCTATTCTAATTATTAACCAAGTTAAATTTTTAATTTTCCCCACTAATTGGGTTTCCTACTAATTTATTCATCCAAACCAGACATCTCTCAACTCCCAAAATATTTCTATAAAAATTATCACAATTTAAATCGGCATGCGATTGACCATGTCTAAATCGAGACCCACGTTCGAAGCCATTTCTCTCTCTCTCTCTTATTTTATGTGCCCGTTTAGACCGGAGTCCGCACGACCACATATGCATATTACCAATAATCAGTCAGCACGAGAGTCAAAATATCCCGGAGCGCCAGATGGGTTAAAGCTAATCGCAAAAACGACATCAAATGAAAAAATGCTTTACTGATTTTTGGCTCAATGCAACAATAAGGATAGAAGGAGATTCAATTGGCAGTAACACATCAAGTAAAATTATCTCAGTTTATTTTGAATTTAAAATTGACTGCAAAGATGCTCAAAGCAGCATCACTCACGTGTGGCGACCCACACTCCTATTTACACAATATACAGAAATTTTCCAAACACATTTGACAATTATTTTTGGAGACACAAGTCTGATTATTAGTCCTGTAGAATGTGTTCCAAAATTATTTATGATTAAATCCAGTTCAAATTTAATTGTCTCTACTGGAAATATCGTAGTTCACTGTTTGAATTTTTACATAATATTAACACTCGTAGAATAAATGTTCATAGAATTTTTAACTTTCACTTATTTTTCCATTTTTAAAAATATATCGTCGAAAAATATTATCATCATTGAAGCAACACAAATTATTTACACATATTAATAACATCTGAAAAGTATTTGACCTTGAGCATAGCATCGAAGAACTTGTGCGAAGCACAACAAAAATTAATTGTTCTTCTGACATTAAACATTTCGAGAAGTGACTCGATTATGAACTTCAAGTTCCTCACAAAATATATGATTTCTGAATCATCAACTTGATCAATAAATGGTTGAACCATTCAACTATTTGATTTTCCACTTGGAATCATTATTATAAAAATATTTATATTCATGGCTATTTTAGCAATTTTCACAACTTGCAATTCTTCGACAGAATGCGGAAATAAGAATTGTAGCTTCATAATAAATTCATTTAGTTCATGGCACTAGGATTGAAAATATCCTTCAAATTATTCGTGGTTAAAGAATTATTTTTAATTGGCAGTGGCCCACTCTATTATTTGTGTAAGAACACAATATTACAACAACAACGGCAAAGGTCTTCCTCTGAAGAAGAATAAACTACTATCATGACAAATCCGGGTTCTAGAAAAATCAAAGTCTAAATGGAATTCGTAAACAAGGTTGAAATAAGAAATGATGGTTTTAAGAAATAACCTTCGGGTCATTCATACGACGAAATGTGTAGTTCCAATACTTCTACTATAAACCTGAGCCCTCGAACCTGCTATTTGATTGATGCTCGAAAAAACCTCCCCATTCCTGCGACTTAAACATGCGCACCTGGGAATGGCATTTCAACTACTCCACACATATAAATTTTCTTCCCAAAATTTATACAATAAATCAAGCCTCTGCTTGTTATCAACACTGGGAGATTAATAAACTTACAAGTTTATTTTATTTTACCATTCAGTTCAACCCGTGAATTTACCATACTTATGAAAATCTTTATTTCACTTTCGAGTGTATTTACGTCATGATGTTATATAAATACAAAAATATCCTATTTGATACAAATATCATTTGCTTCCCGTTTCATGCCTCTCCGTGTTATCTGAAAAATATACTTTGCTCATTGCAAATATTAACTGTTCAACCAGAACTGAAATGTTGGTTGAATGCGGGCTTGCGCTAACCACTCTCTTTCGGAAAATCTCCTGTTCCAAACTAGAAATGATTAAACTACTTCAAAGGCTCTCTCTCAATACATATGATTATTATAAAATATAATATCCCAGAATTATTTAGAAAAATTATGAAAATTATTATTATTATTATTAGTGGATTATTATTATTATTTTTAATTATATTATTTTAAATATGTTTAATTATCATCTCATTATGTGAGAATCCACATTTTTGAACCTTCGAATATGGAAAAAATATCCATTCCTCAACAAAAATAATTATTAACTTTTACAGTTACATCGGCTGATTACCGTGATTTCCCAAAAATATGAAATATTCAAATAAATGCTCGAAATGCTCGGTCATCGATCCTAAACTGTTATGAGTGCTGAAAATACTCTGAATAACTCTAACAAGTCTTGCGTAAATCATTGCAAGATTTAAATACGAAGAAAAAATAAATAAATGTGTTGGTCATCTGCAGAAAAATAGTTTGTTCCAAGTAGCTCGGCATAATATAATTCAAATGTGGCTTACATTTCTTGATGGTCTTGAAGCGTAGCGAACCTGGTCTGTACCAGATTTATCCATAGACATGCCCTATCGGACAAGCACGTATAATCCTTGTATCGGCCGCCATTATATACCCACAATCCGTCTAGTAAGACATAGTGGTAGTATCTCTTGACGTTTGAAGTAACTGTTGTTCCATTTTAATATGGGCTTCTATCAAAGCCATAACAGTTTGTTTAAATGGGGTCAGATCTAAGTGATCTATTCTTAGATATGTCAGTTGTAACATAACTCACGGTAATCTTATCAATACATGAAGACACTGACAGTCTAACCAATCAACGGCTGTTCTGAAGATCGTTCCCTGGGCATGGTTTAACACCATCTACCATGCGCTAAGCAACCTGTAGTTTCCCTTGCGTAGACTAATGAACACCACCGTGACAGACTGGTCTTCAGTGTACTGATAGATCGAAGTGGTTAACAAGTTACCAATATGAAAACTGACTAAAATGGATTTAAATATCCAAGTATAAGGTTATTACTGGACTGTGACAAAGTACTAATTCTAGACAAAGTCTAGCATATGTCCATGTAGAAATAAAAATATATCTACCAGTGTCTGTAGAAAATAATCAATCACCTCAGTGATTCTCCTAGCCGGAAACATACTAAGTTCCACTTCGTAGCGCAGCACTATTGTGACTATCACAACTTTGAAAATTAATTCTGCGTAGATCCGGCAACCATGTGCCTTGGCTCAGCGTAGCAGCAACTTGCTCGGCAAATGCTTGTGTTGGAATGAGCTATCGATGCCTCGGCCGGCCGGCTTTTATTCAAAACTGCCAGGGTCACGCGTCATCAGCTGATATCTGGAAATCCTCATATCTCTGGTATCCCTGGTCCGATTTACTTGATACTAATTGCATTCTCATTCATTTGGCCGTGCCAGTAATCTGATCCAAGTCTCAAGTCTCTACTCCATGGTTAACTATTTAATCAATAAATAGCCTCGACCTCTGCTATTAGTCGCTACGTCACTTGACATGCAAGTATCGGTAAATACTTCCCAATTGCTTGGAGAAGCAATGTAGCGTGATATTCAAATATCTCAACTTTCAAAAGCGGCTGTAGCCTTTCCCTTGATATCTAGGTGTCTGAATCTTGGAATACCCATTCCTAGAGTTGGGCACAGTGTGGGTGATGCTATAGGGAGTTAAATTATAGTTAGCCCTCTCGGACTAGCCTGTGAACTGTGTAGCGTGTATAATGTGAAGGAGGGCTTCCACTCGGCCAAGTATACCCGCGAGGGTTTGCTGATAGCATAAATTTCCCTACAACGTGGGAATGAGAAAAGAAAATTAAGATATAGTGAATCTATGGTGTGCTATCCCTGTGGGAAACGTCCACGAATTGTGTAAGGTACGAACATTTCGTGCACGGCCGTGGGGGTGCCTTACCGTGCTAAGTATCCTGTAAAGTTTGGATTTACGTTAAGAAAGTGATTTAGCATTTTCTTGACACAGAAATTCTGTTATGATTAGTTATATGAAAATAAATTGACATTCGAGTATTTGGAAAAGATAGCTTAAGGATCCTGCCTAAATACGGCTTACAGGCTACTATGTTTTTCGTTTTAATTGCTTTTTCCACGAGTGTTGGGTCTTCGCTCTTGTTCCACGGTCACCTTGCTTGCATCCTATAGTTACGTCCAATTGTGGGGAATACAGACATGGTCTGCTTATTATTATTATTATTATTACTGTGAAATCAGAAATCACTCTTAACTTCCGTTCATATCGGCTCTATTCTTACCATGGTAACTATTAATCTTTTTCTGAAGTCTTTTACGAGTTGCGAGGGAGTATTTTTACTGAATGACTGCATTTTGATTTATGTACAACTAATATTCTTATAAACTAACGTTTGACATGTGCTCCTTGACATATCCACCAACGTGGTATTTAACTATACCGATTCCTACATGCATCGTCGTCAAACTTCAATATGCTTTCTCTTACATTTATTTTTGTAGAACTTCAATATACTTTATGTTATCTTTGTCTTCGTAGACCTTTAATATACTTTCTCTTATCTTTAATCATTATTCCTTAATGATTACTATTATTCTACCTCAGTTTCAGCTAAGCGATGTATTCGCTTCTTAACCTATTTAAACGCAGACAATGTGTAAATGAAACTCGCACTACGTGTTATGCTTGAATGTTAAGATTAATTTGCTTTTTGAAATTGGTGATTGTGGAATCGTGAAGTTATAGAAATTTAATATTATTAATTGTCTCTACGGGCTAACTTGATAATTCTCACGTAGCTGACATGGTTTTCTTAGCCGTGATTCCTATCTTTCAATGAGATCTGTATAGACCTCCATGAAATATTGATTAACATGTTAATATTACCTGTGAAAAATAACATTTGTTAATGACATATTAAAATTTCTTGTAAAAAATAACATTTATTAGTGACATGTTATTAAATACCATTGTGGTGTTTGGAGCCATATTTTCAGTTTTGCCTTAGTAAACAAGAGTTTAGTTCTTTTCAGTCGGTCAACACGAATGTACCCAAAAGAGATGGGTTATGCCCTAATCCTGAAATAAATTACATGAGATTAATAAAACACTAGGATGACCAGTTTCGATCGTCATGGGATCATCATCAGATCCATTACACTTAGGCTATAAAATCTATGTTTGAAATACAGGTGAAAATATTTACAATATGTACAATTATTTAGTTGCAGTATTGGTACTGCAACTGTCAGTGTATGCTAAATGCAGTATATATGTTAGGTGAAATGCTAAATGGTGATAGCTATCCGGAGATTGTACTTTAGAGAGATTATATGGTTGTAAACTATGGTTAAACTATAAAATTTTAGGCTAACTACTTATCTGATTGTCTTCCGTACTACAGCTACTCGCAGTTTTCGTGCTCACAGGAACTCACTGTGCGGTCGACTGCGGTGATTATCTTAACGACTGGTATATTCTATAACGTGCCAAGACACCGATTGTCAAGCTAATTACATCGGGCAGAGTGGAAGGCGAGTAGACACACGTTATAATGAAATTGGAATGCGATAAGATACGGAACACATTCAGCCGTGTGCGAACATATGTGTGACGCAGGGCATAGCTTTACCAACATAGAGTCGGATCTTAAAATAATCCATCACGAATCGAAAGGCAGAGCTCTTGACATAAAGGAAGCAATCGAGATACACCTAGCCAAACGAAACAATCCCAACAATCTAAATGAACACACGTTCATGGAGAGCCCACCCCTCTTCACGCTACTAAAAACACACCCTGTCGGAAACAGAACACAATTTAGCGACACAGCCAAGCTAGATAAAAAGGGGGGAAATTAGGGGTTTTTTAATAGGTAAATGTTATCTGGATCAGGTATACGATGTACTTTTCTTCTGCAATAAACCAAGGCCCATATTCGCGGCAGTATTAGAGGTGCCGGGACGTCCTCATAAGACCGTCAACGCTTAGTACGAATGGGTTATGCTCCACGCGTGGCGAGGACTAATCCACGGTCTTTAATAGTTGTAGACCCACCTCATTCAATAACATACATCTTATCTAGGTTGGCAACACCTCACATAAACACATCGCTATCAGTCCCCACAGCACGTAGGTACAGGGGGGGAAGGCAGGGAAAAACCAGTCGTTAATATAACCACCGCAGTCGACCGCACAGTGAGTTCCAGTGAGTACGAAAACTGCGAGTAGCTGTAGTACGGAAGACAATCAGATAAGTAGTTAGCCTAAAATTTTATAGTTTAACCATAGTTTACAACCATATAATCTCTCTAAAGTACAATCTCCGGATAGCTATCACCATTTAGCATTTCACCTAACATATATACTGCATTTAGCATACACTGACAGTTGCAGTACCAATACTGCAACTAAATAATTGTACATATTGTAAATATTTTCACCTGTATTTCAAACATAGATTTTATAGCCTAAGTGTAATGGATCTGATGATGATCGCATGACGATCGAAACTGGTCATCCTAGTGTTTTATTAATCTCATGTAATTTATTTCAGGATTAGGGCATAACCCATCTCTTTTGGGTACATTCGTGTTGACCGACTGAAAAGCACTAAACTCTTGTTTATTAAATACCGTTTCTAAACTTGCCACGTTAGGTAGGGGGGAAGGAAATTGGGTTTTTCTTAGTACCTAATCTCGTTCTTATTGCTAAATCTAGTATTAATGCCTTTCCCTTATTTAGGTATACTATGTACAGGGGGGATTCGTGTGCCGGGGGGTGGGGGTATATACATTAAAGTTAATCCCTAAATGCTTATGCTCTCCCTAGAGTATGTCCGCGATAATGGTAACTTGTATCTAAAACATTCGATAATGCAAATTTTTAAAATTGTTGTCAGCGCTTTTAGACTGCGCCTTAATTCCTACACGTACCTTTAATGACATTAATACCCTTACCCTGTAATATGGATAATTACTTGGTTTCTCTGTGTTGAATCGTTCATAATATGTTTCCTTATTTAATGTATTATCTTGCCTTCGTTAATCCCTTGGAAATTAATGAATTGATAAATTCGGTTGTTAAGCCTTGCGTGTATGCAGTTCCTCCCTTAATATTTATATCTCTTAATATATAATACCGTAAAATGTATCGTCTGTCAGTAGACTGATTGTTGCTCGATGTAAACATGTATTACTATCGCCTATCGTTAGACTGACTGATGCTCGATCTAAATATGTATTACTTTCGGCTATCGTTAGCCTAACTGATGCTCATCTAAATATGTATTACTATCGCCTATCATTTTATCCTCCTGTCATTTGATCAGAATATCGTAAAAATATCTCATAACATTTTATCTTCCAATCATTTTATCTTCCTATCATTTTATCAGAATACCGTAAAAATATCGCCTCTTGGCAGACTGATTGTACTTCGATACAAACGCATCCCAACGGACATTATATCCACTATGTATTAGGTTTAATTGACCGCCGCTAGCTTGTATAACCCGGTGGGACTGTCTCCCCGAAATTATTAGAGCTAACGTATCTACGTGAAAAGGTTAGCTATGCCCTAGCATGTGTTTGGCTTCGCCGTAATATCAGGACTATTTCTTACGTGTTCCTGGGGTGGCTATTTCCTGGACTCTGAAATCGTAGTCCACGGTTGTTGGTTGTCGGCATTCTCCTGACTAATATAACTGTGATTAATTTATTATTTTTTGGCGTAACTTCCTTAGTTAGCATCTGGATTGCGTAGGACGTAGGCGTTGGCACAGTGGTGGCAATTATCATAATTATAAATGGCAATTGTTATCAACATAATAATGCTGAAAATATTCCATATGTCACTTTCTTTCCTCCTTATCTCAAGACTTGGTGACCTCTTGCCCCTGCCGTAACACACTTGATACTTATCAATAAAATGCTTCTTCAACTTTTTTTAATAATTCTCTTTTCTTCCTCATGTTCTCTTTATTTCTCGTATTCAATGTATTTCCTCGTAATATCTTTCTTCGTATGTAATATTTGTATTCCTCGTATATCATTCTTCCTATGTCCACTTTCTTCCTATATTCCACAATAACGATGATAATCTTCATAACAATGCTTACATATTACAATATTGCCGTGCTGTGCCTAGTGCCGTAATTACGCTAATATGCTATATTATTTTGCCGTTCATTCATCGGCAGTTTCATGAATCCCTACTTGCTTACATTCCTATCCATTGTGCTTCGTGAGGGAACGGATTCTCAATTGCTAACTGAATCTCCTACTTTTAAATGCGCTATTAGAAATGCAACTCTATGCTATGTGTGCACGATATGGTCGCATCTTATAAATTGCTAGTGCGTTCCTTGCTGTTGCACGCTTCGATATATGTTAGGGGATGTAGATATAACAACAACAAAAATGCCAAAGCTGTATGAACGTAATCTGGCGTGTAAGTTATTATCGCCAGGAGTTGAACCTACGATATCTCAATTCTTCTCGTGTAAATGTTCGCGCTGAACTGGCAACACGGTGTCGGGTTTAACATCCCCGCTAGGTGGTCGGTGTACCCAGCACATGTTAGCCAAGTGGCTCAGCTGATTTTGTTTGAAGTTACATATAAGTATTCCTCCTGAGGTCTGATTGTGTATCCAAAGAAACTGCAGCGTGTGTTGACTGTATGTGTGTACAAAATAATCGCAGTGGCACCTTGCAGAAATGTATGTGCAATTATAGAAATGTGCAATTGCAAGGACTCCTGTTGATTCTATGTGTGCACTCTGTTGATACTACCCTCACTTGGTTATACAAATATTTGCCCGAAAGAAAATTTTATGGCCTACAAAAATATACAAGATATAATTGCACTGCTGCAATAAAATACATGATTAGTTGCTTATTCTAACTTATCCTATGGGATATCACAGTCTTATCATAGGTACGTTATTAGAGCTTTTATTTGGGGTGTTGAATCATAAATATGGAGCGATCTTCTTAATAGAGTAGGGTGGTTATCTATACTTCTTTACCATGTTTTCTTTATTCATTTAATTGGGGTTGCTAATCTTAAAAATGCTTGGCAGCAAGAGGTTTCTCTCGTGAATTACCTATAGGGGTGGGTTGGGGAATGATATAATTAGAGGAGAGAGAAAAAAAATAACCATAAGATTACTCTTCTCAAAAAAATGCTACCTGTTTGGCTAGCTTGAATTAGTACAAGGTATAGTTAGTTGCCACATTCGTTGTTTGAATATTATTTTGGCAACTACCCTGCGGTTCCACCATTTTGTTGGGAGAATTGATGACCTGGTCGGCATCTCCGGTATCTACTGAGTTTACCCGGTGCCTATACCATTTTTTTGGGGAAGTGATTTTGCCCAACCACCGTTAGTAAGGGGTGTTTATTAGCTGGCATCCTTAGCATTTTCGAAGATTTACTAAGATGTTTAATCATGGTGTATTGTGAAGAGCCGCGGAGACGTCTAGGAAGCAATTCATGTAAAAGGGGGGCTTTAAGACGGGTTGCGGGGGACATTCTCACCATGCTAACCTGTGGAGTCTTAGCAAGCCAAGCGCTTGCTGGTACAGCGACTACTGATCAACAGCGTGCAGTGCAGATCTTAATCTAAGTTATAATCTAAGAGGGAAGACTTCTATAATTATGTGAAATAAAAAGATATAGCACTTGACTGTAAAAGAGGGGTTATTACTACTGATGACGGATGCCGATTAGGTTAGATTAAGGGGGGGGGGAAGATTAAAAGTGGAAAAAGGAATTTAGCAGACACTTAATCACCCTACCGATGACGGATGTCCATGTGGAGGGCGTTGGGATCCAGCTAAGTGCAGCGCCCTTACCGTTCCTTCGTAGCACATCAAGTAATTGAAGTAACAGCCAAGCGACTAGAGGCAAGAGGGCGGGCGAGAGGCTGTACCTCGTATTTATAAGGTAATTCTGTAGCGTCATTCCCAGTAAGCGGAATGCGAGTGTAAAACCCGCTGTGTCCTCTCTAACATGCTAGCTGGCACCCTTAGCGCTATGACCTTTTGTGCCTGTGGCAATTATCTTTCCATGATCGTGTTTCCGTAATATCTTCTATTAACTTTTAATAACTTAGGTGTAGATGTAGCCATAACCCTTGTATGAGGGTTGGGGCTACAACAAGACTTCTTCCTGTTTTAACAATCGTCCCCGATTATTGTCTTGGACGTGGGGTGCAAACTTTGACTTTTCTCCTTTTCTTCTCCTTTTAGCTTTATTTTGGTTTTTATTCTTCTTATTCTCCTTTTCTTCTGTTCTTCATCGTAGATGGGGATGGTGAGAGTAAATGTGCCGAGCTAGGGGTTGGTGGGTGTGGCAAGGGGTGGGGTGTTTTGTTGTACAGTCGGTCTATAGCAGATATTTCCCTGTATTTTGCTGCTTTCCTTGTGGCATTTCGTACATACATTTTTGTTGCATACTTGAATGCTTCTTTGAAATATTGACATCATTTGAAACTAAAATGAAATTTCAATGTACATTTGAAGTTAAGTAGAAATTACATTAAAATATGTGGTGTGAAGGAGAGCGCATATGAAATTTAAGGTATGATCACCACTCTCGGACTAGTCCGTGACCTGCGTAGAACTTTGCCAGGCTAAGTACCACCTTGACGGTGCATGTACAACTGTAATCTTCCTATGATGTGTGGGTGATGCTATAGGGAGTTAAATTATAGTTAGCCCTCTCGGACTAGCCTGTGAACTGTGTAGCGTGTATAATGTGAAGGAGGGCTTCCACTCGGCCACGTATACCCGCGAGGGTTCGCTGATAGCATAAATTTCCCTACAACGTGGGAATGAGAAAAGAAAATTAAAATATAGAGACTCTATGGTGTGCTATCCCTGTGGGATACGTCCACGAATTGTGTAAGGTACGAACATTTCGTGCACGGCCGTGGGGGTGCCTTACCGTGCTAAGTATCCTGTAAAGTTTGGATTTACGTTAAGAAAGTGATTTAGCATTTTCTTGACACAGAAATTCTGTTATGATTAGTTATATGAAAATAAATTGACATTCGAGTATTTGGAAAAGATAGCTTAAGGATCCTGCCTAAATACGGCTTACAGGCTACTATGTTCTTCGTTTTAATTGCTTTTTCCACGAGTGTTGGGTCTTCGCTCTTGTTCCACGGTCACCTTGCTTGCATCCTATAGTTACGTCCAATTGTGGGGAATACAGACATGGTCTGCTTATTATTATTATTATTATTACTGTGAAATCAGAAATCACTCTTAACTTCCGTTCATATCGGCTCTATTCTTACTACTACTACTACTATTAATCTTTTTCTGAAGTCTTTTACGAGTTGCGAGGGAGTATTTTTACTGAATGACAGCATTTTGATTTATGTACAACTAATATTCTTATAAACTAACGTTTGTCATGTGCTCCTTGACATATCCACGAACGTGGTATTTAACTATACCGATTCCTACATGTATCGTCGTCAAACTTCAATATGCTTTCTCTTACATTTATTTTTGTAGAACTTCAATATACTTTATGTTACCTTTGTCTTCGTAGACCTTTAATATACTTTCTCTTATCTTTAATCATTATTCCTTAATGATTACTATTATTCTACCTCAGTTTCAGCTAAGCGATGTATTCGCTTCTTAACCTATTTAAATGCAGACAATGTGTAAATGAAACTCGCACTACGTGTTATGCTTGATTGTTAAGATTAATTTGCTTTTTGAAATTGGTGATTGTGGAATCGTGAAGTTATAGAAATTTAATATTATTAATTGTCTCTACGGGCTAACTTGAAAATTCTCACGTAGCTGACATTGTTTTCTTATCCGTGACTCCTATCTTTCAATAAGATCTGTATAGACCTTCATGAAATATTGATTAACATGTTAATATTACCTGTGAAAAATAACATTTGTTAATGACATATTAATATTTCTTGTAAAAAAATAACATTTATTAGTGACATGTTATTAAATACCGTTTCTGAACTTGCCACGTTAGGTAGGGGGGAGGGAAATTGGGTTTTTCTTAGTACCTAATCTCGTTCTTATTGCTAAATCTAGTATTAATGACTTTCCCTTATTTAGGTATACTATGTACAGGGGGGACTCGTGTGCCGGAGGGGGGGGGGGGTAATATACATTAAAGTTAATCCCTAAATGCTTATGCTCTCCCTAGAGTATGTCCGCGATAATGGTAACTTGTATCTAAAAGATTCGATAATGCAAATTTTTAAAATTGTTGTCAGCGCTTTTAGACTGCGCCTTAATTCCTACACGTACCTTTAATGACATTAATACCCTTAGCCTGTAATATGGATAATTACTTGGTTTCTCTGTGTTGAATCATTCATAATATGTTTACATTGTTTTCCTTATTTAATGTATTATCTTGCCTTCGTTAATCCCTTGGAAATTAATGAATTGATAAATTCGGTTGTTAAGCCTTGCGTATATGCAGTTCCTCTCTTAATATTTATATCTCTTAATATATAATACCGTAAAATGTATCGTCTGTCAGTAGACTGATTGTTGCTCGATGTAAACATGTATTACTATCGCCTATCGTTAGACTGACTGATGCTCGATCTAAATATGTATTACTTTCGGCTATCGTTAGCCTAACTGATGCTCATCTAAATATGTATTACTATCGCCTATCATTTTATCCTCCTGTCATTTGATCAGAATACCGTAAAAATATCTCATAACATTTTATCTTCCAATCATTTTATCTTCCTATCATTTTATCAGAATACCGTAAAAATATCGCCTGTTGGCAGACTGATTGTACTTCGATACAAACGCATCCCAACGGACATTATATCAACAATGTATTAGGTTTAATTGACCGCCGCTAGCTTGTATAACCCGGTGGAACTGTCTCCCCGAAATTATTAGAGCTAACGTCTCTACGTGAAAAGGTTAGCTATGCCCTAGCATGTGTTCGGCTTCTCCGTAATATCAGGACTATTTCTTACGTGTTCCTGGGGTGGCTATTTCCTGGACTCTGAAATCGTAGTCCTCGGTTGTTGGTTGTCAGCATTCTCCTGACTAATATAACTGTGACTAATTTATTCTTTCTTGGCTTAACTTCCTTAGTTAGCATCTGGATTGCGTAGGACGTAGGCGTTGGCACAGTGGTGGCAATTATCATAATTATAAATGGCAATTGTTATCAACATAATAATGCTGAAAATATTCCATATGACACTTTCTTTATCTTTCTTCGTATGTCATATTTTTATTCCTCGTATATCATTCTTCCTATGTCCACTTTCTTCCTATATTCCACAATAACGATGATAATCTTCATAACAATGCTTACATATTACAATATTGCCGTGCTGTGCTTAGTGCCGTAATTACGCTTTTACGCTATATTATATTGCCGTTCATACATCGGCAGCTTTATGAATTCCTACTTGCTTACTTTCCTCTCCTTTCTGCTTCGTGAGGGAACGGCTTCTCAATTGCTAACTGAAACTCCTACTTTTAAATGCGCTATTAGAATAACAACTCTATGCTATGTGTGCACTATATGGTCACATCATTTAAATTGCTAGCACGTTCCTTGCTGTTGCACGCTTCGATATCCGTTAGGTTATGTAGATATAACAAAAAAAATGCCAAAGTTTTATAAACTTAATCTGGCGTGTAAGCTTTTAGCGCCAGGATTTGAAACTACAATATCTCACTTCACCTCGTGTGCGTGTTCACGCTGAGCTGGCAACACGGTGTCGGGTTTAACATCACGAGTTAGCCATTTGGCCTATGACTAAATAGTTCGAAGTGTTGTTTCAGAATTTGGTCAGCTCTATTTTCTGGATGCACCAGGCGGAACTGGCAAAACCTTCCTGATTAATCTACTGCTCAGTTCATTTAGAAGTCGACAGATCATTGCAATCGCAGTCGCCTCCTCGGGTACTGCAGCAACCCTACTGGATGGTGGAAGAACTGCGCATTCTGCCTTCAAGCTCCCTCTTAACCCTAGTTACGCTGCATCTGTCTTTTGTAACATCGCTAGGCAAAGTGGCACAGATCGGGTTCTGAGAGAGAGAAAACTCATTGTTTGGGATGAATTCACGAAGGCGCACGAAGGAGGAGTCGAGGCATTGGACAGAACACTCAGGGTCATTAAGGGTAACAACCAACTTATGGGTGGAGTCACAGTACTTCTTGCCGGTGACTTTAGACCCTCCCTGTTATACCCAATGGAGCACGGGCTGATGAAGTAAATGCCGGTCGAAAATCGTCTTACATATGGCCTAAATTCTAATCAATTCCCTTGACTGTCAACATGCGCTTACATCTCCATGATGATTTTAAGGTTGAGGAGTTTTCCCGTCTCCTTCTAAGCATTGGCGATGGAAAGTTGGTGGAAAATGACGGAAAATAACTATTCCAGCTCAACTGTGCGAAGTTATTGACAGTTTATAGAATTTGATCGAAAAGATCTATCCCCAAGTGTTTGAAAATTCCAACCTTCATAATTCATGGATGGAAGAAAGAGCTATTCTTACCCAAACAAATGACTCTGCTGATAGTATAAATATCGCCCTCCTTAAGAAGTTATCAACAACACAAATGGTATACGAATCAGTAGACTCAGTTGTAGAGGTTGAAGATACAGTTCATTATCATGTGGAGTTTTTAAACACTCTTAGCCCGCCCGGAATACCGCCTCATGTCCTGATCCTCAAGGTTGGTGCTCCTGTCATGTTATTGCGCAACCTAAACCCTCCTAAGATCTGCAATGGGACCAGGCTGCAGGTTATATCACTGCATAAATTTGTGATTGAAGCCACCATATTTGTAGGTGTTTGCCAAGCCGAAACTGTCTTCATACCCCACATTCCTCTAATCCCATCAGACTACCATTTTCAATTCAAACGTCTGCAGTTTCCTTTGAAAGTCTTCTACGCCATTACAATTAACAAGGCTCAGGGGCAGAGTTTAAAAGTAGCTGATGTGGATCTGAGAATTGACTGTTTCGCACATGGTCAACTTTACGTGGCATGCTCCAGCGTCAGTTCTTCCGGTAGCTAAGTCATTCTGCAGCCTGAGAGAAAGACCAGAAATATAGTTTACAGAGAAGTGCTTAGGCGTTAAAACACTCTCGATAGACATGGCAGTAGGCTAGGGGACCTGCCTTAAATCAAATCTCCCCGTCGTATATTGCACCCGATTTTCAATTTCAATGCTCCATGTTGCCGTCATTATATTCCACTACAGGAAAAATCTGTATAACTAATGTTATAACGGGATTCCAAATGTTATTGTGGGCGAAGCCGCGGGTAACAGCTAGTACCTTATAATCGCTAGGTTTAAGAGCCAAGTAAGATTACAAACCACTTTTGGTTGTTTTGATGTAAGTCAATACAGTACATCTGTGTACACATGCACACTGACATAGAACAGGGGCGTATACAAAGTGCATATGAAGTACAAATGTTACGCACTTGTCAGCATATCACGGTCACTATGGACTTTTATCACGGGGATTGATTTAAGGTTATAGGCAAGCGATAAAACAGTTTACAACACAAACGTCATAAATTCGTAGGGTTTTGTGTTGAAGATATCTCCGATTTGTTGTAAATAAGTAAGTAGATAAGTACGTAATTAAATATGCACGTAAGTACGGGAGTAAATATATAAGCACGGAGGTAATATGTAAGTTGGTATGTAATTAAGTAAGTTTGGAAACAAGTAAGTACGTAAGTAAATACGTAAGTAAGTAAATAAATATGTAAGTAAATAAGTATGTAAATAATTAAGTAAATATGTAAGTAAGTAAATAAGTAAATACGTAAGTAAATAGGTAAGTACGTAATGAAATATGTAAGCACATAAATAAGTAGGTAAGTGATTAAGTAACTATGTGAGTAAGTATTTCAGTACAAGTGACTTGCAGCCAGTGGCAACAGACACGTCATAACAACAAATTGAAAATTCCAAAATGTTCCTTAAATACCACATGAAAAACTCTTTGCACTCGACAATCAAGAGGCAACTACTGGCTTTCAGTTTATAATGTTTTAAGTTATCCTCACTTTCCGTACAATTAGGGGCAACTCAACTTCATTTAATTATTGATGAAGTTAAAATCTAAAATTGAACGTATAACAATGAATTTCAAAAAATTACACACAATATATATTGCGGTAAACCACACTTCACAACAATTGCAAATAAGATCACTTTATATACAAGTCAACTTTCTTTTTAAACACTTGGAATACCGCGGGGATTGAAGCTGGGACAGTCAGCGTCTGCTACTCATCACTCGTTGCCAGCCAGGATACACAGAATGGGGTGGCTATTCCGCCAAATTATGAATTGTAAATATTGTGGTCTATGGTATTCAGCACATGCTCGAACTTATTTTAGTAAAGTTTTGCTTGGATTGGTTTGCCATTTCTAAGTGAATTCTTGTGCGTGATGAACCATGATTGTATGTAACGTTAACTGTAATTCAGTTTCTCTTCTAAAGTAAGTGTTATCAACCCTGGAGCAACTTTATTGGAATATATAATATAATATCAGTTTGGTGTTGTGTTCCTATTTAAAATACTCACTTTTTCTGGGGAGTCCCCTAGTCCCTCCACCATTGTGTGTTCTGTCTGTTGCGTAGTCATCCCGAAGGCTAGATGGATCTTCAAAATATGGAGAGAAACAAAGTACAGTAGAACCTATGCAGTGCTATAGACGCAGACTACGAGTGAGGTAGTTTGTCGTTAATTTCCTCACTAAGCCCGTACATTAGTTCGGTATTAACCTTCTGTGTAGAATCTTTCCCATCACCCTCTGGCACCAGCCCTACCCTGAATCCCATTACCGTACTCAGCACCACTCATAGCTTAGTAACTTCCGTATAATCACAGCCACACCAAGACTTCTGCGAAAAACCACATTTTATCCTAGCCTGTAACAACATTCAACTGCAAAAATGTTGCATTCATTACGATATCGACAAAGAGAATAATCCTTATAGATCGAATGTGTTGAATTGGAATATCTCACTCAAGCTGCATGCTGCATTAGAAGTCACTGTTCTATGGAGAGTTAGTACGCAATCGCTTAGTCACCAACTCACACAAGAATCCTAGAACACATACAACATATCCTAAGAACAGCAGGTGGAATGCTGTCTGCAGATGATCCAATGTGAACTGTGTCGAGTCCGGAGATTCCTTGTAAGATGAATCCGATCGCTTGCTAAAGTTTTGGCTCTCCAACTCCATTTCGATCCATTTATTGTAGAGCCCAACTTCATTCACCAACATACAAATCTCAGAATACACTGCTGTATACGGAGAAAATGCCGGAGTAATACGACCTAATAGCACTACTTCAAAATTTTCCTTCATGATATGTATGGTATTTCTCCCCTTGTAGAGATGCTGCCTGCTTATGAGTGCGTCATGAGCGTCACTTTCGATCAAAACCAAGGCCATAGTTTTATTAAACGCTATATAATCAAGAAGGTCATCCAATTGGAAGTCTTTGCCACTAATCGGAGAAAGTCTCTTAATTAACTGTGGGTTAATACTTCTGAAATATGTCCCCAGAAAATCATGAAAATTAATATGGTGGGTCAAGTTCAGTCCAGATTCATAGAGATCTTCAAATGTGTTAATTTCAGGATAATATTTGATTGCAGTGAGACTACTTGTGAGAAGGCCTTGAAATGCGTTCGTTACAATGAAACTGAAGAGCACCCAGAATAGAACAACCAGCCTGTCACACAACACACTCGGCAGTGTTGGCAAGGAAACCGACAAGAAATACGAGAAGGCATGGAGTACATTGGTGGAGAAACTCATGGATGTTCTATTGAGACGTTGAATAAGATACCACAATATGACCAACAATGGTATGCTGCAGAGAATAAGTGACCAAGTTATTTGGTCAAAGGGAAGGAACAAGTTCTGATATTGAGGAATGCGTTTAGCTGTAGGCACTAAAAATATAATCCTATCGTGAGCAATTGGTTGGACATATTCAACATTACTATTAGAAATCAGTGGATACTCGACTAGTGATATATCGAGCAACCCGTCTGCCATAGATTCAAATTCAAAAGCTTTGTTTATATATTGTGGCACTGCGTTGATGCGACTGAGAAATGCCTTGAGGATTTCTCCTATATGTCCTAGACACTCAAAACCTTGGGGAGTTGGGGTCAAGAAATATTTGTATATTGATGAGAGTTTGATTGCATTGCCTTGTGCATTGAGAGATTTCTTAGAGAATAGGGCATTAATAGCTCCATTGCCTACTTCTTGTACAGCAATCACATTTCCAATTCCAAAAGGATTGTAGGTGAATGTCCTGATATGTTCCAACCCCCCTCTCGTTACGGTCGGTATAGAGACCACTGCATTCAGTATCTTATAATGCCACAATACTTGAAACACTGAGGACTCACAGTTGTCCCTAGGAGAGATAATGAGCACGAGGAACCTTCCTCGGGGGTTCCAACCACTAAGTTGACTGAGATAGGCAACACTCTGATTAACATCCTCCCTGGAACATTGGTGATAGACTAGAATATATGAATTACTCTTAGAGAACTGTTCCTTCTTCAGCTCTTCCTCGCCATTTACCAACTGTACACTGGTATAAAGTCGCTGGTGTATAAGATGTAGTAACGTTGTGGGAACAGAGCTAAATGTAGGTCTGCCCACATATACCGTTAACACATTATCTACGCCATAGTTGCTAGATTCGTTGAGTAATTCAGAGACCACTGGCGAGTAAATAAGGGCATCATATTTTGGTTGGTGACCATTTAGGCCGAAGATCCTGTTCGTTGAAACCTGGCTTATGAATATAACTGCCAAGAGGCCGAAGCTTGCCAAGTACATCATCATATCCGGGTGAATCTGCAACAAACAATTTAAGAAATTTTACAGAAACAAGCCTTACGAATGTAACTGCCAAGAGACTGACCCTCGGCATGTACATAATCTTATCAGTGTGAATCTGCAACTAACCATTAATGCTTTATTAATAATGGTGCAACATTAAATAAAAGAGCTACTTTTCTGAAATCACACACAATCAGGATGAAGAATGCGATACACCCTAAGTTAATCAGAGATGCCCCAACTCCTCCCATTCTGATGAGGATAATGAGTTCTTCAACAGACATCTACAAATGACTAATTCTCTGTGCACTGCTGTATTCTAATGTGACAAAGAAACCACACAATGACATAATTAGGTTAAAATAGCATTATAATTGACACTACATTACAATGTCTATGTCAGAAGCGTAACTAATAACCTATATCAACGAATGCGATTTAATTCTCAACTTGTGGAACGTGCTAGTGACTGTGTTGTCTGGATATTAGTTTTGTATTTTGTTAATTATTGCACCTTATTCCTCTACATCACTCTTTGTTGTTCGACCTCTGATTCTCTTCGTATTCAAGTCAAACCTCCCTTAGTTACCTCTGGTTCTCTTTCTAATGTAATGGTAATAAAGGGCACCTATGGGACAGGGTTCTTCCAAATTTCAACCTTCATATTACTAATTCCAACAGTATGGAGTATTATTACCTCCAGATTACTATACAGTGATGAAACCATAACAAATAATAATGTCGTGATATTTTAGAGCCTCTATGTGTATAGTCACTGGAAGTATGATATAGCCTACACGACTGATGACGTTTATGAGATAAAATAGAAACTGATTTAGGTACTGATGAAAGAACAAAATCTTGAGCCAGGTACACAAATGTCTCTGGACTGCGGTAACAACTTCATGTCTTAGGTGTATTAATAATTTGTTAGTTAGGGATGGATCCAATAACACAGTTGAAACATTATCTACACTGATTACAAACTGTTTGGTAGAATTGTAATTTTACGTGTTGGACATGTGTTGATACAATGCTACGAGCTGTGTAGTTTCAAAACGGGTAACTTCCGTGGCGTAGTTGGTAGAATGTTTAGCTTCTATGCCCAAGTTCACGAGTTCAAACCCGCCTGAAGTCATCGGATTTTTGAAGAGTGTTGGAAAGCGCTCAGTATGCCTTCCTTCGGAAACGAAGTAAAGCCGGCGGGCCCTTGTCTTAGATTTATAGCAAGTAAAATAACATTTTAATAACTTCACTTGTGTGAAGTAAATTTGTAGGTTAGATTTCATGAATCCTCATATGTTTCAACGTTCATTGCCAGGTTCATGTTGCGATGGCATCTGGTAGCCAAGTTCACAGCTATGTGTCGTGGACGGTTGCATTTGGTAGCAGAAATAGGAACTACCTGAAAAATTGATCGTCAGTAGTCCTTACCTGAATCACAGATAACACTCAATAATACGGCCTTCACAATTAACACCGGTTATTTGAAAAAATTCTACACACACCCAATGTACAAGGGGCTACATGACCACGTTGTGCAGCCCTTAAACTAAGAATCCAACCAACGAAAGCCAAAAACAGATTTTTTTCTGCACTACCGGTACCTTAATTTTTAACACTCTTTGAATTTTCCGTAGGTAAGGTATTGTTTCATGTAGGCCTTACGACAGTAGAGAAAATTACTGAAAGTGTTTATACAGTTTAATCAATACTGTTGTTAACGCTCTTGAAACTACACTCCTCAACAAATGTTTGAGCTACCGCCATCAATTATATGCTGAGGCTGCCAAAGAGGAATGGGACCTTGATGGTCTCATACAGAGCATGCCTCCTCCGTGTTTGGGGAGGACTACTAAACACTGTTACTGATCATCAAGTGTATGCTGAGGCTGCCATAGAGCAGTGGGACCTCTTGCCCCAAGATAAACTTGATGGTCTCATGTAGAGCATGCCTCCACCGTGTGCGGGAAGGACTACTAAACACTGATACTGATTATCAATTGTATGCTGAGGCTGCCATAGGGGAGTGGGACCTCTTGCCCCAAGATAAACTTGATGGTCTCATACAGAGCATGCCTCCTCCGTGTGCGGGGAGGACTACAAAACACTGATACTGATCATCAAGTGTATGCTGAGGCTGCCATAGGGGAGTGGGACCTCTTGCCCCAAGATAAACGTGATGGTTTCATACAGAGCATGCCTCCTCCGTGTGTAGGGAGGACTTATAAAGATTGATACCGATCATCAATTGTATGCTGAGGCTGCCATAGAGCAGTGGGCCCTCTTGCCCAAAGATAAACTTGATGGTCTCATACAGAGCATGCCTCCTCCGTGTGAAGGGAGGACTTATAAAGACTGATACTGATCATCAATTGTATGCTGAGGCTGCCATAGAGCAGTGGGACCTCTTGCCCCAAGATAAACTTGATGGTCTCATACAGAGCATGCCTCCTCCGTGTGCGGGGAGGACTTATAAGGACTGATACTGATCATCAATTGTATGCTGAAGCTGCCGTAGAGGAGTGGGGCCTCTTACCCCAAGATAAACTTGATGGTCTCATCTAGAGCATGTCTCCTCCGTGTGCAGGGAGGACTTATAAAGACTGATACTGATCATCAATTGTATGCTGAGGCTGCCATAGAGGAGTGGGACCTAATACCACAAGATAATCTTGATGGTCTCATACAGAGCATGTCTCCTCCGTGTGCGGGGAGGACTACAAAACACTGATTCTGATCATCAATTGTATGCTGAGGCTGCCATAGAGGAGTGGGACCTAATACCCCAAGATAATCTTGACGGTCTCATACAGAGCATGTCTCCTCCGTGTGCGGGGAGGACTACTAAACACTGATACTGATCATCAATTGTATGCCGAGGCTGCCATAGAGCAGTGGGACCTCTTGCCCCAAGGTAAACTTGATGGTCTCATACAGAGCGTGCCTCCTCCGGGTGCAGGGAGGACTACTAAACAATGATACTGATCATCAATTGTATGCTGAAGCTGCCGTAGAGGAGTGGGTCTTTTTGCCCCAAGATAAACTTGATGGTCTCAAACAGAGCATGCCTCCTCAGTGTGAGGGGAGGACTACTAAACACTGATACTGATCATCAATGGTATGCTGAGGCTGCCATTGAGCATTGGGGCCTCTAGCCCCAAGATAAACTTGATGGTCTCATACAGAGCATGCCTCCTCCGTGTGCAGGGAGGACTACCAAACACTGATACAGATCGTCAAGTGTATGCTGAGACTGCCATAGAGCAGTGGGACCTCTTGCCCCAAGATAAACATGATGGTCTCATACAGAGCATGCCTCCTCAGTGTGAGGGGAGGACTACTAAACACTGATACTGGTCATCAATTGTATGCTGAGACTGCCATAGAGCAATGGGACCTATTACCCCAAGATATACTTGATGGTCTCCTAAAGAGCATGCCACCTTCGAGTGCGGGGAGGACTTATAAAGACTGATACTGATCATCAATTGCATGCTGAAGCTGCCGTAGGGGAGTGGGATCTCTAACCCCAAGATAAACATGATGGTCTTATACAGATCATGCCACCTCCGTGTGCGGGGAGGACTACTAAACACTGATACTGATCATCAATTGTATGCTGAGGCTGCCATAGAGCAGTGGGCCCTCTTGCCCCAAGATAAACTTGATGGTCTCATACAGAGCATGCCTCCTCAGTGTGAGGGGAGGACTACTAAACACTGATACTGATCATCAATGGTATGCTGAGGCTGCCATTGAGCATTGGGGCCTCTAGCCCCAAGATAAACTTGATGGTCTCATACAGAGCATGCCTCCTCCGTGTGCAGGGAGGACTACCAAACACTGATACAGATCGTCAAGTGTATGCTGAGACTGCCATAGAGCAGTGGGACCTCTTGCCCCAAGATAAACATGATGGTCTCATACAGAGCATGCCTCCTCAGTGTGAGGGGAGGACTACTAAACACTAATACTGATCATCAAGTGTATGCTGAGGCTGCCATAGAGCAGTGGGTCCTCTTGCCCCAAGATAAACTTGATGGTCTCATACAGAGCATGCCTCCTCCGTGTGCAGGCAGGACTTATAAAGACTGATACTGATCATCAATTGTATGCTGAGGCTGCCGTAGAGGAGTGGTACCTCTCACCCCATGATAATCTTGTTGGTCTCATACAGAGCATGCCTCCTCCGTGTGTAGGGAGGACTTATAAAGACTGATACTGATCATCAATTGTATGCCGAGGCTGCCATAGAGCAGTGGGACCTCTTTCCCCAAGGTAAACTTGATGGTCTCATACAGAGCGTGCCTCCTCCGTGTGCAGGGAGGACTACTAAACACTGATACTGATCGTCAAGTGTATGCTGAGACTGCCATAGAGCAGTGGGTCCTCTTGCCCCAAGATAAACTTGATGGTCTCATACAGAGCGTGCTTCCTCCGGGTGAAGAGAGGACTACTAAACACTGATACTGATCATCAATTGTATGCTGATGCTGCCATAGAGCAGTGGGCCCACTTGCCCCAAGATAAACTTGATGGTCTCATAGAGAGCATGCCTCCTCCGTGTGCAGGGAGGTCTTATAAAAACTGATACTGATCATCAAGTGTATGCTGAGGCTGCCATAGAGCAGTGGGCCCTCTTTCCCCAAGATAAACTTGATGGTCTCATACAGAGCATGCCTCCTCCGTGTGTAGGGAAGACTTATAAAGACTGATACTGATCATCAAGTGTATGCTGAGGCTGCCATAGAGCAGTGGGACCTCTTGCCCCAAGATAAACTTGATGGTCTCATTCAGAGCACGCCTCCTCCGTGTGTAGGGAGGACTTATTAAGACTGATACTGATCATCAATTGTGTGCTGAAGCTGCCATAGAGCAGTGGGCCCTCTTGCCCCAAGATAAACTTGATGGTCTCATTCAGAGCATGCCTCCTCCGTGTGTAGGGAGGACTTATAAAGACTGATACTGATCAACAAGTGTATGCTGAGGCTGCCATAGAGCAGTGGGCCCTCTTGCTCCAAGATAAACTTGATGGTCTCAAACAGAGCAAGCCTCCTCCGTGTGCAGGGAGGACTTATAAAGACTGATACTGCTCATCAATTGTATGCTGAGGCTGCCATAGAGGAGTGGGCCCTCTTACCCCAAGATAAACTTGATGGTCTCATACAGAGCATGTCTCCTCTGTGTCCGGGGAGGACTACTAAACACTGATACTGATCATCAAGTGTATGCTGAGGCTGCCATAGGGGAGTGGGCCCTCTTGCCCCAAGATAAACTTGATGGTCTCATACAGAGCATGCCTCCTCCGTGTGTAGGGAGGACTTATAAAGACTGATACTGATCATCAATTGTATGCTGAGGCTGCCGTAGAGCACTGGGACCTCTTGCCCCAAGATAAACTTGATGGTCTCATACAGAGCACGCCTCCTCCGTGTGCGGGGAGGACTTATAAAGACTGATACTGATCATCAATTGTATGCTGAGGCTGCCATAGAGCAGTGGGATCTCTTGCCCCAAGATAAACTTGATGGTCTCATACATAGCACGCCTCCTCCGTGTGTAGGGAGGACTACTAAACACTGATACTGATCATCAAGTGTATGCTGAGGCTGCCATAGAGCAGTGGGACCTCTTGCCCCAAGATAAACTTGATGGTCTCATTCAGAACACGCCTCCTCCGTGTGCAGGGAGGACTTATAAAGACTGATACTGATCATCATGAGATACAGATTTTCAATGTTTATGTTTTCAAACGGGACACTTAGAAACATGTTCGATCTGATTTTGTACTGTTTCATTCTTATCCAACTACGATTGTTATTGTTTTCAGAAGAACTGATGTTTTGTTTGCTAATAAGTTATTGTTTACTATAAGAAGTCATTGTAGTAAAATATTGTGCACATTTTTCAATGGGACAAGCGATGGCCCCGCTCACATACCGGTCCCATTAGAAGAAACAACCAGAGAGTGATTAAACAAAATTAGTGTGTGGATCTTGGTTCGTAAATAGGAGAAACAATCAATTGCTCGGGTAGACAAGAGACAAAAGCATCCAGGGTCGTTTAAAGGGTGGGGGAGAAAGGGCTCGACGAACCAAAAACAAAAACACACCAATCGGGATGACCAGAAACAAGAAATGAGAATCCAAAGATAAAAAATTCCTCTCGGCACGCCGGAAGGCGGGGGTCGATTTCACCGGGCAAACTTAGGGATAGGCAGAATATGCAGGTTTTCGTAGAAGGATCAGACACTATTTATTGCGAGAAAGTATTTCACAATTGGAGCTTAATTAATATTATTTTTCGTCTTTATATGCATATTTTAAACATTTTATTGACTTATGGGGACGGTAAAATTCTCGTCATTTTGGGGTCCATTTTTATACTTGTGGTCACACGGTCCTTAGGCAAGGTTTCGACACTGATGTGTAACTATCTAATGGTCAGCTACGTCTTCACGCAAAATTGTATCTCCCGCAGAGATTTTGGTTGGATCCTCAGTTTAGGGGCTGCGAGAACGAGACGGTCGATTTCAAGTAGTAGTTTCTAACTTTGCTAGCAAATAATAGTCAACGACACCTAGATGTGAACTTGGCTAATAGATGCCACCGCAACCAGCTACTCGCAACGAACGTTGGAACTTCCCCTCCGATGGAAAGCATACTGAGGGATTTTTGGTGCTCATAGAAAATCCGACGACTTCAGCCGTCTTAGAACCCGCGACCTTAGGCATAGAAGTTCAGCATGCTACCAGTTACGTCACCGAAGAAGCTTCCCACAGAGTCAGATAGAAAACTGAATGTGATCTCGTGCAATAGCGTTATCATGGCAAAGTCTGATGGCTCATCCCTTATCAATTTAGTGGACTTGTTATGGTAACCTCCGATGGCACTTGGCATTTTCTATAATTCCGAAATTATTTTGCACATCCCTTGGCGTAATGGTGGGTCATATCAAAAATTCTTTCAGACAAAAGTTTTAGGTAATTATTAGAAGAAGATTTTCCATTTTGTACGGTTTTGATATTGTGCCTATTAAGAGAGATATGATTAATGTTTCCCGGAAAACCCACTTTTTTCCACCCCTTTGGTCAAAAAACTTTTCAAACATAAATTTTTGGCACTTATCTGACACATATTATGAAATTTGAACGGATTTGATATTTCACGTATTAAGAGAGTTATAGCGATATTTCAATTTTTCGAAAAAAGCCCCCCATTTTCAGCCCCTTCGACCGATTTTGTCCATTAACGAACTCGATCGAGATTTTGAGGGGATAAATATTATGTAAAAAATTCAAAGTGATTGGTGCAAAATTACGGCAGTTATCGTGTCAAAAATAAACTGATATGTATATATATATACATACATAAATTACCTTATCTTATCTTATCTCTATTCTCTTATTAAAACCGCCTAGTCAAACACTAAAGAAATGTTTAATTACATTACTAATCGAACATGTTTCAGTATTTCATTGATACCTTCCTCAGCGTGATTCACATTAAAACTTAAAACTACTTAACAAAACCAAAAAGAAATGGATATCATTACAAAAATTCTTTTAAATCAAAAAATGGAAAAGTTGCAGATAATTAAATGCCATGTATTAAAGAATGATAGTAAAATTATGCTATTAAAATAAGAGATCAATCAACCTTACAATCTGCCCACGTCAATACTCCAATAATTTTGATCGAAAACTTAGTGACAAAAGATGTCGCTGTCAGAGGAATGAAGAAGCGCCAAGGATGTAGGTCAAAATGTCGCCTGAAACGGAACAAAAATTTTGTAATACAGTCCTACAACCTTAAACTTCAGTCGAATCCAAACTTAATAGCCCACTTTGTTGGTATAGTTGCTTATTGGGTAACGCAATGTGCAGGATATTTACCAAACACAGCAATCAATCATATTACCTAGTGTCGACTTAAGGTGGAATACTGTTAGGAGGAACGTAATAGTTTACGGTATTACCTTCTCCTAAACTTCTATGACTCAGTTGGTGTGTATGGGGCAAAACAATGTGCAGGTTATTTGTCTAACACAGCAATCAAGCATATTACCCAGTGTCGTCTTCAGTTGGAATACTGTTATGAGGAACGTAATAGTTTACGGTATTGCCTTCTCCTAAACGTCGATGACTCAGTTCGTATTTGATGGCTCTCTCAGCTATATTATGTGTATTGGGCAACAAAATGTAGAGACCATTTATTTAAAGCTATAAAATAACATGTTGGTAGATTGTAACAACAAACAAGCAAATCAAAGTGAATAAAGAAGCGATTGAGAAGAATGATCTAAGAAGCCGAGATGAAGCAAAAGTTAAATAGATAAAAACCGTATGCTTTAGTTGACGTGGTAAACGTTATAGCGCCGTTACAAGTGGTGAATCGTCACTTGTACAAGAAAAACGACACGCTTTGTAGCATATCATGCGTTAAAATACATAGCAAGTTGGAGTTAGGTTACCAAACGCGGAATTATTATGATAGTTGTAAAACTAAAATCAAATGTTTTAATTTTCATGGTATTCGTTACAGCGCTGTTACAAATCGTGAATCGCCACTTGCACAAGAAAACGACAAGCTTGTAAAATATATATCATGCGTTAAAATATATAGCAAGTTGGATTAGGTTTCAAACACGGGTTTAATAAGATGGACTGATAATATGTATTTGAGGTAAGGTGATTGTATTGGGGTTAAAATATAAATAACATGTGTAATAATCGTGGGTTTAATAAGATAGATTGATAATAATTATTTGTGGTAAGGTGAGTGTGTTGGGGATTAAAATATAAATAACATGCGTAATAATCGTAAAAATTAATCGATAAAGAAAAAGAAATAAAAATGTTATAATATTAATTGGTGAAACGTATCACGGGAATATTATAGAAGTTATATATTATGATTAAATAGGGTTGAAATCGAAAAAAGAAGAGGATTAAGGTAGAAATAAGGTAGTTAAAAGGTATATATGGGGGTGGTGTCTTGTTGGTATGCGGAGGGCAAAATTAAATATCATAGATAAAAGGGGGTTATTGTCATTAATAGTTTCATTCAGATTATGACAAGCATCTAGCTTCTGGTTGATGTATATTTCTATTCTTTCAAGCATGTCTAATATTCTACCTTATCTTTAAATGAAGTATCGTTAAATCTGTGTCTATTGAAGTGAAAGAATGGAGTGATTCATTGTTATGTTCACCCATACTAGAATGTTTTTTATATCTAATTGCGTTTATATGTTCATGATAACGTTGACGAAATGTACGTCAAATTTGGCCTATGTACTGAACCCTTATTAATCTATCGATGAATAAGTATTCATGATTTTATTATTATTATTACTGATGCCCAGGCAGTACATGTTGAAATTGACAAAGGGGGAGCCAAGGTAGTGTGTGGCAATGATTACAACAGAAGCAAGCTTGGTAGTTATTCCTGAAGACGACCGGCTAAGCCGAGTTCAAGGACAAATTTTGTAACAGCGTGCACCTAAATCAGAGTCATTGAGGGGTGTATTGAGTAAAGTTTCAACCGGCCCAGGATTGAATCACCCAATCAGAAGAGACTACGCCAAAAGCCACGCGGTAAGTTGCGTACCCTGGGAAAACGCGCGAAAACGTGTATCTAAAGAACTGCCGATCCGAATTAATTCCGCAATGGTGCACTGAGACGTTTGGATAAAATGTCGAAGATTGATACTAGTCCCATGTTTGTGTGATGAAAACTCCAGATTATTTTTTCAAATTCTCCCCACTCTAACTCATTCTGTCAGTTTCCAATAAATTGATCGGTGAGAAGCCGTTTCGAGGACAACTTTATTGAGCACTGGTGAGCAAGATTCACGTCACTCTGCGTCACGATTTTCAAACGCTAATGAGCGTACTTTACTAACATTTTACTATGTGCTCAAGTGAGCAAGGTTCGCGTACAGCAGTGGAGATTTCTAGGCGAGATAAGGACTGCAAGATAGTCATTTAAGACCTGTTTTCAAGCTATTGGCAATGAGTTTGAAGTGTGTAATTTTATGTAAATTTGTATATTATAATTTTTGAGTGATATTTGTTCGTGTGTGAAGCAAATGCTAAGATAGGTTAAGTCTACGATCAGTAATCGCATTAGGACATATTCGTGAGTGAAAGTAGTAGCTCACAGCGATTATAGCTAGGCAATATTATTAACATTGAACATTTCTGTCCAAGAAACTTCGCCAAGATGTCCGACGTTTGGTCAGGTGATGGATTGATGTGCATCGCTTCTACAACGACGTCGACGATGGAGAGCTAATTTTCCCGTAGGGAAATGCACCAGGACGGAGGTTAATGTTCTACAAGCTGAGACGGTGATGTACAAAAATTGATTTACTCAATATGTAGTTAGATAAGGCGCGGGAACTTTCTAAATAGTTCATTCATTTCTTTTTCTTGAGTTTAGATTTTTTGTGCTGACACTATCATCTTTAAATGTACGTTTGCGCGTGCCCAAATTTGTTCGTTGTATATTTTTTCTTGAGAGTCATATTTAGTGTACAGGGCGCGTGTATTTGATTTTATCCATGCGAATGCGAAACTCCTTACATTCGATAAGTGGTGCTTTATTAAAGTTCATTTTGTTATAGGAAAGGGAGGTAATTATTATAAGATGTTTTATGAACAGGTTATTACTCATACTAGGGTTGCAGAGCGCAACAAATTAAGATGTAACTGTAGAACACCTTAGTTCTAAATTTTTAGCATTTTTTTTTTGTCCTTTTCAGGTTAGTTAATCACGGACTTGAACGGAAGCGCAAGCTGGTGAAAAATATCTATGTCATTTATTTCAGGTTTCTGTCAAACCCATACGTGTGATTCTGTGTGTGTTCATGTGTCAGGTGTGTGTATTGATTCGTCGTGATGAGGGGTATGTAGTGCTACCGCCCTCATATTGTTGTTATTGTGGTATTCATTTTGATGGAAAGGCAGAGCGCTCCGAGAAGGCTACTGTACCTTGTCCAGTGTTGATTTTCTTGGATTTCCTAGGGGAAATGCTGAGATATTTTATTCTGACACACACACGTATATTGTGCTTTGGGAGCACGCTTCTTTGAGACTCGATCCCGTGCCATGGGAGGTCGAGGTTATTGACACGTGGGTTGACAGATGTGCAGATTTCCACTTAGCGCCTGTCTAGGTTCGGTGACTCATTGTTAGGCAGTCCTGTTGACCGACTGTTCCCTATAAGCTATCATTAGCAAACCTGTTCTTTTGTGATGGTCATTTGGACCGTAATTAATTGGGGAGTTCGCCATGTATGTTACGAATTATCACATATCGTATTAATGGAATATTGTTTAAAATTGTAAATGTTGGCTTTGAGCCTAGTGATTTT
The DNA here is from genome assembly GCA_946902985.2 of Meconema thalassinum. Taxonomy (NCBI): domain Eukaryota; kingdom Metazoa; phylum Arthropoda; class Insecta; order Orthoptera; family Tettigoniidae; genus Meconema; species Meconema thalassinum. The sequence continues at coordinate 58,484,801 of OX336390.1, forward strand.
CTATGACTCACGTCATGTTAGTTTGTCAGTTGTGACACCCGTGTGGTGTAGTTGTATTTACTTGTAAAAATGACAGGTGGTCATATGTGCATTTTTTTGTTGGTCACGTGTTAATTTACTTGTGTTGATTTTTGAAAAGTCCTAATTTTAGGCATTAATGTTTTTGCGGAAATTGTTTGTTGTTTATTTAGTGTAGGAAGTGTCAGATTAATTTAAGTAGTGTATAGTTGGTTCCCCGTGTCTGTCTAGCTCTAAACAATGCAGATTCGTCCTTTGAAGGTTTACCGGATATGACGAATCTCGCATTTATTTGTACTCATCGTTAAGCATGTAGAACAGCCGCACACGTACACAATGTCATTGAAGTCATTTGGGACATTTGGTCCAATTTATAATCTCTCCTGAGATTAAGCCTACTTTTGGCAAGTAATTTATTCAGTTGGGAGTCATTTGGGAGTTTTGTTTTGTTTATTTTACTTGTAAATAGTTGATCTGTTATTAAATTCATTTGTTATAACCCTGGTATTCACTTCTTCCTGCATGTTATTTTGTTATGTGTTACTCTGCATGTTAATGAAGCGCTATAACAACAACTTACGAAATGGACTGTTACACCCCCCGAAACTGAGTCTCATAAGCTTCTTTGCAAGGGTTCATATAACAAAAATGGCTGCCCAAGTGGGACTGTTGTTGTTGTTGTTGCTTTGCTGGTCTCATACTAATTTTGCTGAGAAATAATGCCAGGTCAAGCGGGCAAGTGTAAATTCAGTAAATTGAGGCGATGTTGTACCGCCATGTGCATTAGTAAAATCACTGAGTTCTTAAAGTAAGTAATATTGAACAAGGTTAGAAGTTGATATTGCATTTGTTGTTAACTTGTTCTGGCGCCCGGCATAAAATTAGAAAATTTGTATATTATTGAACTCAGTCAAAGCAGGAAGGTGTTGCCTTATTAGCCTACTTTCGATTTTTGCAAAAAATGAAAGTAGACTTATGAGATCAACACAGGGCGAAAAAAGTGTGTCTGTCTGTTTGTGTGTATGTGTGTGTGTGAGTCTGTGTGTGTGTGAGTGTGTGTACTCTGAATGTCTGTCCCCCCTATCAATTCGAACACGGTGAATGCGAATTGAACGAAATTTGGTATAAAGGTAGCACTAGCAAAGGACAACTCAGTGTCCTGCTTTATATCGCCGCCATCTTAACGGAAACGTAATGGCGGTCACACAAATGTTCAAAGCTTAAATCAAATTACGACTAACCTAATCATCCGATCTCTCCTAAATTTTGCAACAACATACCATTATGAGGGGAGCATCCTTTGACCAATCTAATGGGTCATCAGCGTAATAGTTTGCGGATGGCGGCCATCTTTGAGTGAAAATCGATTCCCCCTATTAATTCGAACACGGTGCATCCGAATGAAACGAAATTTGGTACAGAGGTAGTACTAACAAAAGGCACCTCAGTGTCATGTTTTATATCGCCGCCATCTTGACGGAAACGTAATGGCGGCCACACAAATCTTCAAAGCTTAAATCAAATTACGATTAACCTAATCATCCGATCTCTACCAAATTTTGCAACAACATACCTTTATGTAGGGAGCATCCCTTGACCAAATGAATAGGTCATTAGCATAATACTTTGCGGATGGCGGCCATCATTGTGTGAAAATCAATTCCCCCTATTAATTCAAACACGGTGAAACCGAATGGAACGAAATTTGGTACAGAGGTAGCACTAGCAAAGGGCATCACAGTGTCATGTTTTATATCGCCGCCATATTGACAGAAACGTAATGGCGGCCACACAAATGTTCAAAGCTTAAGTTAAATTACGACTAACATAACCATCCAATCTCTACCAAACTTTGCAACAACATACCTTTATGGAGGGAGCATCCTTTGACCAATATAATAGGTAATTAGCCTAATAGTTTGCGGATAGCGGCCATCTTTATGTCAAAATTGATTCCCCCTATTAATTCGAACACGGTGGAACCGAATGGAACGAAATTTGGTACAGAGGTAGCACTAGCAAAGGGCACCTCAGTGTCATGTTTTATATCGCCGCCATCTTGACTGAAACGTAATGGCGGCCACACGAATGTTCAAAGCTTAAATCAAATTACGATTAACCTAATCATCCGATCTCTACCAAATTTTGCAACTGCATACCTTTATGGAGGGAGCATCCTTTGACCAATCTAATAGGTAATTCGCCTAATAGTTTGCGGATGGCGGCCATCTTTGTGTCAAAATCGATTCCCCCTATTAATTCAAACACGGTGAAACCGAATGGAACGAAATTTGGTACAGAGATAGCACTAGCAAAGGGCATCTCAGTGTCATGATTAATATCGCCGTCATGTTGACAGAAACGTAATGGCGGCCACACAAATGTTTAAAGCTTAAATCAAATTACGACTAACATAACCATCCGATCTCTACCAGTCTTTGCAACAACATACCTTTATGGAGGGAGCATCCTTTGACCAATCTAATAGGTCATTAGCCTAATAGTTTGCGGATGGCGGCCATCTTTATGTCAAAATTGATTCCCCCTATTAATTCGAACACGGTGGAACCGAATGGAACGAAATTTGGTACAGAGGTAGCACTAGCAAAGCACACCTCAGTGTCACGTTTTATATCGCCGCCATCTTGACGGAAACGTAATGGCGGCCACACAAATGTTCAAAGCTTAAATCAAATTACGATTAGCCTAATCATCCGATCTCTCGCAAATTTAGCAACAAGATACCTTTATGGAGGGAGCATCCTTTGACCAAACTAATAGGTCATCAGCGTAATAGTTTGCGGATGGCGGCCATCTTTGTGTGAAAATAAATTCCCCCTATTAATTCAAACACGGTGAAACCGAATGGAACGAAATTTGGTACAGAGGTAGCACTAGCAAAGGGCATCACAGTGTCATGTTTTATATCGCCGCCATATTGACAGAAACGTAATGGCGGCCACACAAATGTTCAAAGCTTAAGTTAAATTACGACTAACATAACCATCCAATCTCTACCAAACTTTGCAACAACATACCTTTATGGAGGGAGCATCCTTTGACCTATCTAATAGGTAATTAGCCTAATAGTTTGCGGATAGCGGCCATCTTTATGTCAAAATTGGTTTCCCCTATTAATTCGAACACGGTGGAACCGAATGGAACGAAATTTGGTACAGAGGTAGCACTAGCAAAGGGCACCTCAGTGTCATGTTTTATATCGCCGCCATCTTGACTGAAACGTAATGGCGGCCACACGAATGTTCAAAGCTTAAATCAAATTACGATTAACCTAATCATCCGATATCTACCAAATTTTGCAACTGCAAACCTTTATGGAGGGAGCATCCATTGACCAATCTAATAGGTAATTCGCCTAATAGTTTGCGGATGGCGGCCATCTTTGTGTCAAAATCGATTCCCCCTATTAATTCAAATACGGTGAAACCGAATGGAACGAAATTTGGTACAGAGATAGCACTAGCAAAGGGCATCTCAGTGTCATGATTAATATCGCCGTCATGTTGACAGAAACGTAATGGCGGCCACACAAATGTTTAAAGGTTAAATCAAATTACGACTAACATAACCATCTGATCTCTACCAGTCTTTGCAACAACATACCTTTATGGAGGGAGCATCCTTTGACCAATCTAATAGGTCATTAGCCTAATAGTTTGCGGATGGCGGCCATCTTTATGTCAAAATTGATTCCCCCTATTAATTCGAACACGGTGGAACCGAATGGAACGAAATTTGGTACAGAGGTAGCACTAGCAAAGCGCACCTCAGTGTCATGTTTTATATCGCCGCCATCTTGACGGAAACGTAATGGCGGCCACACAAATGTTCAAAGCTTAAATCAAATTACGATTAGCCTAATCATCCGATCTCTCGCAAATTTAGCAACACGATACCTTTATGGAGGGAGCATCCATTGACCAAACTAATAGGTCATTAGCCTAATATTTTGCGGATGGCGGCCATCCTTGTGTGAAAATCGATTCCCCTTATCAATTCGAACACGGTGAAACTGAATTGAACGAAATTTGGTACAGAGGTAGCACTAGCAAAGGGCACCTCAGTGTCATGTTTTATATCACCGCTATCTTGACGGAAACGTAATCGCGGCCACCCAAATGTTAAAAGCTAATATGTAATTACGACCAACCTAATAATATAGCCTCTACCAAATTTTGCAACACCATATCTTTATGTGGGAAACATATTCTGACCAAACTGCAAGAACATCAGCCCAATAGTTTGCAGATGGTGGCCAAGTATGTGTGCAAATCGATTCCCCCTATCAATTCAAACACGGTGAAACCGAATTGAACGAAATTTGGTACAGAGGTAGCACTAGCAAAGGGCGCCTCATATTCATGTTTAATAACCCTATAGCACGTTGTATTTCAACAAGCTACTACAACCAACATTCAATCATACTCCTTGAAAAGGACAAAGAGTTATAACAATACCCATGCATTTAGGAGAAAGTAGGCTATATGTTCTTTACTGAACATCTTGATTTTACATTTAATTAACTTCGGTTAATTGGTGTTGTTCGTAAATTCTGTTGGTTAGGAATTTAAAAGCAGATCACAAGGGAGTTATTTTGTTGTTTGGAAATAAGAGTCATTATTCAGTAAAATTTTGATTACTGAAATTTTTATTAAATTAGAATCAGTAGTATTTAAATATCAAGACATGTGTGCGTGTGTATGACTGAAATCCTAGTGCATGACCATGTTTTTCTCTAAGTATACATTTGTGTGTTGTGCGATGGCTAGCATCGAAGAGATCAAAGTGTTGTTAGAGCAGATGTCTATGCAAATGTCTGCGAAAACGGAAGAACAGTTAAAGAACATTAAGGAGGAAATGGGTGAAGACAGTGATAAACAGTTACACGAGTTACGGGAGCACGGTGATAATCAGTAACATTCAGGACATAAATAGTAATATTACGGTACAATTGCAGGTCCAGAAATTGGATACTGACAGACAATTACACGAGTTGCGTGAAAATAATGAAAAACAGTTACACGAGTTGCGGGAGAATAATAATAAACAGTTAAATGAATTAAACCATAAACTATCAGAATAGGCGTCAGTACAAACAGTGCAGTTAGAAAAGATCACCCAGGAAATAAACCAAAGTACTAGGGTAGAATTAGAGAAACTGGCAGGTGAGGTAGCGGAAAATAACTCAAAGCAATTAGGAGAAATTAAGAAGTTGGAATCTAAATTCGACAATAAACTTGTACAATTAGATGAAATGGTAGCCGAAAAATTAAAACAGATTGAGACATCATGCGTAAACAACACGGCTGGAATAAAAAGCACGCAGGATGAATTACAGGGGCAATTCGAGAGACTAGAGGCAAAGAACGAAAACATACAGGAGCAAATTAATTCAGTCGATAATAATGTAGTCGAATTAATAAAGGAACTCGACAAGCTTGACATCAAAACGGAGAAAGAACGGATGCACTTGCGCGAAAACCTGGAAGACCAGTTAACAAGAACACAAGAGCGAATACGAGAAGAAATAGGAGACCAGCTGAATAAAATACAAGAAGAGATGGGAGAACAATTAACTAAGACCCAAGAGCAAATACGTGAAGAGGTAGGGGAACAATTAATAAAAACTCAGCAGCAAATACAAGAAATAGGGGAGCAGTAAGAGAAGAATCAGGAAAGGAGCGAAGAAAAAATAGTAGTTTGAAGAACAGGATCCGGAAAGATTGGGAGCAGCAGGTAAACGAAACTAAAGGAGGTAGGCTGACGATCTTAAAGCGGCTAGGCGAGTACAATTCTAGAGTGCAGGCTTTGGAGGAAAATATGAAGTCCAAACTCCTAGAACACACAGATCTCATAATTAAGAACGAGATAAGGTCATTAGAAAACGCTACTTTATTCTCTGCAGAAAACACAGTAGGCAAACAGGGAAGTATTGGAAGTCCGGTGGGCTCGAAGCTGGCTGAGGATACAGGCCAAGGTCAGAGTCCAAAGATAACGTGCGACACATTCCTACACTACAGAGGGGAGACATCGACTCCACAACCCGCCTTGGCACCTGCCCAAGTGATACAAGTAATTAGGGGGAACGACTTTAAACCCGACAAATTCAGGGAGAACTCAGGATCCACTCCTGAAGCATTTTTACGTCAGCTGGATGACTACTTTAACGATCAACACGTCAGTCCCTCAAAACAGCTGCGGATGGTTGAGAAATTTTTGGAGGGCCCAAGTTTAATTTGGTTCCAGAGTTTCAAATACACATTAATGACATGGCCCAGTTTAGAGAGGCATTCTTGAGAAAGTTCTGGAGTCCTTCTTTGCAGCAGGGGTTGAGGATGGATCTATACACCAGGAAATATCACAGTACACATCCCACCAGGTTTTCCGAGTTCTTTAGCCAACAGCTGGTTAAATTCCGTGATTTTGACGACCCGCCTACAGAAGAAAACATGGTTTTTACCATCAGTAAGCAGCTTCCAATGAATATTCAACAGTTTTTAGTGGCCGGTAATATCAAGACCGCAGTTCAGGCCGAGGAGATACTCCGCCATTTGGATGAGACAAGTATGGTCAGTCCGCAGACAGGGAGACGGAACATGGAGTGTGTAAACACAGCTGAAGTTGTTCAAGGGCATCAAACTAATCACAATCAAAATAATCAAACCAAGACACAGTCTACAGGAACGCAATTCACGCCCATACGGCAGGAGTTCGATGGCCGAAACCAATACCATTACAACAATAGGAACTTCCAGAATCGCCGTGATAATTATAATAATAATAATCAGAACAATCACAATCAGAGGAAGTACCAGCGAGAGTATACCAACTGGAGGGGAAATCCAAGGCAGGGTAGACCTTACCAAAGGAACGGAGAAGGCAGGTGGAATAATACAAGGAATTATCGGCAAGATAATCAAGGGGACTATCGCAATGATTGGAACGAGCGGTACGCTGAATCACAGAAATATTTGGACGAGTTAAATGCCGAAGAAGCAGAGAAAGAGAAGTGGGGGCGTGCGATGGCGAATAGGCAAAGCCCAGATAATCACCAAGGAGCGGGGGCGGAAAGCTTATTACGGCAGCAGGAGAGACGCGATGACAACCGGCGGAACTCAATGAATGGGTCCCAGGATAAAAAAAATCACGATTGAACCAAAATCAGATAGCCTGAGAACGGAGGACACCAGGGAACGGGAGGAGTTGATTGTTGCAAACATAGAAGAGTGGGTAGCATTCCCGGACGATTGCCTGGAGGAAGTGGTGAAGGACCGAGACAATGTAATCAGACAATGACCGATTATTTATGCACGTATTGGAGGTATTAGAGTGAGGTGCCTGATTGACACGGGTTGCAAGGTGAGCTTAGTCACGGAAGCATTGTTGAGAGAAATTGGAAATAAACAAACCGTTCCAATTATGCCTGTACCATTAATGAAAGTCCGAGGGGTCATTCCTGACAAGACCATAGTTTGCAAGCACCAAGCATATTTAGACCTGGAGATATTAAACCACACATTTTCGCAAACTTTCATCGTGATACCAAAGATGAATTATAATGTCATTCTGGGAGCCAACTTCATCTGTGATTTTCATGCTATAATTGACTTATATAATAACACTGTGAGTTTCAAACAAGTCGAGGGTTTGAGTCATGTGGGTCTGAACATGGAAGAGAGTCCACTAGAGAGAGAGAGGCGAATACTTGGGTCATTGATGAATGCACTAATGAGGCGATCGAAGATAAGAACTTGACGGAGGAACGAGTAAGCCAGACAGCAGTGATTGAAATTGACAGTCGAGATATTTCGCAGGAACTTTGGGTACATTTGGCGGAAGAAGAAATTAGCGGGTCCAAATTTGAAATTTTACTTCAGGAGCGACTTAAGGAGGCAATAGTTGGGGAACCTGACAGAAGAAAATTAGAAGAAATTTTGAGATACCACAAGGGAGCTTTCGACACGATTCCTGGAAAAGTTTTAAATTTCCAGTATGCCATGCGAGTTACCGACTGGACCCCATTTAAGAGTAAATTGTACCCGATCCCAGAGAAACATTTTGCTCAGGTGAAGGACATTATTAGTAACTTATTAGATTCCGGCATAATAAGAAAAGCAGCAACCCCATACTTAAATGCAATATTGGCTGTCGCCAAGCCAAATGGATCAATTAGATTATGCCTAGACGCTCGGGTTTTAAACAGTAAACTGCTAGTTGAGCATGACCAAGCACCAAGGATCAAGGATGTATTGAAGGGCTTCCGTGGGAAGAAGATATATTCTAGCGTCGACCTAACGAATAGTTTCCACCATCTTGAACTTGAGGAAAAATCCCAACTATTGACGGGGTTTTTATTTGATAACCAAAGCTATATCTGGTCTCGCATGCCCTTTGGTGTAAAAACAGCTGGATGTGCATTGATAAGAGCACTAGACAGGAATCTGACTGCGGAGGTCAAGAGCTTCACTACGAGATATGTTGACGACATACTTATTGCATCAGAAACAATGGAGGAACACTTGGTACACCTAAACAAACTTTTGGATAACTCGAGAACCATGAATTTCAAAATTAATTTGAAGAAATCGCACTTTTGCCAGAGCGAGATTCAGTATTTGAGTCGTAAATTGAGGAAGCACGAGAGGAACCCGTGTGGTGTAGTTGTATTTACTTGTAAAAATGACAGGCGGTCATATGTGTATTTTTTTGTTGGTCACGTGTTAATTTACTTGTGTTGATTTTTGAAAAGTCCTAATTTTAGGCATTAATGTTTTTGCTACGGCAGTTCTTGATTCCAATTTCAAGCTGAAATTATTTGTTGTTTATTTAGTGTAGGAAGTGTCAGATTAATTTAAGTAGTGTATAGTTGGTTCCCCGTGTCTGTCTGGCTCTAAACAATGCAGATTCGTCCTTTGAAGGTTTACCGGATGATGACGAATCTCGCATTTATTTGTACTCATCGTTAAGCATGTAGAACAGCCGCACACGTACACAATGTCATTGAAGTCATTTGGGACATTTGGTCCAATTTATAATCTCTCCTGAGATTAAGCCTACTTTTGGCAAGTAATTTATTCAGTTGGGAATCATTTGGGAGTTTTGTTTTGTTTATTTTACTTGTAAATAGTTGATCTGTTATTAAATTAATTTGTTATAACCCTGGCATTCATTTCTTCCTGCATGTTATTTTTTTATGTGTTACCCTGCATGTTAATGAAGCGCTTTAACAACAACTTACGAAATGGACTGTTACACCCCCCGAAACTGAGTCTCATAAGCTTCTTTGCAAGGGCTCAGTACGTAGATTGACAATCGTTGCATGTTAGTTTGTAAACTCCTGATTTATTAAATCTATTCTCTTTATTTAAAGTATTAAAATTATATAATAAGTTGGCCGTAGTGTTACTTGTTTTGAAAGCTATTCTGCAATTTCTTTTTTTTTAATATGTTTGTTATTCCATATATCTTATTTGATACATATGTAAAAGTTATTATATGTCTATCCTTTGATTCTCGTTGAAGTGTCGAAAAAGGTTTATTCTTAATTCTATTTAAAATTTTATTTACAACATTCCTATTGTATCGATTAAGATCAGCGATAGCATAAATTGTGTTAATTTCATGAATATAATCTTTAGATTCCGTAGGCGTATGAATAAGGCTATAAAATGTTGATGCTTTATGGGATCCAGGATGTCAAGAATCATTACGAATTATGCTAGATGTAGTCGTTGGTTTTCTATAAACCTTATATGTGAAAAAATCTTTGTTTCTTGTTGTTGTAATATCAAGATAGTTTAGTGCACCATTTATTTCTGAATCAACAGTGAATTGAATTTTGCGATCTATGCTGTTTACTTTTGATAACAAATTATCAATGTTGTCTACATTATTGCCAACGATAACGAATATGTCATCTAAATATCTTCCCCTGAATTCTAAACCAGGTGTTTTGTTAACTATATGTTTATATTCTAGATGGTCGATATAAATGTTAGCTATTATTCCGGATGATGGAGAACCCATACCTAAACCGTCAATTTGTTGATATATTTTGTCGTTAAATTTGAAGAAATTGTTTTCAAGAGTGAATGTTAGAAGGGTTATAAATTCAGAATTTCCACTTTACTTAGCCCACTGTTTTCTGTTGAATTATCTTTGATTATGTTGATAGTTGATTTTATTGGGATGTTTGTGTACATGTCTGTAATGTCAAGGGAATGGATTGAATATGAAGGGAGATTTGGAATATTCTTTGTTTTGACGATAAATTCACTTGAATTATTGAAAGACGTGTTAGACTTGGAATGGTAATGGAATTTCAGAAATTTCTGTACATATTTTGCTAACTTGTATGTCGGACTATGTATATTATTGACGATTGGCCTGATAGGTGTAGGCCTATTTGGTTTGTGAATTTTAGGATGAGCTCATAATGTAGGTAATTTGGGTTTCATTTGACATAAAGTTTTCATATCGTTGTGGTCAAAACGAAACAGAATATTTTTAAATAAACTTTTCATTTTTCTTTATAAAGAATTGGTAGGATCTTTAATCAATTGTTTGAAATTATTTCCCTGTAAGAAATACTCCGTTTTTGCGATGTTGTGATCTCATCAAGAATAACTGTTACGTTTCCTTTATCTGCCTTGGTGATGATTAACTTATTAATACGAGTTTTATTCTTGATGCTTCGAATGATTGGAATGTGACCTTGGTCTAATTGTTCATGATTTATTAACTTAGTTGTTTTTTAGTTTCATGACGTAATGCATCTTGTTCGTCGGGGAATTTGCTAATTGCTGTTTCTATTTCTGCTACTGTCTGTTTTAGGTTCTGTAAATTGGTAATCATCGGACAATTGTGTTTTGGTCCTTTACTTAAAAAATTCAATTCATCACTGGTGAAATTGGTGGACGAAAGGTTTTGCACCGGGGAAATAAACTTATGTGGAGTTGTTGGAGTGATATGATTCGTTTGTTGTTTCAATTTATGTTCTTTTTGTTCTTTAGGTGAGGCAAATTTGTTATTGATAGCAAGTTCTTTCTTTTCAATAGCCTTGGATATTTTATGGTCTAAATTCTCTTGGAAAAGGGTCCATTCCAATTTTGAGAGGGTATTAATTAGTGATAAGTGTAGGGTATAGCATTGTTGGGATAAATTATGTTTTTTAATGTAAAGAAATTTTAATTCATCTCTTAACCAAATATTGTTCACTTTGATTTGTGTTCTATGCGTATAAGGAGACAAACGTCCTTTTCTTTGAACTGACTGAAGGTGTTTGGGAACGAGTTGAAAAGCTTGGCATTGTTTAATGAATGCAATGTCCCTTATTAAATTAGAAACTTTAACTCTTAATATGCTAAACTTGTTTAAAGATATGTAAACTTGGCTAGCCCCTTCATAAAATGCGTAAACATTGACCATTATGACAACGGTAATAATTAATAACCGTGTTGACTGATAGAATTCTCTTATTAAAACCGCCTAGTCAAACACTAAAGAAACGTTTAATTACGTTACTAATCGCACATGTTTCGGTATTTCGTTGATACCTTCCTCAGCGTGATTCACATTAAAATTTAAAACTAGTTAACAAAACCAAAAAGAAATGGATATAGTAACAAAAGTTATTTTAAATCAAAAATGGAAAAGCTGCAAATAATTAAATGCCATGTATTAAAGAATGATAGTAAAATGATGTTATTAAAATAAGAGATCTACCTTATAAACTGCCTACGTCAATACTCCAATAATTTTGATCGAAAACGTAGTGACAGGAGATGTCGCTGTCAAGGTAGATTTGGTGAGTTGTTGAGCATGCTCCCATTTTTCTTTATTTTTTTAGATAGTTAATCAATTTTACAATAGTTTAGAGGTGGTAAACGGAAAAAAAATAATATTGGGAATCCAAAAGCACTTCAACAAACAAAGTTACAACGCCAACACTTCCTTTGATTGGCATTGCAACGCATGCCGGGTACAGCTAGTATATATATAAAAAGGAATGTCTGTGTGTTCGTCTTTTATTCGTTCGTAAACCAATCATCCGATTGCGATCAAATTTTGGTGAGTTGTTGTTAACACTTCCGGGAGGTTTCTAGGCATTTAAAAATATATAGCGCGCGAGTAGTTTAAACAAATGCGTAATGGCGATGCGTTCATTTACAATTTATCGGATTGCGATCAAATTTTGGTGAGTTGTTTGTGCACCGTCCCGGAAAAGTTATAGGCGTAGTAAATCCAATTTACAGTAGATGGCGCGCGAGTAGCTTCAACAAAATTGCGTGCGTTTGTTTTAAGAAAGTCTCACATGCGTTCATATGCCATTCATCCCATTGCGATGAGACTTGGGTGAGATGATCTGTACAATTCAGGTAAGGTTTCTGGCTTAGTAAATCCACGTAACAATAGGTAGCGCACGTGTAGATTCAACAAATGTGCGACGACGGGCGAAGCGTTTCAACAAAGTCCTGTATGCGTTCATATACCATTCGTCCGATATCGATGAAACTTGGGAGAGAGGTTGTGAACACTACAGGCAAGGTTTCTGGCTTAGTAACTCCACTTTAAAATTGGTTGGGCACGAGTGGATTCAACAAATGAACGACGACTCGCGCAGCGTTTCAAAAAAATCCCGTATGCGTTCTTATACTATTCAACTGATAGCGATGAAACTTCGGTGAGGTGTTGTGTACACTTCAGGGAAGCTTTCTGGGTTAGTAAATCCACTTAACAATACGTATCGCACAAGTAGATTAAGCAAATGAACGACGACGCCCGATGTGTTTCAACATAATCCCATATGCGTTCATATACCATTCTTCCGATAGCGACTAAACTTAGGTGAGTTGTTGTGTACACATCAGGGAAGGTTTCTGGCTTAGTAAATCCACTTAACAATTGATAGCCCACGAGTGGATTCAACAAATGTGCCACGACGGGCGAAGCGTTTCAACAAAGTCCTGTATGCGTTCACATTCCATTAGTCCGATAGCGATGAAACTTGGGTGAGAGGTTGTGTACACTTCAGGCAAGGTTTCCGGCTTAGCAAATCCACTTTACGATAGGTAGGGCACTAGTAGATTCAACAAATGAGCGATGACGCGCGAAACGAAACAACAAAGTCCCGTATGCGTTCATATACTATTCGTCTGATAGCGATGAAACTAGGGTGAGATGTTGTGAACACTTCAGGGAAGGGTTCGGGGTTAGTAAATCCACTTTACAATAGGTATCGCACAAGTAGATTAAATAAGTGAGCGACGATGCGCGAAGTGTTTCAACATAGTCCCGTATGCGTTCATATACCAATCGTCCGATAGCGACTAAATTCGGTTGAGCTGTTGTGTACTCTCCAGGGAAAGTTTCAGGCTTAGTAAGTCCATTTTACAATAGGTATCGCACATGTAGATTTAACAAACGATCGACGGCACGTGAATCGCATAAACAAAGTCCCGTAGCGTTCAAATACCATTCTTCCGATTGCTATGAATCTTTGGTCGAATTGTTGTGCAAACTCCAGGAAAGGTTTCTGACTTAGTAAATCCTCTTTACAATAGGTAGCGCACGAGTTGATTCAACTAATGAGTGACAGCGCGTGACCTCTTTTTATTTTATTGTTTCTTATGATAATTTTTGTATTTCCTCGATTTCAAGTATTTCTTCGTTGTTGATGAATATTTTAGGAAGCCAGTTCTGTACTTTTCCATCATGTTGGTTGAGAATTAAATTATTAGGGAGGACTATTCGAGTCCTTGGTTTGAAATTTTTGGAATTTTCATAGTTTGAAATTTCAAAGTTATAATTCTTTTAAGAAGATTTTCGTTTTCCAACATAGATTTTCTTTTCAACTTGGGTTTTTGTCTGTTAAGTTGATTTTCATATTTCATCGATTTTCGAATTTTAGGAATTTCAAAATTTTCATATTTGAAGAATTTTAGGAATTTTTATTTTGGATTTTCAGAAAATCCTATTACAGGATTTTAAGTCGATAGTATCGGATTTGAGTATTCTCAGATTTTTCCATTTCGTTGAAGCCTGACAATATAATGATAGTTTTCATGATTTGGAAGTCAGCTGTTATGACAAAGTCAGATAATGATTTTCTCACAAACAATCTGAGATTGTTTTATTTACTTGAAACTAAAGAAACGAACACGATTAATATGAAATGAGAAATGAAAATTGTGATTATGGAATTATTTCAGTAAATGTTAAAAATATTTTACGAAAGAAAGACAAATGTTTTTGAAACTGCAGTACTAATGTCACATTTGTTGTGATGGTTATTGAAAGGAAAGATATGAAGCTTTGTAGAATGGTATCGTTATTAAAAGCTTATTATGAAATACCAGTGATTTAAAAAGAAAGGGAACTTAAAATTAATTTTAAAGACGTACTATGATCAGCTGTTTTGTTTTTGATTTCGATGCATGGTAAGTAAATAGTTAGAGTGTGGAATTATTCTATTCTGATTGAACATTGGAGGTGTGCATGCCATTACCTGCAACCATAGGGAGACTCCGTTGTTGAATGAAAGATTATGGTGAGTAAAGTATTCACTCTAGTTGAATGAGCGACGGTATTAATTTTTTGTTGTGGCATGCACGAGTGTCGAGTTGAAATGAGTTGGAAGAATATTATATGAGGCAATATTCCGTTGTGTAGAACGATGAAAGCCCTACACGGTATTAAAGGTTGTTTGAGAAGGCCTATTGTTGTATTTCAATGTGTTCAAGAGAGGTTTTAGGTATTTTAAAGTATTAAAGGAAGCATTGCTTTGGTGAGTGAGAAATTTCATCGGTAGAGAGAGATTGAACGGTGGATAAGGCGTAGTTGAAGTAAGCTGTGTTGTGCTGGGGCGAACAGCTGTTAAGAGGAATGTGAGGATTGTTGGTACAGTCTGTGTCAAAACGTAAACAAACCGTATAGCATTCCTGGTATTTCTTTATTTAAAGGTTATAATATTACTAACTTATTTATAATAATGTAGACAATATAGAGAGGTGGGAGTGAATGGTAACCTAGGATTCGATGAACGGGTTATTCATCCCAATTATGACATGTAATACTAAATATGACTATAGTAAGTTGGAAAAGCAAACGATGGTGTTTCTTAAGACATTTATGGTAGAAAATGTAAAATACTTCATAGTACTTATGATACTAGCAGGTACCCGCGGCTTCGCCCGCGATCAAGACAATGGGGACGATGCATTATTGCTGATAATTGGTCTATTCTATTACAGCAATCGCGGCTATAGGTGGGTCCATTCTAATTCTGAATATTCTGGTACATACAGTATATTGATATGAGCAGCAAAGTGGGAATTTTATAGAGTTGTGAAAGTCTGCAGGGTTCGATGTTACATTATGTTAACACATTTTAAAATTACGATTTTGGTTTTGCCATCTTCTGCTCAGACATAACGATTTTGTTGTCCGGATGCTCGCGAGCACGCCACTTACAGTTGCTCATGGGAAAAAAAGGTTTTGTCTAAATGTACACGTGCTATTGTTAAGCGTGTGTCATTGCGCTTTGTTAAAGAAATTGCGAATGTTGTTTGAAGAGGGAACTGCACTCTTGCACACTGGAATGGCAAATCTATCGGAATATGGGGAATTAAAAGTATTCTTACTTAAGCTATTCGGGATGTAATTTGGCCATACTTATTGATGATTTGAGCTCAACATATCGCTATTAATAGACCTATAGTAAATATATCTCACCTTGGCCGCTGATGTACATTATGCAGTCTCTTCCAGTGTTACATCCCAGGGATTGAAAATCTCCAACCACCCTTTTGCCTAACATGCCTCTCTAAGTAATTAAAATTCCTGATTGTTGTTGTTTGAGTCTTCAGTTTTTTAACTGGTTTGATGCAGCCCTCCATGTCTCCCTCACCTGAGCTAATCGTTTCATCTCTACATAGCTACCAAACCCTACATCCGAGACAATCTGTTTAAGCCTGGTTTACCACTACAGATCTTGTCTGCGACCCTGACATCCATAACTAAGCTTGCTATTCCTGGGTGTCATACTATGTGTCCTACCCTCCTATCTTTTCTCTTCATTAGCAGTCGCCAGAAACATCTCTCCTCTCCCACTCGTCTTAATACCTCTTCATTTGTTATCCTATCTACCCATCTGATAATCATTCTCCTGTATCACCACATTTCAAAAGCTTCAATTCTCCTCTTTTCTGATGCACCATTGGTCCATTAGTCCTTCTCAGCAACTTTTCTAGGTTTAAGCCGTGCCTTGTGCGGGGATTCAATGGCCGTGAAAGACAAAATACCAACTTTATTGAAATAAGTTTGCCCAATTCCTCAGTAAGAGTAATTAAGAAAAATAATAATTAACGTGACAGCCGGTAGAATACGACACATTCGACTGTGAAATAGGTTGCTGATCATGGTAAAAACGAAAAACAGCAGATCAAAATTGGCAAAAAACAAAAAACAAATTTATGAAAAATGAAACCATACCGTGCAAAATAGAGAGCATCTTTACATTGTAAATTAGAGTAAAGATCTGAAAACCCGCTTAAAATAACCAGCTCAAAGAGTATAAAATTAGGCTCAAAATCACGATCGTATCCGTATCCGACCCGCAAAGCCACCTCTATAAATAAAATATATATCATGTTACGCGTATCAATGCGAGGAGCAATGTTCGTGTTTAGAAGTGGGAACCGAACCCCGCGTTTTAAGGCCCTAAAAGGAACGGTTTTCGAGATATTGCCAGAAAACTATCCCCGGTCTGCGACATTTCAGCGGTTGCCATAGTAACGTTGATCTGTTTCTCAGAGGGAACACCAACATGCAAAATTTCAGCTTTCTAGGTCTAGCGGTTTGAGCTCTGCGGTGATGAGTCAATTTTGGATTATATATAATAGATGAGACTTTCCAAGTCGATTTGCTCGTAGAAATATGGATTATATCCCTTTTTGCAATGTTCGTAGTTTCCACTTCTAAGAAGTGGGAACAGAACCCCGCGTTTTAAGGCCCTAAAACGAACGGTTTTCGAGATATTGCCAGAAAACTATCCCCGGTCAGCGAAATTTCAGCGGTTGCCATAGTAACGTTGATCTGTTTCTCAGAGGGAACACAGTTATTTGGGAATATCTCCGAAACCGTTCATTTCAGGAACTTAAAAAGTGTGTTTCGGGGTCCCTACAGGACCTCCGAGTATTCTTTCTCGTATCTGGCGGCTTAAAATGAGCTAAATCCGAACATTTTACAGACTGTCCTTGCTCAGCGCCAAAGGGCCGGAAAAAGGCACTTACAAATTGAATTTTCAAAAACCGTTTTTTAGTGGGCCACTACATACTCGGATCAACCAACATGCAAAATTTCAGCTTTCTAAGTCTAGTGGTTTGAACCCTGCGTCGATGAGTCAATTTTAGATGGTCAATGCCAAAGGGCGGAAAAAAGTCACTTACAAATTGAATTTTCAAAAACCGTTTCTTAGTGAGCCTCTACATACTCAGATCAACCAGCATGCCAAATTTCAGCTTTCTAGGTCTTGTGGTTTGAGCTCTGCGGTGATGAGTCAATTTTGGATTATATATAATAGATAAAGTTCTAAATAGCATTTTATGGTGAGTACATTTTGTTTCTAAAGATGATTTTAATTTTTTAGGATTGTATTTTTCATTTTAAAATTATTGCTACAATTTATTACGTATGTGAGCAAATTGCCGTAGGGCGTGCTCTCGTGTAAAAAAAAGAGGGGGTGTGTGATGACGTGATAATAATTTAATCGTTAATTATTTTTATTATTTCTTGCTTCATTTGAGAATAGAATTAGGTTTAATGATTATGAATGAGGATCTCATGTATAGAGAAATATCTTGCGATTGTTATAGAGACAGGCCATCGCCAATTAACTTCGTTTTTGACGGGATTTAAATATTTTAAGCATTTTAGTAACGATCCTGGATTTTGGGCACAGAAGGGAGGTGCCGGATTTTTTAGTTTTTGTTTTTTTAACGATGCACCATTGGTGTACAACGACTTCTTAGTGTAATATAAGGTATATTGCGAGTTATGTTGTAAATATTTGTGGACATATGGGAGAGATTTGTTGACTTTATCTATATATATAACAAGATGTTCAGTAAAGAACATATAGCCTACTTTCTCCTAAATGCATGGTTATTGTTATAACTCTTTGTCCTTTTCAAGGAGTATAATTGTATGTTGGTTGTAGTAGCTTGTAGAAATACAACGTGTTATACGGATAATAAAAATGAATATGAATATTTTCTAGTACTACTTCTGTACAAAATTTCATTCAATTCGGTTTCACCGTGTTTAAATTGATATGATGAGTCGATTTGCACACATACATGGCCGCTATCTGCAAACTATTGGGCTGATGACCTTGTAGTTCAGTCAATAGATGCTTCCCACAAAAAGGTATGTGGTTGCAAAATTTGGTAGAGATCAATTAATTAGGTTGGTCATAATTTGGTTTAAGCCTTTACCATTTGGGTGGCCACCATTCCGTTTCCGTCAAGATGGCGGCAATATAAAACATGACCCTGAGGTGCCCTTCGCTAGTGCTACCACCGTACCTAAATTCGTTCAATTCGGTTTTATCGTGTTTGAATTGATAGGGGGAATCGATTTGTACACATATATGGCCGCCATAAGAAAACTATTGGACTGACGACCTAGTAGCTTGGTCAAAGAACGTTTTTCACAAAAATGTATGCTGCTGCAAAATTTGGTAGAGATCAGATGAATAGGTTGGTCGAAATTTGATTTAAGCTTTAAAAATTTGGGTGGCTGCCATTACGTTTCCATCAAGATGGTGGCAATATAGAACATAACCCTGAGGTGCCCTCTGCTAGTGCTACTTCTGTACCAAATTTCGTTCCATTCGGTCTCACCGTTTCTGAATTAATGTGGGGAATAGATATGCACACCAACATGGCCGCCATTCGCAAACTATTGTGCTGATAACCTTGTAATTTGGTCAAGGGAGTCTCCCCACATAAAGGTGTGTTGTTGCAAAATTTGGCATACATCGGATGATTAGGTAAGTCGTAATTTGGTTTAAGCTTTGAACATTTGGATGGCCGCCGATACGTCTCCGTCAAGATGGCAGCGATATAAAACATAACACTGAGGTGCCCTCTGCTAGTGCTACTTCTGTACCAAATGTCGTTCCTATTGGTTTCACCGTGTCTGAATTAATATGGGGAATATATTTGCAACCCAACATGGCCGTCACCCGCAAACTATTGTGCTGACAACCTTATAATTTGGTCAAGGGAGGCTCCGCACATAAAGGTATGTTGTTGCAAAATTTGTCATAGATCGGATGATTAGGTTAGTCGTAATTTGATCTTAGCTTTGAACATTTGTGTGGCCGCCATTACGTTTCCGTCCAGGTGGCGGCGATATAAAACATGACACTGAGGTGCCCTTTGCTAGGGCTACCTCTGTACCAAATTTCGTTCAATTCGCTTTCACCGTGTTCGAATTGATAGGGGGGGGGGACAGACTTTCAGAGTACACACACTCACAGACACACAGCCTCACAGACACACACACACAGACACACAATTTTTCGCCCTGTGTTGATCTCATAAGTCTACTTTAATTTTTTTTGCAAAAATCGAAAGTAGGCTAAAAATTAATGTACGAGATAGTTTGTGTGTGTGTGTGTGTGTGTGTGTGTGAGGGTGGGTGGGTGGGTATGTGGGTATGCCACCTATGCGTTCTCATACCATTCATTCGATTACGATGAGACTTGGTTGAGATATTGAGTACACTCCAAGGAAGGTTTCTGTTTTAGTAAATCAATTTTACAATAGGTAGCGCACTTATAGATTCAACAAATGAGTGATGACGCGCGGAGTGTTTCAATAAAGTCCCGTATGCGTTCACATATCATTCATTCGATTACGTTGAAACCTAGGTGAGATGTTGAGTACACTCCAAGGAAGGTTTCTGGCTTAGTAAATCCATTTTAAAATAGGTATCGCACGTGTAGATTCAACTAATGAGCTACGACAAGCCAAGCGTTTCAATAAAGTCCCGTATACGTTCATATACCATTCATTCGATTACGATGAAACTTGGGTGAAATGTTGAATACACTCCAAGGAAGCTTTCTGGCTTAGTAAATCAATTTTAAAATAGGTAGCGCACGTGTAGATTCAACAAATGAGCGACGACGCGCGGAGTGTTTCAATAAAGTCCCGTACCTATGCGTTCACATATCATTCATTCGATTACGTTGAAACCTAGGTGAGATGTTGAGTACACTCCAAGGAAGGTTTCTGGCTTAGTAAATCCATTTTAAAATAGGTATCGCACGTGTAGATTCAACTAATGAGCTACGACAAGCCAAGCGTTTCAATAAAGTCCCGTATGCGTTCACATACCATTCATTCGATTACGGTGAAACCTAGGTGAAATGTTGAATACACTCCAAGGAAGCTTTCTGGCTTAGTAAATCCATTTTACAATAGGTAGTACACGAGTAGATTCAACAAATGAGCGACGACGCGTGAAGCGTTTCAATCAAGTTCCGTAGGCGTTCACATACCATTCATCCGATAGCGATGGAACTTGGGTGAGATGTTGAGTACAATCCAAGGAAGATTTCTGGCTTAGTAGATCCATTTTACAATATGTAGCGCACGTGTAGATTCAACAAATGAGTGACGACGCGCGAAGGGTTTCAATAAAGTACCGAATGCGTTCACACGCTATTCATTTGATTACGATGAACCTTGGGTTAGATGTTGATTACACTCCAAGGAAGGTTTCTGGCTTAGAAAATCCATTTACAATAGGTAGCGCACGTGTAGATTCAACAAATGTGCGACGACGTGCGAAGCGTTTCTATAAACTCCCGTAAGCGATCATATACCATTCGTTCGATAGCAATGAAACTTGGATGAGATGTTGTGTACACTCCAGGAGAGATGACTGGTTTAGTAAATCCATTTTTAAAAAGGCTGCGCATGAGTAGAATCAACAAATGAGCAACGACGCGCGAAGCGTTTCAATAAAGTCCCGTATGCGGTCATATATCATTCGTCCGATAGCAATGAAACTTGGGTGAGATGTTGTGTACACTCCAGGAAAGGTGACTGGCTTAGTAAATCAATTTTTAAATAGGCAGCGCACGAGTAGAATCAACAAATGAGCAAGGACGCGCGAAGCGTTTCAATAAAGTCCCGTATGCGGTTATATACCATTCGTCCGATAGCGATGAAACTTAGGTAAGATGTTGAGTACATGCCATGAAAGGATTCTGGCTTAGTACATGCATTTTACAATAGCTAGCGCACGTGTAGATTGAACAAATGAGTGATTTCGCGCGAATCGTTTCAACAAAGTTCCGTATACGTTCATATACCATTAATCCGAATGCGATGAAATTTTGGTGAATTGTTGTGTAAACTCCAGGTCGGTTTCTGGCTTAGTAGATGCATTTTACAATAGGTAGCGCACGAGTAGATTCAACAAATGAGCGATGGCACGAGAAATATTCTAAGTCACTTATGCATTCATTACCATTTATCCGATTGCGATGAAACTTTGGTGAATCGTTGAGTACACCCCAGGGAAGGTTTTTGACATAGTAAATCCATTTCATAGTAGGTAGCGCATGAGTAGATGCAACAAATGAGTGACGACGCGCGAAGTATTTCAACAAACTCCCGTATGCGTTCATATACCATACATCGATTGCGATGAAACTTTGATGAGTTGTTGTGTACACGAATGTGAACATTTCTAACTTAGTAAATCCATTTCACAGTAGGTAGCGGCACGAGTAGATTCAAAAAATGTGTGACAGCCGACGAATAGTTTAAACAAAATCCCTTATGGGGTCATATACCATTCATCCGATTGCGATGAAACTTTGATTAGTTGTTGTGTACACGCCTGGATAGGTCTTCGACTTAGTAAAACTATTTCACAATAGGTAGCGCACGCGTAGATGCAACAATTGAGTTGCGACGCACGAAGCGTTTCAACAAAATCCCGTATGCGTTCATATACCATTCATCGATTGCGATGAAACTTTGGTGAGTTGTTGTGCACGCTCCCACGAATGTTTCTAAATTAGTAAATACATTTTATGATATTTTAGAGGCAGTTAACGGAAATCGAATACAAATGCAAACGCACTTCAAAAAACAAAATTAAAACGCCAGCACTTTCTTTAATTGGCATTGCAACGCATGCCGGGTACAGCTGGCAAAGTATATAATATTGATTAAGAAACATACTTACTGGCTAATCTTATCTTATCTTTTATAAAAAGGAATGTCTGTGTGTTCGTCTTTTATGCGTTCATAAACCATTCATCCGACTGCGATCAAATTTTGGTGAGTTGTTGTAAACACTTCCGGGAGGTTCATAGTCATAGTTAATCCATTTCAAAATAGATAGCGCCCGAGTAGTTTAAACAAATGCGTAATGGCGATGCGTTCATATACAATTCATCCGATTGCGATCAAATTTTGGTGAGTTGTTGTGCACAGTCCCGGAAATGTTATAGGCGTAGTAAATCCAAATTACAATAGATGGCGCTCGAGTAGCTTCAACAAAACGGCGTGCGTTTAGTTCAAGACAGTCCCACATGCGTTAATATGCCAAACATCCCATAGCGATGAAACTTGGGTGAGATGTTCTGTACACTTCAGGTAAGGTTTCAGTCTTAGTAAATCCACTAAACAATAGGTAGCGCACGAGTATATTCAACAAATGACCGACGACGGGCTAAGCGTTTCAACAAAATCCTGTATGCGTTCACATACCATTCGTCCGATATCGATGAAACTTGGGAGAGAGTTTGAGTACACTACAGGCAAGGTTTCTGGCTTAGTAAATCTATGTTATAATAGGTAGCGCACGAGTAGTTTCAACAAATGAGCGACGACTCGCGAAGCGTTTCACAAAGTCCCCTTATGCGTCCATATACTATACGTCTGATAGCGATGAAACCTGATTGAGATGTTGTGTACACTTCAGGGAAGGTTTCTGGCTTAGTAAACCCACGTAACAATAGGTAGCGCACGAGTATATTCAATAAATGAGCGACGACGCGCGAAGCGTTTCAACAAAGTCCCGTATGCGTTCATATTCTATTCGTCTGATAGCGATGAAACTTGGGTGATATGTTGTGTACACTTCAGGGAAGCTTTCTGGGTTAGTAAATCCACTTAAAAATACGTATCGCACAAGTAGATTAAACAAATTAGCGACGACGCGCGAAGTGTTTCAAAATAGTCCCGTATGCCTTCATATACCATTCATCCGATAGCGACTAAACTTAGGTGTGTTGTTGTGTACACATCAGGGAAGGTTTCTGGCTTAGTAAATCCACTAAGCAATAGGTAGCGCACGAGTAGATTCAACAAATGAGCGATGATGGGCGAAGCGTTTCAACAAAGTCCTGTATGCGTTCACATTACATTCGTCCGATAGCGATGAAACTTGGGTGAGAGGTTGTATGCACTTCCGGCAAGGTTTCTGGCTTAGCAAATCCACTTTACGATATGTAGGGCACGAATAGATTCAACAAATGAGCGACGACGCGCGAAACGTAACAAAAAGTCCCGTATGCGTTCATATACTATTCGTGTGATAGCGATGAAACTTGGATGAGATGTTGTGAACACTCCAGGGAAAGTTTCAGGCTTAGTAGATCCATTTTACAATAGGTAGCGCACAAGTAGATTCAACAAATGCGCGAAGGCGCGCGAGGCGTTTCAACAAAGTCCCGTATGCGTTCATATACCATCCGTTCGATTGCGATGAAACTTGGGTGAGATGTTGTGTACACTCCAGGGAAGGTTTCTGGCTTTGTACATCCACTTTACAATAGGTATCCCAGAAGTAGATTAAACAAAAGATCGACGGCACGCGAATAGCACAAACAAAGTCCCGTAGCGTTCAAATACCATTCATCCGATTGCTATGAATCTTTGGTTGAAATGTCGTGCATACTCCAGGAAAGGTTTCAGAATTAGTAAATCAATTTTACAATTGGTAGCGCACGAGTTAATTCAACTAATGAGCGACAGCGAGTGAATCATTTCAACCAAGTCCCGTATGCGTTCATATACCATTCATCCGATTGCGATGAAACGTTCATGAGTTGTTGTGTACACGCCAGGGATGGTTTTCGACTTAGTAAATCCATTTTACAATAGGTAGCGTACGAGTATATTCAACAAATGGGTGACGGCGCTCGAATCGTTTTAACAAAATCCCGTATGCGTTCATATACCATTCATTAAATTGCGATGAAACTTTGGTGAGTTGTTGAACACGCTCCCATGATTTTTTGAGATAGTAAATCAACTTTACAATAGTTTAGAGGTGGTTAACGGAAAATAAATAAATAAATATATACATTAATAAATAATGAGAATCCAAAAGCACTCCAACAAACAAAGTTACAACGCCATATATATATATATAAATGAATGATCGTTTGTTCGTCTTTTATGCGTTCATAAACCATTCATCTGATTGCGACCAAATTTTGTTGGGTTATTTACCACACTTCCGGGATGGTTATAGGCATAGTTAATCCAATTTGCAATAGATAGCGCGCGAGTAGTTTCAACAAATTTGTGTTGGCTATGCGTTCATATACAATTCATCCGATTGCGATCAAATGTTGGTGAGTTGTTGTGCACACTTCCGGGAAAGGTATAAGCATAGTAAATCCTATTTGCAATAGGTGGCGCGCGAGAAGCCTCAACAAAATGGTGTGCGGTTCGTTGCAACAAAGACCACATGCGTTCATATACCATTCATCCCATTGCGATTAAATTTGGTGAGATGTTGTGTACACTTCAACTCCATGGAAGGTTTCCGGCTTAGAAAATAAATTTTTCGATAGGTAGCGCACGAGTAGATTGAACAAATGAGCGACGACGCTTGAAAAGTTTCAACAAAGTCCCGTATGCGTTCATATACCATTCGTCCGATAGCGAAAAAACTTGGGTGAGATGTTGTGTACACTTCAAGGAAGGTTCCTGACTTAGTAAATCCATTTTACAATAGGTGGCGAACGAGTAGGTTCAACAAATGAGCGACGACGTGCGAAGCGATTCAACAAAGTTCCGTATGCGTTCATATACCTTTCGTCTGATAACGGTGAAACTTGGATGAGATGTTGTGTATACATCAAGGAAGGTTACTGGCTTAGATCATCCACCTTTCAATAGGTAGCGCACGAGTAGATTCAACAAATGAGCGACAACGCGCGAAGCGTTTCAACAAAGTCCCACATACCATTCGTGCGAAAGCGATGAAACTTCGGTGAGTTTCTGTGTACTCTCCAGGGAAGGTTTCTGACTTAGTACATGTATTTTACAATAGGTAGCGCAGGAGTTTATTCAACAAATGAGCGACGGCACGTGGATCGTTTCAAAGAAGTACCGTAGGCGTTCATACACCATTCATCCGATTGCGATGAAATTTGGTGAATAGTTATGTGCAATCCAGGAAAGTTTTCTGTCTTAGTAAATCCATTTTACAATAGGTAGCACACGAGTAGATTCAACAAATGAGCGATGGTGCGCGAATCGTATCAACAAAGTCGCGTATGCATTCATATACTATTCTTTCGACTGCGATGAAACATTGGTGAATTGTTGTGTACACTCCAGGGAAGGTGTCCGGCTTAGTACATGCATTTCACGACAGGTAGCGCACGAGTGGATTCAATAAATGAGCGACGGCACGCGAATCGTTTCTAAAGAGTCCCATATGCTTTTATATACCATTCATACGATTGCGATGAGACTTTGGTGAATCGTTGAGTACACTCGAGGAAAAGTTTAAGGCTTTGTAATGAACCCAACGGGGATAGGCTGACTGGTGTCGAACGTGGATCTCAGAGATAGTTGAGCTCAGAATAAAGGTTCCAGCAAAGAACGAACACGAGATCTTCTGAGGGAGTTTAAGTTATAAAACCCCCTAGAGAATATACTTATTAAATCACTGTGGTGATAGGAACTAATGCTGACATTATTTATTAATATAATGCAGGGAATATTTGTAGAATACGGCATTATTGGGCTGTATGAAGCATACTACTCTGGACTTGAGCACAGAAGTTGGAGTGCTTGACGTTTGTCTAATGACCCTAGAAAAGGAGGAGGAGATTCTTGGAGCCTTGTCTCTCCTTGTGACCTACTTAAGTCGTCTGGAGCAGGTCAGGAGGAAAAATAATTGCCAAGTTATTCCGCGGTTCAGAATAGAAAGACTAGTGGAGTGCGGAGATACCAACGAAATTTAATGATTACTCGTGATTGGAGCAACGCAGTGACATGAGGTTTTCACCTAGGTGAATGTTTAGCCGGGAGGCTAATTTTTAAGCCATTAAACATTGAAATCGAGGCATATTTGATGGAACGCGCAGAAACACAGTATTTGGGAGTTAGCGGATAGATATAACCGTGCTGTCGGGGGTTTTTAGAGGACGCCGCTTGGGCACGCCATGGCAAAGGCAATTAATATTAATTAATTGGCCGATCGATCCTCGAGCACGCATACAGATCCGTGACCAGCGAGGAAAAAGAAACAATATAAACGTTATTTCAAGACCAGAATCATACTGTGAGAGAATATGGCACTGCAAGGGAATTCTCGGTCTACTTTTTCTCTCCAAACGGATATAAGGGATGGACCCATGACAGAGGAGGTCAGTCGAACCATACTTGAGATCGAAGAGCACGTCACTCTAGCCCAGAGAAGAAAGGCGCGGACTTTAACATCCTAAGTGCAGCGACGTATAATCATGCATTAAGTCATGAAGTAATAACGAGTTATGTAATCAGTTTAACCGCAGTTTAATGCGAAGTGCGCGTTACCGAAGTCGAGAAGGGATGCTCGGACCTCAACATGAAGAGCCGCGCAGTAAAACAGTTATTAATACCATTTATTAAGGACAGTAGCACCATATTTGTATAGTTGGCATTACGAGCGATTGTTTTTGTGCACGTAGGAAAGGTACCGTGTAATATACAAGGTAGGACAATTGAGAGTGATAATTTGTACCAGTACAATGTAAAATGGTTGAGCGCAGTATGTAAACTATCGGTTATACATATCTTAGTATGCCGGACTGCGCAGGGATAAACTTTATTATGCGATTGGTGAAAGTTCATAAGAATACCAATATAAGTAACGCTCAGGACGATATGCAAGCATATTTATGCGATAGCAGGAAGGTCATGGAAGGATAGATACACAGTTTGGGGTGAACCGATAGGAATCCTTAGGCTAATGATCGAGACTCTCAATCAGGATGCGGGTAGAAGTGAGGAGGAGTTCTTCAACGCCTGCATTTCTGATATCTTGCCAGGAAAAATTCAACCAGTAAGAAATGTAAATTGTGACGTGTGAGTGTAGTGATGATCTGTTAAATATCTTTAAAATTAATATTGTAACAAGTGCTATAAAGTGTTATGTGTATAAGGAAGCAATAGCTTCAATATGGAAAGGAAAAGTGCCGTGTGTCTTGTGAGGCCAAGGTTATATAAAATGTGTGTTATCAGTGTAAGAATGCCTTGCTAATTACGCAAATGGCAGGCATTACTGGAAGAAATGAGTGGTTGGAGCCACCGGACTAGCCGATGTAAGTACCCAAAAACCATGATTTTATAGCAGTTATAGTCCGCTGTATGTTGTGTGATTTCAAAATTATAAAATATGCCAATAAGAGTCAATTTTAGGAGGGAGAACCTCAAGGTAGTATTGTTGTGTTGATTTTAGTAAAGTTGAGATGTTTTTGGCACATCATTGAGTGGATAAATCGTTACCACTATTGTAAAATGGCAAATCAGTTATATAAAAACTTAACGTAACGAACACGGATGTTCGATTATTAAAACAGTTACGTTGTGTCGGGTTATGGTAATTCATGTCAGTAATAATAATAACAATAATAAAAAGGAATAAATGAATACAAATCAGGGAAAAATGGTTGTAAGACAAAAAATGCTCATTGGAATATTTATCTATCCAAGCAGTAATATTATACATGAAGGGCTAAGAAAAGCAATTTAATATCAGAGTATATCACGAAAATGGGAATTAGATATGTAAGAATCTAGGGGATGGAAGAGTTTAATAGTGAATTGAATTTGCAGCTTGTGAATAAGCTTGTAGAGTAATTGATAGATTTATCATACTAATTAAAGGACGTGACCATAGCATAAAGGTCAGGGAAGCCAAGTAATCTAATCGACGTGTGAAATCTCGTATAGCCTAGGGCATACAGAGATATTTATTATTTGCCAGAGTGTATTTAGTGATGTACCCTAACTCTGAGGATGGATATGGAATGTTCCGGGTTCGAATCCTGTGGTGTATGAGAGGATAACAATGGAAACCTCTGCATGATACCTGATCGAACGAGAACTAGTTATTTGAATGATTCAGCTCATGGGAAGCGAATCTAATTGACGGCAGTTTGTGCCTGACCGTAGCATTTAATAAGATACCGGCTAGCCTGTTCGACCAGTGTTTGATGAATCTCGTTCCTTCATATAAGGAAATGGACCTATTGAGGCCAGTTATTAATATCCTAAGGTTAGGAATAAATGTTTAAACTCGCCCATAACCTAAATAGCATACCATTCAGTTTAAATCATATGGGATATGTGGGTCATTGAGACTACGCTATTGTATTTAAAGTTACAAGTTACTGCTTGGAGGTAAAGAGAGAAGGGAAAGTGAGACGGAGCTAGTAGAGGACGGAACGAGTGTTTCGTTACCGCCCGCCTCAGCCTATTATGCAGGAAGAACCCAGGGGGAGACGTTAAACGACCCGTGTAGGTTGACATTTAAAAGGGACAGACTTTGAAACCCTGCTTGTAATAAAAAAGAGTCATTGTTGTATTGTATAATGTAATTGTATGGTTTGAAACACATTGATAATTAAAGATCAGCCTGATGATTTAATATTTAGCAAACTTACGAATTGTTGGAAATTGCATTTTATACTGACACTGTCACTTAGTTATGACGGTCGGCACTTGATGCCATAGGCTATGCCCACGCAAGGGTAGCGTAATAATACCATCCGGCACAGCGGGAACGGATTTTTTTTAAGTTGAAATCACAACGGCATACAGTGGAACTGTAGAAGAGGGGACTGTAGTACTCCAGAACGGGTATAATTACATAGAATTGTGGAGTTGCAAGTAAATTTGTGTAACCCATAAATTGGCTAATGCATGGTAAAGCATTTTGGTGGGAAGAGAGAAACAAAACACAAAGGTACACATGATGTAAATTAAGATGTTGAGAGTAAACAATTAAGCTTGTGAAATGAAAGAGGTCACAACAGGTGACATAAGAATATAAGTACAGTTTTTGTGTAAATTGCATGTGCATCAGAGCACTTGAGATGAATTTTGATGTCAATCTCAAGGTAAATGTATGAATAATCATCCGGATTTGCAAGGATAACATGTGAATAATTAGTGGATTGTAGGAGTAATTTTGCTTGGTTTTGTATGATATTGTTGGGATTGTGTTTTTTTGTGTTTAAAGCCATGATTTAGAACTGAATTAAACTCTTTAGAATAGAGTTGTGCTTTATCATTGTAGAGTTGATACCTTTTAGTCTCAGATCAAAAATATGCAACTGCTCAGTGGGTGGACGATACACGCCTGAGAACTGATGCTAGCTGGAGGCAGAAGCATGTTTTCCATGGAAATTACTCACATGTGTGCAGTAAATCTATTTTACAATAGGTAGCGAACGATTAGATTCAACAAATGAGCGATGGTGTGCGAATCGTTTCAACAAAGTCCCATAAGCGTTCATATAGCTTACTATTCATTCGATTGCGATGAGACTTTGGTGAATCGTTGAGTACACTCCAGGAAAATTTTCAGGGTTTGTAAATCTATTTTACAATAGGTAGCGTACGAGTAGATTCAACAAGAGTGTGATGGCACGCGTATTGTTTAAACAAAATCCCGTATGCGTTCATATGCCATTCATCTGATTGTGATGAAAGTTTGATGAGTTTTGGTGTACACGCCTGGGAAGGTTTTCGACTTAGTAAATCCATTTTACAATAGGTAGTGAATGAGTAGATGCAACAAATGAGTGACGACGCGCGAAGCGTTTCAACAAAATCCCGTATGCGTTCATATACCATTCATCGATTGCGATGAAACTTTGTTGTGTACACTTACGTGAAGGTTTCTAACATAGTAAATCCATTTCATAGTAGGTAGCGCAAGAGTAAATTTTAAAAATCAGTGACAGCGCACGAATCGATTAAACAAAATTCCGTATGCGTTCATATCCCATTCATCCGATTGCGATGAAACTTTGGTGAATTGTTGTGCACTCTCTAACGAATGTTTCTATATTAGTTAATCCATTTTTCAATAGTTTAGAGACAGATAACGGAAATTGAAAAAAGATTGAAACCAAAAACACTTCAAGAAACAAAATTACAACGCCAACACTTTCTTTGATTGGCATTGCAGCGCATATATACAGTATATATAACAAGTAGTTCCGTGAAGAACTATACAGCCTATTTTCATATATCCTACTTATGTTAATTGCCACTATCAACATACAACATTTCAGTTTGATTGCTGTAATAGATTCGTAGATATTGAGAACCGACTAAATATTTCGTATGGTCGCCATGTTGAACTTAATATAAATATGTAGGTCCTAGAGTTATGTACTGTTACATGAAGATTATGGTGCACGTGTAGCATTCAAACTTCAATCGCATGATTAGGACACAAGAAGTAACAACGAGATTAAAAATTTCGCACGGCTGCCATCTTGTGGTTATGGAAACAATTGAAATAAATTAGATGCCAGTGGATTAACATTCGTATAAGGATTTGCTGTACCACGTTTCACTGCACTCGGATGGTTAAATTGCGAGAAACGTAAATTTGAATATTTGTAATTCGCGTCGCCGCCATGTTGGATTTGTGATCACCAGTTTATTTAAAGTCATATAGGTGAACTCATGTTCATGGCCCCTATGAACATAAAAATATTCAGTTTGAATGCTATAATAGATTCGTAGATATTCAGAGCCGTCTAAATATTTCGGATGGTCGCCATGTTGGATTGTTAAATGTATAGGCCATAGAGTCATGTATCATTAAAGGAAAATTATTGCGTAGGTTCATTATTCAAACTTTCACTTCTATCGCATGATTACGACACAAGAAATAAAAAAAGTCCTCTCGGCACGCCGGAAGGCGGAGGTAGATTTCATCGGGAAAACTTGGGGATAGGCAAAAATAGGCAGAATATGCACGTTTTCGTAGAAGGATCAGACCTCATTTATTGCGAGAAAGTATTTTATAATTGGAGCTTAATTAACTTTGTTTTTCGTCATGTCATGCATATTTTAAACATTTTACTGTCTTATGATGACGGTAACCTTCTTGTCATTTGGGGTACATTTTTGTACTTGTGGTCACACTGTCCTTATGCAAGGTTTCGACACTGATGTGTAACTATGTAACGGTCTGTTACTTTTTCAGGCAAAATTATATCTCCCGCAGCGATTTTGGTTGGTTCCTCAGTTTAGGGGCTGCGACAACGCGGTCAAGTAACCCCGTGTACTTTGGGTGAGTGTAGAATCTGTCTGATAAACGGTGTGAATTGTGATGGCTGTATTAGTCTGTAATTCAGGTAAGGACTGCAGACGGTCAATTTCACGCAGTAGTTCCAAATGTTGCTACCAGATACTACCGTCAACGACACCTAGCTCTGAACTTGGCTACGAGATGCCACCGCAACCAGCAACTTGCAACGAACGTTGGATCTTCCCCTCCAAAGGAAAGCATATCGAGGGATTTTTAGCGCTCTTAGAACATCCGACGACTTCGGCCGGCTTTGAACCCGCGAACTTTGGCATAGAAGTTCAGCATATTACCAGTTACGTCACCGAGGCCGCTTCTCACTTAGTCAGATGGAAAACTAAATGTGATCGCGTGCAAGTGAGTTGTCATGGCAACGTCTGATAGCACATCCCTCATCAATTTAGTAGCGTTGCCATGGCAACCTCTGATAGCTCTTGGCATTTTCTTATAATTCCGAAATCATTTTTCTCATCCCTTCGCGTAATGGTGGGTCATATCAAAAATTCTTTCAGACAAAAGTTTTAGGTAATTATTAGGGGAATACTGTCCATTTTGTACGGTTTTGATATTTTGCCTATTAAGAGAGATATGATAAATGTTTCCCGAAAAACCCACTTTCTCCCACCCCTTTGGTCAATGGTTGGTGCTATCAAAAACCTCTTCAAACGTGAATTTTTGGGCCTTATTCGACACTGAGTATGAACTTTGAATGGATTCGATATTTCAAATATTAAGAGAGTTATAGCGATATTTCACTTTTTCGAAAATAAAAGTCCCCCATTTTCACCCCCGTCGACCGATTGTACCCGTTAACGAACTCGACCGAGATTTTATAGGGATACATATTATGTAAAAAATTCAAATTGATTGGTGCAAAATTGCGGTAGTTATCGTGTCCACAAGAAAGTGATATATATATATATATACATAAATTATATATAAACTTTTTAACTGACGGTGGTTTTGGGGTCTAGGGGATGTGAAACGTGAAGATATGTCGAAATTTTTCGGAAGTCGAAACATGGTACCCATTTCAAGAGTTAGCTTTCTAATGAAATCTACCTAAAACGTAATTTAAAAATTCGCACAGCCGCCATATTAAGGTTATGTAAACAATTGAAATGAATTAGATACCAGTGCATTACAAAGTGTATAAACATTTCCTGTACCAAGTTTCATTGCGTTTGGAACATTAAATCGCGAGAAAGGTCTATTTAAATTTTCAAATTCGCTTGGCCGCCATGATCGTTTTGTAGTTAACCGGTTTTTGAAAATCTTATAGATGAACTTACAGTGGTGCCCTTTATCTCCGTACAAATTTTCAGGGTGATACCGATAATAGTTTCAGAGATACAGAATGCCGGTGAAATATTTCGCACAGCCGCCATCTTGTGGTTATGTAAACAATTGAACGAAGTTAGATGTCGGTGCATTACAATGTGTATAAACATATACGGTACCAAGTTTTATTGCGTTTGGTTGGTTAAATAGCGAGAAACGTCTATTTAAACGTCGCAAATTCGCTTGGCCGTCATGTTGGTTTTGTAGTTACCAGTATTTCAAGAGTCACATATGTGAACTTCTAATTGTTCCCTTTATCACTGTAAATAATACCAGGGTGATATCGGTAATAGTTTCGGAGATATTGAATGCTGGTGTAATATTTCGCACAGCTGCCATGTTGGATTGGTGAGACGTAACAACATTTGAAGGGCACGGTCGGGGTCACCCGGAATAGTGCTATGATCTTACCGAGTTTCATTGAAATCGCTCCAGCTGTTTAGAATTTATTAGGGGACACACACACTCACACCTCACACACACACACACACACACGCGCGCGCGCACACACACACGGACAAAAGGTGATCTCATAAGCCTACTTTTTCAAAATTGAAAATAGGCTAAAAAGGAACGTCTGTTAGTTCGTATTTTAGCGTTCATAAACCATTCATCTGATTGCGATCAAATTTTGGTGAGTTGTTGTATACACTTCCGGGAAGCTTATGGGCATAGTTAATCAATTTCAAAATAGATAGCGCGCGAGTAGTTTAAACAAATGTGTAATGGTGAAGCGATCATATGCAATTCATCCGATTGCGATCAAATTTTGGTGAGTTGTTGTGCACAGTTCAGGAAAAGTTATAGGCGTAGTATATCCAATTTGCAATTGATGGCGTGCGAGTAGCTTCAACATAATGGCGTGCGTTTGTTTCAAGAAAGTCCCACATGCGTTCATATACCATTCATCCCATTGCGATGAAACTTGGGTGAGATGATCTGTAAACTTCAGGTAAGGTTTCTGGCTTAGTAAATCCACTTAACAATATGTAGCGCACGAGTAGGTTCAACAAATGGGCGAAGACGGGCGAAGCGTTTCAACAAAGTCCTGTATGCGTTCAAATACCATTCGTCCGATAGCGATGAAACTTGGGTGAGAGGTTGTGTACACTACAGGCAAGGTTTCTGGCTTAGTAAATCCATGTTATAATAGGTAGCGCACGAGTAGATTCAACAAATGAGCGACGACGCGCGAAGCGTTTCAACCAAGTCACGTATGCGTTTATATACTATTCTTCTGATAGCGTTGAAACTTGGGTGAGATGTTGTGTACACTTCAGGGAAGGTTTCTGCCTTAGTAAATCTACTTAACAATAGGTAGCGCACGAGTAGATTCAACAAATGAGTGACGGCGGGTGAAGCGTTTCAACAAATTCCTGTATGCGTTCACATACCATTCGTTCGATAGCGATGAAACTTGTGTGAGAGGTTGTGTACACTGCAGGCAAGGTTTCTGGCTTAGTAAATCCATGTTATAATAGGTAGCGAACGAGTATAAACAACAAATGAGCGACAACGCGCGAAAAGTTTCAAAAATGTCCCGTATTCGTTCATATACTATTCGTCTGAAAGCGATGAAACTTGGGTGAGATGTTGTGTACACTTCCGGGAAGGGTTCTGGGTTAGTAAATCCACTTTACAATAGTTATAACACAAGGAGATTAAACAAATGAGCGACGACGCGCGAAGTGTTTCAACATAGTCCCGCATGGGTTTATATACCATTCATCCGATAGCGCCGAAACTTGGGGGAGATGTTGTGTACACTCCAGGGAAAGTTTCAGGATTTGTAAATCCATTTTACAATAGGTAGCGCACAAGTAGATTCAACAAATGTGCGAAGAAGCGCGAAGCGTTTCAACAAAGTCCCGTATGCGTTCATATACCATTCGTCGGATAGCGATGAAACTTTGGTGAGGTATTGTGTACACTTCAGGGATAGTTTCTGGCTCAGTACATCCATTTTACAATAGGTATCGCACAAGTAGATTCAACAAATGAGCGACGGCACGCGAATCGCTAAAACAATGTCCCATATGCGTTTATATACCGTTCATCCGATTGCTATGAAACTTTGGTTGAATTGTTGTGCACACTCCAGGAAAGGTTTGTGACTAAGTGAATCCTTTTTACAATAGGTAGCGCACGAGTAGATTCAACAAATGACTAACGGCGCGTGTATAGTTTAAAAAAAATCCGTATTCGTTCATATACCATTCATTCGATTGCAATGAAATTTGGAGAAATGTTGTTTCCACTCCCGCAAATATTTCTGATTTAGTAAATCCATTTTACAATTGGTAGCGCACGTGTAAATTCAATTGATGAGCGACAGCGCGTGAATCGTTTCAACCAAGTCCCGTATGCGTTCATATACCATTCATCCGATTATGATAAAACTTTGTTGGGTTGAGTACAGTCCTGCGAAGGTGTATGAATTAGTAAATTCGTTTTTGAATGGGTGGCGCACAAGTAGATTCAACAAATGAGTAACGGTGCGCAAATCTTTTAAAGAAAATCCCGTATGCGTTCATATCACATTCATCCGATTGCGATGAAACTTTCATGAGTTGTTGTGTAGAAGCCACGGAAGGTTTTCGACTTAGTAAATCCATTTTACAATAGGTTGCGTACGAGTATATTCAACAAATGCGTGACGGCGCTCGAATCGTGTCAAGAAAGTACCGTATGCGTTCATATACCATTCATTTTATTCCTATGAATCTTTGGTGAGTTGTTGAGCACGCTCCCATGATTTTTTTAGATAGTAAATCAATTTTACAATAGTTAAGAGATGGTTAAGGGAAAAAGAAAAATATTGGGAATCCAAAAGCACCTTAACAAACAAAGTTACAACGCCAACAATTTCTTTGATTGGCATTGCAACGCATGCCGGGTACAGCTAGTTGATGAATAAATATCAAGGACGTATTTGCGTATGCTTGCAGTTTTTTAAATAGAAATTGGAGTTATTATTTACCCTAGTGGGTGTTTAAGGTAAAAATGTTATGGTTGTGGTTCAGTGGTTCGAATCTTTAACCTATTTCCAGTTGCACCCTGAGATGTGAGTGTCTCCCGTATTTTAGTGTCCGAACCCGGTAGTGTAGAACCATAGCATTTATGGAGTAGTATGTATTTACGTTTCTTGTTCCAGTGTGTGTTAGGCCAGTAGCCTCCGGTAGTTATTTTTTGCCGGGTACAACTAGAAGCTGCGGTCCATTTCATCCTCGGATTTTGGCTGACATCTCATTTGGAAATAAGGGCACATAGATTCATATTTTACTTTTAAGGTTGCCCATCTTGTGGGGCACGAATATGTGTATTCGAGCTACTTTTATCGCTAGCCCAGTTTGTGAGGTATGGATACGTGTAGTCGATCCATGTTTTGTGGAATGATCACGGCCATATTTAAGCCTAGTAGTTGTTGCAGTTTGTTAGGGTTGTTTATCTAGCGATATGACTGTACGATGTGAAGGCCAAGAATTATGTAAAGATATTTGCAAGGAAAATGGATCATGATATTTTAGAAAGAGATTCATTAAGGCTAGTGAACACTCGAATATAAAAATTGACCAGTACGGGCGAACCTGAGTCAATGTTTTATGAACCGGCTGAACGTATGATTGAGAGCGTTCGGCTGAGTAATTGTAATTTGTAAATGTAATTGGTTGCGTTTAGAGGAAATAGAACATACTATTATAAGGAATAATTAGTCAGCTAGGGATAATTTGATTATAGGCCAGTAGTAACTGACATCAAGCATTCGTAATTATGTTTAACTAGCAGAAGTAACCGTTCTTTGAACGGTCTTCGGTGTTAACATCGGAAATTATGAATTGAGCTACTGTTGCAATGGTTAGCGGTTTGCCATTCCTTCATTAGTTTATCAGAACGAAGTTAGTTTTCTGGGAATATCACACACACAGTTAACTTAAGGGACTTAAAATGTGGTTTTCGGAGACCCTTTATAGACTCCCGAATTTTGTATCTCACATTGAGAAGTGCAACATATGCTTTGGTCGTCCTTCTAGGATAATTTTTTTATTTCGCCTATTTTAGCATGTATTTTGAGAAGTTTTTCACTATATGCACCCTTCTACTGTATGACAAGTATGGTGATTCAATTGTCTACAACATATCACCCAGCTATCCAAATATGGGTATATCTACCAAACGGTATCAAACAAATTCATCTTTACGATGAACCCGTATGTCAGCAAAAAGAAAAAAAAAAGATTAGTTAAAATGTGCTCTCTAACTAAATTCACACAACGTGTACTTCTTGCCGTGAAATAAAATTGAAAGCCTTGTAGACGAAACGCAATACACGTCACATAAAAACTGACCCTGTACGTTATGTTTGGTCCCCATACACAGGAAGACCGCTTTCATAAATTATAAAGGCTTGTGGTGCATGAAAATTGAGGTTCTTTAGCCGCAAAAATGCTCATTCAATTCAGGAATTTTTGAAAATAATGTTGCTGTTTGTATATATAATAGACCTTCTGTACTATTTGTCGCACGTGAAAATTGCATGAAAAAATTCTAGGTTACCCCTTGACCCCCATAATTGGATTGATGAATTATTCAAACTAAGTTGGTCCCGTGATAACCATATAGCCATTTGCAAACTTTCACAGAAATGTAATAAAATGAGTGACATTGCTTCTTTCAGAAATAGATGGAAAGTTGGATGTCACCCCTTGATATGCAGTTGTCATGGTTACTGACTTGCATTCCTTCATTACTTTGTTAAATTAAATTAAATTAAATTAGTTTACCGGGAATAAATCAAATCTGTTGGTTTTAGAGCCTTATAATGTAGTTTTCGAGGACCCTTTAGGGCCCCCGAGTTTTGTTTCTGAGACCGAGGGGTTTTGTCTCGTCGTTGTACGCCATAATATAATACTACTAATAATAATATAATATAGGGATAGGAATATAATAGACCTGCCGTACCACACCCGCAGGTGTAAATCGCGTGAAAATAATCTAGAGTACCCCTTGACCCCCCTTAAGCGCATTATAAGTATTAATGAATTTTACAGTTTAATTTGGTTCCGAGATAACCTTCTAGCCGTTTGCAAACTTTCACACTAATGTAATTAATGGAATTGCAATAGATGGACCTCTGAGAATATGTTGCCATGGTACCGGCTTGCATTCGTTCATTAGTTTATTAAATGAAATTAGTTTTCTGGGAATATCTCAAAAACGTTCGGTTTTAGGGCCTTAAAATGTGGGTTTCGGGCACCATTTTGGACCCCCGAGTTTTGTCTCTCACATCGAGAAGCTGAAAATGAGATTTGCCTCGTCGTTCTACGCCTATTTCAGCATGTATTTTAAGGGACTAGGCCCTCTTTTATGAGAGGTACGCAGAGGAGTTACATCAATGATTAATGTCCTGCCTCTGATGGATATATTGATACACCCAGCTGTTCTCGAGTTATAAGGGAACAAAGTTTTCCACAGACAAACAAACAAATAAACAAACAGACAGACAGACAAAATAATTATTTTCGCGCGCATCCATCATAAAACAATCTAAAACGCGTAAATAACTCGAATTTCCGTAGAAATTCAGGAAAAACAGAAAACTTTCATTTTTATATGCGATATACTGCACCGCTCGGTTTTGACCGTGTTTTATAGCACTAATTTAGGTTTTACTCGCTAAGCGTTGAAGATACACGAAAAGTGATAAGAACCTTTCAAATAGAAAATTAAATTTTTAAGCTCGCGTAAGCCATCAAAAGTTTGCTATTTCTTCGCGTTCTCTTTTTATTTGAAATGGAAATATGAAATTTTGAAACCAAAGGGTGTAGTGACGTCACTAAAATGGTAGCCATTTTTATTATTACAAAATATCGAAATCAAATTAGCCTATATGTAAACCTGGTAAATCAGCTACATGCATACAAAACTTCATTTAAATCGGACCAGTAGTTCTTGCGTGATTGATTAACAGACAGACAGACATACAGCTAGACACACACCATCTCATTTTTATATATTAGTACTGCGCCCGAATTTATTTAAGGTCAATACCGAAGATCCAGACGGGATATGATCTGGGACCCAGGAAAAATAAAAGAACGAATTAAAATCTTTTATTCCTCAAAATTCGTGAGATATGGAAAACCTGAGTTGAAATAGTGAAATACTATCATTTATAATTAAACAATTACGGAAAGCAAGAAGGAACGATTTAAATATGGTTGTATATTTATTATCTGAATGTAGGGAGACCTACATTGTAAGAGTGAGTCACGCCATTAGGAGTGAGAGAAACGTCATGCAGGGGGAGAAGGGATCAAGTTTGATGACACACTGAGTGAGGAGAAGTTTATGGAGCTACGACACACCGCGAGAGGGGAGGCAGAGCGAGGAACTTGCCGTACACAGAGGGCAAGGACGAGGAGTTCTTTCCAAATTCAGATCGCGACGAGACAAGACCGCGAGTGGAGAAACAAGTAGTTTTCAGAATAGTGCTACGCATTACGAAGGTGGAAAATACGAGTGTGAAGTACAGAAGGCTGTGACTTGCAGAGCTAGGAACATTCTAACTCAGACCAGCACAGCATATAGACCAGTGATTTTGAAACACAGCTTGATATTACAGTATTTCAAAAACGAAGCTATTATACATCGCATGCAGACAGATGCAAACGTTTCACTTCTACAGAAGAGCTTCATTATTTCTACAATTTAGCTCATACTTGGAAATTATACAGAATGCAGTTCGTGAATTTCCAACGGGGAAGTTGTACCAGTGTAATCATTAAAATGAGTATGACTACGTGCTAAGGTGCACATCATAGGGAAGTAGAAGCTACAAAAATGAAGAGTTAAATCCAAAATTCCACAACATGGACGGCACAGCGGAACATCTACGCGATGCACAGAAATGCAGGACAAATCTCTACTTCTTAAAACGAGTTCATATACATCCAGTATACTCTCAAAGACTTTTATAAAACAAACGAATTTCAACCTTGAGAAGCGATGTCGGCGCAGTGAAGGGGTATCGTAAGAAGATCCGGACAACGTGCGGGAGACGAGCGAGGGAGTGCGGAAGAGACATGCTGTTTCACGGCGAGGTCGCTAAACCGGTTATGTCACCGACCTTGTTCCACTGGGAGAGATGTCCAGCAGGTCCCGTCACAACCGGTTCGCATAGCTGTGGGCGGTGCGCTCACACACACAGTTGGTTTGCCAGACGAGACATGGTACATCTGAGACCGTCTTCAACTCAAGGTAGAGAAGAGATTGATTTATATTTGGTAGAATTGTAGTCATGTTCTGTGTTTATCCTAATTGACCAACCGTATAATTTTGTCATTGTATTTAAAATTGTGTAGATTTTGATCAAGTATTTTTCGTATTTTCTTAAGAGTGACTTTTCATTGAAAATTTTCGTCACTTGGACGAAATTTTATTTGCGCATCGCAGTTGTTAACGTTAAAATCATTTCAATATAAAATCGTTTAGAATTATAGATACTTGCGTTAAATTAAATAAATCTGTTTTATGCGCAGCGACGGAACGTATATTGAACAATTTAAGTACCGTATATTCAAAAAGCTATGTCATGAAGTGTCACACATTTCGACAACTCATGATGTTGATTCGAGTGTCCGAAATTTATTTTAAACCAATTGTGAACAAAATTGAATTGCTACACGACACAAAATCTGATAAAAGATAGTCCAAATACTTGATAGATAATTAAACCAATGAATACCAAATTCACTGTAATGAAACAGATAGATATGTAGAACTATGCTGTAACGTGATAAACCATATTTCCTAGTAACAAAAGTATTTCAAGAACCTTTATATATATATATGTCCAATAAAACATTTAGAGCATTAAAAAGCCTAGATAAATTTGTTAAACAAATATTCCACGAAGATAGTTAAGGCTTAAATAGTTTCACGAAAGGAAGACACACTTATATCATTTGTTAAATATGAATTCTTGCTGATAATTCTTTGAAAGTTGAAATAATGTAATAACTGAATTTAAATACGTGAAGAGGAGTTAAGAAAGTTAAATCACAGAGTGATATAAAAGTAACTGTACAGAGGTAATTACAGAAGTGAAGTTATAGGCACGATGAAATTTTGTATAAGGATAGAGGAGATTGTTAATGTTTGTTTCTTGAACAATATTCACAATGGACGTGTATATTTAATAATGTTACTAATTTTCTTTGCATTGAGTAAGAAAATGCACTGAAATGGGAGTTAAGATTTGGAATACCGTGCAAGAAAAGAATAGTAGAGGTAAATGAGTTACGTATTTTCACGAAAGGAGACTGAGGAGTCTCGTTTTTCTAGTTTTGATCACAGCGAATGTTACATTGTTTAAGTGTATTCAAGGAAAGTTCTGTACAGGGTGTTTAAGAAATAATGTGATTGTTGTATAATTTTGGAAGAGAAGTGTGTAATGAAGGTCAAATGCCATGCACTTCGAATATTCACGTTTATCAAAGAAAATGTAAGCCAAGCAAAGAATTTCAGGAATTTTTCGAGATTTAATGATCAAATGGGAGAAGACAAAGTAAGAACAGTGCTGAACTTAAA
The DNA here is from genome assembly GCA_946902985.2 of Meconema thalassinum. NCBI lineage: Eukaryota > Metazoa > Arthropoda > Insecta > Orthoptera > Tettigoniidae > Meconema > Meconema thalassinum. The sequence goes on from OX336390.1 coordinate 58,526,420, forward strand.
TGTTTGTCACCTATGTTCTATTGATTCAGACTAGTATTTATACTTTCAACCGATAGAGTTACGGTGTTGGTTACGGAAGTTGAGTTGTAAAGACTCATTTGTATTATAGGTAATTTAATCACTTCAACACAATTAAGTGTATATTTGTGCGAACCACGAATTATTGTATATATGAATATATTTAATACTGAGTAAATTTTTATTTTACATATTTAGATGTGGAACTACGGTTCAAATTTTAAACGGAATGTATAATATAGGGTAATGTTTGAAATCCCGCTGTTTCATAATTTTTCTCATATTTAAATGGAGTACCGAATTCTCCAATCTTCAATTTCAGGACATGTTATATTAGTGCCACGTTTTAGTTTATTTTGAGTTTATTTATTGCAGTGTCAGGTAGACGCTATTGATAGATAGGCAGTCAGTATATGTCTGTATTTTTTTCTTAGCACAATAAACGGCTGGCGCTCCTTAGCGAATCAACCAATTTTTATCTTAGCTGATATCGTTTTCATTGTGTCATCGCCGAAAATAGTACTGCTAGGTAAGATACAGACGCTCACTATAGACAGACCTTATCACCCCTCGAGATTGGAGTTTCTCGATTTGCTCAAATGTAAATGATAGTAGAAATTTGTACCTACGCTGGTAGTACTATTTTCTTTTATAGATCTACCCTGTGTGTTCCTGGAATTCCCAATTTTTACTTAGCAGACAATGGTAAGTTTGTGAGCTGGGTAGTTACGTGTCTGCAATCCTTTACAGTGCAGCGGATATAGGTACTGATTGGTGAATTCGGGTGCAGTACTAAGAGAAATACCCGTTCTTCGAACGGTGTTCGGTGCTAACACCAGACATTATCAATTGAGCTAATGTTGCAATGGTTAGGGGTTTGTCATTCCTTCATAAGTTTATCAGAACGAAGTTAGTTTTCTGGGAATATCACACACTGTTAATTTAAGGGCCTTAAAATGTGGTTTTCGGAGACCCTTTATAGATTCCCGAATTTTGTGTCTCACACTGTGAAGCGCAACATATACTTTGGTAGTCCTTGTAGGATAAATTCTATATTTCGCCTGTTTTAGCATGTATTTTTAAAGTTTTTCCCTATATCCACCTTTCCAATGTAAGAAAAGGACGGTGAAGAATTGTATAAATGATTGGTGTATTGACTCTCATGGATACCGTACCCGTAAATGATTACCTAGAATGCATGGTCATAATCCAGCGTAGCTCAACGGTTTTGGGGGTGTTAAGTTCATCCCACCGTATGAACATACATTCGGATATTGAGCAACCTCAGGTCAACAAGACTACACAAATAATCACATGTTACCTTAAAAATGATTTATTTAACTAAGGGAAGCACCCAGAATATAATCACACCTTAAAACAAATACAAAAGCCTTCAATGAAGCATCAATACATCCTTACAAAATATCAACATCAACTCAAAATATTCATGCTTAACTCCCTGCGTTAATATCATCCAACTATTAAATTATTTCTCATTTTAATCATAAAAAAGTACATTATACTTTGAGAATTATTAATCTAAAGCTGGTGGCATATTTTATCATATTTCCCTTGTGGGAATTAATTCAATTATCATTTATTCAGCAGCATCATTCATTTCAGTTTATTTGAGCTCAGTTACTTTCATTTCCATCAAGCTTTAGATCTCCACTACTTTGTAATACAATACCACTTTTATACACACCACATGTCTGGAATCGAATCCCAATCCTTCACATCAATTTCTCTTTTTCTCGGGACTTTATTTTTATGATATATCGTGCATCCAGTTTTATCAATTACTAGCAGGTACCCGCGGCTTCGCTTGCGATCTTGACAATGGGGACGATGCATTATTGCTGATAAATAGGTCTATTCTATTACAGAAATCGTGGCTACATGTGGGTCCATTCTAGTTCTGAAAATTCTGATACATACAGTATATTGATAGGAGCAGTAAAGTGGGAATTTTATAGAGTTGTGAAAGTCTGCGGGGTACGATGTTACATTATGTGTACACATATGAAAATTACGTTTCTGGTTTTGCCATCTTCTGCTGAGATATGACGATTTTGTTGTCCGGATAATCGCGAGCACGCCACATACTTTTGCCCGTGGGAAAAAATGGTTTTGTATAAATGTACACCAGCTGCTGTTAAGTGTGTGTCATTGCGCTTTGTTAATTGAAATTGCGCATAATATTTGAAGAGGGAACTGCACTCTTGCACGCTGGACTGGCAAATTTATCGGAATATGGGGAATTAAAAGTATTTTTCCTTAAGCTATTCTGGGTGTAAATTTGCCATACTTATTGATGATTTGTACGTCAATATGTCGCTATTAATAGACCTATAGTAGAATACCTCACACCTTGGCCGCTGATGTATATTATGCAGTCTCTTCCATTGTTACATCCCAGGGATTGAAATTCTCCAACAACCCTTTTGCCTCACATGCCTCTCTAAGCAATTACAATTCGTGATTGTTGTTGTTTGAATCTTCAGTTTTTTGATTGGTTTGATGAAGCCCTCATACCTCCCTCTCCTGAGCTAATCGTTTCATCTCTAAATAGCCATCACACCCTACATCCGAGGCAATCTGTTTAACCCTGGTCTACCCTTACAGTTCTTGTCCTCGACCCTCCCATCCATAACTAAGCTTGTTATTCCTGGGTGTCTTAATATGTGTCCTACTAACCTATATCTTCTCTTCATTAGCAGTTGCCAGAAATATCTCTCCTCTCCCACTCGTCTTAATACCCCTTCATTTGTTACCCTACCTACCCATCTGATCTTCATCATACTCCTGTAACACCACATTTCAAACGCTCCAATTCTCCTATTTTCTGCTGCACCATTAGTTCAAGTTTCAGTTCCTTATAGTGTCACGCTCCAGACAAATGCTTTCAAAAATGACTTCCTAATACTACCTTACCGGGTAATTGTTACCACTAGAAGGAGAGTGCAGATGTTGTGTATACATTACGTCATCTCACCTCGTTATGGCTACAGCGAGCGGCTTGCGGAGAAAAAGGGGACGACTCATGTACAGTCATAGGCTACAATGAGGATTCACCGCGCAGCGCACCGTCCAGCATGAAACAGGCACACTAATAACGTCCATCGCAGGCGTGTGGCTGGTCGGCGCGCATTAGTTCAGATTTCCGCCTCCAGTAATAATTCGCTGGTCAGGTAGTACCTAAATCTATATTCGATGTCAACAGATTCCTTTGCTGTATAAATGCTTTCCTTGCCTGAGTCAACCTGCTTTTTATATCCTCTTTGCTTCGTCCATCACTGTATATTTTGCTTCCTAAGTAACAGAAGTCTCCTACCTGCCGTAGCGTTTCACCTGCCAAATTGATGTCCATAGAGGTTTCTGATTTATTTCGGCTGCATTCCAATAATTTTGGTTTACATTTAATGATTTTCATCATGAATTCTTTCCTCAAGACGGATTCCATACCATTCGAAAACTCGTTCAAATCCTCTGGCGTATCGGCCAAGATGACGATGCCATCAGCAAATCTCTTGAATCTTCACTCCCACTTGAAATTTTTCTCCAGTTTCCTGATTATTGTGTTTTTAGAGATCTTTGAAATGCGTTGCCCTCGCAAATGGTGTAGACGCATTGTCAAAGGTAAACCTTCCATGTTACGAACATGGGCTGCATAACCTGTACCGAAAGCTTCGGAAGATTTAACACAAGGCCTATTCTGAACAGCAGTTCCTTGAACTCGGAATTGCCAACATTTTATTGTAACTTTCCATGTGGTAAATCTCTGTACCTCAACATACAGAAGAGTGCTTTACAAATCATGTCTTGTGTAAATTTTGGAAAAGGTAGTGAGAGTGGTTTTTGTCGGAGTAGAAATTATTTTCAGTTTAATAGACTGATTCACAATTTTGTAAGTGCACATTGAGGTATGTAACGGCGGGATGACTTATGTGTTACGGAAACGGCAATAGCCGCCACAGAGCTTCGTTGCTACTGAAATAACGACAAGACTGATATTTGTATATAACTATACGGGATTTGTGAGTCCAGTGTTTATGAAATGGACCGTAGTTATAGCCCACCTTTATTTAGTAGCCGCTACTGTAGTGTTTAAAAATTAAAGGTGGTATTAGGAGGCGCTTTCCCTAATTTTCGTACCCCTGGCACTACAGCCCGTAAAGGGCCGTGGCCTCTCATGCGACCGCTTCCCAGCCATTTGGCCTGCAGATATTGTGGTGACCGTGGTCAGTGCACCGTGTCCCCTCGGCCGTTAATCTTGTTTTTCGTGACCGGGGCGCTGCCTCACTATCAGACAGCTACTCAATTGTCCTCACGAAGCTGAGTGCACTCCGTTGCAGCCCTCACGTCAGTGTCTAAAATCTCTGACGGAGCTGGGAATCGAACCCGGGGCCTCCGGATGAGAGGCAGGCGTGCTTCCCTGTTCTTATTGTGTTTGAATATATCTTGAAAAAGATAATAAATGGATTGGCATTGCCTCCTACAGGAATATATAGAAAATCGGATGTCATACTGTTGCCATGGAAACGGACTTGCCATTCGTTCATCAGTTTATCAGAGCGAAGATAGTTTTCTGCGAATATCTTTGAAACTGTTGGTTTTAGGGCCTTAAAATGTGGCTTTACCGGTCCCCCGAGTATTGTTTCTTGCATCGAGAGGCGTAAATTGAGCTTAGTCCGGTCTTTATGCGACTATTTCGATATTTTGTCCTGGTTGAGTATTTTTGGTGACTTTTCACTTATGTTGCCCGTTCCACAAGAACAATTATTTATTAGCGAATGAAAGGCAGCCTATATGTTATCCTAGGTTATAAGCTGTCTCCATTTCAAATTTCATCCAAATTCGTCTAGCCGTTTTAGTGACAAGAGGTAACAAACTAACACACACACACAGATTTTCACAATTAACATACTAATATATCAAAATGAGATGGTGTGTGTCTGTCTGTCTGTGTGTTACTCAGTAACACAAGAACCACTGGTTCGATTTAAGGGAAATTTTGCATGGACGTAGCTGATTTATCAGGCTTACATATAGGCTGCTTCTGATTTCGATATTTTGCACTATTTGAAATGGCGACTATTTTCATATTTCCATTCCAAATAAAAAGAGAACGCTAAGAAATAGCAAACTTTTGATGGCACTACGAGCTTTAAAATTTAATTTTCTATCCGAAAGGTCCTTATCAATTTTCGTATATCTCCAACGGTTAGCAAGTAAAACCTAAATATGTCTTATAAAACGCGGTCAACGCCAAGCGATGTTAGTCTATGTTAGTCTGTACATGAACTATTTTAGTTATAGAAGTAGTTTGTGGGGTCCGAAACTAGATGTGATTTTGAGTCTAATTTTATACCCTTTGTGCCGGTTATTGTATGTGAGTATTTGGATCTTTACGCTGTTTCACAATGTCATAGGGCTTCGTACTTTGCACGGTATGCTTTCATCCCTTGTATCGATTTGTTTTTCGTTAAATGAATATTTCAGTTGGCCAATATTTATCTGCTTTTTGTCATTTTTTTCCATGATCAGAAACCCAAATTCACAGACGAATGTGTCGAAGACTATCGACTGTCACATTAGTTTATTTAGTGTTCATATTAATCTTACTGCAGAACTGGGCAAATTTATTTCAATAAAGTAGGTATTTTGACTTTCGTGGCCAATAAAAAAAACCGCACGAAAGACGGCGTGAACCTAGAAACGTTGCAGAGTTTTAATTGCTTAGCCCTGAAATTGAATATACAATCATTTTGGAAGCCTTTATAGGGAGGTGAAAGACTGTTTTAACCTTTAGCACTCGCAGTAAAGTAGCTGAGGTGTTCTAAATAAGAATTGAGGTATCGCACAGTTTGCCACTCCACAATAGACCACAAGAGCCCGCTGACGAACCATCTCGGAGTTACTAGGCGTAATCTCTCACAGGACACGGCATAAACTTAGAAAATGTTTCTGTGATTAATTTGTTTTTGTTATTACTTAGGATGATTGAAGTTTGTCCCGTTACTTTACTCTTTATCATGACATGGTACGTACTTTCCGCAATATTACTTATTGCGGATATAATTGCTAACAAGTTTGATGTATTTTTAGCTTAATATTTATATGTTTAAATATAGAATAAAGACGTTAAACGATAGGTGTTCAATATTTAAGACAGGTTATTTAACTTTTACTACATAGAAACTGATATTTATTTCCAATATTTAAACGCTTTTTCTCCGGTACTCCGGTTTACCCTGTAACAATTTCATTCCAGCAACGATCATCACTATCATTTCATTTCATGCGTCATTCATTTAATCATTGCCCCAGGGGAGTGCGACAGGCTTCGGCAGCCGGCACAGATGATATGCTCGCTGTTAGATGGGGATTTCATTCATTCCATTCCCTGACCCGGTCGGTCGACTGAAAGCAGGCTAAGGATTTTCACTTTCCTACCTCTGATTAATAATTTGGTGAGTGAAAATGCATGTAGTCTACACTTGTAGTTGGTAACATGGTAATAACATAACTACATTAGGAATGTGTGATTATATATATTAATGATTTAGGCCAGCAAGTACTAAAAGCCGTTCGAAGAATGGGTACTTCAGCTAGTAATATATATATATAGGGAATAGGGAATAGGGATATAGGGATTTCAGTGGGCTCATTCCCATCTGTATTCATTAACATCATTATTCACTTGCCCGTCTGTTATGGAAAGGTAGGGACTGAATATACTCATCATAATTACTCTGACAATATGCGTCAAAATTCAAAGATGTTAATAACATTTTAGCTGTGGATGTCAATATCAACCCCAACAACACAAATCTATAACTTTTACCATTATAGCTCCCTTCGTTAATTAATTTTATCTTGCACTGCTTAATTGCTAGTCTGTGCCTGACCCTTCTCGAGTGTCTGGACTTGTATACAACAATTCCCCTTTTACTGCTCTTTCAAACATCGTTAATAGGACAAGGCTTCACTTCCCCAACCGGCCTGCCAAGACATGATTTACAATCACAACAAACTTCTTCTGGTTCTTTAGGCTTTGGCTCGTTCCCTTTATAAATCGCGTTTTAAACATTCATAAGGTAATCCAAGACTTATATTCACAATCATTATTCATTAGCAATTACTATGCCTCATAATTCATTATAACATTTATCACGTGCATTCTTGAAACAGTGCATTCTAATTCTGAGATGTCAGTATTTGTCGGTTATTTGAGCACTGCTCTAAGCGTAAAAATTCACTATAATTACTAGGCAATGCTGGCAAGTTGGGATATGGCTAATACTTGACTAGGCTCGGATCCGTGTGTTTCAACGTCTCCCCAGTTGTCCGTAACGACGACAGCAATATTCCCCCAGTCCTACACTGCAACATTTGGCAATGCTGGCATGGAGATTCAACAATCCTTCCCACCCAGTCTTACACTGCAATATAACAATACACATTAACACACACACAGCTATTCCGGTGAGATCTAGTCTCCAACCTTGGTCACCACCCAGTCCATGTCGACGATAATTTAACACACACAGCTATTCCGGTGAGATCTAGTCTCCAACCTTGGTCGCCACCTGGTTTATTCCGACGATCCGAATTGGTAATTTACATCTCTCGAATAATGCAGGTTAGAGAATCACGTATACTGATCCCTAGCTTGAGGTGATCCTTTATATTTCATTCATTATATTTATTTGGCCCAATATGGCAAGATATCTGCTTGGATGCCCATCATTCCTACGTTTCGTATATTTAACCACAATTTATTTATCCATTTATGATTGTTATTATTATTGTTAAGGCGTACCGATCCGCCATAAGATGTATTCATTTATCATTATTAAAGCCCAAAATCTCATTACTGGTCTCATTATTTTACTTCGGAGCCTACAAACTCACTATTTTTACAATCACTTTTACTTCGAACATAAAAACGCATTACTTATTATCATTACTTTTACTTGGAGCATAAAAGCTCATTACTTATTATTACTGTTTCTACTTGGAGCATAAAAACTCATTACTTTACTTTGGAGTATAATTATTCATCGCTTATGTAATTAATTGTCATGGCGCACTGACCCGCCACTGGTCCCATATTATATTCGGTCCCTTCTTCAAAATCTCTTTTAATCTTTTATCAATCAATATAAATATACGGTTTTTTTTCCGCTTAATATCTTTACAAATTTACTTTAATAACATATTTCACTGACGATTTGTTCATGGCACAAATACAATTTACATTGATGCATGGTACAGTATAACACTAGGTAATGAAACCTCTCATAACTTACCCGTCCGGTTTAGGCGGTAGAATCTATTTAAGGATGAGTTCGCCCATCTTGCATACGTCTACCGATTAATTCCACAATATTTGTACGCACACATTACAACAGTTATCTGATAATTACGCATTTTAATTGAAATTCACACTCTGTCTATATAAAAATACATATAAATCCCGTATTACACTTGGGATAGAAAAACACTTATCTCTTAACACAAATCACTGTACGCGCGTTTCATTTACACTAGCGTGCATTTCAAGCTGGTTTGTGTATTGTCCTATTTCTATTTTTACCATTATTATTATACTGGCACGTATAATTGTCTTTCTTAACGCATCTCAGAGGCTGGTGAAAATTCCCTAGTCCGCTGGCGATTTCCCTATTTGAAGTTATGTAGTCGAGTGTCTCTCCTCTATGGCTCTTCCCTGGTTTCGTGTCGCCTATTTCTCCTTAATGTTTCTCCTATTTTTGAAACTTCTCAGTGTCCAGTCTTTATTTAGAATTACTTTAACTCACGGAGCATTAACCCTCTACTCGATTCAAGGTGTTAATTGCCTATCATATTACTGCCGTGGTTACAATTTACTCGTCCTTTTCGGTCGCACTTTATCGCGTACGATTTATTTCCTACAATCATGGCCTTCTTTCAAGGTCCATGTACTTTCAAATATCGCTTGGATTTGGCGCTTTCTCTACTCGATTTAGTGTCCCACGTAATTATTCAATGGTGTGAACCTATGTTCTTTTATTTGCGAAGCCTGACGTTACTTGTTTCTGGTCTTGAACTACTGTCCTGTGACGTTGTAACATTTCATTCATTCATTCATTCATTCATTCATTCATACGTTTATTTGCAATTGGGGTGTTTCCCCCGGTGGCAAATTAGATATACATAACAAATAAATAATTGTATATAACAATTCACTAACATTTAAACTGGAGTATTTACACAAATAGTCAGTCTTTTCTTAAACACACCTATATGTTTGGGAAAAGGCTCTAAGTCTGCGGCAGGTAGAGAGTTCCAATTATCAATGGCACGGTTTACGAAAAATATTTACCATAATTTGTTCGCTGTGGTCGGCCCTTAACTTTGAAAGGATGATCGCTCCTACCCATGTACGTGGGCTTTTCCATACGTTTGCTAAGCTCACCCCATGCTGGTTGATTTGTATACATGTTGTACACAGCGCAGAGTCTAGATTTCATCCTCCTAGCCTCAAGTGATTCCCACACAAGTTTCTTTAACATACGGCTCACACTGCTCCTGGGATTAAAGTCACTGAGACCAAATCTAGCGGCCATTCTTTGTACCATTTACAACTCATTCATGAGCCCTACTTGATATGGATCCCAAACCGCCGAGACGTATTCCAGAATAGGTCTTACAAGTAACAAATATCCTAATTCTTTAGCAGAGGTACTACTTCCTTTTAATATCCTCATTACAAAGTGCAGGGATTTGTAAGCTTTAGAAACTACACATCCTATATGACTACTCCATTTCATATCATTTCTTACGTGAACGCCCAAATATTTGCAAGCATCTTCTTCTACAAGTATTTCCGAACCAATGTTACATTGAAAATCTTGCCTTCGCACTTTCCATATTTTTTTTAGACTACATTTTCTTGTGTTTATTTTCATTTTATTTTCAATCGCCCACTTATAGACCAGGTTCAGGTCATCTTGAAGTACTGCATTGTCTTGTGAGTCATGTATCTTACGATATATTATACAATCATCCGCAAACAATCGACAGTCACTGCGAATCCCATTTGGTAAGTCATTTATAAACGCCAAAAATAACAAAATTACGATTACGCTGCCCTGAGGGATACCCGACGTTACGGTAATTTCGAGAATCGGCCTTCAACTTTCACTTTCTGGGAACGACCCGTCAAAAATTCTTGGATCCATAAAATTACTCTTCTATCAATCTTCGTCGAAGCTAATTTATGGAGTAGCATGCCATGCGGCACGACATCAAATGCTTTCGCAAAATCTATAACTACGGCGTCGACTGAAACTCCATCGTCTAACGATTCACTAATATCTTGAAAAAGTGAAAGCATCTGACTCTCGCATGAGTAACCTTACCGAAATCCATGTTGCCTATCATTAAACCATGATAATGTTTCCCACTGTTCCCTCAAGTAGTCGCAAATGAGATACTCCATCTGTTTACAAACGATGGACGTAAGAATAACCGGCCTGTAGTTGCCCAATTCAAGTCAGCTCCCTCCCTTAAATGTTGGGAATACTGTAGCTCTTTTCCAGTCATCCGGGATTTGCGCATTGTTTACGGACACATTAAACATCACCTCTAAGTATCGTGCCACGGCCCTACCTCCTAGTTTAAGTACTTCACTAACAATAGTATGAGGATCCTTCGATATATTGTAACGTAATTTTTGTATTAGCTTTAAAATTGCTGACTGGTTTATTTGGAAAAGTGGAACCCCTGATTCACCGTTAAGGTCCAACACACAGCTATTGGATTTATTGAACACACTACCATAAAAGACATTTAATTCATTAGCAATGGCCTGCTTCTCAGTAATTAATTTATGGTCACCGGACATTATATTCGACAAATTATTTGAATTTCCCTTTCTTCTCCTAACATAACTGTAATTTTTTTTCCACCCATCGTCTCCCGAACAAAGTAAACCTTGCATATAATTGTCATGAACAGCCCTCTTTTTTAAGACGAGCTCTCTTGATAAGGACTTAAATTTCAACATATACTTGTCACTATCATGTCTTTTATTGTATAATTTCCTAATTTTCCGTTTAAGACTCCTGAATTCCCGTGTGTAATACTCAGGATCTGGGTTTTGTTTCAGTGATTTAAATGGAACAAATTTATCAATAGCGCTATTTAAAATTTTCAAAAAGTTAGTCCACAGGATATTAATGTGATTTCCTTCCGATGCCCATCCTACAATTATCTCATTCAAATACCCCTGAAATTTGCCCTGATCCGCCCTGCGATACTGCAATATGATCTTATTTGCTACATTAGAGCCTAATTTTGTAATGTCACCGTATCTAATATTTTCTTCAACCCCTGATTGGTCACTAATTCCTGGTACTTTCAGACAGTTAATATACAGCTCTACAGGCTTTACGAGATAAACATCTAAGGTATTATTGTCTCTAGTTGGGAAGGCAACTGCTAGGGAAAATCACCCCTCCCTTAAGAATTTGTTTGCAGCGCTCTGAGCTACACCACAGCTAGTTGACTCACCAGACCAGTCTACTTTGGGGAGGTTTAAATCTCCGTCAATTATTATGCTCTTTTTCATTGCATTAGCCGTACAGGTTTTATCATACAGTGTGTCGAGAAGCGAAAAGTTATCTTTCGGTGCTCTATACGCCCCTATCACCTGAAGAGGGAAGTTATTCCCTTTATCCGAAATTTGTACATATAACATTTCATGATCCTTATCAGCCCAATTTAAGAAACTAGCTATATTTTTGCGCACACAAATAAATAGCCCTCCACATCGCATCCCTCGATCCCTTCTGTACATTTCGTAGGTCCCTTGAATTATTTCATTACTATTTATATCCTCATATAACCAAGATTCAGTAGCAATGACAATGTCCGGAGAATACGTCTCTACAAGATTCCAAAATTCAATAAATTTATTTCCTTAACACTGACAATTAACCTGCAGTAATCTTAGAGTCTTACCTCCGCAGCAAATATCCCGAAGTAGCTCCTTCTGTTCCCATCAGCTGGCAACCTCTGGACCTGCTCCTCCTCACAATGGCCGGCACGAACCGATGACCCTGTCATGTAGGCTCCCTAGGTTGAAAGCACCCCGTCGATTTAAATGCAGTCCGTCTCGGGCGATGTCACGGCCACCAATCCAGCAGCCAGCATCTACGTACACTAATCCCAGTTGTGCACAAACCCAGTCCATGCGGTCATTCACAGTCTTAACTAGCTTTAACGGAACATCTCCCCGCCGAACAATGACACTCATTATAATTTTTGCATTTCTAAACTTGCTTTTAGCTTTTCTGCCTAGTTCGTAGAGCTCCCCCATGATGTAATCAGCTGTAACTCTCTTCTTCAAATCGTTCGTCCCAACATGGAGCAACAACACTTTAACATTGTCACAGTCCTCTACATTTGCTTCTTCCACTTGTTGGGCAAGCTGGTCAATTTTAATCCCCGGATAACACTGCACTTTCGCACCTGATTTCCTCGAGAAGTTCGCACTCCATCGTATCTTAGAATCACCCATTATGATAACGTCATCCTCAGTTTGCTCCTGCACTCTCTCTTCCACACTGATCCTAGTAGAAAGCCGTTCAGTAACATCCATCGCCATTTCCTCTGATTCATGAAGCTTTGTTCTAAGTTCCTGTATTATTTGATCCCTTGCTTTGATTTGCACCCTCAAACAGTTCGGCGTATCACATACTTTACAAAACCAATTCCCGACATCACAATCCTCCTTCTTGACCTTAATACAGCCGAAGTGAAACCATTTCTCACATAGTCCACACTGAACACCGTTCTTCAATGTTTTACTGCACGTCGAACACTTTAATGCTGCCACTGGATCATTTGCCTGATTCACATTTGGATTAACAGGGCCTGGATTCACTTCCACTCCACCAATAACTAGCAACGCAGCTATCACTAGGGCTATAAACCACAAGTTACTAGGCCCCGTACGCACACACAAACACGAGAAATCCCGACTACCCTTCGCATACCACAGTCCGATCCTCGCGCGATAACACTCCAGAAAAACACGACATTTCACTTTGACTGCCAACTACCAACCAATGGCAAAACTCCGATCCAAATTTACACAACAAATGATTTATACTGTATCACAACGTTCATTGACTCTACTGCGAATCCATGTGCCTCTCCATCAGAGTCCACAAGGTATATATGACTTAACGTGTCTCCACACAGCGTGTGAGATGACTGTCGTAACGTCCCGTACCTCCTCCGAGGTGTACCAGATGACTGACGTGCCTCCGCACGGCGTGTGAGATGACTGACTGCAAATGACTTTATCGTGGTCTTGAACTAACGTGACTCCCCCCTTGGAGCTCACAGATGACTGACTTTGAATCTGCCCTCAGGCCCTTATATTTTGATTCAGTAAAGAATATAGTCCTTTAATTACCTTCAGAGGCTAACATCAGAGTTTATGCTCTAATCATCTTCAGAATTTACCAGCGGGTAGCTAATGCTCTAAATGTCGTTTAGACATCGTGCGGATTTGAAATCGTTCGTTATATTCTTCTTAATTAATTAAATTCATTATCATGCCTCTTGCGGGCATCACTCGTTTCTCCTCCGCTGATCAGACCGCGTTGCTCTGGTGACATCATCTAGCGTCAGCAGTTTTTATCTGTGCATAGATTATGATGTTTAATGCTTTTAAAAAATCGCATTCCATTTTAGATAAGCCAATCTGATTTTATATTTTTACTTCAATGGCTGGCTTAAAAGTTATTCGCTAACTTCTGAATATAAGACGAAGTTTTTCCCCTCACCCACACAGAATTATCTGCTGAGTTGCATTCTTCTAAGTTCTCACACCCCTTGGTCATTATCATCAATTCGTAAATAGTTCCCCATTACTATGGCTATTAGTGTCTTCATAAATACTTCCAGTCTTGCTGCGTCCCATGTTTGACTTCATCCTTTTAATGTTCAACAAATACCATCGCTGAGCACGTTTGAATGAGTATTAGCTATGTTTATCCCATATGGTTTGACGTTAATGATCTTTATTCTTTCCGGCCTTTCTAATTAAACATCTGCTTCTTGCATGTGTCTCGTTTCTAAGACCAAATATACAGAGTTCCTTCTTCATAATGTTGTGATTTTATCCAACTTTTACAAATGCCTGCGTGTTCGATACTTGTACCAGTCTCCGATTGGGTAAAATGCGGCGATTGTTTAGCCGGGTCGTCGCATGTCACCTTGGGCTGGGACGGGTACAGGGACGTGGAGCCCCTGAACGTGGGATTTGATGTGATTGTTTTGTTTGACTGGAAAATGTGCAGAATCGGAATATGGTGGAGATTGTTCTCTGTTCATGTGAAGTTTTGTTTACAAAAGTTTACTGAATATGGCAAGAATCGACACTCATGTGCTCAATGTGGATCGAGCGAAGCTCGTCTGTCTTTGTCTCTGTGTGAAATAAATAATAATATCGTATGGCCTCGGTGCCTGGTGCAAGCTTTGTAATTTGACATCCAGAGGGTAGCTTGCGTGTCGAATTTTGTTGTTCCTTGAATCACTATGAAAGTCAAGGAGGTTAGATAATAGATATCTACGCTCCTTGAACATTATAGCGCTTTCTAGTAGAGAAATGAGGAACTTTGTGTTGGCGGAAACTCCCGAGATTAATTTTGCCATTATGAACTCGGCCTACTGAATTCAAATGGGTTCTTTGGAATGCCTACATCGTATGACATGCGTATCGTATTTTTGCCGCCTGTCAAAAATCACTTACCATTGCCAGGGGCGAACCTGCAATCTTGGGGTTAGTAGACCGACACGTTAACAACTCACCCACCGTGGCAAGCTTCTGTGTGAAATGATATATAAATATATTTATATATATATCTTTGTATATGACGTGCGTAATAGAGGAACTAAAGAATATGTTCGTTCAATTGCAAGCCAGGTTAACGTCGGTGGAAAGGGACAATAAAACAAGAGATGCTAATAATGAGGCTAGCATGGACATTTTAGAAAGTAGTTAAGACGAATTACTATCGTATGTTAAATCAATAGAAGCTAGTAATGAGGAGAATATGGACCCTTTACGATCAGATATTAAATCGAGTGAGGAGATTTTGAACACTTTCGAAAAGATGTTACAGGGAGTATGGTGGCTATTAATGGGTAAATATGGACACTTTAGAAAATAGTTTAAAGAAAGAATTATCTTGTTGGAGACTAAGTGCGAGGAAAACATCCTAAATTTAAGGTCAGATGTGATTAGCATTCAGCAGGATATTATATCAGAGATATCTAGTCCAAGTTCGGACATAAATAAACTAAGGTCAGATGTATCTAACATCAAGACGGAGATAAATAAATCCAATACGAATTTAAACTTACGAATTGCTATCTTAGGAACAAACTTGGCCACTCTAGAGAGAAATGTAGGAATGAATATGAGTCCATTAGAAGGTGACATTAAGGAGCTTGAAGTTACATTAGATGCTGTTAAAACAAATGTTTTAGCTGATGTAAAATCTAACCTTAAGTCCTTGGAAAACCTTTAGCAGTTGAATATAGACACATTAGACGAAAGCGTAGACAATAAAATTGAGAAAACTTTGAAATTCTTTAAGGATAGCATGGACATCAGAGTATATGAGAAAAGCAATCTAGCTCAGGAAAGTATAAAAGACCGGGCTGAATCTCTGGAAGTCAAACTTCTTGAGGATATGATAACGATTGAGACTACGTTTGCGAAGAATGTGGAATCTTCTAAAATTGAATCTACCCAGGTAGAGTAAGCCATAAGTGGATTAAGGGAACAGGTCGAAGTAGTTCGAACCACATGTGATGAGAAATTTGAGAGGCTAAAAACAGATATTGAAGCCAACACTAGAGTAAACACAGTGGTGTCTATATAGAACTTGGAGGTGAAAATTAAAATAAATCAGCTGCAACAACAAGATAGGATAACTAGGTTAGAATCAGATCAGAGCAATCTCAGCTGTCAAGAGATAACTCCGGGAGAAATCACGAAGACACGAATACCGATTACACTAGATAATCCAAGCCCAGTTCTAGGAACACCCAATTCTAATGACGGTCAGACGGGGCATATCACGATCATAAAAATATCAATGATAAACCTCGAAAATTCTCGGGAATTTCTGGTTTGATACCCGTAGTGTTTATGAGAGATATGTTGGAATACATAGCTGAAAATCGAATATCCAGAAAAGGGAACTAAGTGCTATCGAACGTGTCCAGGACGGCCCAGCGTTGACGTGGTTCCGCGCATTCAAGTGCAATTTTACGAATATGCAAGACTTTGCGGTTTCTCTTCTACGCCGTTTCTGGAGTCCGGAGGGTCAGCTAAATATTACAGCTGAGATGTACTCGAAGAGATATTCAGCGTACAACCCAAGCCATTATGCGAACTATTTCACAACGCAATTAGATAAACTACAATTTATCACAACTCCACAGCAGGAAGATGAGCTGTTACAAGCGTAGCAGGACAACTACCGATAGAGATGCAACGCACGTTAATAGCATCCGATGCCTACACACGAGAGCATTATGACTATATACTGTGATGATTCAATTACACGAGTTCACAAATGGCTTCTCGAAACGCCAGATGAGATCATAAAGAGAGTCGTGAGATTAACGCTGAGGTAGTCGACAACGCCGGGCAAACAGACAGAAAAACGTCGTGGGAACATAGGACACCCGAGGTCATCCCTGATAACTTTCGTTGAGGATACAGGGATCAAAGGCCATAAGGTAGATCCTATTTTAATGATCAACGGCGGAATAGCCATTCTTATTACAATCGCAGACTATCAAGGTATCTCGAAAGAGGTAGATACAACACGCATTCTCAAGGGAGACCCTACATTAATAGGGGCAATCAGCATCCAATTCAGACCGAACAGAATCTTGAAAGTCTAGACACAAGGCACAGGGAGAGCCAAGAATGTCTGCAGCAACTAAGAAATGAACATCGTCCTAGTGCGCCGCCGGATGAGCTCATTCAATGACCTGACTGAGCAGGGTCAGGGGAGAAAATAAAACTCCGATTTAATCAGGAGTAAGTTGAACAATCATCTAGAGGCAATTATCATTCTGGAATGATATCAAGCAGAAAATGGAGACCTGATTGAAGAAAAGGAAATCATTTACCGAGGGAATAGACTCGGATTACCAGTAATTTGCGTGGAAGTAATGGGAAATAAAATTAAAACTTTGGTTGACACAGGTGCTAAGGTTAGTGTCATATCTATGAGTAGCCTGAATGAACTCAGACAAAGGAGTGAGATTGCTATGCTACGTGCTTTCACTAGCAAGATACAGGAGTCATTCCGGATCGGAACAATAAATACAAGAACCAAGTACTTTTGGACGTCAATGTTAGATCGGGGCAATTTGAACAGATGTTCCTGCACAGAATCTTTGGAAATATGAAAGAGGGTTGCTATCACTCAGAGACGGTACGCACCTTTGTTCCCATTGTATAATTTCTTGACAAACAGGATGGATACTAGCGATCCCGATTACTTAGCCACGGAACGCCAAGCGAGGGAATATCACATCTTGGGAGGCATCGTGCACAAATTCATCGATATTGATCACACCAAGTTGAGGATAGTGGTTCCACCTAAACTCATCAATAAGGTTATTTGGCTAACACACAGATCAGCGACTCACGTGAGCGTAGATAAGACGCTAGCAATTGCGAGGGAGATGTTCAATTGGAGCAGGATGGGGAAAACCATTCGTGATGTCATTAAGGTATGCGATAAGCACCAGCGTAGCAAATTCACTTCTAAACTCATGAAGGAGAATCCAAGAGCTATTCTGCCATCGAAGCCGAGATAATTATTTGCTACTAATATCTTTGGTCCGATTCCCCGTTCTATGAGGGGAAATCAATTCATCTTCGTCACGGTTGATGTTTTCTCAAAATTTGTGTCTTTATGTCCGATATAAAATGCCACATCTAGATATATTATTAAAAGGATTGAAAACACAATAATTCCGACTGTTGGTAAACCAGAATATCTGCTTAGTGATCTTGGGTCACAATTCACAAGAAATGTTTTCAAGCAGCAATGGAACGTTTAGGAATCAAGCGCTTGTTCAATTCTGTTCAATAACCCGAGGTAAATCCAGCTAAAAGGTTTATGCGAGAAATAAGCAAAGCCTGTAGGCTATACATTCCTGCATACCACAACAAATGGACGAAGGTGGTCCCGATCATTGCAGCATGTCTAAATTCGACAGTACACGAGATTACAGAGCAAATACAATCCCAACTTGATCACGGAGTTAAACCCAGTAGACCGTGGGATCACATCGTGCGAGCTCCGATGGATTCTGAACCAATCCAGGACGGGAGGATTGAAATCACTGGGGAACAGTTGAGAAGTCAGGCTGATAAACGAGCGAGGTGGCACGCTGGAAGAAAATATCGTGAATCTTCTGATGGAGGGGATGAAGGTTTTTATTCGCAACCCTGTTTCATCAAATTTGCCAATGAGAATTTACCACAAATTCACTCCTTTGTATGCAGGTTCTTATAAAATTAGCACTTCATATGGGAATTACAGCTACTAAGTGGTCAGGATGGACACTGATGAAGTTGAAGGAACATTCAACGTTGCTAGAATTCGGAAATATCACTCTGCTTTAGAATGAGGAAAGTAATTTGGTGGAATGATAGTAATTGGACATAGTGTACATGGATTTATGGAGTAATAGAGATCCAGGCTGATTATGTTTTTTATAATCTGCTCTTTGTTCCAGTTATAAGAATCTTGGAAGGGGAGAGATATACTCGATGTGACAGTAGTCAGATCGGCTACGCTGACCATGATTCAAAATACGAGCCAGAAAAGAGGTCGCTGAGAGCGTTTGTGGTGCGTTGTCGGAGCGTGACGTCAGGCCGGATGGGGAGATGCCTCACGGCCTTAAAGCAACATGCATGCTGGGACCAAGAGAATTTCGTAAGAGAATATTACTAAGGGAGAAACCAGCAATTACTTCGGGAATATTTATGGATATATATATTTTGTTATCCCGTTGCATTATATTTCAGTTGAGGAGCCTGGATTATGTATGAGAATGTTAAAATTAGGCAAAGGAGGAGAAGATGAGACGTCAAGGGCTCGAACCGCACCCCCTGCAAGCGGGAAGCATAGCAGACCGGCGGGGAGAAACTTGAGAGCAGTCAGTGTTGTATTGTCATGGCAACCGAGTCTCATCATTTCTTGACAAAATCGTGAGTTACAATTCAGACTATGATAATTGCGGTCAGAAGAGAGAACAGTTTTATTTGTGACGCGCGGCGTGAAGCATATTTTCATTCAGAACATCTGTTATTATTGAGTGCAGTTCTGATCGTGATAATGCATCATTCTTTAACAGGTACGCTTAGAACATTGAGTTATACACAAGCAATGACAGTAACTAGCCGAGACGCTTGTTGCAGGGATTGCTGTGATTATAGTGTTTAATATACACGTTCTCTAGACTGTGCGGTAATCCACAGCCAGTGCTTAAAGTGGCATTCATATCGTAATTCCGCCCATGAGAAATCGAGTATGCAATGCTACGAGACAAGGGGAGCGTACATGCCACACGCTTGAGTAGCTTGCGTTCAACCTGATAGTCACATTAGACTGGAACATTTGAGTACTAGTTTATTGCATGGGTTATGTGAATGATAACCACGGGCCTTCCACTTGTTAAAGGAACGTTTGATAATGATTGCATGAGCGTTTATTTCTACTATTAACAGGCAATACGATACTCTGTGATAAATCATATTGACTTTGGAGAGTTTAAGTACCGAAGCGCATTAACTATTGTTGGAGTGTGGTGCATTTTTCATATCACGAAACTACAGTGTGCTCAACAAGCTTAGGAGATGAAATCAACATTTGATAAATTACGCTATATTGTCGTCGGAATTTGTTAATGAACTCTAGTAATCCATGTGGAAGTGAACAAATACTACAGTGGCGTAAGAGGTTGTTAAAAATAGGGTCTACAATTACTTCACCCTGCTGAACAAGCTTTTTGAACGACGAGGACTCTGAGAGTATAATGGAATATTCCAGCATCATGATGAGGCGCTAAATCCGAAGGGACAGGACGGTGAAGTGGAGTGTCGAACCCGAAGTGACTTGAGAAGCGATGATCATCCCGATCCATGAGGAATGGCAGGGGCGACGACAATTTTGGAAATCCACGCTGATCTTTGAAAATGGGGGTCGATAACATGAATGTGCGACACCACCGGGCAAGGAGATGGAGGCCCTGGATCAAGCAGGTTCCATGTCATGGTATTTTCGGACCAACACAAGGTAAATGATTGCCAATTTATCACGCCTTTAAGCTTTCGTCTTGAGTCAGATCTGATATGAGCACATGAGGGTAGTTATTTTTATTAATTTTACGATATATTGAAGTAATATTTAATGAAGTTTTGTTCGTGCTTTTGAGTCTGAAATGAGTATTTCTCCTCTTCTATTTCTTCGACGTTTGGAGAGTCATCTCTTTATATATGCGAGTTATTTAGAATGTTACTCGATTTTATATAGGAGTTTTTTATGATTTCAATTATTTCTTGGATGTAATGCTTTGTTCGCTTTAGCGACTGTTTCATTTCACTGATATGTTGACTGACCACTTATAATTGATTCCTTTCCTGTGCATGAATCATTTAGTCGAAGTATGGGGCCTACTTGCCTTGCGCAGTATGTGTAAGGGAATACCTCGCACCCAGTTAGGAATTATTTAGTCGACGTATGGGGCCTACTTGCCTTGCGAATTATGTGATAGGGAATACCTCGAACCCAGTTAGGTATCATTTAGTCGATGAATGGGGCCTAATTGCGATGGGCAGTAAGTGTGAGGGAATACCTCGAACCCAGTTAGGTATCAAATAGTCGACGTATGGGGCCTACTTACCTTGTGCAGTATGAGTGAGGGAATACTTCGAACCCAGTAATGTATCATTTTCATCTTTCTTTTACATGCTAAATGGATTATAAGTGGGTCAGATATAAAAGCCAGTCACATATCAGCTGAACATAAATACTACAGTAATTTTGTCGAAACCTTGTGTTTCGATTCTTGTGTTATAATCCACCAGTTTTATCTATTTTCTGGCTCTGTTATATGAGAAAATATATCCAAGGATTTTAGGAAGAGGTAACTCCAATGGTAATCAATTTGTTAAAGAATAAAATACATTTGATATAATAAGGTATCTTAGATCGATGGATGCTCATACCGAATACATATATTCAGGGTTTATCTTTTACGATGTTATCGTGACTGTGAGCTCGGAACGTTCAATTAATTTATATATGCTATGATCTATTTAACTGAGAAGCATTTGAGTTAATAGTTTGAACAGCAGAGGTGGCAAATGTTTTAATAGAGGCCAGTCTATGAGGTTTTCAAAGTTTATGTGTTGACTGCATTCATTAAAGCGAGATGAACGAAAGAAATATTGTTGCCACGTTAAAATTCTGTCCACTGGAATAATTTGAAAATGGATCCAGAGGAATTAAGGGTTCAGGCAAAGCTCTGAATTCGAATAAGATTTGTTGTGTTGTATTACAGGATTATAATTGATGTGGTTTGATTACTGATATATTTACGTGGTATTTTTGGATGATGGTATCCAAATGGCATTAAAGGTAATATACGCGGTTTGTGAATGTAAGAGATGAATTTGATCCTCATGAGGTATAAAGGCATATAGTTATGCACCTCTGGAAAATTTAATGAACTAATTTAGCATGATGGATGAGATTCAAGTAGCTGACAACTCACTGGTTCGATAAGGATACAGGAAACCTCCAATGTAGTAGCTCATGAGGTTTAAGTGGTATGTTAATTTTTTCTATTGATAAATTTCATTATCACCGGGAGTAAAGAAAATCTTAGGATTTTGTAGAAAGGGTGATTTATTTCCCCATATAATATTAATGCACAAATATAACCCAGTAAGATGGTTGTTCAATTTGATGATTAAACAAGATGTTCAGTAAAGAACATATAGCCTACTTTCTCCTAAATGTATGAGTATAGTTGTAACTCGTTGTTATTATCAAAGAGTATAATAGAATCATTTCTTGGTTGAAGACCTTAGAAACTATTTACCTCTACCAAACGCCACAACCTAGAAAAAAAACTACTACCATCATTGAAGAAAGAAAGATAGATAAGAAGTATCTCAAGAATGTTATGGATCTGGAGACATAATCGACCGGACTGGCTGCGTGACTCAGCGGTAACGTTCTCGCTTGCTGGGCCCTAGGTTGCAGGTTCGTATCCTGGCGCAGTCAGCTGGCATTTGAGGGTGCACAAATGTGAGAGAGCCGTGTCAGTAGATTTACTGGCACGTTAAAGATCCCCTTCGGGCTAAAATTCCAGCACCCCGGCGTAACTAAAAGCAGCAGTAGTTAAAAGGGACGTAAAACAAATAACATTATTATTATTGTTATTATTACATAATCGAACTGCCGTGGGCAACATCCAACTTTGAGTTGAGGAATGTCTTTGCACGTCTGGTTATGCATGGCTTTCACAACCCTAATTGAATTAACAAATCGTTCCATGACCCTACAGAGACGTGTGTATACAAACTATGTGGATATTTTCGATTGCTATTTGCCTGAAATAAAAGTATTAATTAATAACCTGAACTAGCACCAACGGCTAGAATTCAGTTACTATGTGAAATCGTTTTGTTCTTTACTTCAAATAACATTTTCAAATAACGCACACTAGGCTGTTACAAACTCTTAACAATAAAAAGTAAATATTTATCGTAGTATCATCTTGCCATTCTTCAAGTTCGATGCGCATAGAATGACAATGGTATACGGTACTAACCAATGGGGTCCCACGTAGACCAGTCGTGACATCTAGTGGAGAAGTATCGAACAATATAACCCTAACAGGGCGAGTGCATTCTAGTGGCCATAAGAAGAAACTTTTCAATAAAATCTTGAAGTTAATAAGTAGGCCGGCGTGCAGTTACCTTTTTGGCTACTAGATGTCTCGAGAAAATCTGCTGGTGAATTATGTTTTAATTAAATATATATTTTCCACCGTAATATGCACAATATAACGCTTAATTTTAAAACGTCTGAATCATTACAAAACAATAAATATATAAAATTTCAATCAAAAAAATAACAGATGGGGTTTGAACCATAGGCATATGAGTGATAGACCAACGCTCTACCACGGAGCCATTTGTGCCAACGAACATCGTTCTATATAAAATGACTTACAAATAACTTGTTAGCAAATAATGATTTAGACTAAACCATTTCATCAGTGGAGTATATTATTTATTTATAAAGCATTTCATACAAAGTTTATTTATTTTGTATCAGTACGCTATATTGCATGCAATACTCAAATTAGTGAAACATATGTCAGGCACAAGATATCCGCTGCCATCTTGTCTTCTTACCGAGACGGCTCAGCTTTTTAAAATCACTTCTGCACTATAGTATTACAAAATAAACTTTTAATTTCGAACGTGCCTCTTCCTTTAGAACAGTTAAATCGATTCTCGGCTCGATAATCGGAACTGGTGGGTCCCATGATATGGATTATAAAGTTTGCATAATTCGCACGGCCGCCATCCTGAAATAGTACGGCGGATGACCTTGTAGTTTGGTCACAAGACGCGTCCTATATAAAGGTATGTTGTTACCAAATTTGGTGGAGATCGGATAATTTGGTTAGTCGCTATTTGATTTTACGTTTTGAACGTTTGAGTGGCCGGCATTCAGTTTTGGTAAAGCTGGCGGCGATATAAAACATGACACTGAGGTGCGCTTTGCTTGTTCTACCTCTGTACCAAATTTCGTTCAATTCGGTTTCACCGTGTTCGAATTGATAGGGGGGACAGACATTCAGAGCACACACTCTCACACACACACACACACACACAGACTCACACACACACACACACACACACAGACAGACACAACATTTTTGGCCCTGTAGTGAACTCATAAGTCTACTTTCATTTTTTGCAAAAATCGAAAGTAGGCTAATAAATGTGATAAAGGTAAATTTGCCTTTGATGAAGGAAATTAAGTCTGGGTTTTTCTACCCGCCAAGATGTAAATAATATGTGTAAATATAATGAGAGGTTTTGCAGTTCTTTTGCTAAGTTTACATGAGAATTATGTCAATTTAACACTGGTTAGGTTCGCAGGGAACGCAAGTGAATTAAGTGTTTGTGCTAGGTGTATTCCTGAGACGACAAGTGGACTATTCGTAGTTTTTGTTTGTTTGTTAGAACATGTGAATTTAAGTGCTAGAGTCCAGCTGGATGGTTTGGTCATGAACTCTCACATCGTAACTATTTAGTTAGTTCACCAGTATCACAGGAACGATTTTCAATCTTTATTTTCTATGCTTGCTACTATGCAACACATTTTATTTCCCTTTTTATATATTTTGTGACTGCATCATTTACCAGCTGTTCTTTTCTGGGATAATTTTAAGGCTTCACCAGAGGGAGTCTGATGTTTTATGAAAATCCAGCTTGATGGCGTCTACCGTTGTTGTTTTAACCCGTCACGCCCTAGAGATATTTTGTCCCGTGCTACCCAGGCTAATTTCATGTATATATATCCAACTGGAATTCGGAACACTCTTTTTTCCCCCTTACTCTGTTTGCCCCTTTCCGGGGTGATGTGCGGTACTTGTTTAGCCAAATCGTCGCATGCCGCCTCGGGACGGGTACAGTTTGATAAATTATCGTGGTAGTCTTTTGTATAAGGTTGTGATAAGTTACATAATATAAGGCGTGATCAAAGAGTTTCCGCTAGAAGGCCGTACAGTACACAATCGGTGGTAAAACACTGTGTCCCGCAGTAGTTTTACATTATAAAGAGGTGACACATTAGTAGACTTATTTCATACATAGATACTTTTACAACATAATGTGGTGATTCATTTGTAGTTTTTCTAAGGGGCACGTGAACCCAGTTACCCCCATAAAGAACAATAACTAAATAACTTTCATTAAAAATCACAGTCAGTCTGAAAGACTAGACGTTGTATCATTTCAAATGACGCAAGCTACAAATGCTACACATGTTAGAAAGTCTCAGGAGGGCTTCTCGCTTTGCTCGAAGCCCCAGGACTCTTTCAACAGACTGCATTACCCATTAACTTAGGCTACCCGCGCGGGCACCTCTTTAAGTGTCACGGGAAGAAATGTGTTTCTTGTACTTGTATTAGAGATGTGTTTGGTTGAATAAAGCGTAAATTGTGTACTTTTTGATAGCGGTTTTGTGGCCCATCATCCCAGGCAAGACGGCGGAAACCTTTGCCTCCCTGTCAGAAGGATCATTTGGCCGTTAATTTGAATTAGTGTAAGGATGTAGTATGAGTGTCCAGATTTAGACAATAGCCTACTCCATGAAGGGATCATGACTAGGCCTATGCCTTATATGTTAGTTTAATGAATAGTGTATCTGAAATAAGGGAAGAATACTGATTTACTGATTTGTGGAGTGAGTTTCTGATTTTTAATGAGAGTTTATGAAATTTATGAAAAAGGTGAAGGAGAGGTGAACATGATTACACAATAGCCTACTCCATGAAGGAGTCATGACTATGCCTTCTGTGTCTGTTTAAAGTATAGAGTAACTGAAATGAGGGAAGTTTACTGAATTTGGTGTTTGTAGAATGTACTTTTCGATTTTAATTTGGGTTTTCGTGGAGCTTGTTGCAGAGTTGTTATTTCTCTGAAAAGGAGTGTTTTTGCCCCAGGCAGGCATGTGTTCGATCTGGCTAGACTAGTGTAACGGTAGAGAGTTGGGAGATGAGTTGTAGAACCTGGGAGCGAGCAGTGGCGGGCTGAACAGTAGGGGGGGAGGGGGGGGGGGAGCAATTTTTTTGAGTGAGAATAGGGATGGAATATTGGGACTGGTTCGATGCTTTGATCTGACATCCTGCACACCTCTTTTGGAGGCACCCTATATTCTTATTTCAGACTGACTGTAATGTTTTGCTCTGACATCCTGCACACCTCTTTAGGAGGCACCCTGTATTCTTATATGGCATCTTGTATATCTCTTTATAAGTCACCCTGTATTCTTGTGTTCGTTTCGCTCAAAGCCCCAGGTCATGTTTATTATTTCAATCACCCATACAGATAATTTCAATAAAGCAAGGCATAAAACATGCTGTAAAAAGGAGGGAGGATATAATATAATAATTCAAAAGAAGTAAAAATTTCTGCCCTCGAGCAGTCTTGAACCCGAGACACAATTTACCAAGCTCGCACGATACCACTCGTGCACATGTGCGCTCGCAGAGGAAATATACTTTCATAGGTATTAATACATGTGGTTAAATGTCTAATGATTTCACTTAGACCTTAAATGTTTATTGGATCGCATTCATTTGCTGCGTGGGTTGTTTTAAACTTGATCTAAAGCACGTTTCATGCCTGTTTCACGCTAATAATGCAATTCATCATCGAATATTATCCACATCTCACTCGATAACCTTCCTCCATGTTTGAACGGATATGACCCCTGCTACTACCTACCGTCTCGATTCGGAACCAGGAGAATGGCATGACATAACAGCCAATAAGAGGCTCGGAATTACATACTGTGGCTAGGCTCCGGCTGAAAAAAAAGTATGCGTCCGTAACGCATAACGATGGACCCCAACCATAACGACGAAGTCGACAAGATCATTTGAAATGATAAAATGCAGTGACATATTAATATTTTAGAAGATTATAAACTAATGATGAATTACTTAGCTTTTATTAATAACTAGTGACAAATTATTTTGTAGACTTGCTTTATGAGCGGGTGGAAATTTATTAGTCTTACATTATAATTCAGTGAAGCATTAATAGACAAACATTATAACAGGCGATACATTAGTAGACATACTTTACAAATAGGTGATACTAGTAGTCTTACTTTATAATCAGCTGATTTATTAGTAGTCTTACTTTATAATCAGTTGATTTATTGGTAGTTTCACTTTATTAACAGGTAAGGTTTAAATAGCCTTTCTTTATAAACAGGTGGTAAATTAGTAGCCTTACTTTGTAAACTGGTGATTTATTAATCACTTACTTCATAAATAGGTGATGTATAAATTGCCTTATTCTTTAAACAGGTAACAGGTTGTTGCATCCAAAACTGTCATCTCTTTGACTTTGGTCTTGATATGTATTCTTGTGTTTTTTTTTTTGTAAAAATCTGTGTGTGGATAAAATACTAAATACGTAGAAAGTCAATCTTGTGTATTCTAAAGAAATATAATATTGGTTACACCAGAACCGGGTAGTCTTTTGTCCCTGACATAATTTGGTCACCCCGACGTGATTAATTGCAGTAACGAATTAATTGGAGAATATTAGTGGTTGCAGCTGTAAGACTGTATTTACGATAGAACATACGTGCCGACGATGGATGTTGATAAGTTAATAAAGGCGAGAAAACCCGTAAGGATGTCCTTTACGAAAACCTACAACATGCCTGAACAGCATTTAAATACTGGGTAGATTATTAGCTTGGGAATAACCTAACCCCCAATGGAAGATGATGAAGAAAAAGAAGTGGGTTTCGGACTGGAGAAAAAGGATGGAGAAATAGGACGAGATCAAAAGGAAGTTATAATTTTAACTTAAAGTATACTCAAAGTCAGCTGCCACTGCAAATCCGCTTTCCGATACCTAAAGTGGGTAGAGACCTGGGCGAAGCTAACATGAAATGCAGCTGGAACTTGGGCTGTTCGCAAGAAAGCTGCTATAGCGTATTCCCTCTCAAGCATAAATATACCTACAATGGGGAAGGGTGGTGGTCTGTCAAGACAAAGAGTAACAGATTTATTGTGTATATGTTCAAAGAAGTTTGTTTCTAAACAAGTATTTTGAATAGTACAAATAATTTGAATAAGCCTTGATATTTTAGGTTTTGAAATTGTAGAATTTCTAAAGAGCGACCAAATGCTTCCTAGAAGGATAGGAATAAAGCAATTATACCCTTGGGAATAATTTTGGTAAGTGTACCAATAGCTGCATTTAGAAATGACTAAGCTTTTACCCAGCGAGGCGCCGACTAAAAGTTTAGATAATGAGAAACACTTATATTTTGAAAAACCAACCATAAGTGTTAGAAAGAATCTCCACAACCAGGAAGCTGGCGTAGCTAGCTATGCTTGCCTTACTGGCCAGTTAGAATTAGCAATTAAAGCTAAGAGAGACTTTACTAAGTTAATAACTAAGAGTTCTTGCTCAAATGCAACAAGTGGTGAAGACCTTATCAATGGATTTATATTTATTAAAGAGGGCTTAAACCTAGGAAGAGTCAAGGAAGACAGGATCTTGCCTAACCTTTATGTTTGAGAAATGATAAATCAAAAGAATAAATCTTAATTTATTTAACAATGAAAAAGGAAGTAACAAATATATAATTTTGTTTTTTTTATAAACAATTGGGGTTGCAGACCTCCGAAAACATCTAAAGCTTGCGCCAGGCAATTAACTATTCCTTTGGTTTTAAACCTTTTATATGCTTTAAAATCTTCGTAAGATTTGGAAATGTTGCTAAGATGAATAAATGGAAAAATTAACGATAATTGACGTAATTAAAGTTAAACAATAAATCAAGTACAAGATGTGTACTTTAAGGATTTCTAGATTGGTATCTTAGAAATATGAACAAATAACAACTTCGAAAGGAACAACAAAAACAGGAAGAATGAAATAGAAGTTTCTATAACTTCTTGTATTAATGCAGAGCTACGCTTAATGATTAAACATAGGAGATTATACAAATAGGGCAGGTCACTTATTGTGAAACCTGAAGAGAAAAAATTCAAAGGAAGTTTCTAGAACTCCTATGTTTAAGTAGGGATCACGAGAAAAATGGGGCAAGTTTCCATTTCGTGAAACCTAGATTCAACTCACTTTTGAGTTGAAAGAATTGGATTCCCTCATTAGAAGGGAGAAACAATATAATTTAAGGCGTGTACTAGACACGAAGTATTACAGACATTAATTCGTTATACGTGGAGCAAATAAGAGAGGGCACTGATGTAGAGTGACACCTCATTGAAAAAAGACCTAAAGTAACAATTTTATTATTTTAGTTTGTTAGTAATGGGTCTGGGAAAGATCAAATGGGATTGTGGAAAAGTGTTCATGGCCGTATTTATTGTACTCGGACGAACGCCACGCGCATGAAAAGTTGAACAGGAACTGTTTTCACTATAGGCTGTTGATATAGATGAAAAGTTGACTGTAGTAGCACAAAACGATGATGGCAAAGAACGTTATTGCAATGGTGTAAAATACCTAGTTGCAAAAGATTTACGAGATTCTATTGCTTGAAAAACTTTTAGGTTATAGTTGAATCCACCAGAAAAATCCAAACGGTGGAAGAAAAAATTGATATTGATTAGCAGTTCATAAGGAAGATTCCCTAGGTTGAAAATGTATTCCCATATGTGAGTGGAAAGTACATGCCAGTATAATAGGTAGATAGATTGTAGGTTCTGGAAGGTTCCAGAGCAATAATAAGTTGTTTAAATTGGGTAGAGAATCCCTCGGTGGAAAACTAGATTATATAGACAGTGGGTATTTTAGAAATATCCCTCGATCTGAGTTAGCATCTCAGAAAATCTTTCATTTTGAATGTTAGACTTGATAGTTTGAGTTTGATCAAGAAGATCTCTCGAAAGCAGTTATTATCACATAGCAACTTTCACTGTCTATAAAATCCAAATAAAAGCATTGAGCCTTTTAAAAGCGATGAAAATGTGGTTAAAACATGAAGTCGGTACTTATCTTTGCTTCATGAAAAAGGCGATGTTGCTGTTGACGGTTGGTTTTAAAACTCGAACATGGCGTCGAATTTAAATGGTTGCCTCTAAGGTAAAGGAGGCGAGCTTTAGTTAAGCTCCAACTGACTGGTTTGACTTCCGACATAAAAGTGAGGGCTGCTAGAAGCAGCGTAAGTACACTAGCCTAGACGGCATGTCCAACAAGAAGTTTAGTGCACTTGAGAGGGTGAGTGGTTGCTCACGGCACGGAGACAAGTCGAGAAGAATTGAACGAGCGAGCAGCGCGCGCGGAGACGCGAGCTGTAGTAGGAGGCGAGAAGAGGGGGAAGCGGGCGAGTAAGGGGAGGAAACAAAGAGGTTATACATAAACATTAAAAACCTTACGAAAACAAAATTCTTCTTGGAGCGGTGACTTCCTTCACGGAGTAGTTGGTTGGTGAAGAACACGACACCCTGCGGATTAATGTAGAAGTCTTGATGACTTGAAGCAACGGAAGTTCGGAAGGCAGCGATGGGACGGAATATGCGTTTCTGTAAAAAACTGACAGAAAAAATGAACAAATGCACGGGGCAAACAGGAGGTAACAGTTCGATGTTGGTGTGTGCGAGAATGAAATGTAAATAAATGGACTGATATAAAGTAATGAAGAACAGCAAAAGCTAATTCTTTCTTTCCGTGTATTTCCAAAAATACCCCAAGTTGGGGGACGACAGCAAACACCAGCGGCTTCGGTGGCGTAGTCGGTAGCATGCTGAACTGCTGTGTCCAAGATAGCGGGTTCAAACCCGGCCGAAGTCGTCGGATTTTTTAAGAGCGTTAAAATCCTTCAGTATGCCTTCCTTCGGAGGGGAAGTAAAGCCGGCGGTCCCATGTCATAGATTTATGGCATGTAAAAGATCCTTTCACAGACTAAACTTGTGTAAAGCAAAATTTGTTAGGTTAGATTTCGTCAGAACGCTCTATCAAAGTTCCAACGTTCACCACTAGGTATCATTGATATCTGGTGGCGAACGTTGGAACTACTTGAAATTGAACGGAACCTTAGCTCGCCCTATAGGGTGTCCGCTGGAAGCAGCTACAGACTCAGGCGAGCCGAACATGTCCTCGGACACTCCCGGCACTAAAAGCCATACGATAAATAAATAAATAACCAGCAAAGAACAAGAACACAATATGAAAGAGGTCTTATAATATACCCATTGGTAGTAAAGATCATTCTTTCCCTGACTCTTCCCTTCCCTCCTGGGTAACAGGTCATATCGCCATAGATCTATGCTAGAGGGAGAAAGGGAAAAAGGGGAAACACCTATGAGGAACTGACCAGGTGTAAGTGGAAGCAAGTTATCAGGGTTATTAGAATGCGGGGGCGATGGGCGCGAATTAACAACGCCGTCAATCACAAAGTAAGTAGAAGCTGCGAGAAATAAAGCTCTAGTGAAGATCGCGACAAGATGCGAAAGGAGAGTTAACAAATTTAAACAAAGCGTATAGAAATTAGTACATCGATTAAGGATAAGAATATACCAAATAAACAAAGGAACTATGCGAGTAGAAGGCAAGAACGCCATAGGTAACAACAATCTAGTAGCCATAAACAATGACCTTAAGTTATAATAAGCATCAAAAGGGTTAATCATGAAAATACTTAAGTCATCAAGAAACGTGACGTAACATGCATAGATGCAAAAACACATCGAGTGTAACGACGAGAAAAAACAAGTTTGTTTAACAATGAGCAATAAAAGTGCAAAATATGTAAGCAGAGTGCAATACATGGGCGCGTAAAAAATATGAAACGATGTTATGAAACAAGGATCGAAACAGCTATAGGATACGAGTGTGAGCAAGTGGGAGAGATAGGCAAACATGACCTTGAACCACATAGTACAGCGAGATAACGAATATAAATATCTGAAAGAGTCCTTGACCAGAACAAGTTTATTTTGGTAAGGAGGTGAACAGCTTCTGAAATTACTGGAGCAACTCGCAAGACAATGGTTGGCAGTCAGCCAAAGTTGAGATAAGGAAAACTTGCTCTGACCTTTGTCAAGCATAGAGGAAGTAAACGGCAGCTTGGCCTTACCCGGGCTTGTATACAAACGAGATTGACAAACAAGCAGTTCAAAATAAACAAACAAAGCGAGTGCAATCAGCCGAGACTTAAAGCGGGACTTCAAGTAACACGGCATGCAGTCATCCGTAGCTTGGGCGTGAAAAACCAATTTAAAGACATATGAAATAAAGCAAGTAATCAATTTCCCATAATTTTGTGGATCACGGAATCCGACAATTTTCAACAGAAAAAATCTTAATTCTTCTGAACGAAGAAGAGAAGCTGAGACATTGAGAAGGAGTTTATGCGAAAGAATAGTTATTCTAGATGCTAGAGAACTCAGATTTTCAAGCGGTTTCAAAAGCGGCTTCCGAGTGTGAGGAAGAGGGAAGGAGGCGGCCATGGCCATCCTACTAAATAGCGAGTGAAGAGAAATATAGCTTACAGCGAAATGATGGTGACTGATAGGCATGGTTTTACACAAGGGGAAGATAGTTTTCGACAGAAAGTTTAAACAATTAACTGCTACAAAAAATGACATGTGAAGGTAAACCAAGTGACCCAAGGCGAGGCGAACTTGAATTGCCATTTTGTGCGGAAATAAGGCAAAACCATTTAAACAACTTACAAAGGTGACGTAGTTGTTTACAATGAGACATCGTTTCGGCAAGTGTTTTCCAAATGTATTGAGATCGGAAACATAAGCGTTCTCTTTTTCAGAAAAGGGATTTATATCAGCGTTCACGAAATGACATTGCGATTTGGTTTGAAGACTGGGATGTTGTATTTGACCAGTGACAACCCAACCAAAATCGGTGTCTCGGCGACCACGTTTGAAGATAGCCTACGGGTTTGTTAACGAAGGCAATTCCAGAAAATATTGGCACTGAATAGTATATCAATGGGGCCTTGAGCATTAAACAGAGGATAAGCTAACCTTAAATGCGAAGGAATCTTTAAACCGGAAGTATTAATAGAGCTGCTAGGAGTGACCTTGCCAATACTGGTAAGAATGAGACAGTTTAAGTTAAGATTGGTGTTTCTTTGACAAATGTCTCTGATTTTCAATTTTGAAGACTGCAAGCCTTGAGTTTTCAAATTGTCAATGCCGGATACATTGATGGAAGTAGGTGATGAAGAATGACCTAGTTTATTAATTAACGATTGCGAAACAAAGTTGTGAGTTGAGGCAGAGTCGAGAAGACCGCGGGTTCAAAACCAATTTCCAAATTTATCTTGGATTTCGAATTGTACAGTGGACAAAAGGACTTGCGCACTGTGAGAAATTTCGGCGTTAGAAATGCAGGAAGAAGCATTAGTTTGTTCGGAGCTGCTCTGCATGGAGCTTGAAGAAGCAGGTACTAGTGACCTCGATTGATCATGAAAGTGCAATAAAGAATGGTGCGGTCTTTTGCAATGAAAACAGAGTTTGGAAGACGTACAATTTGAAGCAGAATGTTTAGGTGACAGGCAGTTATGGCAATATTTATTATTGAAGACAAACTTCCTTCTGTCTACAACAGGCAATTCTTTAAAGGATTTGCACGAGTACAAAGTGTGAAACTTTTTACAGAGCGTGCATTTTAAAGCTTTGTTGAGCGGCCTAATATGTTCTCTTGGATGGTTGAAAGAGGCAGATCGAGTTTGCTTTATCTCGACAGATGGGTACTGATGTCCATTCGAAGAGACAAGTTTTTTATCCAGGATGTCACACAGAGGACTAGTTTCGACTCTTCCGCACTGAAATGAGAGTGCTGTAAGGAATTGGCACCGGCTGTTGAGAAACGAGATGAGGTGTTCGAAACAATATTCCTCCTTGTGAGTGAGTTCGATTTCCCAAGCCTTTAACGTCGAAAGATCGAATCTGGATGTAGCTAGAAGAATAAGGACGGTGTCCCAAGTTTGAACTGGTTGCTTAAGTTGGTATAATGCTCTCACGTGCAATTGCATGGAGTCTAACAAGTCTCATAAAGAGGTAACGTCATTAGGTTTTACGACTGGTAAGTTGAACAGGCAGCGAATGTGGCGAGCAACACACAAACGTACATTACCATATCTCTCTTTAAGGAGATCAAAGGCGATGTTGAGGTTATCTGCGCTTAAGGGCAGTGACTCAAACAAAGCCAAGGCCTGGCCTTCCAAAGAAATATGCAAGAAATAGAACTTTTGGATACCGAGAATGACTTTGTTTTCATGGATAAGGGAGCACAATAGTTCGTAAAAGGAATACCATTCACCTTCCTGGCCTGAGAAGTGAGGTAGAGTTATCTTAGGAAGTAACGGTTTTGGTTTGTTCTTATGAACTGAAGCGGGTGCGAACTGGGCCGGATTGATGACCCTAGTGTCTGGTTCTGAGATACTGCGGTTCAGTTGGTGGGCCTTGGCAATCCGTTCAAAATACAAGGGTTCAACCTCGTCCCGATCCGATTGAAGTTCTGGGCAAGCGGATTCAATGTCGGTTTGAATTTGATCATAGTAATCATAGGACCGTTCGTACAACTAAAGGCGTTGTGTCAAGACGTCTAGATAACAATCGGGGGGATTTATTTTATTAATGAAATTTCTAAATCTGGTGAGTTGCCCTTTGTAGGAAGAACGTCTGGCAATGAGAGTTTCATCCTTTTCAGTTGGCATAATGAAATGGGTAAATTGAAGTGTAACGTACGAAACTGTAGCGAGATTTTAAAAATGCTGTCAGGTTGGCAGCCGAAGACAGGTTGCAAGTAAGACAGGCTGAAGAAGACAGGAACGACCTCTATCACCTTCACCATCTTTGCACTGCGAAGTTATAGCTGAAAAATTCAAAGAAGATATTAATGATTTGCAAAATATTGTCAAATGGACTTTGAGCAATAAATAACGAATAGATTCTCGTAAATAGACTCTGAGAAATGGACTCTCCCGGGTTTCTGGGAACAAATTTTTGGGTAGATTATTAGCTGCGGAATAACCTAACCCCCAAGGGAAGATGATGAAGAAAAAGAAGTGGGTTTCGGACTGGAGAAAAAGGATGGAGAAATAGGACGAGAGTCCAAAAGAAGTTATAATTTTAACTTTAAGTATACTCAAAGGCAGCTGCCACTGCAAATCCGCTTTCCAATACCTAAAGTGGGTAGGGACCTGGGCGAAGTTAACAGGAAACGCAGCTGGAACTTGGGCTGTTCGCAAGAAAGCTGCTATAGCGTATTCCCCCTCAAGCATAAATATACCTACTATGGGGAAGGTTGGTGGTTTGGCAAGACAAAGAGTAACAGATTTATTGTGTATCTGTTCAAAGAAGTTTGTTTCTAAACAAGTATTTTGAAGAGTACAAATATTTTGAATAAGCCTTGACATTTTAGGTTTTGAAACTGTAGAATTTCTAAAGAGCGACCAAATGCTTCCAAGAAGGATAGGGATAAAGCAATTATACCCTTGGGAATAATTTTGGTAAGTGCACCAATAGTTGCATTTAGAAATGACTAAACTCTTACCCAGCGAGGCGCCGACTAAAAGTTTAGACAATGAGAAACACTTATATTTTGAAAAACCAAACGTAAGTGTTAGAGAGAATCTCCACAAGCAGGAAGGTGGCGTAGCGAGCTATGCTTGCCTTACTGGCCAGTTAGAATTAGCTATTAAAGCTAAGAGAGACTTTACTACGTTAATAACTAAGAGTTCTTGCTCAAATGCAACAAATGGTGAAAACCTTATCAATGGATTTATTTTTATTAAAGAGGGCATAAACCTAGGAAGAGTCAAGGAAGACAGGATCTTGCCTAACCTTTATGTTTGAGAAATGATAAATCAAAAGAAGAAATCTTAATTTATTTAACAATGAAAAAGGAAGTAACAAATATATAATTTTGAATTTTTATAAACAATTGCGCCAGGCAATTAACAATTCCTTTGGTTTTAAACCTTTTATAAGCTTTAAAATCTTCGTAAGATTTGGAAATATTGCTAAGATGAATAAATGGAAAACTTAAAGATAATTGACGTAATTAAAGTTAAACAATAAATCAAGTACAAGATGTGTACTTTAAGGATTTCTAGATAGGTATATTAGAAATATGAACAAATAACAACTTCGAAAGTAACAACAAAAAACAGGAAGAATGAAATAGAAGTTTCTATAACTTCTTGTATTAATGCAGAACTACGCTTAATGATTATACATAGGAGATTATACAAATAGGGCAGGTCACTTATTGTGAAACCTGAAGAGAAAAAATTCAAAGGAAGTTTCTAGAACTCCTATGTTTAAGTAGGGATCACGAGAAAAATGGGGCAAGTTTCCCTTTCGTGAAACCTAGAGATAACTCACTTTTGAGTTGAAAGAATTGGATTCCCTCATTAGAAGGGAGAACAATATAATTTAAGGCGTGTACTAGACACGAAGTTTTACAGAAATTAATTCGTTACACGTGGAGCAAATAAGAGAGGGCACTTATGTAGAGTGACACCTCATTTAAAAAAGACCTAAAGTAACAATTTTATTATTTTAGTTTGTTAGTAAAGGGTTTGGGAAAGATCAAATGGGATTGTGGAAAAGTGTTCATTGCCGTATTATTGTACTCGGACGAGCGCGACGCGCATGAAAAGTTGAACAGGCACTCTTTTCACTATAGTCTGTTGATATAGATGAAAAGTTCACTGTACTAGCACAAAACGTTGATGGCAAAGAAAGTTAATGCAATGGTGGAAAATAACTATTTGCACTAGATTTACGAGAGTCTATTGCTTGAAATACTTGTAGGTTATAGTTGAGTGCACCAGAAAAATCCCAACGGAGGAAGAAAAATTAGATATTGATTAGCAGTTCATAAGGAAGATTCCTTAGGTTGAAAATGTATTCCCATATGTGAGTGGAAAGTACATGCCAGTATAACTGGTAGATAGAGAGTAGGTTCTGGAAGGTTCCAGAGCAATGATAAGTTGTTTAAATTGGGTAGAGAATCCCTCGGCGGAAAACTAGATTATATAGACAGTGGGTATTTTAGAAATATCCCTCGAGGTGAGATAGCATCTCAGACGATCTTTCATTTTGAAAGATAGACTTGATAGTTTGAGTTTGATCAGGAAGATCTCTTGAAAACAGTTATTATCACATAGCAACTTTCACTGTATATAAAATCCAAATAAAAGCATTGAGGCTTTTAAAAGCGATGCAAATGTGGTTAAAATATGAAGTTGGTACTTATCTTTGCTTCATGAAGAAGGCGATGTTGCTGTTGACGGTTGGTTTTAAAACTCGAACATGGCGTCGAATTTAAAAGTTTGCTTCTAAGGTAGAGGAGGAGAGCTTTAGTTAAGCTCCAACTGACTGGATTGACTTCCAACGTTCAAGTGTGGGCTGGTAGAAGCAGCGAAATTACACTAGCCTAGACGGCATGTCCAACAAGAAGTTGAGTGCACTTGAGAGGGTGAGCGGTTGCTCACGGTACGGAGACAAGTCGAGAAGAAGTGAACGAGCGAGCGAGCAGCGCGCGGGGAGACGCGAGCAGTAGGAGGAGGCGAGAAGAGTGGGAAGCGGGCGTGTAAGGGGAGGAATCAAAGAGGTTATACATAAACATGAAAATACTTTACAAAAACAAAATTATTCTTGGAGCGGTGTCTTCACGGAGTAGTTGGTTGGTGAAGAACACGACGCCCTGCGGATTAATGTAGAAGTCTTCATGTATTGAAGCAATGGAAGTTCAGAAGGCAGCGATGGGACGCTGTCAGGCTGGTTCGACGGAATATGCGTTTCTGTAAAAAACTGACAGAAAAAATGAACAAATGCACATGGCAAACAGGAGGTAACAGTTCGATGTTGGTGAGTGCGGGTAAGAAATGTAAATAAATGGACTGATATAAAGTAATGAAGAACAGCAAAAGCTAATTATTTCTTTCCGTGTATTTCCAAAAATACACCAAATACGAAGAATATTGAAGATGCGGACTAAGAGGAGTTACAATCTCTGCTGACCAAGATTGAGAGGTTAGGTACGGAGATGACTACACCAGACGAAAGGGTATTGAATCTGTTACTCGAGCAAGATGACGACACATACATCAGTGAGTACGAAACTATTGATATTTACAGATATAAATTGGGCAGTGCTAGACTGAATGGTTCCAATAGACTGCATTCAATCATCAATAAGGGGACACGAGAAATTGATAGTTCATCGTGTACAATTAATAGCAAAAGACAGCTAAAATTTCCTAAGATCGAGTTTATTAAGTTTGGAGGAGAGGTTAAAGAATGGCTGGGATTTTGGGGACAATTCAAACGTATCCACGAGGATGAGGACATTGAAGCTGAAGACATGTTCCAGTATTTAATACAGTCCACAAAGGTAGGCAGTCGAGCACGAGAGTTAGTAAATAGTTTCCCACCAACTGCAGCAAATTACCAAAAGGCGATAGAGTCTCTTCAGAGTAGGTTTTGACGGGATGATTTATTAACTGAGTTTTATGTGAGGGAGCTTATAAGTCTTTTCATTGTAAATGTTGGCAATAAGAAGGACAGGCTTATTCTTGGTGTGTTACATGATAAACTTGAAACACAGTTGAGAGCTTTAGAGTCCATTCGTGTCACTAGGGACAGATATGGGGCAATGCTACTACCATTGGTTGAGTCGTGCCTCCCTGAGGATATTCTGTGGGTATGGATGAGAAATCAATCAACTTCAACGGCGGATCAAGTGTGCAATCGTGCTGATAAACTAGGAGCATTACTTGCTTTCCTTAAAGGGGAAGTGGAAGGCGAAGGAAGAATAACTATTGCCCAGGCTGGTTTTGGTTTGTCTCAAAAGAGAAACAATGACAAATGTAAGTTGAGGGGATATGAAGATAACCCGCTACCTATTGCTAGTGTTTTGTTTACAAGCAAATACGAGGAAGAGCAAATTTGTATCTTTTGTAAAGGGCGACATGGAAGTAAAGAGTGTCACTTCGCTCAAGATCTGAACTTAGACTACAAGCGTAAGAGACTAGCGGAGAATAAATGCTGTTTTGCATGCATAAAAGTTGGTCATAGGGCAAACAGTTGCACCGCAAACTTGAGGTGTCCAGTGTGCAGTAACAGACATGAAGTAATCATGTGCCCTAGGTTAGAAATAAATAAGGTTTCGACCAAAAATGTTACAATGCATAGTAACAGTAAGATAAACAGTAAGGAAAATGGAGTTGTGACTCTCATCGCACAAGCCTCAGCTGTTCAAGATGATTTGTTGCAGACTATCAGTGTAACACTAGAACACAATGGGAAGGTGAAGAGAGTACGCGCTCTGATAGATTGTGGTTCACAGAGGTCGTACCTACTAGAAGAAACCGCGAAGGAGATGAAGTATCTCCCTTTAAAAACTGAGAGGATAGACCACATGCTATTTTCAGGTTCGTCAATTAGCGAACAAGATCACAATGTCTATGAAATTTCAGTTAGTGACGAACGTGATTTAAAGAAATAAAATATACAGAGGTTAAGCCGAAGGGTAATATGTGGGAAAATTCCAAGGTTACAGTATGGTCCGTAGTTGAACGAAATTAAGAAAAAAACATTTATGGTCTCTGATTTCGGCCCATGCCCTCCTGTAATAGAACTTCTCATTGGTGCTGATGTCGCTGGAAGACTGTTCACGGGGGATGTTGTTCAGCTGAAATCAGGATTAGTTGCTATGAAAACTACTCTTGTTTGGACAGTTATGGGAAAGGTTTGGCAGAAGATTATGGGTAGTGAATCTTGTGTGTCTAATGTAAATTCCTTGTTTGGGCAAAGCATGTCTTTAAGTGAGCCGTGGATCTTGGAAACTATCGGCATTAGGGTTCCCATTGAAACTCTTACAAAACAGGAGATGAGTTAGCTACCCTTAAACATTTTCAAGACAATGTCAGGATGAACGTGGAAGGAAGGTACGAAATTGCATTACCATGGAGAGAGAATTGGCAGCTTATAAAAGAAAATAAGGACATTGCACTGAAGAGATTGAGTTCTGCTACTGTTCGTCGGAAGAAGGAAGGAAAATTCAAGAGGTACCAGCAAGTGCTCCAGGAGTGGGAATCAGAGGGACTTATAGAAGAAGTCTGCGAGGAAGACATTCAGGAAGCAGGGTATTACCTACCACACCAAGGAGTCTTCAAGAATGGTGCTATGAGACCTGTGTTCGACGCGTCCTGCAAGTCGAGAGGGGGACCGTCACTTAATGATTGTCTTGAAAAGGGACCCAATTTACAGGAGATTATTCCATCAACCTTGACCAGGTTCAGATTGAGGAGAATAGGTGTCATATCAGACATAAAGAAGACATTCCTGCAGATCTCAGTGCGTGATGTTGACCGCAACTTCCTGAAATTTCTTTGGTGGGAGGATTTAGACGAGAAAAGACTTAAAGTCTATCGTCATAAAAGAGTAGCGCCGTTAAAGAAGACTACCATACCGAGATTGGAGTTATTGGCTTGTACAATGGGTCTCGGCTAGCTGCTTCAACAATAGGTAGTCTTGACTTAGTTGGGGTTCCTGCTTACTATTGGAGTGATTCCTCCACTGCTTTTTCATGGATGAAGAGAGTGGAGGTATGGGGAACTTTTGTGACCAACCGAGTCAGGGAAATTAGAAGTGTGACGGATCCAGAATGCTGGTCTCACGTGACCGGAGTAAATAATCCAGCTGACCTGCCCTCTAGGGGGTGCTCTGTGCCACAGCTGATAGCTTTTAAATGGTGGGAGAGACCTCTTTGGTTGAAACTCCCAGAAATTGACTGGCCCCTAGGAAAAAGTTGTTATTGTGTGTGTGAAGACTTCAAGTGGTGAGTTTCTCCGACCCATACAACATGTTTATCCCATGGAGTCTGGGCCTGAAGATATGGTCCGCGTGGGTTTTGTTTAGATGCTGAAACAAAAGGTTGGAGGATGTTGCATCCAAAACTGTCATCTCTTTGGCTTTGGTCTTGATATGTATTCTTTTTTTGTAAAACTCTGTGTGTGTGGATAAAATACCAAATACGTAGAAAGTCAATGTTTTGTATTCTAAAGAAATATTATATTGGTTACACCAGAACCGGGTAGGTTTTGGTCCCTGACACAGGTGATGTATTAGTAGCCTTACTCTTTAAGCGGGTGATGTATAAATAGGCTTACTCTTCAATCAGGTGATATATTGGTAGTATTACCTAATAAACAGGTAAAATATTAATTATCTTTCTTTATAAACAGGTAATCTTCCTTTGTAAACAGGTGACGTTTTAGTAGTGTTACATAATACGCAGGTAGTAGTTTTACATTACAAACAGGTGATATATTAGTAGTCATACATTATGAATAGGTAATAAAACAATAGCCTTTTTTTTATAAACAGGTTGATAAATAGTAATCATACATTATGAAGGTATAATTTATTGGAAGTCGACCGTTAATATCTCGTTTTGAGATTGTAAGCATTCTTCGAGGGTTCCACGGCATATTTTTTTCTTTTACGACTTCCACCACTAATGTGAAAGCACTGAGGGTATAATTCTGAACCAGAACTGTTCAATTACATCATCAAGATATTGGCTCCAGTTTCTGTTTTAGATTTGCACTGTATGTCTTTCATTTAGCTGCGGGAATTCTGTATGATGGTGATATCCGGAAGTTGAAACCGGGAGGATGGCCCACATAAAGCCCAGTGTTGTAGAACTCTTCATAACTATCAATATCTGGATAATACTCAGTAATAGTCAGTAAGCTCGTAAGGGTACCTTGAAACTCTTTGGTCACTACGATACCGAAAAACACGTTGAATATTAATAGAAACCGTTCAGTCAGCACACGAGGCAGATCAATTGAGAAGATTGATGATATTGATGAGAAAGAGTAGAAAAATTTCTCTGAGACATTTCTAGCTGTTCCATAGTGACGTTGTAAGGGATGCCATGAAATGGACATCAACAGCATGCTTAATGCTATCAATGTCCATGTAAATCAGTCAAAGGGCACAAATGAGTTCTGTTACTGAGGTATTCGTGTGAATTTTTGCGCAAAAAATATGAAACTGTCGAAGTGATGTGGGTAGATACATTGACTATTGACATTAGATCGAGTTTGGTAGAGCAGCAATACAAAGGAAGATGAACATTTAAAATTCACACATGAACTAGAATTGAACAACAGAATTGCATTTCTTGATGTAGAAGTGATAAAAGAAGGTAACAGATTGATAACAAACTGGTACCAAAAAGCTACTTTTTCTGGTAGAAATCTACACTTCAATTCATTCCGCACTAT
The DNA here is from genome assembly GCA_946902985.2 of Meconema thalassinum. Lineage (NCBI taxonomy): Eukaryota > Metazoa > Arthropoda > Insecta > Orthoptera > Tettigoniidae > Meconema > Meconema thalassinum. Next base: position 58,568,623 of record OX336390.1, read on the forward strand.
CTATCAGAAAATAGGTTTATAACTTGGTAGACAGGACCATGAAGCTCTCAGATTAAGAGTTCCATGATGATAATTTGAAAACGTTACAGATATCTGTGATAGGAATTTTTATCCGGGTAAGTTTGTATACAAATACATGAAAAGACGCATTGACTTGATTAAAAAAAGCAACAAATGGGAATAACGCCGTCTCAGAGAATGATCAAACAAGAGAGAGAGGAGAGCTTGGATTGTCGTCTCCCATACTAATAGCTCCACAGATATTATTTGCATTAAATTTAAAAAAAAACTAAAGCTCAACGTCATCAAATCCGTTTATAATAAATTAGAAGGTGTTATTATTAAGGGGAAAGATAAAACAAGGAGAGATCAGACGAATGTAATTTATCAAATTGAATGCAAAAATGATAACTCTAACAGCATTTATAAAGGTCAAACAAAAAGGAAATTGTCTACGAGAAGCGTAAAGGACATGGAAGAAAACAATGTGTTGAGACAGTGTAAAATTGCCAACAAACATGACTTTAATCGGGATGGTGTGAAAATTATAGATAAGGAGATGGGTTTGAATAAACGATTGATAGCTGAAATATCGTACATAAAGAGCAATTCAAATTGTGTTAACGTGCAGACCAACACCGAAAGGTTGCACGGAATTTACAATCCAGTACTTGTGTGTTAGGCTGCAGATTGACTAACGTGCCAAAGAGACTGTATATGTTTTTAGGTTATGTTTGATACAAGTGCAATTGACCACGGTTGTAAACAACATCTCTGTGATATGTGTTGTAGCTTGATAATGATCTGCTGATCGAAACTTCGCTGATAATAAAGTTTGGATAAACAAGGTGAGTTTGTCGGTTATTTGGCGAAATTAGATTCTCAATAATAATTATCAACATACCGACGAAATTAAATTCATTTAATTAATTTTAATGAATTGTTATTGTATTGGTAGCAGCATTTGTTCACTCTAGAGGAGGAAAACTAGTTAGGAATATTTTACAATTTTACCTACGGGCTTTCTTATTATTCCACTGAGTAGCCGTGCTCGTTAAATCGTGCACAACGGCCGTGAGGGCATTTGCAAGAAGTCCGGAGTTCAGAGGTTCCAATACCAGAGGCGACCGTGGCTATCCTGAGAGTGTTTTTTCCTCAGCGTTTTGCAAAATCCTGCCAGGCAAATGCTGGGATAATACCTTACGTCAAGTACTGGGGCTGCTACCTCATCTCTGTCCGTAACGCATTTACACTCACTACTACAGTTATCACGTAATACAGGTTATCAGACAAGTTCAACACAGACCCATCTGAACGGGGCTGATGACCAAGATGACCCAAGCGCCTAAAATGAATTCATACACACACCAACTTCCTTATAAGAAGTTGGTAACACTATTGTTACGTAAATGACCGAAGCAAACATTGTTAATTTGTTTAGTGTTATTATTATTATTATTATATTGATGCTTCGGCAGCATAGCTACGCACGTTAAGGCACAATGCTACACGACAAGTCTATTTCCGAAATAGGTACACAAGGGTCTATTTCGTAGTTTCCCATTTTCTACTCAAGGCAAATGCTTGGACGTTACTTTATAATAGGACCCTAGCACGTCCTTCAATCTCCTTGTTCAATGCCATTCATCTTCATTCATTCATCTGTCCTTATGCTCTTATAATGTTGGCACCACGAAGGATGTCCGCAATACACCAATCGCCACTTACAAAAACAATCACCCTCGGTTCCGGCCCAGTTATAGGATAAATAATGGTACAAACACATTATAATAATAGATTACTGAGGTCGTTCTCAGCTAAAACGTGTTTCAATCCGACAATAAAATGTACTCACAAACAGAAGGCCTAGCGATGGGGTCACCACTAAGCGGGCTAATCACCGACTCCTTCACAAATGCACTAGAAAATGCGTTCCTAGAAAAGACTTCAACCAGGGGAATAGTAATATGGAAAAGATACGTAGAAGATGTAATTTGCATCTACAATACTGCATTAACAAGCGAAGAAACAATTATCCTATCCATTCATAGCCTACACCACTCAATCAAATTCACTAAGGAATCCGGAACAGATCGGAAAATAAATTATCTCGACATAACCATTGAACGTAAAGACAATGAGCATTCATATTCCATATTCCGAAAAGCCACACAAACCTCGCATGCAATCGATAATCTGTCTAATCACCCCAGTACGCATAAATTAGCGGGGTTCAATTCAATGGTGCACAGGGCTTAAAACATACTGTGCCCGCTGGCCGAAGGTCTCGGGGAGCCACCGGTTTCAAATGACCCTTCCGAGACCCTCTTCCAGTTAACACACAAGTATGGGGGACGATACATTCATAGGCTGGTGTAGCACAAAAGTCTGCACTCGGGGGTGTCGGTAATTAGTGAGGTTCGATCTTTAATCAGCTCAGAAGAATGCATCGATAACAAAACTAAACAAGAAAGAGAGGTCAGTCTTATGTTAAAATCACAAATAAATTTTATTCAGAATAGATCCCTAGCCTAGCATGAGAGTTGCAAACGGCTAGTCCGATACTATTCTGCCCTGAAAGAAATATAAAAAAAGTCCTAAACAAGATCTAAATTACTCTCATGGTCTTAATACAAAATTCGACAAAATGAACAAGCTAAGAGAATGGCAGGTAAGATCGGCCCTAAGCAATTACATCGAAATAACTTACGGGTGGATCAAACATCAAAAGAATCTACAGCAAAGCAAGACATTTACTTGTTTACAAATACTAGAACATTTACATTTAATAGCAAGGGGAAAATTGGTCCTATGCTATGATGGTGCCATCTCTAACATTTATCTTTTGAGTTAAGTGTTTAGCTAGTCCTAAATATCATTAATTAATAAACGAGATGGGTTTATTACTAAGAAAATCAAGCTATGTGCACAATGTAGCTGAATAAAAAAAGACTATGTTAACACAACACAAATGCATACAATAATTCAGCACTCCTATGGTTGTGCAATTGGCGCTGCCTACGTACTCGATTTTTTACTGTTTGTAACTAACGGTCATAGTGTCAAAGTATTAAGAAAATAGAAAATATAGGAAAGCCTGCAAATGCGATAGTAATTAAGCAATTACATCGATTCATATTGCTATTAATCTGATGTGTGTGCTTCAGTTATCACATCACCAATTAGTGGTCGACTAATCATGTGAAAATGTATCAAAATGTATAAACAATAGCTTAACAATATCTAAGTGTCAACATTTGGTCCAGAAAAATAGTTTATTTTTAATGTTTATAAATTTTATTTAGGTTCAGGGGGAATTATAAGATTTGTTAGTTATCAAACCCCTACTTTTGATTATTACAGTTTCACACAATTATTTATTCCTGACATTATTGTTGTTCAGTTTATTGACCTTTAAAAGCGTTCAGTGTATTCAGGTAACGTTTGTATCCAACTTAAGCAAATAACTCAATAGTTCAATAGTTTACGAGACACCCTGTGTCTTCACCAATATTTCATCACACTTATTAGACATACTATGTCTTCACCAATAACTTTACTCTCATTTCGGATTCATTGATCCAGGCGCCTTCGGTTTTGGTACGACTTTATTTAGTTCATTACCACCGATATAACCACAATAACAATGTCGGAGGTATTCACCCACCGTCACGACTCATATAATATTCTTAATTTACAAAAGTGTGGAATCCTAATTGATACACGTTCGAATTGCTGGTAATAAAATTATGTGTACAAAACACATCCTGACAACGCCATAAATAAACATAAAGGCTCCTGATACAAGCTAACTGTGTGTGTGCGTTTATTAAATTGCCTCTTCCCTGAATAAATCGAACCTGCGTTCATTTGGTTACAAAATACAATTGCATTCATTGCCCGTGTGGCTTCTCTTAAAGAAAATAAACCTGTTTTCAAGTATTGTTCTGGCCTATAAATGTGAATAACGGAACTGTGCATTCTACTTGTAAAAATGTCAAGAATCTCACAGCCTTCTAAAACAAAATATTAAACCACTGCCTAGAATCGAGTGTGCTGTGAAGTGAACTTGGCTCGTAACCTTGGCCTTGATTTAACATTGTCAAACTAGTTTATTTGTCATCAGCCTGACAAAATAAAAGTTGATAATACCTGTTTTTAAATGATACGAATGAGCATTGAAAATCCAGCCTTCCTGGCTTCTATAAATGTTTAATAAACTATTAATTTCCACACGCGTCTTATAATTAGCTACCTGCACTGTGCACTAAATAAATGAAACCAAATTGAACTAGTCTACTGTTTTCCACTCTTAAAATACGCGATAAATATTTGATCTGACTTACAGATTCAGCGTCACTCGGTTCGAGTCCCGTCATGAGATGTTGTATGCGGTCTCGTGTATGGTTTTAGGTTACCATTTCATTGTGTCTGGACATCCTCCGTCGCCAATTCCCCACGCATGATTTAGCAATCACATGCCATCGCGCGGTTGTAGTTGTATCTGAAGATCTGCTGGTTTATCATTATTGCGATGTTAGCGTTGGTAAAAATGTAGCACAGAATTAAATAACTCTTTCGCGCACTGCTGCTAATATGCGGTAAAAATTGCCCATTTTCACTCCGCCACTGGCTCTAGTTTCTGTCGCTTGTGCACTGATATTTACACAAGAAAATATTAACAAAATTAAATCAAAATCACTGCCCATCCGGCAAATAAAGGTTGTACTTGTAGGTTTTGTACAGTTACACAGTTAATCAAATCCACAGTTTATAGAACACTGAAACATGTGTGTGTGCGTGAGAATGGGACCATGCGGTCGCAAGGTTTTCTTCGTACAAGTCCTTCATTTCAGCTCGGATAATAATAAAAATATTTCACAGTTCTCGTAGAGGTGAATGTCTTCAATCGTTCAATTATTACACAATGCCATGATGGCTATCCGTAAGAAAGTTATTCGTAGAATTTTCCTGCCACATGGTTTCCTTTCACTTGTGCTCCATCATGCACATGTTGTCTCTTCCACAGACGAATAGGAACAGGTGTTACCAAATATGGCGTGCTCTCAGTACATGAGCTGGCCGCGTAAATTAATAGTTTCTTCGATTTACGAAGTATGCTGTACTTCAAATATGCAGAATTACTTGGTTATATATATAGTAGATTTTTGGAATATGAAAAATAAGTAAACATACAATCATGAGCGATATTGCTTCAGCTTCTTCCCGCCGCTCGCAGGGTATGTTCAGTTACATTTCAGCATAAGTTTTCGTCTCTTTTGCCTGAGCAAACATGCGTCAACGGGCGCAATACCAATGTCAAAAGACAATTATAATAAGGAAATAAGAATTATCAATCAAATAGCAAAAGAAAACAATTTCCCGCCAAGCAAAATAGACCAAATTTTAGCCAAACATAAAAATAAAGATAATATGAATCCATAGCCGAACAATAATGAGATAAAATTCGCGCGCTTCAACTATGTGAATGCAAACACATATACAATCACTAATATGTTCGAAAATAAGGCATAAAAAGCAATCACAACGAATAACACAACCGGTAGGCATATGAAAAATAGTAATCTAAATAAACAAGACCCGTATTTTAAGACAGGGGTATATTCTATCACGTGCCAAGTTACCGGTTGTCAAGCCAATTACATCGGACAGAGTGGAAGAAGAGTAGATACACGTTACCAGGAACATAGAAATGCGATAAAATACGGAACACATTCAGCCGTATGCGAACACATGTGCGAGGCGGGATACAGTTTCACTAACATTGAAACCGACCTAAAGATAATTCATCACGAATCGAAAGGCAGAGCTCTTGACATAAAGGAAGCAATGAAATACACCTAGCCAAAGAAACAACCCCAACTATTAAAATGAACACACTTTCAGGGAGAGCTCACCCCTCTTCATCTACTAAAAACACACCCTGTCGGAAACAAGACACAAGATAACGATACAGCCAAGCTAGATAAATAGGGGGTTTGTAATAGGTAAATGTTATTTGGATCAGGATGTACGAAGTACTTTCTTCTTCAATAAACATAGGCAGAAATTCACGGCAGTATTAAAGGTTCCGGGACATCCTCAGAGACCGGCAGCGCTTGTATAGGGCTACTAACTTATGCGTGGCGAGGATTGATCCACGGTCTTGCATACCGCCCTGCATATAATAACATACATCTTGTCTAGGCTTGGCAACACAGCACAGTACGCCTGCTCTTACTACAGACATCGCATAGGAATACGGGGTGGGGAAACCAGTTCACTGAGATAACATTCCAACCCAGTCCCCTGTCACGAGTGCACGAGTGAAGTTGAACTTGCTCGCGGCTGCAGTGCGGAAGACTTCCAGCCAGATAAGTAACCTGTACCTTCAAAATTGACCAGTTATAACCATATAGTCACCACAAACAGACAAATTTCCGGAGTTCAATCGCCATTTTAGCATTTTGCCAAACGTCATATAGATCACAACTAACATATACCGACAAGTTGCATTACCAATACTGAACTAAATAAGGTACATATTATAAATATTTTGACCCATATTTTCAAACATAGATTTTGTAGCCTAAGTTTAATGGATCTGATGATGATCGCTTGACGATCGAAACTGGTCATCCCATTGTATTTATTAATCTCATGTAATTTTTTTCTGGATTAGGTTATAACCCAACTCGTTTGGACACATTCGTGTTGATCGACTGAAAAGCACAAAACTTCTGTTTACTAAGGCATCACTGAGAAATGGCTTCAAACCGCATATTGTTATTATTAGTTGTAGTAGTAGTAGCAGTATTCAGGATATTACCTTCCAGAAAGCCACGGCTGCCTCCTCCAACTCATAGGCTAGTTTAATCCATTTGCATTCATTTATTATCTGATATACTCCTCTGATAAGGTAGGCGTCATGAAGGGCATCCCAGGGTCTCACGGCCAGTATGTGGGGTAACCATGGGTTCTCAACTAAGCTTTGCACTGCTTATTCTGACTTGTACCAGACTTTTCTTATCATCCTTCCTACCTACTGGAGAAAATGTTGGAAATGGCCGCTATGATCGCCAGATAAGAAACTTTCTATCGCTGGACTCGCAGTTCCCCCGCGCAGTCCTGGAGCGTACCTAGACAAGCGCGGCTATGCTGCGGGGTGTCATGGTACAGAGGCGAACGAAAATCAACAATAATTCTCACTTTGTAATATCGCTTCCCTGCGAAATAGCATGACGAAACTTATATTCGGATCGCCACTCGTAGATTGTGAATAAAGAGGAACGAGTAGAATTCTACGACGCTACAATCAAAAATTAATTTCCTGAAAAATAATTACAGGTATATTCCGCTCATCTACGATGACAGGATGTTTCCTTCATGGATATACGAATAGAATGACAGACGATACCTCCTGAACTCATGAGAGCGGGAAATGGACTACATTACTCACTTGGGGTCTCACGTGGCTTATCTTACTGAATCAGATATTTCAAGCTTCATACGTGATTTAGTTCAATATGACAAAAAGCATTGCACGAATGGGTTTACTTTTCCTGTGTGACATTCATTCGTTCCTCCCTTTTTACCATCTTGAATTGTTGACACAATTGTTTTATTCGGAGTTCTGTTTCCTTATCGCCTGGAGTACACACACCAGTAGAACTTCAGACATTTATCACCATGTTATTCCTGGACTTTACAGCTAAGCGATTGTTTAAGGGTATTGGATGATTAGCTTGTCATGTAAACAGCTGGGTAATTATATACTCACATATTATGGGAAGTTGGATAGTTTGAAGATATTGCCTTATTGTAACGTCTCTCCCTCTCTGTAGGTAAAAGTGTCAAAGGATACACCTACACCGGTCTACTACTGTATGGACTTCTCACAATAGAAATTCCTGTTTAAACTGATCGTTGGATAAACTGTGTTGTGCCAAGGGAACATTAAGAGTAATTAGGGAACTAATTATAACATGATCGATATCAAACATTTACTACCGATAAGCGGATCAATTGTCAAATTAGCTATTTATTCCAAGAATACGTAAGGTAGCCTAATTATTATCAGTACGTAGCTAAGTTGTAGCACGCCATCAAATATGTGTAATGCTGTCAAAAATTATTGTCCAGGTAATACGAATGTATGTATGTCTACCCCTTATTATTCCCGTTTTTCCAACGGGGTCGGGGATGAGATGCGATGGAAGTCTTTGTGGCGATGATTTTTACGGCCGGATGCCCTTCCTGACGCCAACCTCATGAGAGGAGTTAATGAGAGATGAAATTAATGATGTTGAATGAAACTGGGCAAGGATGTGGAAGGTAGCGGCCGTGGCCTATCAGAATGTACCGTCCCGGCATTTGCCTGGTGTTGAAAATGGGAAACCACGGAAAACCATTTCTAGGACGGCCGACGGTGGGGTTCGAACCCACGCGTCTACCGAGTCAGCAGAGAGCTTGGCCCCATAACCTAATGCTGCGCGTTAGCCAGCGTACCCACTACTGTCGGTTGTCCAGCTAATACGAATAAATTCTTAATATTTCCTTCATTTGGTTCGTTTTAAAAATGAGGTTTTCAAATTAGATGAGAAAACCTAGACTCCTAGATTAACTATTCGTTTCCATTCAACTTACTGTATATGAAGAATTTTGAAGTACTTGAATACATGAGTAATTAAACCATCTATTGGACATGGGGCCTGGGTTCGATACCGGAACTAATTTTGCTCCTCCTTTTAGATCAGAGCTTGACTGTTCGCTTAATGAATAAAATATTGTGCATTTGATTTTGTCAAAGAAGTTCCTATTTGTCAGAGATATAATGATCACTGTGAGCCAAATCGTACATTGTGGTCTCTTTAAAGACCCATTTTGTCACTTATGTTGACTACAAGATAAACCCTGGCTCTGCCAAGAATTTAAAAGTTTTAGTATGGTCAGGTATGGGGTCTCCCAGCCTCGAGATCCAAAATGGGAACCTGCTGGATGTTATGGCAGGAGGAGGAGTGGAATGGAACTGGCCACCCTACCACACGCAAACTCCGGCTTGGGATGCCTGGTTAGTGATCCCTAGACGAAGTCAAGGGATCTAATTCAGGTTGCCTACGTCCCTGGAGGGGATATGGCACTCTAATGTAATTTAATTATTCAATCCCCGGAACAATTCAATGCAATTGTACAGTATGATGGCCACGGCCGTCTCCTACCTTATCATACATCCCGTCCCTTGGTGCAGAGGGTAGCGTCATGATCTGTCGCCCCGGGGGTCCGGGCTTGATTCCAGGCTCTGCCAAATAATTTACGTCTGGCTGAGGGGTAAACTGAGAAGAGGTGGGTTCGATTCCCACGTCTGGTTTCTCTGTGGTTTCATCACGTTCCAACACATATGTTATCAACAAAAATATCATATCATCCATTTGACTCATTGCACTCCACGTTTCCTATTACAATCTCGTTTATCAATGTTTCTCACTTTTAGAATGTCATATGAAATTAAATTTTACAATAAATCCTTCCTAACGATATTATGTACAGTATTCAAGTCATATTTCCAAATAAAATAGGATAGTATTATTCACTCAGGTAGAAGCTCAAATCTGCAGGAATAATTTAGATTTTCTAAGATAAAATTATCTCTTATTTTAAGAGCAAACGAACACACACACACCAAAAAAACACTCCTGCAATCATATTGGTCTTTTCTTACGTTGGGATCATGGATCCATAAGTCCTATACTACCTGTTGATTGTCCTAATTTTTAATCTTTCTTTGGGGCTATGTCAAGTTGAAATTAGAGTTCCATCGTTCGTTGGGCAAGCTGAATTTTAAATTACATAAATTTTGGATTGTATGACGTAATTGAGTCTTCTAATCTTGGCATCCATCTATGCTCATACGTTTTCCCTGATTTAGTTAAAGTCTTCATCATGTTGAAAGAGTATATGTTCTCGAATATTCCCATGCTGATCAGATTATGTGAAATTTGCTTGTTGAAAAATCTAGATCCCCAAATATTGTGTGAATATTCCTATATACAGGTGTTATTGATATAATGGAAGTCCACTACACGGACGACAGAAGAGATTATTCTAAGCTTCCTAAGTAAAAAATGTGTCACCTATCTTTAAATTGACAATTAATCATTAAAATTCAATGTTTTACATAAACTCTTCAAACAGAAGGTGAGGCAGCTGTCTGGGGGAAACGAGGTGGGGCAAGTTGGGACGATGCGTGGAGGGGAAGTTGTTACGTATTCGGAGCATTGACCTTACCGATTGAGGGGTGGTATCAGCTGTTATGAGGATGGCGAGCGATACCCGTCTCGTAAGATAATTTGTATTGCTGTTGTTGTTGTTGTTGTTGTAGTTGTTGTAGAAATTCCACCCAATTGCTTGAGACGAGGATCGGAAGTATTGTGTAGCCTACTTTGTAAGAGTAAGTATAAAATAATTTTGATAATCAGCCCTGGTGTGTCATTGGCGTCCGGCACGTTAATGAAATACAGTGTGACAAAATTCCGACATCCCTTATCTGTTCAGAATTAGCATTTATGACGGAAGGAAAATACATTATATTTTGTTTGAGAGGATTGGCGATTTTGGTCATTTAGCCCCATGTGGTAGGGTGTGGGTAGAATTTGTCTGATAACCTGTGATTTTGTGGTTTCTTTAATAATGTGGGTATTTGAAATTCACGTGAGGATTGGGAAAAAGGCGGTCGTGGCATTAAGTTAGGAACCATCCCAGCATTTGCCTGGGGTAGAAGTGGGAAACCATGGAAAACTACTTCCACGATTTAAGACTAGTATGGTACCACATGTACATAATAATAATAATAATAATCGACCTGTCAGGAGTCCGTGTGGTTCTGGGAAGATTGGAGTGAAAGCGTCGTTGCATGTCACCTGCAACTCGAACATATTGGATTCAGTAAGGGAATCCAACTTAGCCTAATTCACTCCAACTCCAGCACGTAACCTACCCGAGGTGTCCTCTGTTAAGCCGAGCAACCCAGTGGAAGGTTGGGTAACCACTCCCAGTGGGAAACTGGGTCGGCGAGCCGATCAGTGCTGGTGGCTGCAAGGCTCACAACGTTGGTAGTACTTTGGCTGGTGTTAAATACCACCGACACCACTTACAGATTCTCAACTGTCTCAAGAAAGCATGGAGACAAATTCAGCAAAAGCTACTACCCCAGGTGGTAACCAGCCTACAATCGCTTTCAGCGATGCATGCAGGCCTTCGGATTCTGGGGAGCTTGCACCAAAATGCTTGGAGGTGTCGGAGACTCCACTAAAGATCAAACACGAATATCGGAACTTCTTTCCTACCGTTATTATGAACTCCCTTTTGAAGACTGGTAAGCTTAAGCATCTCACTGATACTCTCTCCCAACACCAAATTCTTATCGTGGCAGTACATAAAACAAGATTTACAGATGAACATCCTCTTGAGTTTCAGGGGTACAGAATATTTAAAGGCAAAGTTGGCAAACGTGTTCCAAAGAACATCCCTCACCTTGGCACGGGATTCATTGTAAATGGAAGAATTTTGGACTCGGTTATAGATTTCAATTCTCCTAACAGCTGAGTAGCAATCCTCACTTTTCGATGCACGAACAAAATGTATACTATGGTTAATATGCATGCGCCAATTAATGAGGCAAACAAAAAAGACAGAGAAGGAACAGATGAATTTAGGGAAGTACTGGAGGATATAATGGCTAAAATTCCGGACAAACAGATGATTATCTTGCTTGGTGGTGTCAATGCTCAAATTGGCCGTGAAAGAAACATTGTAGGAAGTTACCCAGCTCATTACAGAACCACCCGCAATGGAGAGAGAGACATCTGGAGCTCTGTAAGGCGTTCAACCTTGTAATGAAATCTACTGCTTTCAAACACCTGCCAAGAAAGCAGAAAACGTGGACTTCTCCAAATCCAAAACTTGGTGAATTCCAAATCGATCATGTCTCTATTTCATGCAAGGCACACCGAGAAATCCAGAATGTAAAAGTCCTGAGAAATGTAAATCTTGATTCTGATCAATACCTTTCCAAAATATAGGTTAAACTTCTTCCAGGAAATACCAGGAGGGTCTGCCGAAGAGAGATCAACAGGTTTGACACAGAGAAGCTACACTTGAATCACGAGTTTACTGAGAAGCTTGAAACTTTGGATCCACAGAACTGGGAACAACTACGAGATGGTATGGTGAGAACAGCTAAAGAGATACTGCCGCTAACACAAAGAACGAAACATCTCTGGTGACTAGTGAATGTGAAGTAGAATTCAGATAACTGGGAGAGATTTCTGTTCGTTAGGAGACATGCCGCAAAAATATTACGTGGGGTAAAACGTGCATACGACAAAATCCAGTTGGAAAAGATTCAACAAGACTTCAAGAAGAACAACACTCGAGATTTCTACAGAACCTTCAGACAAAATCTCACTAAATACACTCCACCTAGCCCACACTTCAAAGATCCTGAGGGAAAAACTGCCTATAATAACAAGGACAACTGCATTATCCGGGCAAATTAATTTGAGACTCTTCTTAACTGTGAAAGCCCAGGATCCTCATTCTCATTTGAAGACAATCCAATTACAAACCCGGACGCTACACCACCAACCAAAGAAGAAGTTATGCAGATTATTCAGTCGCTTAAAAACAACAAGTCACCAGGCGAGGATTCAATAATCGCCGAATTATGGAAGCATGCTGGTGACGTAGCTATCGATAAGCTAACAGAAATAATTAGTGAGATATGGGAAAAGGAGGAACTCCCTATTGATTGAGCATCAGCTCTGCTTCACCCTCTTCAAAAAAGGTGATAGAACGAATGTGAACAATAACTGTGGCAACTCCCTCCTTGCAATAACATATACAATCCTTTCAAAAGCCCTTCACACTAGAGCAGAGGAATTGTTGGATCCACAATTATGGGAATATCAAGGGTGGGTAGATTATTAGCTTGGGAATAACCTAACCCCCAAGGGAAGATGATGAAGAAAAAGAAGTGGGTTTCGGACTGGAGAAAAAGGTTGGACAAATAGGACGAGAGTCCAACTGAAGTTATAATTTTAACTTTAAGTTTACTCAAAGGCAGCTGCCACTGCAAATCCGCTTTCCGATACCTAAAGTGGGTAGGGACCTGGGCGAAGATAACAGGAAACGCAGCTGGAACTTGGGCTATTCGCAAGAAAGCTGCTATAGCGTATTCCCTCTCAAGCATAAATATACCTACAATGGGGAAGGGTGGTGGTCTGGCAAGACTAAGAGTAACAGATTTATTGTGTATCTGTTCAAAGGAGTTTGTTTCTAAATAAGTATTTTGAAGAATACAAATAATTTGAATCAGCCGTGATATTTTAGTTCTTGAAATTGTAGAATTTCTAAAGAGCGACCGAATGCTTCCAAGAAGGATAGGGATTAAGCAATTATACCCTTGGGAATAGTTTTGGTAAAAGTACCAATAGTTGCATTTAGAAATGACTAAGCTTTTACCCAGCAAGGCGCCGACTAAATGTTTAGATAATGAGAAATACTTAAATTTTGAAAAACCAACCATAAGTGGTTGAGAGAATCTCCTCAAGCAGGAAGCTGGCGTAGCGAGCTATGCTTGCCTTACTGGCCAGTTAGAATTAGCTATCAAAGCTAAGAGAGACTTTAATAAGTTAATAACTAAGAGTTCTTGCTCAAATGCAACAAGTAGTGAAAACCTTATCAATGGGTTTATTTTTATTAAAGAGGGCATAAACCTAGGAAGAGTCAGGGATGACAAGATCTTGCCTAACCGTTATTTCAGAGAAATGATATTGAAGAAAAAGAAAAAATCAAATTCATTTAACAATGCAAAAAGGTGTAATGTATTTAAGACATATATAATTTGAATTTACAAACAATTGGGGTCGCAGACCTCCAAAATCATTTAAATCTTGCGCCAGGCAATTGATAATTTTTTGATTTCAAACCTTTTATATGAGCAAAAATATTCGTAAGATTTTGAAATAGCTAAGATTAATAAATAGAAAATTTTAAGATAATTAAAGTAATTAAGGTTAAACAATAAATCAAGTACAAGGAGTGTACTTTAAGGATTTCTAGATAGGTATCTTAGATATATGAACAAATAACAACTTCGAAAGGAACAACAAAATAACAGGAAGAAATGAAATAGAACTTTCTATAACTTCTTGTATTAATACAAAACTTCGTTTAGAGATTATACAAATAATTGTACAAATCCTGCAGAGAAAAATTGAAAGGAAGTTTCTAGAACTCCTATATTTAAGTAGGGATCACGAGAAAAATGGGGCAAATTTCCCTTTCGTGAAACCTAGAGATAACTCACTTTTGAGTAGGAAGAATTGGATTCCTTCATTAGAAGGGAGAAACAATATACTTTAAGGCGTGTACTAGACACGAAGTTTTACAGACATTAATTCGTTGTACGTGGAACAAGTAAGGGAGGGCACTTATTGAGAGTGACACCTCATTGAAAAAAGACCTAAAGTAACAATTTTATTATTTTAGTTTGTTAGTAAAGGGTTTGGGAAAGATCAAATGGGATTGTGGAAAAGTGTTCATGGCCGTATTTATTGTACTCGGACGAACGCGACGCGCATGAAAAGTTGAACAGGCACTGTTATCACTATAGTGTGTTGATATAGTTGAAAGTTCACTGTACCAGCACAAAACGTTTATAGAAAGAAAAGTTATTGCAGTTATGTAAAAGTTGAGTTTTGGCTTGAGAGAATTATGAGTTGTAGTATCTATGGGCGGCAGTTAAATACGGCAGAAAATTTCCCACTTAGGAAGACAGTTTATGTGGATTAGAAGTTTATCCCACATAAGTTTCTGAGCGAAGAAAGTATTCCCATATCAAGTGGAAAATTCATGACAGAATAACTGGTAGGTAGATTGTAAGTTCTGGAAGGTTCCAGAGCAATGATGACTTGTTTAAATTGGGCAGAGAATCCCTCGGCGGAAAACTAGATTATATAGACAGTGGGTATGTTAGAAATATCCCTCGATTTGAAATAGCATCTCAGAAAATCTTTCATTTTGAAAGTTAGACTTGATAGTACGAGTTGGATCAAGAAGATCTCTTGAAAGCAGTTATTTTATCACGTATAGCAATTTTCACTGTCTATAAAATCCAAATAAAAGCATTGAGCCTTTTAAAAGCGATGAGAATGTGGTTAAAACATGAATTCGTTACTTATCTTTGCTTCATGAAGAAGGCGATGTTGCTGTTGACGGTTGATTCCAAAACTCGAACATGGCGTCGAATTTAAAAGTTTGCCTCTAGAGTAGAGGAGGCGAGCTTTAGTTAAACTCCAACTGACTGGTTTGACTTCAGACGCACAAGTGAGGCCAGCTCAACGAAGCGCGGAGGGACCAGGGAAGGGAAAAGAGTGGGGGTAGGAGATAAAAGGAATACATGTAAGAATAGCCAACATAGCAGAAAAAAAATTCTTGATGAAATGGTCTTCAAAGAGTTGATAGCAGGCGTCACGAAAGCAGCCTGGTGGGTGAAAAAGTAGACGAAGTTCTCTTGATCACGGAGATGATAGCTGGCGATAGCGACGAGATCTGGTGGCTAGATTGGTAAGGAAGTCCTCTTGTGCAGGGAAAATTTGAGGAACTTCAGAGATTCGCTGCTAGACTACGCTAGGTGGGTCATGGAAGATATATATCTAGAACAGACTTACAGTTTGTGTAAGAAACATATACCAACAAAGAGAAATCAGGAGATCACTGTTGGTGTTTGCGAAAAAAGGAAGGGATGAACTAAAGCAAAGAGAAGCAAAAGCTTACTCTGACTTACCGTGTATTCCAAAGAAAACACCAAAGGGGGATCTCGGAAGGGACGACCATGTGCCGAACAGATTTAGAAATTTAAATCTATTCTTTCATATCTGAAGCTTAGAAACAAGCAGTTTGTAGTGACCTTCATTGACTTCAAAAAGGCTTATGACTCTATCGATCGACCCACCCTATTTGAAATACTGAAAGAACTGGGACTGGACAACAAAACAAGAGCAATTATTCAGAAAACCTTAACCAACACTGCTTTCAAAGTGAAATTCAGGGGAGGAATATCAGAGCCCTACGTAAGACAGAGAGATGGACTATCACCTTTGCTCTTCAATTGTGTGCTCGAAATAGTCATCCGGCAGTGGCGAAAAGTAATGAACACTAACAAGTCTGAAATTGGAGTCAGATTGGGCTACAAAAAACAGAACCTGATAGTTGACTGCCTAGCATTCGCAGATGACCTCGCAATTGTTTCAGATTCCCTCGATGCAGCCGCAGCGCAAATTAATGAACTCCAGATTCAAGCAGCAAAAACGGGTCTAAGCTATCGCCAAAAGAGCTGGAGGGGAAAATCAAGCAAACAAAAGCGTTCAAATATGTGGGTGAGTGGATAGACCCCAATCTCTCCGAGAAGGCAGCTTTCGAGTCACGAGTCAGGAAAATGGAAATGGCATATAATCTAACAAAGACCATTTACAACAAGATATCCATATAAACAAATGCCAAGTTAAGACACTACCAAACAGTCATCCGTCCAGAGGTTTTGTATGCTTCAGAGTGCCTTGCAATGCATCGCAAGAGAATCTGGAAGTGAAAGAAAGAAAAATTCTAAGAAAAATCTTGGGTCCGGTAAATGAAAATGGGGAATATATAAGAAGGCACAACCACGAATTTACATCCATGTGGAAAAAATAACTGGTACCATGAGGAAACGGAGAATTGCCTTTTACTGTCATATAACAAGAATGAATCCAGCACGATTGACAAATAGAATTTCCACCTACTTCCTCAAAAAAAAAAAAAAAACCAAGGGAGCTTGGTTCACTGAGGTGGACAAATATTTACAAGTAGTGGGAATTACAGGCAACGATATTTGGGAATGTGCCACCCTTACACAAAAACTAACAGCACACCGATGTTTCCAAAAAAAAAGCCAAAGCTTCCAACTGGCAAGAAGTGGACTGCAGAAAGGAAACAACAGTACCGAGAACTAATGCGAAAGTACTGGGAGGATGTTAATGCTCAATGCAACAAGAAACAGTTGAAATGACGTGGTCCTTAGATGTCCGAATCGAAAGTAATAATAATAATTTTAATAATGATAATACGGTAATAATAATAACAATAATAATAATAATAATAAAGCAAATATAGTTAGTTGGTTGGCCCTATCAAAAGGCAATGGCATGTAGAACGGGTAAAGACCATACCTACCATTGTTTCAAGTACGGGCGTGATACTAAGTACCTTGCTCCAAGGCCTTAAAGAACTGCATCTGGATACTCAAATGTACAAACTAATGCAGAAGGCAGTATTATTTCAACAATCCGAATCGTCCGAAGTTCATGGGTAGCGATTTCGACTTTCCAGCTTAGAAGTGGCTGTTTCAGTAACAATACTTTGGTTCCCAGAAGCCCGTATAGTTATGTTGTGATGTACCGGAAATGTGTTATATGTACTGTGTAAAACAATAATAATAATTAGAATTAGCGATACACCGCTTTGCCGACCATCCAAGCACTATCACCAACAAAACCTGGTCAGAAGATCGCAAGAGAAGCCACAGCGAGAAGATGAAGACATTTTGGGAGAAGAGAAAGGCAATGCCATCAGCTAAATAAGTTCAATATTAATAATTAAATTATAGCACGGCTGTGTAGCTTAGGTAGTCGAGTGCTATCCTTCTAGAGAGTTCGATCTAGGTTCAGTCATGTAAAAAATTAAGATGAACAAATACAACAGCCTTATGCCGATGGATGTAATGGCACGTACATGGAATTCTGTGAACACAACATTCAGGAATTTCGACATCCCCGCAAAAAATAATATAGTGCGTCTAACAACATATTATTATTATTATTATTAGAAATTATATATATTTTCTGAATGTTATTTATTTTTGAGTAGGGTTCCAAGTGTTTAAGACGTTCAGTAAATAAACATTTTTGGTAACAATGATGATGGAAGAGACTTGAAAGCTTGTTGTGATGGTTGTTGTTAATTCATTTTAGGGGCCTGGGACATTTGTTTTTCAGCCCCATGTAATTAGGTGAGTGTTGGATTTGTCTGATAAACTGTGTTTCTCTGGTGACTGTAATAGTGTGTGTAGCTGTAGTTATTAGGGTCGTGAATGAGGTTGGTGCCCCGTGACTCCAAGTACTACACTATCCAGGAATTTGCTTGGAAAGAGCGTGGAAGGATTCAGGAAAATCCAAACTCATGATAGCCACTGTTGGTGCTGTGTTTCGGACGTCCCATTACCGGACTTGCTGCGGTTATGGTGCGCGATTAAATGCACATGCCTACACCGCGGAGGTAGGAAAGAAAGCAGCCGTGGTCTTATGGAGGGACATCCCAACTTTGGCCTCGTGGGATGCCATGGGAAATCATCTTGTGGCTGCCGATGGTGGGAAGTAAGGAAGCTTGTGGTTTTACATGACCGTAAATTTCGTGATCATGAGCTGCTGGACCCCCTTTTTATGTGGAATCCGAATCAAAATACATGCCAACAGTTCCTTAAATTAATTTACCAAATCTTTAGGATTTTCATTTTCTATGCATAGGCCATGAGGCTGGTAAAATCCTAAACAGATCCACCATCACTAGTCATGTAGCCACTCCCCATGGAGGCGTGAATCATCTGTTCATAGGCTCGGTTCGTGTATTCCAATGCAATTGGCAGACAAGACGAGGTGGTCACTCAGCTTCAGGCTCTAGTCAACATTCCTCAGCGTTGGAGGGACGGGCAACGGTGAGAAGTCAGCTGTGCTGCTGAGGGGAACGCAGTCTAAGCCCTTTTCCAAGACAATGACCGACGATTTTTGTGATTTAAGTCTACCTACACTAATTATGATACTACTAAATTTCATGAAGATATTTGGTCAGAATAGTCTCTTCTATCACCATTGTAACGGACTTCCATTATATAAATTACACCCTGTATAAAAATCAGCCGAACATAGAGGTGCAAAGAAGCTACTTCGAAAAACCATAAATCAAAGCAAAGCTGAGAGCTGGAGGAAGCTATGTGAGGATATTGATACTGATCCATGGGGATTGGGTTATAAACTTGTCAGAAAGAAGCTTGGGTCACAAAGAACACCGTGCGTCATGGATTCAAACAGTACGGCCATTATTGTCCAAACTCTTTTCCCAACACATCCAACAATCCCTGAGCAGAATTTCGATGTAGATATTGAAATTCCTGTTTTTATTGAGGATGAGTTGAGTAGGGCTACTCAGTCTCTGCGAAGCAAAAAATCCCCTGGTCTTGACGGCATCTCAAATGAGATTCTCAAATTAATAATCGAGTTACATCCACAATTAATATTACGAATGTTCATCGAGTGTCTAAAAGCAGGAGTGTTCAGCATCTGCTGGGAGGTCTGTCGTCTGGCGCTCATTAATAAGGGAAAGGGTGACCCGGATTTACCAACATCATACCGCCCTCTGTGTATGCTCGATACAACAGGGAAGCTCTTTGAGAAGCTTCTGAGGGTCAGGTTGCGCCAAGCGATTATGACAGCGGGCGACTTATCACCAAGACAATATGGATTTCGAACAGGAAGATCGACCCTGGATGCGATACAAGAAATTGTTGCAGCTGTCCAGCGGGCGGAGAATTACAATCACCACTCCCGTCGTGTGGTTCTCTTTGTTACTCTTGACGTAAGAAATGCATTCAACTCTGTCAAGTGGAGTGACATTTGAATGCGTTGGAGAATACATTTCATGTACCAAATTATCACTTACGGATGATAAATTCCTACTTGAAAGATCGTTCGTTGCTTTATAACACGACAGAAGGACAACGCAGGGTACGGATCTCAGCCGGAGCAGCACAGGGTTCGATTTTAGGACCAGGTCTATGGAATATCACATATGATAGCTTGCTGAGATCTGAAGTCCCTGATCAAACTATCCTAGTAGGTTATGCAGATGATGTTGCTGCTCTTGTAGCAGGAAGAAGTGTCGAGCAGGCACAGTTGTGACTCAATATGGTAATGCGTACAATCAATAGTTGGATGGAGGAACATGGTCTGTCTCTAGCACTTAGTAAGACAGAAATTGTAGTCCTAACAAAGAAGAGAATTCAGACAATACTCCCAATACAGGTAGGAGACATACAAGTAGAGACGCGGCCAGCAGCAAAATCTCTGGGCTTCATGATCGACAATAAACTGAATTTTGGAGAACAAATTAGACGGACTGCAGATAAGGCGGCAAGAGTAGTAACGTCTATCAGTCAGCTAATGGCCAATGTTGGTGGGCCAAAATCTAGTAAGAGGAGATTACTGATGACAGCCATTCATTGAGTTCTGCTGTGTGGAGTGGAAATATGGGCGGATTCCCTGGATAAGGAAATTTATAGGAAGTCACTAGCACAAGTGCAGAGGCGGGGAGCTTTACGCGTGGCATCTGCTTATCGCACGGTCTCTGAAGAAGCAGTTCTTGTTATTGCTGGGATAATTCCATTTTTTTCTAGCGAAAGAACGCAAGTACATTTACTGGAGGAAATCGGAAGTAGGTTTACAAAATGCAAGACGAACAGCAAGAGCACATACCTTTCACAATTGACAGATCAAATGGGAGCAAGGACACCGAAGCCAGTGGACTAGGAGAATGGTACCCCATGTGCAGGTTTGGACAGAGAGGAAACATAGTGAGGTTGGTTATTATCTCACTCAGTTCTTGGCTGGCCATGGGTACTTCTGTTCTTATCTTAAGAAGATGGGGAAAGTGGATTCACCAGATTGTATCTACTGTGTTAATGAGGTAGATAATGTTAATCACACCTTCTGGAGAGATATCCCCGGACAATATTGTTGCAGTGATGCTACAAAATGAGGAAAATTGGAAAATGGTAGCAAATTTGTTGAAGATATCCTCCGAACAATGAAGACGGATCTGGATCGCCACTGAAGATGATTCATTACGGAAGAGTGCCCTACAGGCAAATATAAAATGACTCTAGCCTGAAGTAATGTGATAAACGGTTCCAAGCTAGTGTTCGGAAGTAAAGGGGGAGTTTTATTCGGTAGTCTGCAACTCAGGAGCAGGTGCCAGAAACTATGTGCGTAAATGCATTTTTCCCCTAAAAATATATTATTATTATTATTATTATTATTATTATTATTATATTATGGCATACAGCGCCGAGAAAAACCTCATTTTCAGGCCCTTGGTGTCAGAAACAAAACTCGGGGCCCTTAAAGAGCCGTAAAGGGTTCCCGAAAACTACATTTTAAGGCTCTAAAACCAAAAGTTTCTGAGATATTCCCAGAAAACTAATTTCATTTAATAAACTAATGAAGTAATGCAAGCCAGTAACCATGACACCCGTATCTCAAGAGGTGACATCCTATTTTCGATCTATTTCTGCAAGAAGTAATGCTACTCCACTTATTACATTTCTGTGAAAGTTTGCAAATGGCTATAAGGTCATCACGGAACCAACTAAAACTGTAAAATTGATCAATGCGCTTGAGGGGGTCAAGGGGTACCCTATATCTTTTCACACCACTTACACGTGCAAAATGTCATACAGAAGGTCTATTATTATATATCTACAAACGGCAACATTATTTTCAAAAAATCCTGAATTGAAATAGTAGTTTTTGCGGCTTTTGGAATTTTGGCCATTGGAGGCTGAAAACCCTGTAGCCCAGGCATTCTAGTCTAAAAATCCTCAAAACCTAGAAAAAATCATGTAAAGCTAATTTTCTCAGAATTTGATAATTTGACCCTGGGGAACAACTTACTAAGATTCTCCAAGCTTCCGATGCCGGCTTCCTTGTTTTTCAGGCCTGGAAACCTGGAATTTCAGGATATTCCTGGAGCGCCCACAAAAACCGAATCGTTTATCCAAAATTGACAAAGTATGGTATCAAATGAAAGAGGAAAACATGCAGGTACTAAAAAACGCAAGAAAAACAACATTCGGTCACTTCCGGTCGAATAAAGAACAAAAAACGGGCAAAATTCATTTTTTTTCAATCAACGCGCTTTTAAGTGACCAAAACATGGGATTAATGGAAAATAAGCTAAATAGAACGAAAGAGCATGTTTTTAGATTTCCATAAGTGTCTTTTGTTTGTTTGTACGTCCAATAGTGTACGAGAGACAGCCAGAATAAATTGAACCCCAAATAAGTTGGTAGTGCCGTCGCGTCGTGTACATTGTTGGGTCGAATACTCGTTGCTCCTCCTGGGCTGCGGCTTACGCTGTGCAAGGGAAGGCTATTGACTTGCTGTTGATTTTAACGTTTATTGGTGGTACGTTGCGATATAGGCCTACTATAAAAGTACAGTGAAGAAGGTTGTGTGAAAATGTGGAATTGCGTTTTATGTAAAGAACTTAAATGTTAATGTTGTAAGTTAAGTGAAAAAGAAAGGCCTCGAACGTTTAAAAATCGCAAGCGTGAAGCGAAATGATGGCTTGGTGGATACTTTTGCCTCACTGAAATTTCTGAAAGTTCACCTTCATTGCAGGTAAGGATGTGTTTTGTATTCCATATACTATAAAATACAACGGACGTACCTTAAAAACACAAATAAAAATTTCTACCGCTGAATTTACTTTATAGATTTCATGTTTCAACATGCTTTTATGTGTCTATAAGCCTAGGACTTATTGCCAGTCGCTGGTATTGAGGCAGTTGTATATGTGCGGATTTGCGGTTTAATACGATCTTTACACTCATTGATAAAGTCTTAAATGTTGAAATTTAACGGATTTCGAGCCAACTGAAATTGCACAATTCACATTTGCTTTGTCGCGCAAGGGGAGGTAGCCTATGCCAGCAAGCTATGTGCACAGCCGTCGGCCTAGCGGCTTAATTGCTAAGGAGAGAAAAAAAAATGCTGGGTTGGAGTGAGATTTGAACCCAAGGCGCACTCAAGCTTTGTAAGCAAAAGGGGAGCGCTTTAGCACCCGCGGCCGCCAGGCCGACACCTGTAAGCGATGCTTGCTGGGATAACTTCGCTTATGCGACAAAGCAAACGTGAATTATATGTTTTTAATCGGTTCTAAATCCGTTAAATTTCAGCGTTTGGAATTTTATCATATACCACCGTGTTCGCCTTAACGAGACCTATGCAATGGTAAGGGTTTTTGAAAAATGTAAATCCGTTAGCTATTTTTTTTACGTTAGAAATTGGAATACCGTCCAAAGCTTTTTTTACAGCTTATTTCTTACAGTTTTTACAGCTTTTTGTGCATGTTAGTAACGTTTTTAATCGAAGTAGGGCTTAATGAAGTTCAATTTAGGAAAACTGACCAGGAGTTTGTTTTGATCTTAAAAATTCTGCTTTAAAAGTTGGTTATTTAGATCTAACCGAGGGCCCACTTTCTCGTAGTAGAACCAGGTAAATATTTATCTAATTTTACTTATTTTATTTTTAGGATCGCTTTCACGCGGCCTGGTTCGATAAAGGCATCTCTAGATAAAAGGCCCGAAGGAGAATTATCCAATGAGGAAACGCTCTTAAAACCTACTCTTCGTTCTTCTGTTGACCCTTTCAACATAAAAGAAGATTGTCTGTACTGTGGCAAAGAGTCCTCGTCTCGGAAGGAGACGAAAAAGGAAGTTAAGTACAGACGTATTATCCACGAGATCCGAACGATTCCGGTTATTACATGCATCCGACTCCGAGCAATCGAACGTGGCGATGCATGGGGATGTACTGTATATGCTCGTGTGGACAGAATAATAGACCTTGTTGCTGCCGAGGCCAAATATAATCGAGAATGTCATCTCCGATTTGAATCTGGAGGCGTTTTGGAGGGTGATGGCAGCAGCGTCAAGACTGGCCGTGGCCGTCCTGCAGACCCCGAAAAACACGACGATTTTGAAAACCTTGTACGTTCTTGGAGACAAAGGAAGATTGCCAGTTCACGCTTGGTGATCTTCATGACTACAGTACCTTGAGAACGTATGTAAAGAAATGGAATGTGGCCCATACGCGCAAAAGTATCTCAAAGAAAAACTACTTAGCCACTATGGACAGCGAATCTTCATTACCGAGCTGCCAGGTCGAAACTGCATTGTAAATATGAAAGAAACGGCAGAAACGATCTTGCACGACAAATGGTACGAGGAACGTGGGAAGTCCGAGGCCGATGAACGTCGGCGAATCGTTGAAAAGGCCGCTCAAATTATAAAAGAAGACATTCGGACGCGTGCATATAATCTGGAGGAATATCCGTCCGCAGAAGAGCAGACGTTAGATGCCGACGTTCTACCGAATACTCTAGCTCTGTTCGTTATCGGATCATCACGACCAAGTTAGAGGGCGCAACCGGCAAATCCGCCAAGAAAAAAGCCATTGGGCAGGCAATTATTTCAGCTTGTCGTCCAAAGTCCTTTTTATCTCCTATCTTGTTGGCAGTTGGCGTGTATGTCCACCGACACTACGGGTCGCGGCAGCTTGTATATCTTCTTCATAACATGGGATTCTCCGTGTCCCACAACAAGGTTCTTTGTTAGGAGAATAACGTAATAGCTTTCACGACCAGTGAAAATGACATAGGCGAAGAACAGCTTGGCGAAGCAGAGCCGAACAAAGAATTTGTTCAATATTCCTTTCATAACACTGACGTTAATGAGCGCACGGGACGTTTCACAACATGGGTGGTGTTATGATGCCTACACCAGCCCCTACTTTACCTTGGAAAGCAGTACCACGGCAACGAAATACTGTATATCAACTGCTGCTGTAACATTTAGTTTATAGATTTCATGTTTCAACCTGCTTTTATGTGTCTATAAGCCTAGGACTTATTTATATTTTTTTATACATATTTCTGTCATTGTAATAATTCGAACGATTTCAGGAAAAAGAGCTATTAATTTTCTTTTTACATTCCAGGAAGAACCCGTGCCAGCCATAGACACCGACGTAGGACATTAGTCGACCCCACATGTACAATATTGCAACAAATATTTTTTTAAATTTCACAAATGTTTTTTTGTTTTTTATAATTGTCGCTCTTAAAACCACAAAAAAGTTCATTAAAACGCATGTTATTAACTGTACATGTGAGTGTGTTTTTTTTTGTCGGTCTTTGTTATTCATTTAGCAAATCTTGCGTCGATTTATGATTCTTATATGGGCGTCGCGTAACCAACTCAACGTGGCGTTCAACTTTTTCTGGCTGTAGCTCGTGCATTATTAGACGTACGAACAAACGAAAGACACTTATGGAAAGCTAAAACCATGCTCTTTCGTTCTGTTTAGCTTATTTTCCTTTAACCCCATGTTTTGGTCACTTAAAACCGCGTTGATTGAAAACAAAATTTAAAAATATTGAATTTCGCGGGTGTTTTGTTTTTTTATCGACCGGAAGTGACCGAATGTTGCTTTTCTTACGTTTTTTAGAACCTGCATGTTCTCGTCTTTCATTTGATACCATACTTTGTCAATTTTGGATAAACGATTCGGTTTTTACGGGCGCTCTAGGAATATCCTGAAAGTCCAGGTTTCTAGGCCTGGAAAACAAGGAAGCCGGCATCGGAAGCTTGGAGAATTTTAGTATGTTGTTCCCCAGGGTCAAATTGTCAAATTCTCAGAAAATTAGCTTTGCATGATTTTTTTCAACCTTAAATCCTAAAATGCCTGGGCTACTGTATTTTCATGCACCACAAGCCTTTATAATTTATTAAAGGGGTCTTTCTGTGGATGGGGACTTGGCATAACGGTGAGGGTCAGGTTTTATATGGCGTGTATTGCGTTTTGTCTATTAGGATTTCAATTTTATTTTCACGTCGGGAAGTACACGTTAGGTAAATTCAGTTTGAGAGCATATTTTAAGTAATCATCTTTCTTTGTCGACAAACAGGTTCCTAGCCCCTAACCATTGAAATAGTAGACCAAAGTCTGGTAATTAATACCGAAGCCCGTTCCAAGAATGGGTACTTTAGCTAGTCTTCCTATAAATCAAATGGCTTGCAACTAAGCAAGATATGTTCATGTGGACCTGTTCTGAGCAGTTAGCCTTGAGTGTTGCTGTCACCGAAAATGTTCCCTTTAAATGCGGCGCACAATCTGTTTATCAAGTTCATTGTGGTAGGGTGAGATTTCAAGATCCACTATCAGATAGTGTAAAGTATACTTACATCAGCCTTCGCTAAACATTCACACGTTTCCATTGAATTTATATCACCTGTAGGTCGAGTACTAAAATTGTACCGTTCCTTCGTCTGGTATCCAACTTAAATCACTACGTTCAACTCAATTTCACTCGCGAACTCTACTTTCACGTCCGCGACCGTTCCGTGATTGAAATCTCCTTATTGGCCAGTCAGGTTTGATACTGTACTGTAGACTATATGCGAATGATCTCAAGTCAGGCACGACGCCGTACCGAAAACTGTATTCCTCGTCACGTGGGTGGAATGGGGTAGGAAAAATCATCCCTCTTACTGTCGTCATAATGAGGAGCTTCACATTCGATTGGTAAGAAATACTCAGCTTTCTGCTACAATAATTGACCGTTTGTCAATTGATATCTTCTGTTATCTTTGTGTGACAATAATAAGTAACGGAGATTCATTAAAAGATGTTCTAATTAATTATGAACAGTAAGTTCATTAAAATAGAATACTGTGTTCCTCTCCTCGGAGACTCGCTCTTAAGCTCTCAGTGTACATTGACAAGCGATCCTTCGTTCCTTCTAGACCACGGCTGGGGTAGCCGAGTCACATGACTGGATTTTGGTCCCAGTATAACATTCACCTCATCTGCACACACCTTTTTAACTAAACCTATTTTACACTGTTGCCTGTTACAATTTCGAACATTTATACGTCTTTCATATTTAATTTGTCAACCCGACCCGGCTTCGCCCGGTACCTTTAACGGTTTACCCAGCGTAGACTTAAAAGGCGTATTTTTTATTTCAATGAACTATGGCCTACATCCATTTTTCGTCTCGGCATGATGGGTTGGAATCACTGATTGGAATATGAATTGTAAAGTGTACAGATCGCCCAGGAATGTTCTACGCAGTGCCTACCAGCTGCTGTCGCTTGTATCATAACAAACAAACAGTAAACTTTATACTCACCACAGCCATACATAACTGATGCTAGAAATGCTGATGACACACATGCTGGCTTATTGCAATACTCACTGACGAATTCGACAGCCCACAGCCCACACATGTGGCCTTCACCCTATCAAAGACACAGTGCTGCCAACTAAACTGATGACGCAACCACTCGCAGATGCCGTAGCCACTGCGGAGGACATTCCCGGGCGCCATGAATTATCATAGAGATAGCTGAGCAACAAATTCTTGTCAGACATAATTTAAGAATGGCGAGGTGCATGGAACAGAAACCCCCTAACGTCCAATCTTAACCTGAATGTGTATATTGCGGAACGAAAGGTTCACATGGGAAATGAAGAAAAGCCGACTTGCACTTTCAGGGAAATTTCAAACACAACCACTCTTCCCTGAAGTCTTAACTCGACATGCCTCGACAGATTTCTGCTGGCTGTATCTGTGGTGATAGCTTGTAAATTATCGCGGAAGCAAGTAATTGAATGGCGATTGTTGGAATAAATGAAAACGTAATAACACTTAGAGTGGGCGATGGATTAGAGATAGATATATTGTGCCCAAATCCAGTGGCCTAGATTTGAGGGTACAGGCCACAATGCTAAGTCCAGAATTGAAAGTTTGAATAGCGAGCGCCGAATATTCTTAGAAGCATTTCGAAGGTTTTGACAGCCAAGAAGTTGTTAAGTGACGTAGGCCGAGAGCGTCATAGTCGAGGCTAAATGTCATTAAATATTTCCCGATGGAGTAGAAGCCTGAGACCTATATCAGATTACTGGCACGGGCAATAGAGGAAGAATGTGCTTTATTTCGAGGAAATTGATCGAGCGGAATCTGAGATATGAGACGTTTAATTCCAGCTTTTTCTCCGGAGTGACCTCGAGCGGCCAGTCGAGGAGTATATAAAGCACGCCCGACCGAGCTATGTAGGTTCACTTCTCCATCAGCACTCCGTTGTTATGGACGTGCAGTACTAGGTAAGCGCTCTAGCCGCTCAACACTCTACGACGCCGAACACTGTTATATCTTCATGCACATGGTTGCAAAGTCTTCGTTATTTACAGCACAGTTGCTGGGACTTAGTGCTTCGACAGTACATGGTTACTGTTATTAGGAAAGTGTTAAACATTTTAAGTGATCCTCGAACTTTTCAACGTTATCACCGAAGTGATACAAATTTGTGGCACCTGGTAATCATGTACTGAACTCCGCCGTAGCCGGTCCCAAGCCCGGTTGAGAAAGGAGGAGGGGGAAGAGTAAAATGGTCAACAGCTTCAACGCCGGATGAAGACTTCGAGTCCAAACGACGAAGAAGGTGGATGAACTATTTTTAGCAGCGTCTGACTCGGATCGAGCGGCTGCAAAGGGCGTCTGTTCTCCATGTTTGGAGCGGCCCAAATTCCTGCTGGCAGTAGCTCTAAAATGCCCGACGCCAGGCTGTGGCGACAAGCCGGTCGGTAACTCTGTCGCAACCCATGGATCATGTCTACGTCAATTTTGTCGGATAATGCTAGGGCGTCCCCCAGAAGCGACGCGCGTCGGCCTCGCCTGACCGCCGCGACAAATGGACAAGGGCTACTGGTTCAAGGGCGGAACCAGTTAAAGAAGCAAGTCCAAAGCAGACAAAATTTACGCATCGCCACGCTCAACATTGGGACTCTTACTGGACGCAGCCGTGAACTAGCAGCGATGCTGAAAGAACGGAAAGTGGACATTGCATGTGTACAAGAAACACGCTGGAAGGGGCAAAAATCTCGTGACATCGGAGATGGCTATAAACTGATCTACCATGATACGTCCAACAGAAATGGTGTTGCTGTCATCGTTTGTGCCAGCCTGAGAGACCGAGTTGCTGAGGTTCAGCGCTATTCAGACCGCCTTATGTCAATTACAATCGACATTGCATCTTCTCGGCTTCGTGTCTTCTCAGCATATGCACCACAAACTGGCTGTGATAAGCTAGAAAAGGAACAGTTTTGGCAAGAGCTACAAGATCATGTTTCAGCATGTCCTCAAGATGAGTTTCCACTTCTCTGTGGTGATCTTAATGGTCATGTTGGTCATACCAAGGACGGTTATAGCTGCCACGGTGGTAATGGCTATGGTACCCGGAATGATGATGGAACACAAATTTTGGATTTCGCCGAGGCGAATGACTTGGTTATTGGTAATACGTTTTTCAAAAAGCGCATAAACCACCTCATCACCTACACCAGTGGTGACTACAGCAGCCAAATTGACTTCATCCTTGTTCGACACCGTGATCTCCGACTAGTATCAGATGTGAAGGTCATACCATATGACTGTGTAGCCCCTCAACATAAGTTGCTAACGGCAGACTTAAGGATCTCTAAACATCGTAGAGGCAGAGGGATAAATGTCCTTGAGAAGATCAAGTGGTGGAAGCTTAAAGACCAAAAGGAGACTTTAGCAGGCAGTATAAATTTTCCTCCCATCGACCTGAATGAGATAGACAACACCTGGACTACATTCTGTAAATCTGTCACTGAAACCGCCACAGCAACTTTGGGTACAACAAAACCTAGCTCCCACCGAATTGATAAACAAACGTGGCTATGGACACCCCAAGTGCAAGAAAAGGTGCATGAAAAAAGGAAGGCATACAGAAACTGGGTCTCACAAAAGACTCTAGAGAACAGGGAAAGGTATGCCATAGCCAAACGTGAGGCTAAGAAAGCTGTTGCTGAAGCTAGGTGCAGTCACTATGATGACCTGTATACAACACTGGACTCAAAGGAAGGAGAGAAAACTATCTTCAGGCTGACCAAAGCTAGAACAAAGTCAGTACAGGATATTGAGCACTATGTGTGCATAAAAGGCAAAGATGGTCAACGTTTACAAGACAAACAGGATATCCTCAAACGTTGGCAACAACACTTTGAAGAAATTTCCAACATTGAGTTCCCACATCCCTCTATTCCAGAAGGTACTCCAACAGCAGGTCCTATCTCACACATCACATCTGAGGAAGTCACCAGTGCCATTAGGAGTATGAAGAATCAAAAAGCACCAGGACCAGATGACCTGCCGGCAGACTTCTGGAAGTTGCAGGAATTAAAAGAACCCGCGATCAACTGGCTGACCAACTTTTTCAATGCCATAGTTGACTCTGGAACTGTTCCCAGTGATTGGGCTACAAGCATCACTGTACCTATCTTTAAACAAAAAGGTGATCCAGCAGAATGTACAAATTATCGTCCAATTCGCCTCCTGTCGCACACAATGAAGATTTTTGAGAGAATCCTTGATCGACGACTGCGGGACATCGTCAGTATTAGTACCAACCAGTGCGGCTTCGTCAAGGGTGCGGGAACAACTGATGCAATCTTCGCTGCCAGAATGCTCATCGAAAAGCATCGCGAGAAACAACAGCCACTGAATATCGCCTTTCTTGATCTTGAAAAGGCTTTCGACCGTGTTCCACATCGTGTGATCTGGTATGCACTTCGTAACCATGGTGTACCAGAAATGCTTATCAGCTGGATCAAGATGCTATACACAAACACCACAAGTTGTGTACGTTGTGCTGTTGGCACCTCGGAGAGCTTCCCAGTGAAAGTCGGTGTACACCAAGGATCTGCACTGTCCCCATTGCTCTTTGTCCTAGTCATGGACACAGTCACACGGGATCTGCAAAGGAATGTCCCTTGGACACTCTTATATGCTGATGATGTCGCACTTGCTGATACCACCAGGATAGGATTGCAGCGTCAAGTTGAAAATTGGAACAGCCGTCTCTCACAATACGGTCTTCGACTGAACAAAAAGAAGACCGAATACCTTGAAACTGTCCCAACCAACGGATCCATCCAAGTTGATGGAGAGACATTGACGAAGACCTTAAGCTTCAGGTATCTAGGATCTCGCCTACAAGCTGATGGTGAGATAGGTGATGAAGTGCGAAGTAGGATAAAGGCTGCATGGATGAGATGGAGGGAAGTTACAGGCGTACTCTGCGACAGAAGGATGCCACTATTCTTAAGTCCAAAATATACCGCATGATAGTACGTCCTGTTGCTTTGTACAGTGCTGAATGTCGACCAGCTGACAAAGCTACGGAGCGCCAATTACATAGCATGGAAATGCGTATGCTCCGTTGGTCGATGGGCATCACACTCCTAGATCATATAAAGAATGACTCTGTTCGCCAGCAAATAGGAGTTGCACCCATCACTGAGAAGGTACGGGAAAAACGGCTTCGATGGTATGGCCACGTCTTGCGTGCTGCACCTGGAACTGTTGCCAATTCCGCTCTCTCCTTTGAAGTTAATGGGCACCGTCCACGTGGGCGCCCAAAACAGCGCTGGCATGATACAGCAAATGCGGATATGAAGGCTCTCAATCTAAGACCTCATGATGCCCAAGATCGTGCAAAATGGCGAGCCAAGACCAAAACAGCGGACCCTGCAGCAGCGGGAAAACGCTAGGAAGGAGAAGAAGAAGAAGAAGGTAATCATGTACTGCTACAACGTGACATATGGTAGACTTTGTCTACATTTCTTTCTTCAGTCCTCAATTATTTAAAGCTGGATTATTTAATCGAACAGTCAGAGGACAAGCTTTTGTCTTGTTAATAGACCAGCCAAGATAAATCAGTGCTTTTATTACCTTTCTTGCACAGTACAATTTTTAAGCCGATATTGGGAATACAGGTTTGCCTTGTGCGATCTGAAGAGTGAGAAGCTCTACCCAGCCAACTCGACAGAATTTGTACTCGTGCTGAATGAGATTATAAGCCTATTGGGAGTGCTGAATATATCACAGTTGGGTCATGTTAATAATTTTCATCATGGATCATTTTGATCAGACCCCTGTCAACTTTACTTCAGCTTTTGAAGCTGGCAACATTTTTCTTCAAGATATTAAGGCTTCAAGAATGAATACCGCTATGTTTGTGTAGACAGCTTGTGGGTATAAAATGGAGGCCGATACAAGATTATAAATACGTGTCCTAATGGGGACAAGAAGAAGACTGAATAATCTGGTTCAGACCAGATTACAAGCATCAAAATCTACAAGAATGTAAGCTACAAGTTGCATTATTTTTATGCGTAGTTAGCTGGATTCTCTCATATTTTCCTACAGTCTTACCAATACATATTTTCTATTCATCGAGATGTTTTTTGCTGTTGCAAATATTTTTCTTTTGCAACAGAAGCTTTGATCCGAGTTGCTTTTACACTCAGAAGTCAATGATTCGAATTTTATGAACGATCAGAACGAGCATTTATTTAATTTTGGTATTTTTACAGTCGCGGTCATCAGCCGTAGTAACTGAAGATTTAATAAATAAAATTTAAGTTGAGGAATGGATATTTATCCATCATATAGAAGCCGAGGATGATATTCCTCGAACAGTTTAACAACTTTAAATCCATTTTGTTTAGGAAATAATAATGATAACAATAATAATAATAATAGTAATAATAATGTTGATTTAATAATAATAATTAATTTTCTATTTTTTGAAATAATAATAATAATAAATATTTGTGATTTCTAATAATCATTTTCAGGTGGTATGATTTATACATTTGACATTTGAAACAATATTCTAAGATCGGATACTTGTTGATTCTGAAGGTTAGTGGTTAACGTATGCCCACAAATAAATAACATATTAATTCAGTGGAATTATTTCACGCTTGCACTATGCATTTAAATCTTTGAGAAGACACGGAATGTAATGATACGGGAAGCTAAAAGTATCTATAAAACAGGGTTTTTGCTCCAGTTTGTATAAAAATAAAATCATTATGGAGCAACGTCTTTCAAAACGCTTGGCTAAGAATAGACACGGTGTGGAATTATTCATGTTTTAAATTGATGGTAAAATTATTATTTTAAACTCATTTGTGAGGTTTACCAATTTATAAATATTCCAGTTGTCGTAACAAGCAAAGGCTTGATTATTCTGTATAATTTGGGAAGAATAATTGTTGTGTGTGCAGAGAGTTAAATATGCCATTCTGATTGCGCAATTAAGTCACAGGAATGAGGTTGTGTGGAATGAAGCATCAATCATGTTATGGGTTGGATGTCTTTGAATTTTGTAGAGGAGTTGAAGTTTAGCCACACTTTCGTCGAATTATAACCAATGGTTATTTTGTTGAGCCATCATTGTCAATTTACAATTTACCCACGTGTTCTAGAAATATTCCTAGTAATTGCTTACCCGAAAACTATTATTGTTCAACTTGTACCTTTCATTACGAGAAAAACTTTGCCGTTGTCTAGAGGCTAATAATGATCGAATGGGCCGATGCCATTAATTATTTTAAACTGTTATTTTTCAACAACCACTACAAACTGAGAGGATTTTGTGATCCTATAAAAATAGATAAAAATTTTGCAAATAAGTTTGATGATTAACATATTTGACATTTTGTCAAATTATTGTAATTTTTGATAATAATAAATGAAATTATTTCATGATATATCTTCGAAATAATATTTCCAATTCTCTAAATAATTTTTCCAAGTGATAATTAATTGATAAAATGGTTGAATCCATATGGAATGGAATTTATCTTTTGTTGATAATAATATTTTGACAATTATTTTATGATTGAGTCAAAAGCTCTGAATAGACTTTGGATCGAGAACAGATGGTTCAATAAATATTTTCTGTTTATCGAAGTTCGTCGTATCCAAATGTTCAAGGTCCATGTAAATGATATTGTGTTCTATTTCTTGTTAATAACTTTGTATTTGAACAAATCCTGAGATAACTGAATTCTGAAGTGTTAGTTAATTTGCTACGATATATTGAGAAAAGTGAACTGTGACATATTTTCAACGAGTGATATTTTTCAATATGTGAATACTCAAACAATATAGGGATCAGTAAAGACAATTAAATTTTCACTGATAAAACCCTACTCCTGTAAATAATTCTTTTGAGCGAAGTCAACAGGACTATTAGTTTGACCTTCGTCTCAATTGTTAAGTTTTCATGTATTTGTGAAATTGAATATTTTGTACATAACATATGATTCGGCATTCATCTTTAATGCCATTTTAACATTCCTTCAGTCAATATTTTAAAGTTTTAAATAAAATGAGATAATTTTATCGGATGCATTCATTTCAGAAAATCTCCTATCCTTATTGTTGCATCGAGCCGAGAATCAGTAAAGCATTTTTTGTTGTGTTATTGTAGTCAACTTTAACCCATCTGGCGCCCCGGGATATTTTGATTTTCGTGCTGACTGATTTTTGGTGAAATGCATATGTGGTCGTCCGGACTTCAGTCTGAACGGGCACATAAAGTAAGATAGAAGAGAGAAATGGCACCCAACGTGGCGACCTATTTCTATACGGTCATTTGCATTCCGATTTTATTGTAATTTTTCAATAGATATTTTGGGGAATTGGAAGATGTCTGGTATGGATAAATAAATTCATAGGAAACCCAGTTAGTGGGAAAATTAATTCCAATTAAATTTCAAATAGTTAGTGTGGTTCTGGTTTGTTGTATAATGGCTTATACATTACGGAGTCAAGTAAAATTTGTTGTATACGTTCGATAGTCTGGAAATGTGCAATCTGTTAGAATCCAGGTGGAGGATATTGACCTTGCATTTTGTTGATATTGTTGTTTAAATCTAATTAATAGTAGAGAATGTTTTTTCCATCACGGCGACATTAGGGTATATTTTAATTTTATTCTGAGAAATCCAAGTAGCTACGCATAATTCTTGTTCAAGTTTTAAGTCTTTGTGTTTGCCTACATTTATACCCCTAACTTTGAATTATATTGTGATAATCATGGATGAGATCATGAGGATCTTGAATCGTATGGAGGAGAACTTCAAATGTGCAGGACTGCAAATAGCAGAAATTATAGAGAAAACTAATCAAATAGAGGTTAAACTTAAAGAAAATTCTGAAACTTTAAGGGAAAATTAATGGAAATTTCAGATGCCCTAGAAAATAGATTGACCACTTCTTTAAAATTTAATCTTGAAAACTCAATGGAAAGTAAATTTAAGGAAAATTCTAATTCTTTGGAGACTAAATTAACTTCTTTAGAAAACAAGTTAAAAGAAAATTCTGATTCTTTGAAAACTTCTTTTGAAACTAAATTAGAGGAGAATTCAGTAAACTTAAAAACTAAAATGAGGGAGAATTCAGATTCATTAGGAGCCTCTTTAGAAAATAAACTCAAGGAACGTTTAGAAAATAAATTCAAAGAAAATTCTACTTCGATAGAAAATAAAATCAAAGAAAATTCTGATTCAGTGAAAACTTATTTAGAAAATAAAATGTCTAAACTGTTCGAGAAAACTCATGAACTCGAAAATTCATTAGCTTTGAACACAAGTAGAAATGAGGATAGATTTCGCGATGCCGACCAAAAATCTCAGTCATTAGCTGATAGGATCGAGCGGGGTATCAGGAAAGTAGGAGAAGATATGACAAATTTAGAAATTCGTGTGCAGAAGAAGAACAGAGATATGGCAAATAACGTCATACAACGTTTGACCGAGCAATTCCAGGAACTCGTGGTTGGAGAGATTCTGCAAAGTGTAGTCAAAGAGTTGACAACCGAGAAAAAGACGACAGTCATCAGTGAAGTCAAAGATGCACTTAAACTAGAGACTCAAGACGGAATCGAAGAGATTAGAAAAACTTTGACGTCACATGTTCAGGTTATTATTAAGGATATCCAGATAGCTCAGAAAGACATTGTGGATATGACAAATTCATTAAAGAATCACGAAGAGATTATGAACAAAATTTCTACAGACGTAAAAGAAAGTTGTAAGGAAACAGAAGGGATCAAGAGAGATACTGAAGAAATCAGGTAAATATCTGAAGAGAACCAGAAGGAAATCGAGGGTATCAAGAGTCAGGTTAAAGACAAAAATCAGGGTGATTATTCGCATAATAAAAACAGTAGCGAAGAGTTGAAGAAATTAGTGGGCGAGGATAATGCCGAACTCAGAGAAACTATCAAAGCACTTAGTAATAAATTCTTGGATTACCAAAAGCAAGCAAAGAATATTGTTGAACCTCATGGTAAAGCTACAATTATGAGTAAAGATATGGATATTGAGGGAGTAAACAAAGTAGGAAATCCCCATATACAGGAAGAGGTTAGGACAATATTATGCTATCCACTCCGATAACCTTCTATAAAAACATAGAAGATAAACCTTCTACATTTTCTGGAACTGGGAGTATTACACCCGTAGAATTCCTGAGAGAAGTAGGAGATTACCTTAAGCATTCCAAGATTGGCAAAGAAAGAGAAATAAGAGTGATAGGGAAATTTTTGGAGGGTCCCGCACTTACGTGGTTTATGCCCTTTAGATCTACCCTAAACAATTTTGAGGAATTCGCTAGAGGATTATTGAAGAAATAATGGTCCCCAGAAACTCAACAGCAAGTGAGAGCGGAGCTGTACTCTAAAAGATACTCTACTTCACAACCTACACGTTATTCGACTTATTTCGCAGGGCAAATATCTAAACTTCAACATTTAGATCCGCCTATGCCCGACAACGAATTGATTACTGCATTGATCAGGCAATTTCCTGCGGATGTCCAAAGAACACTGATAGCGGCGGACATCTCCAACATGGAACACTTTGATGAAGTTCTACAGAAGTTGGATCACACGAGCGCTCAATTCTTTCATCAGAAGGCTGGAAAGAATGACAACGCGGTATTTGCAGTGATGGCTGATAGATATTCTCAGACACCTCGAGACGGTAGAGAAGAGAAAACGCCGAGGGATGATCCAGGACAAGGAAGATGGAACCAAAACAATTATCGGTCATATGAGAATAAACCATATGCGAGACCTGAAGGTACGAACAATTATAGAGGTCGATGGGGAAGACCAAGAGGAAACCAAGGACGATACCAAGAGAGAGGGTACTTTGGGAGTAATAATGGATATTACCCAAGAAATGAAAAGTCACGACAGTTGAATGAGGAAGAGGAAAGAAGGAAAAACCTGGATGATAGAGTACAGGAAAGTAAAGAATACATAGATCGGTTGAAACAGCAGGAAAAACCCAGTTTTTCCGGGATAAATAAGACCAAAGGAAAGACTGCTGAAGTAAAAACTTTTTTCTTAACAGATTATGATTTCGAAGAGGAAGACAGAGAGTTTGATACTGTCCGAAGAACACCACAAGGGACGAAATGACAGATTAAACGCAGAAAGCCACATCGGGGGGTCTATTCAAAATTTAGCCTTAGATATTTTTTTAAACTTGTCGAGTCGAGGAAAGTAATGACAATATAGCCGACACACGAACTGGTTAACATCGTGGGAACTTACAATTATTCGAGTTTGAAGATTTATTATTCAAGAACCAAGTAGCTTGATGTGTGAATAGGAAAAATAAACATTTTTCAATTTTTATTTTTGGCTATGTGTGGGGTGGATATGCCCAAATCCAGTGGCCTAGATTTGAGGGTACAAGCCACAATGCTAAGTCCAGAATTGAAAGTTTGAATAGCGCGCGCCGAACTTTCTTAGAACAATTTCGAAGGTTTTGACAGCCAAGAAGTGGTTAAGTGACTTAGGCCGAGAGCGTCATAGTCGAGGCTAAATGTCATTAAATATTTCTCGATGGAGTAGAATCTTGAGACCTATATCAGATTACTGGCATGGACAAGGGAGGAAGAATGTGCTTAATTTCGAGGAAATTGATCGAGCGGAAGCTGAGATATGAGACGTTTTAGTTCCAGCTTTTTCTCCGGAGTGACCTCGAGCGGCCAGTCGAGGAGTATATAAAGCACGCCCGACCGAGCTATGTAGGTTCACTTCTCCATCAGCACTCCGTTGTTATGGATGTGCAGTACTAGGTAAGCGCTCTAGCCGCTCAACACTCTACGACGCCGAACACTGTTATATCTTCATGCACATGGTTGCAAAGTCTTCGTTATTTACAGCACAGTTGCTGGGACTTAGTGCTTCGACAGTACATGGTTACTGGTATTGGGAAAGTGTTAAACATTTAAGTGATCTTCGAACTTTTCAACGTTGTCACCGAAGTTATACAAATTTGTGGCACCTGGTAATAATTTACTGCTACAACGGGACATATGGTAGACTATGTCTACATTTTTTTCTTCTGTCCACAATTATTTAAAGCTGGATTATTTAATCCAACAGTCAGAGGACAAGCTTTTGTCTTGTTGATAGACCAGCCAAGATAAGTCAGTGCTTTTATTACCATTCTTGCACAGTACAATTCCTACGCCGATATTAGGAATACAGGTTTGCCTTGTGCGATCTGAAGAGTGAGAAGCTCTGCCCAGCCAACTCGTCAGAATTTGTACTCGTGCTGAATAAGATTATAAGCGTATTGGGAGTACTGAACATATCACATTTGGGTCATGTTAATAATTTTCATCATGGATCATTTTGATCAGACCCCTGTCAACTTAACTTCAGCTTTTGAAGCTGGCAACATTTTTCTTCAAAATATTAAGGCTTCAAGAATGAACACCACTATGTTTGTGTAGACAGCTTGTGGGTATAAAATGGAGGCCGCTACAAGATTATAAATACGTGTCCTAATGGGGACAAGAAGAAGACTGAACAATCTGGTTCAGACCAGATTACAAGCATCAAGATCAACAAGAATGTAAGCTACTATTTGCATTATTTTTATGCGTAGTTAGCTGGATTTTCTCATATTTTTCTACAGTCTTACCAACACATATTTTATATTCATCGAGATGTTTTTTTTGCTGTTGCAAATATTTTTCTTTTGCAACAGAAGCTTTGATCTGAGTTGTTTTTACACTCAGAAGTCAATGATTCGAAATTTATGAACGAGCATAACGAGCATTTATTTAATTTTGGTATTTTTATAGTCGCGGTCATCAGCCGTAGTAACTGAAAATTTAATAATTAAAATTTAACTTGAGGAATGGATATTTATCCATGATTTAAAAGCCGAGGATGATATTCCCCGAACAGTTTAACAACTTTAAATCCATTTTGTTGAGGAAATAATAATAATAATAATAATAATAATGATGATTTAATAATAATTAATTTTCTATTTTTTGAAATAATAATAATAATAATAAATATTTGTGATTTCTAATAATCATTTTCAGGTGGTATGATTTATACATTTGACGATTGAAACAATATTCAAAGATCGGATACTTGTTGATTCCGAAGGTTAGTAGTTAACGTATGCCCACAAATAAATAACATATTAATTCAGTGGAATTATTTCACGCTTGCACTATGCATTTAAATATTTGAGAAGACACGGAATGTAATGATACGGGAAGCTAAAAGCATCTATAAAACAGGGTTTTTGCTCCAGTTTGTATGAAAATAAAATCATTATGGAGCAACGTCTTTCAAAACGCTTGGCTAAGAATAGACACGGTGTGGAATTATTCATGTTTTAAATTGATGGTAAAATTATTATTGTAAACTCATTTGTGAGGTTTACCAATTTATACATCTTCCAGTTGTCGTAACAAGCAAAGGCATGATTATTCTGTATACTTTGGGAAGAATAATTGTTGTGTGTGCAGAGAGTTAAATGTGCCATTCTGAGTAGGCAATTAAGTCGCAGGAATGAGGTTGTGTGGAATGAAGCATCAATCATTTTGTAGGATGGATGTCTTTGAATTTTGTAGAGGAGTTGAAGTTTAGCCACACTTTCGTCGAGAACAGATGGTTCAATAAATATGTTCTGTTTTTCGAAGTTCTTCGTATCCCTATGTTCAAGGTCCATGTAAATGATATTGTGTTCTATTTCTTGTTAATAACTTTGTATTTGAACAAATCCTGAGATAACTGAATTCTGAAGTGTTAGTTAATTTGCTACGATATTTTGAGAAAAGTGAACTGTGACATATTTTCAACGAGTGATATTTTTCAATATGTGAATACTCAAACAATATAGGGATCAGTAAAGACAATTAAATTTGCACTGACAAAACCCTACTCCTGTAAATAATTCTTTTGAGCGAAGTCAACAGGACTATTAATTTGACCTTCGTCTCAATTGTTAGTGTTCATGTGTTGGTGAAATTGAATATTTTGTACATAACATATGATTCGGCATTCATCTTTAATGCCATTTTAACATTCCTTCAGTCAATATTTTAAAGTTTTAAATAAAATGAGATAATTTTATTGGATGCATTCATTTCAGAAAATCTCCTTCTATCCTCATTGTTGCATCGAACCGAAGATTAGTAAAGCATTTTTTGTCGAGTTATTGTAGTCAACTTTAACCAATCTGGCGCCCAGGAATATTTTGATTTTCGTGCTGACTGATTTTTGGTGAAATGCATATGTGGTCGTCCGGACTTCGGTCTGAATGGGCACAATATGCTGTCGCAGACTTTTATGTATAACTTGTTACGCTGAAAAATTCTTACAATCATAGTATATAGATATATTTAACGGTTTACCCAGCGTAAGTTTAAAACACACATGGATGGAAGGTTTTTCTTCGACTCGATTTACTGAAATCGTTATTGCTTTGGTCTTAAAATGAATGATTTTTTTCATAAACCTTCCTCGATAACTCTTTTATAGAATGGTGAAAACCGCTTCAATATATATTCAGTGGTTCTCGAGATTACCCGTAACATCCAAGAACCCGGGAGTTAGAAGACTATGAAGAGATATTATGTTACTTATCCAAAATAAATATAATATGGTCTCTCACTTGGATTCCTTCCTCATTTCATTCCCGCCGAACCCTCTCTTTTCTCATCTGTCTAAATCCCAGTGTGAATATTGCTTTCAATACGCCCAATTGGATCGAATCATTGTCTCATTTTGGCAGTTGTAACGTTATGTGGAGTTCAGCGTTTGTATTCACCATTCGCATTTTGGTGCCTCAATAATGTGATGATTGAAAGAGGGTGCTGACCTGGATTGCGAGTGTGGACTAAAGTCTTGACACATGTTTCTAAGTGTGAGAAAAATTAGTGTTTACTGTATTGCAGTTGTTTTCCATTAAGTTTGTTAATTTTTCTCTCTGTTTCGTATATTTTAAAGTAATTGTTTTCATAGGTGTTACGATCGCCGCGGGTCGCGATTCAGTTGTTGCCATATCTCGGTGTGGTTATCAGTGGTAGGCGTCGGTCTTGACCAATTCAAGGAGGAAATGTTCGTATTGTGGTACACGTTTCTTATATCAAAAAGTCTCAAAAATTGCGATACCTGTTCCGGAAAGGTCTTCTTATCGTAGAGCGAATCCTCAGAGATAAATGCTCCTTTCATAACATTGACGGGAGCTCCAAGTTCCTCCAATTATTATGTTAAATACAGAAATCAAAAACTCCCGTTATTTTGTGTTAAGTTATTGAAATATATACTGAGAACAGAGTCTGTAAAATTTTGTTCTCATGTATTGATTGTCAAGGTGAGAAATATCCACAATGTTTGTAAGAAATTCCTATTATTCAGTTAAAATGTAATTCCGTTGATTCTCTGTTGGGATGACATCATCTTCTATATCCATCATGAAGACTGTTATTTTAGCCATATTTTGGAGGCGTCTCTACCATTATTATTATCATAATTAATAATATTAGTATTATTATTATCCTCAACACCATTATTACAAGGCGTGTTCGGTGACTAATCGCGACGAAGGGTGTATTACATATAGAAAAATTTTGCAATAAGGATTCGAACTTTTCAGTAATAACTCTGTATTCATGCCACCTTGTAAAGGTTATGAAGGAAGTGTGTATTAGATATACTCGACAATTCCTACTTACGTTTGCTCCTTCAGGTTCTTGTGATAGGAAAGTTTTACTTCGCTGTTCCTCGGTGACTGCCCACTAAACATCTCTAGTATACATACAATATCCGCAGTACTGCGTGTTCTGATGCACGTTCGTGTGCTAATGTTAACTAACATAATAGCCTACAGTGCAGTAGTTTCTGGATAAAATTACTCATTTTTCAATTGGCTACTTGTCCATAATCAATATGAAAATAATTGTTTCTGATGTACGTGTTGGTCTCATACGGAGTCTTTTTACGAATGTTTGTATAAGTAACATACTTCAATCGTTACACCTATAAATATCCGCAGCAGTAAATATTATTATTATTATTATTACAATTATTGTAACTATTATTACTATTATTATGACTATTAGTGCACAGACAATGCCTCTCCATCAATGACTTGTTAAAATTCAGCATTCTGAGCGTAACCGCAATGGTACAGGTTATAAGAGCGTATTATAATTATTACTAACTAGCAGAAGTACCCGTTCTTCGAACAGTGTTCGGTGTTAACTCTAGACATTATCAATTGAGCTACTGTTGCAATGGTTAGCGGTTTGTCATTCCTTCTTAAGTTTATCAGAAAGAAGTTAGTTTTCTGGGAATATCACATACACTGTTAATTTAAGGGCCTTAAAATGTGGTTTTCGGAGACCCTTTATATACTCCCGAATTTTGTGTCTCACATTGAGAAGCGCTATATATGCTTTGGTCGTCCTGCTAGGATAATTTTTATATTTCGGCTATTTTAGCATGTATTTTGAGAATCTTTTCCCTACCCTTCTACTGTATGAAAAGTGCGGTGAAGAGTTTTATAAATGATTGGCGTATTGACTCTCATGGTTACC
This sequence comes from Meconema thalassinum, assembly GCA_946902985.2. Classification (NCBI taxonomy): domain Eukaryota; kingdom Metazoa; phylum Arthropoda; class Insecta; order Orthoptera; family Tettigoniidae; genus Meconema; species Meconema thalassinum. The sequence continues at coordinate 58,611,364 of OX336390.1, forward strand.
ATACCTAATTTTACGATGCACCAAGCATCCGAACACGAGTTATAGATGTACATAAAGATACACAGACAAACAGACAGACAATTCTATTGTCTACAACATATCACCCAGATATCCAAATATGGGTATATTAGCAGTAGTACCCTGCTTCGCCTGGTGGAATGATGATAATGTCTCAAAGTCTCCTTAGAAATATAATGGATTTAAAATCTAGGTAATTTGCCCCCAAAGATAACGAGGGCGTAATATATAGGTCATTTGCTCTATTGATAAGGATGATGATGAAAACTACTGTTGAATTGACACGTCAAACTTACAAACTACCGTAATAAAAATACATATTTCAAAATTCACAGGCGAGGAAGACTTATTGTGTGTGGTGATTAATGGTGTAATGGGCGTAACACCTAGGTCATTTGCCCTTATGATGAGGATGATAAGGGAAACTACTACCTGTATTGAATTGACACTCCATCTTATAATGTACACAATGTACTGTAATAAAAGTAAATATTTTAAAAATCACAGTCGAGAAAGACTTTATGCGGCGGTGATTAGTGGTATGATGCGCGTAACATCTAGGTCATTGCACTTATGATGATATTTTTTTTATTTAGTCAATTTACCCTCTAGGTTGGTGGTTCCCACGGACCAAGCGAGGGAACTCACCACTACCGCCTCTATGGGCAGTGTCCTGGAGCTTGGAACATCTGGTCAGGATGGATACAACTGGGGAGGTGTGATCAACACTTCGCCCAGGCGGCCTCACCTGCAAAGCGAACAGGGGCCTCATAAGGGATGGGAAGGGATGGAAGATTGGGATGGATAGGCCAGGAATAGGGAAGGTGGCGGCCGTGGCCTTACAGTAGGTACCATCCCGGCATTTGCCCGAAGACGAAGTGGGAAACCACAGAAAACCACTTCGAGGATGGCTGAGGTGGGAATCGAACCCCCCTCTACTCATTTGGACCACCCGAGGCTGAGTAGACCCCGTTCCAGTCCTCATACCACTTTCCAAATTTCGTGGCAGAGCCGGGAATCGAACCCAGGACCTCCGGGGCGGCAGCTAACCATGCTGACCGCTACGCTACGGAGGCGACTGATAATAATAAGGTAATGAAAAACTGATTACTAAACGAACATGGTGTAATTTTAAATCTGATAGAGGTAATTCAGATGTCAAGCTTCGATGTCTTCCAAAGTCTAACCTTATTTTCTGGCTTAGGCCTGAACTCGATGCGTCTAGTGAAAGAGCTTATGGCGTACTGCTCGGCAAAGATTATGGGTCCAAGCTGCACGAACGTGAGATGATCGCAGATGATGACGAAATATGATGACACACGTTGGGGGTTCCCCGTCGTATTTAGATTGGCCGGGGAATCACTCACTCTTTCGCAACACCACAGTAGTTGAGCAACGGCCCTGTGCAGGCATCAGCATATAGAGCAGATAACACGGCGGGCTCTGGAAAGTCCTCTCATGTCACCTCGCGATGAATCAGCAAACTATTCTCCCCCCCCCCCAGGGTCTCACAACTTGTGGGACGTGGGTTGGCGACCACGGGACCCCAGCTGAGTTTGGCATCGCTTCTACTTCCTGGTGCCGGGCTCCTTTGATTTCTCTTTCCTATCCGCCTCCCTTAGTCAACTCTTGTTCTCTTCCTACACCGACTGTATTAGGGTATCCGAGGGCTAGGGTGTCTTTCAATTTCCCGCCTTATTGGCCGTTGTCTCATCTATCCTGATGCCCTCATTCTTCGAGGGATCTGCCTTATTTTCCTTTTCATAATATCTCCTGTCTTTTGCTCAAGGCCCTCAAAGAGGCAGGGTGTGTGTAGCCCCACCAATTCTGGTACACCCTCAAGGGCTCATGGCTGGTGAGTTAGGAAGCTGGCAATCGCGAGGGATTCCTAAGCTAAAAGCAGGGAATGGAGTGGTATGTCAGACATTTCAAGTGGACAGTGTTACTCATCGGGTTCAAAAGGGTAAGTATGCACAATTTGGTTCAGATAGGTGAAACTGTGTAGATTTGTGCCAAAGGGCCTAAATGCAGGGAATAGATTGGTCAGTCCAAAATTTCATGTCGACAGTGCTACACGTCGGGTTCCAAGGTGTAATAATAAACAATTTGGTTCAGATTAGTGAAATGGTGTAAATTTGTCCCAAAGGGCCTAAATGCAGGGAAAGGGGTGGTCTGTCCGAAATTTAAATTGGACAGTGATACTCGTTCAGTTCCAAAGAGTAAGTATCCAAATTTTGGTCCAGATTGGTGAAACGATGTAGATTTGTGGCAAAGGGTCTAAATACAGGGAATGGATTGCTCTGTCCAAAGTTTTAAGTGGACAGTGTTACTCGTCGGGTTCCAAAGGGTAAGTGTACAAATTTAGGTTCAGATTGGCGAAACGATGTAGATGTGTGCCAAAGGGCCTAAATGCAGGGAATGGAGTGGTCTGTCCGAAATTTCAAGTGGACACTGTTACCCATCGTGTTCCAAAGGGTAAGTATACACGTTTTGTTATCGATCGGTGAACGATGTAGATTTCTGCCAAAGGGCCTAAATGCGGGGAAGGGAGTGGGCTGTCCGAAATTTCGAGTGGACAGTGTTACTCGTCGAGTTCCAAAGGGTAATTATTTGAGATCAGTGAAACGGTGTAGTTTTGTGGCAAAGGGCCAAAAAGCAAGGAATAGTGTGGTCTGTCCGAAATTTAAAGTGAACAGTGATACTTGTCGGGTTCCAAAAGGTAAGTATGTAAAATTTGGGTCAGATCGGTGAAACGGTGTAGATTTGTGCCAAACGGTCTAAAGGCAGGGGTTGGAGTGGCCTCTCCGCAATTTCAAGCAGACAGTATTACTCGCAGGGTACCAAAGGGTAAGTATCCGAATGTTGGTTCTGATCTGTGAAACGGTGTAGAAATGTGCCAAAGGACCTAAATGCAGGGAATGGGGTGGTCTGTCCGAAATTTTAAGTGGAAAGTGTTACTCGCAGGGTTCCATAGGGTAAGTATATAAATTTTGGTTCAGATAGGTGAAACGGTGTAGATTTGTGCCAAAGGGCCTAAATACAGAGGATGGAGTAGCCTTTCCGCAATTTCAAGTTGACAGTGTTAGTCGCAGTGTTCCAAAGGGTGAATATACAAATTTTGGTTGAGATCGGTGAAACTGTGCAGATTTGGGACAAAGGGCCTAAATGAAGGGAATGGAGTGGTCTGTCCGCAATTTCAAGCAGACAGTGTTACTCGCAGGGTTCCATAGGGTAAATATACAAATTTTGGTTCTGATCGGTGAAACGGTGTAGATTTGTGCCAAAGGGCCTAAATGCTGGGAATAGAGTGGTCTGTCCGCAATTTCAAGCAGACAGTGTTACTCGCAGGATACCAAAGGGTAAACATACGAATGTTGGTTCTGATCGGTGAAACGGTTTAGTTTTGGACCAAAGGGCCTAAATGCAGGGAATGGTGTGTCTGTCCGAAATTTTAAGTGGACAGTGTTACTCGCAGCGTTCCAAAGGTAAGTATACAAATTCTGGTTCAGATCGGTGAAACGGTGTAGATTTGTGCAAAAGTGCCTAAATGCAGGGCATGGGCGGGTCTGCCTGAAATTTCAAGTGGACAGGGTTACCCGCAGGGTTCCAAAGGGTAAGTATACAAATTTTGGTTCAGATCGGTGAAACGGTGTAGATTTGTGCAAAATGGCCTAAATGCAGGGAATGGGGTGGTCTGTCCAAAATATAAAGTTAACAGGGTTACCCGCAGGGTTCCAAAGGGTAAGTATACAAATTTTGGTTCGGATGGGTGAAACGGTGTAGATTTGTCTACGTAACAGACAGACAAACAGACAAACAGACGAACAGACAAACTTTGTGCTTTATATATAAATCTCTGCCACACAGTATCAATCAAAATCATCCTTACGATGAACACGAATGTCGAAAAAAAAATAGTAAAATTGTGCTCTCAAACTAAATTCACCTAACGTGTACTTCCTGACGTGAAATAGAATTGAAAGCCTTGTAGACGAAACGCAATACACGTCACATTAAAACTGACCCTCTACGTTGTGTTAGGTCCCCATACAAAGGAAGACCTCTTTCATAAATAAATTATAAAGGCGTGTGGTGCATGAAAATTCAGATACTTTAGCCTCAAATGGCCCAAATTCCTAAAAGCCGCAAAGAATGCTGATTTAATTCAGGAATTGTTGAAAATAATGTTGCTGTTTGGAGATATAATAGACCTTCTGTACTATATGTCACACGTGAAAATTGCATGAAAAAATTCTAGGTTACCCCTTGACCTCCCTAATTGCATTGATGAATTATACAGTCTACGTTGGTTCCGTGATAATCTTATAGCCATTTGCAAACTTTCACAGAAATGTAATAAAAGGAGTGACATTGCTTCTTACAGAAATAGATGGAAAGTTGTATGCCACCCCTTGAGAAAATGTTTTCATGGTTACCGATTTGCATTCCTTCATTAGTTTGTTAAATTAAATGATATTAGTTTTCTGGGAATATCTCAAAAACGGTTGGTTTAAGACCCTTAAAATGTAGTTTTCGGGGACCCTTTTGGGCCCTCGAGTTTTGTCCCTCACATTGAGGGGCTAAAAATGAGCTTTGTCTCGTCCTTCTACGCCTATTTCAGCATTCATTTTTAGGGGGTCGGCCCCCTTTTATGAGAGGTATGGAGAAGAGTTACATCAATGATTAGTGCCGTGCTTCTGATGGGTATCTGTACCAAATTTTACGTTGATAAACCCAGCCTTTCTCGAGTTATAAGGGAACAAATTTGTCCACAGACAAACAGACAGACTGACACACAAAAGAAGAATATTTTCGCGCTCATCCATCATAAAACAGTCTGAAACGCGCAAATAACACAAATTTCCGTATATATTCACATAAAAACAGACAAACTTTCATTTATGTAGAGATAAACTGCACCGCTCGTTGTTGACCGTGTTTTATTGCACACATTTGGTTTTACTCCCTAACCGTTGGAGATACAGGAAAAGTGATAAGGACACTTCGGATAGAAAATTAAATGTTATAGCTCGTGTATGCCATCAAAAGTTTGCTATTTCTTAGCGTCCTCTTTTTATTTGAAATGGAAATATGTTATTTTGAAACCAAAGGGTGTAGTGACGTCACAAATGTGGGTTTTATTCGCTAACCGTTGGAGATGCACGAAACGTGACAAGGACCTTTCGGATAGGAAATCAAAATTTAATGCTCGATTGTGTCATCAAAAGTTTTTTATTTCTTAGCGTTCTCTTTTTATTTGAAATGGAAATATGAAATTTTGAAACCAAAGGGTGTAGTGACTTCACTAAAATGGTTGCCAATTTTAAATAGTGCAAAATATCGAAATCAAAATTAACCTATATGTAAACCTGGTAAATCAGCTACATCCATGCAAAATTTCATTTCAATCGGACCTGTGGTTCTTGCGTGATTGAGTAACAGGGCGACATACAGACAGACAAACACCATCTCATGTTTTATATATTAGTATGATTAAAGGGGTCTTCCTGCGGATGGGGACTGGACACAACGGTGAGGGTCAGCTTTTATGTGACATGTATTGCCTTTCGTCTACGAGGATTTCAATTTTATTTTCACGTCGGGAATTAGACTTGAGATACATCCAATTTGAGAGCATATTTTAAGTAATCATCTTTCTTTGTCGACAAACAGGTACCAAGCCCCTAACCAATGCCACAGTAGCCCAATTGATAACGTCTGCTTATTAATACCGAAGACCGTTCGAAGAATGTGTACTTCTGCTAGTCTTCATAAAGAAATGGATTACAACTGCGCACGGTATTTTCATGTGGACTGTCCTGTGTAATTAGCCTTGAGAGTTGCTTTCACCGAGAAAATGTTCCCTTTTAATGCGGCGCGCAATCTGTATAACATGTTTATTGTGGTGTGTTGAGATTTCAATATCCACTATCAGATAGTGTAAAGTCCACTAACATCGGCCTCCGCTACATATTAATACGTTTGCACTGAATTTATTTCACTTGTAGATCGAGTACTAGAATAGTAGACTAACGTTCTTCCGTCTTTTATCCAACTTAAATCACTACGTTCAACTCAATTTCACTCGCGAACTCTACTTTCACGTCGGCGACCGTTTTGTGATTGAAATCTGCAAATTGGCCAGTCAGGTTTGATACTGTACTGTAGACTATGCGAATGAACTCAAGTCAGGCACGACGCCGTACCGAAAATTGTATTCTTCGTCAGGTGGGTGGACTGGGGTAGGATAAATCATCCCTCTTACTGTCGTCATAGTGAGGACCTTCACATTAGATTGGTAAAACATACTCGGCCTTCTGCTACAATAATTGACCGTTTGTCAATTGATATCTTCTGTTATCTTTGTTTGGCAATAATAAGTAACGAAGATTCATTAAAAGATGTTCTAATTAATTATGAACAGCAAGATCATTAAAAAAGAATCCTTTGTTCCTGTCTTCGGAGACTCGCTAAAAAGCTCTCAGTGTACATTGACAAGCGATCCTTCGTTCCTTCTAGACCACGGCTGGGGTAGCCGATTCACATGACTGGATATCGGTCCCAGTATAACAATCTCCTCATCTGCACACGTCTTTTTAACCAAACCTATTTTACGCTGTTGCCTGTTACAATTTCGAACATTTATACGTCTTTCATATTTAATCTGCCAACCCGTCCCGGCTTCACCCGGTACCTTTAACGGTTTACCCAGCGTAGACTTAAAAGGCGTATTTTTTATTTCAATGAACTATGACCTATATCCATTTTTCGTCTCGGCATGATGGGTGAAATCACTGACTGGATTATTAATTATACGGTGTAGAGTGCGCCTGGGAATGTTCTCCGCAGTGCCTAGAAGCTTCTGGGAGAGATTACGTCAGCAGTTACGTTGGCAGCACGGCTGTCGCTTGTATCATAACAAACAAACAGTAAACTTTATACTCACCACAGCCATTCATAACCGATGCTAGAAGTGCTGATGACACACATGCTGGCTTATTGCAATACACACCGACGAATTCGACAGCCCACACATGTGGCCTTCACCCTATTAAAGACACTGTGCTGCCAACTAAACTGATGACGCAGCCACTCACAGATGCACGTAGCCTCTGCGGAGAACATTCCTGGGTGCCATGAATTATCATAGAGATAGCTGAGCAAAAAGTTCTTGTCAGACGTAATTTAAGAATGGCGAGGTGCATGGAACAGAAATCCCCTTCCGTCCAATCTTAACTTAACTGTGTATTTTGCGGAACGAAAAGTTCACATTCGAAGTGAAAAAAGCCGAGTTGCACTTTGAGGGAAACTCCAAACACAACCACTCTTCTCTGAAGTCTTAGCTCGACATGACTCGACAGTTTTCCGCTGGCTGTATCTGTGGTTATAGCTCGTAAACTATCGCGGAAGCTAGTAATTGAATGGCGATTGTTGAAAGAAATGAAAAACTAAAAACACTTACAGTGGACGATGGATTAAAGAACGATATATGCTGCCGCAGACTTTTTTGTAGAACTTGTAATGCTGCAAAATTCTTACAATCATAATATATTGAACCCTTATTAATCTTTCGATGAATAAGTATTCATGATTTTATTATTATTATTACTGATGCCCAGGCAGTACATGTTGAAATTGACAAAGAGGGAGCCAAGGTAGTGTGTTGCCATGATTACAACAGAAGCAAGCTTGGTAGTTATTCCTGAAGACGACCGTTTAAGCCGAGTTCAAGGACAAATTTTGTAACAGCGCGCACCTAAATTGGAGTCATTGAGGGAGTGTCATGAGTAAAGTTTCAACCGACCCAGGATTGAATCACCCAATCAGAAGAGACCACGCCAAAAACCACGCGGTAAGTTGCGTACCCTGGAAAAACGCACGAAAACGTGTATCTAAAGAACCGCCGATCCGAATTAATTCTGCAATGGTGCACTGAGACGTTTGGATAAAATGATGAAGAATGTTACTGGTCCCAAGTTTGTGTGATGAAAACTCCAGATTATTTTTTCAAATTCTCCCCACTCAACCTCATTCTGTTAGTTTCCAATAAATTGATCGGTGAGAAGCTGTTTCAAGAACAACTTTATTGAGCTCTGGTGAGCAAGGTTCACGTCACTCTGCGTCACGATCTTCAAACGCTAATGAGCGTACTTCACTAACATTTTACTTTGTGCTCAAGTGAGCAAGGTTCACGTATAGCAGTGGAGATCTCTAGGCGAGATAAGGACTGCAAGATAGTCATGTTTAAGACTTGTTTTCAAGCCAGTGGCGATGAGTTTGAAGTGGGTAATTTTATGTAAATTTGTATGTATTATTTTTGAGTGATATTTGTGCGTGTGTTAAGCAAATGCTAAGATGGGGCAAGTCTACGATCAGAAATCGCATTAGGACATATTCGTGAGTGAAATTAGTAGTTCACAGCGATTATAGCCAGGCAATATTATTAACATTGAACATTTCTGTCCAAGAAACTTCGCCAAGATGTCCGACGTTTGGTCAGGTGATGGATTGATGAGCATCGCTTCTACAACGACGTCGACGATGGAGACCTAAATTTCCGGTAGGTAAATGCACCGGGACGGAGGTTAATGTTCTGCAAGCTGAGACGGTGATGTACAAAAATTGATTTACTCAATATGTAGTTAGATAAGGCGCGGGAACATTGTAAATAGTTCATTCATTCTTTTTCTGGTGTTTAGATTTTTTTGTGCTGACACTATCATCTTTAAATGTACTTTGGCGCGTGGCCAAATTTGTTTGTTGTATATTTTTCTTTGGAGTCATATTTAGTGTACACGGCGCGTGTATTTGATTTTATCCATGCGAATGCGAAACTCGTTACATTCGATAAGTGGTGCTTTATTCAAGTTAATTTTTTTGGTATAGGAAAGGGAGGTAATTATTGTAAGATGTTTTATGAACAGGTTATTATTCATGCTAGGTTTGCCGAGCGCAACAAATTAAGATGTAACTGTAGAACACGTTAGTTCTAATTTATTTAGCATTTTTTTGAGTCCTTTTCAGGTTAGTTAGTCACGGACTAGAACGGAAGCAAGCTGGTGGAAAAATATCTACGTCATTTATTTCTGGTTTCTGTCAAAACCATACGTGTGATTCTGTGTGTGTTCTTGTGTCAGGTGTGTGTATTGATTCTTCGTGATGAGGGGTAGGTGGTGCTACCGCCCTCATATTATTGTTGTTGTGGTATTCTTTTTGATGGAAAGGCAGAGCGCTCCGTGGAGGCTACTGTACCTTGTCCAATGTTGATTTTCTTGGATTTCCTCGGGGAAATGCTGAGATATTTTATTCTGACACACACACGTATATTGTGCTTAGGAGCACGCTTCTTCGTGACTCGATCCCGTGCCATAGGAGGTCGAGGTTATTGACAAGTGGGTTGACAGAGGTGCAGATTTCCACTTAGCGCCCGTCTAGGTTCGGTGACTCATTGTTAGGCAGTCCTGTTGACCGACTGACCCCTATAAGCTATCATTAGCAAACCTGTTCTTTTGTGATGGTCATTTGGACCGTAATTAATTGGGGAGTTCGCCATGTCTGTTACGAATTATCGCATGTCGTATGAATGGAATATTGCTTTAATGATGTAAATGTTGGCTTTGAGCCTAGTGATTTTCTATGACTCACGTCATGTTAGTTTGTCTGTTGTGACACTCGTGTGGTGTAGTTGTATTTACATGTAAAAATGACAGGCGGTCATATGTGTTTTCTTTTGCTGGTCACGTGTTAATTTACTTGTGTTGATTTTGAAAAGTCCTAATTTTAGGCATTCATGTTTTTTTGCTATTGCAGTTCTTGATTCCAATTTCAAGCGGAAATTAATTGTTGTTTATTTAGTGTAGGAAGTGTCAGATTAATTTAGTAGTGTATAGTTGGTTCCCCGCGTCTGTCTAGCTCTAAACAATGCAGATTCGTCCTCTGAAGGTTTACCGGATGATGGCGAATCTCGCATTTATTTGTACTCATCGTTAAGCATGTAGAACAGCCGCACACGTACACAATGTCATTGAAGTCATTTGGGACATTTGGTCCAATTTATAATCTCTCCTGAGATTAAGCCTAGTTTTGGCAAATAATTTATTCAGTTGGGAGTCATTTGGGAGTTTTGTTTTGTTTATTTTTACTTGTAAATAGTTGATCTGTTATTAAATTCATTTGTTATAACCTTGGTATTCACTTCTTCCTGCATGTTATTTTGTTATGTGTTACCCTGCATGTTAATGAAGCGCTTTAACAACAACTTACGAAATGGATTGTTACACCCCCCGAAACTGAGTCTCATAAGCTTCTTTGCAAGGGTTCATATACCAAAAATGGCTGCCCAATTGGGACTGTTCTTGTTGTTGCTTTGCTGGTCTCATACTTATTTCGCTGAGAAATAATGCCAGGTCAGGGGGGCAAGTGTAAATTCAGTAAATTGAGGCGATGTTGTACCGCCATGTGCATTAGTAAAATCACTGCGTTCTTAAAGTTAGGAATATTGAACAAGGTTAGAAGTTGATATTGCATTTGTTGTTAACTTGTTCTGGCGCCCGGCATAAAATTAGAAAATTTGCATATTATTGAACTCAGTCAAAGCAGGAAGGTGTTGCCTTATTTTTACATTTAATTAACTTCGGTTAATTGGTGTTGTTCGTAAATTCTGTTGGTTAGGAATTTAATAGCAGATCACAAGGGAGTTATTTTATTGTTTGGAAATAAGAGTCATTATTCAGTAAAATTTTGATTACTGAAATTTTTATTAAATTAGAATTAGTAGTATTTAAATATCATGACATGTGTGCGTGTGTATGACTGAAATCCCAGTGCATGACCCTGTTTTTCTCTGAGTATATATTTGTGTGTTGTGAAACAATTAAATAAACAGTTACAGGACATGAACAGTAACATTACGACGCAATTACAAACCCAGAAATTAGACAGTGACATACAGTTACAGGACATGAATAGTAATATTACGGTCCAATTGGAGGTCCATAAATTGGATATCGATAAACAGTTACACGAGTTGCGGGAGAATAATAATAAACAGTTGAATGAATTAAACCATAAACTATCAGAGCAGGCAACAATACAAACAGTACAGTTAGAGAAGATCACCCATGTCATAAACCAAAGTACTAGAGAATTAGAGAAACTGGCAGGTGAGGTAGCGGAAAATAACTCAAAACAATTAGGAGAGATTAAGAAGCTGGAATCTAAATTCGACAATAAACTTGTACAATTAGATGAAATGGTAGCCGAAAAATTAAAACAGATTGAGACAGCATGCGTAAACAACTCGGCTGGAATAAAAAGCACGCAGGATGAATTACAGGTGCAATTTGAGAGACTAGAGGCCAAGAACGAAAACATACAGGAGCAAATTAATTCAGTCGAAAATAATGTACTCGAATTAATAAAGGAACTCGAAAAGCTTGAAGTATAAACGGAGAAAGAACGAATGCACTTGCGCGAAAACTTGGAAGACCAATTAATTAAAACCCAAGAGCAAATACGAGAAGAAATAGGAGAGCAGCTAATTAAGAATCAGGAAGAGGTAGGGGAACAATTAATTAAAACCCAGCAGGTGATACGGGAGCAAATACGGGAAGAGCTTGAGAAGAATCAGGAAAGGAGCGAAGAAAAAAATAGTAGTTTGAAGAACAGGATCCGGAAAGATTGGGAACAGCAGGTGAACGAAACTTAAGGAGATAGGCTGACGATCTTAAAGCGGCTAGGCGAGTACAATTCTAGGATGCAGGCGTTGGAGGAAAACATGAAGTCCAAACTCCAAGAACACACAGATCTCATAATTAAGAACGAGATAAGGTCCTTAGAAAACGCTACTTTATTCTCTGCAGAAAACACAGTAGGCAAACAGGGAAGTATTGGAAGTCCGGTGGGCTCGAAGCTGGCTGAGGATACAGGCCGAGGTCAGAGTCCAAAGATAACGTGCGACACATTCCAACACTACAGAGGGGGGACATCAACTCCACAACCCGGCTTGGCACCTGCCCAAGTGATACAAGTAATTAGGGGGAACGACTTTAAACCCGACAAATTCAGGGAGAACTCAGGATCCACCCCTAAAGCATTTTTACGTCAGTTGGATGACTACTTGAACGATCAACACGTCAGTCCCGCAAAACAGCTGCGGATGGTTGAGAAATTTTTGGAGGGCCCAAGTTTAATTTGGTTCCAGAGTTTCAAATACACATTTAATGACATGGCCCAGTTTAGAGAGGTATTCTTGAGAACGTTCTGGAGTCCTTCTTTGCAGCAGGGGTTGAGGATGAATCTATACACCAGGAAATATCACAGTACACATCCCTCCAGGTTTTCCGAGTTCTTTTGCCAACAGCAGGTTAAATTCCGTGATTTTGACGACCCGCCTACAGAGGAAAACATGGTTTTAGCCATCAGTAAGCAGCTTCCAATGAATATTCAGCAGTTTTTAGTGGCCGTGAATATCAAGACCGCAGTTCAGGCCGAGGAGATACTCCGCCATTTGGATGAGACGAGAATGGTCAGTCCGCAGACAGGGAGACGGAACATGGAGTGTGTAAACACAGCCGAAGTTCCTCAAGGGCATCAAACTAATCACAATCAAAATAATCAAACCAAGACACAGTCTACCGGAACGCAATTCACGCCCAGACGGCAGGAGTTCGATGGCCGAAACCAATACCATAACAACAATAGGGACTTCCAGAATCGCCGCGATTATTATAATAATAATAATCAGAACAATCACTATCAGTGGAAGTACCAGCGAGAGTATACCAACTGGAGGGGAAATCCAAGGCAGGGAAGACCTTACCAAAGGAACGGAGAAGGCAGGTGGAACAATACAAGGAATTATAGGCAAGATTATCAAGGGGACTATCGAAATGATTGGAACGAGCGGTACGCTGAATCACAGAAATATTTGGACGAGTAAAATGCCGAAGAAGCAGAGAAAGAGAAGTGGGGGCGTGCGATGGCGAATAGGCAAAGCCCAGATAATCACCAAGGAGCGGGGGCGGAAAGCTTATTACGGCAGCAGGAGAGACGCGATGACAACCGGCAGGACTCAATGAATGGGTCCCAGGATTTAAAAAATCACGATTGAACCAAAATCAGATAGACTGAGAATGGAGGACACCAGGGAACGGGAGGAGTTGATTGTTGCAAACATAGAAGAGTGGGTAGCATTCCCGGACGATTGCCTGGAGGAAGTGGTGAAGGACCGAGACAATGTAATCAGACAATTACTGATTATTTATGCACGTATTGGAGGTATTAGAGTGAGGTGCCTGATCGACACGGGTAGCCAGGTGAGCTTAGTCACGGAAGTATTGTTGAAAGAAATTGGAAATAATCAAACCGTTCCAATTATGCCTGTACCATTAATGAAAGTCCGCGGGGTCATTCGTGACAAGACCATAGTTTGCAAGCACCAAGCATATTTAGACCTGGAGATATTAAACCACACATTTTCGCAAACTTTCATCGTGATACCAAAGTTGTATTATAATGTCATTCTGGGAGCCAACTTCATCTGTGATTTTCATGCTGTAATTGACTTACATAATAACACTGTGAGTTTCAACACAAGTCGAGGGGTTGAGCCATGGGGGTCTGAACATGGAAGAGAGTCCACTAGAGAGAGAGGCGAATACTTGGGTCATTGAAGAATGCACTAATGAGGCGATCGAAGATAAGAACTTGACGGAGGAACGAGTAAGCCAGACAGCAGTGGTTGAAATTGACAGTCGAGATATTTCGCTGGAACTTTGGGTACATTTGGCGGAAGAAGAAATTAGAGGGTCCTAATTTGAAATTTTACTTCAGGAGCGACTTCACGAGGTAATAGTAGGGGAACCTGACAGAAGAAAATTAGAAGAAATTTTGAGACATCATAAGGGAGCTTTCGACACGATTCCTGGAAAAGTTTTAAATTTCCAGTATGCCATGCAAGTTACCGACTGGACCCCATTTAAGAGTAAATTGTACCCGATCCCAGAGAAACATTTTGCTCAGGTGAAGGACATTATTAGTAACTTATTAGATTCCGGCATGATAAGAAAAGCAGCAACCCCATACTTAAATGCAATATTGGCTGTGACCAAGCCAAATGGATCAATTAGATTATGCCTAGACGCTCGGGTTTTAAACAGTAAACTGCTAGTTGAGCATGACCAAGCACCAAGGATCAAGGATGTATTGAAGGGCTTCCGTGGGTAAAAGATATATTCTAGCGTCGACCTAACGAATAGTTTCCACCATCTTGAACTTGAGGAGAAATCCCAACTATTGACGGGATTTTTATTTGATAACCAAAGCTATATCTGGTCTCGCATGCCCTTTGGTGTAAAAACAGCTGGATGTGCATTGATAAGAGCACTAGACAGGAATTTGACTGAGGAGGTCAAGAGCTTCACTACGAGGTATATTGACGACATACGTATTGCATCAGAAACAATGGAGGAACACTTGGTAAACCTAAACAAACTATTGGATAACTTGAGAAACATGCATTTCAAAATTAACTTGAAGAAATCGCACTTTTGCCAGAACGAGATTCTGTATTTGGGTCACATAATTGATGTTGAAGGCGTGAGACCTAATCCGGCGAAAATTGACGCAATCAAGAAATTCCCCACACCAACTAAAGTAAAACACGTGAGAGCATTTTTGGGAGTGACAGGTTTCTTTAAGGAGAATTGTCCTGGATACACGGAAACAGTAGCACCGATGCAAGAGATGCTAAAGAAATCAAATCGATGGTCATGGAATGAGGAGTGCGACAGGTCCTTTAGAGCCACGAAAGACCTACTGGATAATTGTGTGAAGCTAGGGTATCCAGATTTCGAGAAGAAATTTATAATTCAGGCAGACGCTTCATTGATTGGAATCGGTGCCATGCTGTACCAAGAGGACGCTGATGAACCCAGGAAACGATCATATTTGGCATTTACGAGTCGTAAATTAAGGAAGCATGAGAGGAACTACACTGTGACAGAGCTTGAGTTGCTAGCGATTTTTTACTCACTTCAACAATGGCGCAAGATGATCTTTGGATATTCCATTGTTGTCAGAACTGACCACCATGCACTGACGTTCTTATTCAAGACGACGATGGCAAGTGAAAGAGTTACGCGATGGTCCATTTACATACAGCTGTTCGAAATTACCATAGAACATTGCCCTGGAAGGATGAACATCATTCCAGATGCTCTAAGCAGGAATTCTGAAGATGAGAACGAGATAGCAGCGGAGGTTCACCACATAGCACTAACACCTAAGGATCGTGGATTTTTGGACAAGCTGAAAGAAATTCAGAAGGAACAAGAAAAGGACCCATGGATGATGATGATGATCAAGTTTTACAAGAAGGAACTGCAGCCAGATTCACATGAATATCGAGAAGCCCGTGTCATGGAAGCGAAATTTCACTACTTGAATAACCTTTTGCACAAGTACGTGGTTGAGGATCACACGAAACTGCGAATTCTAGTTCCAGCATCATTACAGAGAGGATTGACGTGGCATGTCCACGAAAGCCTAGCACATATCGGCACGGACAAAACAGAAGCGACAATAGGGGAAACTTTTACTTGGCCTAAGATGCGATACACCATTGTGGAAGTAATCAGAACTTGTGACGCGTGTCAGCGCACTAAACCAAATAACTTCATGTTGAAACAACCTCCAAAACCGTTATTACCTCAAAAACCATGCGAGCTGGTCGCTATTGACTGCTTTGGCCCTCTAGTAAAGGGAAAACGAGGATGCTGACACCTTCTTGTATGTGTCGATATGTTTTCCAAGATGGTAGTATTATGTCCAATCCAGAAGACGACATCAAAGCAAGTCCTCAGCAGAATTCAGAACAAAGTCATTCCGATGTTTGGGAAGCCGGAATTCATCTTATCGGACCATGGTACTTATTTTACGAGCAATGTTTTTAGGCAAGGTCTAGAGAGCCTAGGGATAAAGCATGTTCTGTCGAGCATTCGCCATCCTTGTGGAAATCCGAGCGAGAGAACGATTCGCTGTGTTGCCAAGTATTACCGAGTCATGATTCCTAATGATCATAATAAGTGGGTTGACAAAGTAGGAGATATTGAGATGTGCATGAAGACTACAAAGCACGAGTCGACAGGTCAAGTCCCACTAGTTGTACACCACAACAGGTTGCCTGAGAGATCTTGGGACAAGATTATTCCATGCCCAAGGGGTCCTTTATTAGCACATGAGCTGCGAATTCAGCGAACAAGAGAGCATATGAGGAACCAAGCGAACCGAAGACTGAGGAGATACAGAGGAAAGAAATTTCATCGTGAGTTACAGGAACAGGAACTAGTGCTTGTTCGAAGACCACCGATATCTGATCCTAAAAACAAAGTATTTGCCAAGTTCTGTCCAAAATTTATTGGCCCGTTCCACATCATTAAGAATTTGGGTAACAATGCTTACAGACTTGAAGAATTGAGCACTAGCGCTAAATCTGTCTTCAATAGCGCTAATCTCAAGCCGTATTACAGAAGGGAACCATTTGACGAATAATCAGGACTATGAATGCAGATCATTATTGCAGAATTTTATTGAGAGCCAACAATCAAATATACGTGGCCATGTAGTACCTGGGTAGACCGAGCTTTGTTTGTATACAAGACAGCTGGTCCGGCAGGAGTTGTAATCGTGCGAGAGAGAGGGAAGGTCCGACGAGACGTTGAATGACATTGCAGCGTGGAGCGCGCACACTAATTGGGGCAGTGGAATGTACAAACAGGCAGACGAGTGAGGTACTTAAGAGATGTTATCATCACTACTGTGGATATTGTTTTTAAAATCCAAATCAATCACTTGCTTCGAATTTCAAAACCTTGCTGAGGATAAATGAACCCTTATTAATCTATCGATGAATAAGTATTCATGATTTTCTTATTATTATTATTACTGATGACCAGGCAGTACATGTTGAAATTGACAAAGGGGGAGCCAAGGTAGTGTGTTGCAATGATTACAACAGAAGCAAGCTTGGTAGTTATTCCTGAAGACGACCGGTTAAGCCGAGTTCAAGGACAAATTTTGTAACAGCGCGCACCTAAATTGGAGTCATTGAGGGAGTGTCATGAGTAAAGTTTCAACCGACCCAGGATTGAATCACCCAATCAGAAGAGACCACGCCAAAAACCACGCGGTAAGTTGCGTACCCTGGAAAAACGCGCGAAAACGTGTATCTAAAGAACCGCCGATCCGAATTAATTCCGCAATGGTGCACTGAGACGTTTGGATAAAATGATGAAGAATGATACTAGTCCCAAGTTTGTGTGATGAAAACTCCAGATTATTTTTTCAAATTCTCCCCACTCAACCTCATTCTGTCAGTTTTCAATAAATTGATCGGTGAGAAGCTGTTTCGAGGACAACTTTATTGAGCTCTGGTGAGCAAGGTTCACGTCACTCTGCGTCACGATTTTCAAACGCTAATGAGCGTACTTCACTAACATTTTACTTTGTGCTCAAGTGAGCAAGGTTCACGTATAGCAGTGGAGATCTCTAGGCGAGATAAGGACTGCAAGATAGTCATGTTTAAGACTTGTTTTCAAGCCAGTGGCGATGAGTTTGAAGTGTGTAATTTTATGTAAATTTTTATATATTATTTTTGAGTGATATTTGTGCGTGCGTTAAGCAAATTCTAAGATAGGACAAGTCTACGATCAGTAATCGCATTAGGACATATTCGTGAGTGAAAGTAGTAGCTCACAGCGATTATAGCTAGGCAATATTATTAACATTGAACATTTCTGTCCAAGAAACATCGCCAGGATGTCCGACGTTTGGTCAGGTGATGGATTGATGTGCATCGCTTCTACAACGACGTCGACGATGGAGAGCTAAATTTCCCGTAGGGAAATGCACCGGGACGGAGGTTAATGTTCTGCAAGCTGAGACGGTGATGTACAAAAATCGATTTACTCAATATGTAGTTAGATAAGGCGCGGGAACATTGTAAATAGTTCATTCATTCTTTTTCTTGTGTTTAGATTTTTTTTTTTTGCGCTGACACTATCATCTTTAAATGTACGTTGGCGCATGGCCAAATTTGTTTGTTGTATATTTTTCTTTGGAGTCATATTTAGTGTACACGGCGCGTGTATTTGATTTTATCCATGCGAATGCGAAACTCGTTACATTCGATAAGTGGTGCTTTATTAAATTTCATTTTTTTGGTATAGGAAAGGGAGGTAATTATTGTAAGATGTTTTATGAACAGGTTATTACTCATGCTAGGGTTGCCGAGCGCAACAAATTAAGATGTAATTGTAGAACACGTTAGTTCTTTTTTTTAGCATTTTTTGAGTCCTTTTCAGGTTAGTTAGTCACGGACTAGAACGGAAGCAAGCTGGTGGAAAAATATCTATGTCATTTATTTCTGGTTTCTGTCAAACCCATATGTGTGATTCTGTGTGTGTTCTTGTGTCAGGTGTGTGTATTGATTGATCGTGATGAGGGGTAGGTGGTGCTACCGCCCTCATATTATTGTTGTTGTGGTATTCTTTTTGATGGAAAGGCAGAGCTCTCCGTGGAGGCTACTGTACCTTGTCCAATGTTGATTTTCTTGGATTTCCTCGGGGAAATGCTGAGATATTTTATTCTGACACACACACGTATATTGTGCTTGGGAGCACGCTTCTTCGAGACTCGATTCCGTGCCATAGGAGGTCGAGGTTATTAACACGTGGGTTGACAGATGTGCAGATTTCCACTTAGCGCCCGTCTAGGTTCGGTGACTCATTGTTAGGCAGTCCTGTTGACCGACTGACCCCTATAAGCTATCATTAGCAAACCTGTTCTTTTGTGATGGTCATTTGGACCGTAATTAATTGGGGAGTTCGCCATGTCTGTTACGAATTATCGCATGTCGTATGAATGGAATATTGTTTTAATGATGTAAATGTTGGCTTTGAGCCTAGTGATTTTCTATGACTCACGTCATGTTAGTTTGTATGATGTGACACCCGTGTGGTGTAGTTGTATTTACTTGTAAAAATGACAGGCTGTCATATGTGTTTTCTTTTGCTGGTCACGTGTTAATTTACTTGTGTTGATTTTGAAAAGTCCTAAATTTAGGCATTCATGGTTTTTTTTGCTACGGCAGTTCTTGATTCCAACTTCAAGCGGAAATTATTTGTTGTTTATTTAGTTTAGGAAGTGTCAGATTAATTTAGTAGTGTATAGTTGGTTCCCCGCGTCTGTCTAGCTCTAAACAATGCAGATTCGTCCTCTGAAGGTTTACCGGATGATGACGAATCTCGCATTTATTTGTACTCATCATTAAGCATGTAGAACAGCCGCACACGTACACATTGTCATTGAAGTCATTTGGGACATTTAATCCAATTTATAATCTCTCCTGAGATTAAGCCTAGTTTTGGCAATTAATTTATTCAGTTGGGAGTCATTTGGGAGTTTTGTTTTGTTTATTTTTACTTGTAAATAGTTGATCTGTTATTAAATTCATTTGTTATAACCCTGGTATTCACTTCTTCCTGCATGTTATTTTGTAATGTGTTACCCTGCATGTTAATGAAGCGCTTTAACAACAACTTACGAAATGGACTGTTACACCCCCCGAAACTGAGTCTCATAAGCTTATTTGCAAGGGTTCAATATAGATATTTTAACGGTTTACCCAGCGTAAGTTTAAAACACACAATGACGGCAGGTATTTCTTCGACTCGATTTACTGAAATCGTTATTGCTTTGGTCATAAAATTAATGATTTTCTGCAGGAACCTTCCTCGAGGAATCTTTTACAGAATGGTGAAATTCGCTTCAAAATCTATTCAGTGGTTCTCGAGATTACCCGTAACATCCAAGAATCGGGGACTTAGAAGACTATGAAGAGATATTATGTTACTTATCCAAAATCAAAATAATGTGGTCACTCACTTGGATTTCTTCCTCATTTCTTTCCCGCCGAACACTCTCTTTTCTCATATGTCTAAGTCCCAGTGTGAATATTGCTTGAAATACGCCCAATGGGCTCCAAACCTTGTCTAATTTTGGCAGTTGTAACGTTATGTGGAGTTCAACGTTTGTATTCACGCATTTTGGTGCCTCAATAATGTGATGATTGAAGGAGGGTGCTAACCTGCCCTGCGAGAGTGGACTAACGTCTTGACAAGTGTTTCTATGTGTGAGAAGAGTTAGTGTTTATTGTATTGCAGTTGTTTTCAATTGAGGTTGTTAATTTTTCTCTCTGTTTCGTATATTTCGCCGTGGGTCGCGATTCAGTCATGTGCTGTTGACATATATATATATATGTGGGGTTATCAGTGGTAGGCGTCGGTCTTGACCATTTCAAGGTGGAAATGTTCGTATTGTGGTACACGTTTCTCACATCGGAAAGTCTCAAAAATCGCCATACCTGTTCCGGAAAGGTCTTCTTATCGTAGAGCGAATCCTCCGAGATTAATGCTCCTTTCTTATCATTGACGGTAGCTCCAAGTTCTTAAAAGTATTATGTTAAATACAGAAATCAAAAACTCCCGTTATTTTGTGTTAAGTTATTGAAACATGTACTGAGAACAGTGTCTGTAAAATTTTGTTCTCATGTATTGATTGTCAAGGTGAGAAATATCCACAATGTTTGTAAGAAATTCCTATTATTCAGTTAAAATGTAATTCCGTTGATTCTCTCTTGGGATGACCTCATCGTCGATATCCATCATGAAGACTGTTGTTTTAACCATTGTTTGGAGGCGTCTCTACCATTATTAGTATCATAATTAATAATATTAGTATTATTATTATCCTCAACACCATTATTAGCAAGGCGTATCAGGTGACTAATCGCGACATATCGAAAAATATTGCAATAAGGATTCGAACTTGTCAGTAATAACTCTGTATTCATGCCACCTAGTAAAGGTTATGATGGAAGTGTGAAATAGATATACCCCACAAGTCCAACTTACGTTTGCTCCTTCAGGTTCTTGTGATAGGAAAGTTTTACTTCAGTGTTCCTCGGTGACTGCCCACAAAACATCTCTAGTATACATACAATATCCGCAGTACTGCGTGTTGTGATGCACGTTCGTGTTCTAATGTTAACTAACATAACAGCCTAGAGTGCAGTAGTTCCTGGAAAAAAATACTCATTTATCAATTGGCTACTTGTCCATAATCAATATTAAAATAATTGTTTCTGATGTACATGTTGGTATCATACGGGGTCTTTTTACGAATGTTTGTATAAGTGACATACTTCAAAAGATACATCTATATATATGCGCTGCAGTAAATATTATTATTATTATTATTATTACAATTATTTTAACTATTATTACTATTATTATGACTATTAGCGCACAGACAATGTCTCTCCATCAATGACTTGTAAAAATTCAGCATTCTGAGCGTGACCGCAATGGTATAGCTTATAAGAGCGTATTATAATTATTACTAACTAGCAGAAGTACCCGTTCTTCGAACAGTGTTCGGTGTTAACACTAGACATTATCAATTGAGCTACTGTTGCAATGGTTAGCGGTTTGTCATTCCTTCATAAGTTTATCAGAACGAAGTTAGTTTTCTGGGAATATCACACACTGTTTATTTAAGGGCCTTAAAATATGGTTTTCGGAGACCCTTTATAGACTCCCGAATTTTGTGTCTCACATTGAAAAGGGCTACATATGCTTTGGTCGCCCTGCTAGGATAATTTTTATATTTCGCCTATTTTAACGCGTATTTTGAGAAGATATTCCCTATATCTACCCTTTACTGTATGAAAAGTGCGGTGAAGTGTTTTATATATGATTGGTGTATTGACTACAACATATCACCCAGATATCCAAATATGGGTATATCTACCACACAGTATCAAACAAAATCATCCTTACGATGAACTCGTACGTCGACAAAAACAAAACAAAAGAAGAAAAGACCGGTAAGTTAAATTGTGCTCTCAAACTAAATTCACCTAACGTGTACTTCCTGACGTGAAATAGAATTGAAAGCCTTGTAGACGAAACGCAATACACGTCACATAAAAACTGACACTCTACGTTGTGTTAGGTCCCCATATACAGGAAGACATCTTTCATAAATAAATTATAAAGGCTTGTGGTGCATGAAAATTCAGGTTCTTTAGCCTCAAATGGCCCAAATTCCTAAAAGCCGCAAAAAATGCTGATTCAATTCAGGAATTTTTGAAAATAATGTTGCTGTTTGGAGATATAATAGACCATCTGTACTATAAGTCGCACGTGAAAATTGCATGAAAAATTCTAAGTTACCCTAGACCCCCTTAATTGCATTGATGAATTATACAGTCTACGTTGGTTCCGTGATAACTAGGACACGGATTTTGATGAAAAGTCCTTTTTTTTTCTGAGTACACGGAGACGATGCTTAGTGGTAATTAAGTGTATTTTACAATAAATATGTTAGATATATGGGGTTTCTAAAAGTCATCAAAATGCATTTTTCCTACATTTTGCAGAATAAAGTCATTTTCTAACATTTAGGGGCATTTTAGGTCACTTTTCAGTTGTTATACGTTTATAGGTCGTTTTTTTTATTGAATATGGTTAAATGCTCATATTAAAGTTATGTTTTTAGTATCTGTATTTATAAACATGTCAGCGTTAACATTCTTGGACTAACATGACTACATACTGTAGTTCTGCAGTGCTCAACTGTTTTCATTACTCGTTTCTTATCTCCTCAGCTGATTTAATTTTTCTCGACGAAGAATTTGTGTGTACGGTTTGCGTCACTGATTTCTTCACGTGCACGTGAGTATTGCGTCAGTCTGAGAGAAGAAACGGGCTAATCCCCTCAGCGCCATGTGGTTTGTGTCGGGTTTATCTTTATTAGAAGTGTTGACAGCTCTGACGGCAGCTCTGGCCGGCTCTGACGTCTGATCGTTCACTCAGCTACCCGCCAACTATAGGACTTCTAAGGTGGGTTTGTGTTGTAGGTGTGTGACGTTTTGTTGTGCAGTGCAATTGAAATGCCAAAACAAAAGCAGTCAACTGCAAGCCGTTTAAAACAGTATGTGTCAGATTTCGGTGAAAACATATTCTCAACTGATGGAGCTATTTTGTTCTGTAAAGTGTGCGAAATCAAAGTCGCTGCAGATAAACGGTTCACACGTCAGCCGCGATAAACATTTGCGAGGTCTTGAAAATGTGGAAAAAAAGGAAAGTGTCTCAATTACTGTTAAAAGAAACTGCTTCGATATCAAATAACAAGTCATCTTCCTTTTATAAAGAATTATGTGAAGTGTTTGTTAGTGCTAATATTCCACTAGGAAAACTAAGCAATCCTAAATTAACTGATTTCCTCGAACGCCACACTGGTCATACTATTCCAGATGAATCAACATTGCGTAAAAACTACCTATCAAAATGTTACGAAGACACGTTAAACCGAATACGTGAATGTGTGAATGGGAAAATAATTTACGTATCAATTGACGAGACTACATATTCAGAGGGACGTTATGTAGGAAATGTAGTGATGGGGACCCTAGAAACAAACAGTCCCGGGAAAACTTTTCTGCTGACCTCAGAGGTTTTGGAAGCGGTTAATCACACTCAGATATGCAAACTGTTCGATAAATCCATGTGATTAATATGGCCTATGGGAATACAAAATAAGAATGTGCTCCTCTTCCTAACAGATGCAGCACCTTACATGGAAAAGGCAGCAAAATCTGTCAAAACATTTTTCAATAAGATGGTGCATGTTACTTGTCTGGCCCATGCTTTTTATCGAATTGCAGAAGAGGTCCGATCAAAAATTTCCAAAGTAGATAGACTAGTTTCCACAGTAAAGAAAGTCTTTGTCAAAGCACCATCCCAAACTAAACATTTCAAAGACAAGGCCCCTGATGTAGCTTTGCCCCCCGCACCAGTTTTAACACGCTGAGGTACCTGGTTGACTGCATGCATATTCTATTGTGACAATTTCCACATAGTGAGAGAAGTAGAGAATGGCTTTGTTATGACAGATGCTAAGCGATGGTAGGCAATGAAAACCTCGTAACTCCATTTTGTTAAATTTTACAGGAGAGGCAAAAATGTGTTTAAAAAATGTATGAAATGATACATATATGGTTGCTACATGTATTACTACACAGTACAAGCCTAGTTATTGGTAGATTAGAGACATCCATGCACTTTCAAATCTCTCCGTGATAAAGGAGTTACGAGGTTTTCACTGTGAAATTCTGGATTAAAACTGGAGATACGAGGTTTATACGGTGACACAAAAAGTGAAATTAATTTAATTTAAATTATATCTAATTCAATAATATGATAACTGAACACTTTTTGATTGGCTAGTGAAGACAAAATAACAAATTTTGGTATGGATTGAGATAAAATGAAATTTATTCCTACAGTTACATTAGAAAACACTAAGCAAGAGTTTTAGTGCTTTTCAGTCGGTCAACACGAATGTTCGTGTTGACCGACTGAAAAGCACTAAACTCTTGTTTACTAAGGCAACACTGAAAATATGGCTTCAAACACCATAATGTTAGAAAACACTGTTACACAAGTTCTATGTTTATACACCGGGCAGCAAGACATTTAACTTCAACTGTTGCAAACTGGCAAATTATCATAAAAAGAATGAGAATCCTTTGGAATAACTTCTTTCAGCTGCTGCAAATGAGCAAACAATTCTGCTTTGATCTTCGGTGGAGAACTGTACAGAGCATGAACTTCAAACGAGTTGTCAATATTGGACATTCTTCTTGGAAGTGCCTGCCATTCGTCACTATATTTCAATTTGCACTGAATTACGCCTGAGGGATCATGCTTCAAACATCGGATATCAGTCACAGTAGGGTCCCCAGGGCGACCCAGGCCGAATATAATGTCATTTTGTGAAAAGCCTTGAAAAATGTATGGTCCAAGTATTTCACAACATAGGGTTTGGGATTTTGCCTTGCAGTAGCACAAACTGCCGGCCCCGTGGTGTTGGGGTAGCGCGCCTGTCTCTCACCCGGAGGCCCCGGGTTCGATCCCCGGCTCCACACAGGGATTTTAAAACTGACGTGAGGACAATTGAGTAGCTGTCTGACAGTGAGACAGCGCCCCGATCACGAATACCAAGATTAACGGCCGAGGGGCTTGCCACGGTGGGTGAGTGGTTATAGTGTCGGACTACCAACCCCAAGATTGCAGGTTCGCCCCTGGCCATGGTAAGTGATTTTTGAAAAGCGACAAAAATCACGATACTCATGTCATACGTAGTTGGCATGTTAAAGAACCCATTTGAATTCAGTAGGCCGTGTTCAATGGCAAAATTAATCTCGGGATTTTCCGCCAACACAAAGTTCCTCCATTCTCTACTTGAAAGCGCTGTAGTGTCAAGGTTTTTAGATATCTAACCTCCTTGACTTTCATAGCGTTCAAAGGAACGACGAAATTCGACATGCAAGCTACCCTCTGGGTGTCAATTAACAAAGCTTGCACCAGGCACCCGAGGCCATACGATATTATTTTTAACGGCCGAGGGGAACCGACGCGCTGATCACGCGTCACCCCTATATCTGCAGGCCAAATGGCTGGGCAGCGGTCGCTTGGTCGGCCTTAGCCCGTCATGGGCTGGATAGTGCCAGGGGTTTGACTCTTTTTTGTTTTTTTGTTGAGTAGCACAAACTTCAACATGTCCAGCAGGAGTGTATATCTGTCTGTTTTTCAATCGCCTTTCTATTACTGCATGCATGGAGTCTTACTCCATTTGAGTGTGACCTTTTTCTAAGAACTTCTGAGTAATAGCCATGTCCTTCTGTTTTGCCAAATGGACCAGTGCATTACTCATGATTGAATTGCGATTTTGATAAGTGCATCCATCGCTATAGAAAACAATTTCTGATTCATCTTGGATGTAGGTTTGAACAAAATACACGACTATGCTGGCAAACTCTGAAGCATTCATACCTCCTTCACACTCGTGCCACAGGAAGCAATAGCCATCATTTCTTTGCAGATCGTAGATTGTAAAATTGTGGACCTTTAATTTACTTTTGTAGTATAATGCCGATGCCTGTAGTCTGGGAGATAGCAAAACGGCTTGGAGGACCATGGTAAATACCCTAGCTGACCCTGATTTATCAAGGCTTTTGGAATCTCTTGCCTAATTTTTTCGGTCAAAGTGCAACAAATATTCACTGTCTGGAAGATTGGCTGCCTCATATGAACAACAGATATCACACTGATCTTTTTTTGGTGAAAACAAACTGAAATTCCTTTCAGAAAATTCTTCACAAAACTGTTTATAAGCAGCGGGAGTGAGATCTTCGGAGTTGCAAAATTTCTTATATTCCCTATGTAACTTAGTTCTGCTTTGCTTTGCCAATTTGGTTCCAGATATAATTTCTGGGAAGAATTGTGACCATAATGCTATTCAAGTTTCGGTAACTTGGTTAGAAACAGAGATACTGATTTCCTCCCTCCTGAAACCTTCTTTGAGGAGTCATCATCTTTCAGCTTCTTTCTGTTAGGTCCCTTCTGAACCCAGTTTCTGACACTCCATTCTCCTAAGCACAATGTATTAAGAAATATGGTCTTACAGATAGATAATCGTTTTCCTTCAATGACAAAATAGTAACACAATGTGTTTGAGCGATGTGAATTGTCTATCTGATTTCTTCGGCGTTTAACAGGAAGACTTTCTACATGACATCTAATGAACGTTTTTCTGTTCCTCCATGACATTACATTCTAGTTTCGCATGCCTGAATAATCTTTCCCCCTCATACGTTTCTCTTTATTTACGTACTGTTGTGACTGACCCCTTCCTTTTTTATGTTTTATGGGACTGTCTTCTTTACTTGATATAGCACTAACCTGAAATGATAAATAATTGACTTAATTAATAATACTGAAATTTGTGAGATATTTAAATGATCTTAAACATAAAAGGACCATTCATTTATTAGGTGCACTAAAATTTTGAATCGCCCTGGACGCCTATTTTACCTTTGCTTGAGTAGATTTCCTTCCTTCATCATCGTCATCACTCATACTGCTGCTACATTCATCTTTATCCAACTCTGGGGTATAATTATCACTGCTGCCGCTAGACAAATCTTCGTTTTCACTATCTACTTCAACAGAACTCTTTGAAACTCGATTTTCTATTGTTATTGATGAATTATTTCCCACATCATCTATAACAATAAAGTTTATGTCAATAAATAACAAAATTTGAAAAATTAATTTTATTTATGCAGCCAATGGCCATGTATTTTCTGGACGGGTCAGGGAAGGGATTTTGGAAGAAAATCGGCCATGGACCTATTGAAAGGAACCGTGCCGGCATTTGCCTGGTGGTGAAAATGGGAAACTACGAAAACTATTTTCAGGACGGTCGAGGTGGGATTCGAACCCACGCTCTCCAGATGCCAGTGAAGTACGAGATAGCGGGTTAGCGCTCTCGGCTACCGTGGACGGTATTTTTCAAAAATTGCAAATAGCAAAATACAACTTAGTGACATTATTTTACCTTCATTTGGTATTCCAACAATCGGTGTATCACGGATAAGCACCTCACTTGAACACGTTTCTGGTGGTTTTATCGTGTAAGTGCTGTGCACCCCTCCTTGTTTTACAAGTTTAAGGATAAGTTTTGTTCTCTCACTCATCTGATAGCAGATATAGTTATGTTAAACCTAAATATTTCATTACATTCAGACATTGTAAACCTCGTAAGTACACTCGTGAACACTGCCATGTGCAGTGAATAACACGCAACTCCACATGCATTTAAACAGTATCATTTTTAAGCATGAATAGTTGTATTATAATAAATTATTATTATTAGCAATGCACACGTACCTTTAGTTACGAATTAGTGTTGCATTTATAACACAAGGGGGTCACAGTCGTAGAGAAAACACTAAAATATCACACCACGTTTCTTCTCAATGCACACTCAATGGAGCTAACTGGAGTTACGTGGTCTTCAGCACAAACGAAAGGGCGCGAAAGATACGAGGTTTTCATTTTTCCTCCTAGATGGCGACACTGTGCAGCGCGAAGTTCTAGCTCTCAACAAGTTACGTGTCATGTTGTACTGCGCTGGTTACTGGAGTTAAGTGGTTTTCACAGACTGATGGAGTTACGAGCTTTTCATTGCCTACCATCGTAGGCTATTGGGAGTGCACAGGACCTGTTTTCTGATCCTCAAATGGAAGGTAAATTGGCTTGCATAAAATCAAATTTTTCATTTTTGCCAGAAACCATAACCTGCCTAGAAGAAAGTGGCATGCTCTTCGCCAAGTCAATAGAGTTAGTCAGGAATGCTGAAGGTGGTATAAAACATGTAAAAGGTGAGATTGGGGACTCAGTCAGACAGAAAATAAAATTTGTATTGGACAAGAATAAAGGATATCAGACAGTGTGTCAAATAGCTAGTATTTTGTCGGGAGAAGACTTCAGAATTGACATTTTGAAGTGGACTTAACAGCCAGTGACATAGTGTTTTTCAAATATGCTCCTATTACATCAGTGG
Organism: Meconema thalassinum; assembly: GCA_946902985.2. Lineage (NCBI taxonomy): Eukaryota > Metazoa > Arthropoda > Insecta > Orthoptera > Tettigoniidae > Meconema > Meconema thalassinum. The sequence goes on from OX336390.1 coordinate 58,639,915, forward strand.
AAGTGGAGAGAAGTTTCTCGAAATATGAAACCGTATTAGCTGACAACCGCCGTTCCTTCACCATTGATAGCTTGAGGATGACGATGGTGGTGTATTTAGTAATATATTTTTAGCCTACTTTTCACATTTTGCAATAATGAGGAAAAATTAGACTTATGAGATCGATCCGGGAAAAATTTGCGTCTGTCTGTCTGTCTGTCCTCCTGTCTGTCTGGCTGTGTGTGTGTGTGTGTGTGTCCCCGATCAACTCCTAAACGGCTGCAGCAATCGGAACCAAATTTAGTATGAGTAAAGATGTATACCGGAATATCTCAAGCCCATATCTGAAAATGATGTCGGTGCTACCAACTGCTGAAAAAATACACTAGAAATTTGAGCTCCATGTTGGATATCTTGGAAGGTATGCATGGGAGCTATTCCAAAATTTGCACACATGTAGATAATACTATTTTAGTTTAATTTCCAGGAGGCCATACATGACAGTGTTGCCAAAATAATTTTAAGCCTTCTGTTATTTCCAATTTTTAAATGCATGTAACTTCCACACTATCAATTGGATTTCAACCAAATTTTGTTTGTAATATGTGTACAGAAACACATATGACTGAGCGCATTTTTCACCAGGGCTGCCAACTGTTAATAATTGCTCTCTCTATTTTCTTCATCCAAATACCAATATATCAGAAAGTATGCAAGCCGACAGCTTTAAACTATGCACACGTATAGTACCTGACATTTTATATTAATTTGGAGTAATTCATGTAAGTCAGTGCTACCAACATGATTCTATGCCTGCTGATATGTCCAATTTTAAAATACATGTTACTTCTATACTAACAAACGGATTTCATCCAAAATTGGCACAACAAGATATCATAATATTTCAGATTATTTCTGACCAGCACACGCATAACATTGTTGCCAACATGCTTTTACGCGTGATGATAGATCCAATGTCTAACTGCATGTAACGTCCATTGGACTTCGACCAAATTCTGTATTCTGTACCTTAAGAGATGGAACTAAGAATATATTCAGTCACCAGACCTGCCGACTGTTGTGCTCTTTAAGGCTACATTATACCAGGTAGGCTATATTTCTAACTTTTCGATATTACCAAATTAATTAAATTTCGTCATTATTCTAGATAGGTTCATATACTGTCGATTAATGATTGGCATGAGTCTCAATTGTAAGAAAAGTAGGCTCTTTAGTTCGTTACGGAACTTCTTCTTTCACTTTGTAGTAGAAATGAAAATGACTTATTGATAATCTATTGATTAATAGTTTACACTAATTATACTAAGAATGTTTGTTATTCGAACCATTTTGTACAAGACAATCATGAAATTGATCATTTTTATGTATTTTTTAATGATAATTTTTAGATAATTTTTTTTAAAATGAGGTTATTTTTCGATAATTGTAAGGTCATCAACATCCGGGCCCTAGTGATAACCTTAGAGCCATTTGCAAACTTTCACAGAAATGTAATAAATGTAATAAATTGCTTCTTACTGAAATAGATGGAAAGTTGGATGCCACCCCTTGAGATAATGTTTTCACGGTTACCGATTTGCATTCCTTCATTAGTTTGTTAAATTAAATGATATTAGTTTTCTGGGAATATCTCAAAAACGGTTGGTTTTAGGGCCTTAAAATGTGGTTTTCGGGGACCCTTTTTGGCCCTCGAGTTTTGTCCCTCACATTGAAGGGCTGAAAATGAGCTTTGTCGCGTCCTTCTACGCCTATTTCAGCATTTATTTTATGGGGGTCGGCCCCCTTTTATGAGAGGTATGGAGAACAGTTACAACAATGATTAGTGCCGTGCCTCTGATAGATATCTGTACCAAATTTTACTTTGATACACCCAGCCGTTCTCGAGTTATAAGGGAACAAATTTGTCCACAGACAAACAGACAGACTGACACACAAAAGAAAAATATTTTCGCGCTCATCCATCATAAAACAGTCTGAAACGCACAAATAACTCAAATTTCCGTATATATTCACATAAAAACAGACAAACTTTCATTTGTGTAGAGATATACTGCACCGCTCGGTGTAGACCTTGTTTTATTGCACGAATTTTGGTTTTACTCGCTAACCGTCGGAGATACACGAAAAGTGATAAGGACCCCTCGGATAGAAAATTAAATGTTAAAGCTCATCTATGCCATCAAAAGTTTGCTATTTCTTAGCATTCTCTTTTTATTTGAATTGGAAAAATGATATTTTGAAACCAAAAGTGTAGTGACGTCACAAATGTGGGTTTTACTCGCTAACCGTTGGAGATACACGAAAAGTGACACGGACCTTTCGGATAGGAAATTAAATTTTAAAGATCGTATCTGCCATCAAAAGTTTTCTATTTCTTTGCGTTCTCTTTTTATTTGAAATGGAAATATGAAATTTTGAAATCAATGGTAGTAGTGACGTCACTAAAATGGTCGCCAATTTTAAATAGTGCAAAATATCGAAATCCAAAATAGCCTAAGTGTAAAGCTGGTAAATCAGCTACATCCATGCAAAATTTCATTTCAATCGGACCAGTGGTTCTTGCGTGATTGATTAACCGGACGACAGACAGACAGAGAAACACCATCTCATTTTTAGCCTATTTTCATTTCATGAAAAAATAGGCTTATGAGATCACCTTTTGTCCGTCTGTCTGTGTGTGCGTGAGTGTGTGTGTGATGGTGTATGTGTGTGTGTCCCCCTAATAACTTCTAAACGGCTGGTGCGATTACAATGAAACTCGGTAAGATCATAGCAACGTTCTGGTTGACCCCGAGCGTACCCTTCAAATTTTATTGTGTCTCACCAATCCAACATGGCTGCTGTGCGAAATATTTTACCAGCATTCAGTATCTCCAAGACTATTACCGATATAGCCCTGAAATTTTGTACGATGATGAACGGCACTACTAAAATTTCATCTATGAGACTTTCAAAAACCTGGTAACTACAATACCAACATGGCAGCCATGCGAATTTGAGACTTTTAGATAGACTTTTCTCGCGATTTCACAATCCAAACGTAATGAAACTTGGTACAGCATATGTTTATAAACATTGTATTGCACTGGAGTCCAATTTAGTTCAATTGTTTACATAACCTCAAAATGGCGGCTGTGCGAAATATTTCACTGACATTCTATATCTCCGAAACTATTACAGATATCATCATGCAATTTTGTAAGGTGATAAAGGGTACTGATACAAGTTTACCTATGTATACTTCATAAACCTGTAAATTACAAAACGAACATGGCGGCCAAGCGAATTTGAAACATTTTAATAGACTTTTCTCGTGATTTAACTCTCTGAGCGCAGTGAAATGAGGTACAGTAAATAATTATACATATTGTAATGCACTGGCATCTAATTTAGTTCAATTGTTTACATATCCTCAAGATGGCGGCTGTGCGAAATTTTAAAATTAAGTTTTTATTTCTTTCGTCGTAATCTTGCGATCGAAATGAAAGTTTGAATAATGAACCTAGGCAATAATTTTCCTTGAATGGTACAGAACTCTATGGCCTGTACATATAACAATCCAAAATGGCTAGCATCCGAAATATTTAGACGGTTCTCAATACCTACGAATCTTTTACAACAATCAAACTGATTTTTTTAATGTTCATAGACGCTATGAACAAAACATATGTTCACCTATAGGATTTTCAGCAACCTGGTGAGCACAAATCCCAAATGGCGGCGACGCGAAGTATACATATTTAAATGGACGTTTCACGTGATTTAACTATCCGAGTGGAGTGAAACGATACGCGTTAAATGCTTATACTAATGTTAATCCACTGGCATCTAATTTATTTCAATTGTTTGCATAACCAAAAGATGGCAGCTGTGCAAAAATTTTTAATCTCGTTATTACTTCTTTTGTTCTAATCATGCGATTGAAGTTTGAATACCACACGTACACAATAATCTTAATGTAATAGTACATACATAAAACTCCAACCTGACGACCATCTGAAATATTTAGAGGGTTCTCAATATCTACGAATCTATCACAACCTTCAAACTGAAATTTGGTATGTTGATAGAAGCAATTAACATGAATAGGATATATGAAAATAGGCTATATATTTCTTCACGGAACTACTTGTTATATATTAGTATGATTAAGGGGGTCTTCCTGCGGATGGGGACTGGACACAACGGTGAGGGTCAGCTTTTATGTGACGTGTATTGCGTTTCGTCTACGAGAATTTCAATTTTATTTTCACGTCGGGAAGTAGACTTTAGGAAATTTCTATTTGAGAGCATATTTTAAGTAATCGTCCTTCATTGTCACAAACAGGTTCCAAGCCCCTAATCAATGCCACAGTAGACAATTGATAATGTCTGGTTACTAATACCGAAGACCGTTCTAAGTATGTGTACTTCTGCTAGTCTTCATATAAAAATGGCTTACAACTGCGCACGATATTTTCATGTGGACCTGTTCTGTGCAGTTAGCCTTGAGAGTTGCTGTCACCGAGAAAATGTTCCATTTTAATGCGGCGCGCAATCTGTTTAACAAGTTCATTGTGGTGTGGTGAGATTTCAATATCCTCCATCAGATAATGTAAAGTCTACTTACATCAGCCTCCGCTACATATTAATACATTTGCACTGAATGTATATCACCTGTAGATCGAGTAGGGGAAAGTGGGGTAAAACCAGGTGGCAAAACTTTGACGGCTTCCTGAAGCTATGTTTATTTTCAAATAACTGTTAAAACCTGCAAACATGATCATTGAATAATTTTATTTCATAATATAACCATCATAAATAAACGAGAGAGTCATTCTGTTTATTATTATAAAAATTACAAAAAAAATATCAATTCACCCGGTTTTACCTCACCGGTGGGGTAGAACCGGGTACACATGTTAAGTGTATGGAAAATTAGAAAACACATTTTTTCTTCATTGTCTACCTTATCATGGTAAACAGATATAACTAGTCCTATTCAGCAACTAAATAGCGTACATATTTGAATATAGTTGTGAACAAAATTATCGATTAGGAATGGTAAACAATTGTACTTTTTTGTTCCCTTATGTAAAAACATTAAACTATCATTTTAGTTTGCACAAATCACTAAGTCATCGTCCTCCTCATCCAAACCAAAAAAATCTTCGTGTGCTCATCCCCGGCATCCTGTGCAATGCATCCAACAATCCAACCTTCCTTGCCTTTTGAATTAGAATAATAGTCACTGCAGAAAATACACGCTGCGTCTTCGGCAAGCTCCTCTTCTTCGCTAGAAGTAAAGTCTTGTTTCTTTCACCTAATGTTATGCAATCCACTTGTTTTTTTTTTCCTTTTAGTGCTAACACTTTCGAAGCCTTGTTTGGCACTATAGTAATTTCAGGCTTACCAACATTGTAGATATTGCTGGGAGGAAATTTGTATTTATCAATCAAACAATCCAACAAGTCGAAGAATGCATTCACTGATTGCTTATTGAACGCCATTTCTCTTGCTAGAGGTGTTTTCTCGGGATCCCTCCAAGAATCCCTACCTTGATGCCTAGTCAAAAAACCCGTAGAGCCAATACTTTCCCGCCAGTTTTAACTCCTCGCAAAAGGGATGCTTTAGTTCATTTTTCACAGCCAACTCATACGCTAACCTGCACACTTCAGTCAACGTAAAGCCAAAGAGCCTTTGTTATAGCAGCAAAATATGCTCAACTACAGAACTGAAGTTCATTTTCCTGTTCATTTGTGAAATCTGTTTTGTAGTCTCGCATTCCACCTTTAGAAAAAGCTTTCACAGGTGTTACCGTTACAATTAGCAACTCAACTTTGTATGCACAAAATAAAAACTTTAAAGTTTAGTCCTACACCTTGTTAAGTTGTATTTCAGATAATAACACTTATCTCTCTCTCACACACACATACACACACACACTTATTTAAAAATCTATTTATTAACTATTATTGTGGAGTGATGAATAGATGGGGCACCACCCGTTCCTGCCCCTCGCGTCATACCCGGTTTCACCCCACTGGTAGTTGTAAAGAAAAACATGGACTAGCCAAAACGAAATCGATTTGAATCATAAATACACCCATACCATCGTAAGCTTAAAGAAATAAACTACATACAATGTACTTCCCTTTGCTGTTACTGGTGTAGTACTTCGGTAGTAATCGATGCGGTTTAACAAAAAGTTGAAACAAGAAATCACAAAAATACAAAATCATTCGTCACAACTGAACAAATCTCCACAGTGGAATGGCGACCAGCCCGCAGCTTCAGCTTGGCCTTGGTAGTTTTGTTTGGCTGTCGGCCGCCAGGCAGAAGCAATAACTGAGCTAGAATTGGGGTACCTGGTTTGAACCCGACTACCCTCTTATGCCCCACATCCCCTACTAGAATAGTAACGTTCTTCCGTCTTGTATCCAACTTAAATCACTACGTTCGACTCAATTTCACTCACGAACTCGACGTTCACGTCCGCGAACGTTCCGTGATTGAAATCTGCATATTGGCCAGTCAGGTTTGATAGTGTACTGCAGACTATATGCGAATGAACTCAAGTCAGGCACGACACTCTACCGCAGACTGTATTCCTCGTCAGGTGGGTGGAATGGGGTCGGAGAAATCATCCCCCTTACTGCCGTCATAATGAGGAGCTTCACATTAGATTGGTAAGACATGCTCGGCTTTCTGCTACAATAATTGACCCTTCGTCAATTGATATCTTCTGTTATCTTTGTTTGACAATAATAAGTAACGAAGATACATTAAAAGATGTTCTAATTAATTATGATCAGTAAGATATCATAAAAATGGAGTTGCATGACGGACATATAAAATGAATTATTCCTGAGTTCGGAGACTCGCTCTTAAGCTCTCAGTGTAGATTGGCCAGCGATCCTCCGTTTCCTTCTAGACCACGTCTGGGGTAGCCGAGTCACATGACTGGATTTCGGTCCCAGTTTAACATTCACCACATCTGCACACATATTTTTAACCAAACCTATTTTACGTTGTTGCCTGTTACAATTTCAAATATTTGTACGCCATTTATATTTACTTTGCAAACTGCCCCGGCTTCGCCAGGTATCTTAAACGGTTTATCCAGCGTAGGCTTTAAAGGCGTATTTCAATGAACTACGGCCAATATCCATTTTTCGTCTCGGCATGATGGGTTGAAATCACTGACTGGACTATTAATTATATTATCATAGAGATAGCTGTGCAACGAATTCTTGTCAGACGTAATTTAAGAATGGCGAGATGCATGGAACAGAAATCCCCTTCCATCCGATCTTAACTTGACTGTGTATTTTGCAGAACGAAAGGTTCACAGGCGAAATGAAGAAAAGCCGAGTTGCACTTTCAGGGAAACTCCAAACACAATAACTCTTCTCTGAAGTCTTAACTCGACATGATTCGGCAGTTTACTGCTGGCTGTAACTGTGGTGATAGCTCGTAAACTATCGCGGGAGCTAGTCATTGAATGGAGATTGTTGGAAGAAATGAAAACCTAAAAGCACTTATAGTGGGGGATGGATTAAAGATAGAGATATGCAGTCGCAGACTTTTTGTAGAACTTGTTATGCTGAAAAATTCTTACAATCATAGTATATAGATTTTTGACGGTTTACCCAGTGTAAGTTTAAAACACATGGACGGCAGGTGTTTCTTCGACTCGATTTACTGAAATCGTTATTGTTCGGCATCCTTTGGTCATAAAATAAATGATTTTCTGCAGAAACTTTCCTCGAGAAATCTTTTACAGAATTATGAAAACCACATCTTAGTCTATTCAGTGCCTCTCGATATTACTCGTAACATCCAAGAATCGGAGACGTTGAAGACTATGAAGAGATATTATGTTACTTATCCAAAATCAAAATAATGTGGTTTCTCACTTGGATTCCTTTCTCATTTCTTTCTTGCCGAACCCTCTCTTTAATCATCTGTCTAAATACCAGTGTGAATATTTCTTGCAATACGCCCAATGGGCTCGAAACATTGTCTTATTATGGCAGTTGTAACATTATGTGGAGTTCATCGTTTGTATTCACGATTCGCATTTTGGTACTGCCCCCGTAAATTGAATTATTTTGGGACAAAATGAGAGTATTTTCCGTCCCCATGATAAAATTTAACCAGCAAATATAATTTCTGGAAGTGTGACACAGGAGTGTAGTGTTACAAGCTCGAGGCTGTGGGAGAGATCGATCACGTGATATATTGCACAATGGACGCTTCTAGAAGGCTATATTTGGCATAGCAACAGCGAGTCTGGAAATTAATATTATAAATATTGTTATAAATTATGCTATTGGATCCCAGCCCAGAGCCAATGAGAAGAGGTCTTATTGAAGACGGGATCAACTTCAATTACGCAATATGATGAAATTATGCATTTAGGCCCTTAGAAGAAGATTTTCTGATTTGGAAATGAAGAGATTATTAAAAGAAATTATGTCTGATACTTTAAAAACCGCAGATCGGTTAATCTACGCAGTAATAAGAGCAGGGGGGTAAGGCGGTTTCTGCCCCACTCCAGAACCCTCCTCGACCCACTACTAAGCCTCAGCCATGTTAAATATCTCACGAACGCATGGTCCGATTTTTACAAATGAGGTGTCGTTGGACTCGAGCTGACGTTCTCTTTCCTATGGACTACTTGTTATATTTTTGAATTTTTTTTGAAAATTTTTGTTTTCGAAAGTTGGTGATAGTTTGAGAACCAAACATGGTAGAACGTTGTGCCATGGCTCAGACGAATGATCTTTATTACCTTTATTTTTTGTATTAAATTTTTTTATTTTTTATGTTTTTTTGAAAACACTCGAATTTTGAAAATCCTATATTTTGGAAACTAGGACGTTTACAAAAAAAATGTTTGACGTAAATCAATGGTCCCTACCCCCTCTTCCCCCAAAATAGATTTCAAGTCTCTAAGATGAAAACCTGTAGCAGTGGGGTAGTGGGAAAGCTGTCTCACTTAACAAGTGGTGAGCCCCTGCGACCTTGGAATGGAAGGAGTCATGCTAGGAAGGCGTGCTTGGATTCGTCTTTTTCGTCTCGTTGCGCTCTTTACGGAAATGTAGGTGTCGAAAAGGTGAAAATTTGGAAACATGTTTTTTGGGGGGTAAAACCGTGATTTTGAACTTTTTGCTATATCTCGCGAACCAATCATGCTAGAGGCGTGTACGACCTCTTTGCTATGGAAACTCGATTTTGGGGTAAACACGTGTTTTTGTGATTTTTGCCGATATCTCTAACGCCCCCTTTAAAATGTGGCAGATATTTTTTCCAAAAAATAATTCGCAAAGGGCCTAACGCCATACATGTTGAAAAAACTTTTCCTTTTTCTTTACCTGTTTATAATGTTTATGAAGCGTGGTGGTTGAGAGAGACGTTACGGCTGTGTGTGTGTGTGTGTTTCAACGAACCTGTCGCTTAGCACAAGGACCATGCTTAATAGAACAATCACTATTTCGGCGGGTCGATGTATGACAGAGCGAGCGTGCGTTTTCTGATATTTTACCTTTAACGTGTAAACGGTGATGAGAACTTGGTTCTATGTTGTCGAAGCGAGTACAGAAAACAAACTTGCCGAGGAGCAAGAGGTGAATGTCATTTGAACTTAATGGAAGGCACTGATCTGACTTGACAACAAGTGCAATGGAAAAATGACCATGACGCTTGAAGGTGAAATAATCTGACCATCGTGGTGGCAGGGAAGTGCGAAAGGCATGTGAACATGTGTGAAACCACATGTAGGCTAAACAAGATACATCCTGTCTTGCTTCGTACGTGACAAAATGCAAGTTCATGTGAAATTTGATCTCCCACAGGTGTTCGCCTGGGACGTTAGCTGTCCACGTGCCTGATAACAGAATGTTCAAAGCGTGGGAAAAAATATTATACATGCAACGTAACATATATAAAGACATGTCGTTATCATTTCCACTCTCACTTAGGTGACTACCTTTGAACACACTGCGTTGCATGAAACCCCTGGTCTTGTTTAACAGTTTTGGTGTTGGTGGAAAATACTTAACCTTGTTGTGGGGTAGGTATATATTTATTCATTTATATATTTATTGATTTATATATTTACATGCAATTATTTATTGATTAGGTAATTAATGATTTTATTTATTTGTTTGCAGATAACGTGTATAGCCTACCTGTCGTGTGTTTGTGGGAAATATATTAAAGAAAGAGAAAGACAGACAGCTAGAGAAGGAAACCATTTCCACACTAGCCCACGAGACGGGAATAAAGCAAAGCATTACACGTCAAGGTGAGATTTGTTATTTTATATATAACCTGTTTGATTTTGTTTTGTTTATGAAATGCATAAACTATATGGAATGGATATACTTATGGTGGTTTATTTTATTTCTTTTTAGATATTTGAAAAAAAAGGGTTTACCGCTATAGCAAATACAGCTAAAATCCAAGAGGCTCTAGTGTGCGACCATTGTCAGACAGTCTACATTTCTAAACTCAGGTGAGAGTGTTCTTTCAAAATAATGTCTTTTACTGCTGCGGATACGTTAACTTGGGAGCCCCTTGAGTCTTGTTTCAAATCACGTGTGTGCTCTGGCAGCGTGGTCAATGTTAGAAAAAGTTTGATTCCCAAGGAATTTTTAGAATCTTGTTTTGAAATTTTCAAAATTGAAATTTGTACAGCGCAAAGGTTACATACAGGTTTAAAGGTGAATACAGAACTGGTGTGCGATTTTATATACAGGGTGATTCACCTAAAACTTGCACTATAAATATTTCTGAAATGGAAGGTGATATTGATATGCGGTTTTAACCTAATGAAATTGTAACCAAGGACTCGTATTTGTAGCTGATACACTGATATTTATAATTTTTAGAAAGTGGTTTTATATACAACAATTACAATTTTTTAAATGGAACAATACCCATTGACATTAAAAAATAAAAGTAGAACAAATTAGAATACCAATGGTGTTTTGTGCACGATTCTAGTGCAAGTAGTTTACGAGATATTGATTTTTATTCGAAAATTGTACGCACTAACAACCAAGTGCTTAGTGGCGAGGTTACGATGTTGTTATGTTTGTTGAGGTTGTGGTTTGTGTACACTGAGTGCACTGCGACTTTCCAGTCAGTTATTGTGTGATACTTCAAGTAGTAGGACGTGCTTGCAGGATGAGATTTACCATTGCAGAAAAAGCCGACATGCTCATGGTTTATGGCGAATGTAGGAAGAATGCCGTTCATATCCCATTAGACGCCAACCATCTCGGCAATTATTTGTGAACGTTTTCAATCAATTACGTGAAAGTGGTAGTATAACGCCTAGAAAACGTAACAGAGACAAACAAGTGACTGGAGAAGAGGGAGAAATTAAGGTTCTGGCTACTGTTGCAGTAGATCAACAAATTAGTTCCCGTGCAATTGCACATGGAAGCGGCATGAGTCAGGCAAGTGTACTACGCATTCTCCATCGTCATAAGTTCCATCCGTATCACATCTCTCTCCATCAAGTGCTGCATGGTAATGATTTTGAGAATCGTGTTAACTTTTGTACATGGGCATTAAGACGTGATACTCCAGATTCGTCATGTATCTTGTTTACTGATGAAGCAACATTTTCTAATCATGGCCAAGTCAATCTTAGAAACATGCACTATTGGTCTGTTGAAAATCCCCGTTGGCTGCGTCAAGTAGAACGACAGCGTCCATGGAGTGTAAACGTCTGGTGTGGAATAGTGAACCATCACATTATAGGTCCCTTTTTCGTAGAAGGAACACTGAATTCTTGCAAGTACCTCAACCTCCTAACAGACCATCTTCCATAGATGTTAGAAGACGTTCCGCTTCAGACTAGGAGGAACCTGTGGTATCAACATGATGGCTGTCCGGCCCATAGTGCACGAATTACTACAGATTATCTTCACGGATTGTTTCCAAATCGTTGGATTGGACGAAGGGGACCTGTACTTTGGCCGGCCCGTTCACCAGATTTGACTCCTTTAGATTTTTTTCTGTGGGGGAAGCTAAAAGACACTGTCTACAAGGACATACCAACTACACCAGATGATATGAAACGGCGTATTACTGCTGCCTGCGCTGAAATTTCCTCTGAAATGCTAGAACGTGTGCAGCAATCTTTACATAGCAGACTGGAAGCTTGTATTGAGGCTGGTGGTCGTCATTTTGAACACAAGCTCTGAGGGTACACAGTACTTGTCAGAAACCACAGAATTACTTCATTCACATTTGTTTTTCTTTAGTTTGTCGTAGGCATTGTCCCATTGTGTACAAATAACAATATCTCATAAACTACTTGCACTAGAATCGTGCAAAAGACACCATTGGAATTCTAATGTGTTCTACTTTTATTTTTTTAATGGCAATGAGTATTGTTCCATTTAAAATATTGTAATTGTTGTAAATAAAACCACTTTCTAAAAATTATAAAAATGAGGGTATCAGCTACAAATACGAGCCCTTGGTTACAATTTCATTAGGTTAAAACCGCATATCAATATCACCTTCCATTTCAGAAATATTTACAGTGCATGTTTTAGGTGAATCACCCGGTATAAAAAGAAGGACGTAGAGCATAAAAGTACATTCTATATTTGCAGTAAAATGCAAGAGCTTTTGATAGCCGATAATTTGGAACAGTGGTATCAAAGCCATGTGGTGAATGCCTTGCTATCAAAATTTGATAAACTGCAACAAGGACCCAGTGGTTTAGCGTTAGACAAAATTTATTATTTGAAAATCAACATTTGTCAATTCAACACGTTGAATGCTGGGTCTAGCTATATTAAAACACCACCAGCAATAGCTTCGAAAAAGGCAGTGGTGAATATTGAGAACCATGACAATGATTGCTATCTGTGGGCTGTGGCTGCGTATTTGCAGCCAGCACAAGACCGTCATGTTAAAAGACCAGCAAAGTACAAGGCCAAGTTTGATGAATTAAAACAAACTTTAAATTTAACTCGAGTATCGTTCCCTATGGACTTAACCGAGATCCATAGGTTTGAACAAGACAACCAGGACTTTTCGTTCATGGTGTATGGCCTTAATGGTGATGAGATTGTGGGTCCTCTTTATGCCACAAAAGAACCGAAACGACACCACATTCATCTTTTATATTTATCTGTAGGAGAGGTGAATCACTATTGCCTCATTAAAAGACTGAATAGATTGCTAAGCAGTCAAATGTCTAAGGACAAGCGTTCAAAATATATTTGTGATCGTTGCTTGCAATATTTTAAAACCCCTACGCTTTTGGAAAGTCATAGGGTAGATTGTGTTACTCAGGAAGCGGTGAGATTGATATTGCCACAAGGGGACAAGGCTGTGTTAAAGTTTAAGGACATTCACAAGCGTGACACTGTCCCCTATGTGGTGTATGCAGATTTTGAAGCTCTCGCCACACCCATGGCGGGATGTGAACCAGATCCCACCATCAGCTCAACCACACCCATTCAAAAACATGAACCCTTTGCCATAGGATTTAATGTGGTGTGTGCCTATGACCCCACGCAATCCGTTTACAAATACCGTGAGGGGCCAGATTGTGCCAAATGGTTTTTGGATGGACTTGTCAAGTTGGCCGACCATGTACAGGAATTACTGGACCACCCAGTACCCATGAGCCTATCTCCAGAACAGCAGCTGCAGTATGAGCATGCCACGACATGCCATATTTGTGAAAAGCCTATTTTAAGTGGAGAGGAAAAAGTCAGAGACCACTCGCACTTTACGGGGGAGTTTCGTGGAGCTGCGCATAGTAAATGCAATTTAAACTTTCCAGCTCCTCGTTTCATCAGTGTCATTTTCCACAATCTGGCAAATTATGACATTAAGTTTTTGATTCGTGAATTGGGCCATGTCAACAAGGGCTCGTTTACCATTATCCCCCAAAACCATGAGCGTTTTATAGCCCTGACATGGAGGTTGGGCGACTTTAGCATTCGATTTTTTGATTCCTTTAAGTTTATGGCATCCTCGCTAGACAGCCTTGTGAATGGCTTGAATGAGGAATAATTAAAAAATACTAGAATGCATTTTAATGATCCTGAGCAATTTCAATTGTGCATTCGGAAAGGTGTATTTCCGTATGATTTCTGCAACAGCTGGGACGTGTTAAAGCAAAGAAAACTCCCACCACAAGAGAAATTTTACTCGAAACTAACACGCAGTACCGTTTCCGATGAAGACTATGCACATGCATGTCAAGTTTGGCGAGTGTTTGGCGTGAACACGCTAAGTGAATATGCTTTACATTACCTAAAACTGGATGTATTGCTGCTCACTGATGTGTTTGAAAAATTCCGTAACTTGTGTCAATACATTTACGGTCTTGACCCGGCTCACTATTATACGAGTCCTGGGCTCTCGTTTGATGCCGCTTTGAAATACACTCAAGTGGAATTGGATTTACTCACTGACGTAGACATGGTTCTATTTTTTGAAAAGGGCATTCGTGGCGGCTTTGTGTCACTTAACCAGCGCCATGCCGAAGCGAACAATGTCTACATACCTGATTATTCACCAGACAAACCAGAATCGTACTTAATGTACTATGACGTGAATAATTTGTACGGTTACGCCATGAGTCAGCCTTTGCCCTATGGGAAGTTTGCTTGGCTGACAGACAAACAAGTGTCAGAATTTAATGTGAACATGGCTAGCCAAGAAGCAGGCCGTGGATATGTGCTAGAAGTGGATATTGAATATCCATCATCCTTGTATGATGAACATGCCGATTTCCCATTCTGCCTTGAGCAAATGGTCCCCCTGACAGTAAAGTGAAAATTGAAAAACTCATGGGCACACTTTACAACAAAAATCGGTATGTGCTACATATCCAAATGTTAATGCAATGCCTCGCCCATGGCTTGGTGTTGAAGAAAATCCACAGGGGTATTTCTTTTGCTCAAAAAGCATGGCTTGAGCCATACATGCGACTCAACACAGAGCACCGACAAATGCCAACACAGCATTTTTTTTTAAATTAATGAACAACTGCATCTATGGCAAGTCTATGGAGAATGTTCGCAAATACCGTGACATTAAATTGGTCAATGTCTGGGAGGGGCGGAGGGGTGCCCGGCGGTACATTGCCAAGCCAAATTTCAAATCGATCAAAATCATCGATGAGGATTTGGCTACTATTGAAATGAGTAAGACCAGCGTGACCATGGATAAACCCATTTACTTGGGTCAAGTCATTTTAGACTTTTCTAAATCGGTCATGTATCGATTTCACTATGAGTTTGCCAAACGCCATTTTGAGGACGTCTCTCTTTTGTATATGGACACGGACTCATTCATTTACCACATTCGCCACTGCAACCCCTATGACGTCATGAGGCAACATAATGACTGGTTCGACACCTCTTGCTATAGTGCTGACAACGTGTTTCAGCTGCCCATAAAAACAAGAAGGAAATGGGTGTTTTAAAAGATGAATGCGGTGATTCCATTATGACGGAATTCGTAGGTTTGGCTTCGAAAATGTATGCTTATCGCACACTCGATTGTAAGGAAGCCAAAAGAGCAAAAGGTGTAGGTAGGGCAGTGGTAAAATCGCTACGTGTTGATGCTTATTTAGCGGTTTTACGCACTGGCAAAGGTATGTCTCATACACAGTGCAGGATACAATCCAGCAACCATCAGTTGTAACTTGTGGAACAGAGAAAACGCACTCTCGCCTCCATGGATAACAAGCGTGTGTGGGCTGATGACCTGCTCACCAGCCTGCCCTGGGGTTATGATCGCAAGGAGGAGGAGGTGTGATTTCATTGTTTAATCGTTTATGGGACATGGCTTTTTGTAACTCGTAGATTTAGTATTTTGTAAATATTGGTTTCTGTCATTGTAAATAGTAGATTTTGTAAATAGTGGCAACCCACTTGGACCATTTTCTCTTTAAAACAGTTCTATGCAACCTTATTTAAAAAAAATGATTGGTAATGTACCCATGTGAGTAATCTCGTTGGATAATATGCATCCGCTTCCAACTAGCATCAGCTCTCAGGCGTGTACGGTAACCCCAATTTTGCAGTGCATATTTTGGATTTGAGGCTAAAAGGTATCAACTCTACAATGATAAAACACAACTCTATTCTAAAACTTTAATTCATTAAAATAAATCATGGCTTCAAACACAAAACAATACCCAAAAAAACATAAAATCAAACAAACAAAATTTTTACTTCCACAATCCATAAGTAAACAAATATGAAATCACAACAAAGTCATACCTAGCCATAATGCTTTACCCTTCTGTGAACTTCACAAGGATATACCAGTGCGCTAATGCACCTACGACTTCAAAACAACTTTACATTAACATAACAGTCATACAATGTGACTTCTTTAATATTACAACAGGGATTATTCCTTAAACCTCTTTATGTTAAACAATTATGTGTGCCGTGCGTGTTTTAATATTTTTCTTCTCACCAATGAAATGCTTTGCATGCATTTACCTATTTGGACGTTGCACCAAAATCACCGTGCAACTCCATAATTATGTAAGCTACCCCCTACATATCCTTCAATTATATGGTTTCACCGCATGCTGTCTGTGATTCCTAGATAAAACGTTACGTTATAGCTTATGTCGGATTGTACGATAGACTGCCTCGCACTCATGGCGATTGGCATCTAGTAACCAACTACATGACTTGGTTCCAGTGACGGTACAAATATATCATGTAACTATTCGTCAGATAGCTAAATTAATGAACCATCAGGATGAACTATAATTATCCATGTGTTCACAAACCACATGGCTATAATACTCAACATAACAATCTCGCATTATATGTCATTTTAACAAGGTCTAGAATCTCTTCCCTTTATAACTTGCCTGAGCGGTTCGAGTGGTTGGCACCGACCCTCGGCTAAAGAAATCGCTACACAATAGAAAGTGGGATGGGTCGTTCCACCAATTATCTCGACCTTTCTAAAAGTTTGAAAGCTTCCCTCTCTAAGCAGTGGAGATTTACAAGACAAATACTGTGTCCTAACCGGCACACATGTTCCCAAAGGATCTTAATTGACTATTATGCCAACAGGTATTGAATGAGCTTTTGTAATTATTCCTACGTCGAGGATAACGATTAATTAATGGCCTCACATGGGTCCATTCAACATGAAGGTTCGGGGTTCGTAATGCATGAGCCTGGCGGTTGACCGATGTCTCAAGTATAATATAGGCGCACAAAACCACTGTCGCCATGAGTTTTCGCTGCCCACGAGCGTAAATAACTCATCATAAGTTCTCGGGAAATCATAGAGCTGCGAGGTGTCCTTGTTTCCTCGACTCTTACATAGGATTCCAACCCGGAACACATTTCAATCCTTTCTTCAGAGCTAGGGTCCATTCACTAAAACTCCGGAATAAATAATATCTCCAACAATGTCCACGACATAGGAGAATTCATACGTAGAATAGACTATCTGGCCCCTAATGCTCCATGCTACGACACACCGACCTATAATATTAAGAGAAATCTAACATTTACTCTATAAGCTTCTCAATTAAGCTGCAAATTCAATTCACTAAAAGCTCTTTCATTACTGGTATCATTACTGAATATATGCAATATTCTGATATAAAGCTTCTTTCCATAATTACTGAAATGTAATCTCATTGTAACATCTTCCCGCTTAGATTGATAAGTCTTGCACTTAGCGTTAATAATTTTCGCTTACAACATTTATTTGTTTCCTGATGTGTTCATTCATACTCTTAATAACCATTATTATTATTATCATCAATTCTCACTGACATAAATGACCAAAATCGTAATTTACCATTATTATTATAAATCTCATTGACATAAATGACCAAAATCATCATTTATTATTATTCTCATATAAATTACCAAAATTTCCGACATAGCTAGACGTTTTAAACTCGAACAATCGCGTTCGTTACATTTACATAACTGATTGCCATTCTTAATTCATAGTGGGAAAAATTACTCCACTTAATGATGCAAATCATCATTTCAACTCTATAAAAATCAACTCAATACTGATTAAACATGGAGGATCAGCCTCCTAACTGACTTTTACTGGCATCTATAAGGAATTCACAATACCTTTACGGAATCACAGACATGCATCGGTCCATACTTCTACATAATTATAACCATAATTTGTGGGGTACTTACATCTCTATAGGCATCTAAGGTGGCTCCAACCAATCATATTCTTCCATGTCGCCCGCCATAATGGGTTTAACGCGACATATTTCTCTTGTTTACACACATTTGATTATACATAATTTCTATCACCAACACGACACGTTGCATACCTTTCAGGAAGTTATCACTCCCCAAACATGTGAAACACTTCATCAAACACTACTTTAAATGATATTTTTACATATACATTACACTGAACACTCGTCACTTTATACACACTTCAATGCTGAAATTCCCTAGCAGAGATCGAAATTGCAGGTGTCGACGGCATTTTACGTTACCAACTCCTGATTGAAAGTCTGGTTATCTGCTCTCGGAACTCTCCAACAGTTTTTGTGACGATCATTACTCCTACAGTAAGCGTCCTGCGTTACATCAATACGCTTGCTCCTAAACATGAGCGTTAACATCTGGTACTCTCATGGCAATACCAAACACTTAGTAAAGTTTCTTTAGCGCATTCTATCGTAGTTACACATATACGATTAGTTCATACAATACACACTGCGCTTAATAAAGTTCAACACTTTCACAAATAATTATATACAATAATGCTACCGTTAGTCTATACGGTGCTTCACAACTGAACACGTCATAGTTCGTGCGGCTGATTATGCCTATATCACGACTATTATTCATATAAGCATGTTTACTGTTTCTATTACACATACCAGTCTTTGTTCGGCGTCTCGATGAATAGATCCGTCATGCGTTATGCCTTGACGAACTGGCTTCAACCTGGCTGTAGCTGACTGAAGTTTCATTCGAAGACTGCACGTAACTTATTTGAAGACTTCTGTCTGCGGCTTACACGCTGTCTCGTACTGCTGCATATTTGCTGCATACTGATTGCAACTTATTTCCATTGTGCTACAATTGACAATTGAGTAAGACAATAACTGGTTGTAACTGCGCTTGGCGGCATGTAGACTGAGCTTGACTGAGTTAGAACAGAGTGAGTTTCAAAGTGAGGTTCAACTGAGTAACTGAGAACAGAGTAACACTGAGAACAGAGTAGGACTGAGAGCTCCTCCTGGGGTCTACTCCCTTATATCGGATTTCCACAGAAAGTAGAGCAACATCTTCCCGCGTAATCTTCGCTCCTCTCACAGCATGATTCCGGTCTTCAAACCATGATCATTGTGTTCCTCTCTCTTCACAGGTCCCAAAACTATATGTGTGCAAAGGAATCGCTCGTTCAATTAATTTATATTAATTCCTTTCTCCATGGCGTGGGACGCTACCTAGTCGGGAACTCCCCGTCAACATCTTCACATCCCTCCGCGAACAATGGTCGCTTCACAGTCCT
Organism: Meconema thalassinum; assembly: GCA_946902985.2. NCBI lineage: Eukaryota > Metazoa > Arthropoda > Insecta > Orthoptera > Tettigoniidae > Meconema > Meconema thalassinum. The sequence continues at coordinate 58,659,439 of OX336390.1, forward strand.
TACGCACATCACTAAATATGCACCAATTTCGCATGTAAAAGATTCTAAAATTATCTTCTTGCCAAGATATTCACCTGTGTGCAACTCTCATCTCGATTCGTTACTCCAATCACGAGTAATCAATGATTTTTCTGGGCATTTCTCCGCCCCTCCTCTACATCTATTCTCCGTCGGGGAATAACTGTGTCATTTTTCAGGCCTCTCCCCTGCTCCAGACGACATAATGGGGTGACAGAGATGGACGTGGCTCCACTGGGACCAACCCACAATTCTGGGCCGATTAGTAAATGTCAGCTCTGCCCTCCTCTGTGCTTCAAACTCCCAATAGCTTACACCAAATCGTCTTATAATGATATAATCCGCTCATTATTTCCTACATTATTTTAATAAATAATGCCATTTCATCAAAAATCACACCAGTGATTAACTATACATTTCTTTCGAGGGGTTTTTACCAAGAAACTCCCTATACAGATCTCTGGTTCGCTTCCTGGCGGAACCTTTTTACTGAGATCACAGTCTCTGAGAACCAAGTTCGATTCCAGTCAGCATAACCCCATCGGGTTCAGTAAATAGTGTGATAATTTTAACGCTGTACAAAGTTGAGTTTTTTTTTGTAAATATGAAATAAGTAAGATTTTAGTACCTCTTTTTCTTTTTTTTGAAATGGTAAAATGGTTAACTAAAAAAGTTCTTTTGGGATGAGTGTGCATGTCGAGAATGTGCTTTTGGGAATAAATAAAGTGATTGTGTTCGTTACCAAAGACAGGTGTGAATGTATGAGTAGAGAGAGAAAGCTGGTGTGTATGGTTGACCAGAGCAACACAGTAAGGTAGGGTGGGTGGGTGGGGAGGGGGTAAATGGGCACTTATATACTCATTTTGTTTTCAATAGTTTCGTTTTTTTTTTCATTGAAATGTGGCAGTCAAAAGACATTATTTTTGTAAAAACAGTCTTACCTGCAGTAGTCGTAGACCTCGACGTCTCTCCAAACACGCATTAACACATTGCAGCATCGCCATGGTCAAGCACTTGCATGAACATCATTGTCAAATCTCGACTTTCGACATACACCAAATGGAAAAATGTGAAAAGAGCAAAATGGAAAATCCATGTTTCCATATCACCAAAAACGCAAAACTTAAAACGGACATTTAAAAAAACTGGAAATGGCCATATGTGAAATTTGAAAATTCAAAAAACTTCAGACGGACATTCTTTAAAATGTGTCATGAGTAAAATGGAAAAATCCATATCATCAAAAACGCAAAACTTGAAACGAACTTTTTCATAACTGTAAATTGTAAATTGGCAAAATGGCATTGTGAGAAATGTGTAAAATGAAACATAAGCCATCAACATCACGATTTCTTAAAATTAAAAATAACAAAATATCGTGCTCTGGTAAACCTTTGTTTTTATTTCATAGTCACAGTGAATTGACAAAAGAAAAATAGAATACAAACAAATCCCAATTCCTCACTCCTCAATGTTTATGTCCATGAATCATCAACTTTCCTTTCATAGCGCTCATGACAATCAGAGCTGCCATCCTTTCACCCACTGAGGCATCACTGGATGTGAAACGTTGTTTAGCTTTCTTCAATAACAATTTATCTGCCACATGTCTTAAACCAGGATGACTATGGCTATAAGAAAGGTCATGTTCCTTACATGCTTGATCCAAAAGATTAATGGGTACATCACCACGTTGTAAACGTTTTTCAAGACGAGTTCCAGGGCCGCAAAAACGATAACCTGGAAGATGGATTTCGAAAGGTAGGTATTGAATCACTTTGTCAACGACGCCATTGCCAGTACAGGTCTGGCATATCCTTTTCCATCGATGGTAAAAAGGTTTGGTCTTCCTCCTCCTCTGTGGACAATGTTTGTGTTTGTTGTTGTTGTTGTTGCTTTTTCTCGCCATGACACCCGTGGAATGATTCAACAAAGTCGTTACATGAACTTTTATGACCGTGATACAGTTTCACTAGCTGGCAAGTTGCACACTGACGCATAGACGGTATTTTTGCCATGGCTACTTGCTTATGGTGATCGTAATCCGTACAGGGTTGCAATTCACTCAACACAGGGTCTTGAGTCCATGATTTTGGTACATGTTGCCAGATTTCTTTGACCGCATTGGCGGCCACATAATAAATGAACGACTTGGGCAGCGCCAAGAGTTCTTCTTAGGTAAAACTGTCTAGTTTCTTTTTACACACAAAGAACTTGCCGATGGCTTTGTCCGTAGCATTGCCTTTTTCCATGGTATCACGTGCTGTAGATGTTAACACGTCGCTTGTAGAAATCTCACTGGCGTCATTCACAGGTAAATCTTGAGTTATAATTTTGTTCAAACACTCCCAGCAGGCATGCGTGGTTAACCAATGAAAGAGATGCCATGCATGCGATAGGGCTGTATGGGTAATGTTGCCACAGGAACAAGTATCCATGAGCGTTTGCAGGGAGAGGCAGCCCAACTCCATGAGGTCGATACATTGGCAGTAAGACGCCAAAAATGGTTGCAACCATTGACGTTTTTCATTACCTTTCACAAATACCACATTGGCCGAGGACAAGTGTGCTTTCATGACCACGTCCAAATATTTATAGGAAATGGTTCCCTGATTCCAGTCTAGTTGCCTATGATTTTCAATCCACTGGGTTTGTTTACGGTCTTTTTCACACAACAAATCAAAAGCATGGGGTGGTTTAAATAGCAAATGCGTAGCTTGCGATATCCAAAACGTGGTAAAATCGATAATGGCCACTTGTTTAAATATAAATTTGTTGTCACCAATTTTAAACCCTTGGCAATCCACAATGAGTGTGCGCAACATGTTGACGCTTGCCTGGACCAAGTTCAACTGACGACTGACTGACGATCAGGTGTGATCTTGACATGGACTTACCTGCCATGCTAGTTTCGAATTGAGGTTAGGGTAGGACAGGGGGACATGCAAAAATTAGAATTTAAGAATTACATCATTTTATTATCATAACACGTCTTACAGGCTTTTGTCATTTTGGGATAAGGACGATACCAACTGATACAACAATATAGTCTCTTGAGTTTGTAACGTCCATAACACCGATGATGTCCCAATGTCTCTAAACTAGGCGTTTTTGATGGTGAGCTGCTCACCGAAGCACCATGGATACCATACGGTCCACACGTATCGTAACTTGTTTTTTTTTTCATCACTCAGAGACACAAGTGAGGGATAGCTTGAATGACAGGGTATATTTCCCACTTCCATTCTGCACAGGTAGGGGCAGGTGGGTGACCAGCGTTGATGTTCCTGCATGGGTTCATCGCCCTCCTGCCATTGGTCTATGATGATGGGACAAAAGGCACATTTCACTTCATCTCTTGTTTTTAAATAGTAGAATCCAGCGGCCGCCAAGGCTTGAGGATTTATGAAAGGCACCGGCCACGTGGCAAAAGTCTTGAAACGTTGTTCCTCAGAGTTTAAATTCATGGATGTAATGTCTCTTGAGGCTTTAAAGCATGACATGACTGAGCGGCTTGACGTGGGATGACCTGTTATTTATACACTCATCACTTGGTTGGATAGTGGATAATAGTTGACTTGTTTGTAATGAATAATCAAACAGTAGGCCGTTGTATTGGCTGGTACATTGTCATGCGTTTCAAAATCTAGTCGAATGTCGATATTGGATGGCTTGACTGACTCTTCCAGGTATGAACAGTCAAAGACAATCAGTGGCGCTCTTGCCTTAAACGCTTGGGGTAGTAGCATGGGGCCGTTCTCTTTTTGATAATACGACCATCGAAATTTAGAAAACAAGTCGTACAGGGGGCCAAACTTATTTTTTTGAAAAATCCAAATCCAGTCCTTCATAGGGAAACACAGCTCCGTTGAGGAAAAGACGTGCATTTCTCAATTGCAGGTGATCAAATTGCGTGGCATCTTTGGTTTGTTGATACTTGCGATTCGTTTGAAAACCCACGATCAGGTAGAGAGGTCTCTCTGTATAGCGAGCTGTTTTTACAGACCAACTGTGTGTGTTGGTGGTGGGCAATAGCGGATACTCATGGAGTGCCCAGCTTCTAAATTCCATGGTTAGAGGCATATCTCTCTTTACCATTTTGAGTATGTCCAGTTTTTTGCTATCTTCAAGGGTCACATGAGGCACTTTCCATAGCAAGCGTTGTAGTTGAATTTTTGAATCGATGGGGGCGTGTCGGCTCCCTTGAGTGCATTATTATCACTCCTGTCTCTCACTAGATAAAGCACTTGCCTTGCGTTGACCACAATGCGTTGGTGATCTTCGGCAAAGCCTAAAATCAGTTTAAGAGGTAAATATCCAGTAAAGGTCCCATCGGTGTGTACCATCCAGTCATTCGTCGAGTCAGGACACCAACCTGCCATGCAAAGTGTTTTACCTTCTTCCTCACTATAAGAGGGGTATAGTTTCATGACACTGGAAATGCCCACATTCCGAGTGCTATCCACCACGATATCGTTGATGACATACCGCACTTCAGAAAACAGTAAGGCCAAGCCATGGTTGGCCAACTTGGATGTGGGTGTAGAGCTTTGGTGAGCCGACCTTCAATCTGAATGACACTTTCATGCGGTAGGGTGTAAATATCTTGGTTGTTGATAACAAATTGAATTTCATCATTGTTATTGAGTCCAGGTGTTTGAGCTTGATAGGAATGGAGATCAATTCTTACCACTCCTGGTTGCTCCTCGATGCGGTTCGCTATCTCTAGGATAGAATTCATTATGAGGGTTGACGTGGTAACCCAAATGCTGTAAAATCTGCTTGTCTTGAGATGTTAACGTGTATGCACGTGGCAAACAACTAACCATTCCTAGACGGTGTTGTTGCTTTATACACAAACTTCATTGTGGCCTTAGCACCAACTTGTAAGTCACTGGTGGTCTATTAGGCTATATCTCCAAACAGCAATATTATTTTCAAAAAATCCTGAATTGAATCAGCAATTTTTGCGGCTATTAGGAATTTGGGCCAATTGAGGCTAAAGAACCTGAATTTTTATGCACCACATGCCATTATAATTTATGAAAGGGTTCTTCCTACGCATGGGGACCTAACACAACGTAGAGGGTCAGTGTTTATGTGACTTGTATTGCGTTTCGTCTACAAGGCTTTCAATTCTATTTCACGTCATGAAGTACACGTTACGTGAATTTAGGTTGAGAGCACATTTTAAATAATATTTTATTTTTTGTCGACATACGGGTTCATCGTAAGGATGATTGTGTTTGATACTGTGTGGTAGATACACCCTTATTTGGATATCTGGGTGATATGTTGTGGACAATAGGATTGATTGTCTTTCTGTTTATCTTTATGTACGCCTATAACTCGTTTTCGGATGCTTGGTGCATCGTAAAATTAGCTATGATATCTATGATAGTCAATACACCAATCATTTACAAAACTCTTCACCGTACATTTCATACAGTAGAAAGGTGGATATAGGGAAAAACTTGTCAATACATGCTAAAATAGGCGAAATATAAAAATTATGCTAGAAGGACGACCAAAGCATATGTTGAGCTTCTCAATGTGAGACACAAAATTCGAGAGTCTATATAGGGTCTCCGGAAACCAAATTTTAAGGCCCTTAAATTAACGGTGTGTGTGATATTCCAAGAAAACTAACTTCGTCCTGATAAACTTCTGAAGGAATGACAAACCGCTAACCATTGCAACATTAAGCTCAATTGATAATGTTTTGCGTTAACACTGAACACCGTCCGAAGAACGGGTACTTCTGCTAGTCTATATACATAACAAGATGTTCAGGAAAGAACATATAGCCTACTTTCTCCTAAATGTATGGGTATAGTTATAACTCTTTGTCTTTATCATCTCCTAATTTCTTCCAATTCGAAGTGCAAATTGGCACACTGGATTTGAGGAGTGGCGTTCAAATAATTTACCCCAGCATTTTCCAATTTCATCAGTAAACACTCCAAACAACGTAGGTATTCAGTTTATTAACACCGACTACTTACAATAATTTCAACTAGTTGCTCTAAACGTATCACTGGGAGAAACATATTTAATATAACTATTACACAGCTAATTTGTAATCGCGCGCGGCTAACGAGAAAGACAGGCCATGGCGCGTAAACCAAACCCTTCTGTGACGTAGGCAATGTACCGGTGCTGCTTGATGATGCCGTGATAATCTCGCCTTATCTTGGGGATGTGTACCCTCTATCGGCAAAAATAATAACCTTCGCAATTATACTGTAGACATAGGTGCATTAACTGGCCGGTAGAGAGCATAGCTCGTATCTAGAAGGCTGTGGTTACCAATAACATAGTTCAAGTAATTACACTTAGATGTCACTCCGGTGGTGAATGTTGTTTTAATTAAATATATATTTTCCATTTCAAAATGCACCATATAATGCTTTATTTTATAACGTCTCAGTACTCAAGAAATAATAAATATTAAAAAAATCAAGAAAAAAAAGTCCAACTCTGATAGGATTTGAACCACGGCCAGCCTGGTGAAAGACTAACGCGCTGACCACGCAGCCAATCGTGCACACTCTAATAGATCGTTAGGAACCAATACATATACCACGTTATAGCAAATCATGACTTGGACTAAACGATTTCTTTACTGGAGTATATTTTAAACCGAGTTCATTTCAAAGGAAGTTCAAATATTTGTTACCACTAGCCTATATTGCATGCAACATACTGACATTAATAAAATATAGGTCAGAACGAGATATCAGCTGCCATCTTGTCAAATAACCGAGACGACTCAGCTTTTTAAAATCACTTCTAGACTATAATATTAAAATATAAACTTTTAATTTCAAACTGGCCACGTCGTTTCAAACAGATTAAACGATTCTTGGTTCGATAGTCGGAACTGGTGGGTCCCATGTTAAGGATTATAAAGTTTGCACAATTCACACGGCCGCCATTCTGAAATGGTACGATTGATGACCTCGTAGTTTCGGCAAAAGACGCGCCTCATATGAAGGAACGTTGTTACCAAATTTGGTAAAGATCCGATTATTAGTTTGGTTGTAATGCATTATTACGTTTTGACCATTTGAGTGGCCGCCATTAAGTTCTGGTAAAGATGGCGGCGATACAAAACATGACACTGAGGTGCCCTTTGCCAGTGCTACCTCTGTACCAATTTTCGTTCAATTCGGTTTCACCGTGTTCGAATTGATAGGGGGGACTACAAAAAGAGAATATGGGTTATTTTACATTTTCCATGCAAGAAAATGTGATTTCACCGGATGAGGTAAAGCCTGATTCACTCATGATTTTCGATGATGTATCCACTGAGCGTCAAGGTATAATTCAAAGCTATTTCAGCATGGGTCGTCACAAACATATCGATTGCTTCTATCTTGGACAAACGTATTCTAAAATGTCCAAACAGTTGATTCGTGACAATGCCAATGTCATGGTTTTATTTCGTCAGGACGAGAGAAACAGTCGTCACATTTATAATGAACATGTGAATCCGGATATGACCTTTCAAATATTTACTGAATTGTGTGCCAAGTGCTGGAACACTCAACGTCATGCCTGTTTAGTGATTGACAAACAAAGTGAACTCTACCAAGGACGGTATCGCTTAGGGTTTGATCACTTTATTGCTATTTAAGGCCCTGTCTCATTCCCCCAGCAAGTCATTTGTCAAGACACCATGGCGTTAGCAGAAAGTCAATTGAAAAAACATGTTATTAGAGCAAAAAATACTCTTCGCCAAAAGTTTCGTCAATTGAAACAATCACGTGCAAATGATGCTTTGTTTATTCAACAACATTTAGCACCTCCACTAAAGGCCATGTTGAAATCCTCTTTCAAGCCATCTGAAACGCTACCCACCGTTTCACAAGCCACGCAGACGCTGCACGAGGACCCTGAGGAAGAGGAAGCGGAACAGGAAGATTTGACTAGTGTTAGTGAAGTTGAGGATGAGGTGGAACAAGTGTTTACGCCTCAAAAAAGGCCGCACCCCTTGCAGAGTTTTTGAGAAAAAAGAAATCCTTGGCCATGGTCGATACACCTTGCCCTTCCGGAGCGTCTCCGTTTTCACAACTCTTGGCCACCCCTCAACATAAAGCTCAACTGAAAACCATTTTAATAAAATATTATGGATCAACATTGGAACCCTATTTCACCGATCTATTTATTGGAAACACTGATACCACGTATGGTGTTCGCTATGAGGATGGTAGTTTTAAAATTGGCGATTCATCCATTAAATTTGCTCTTACTAAAGCTGTCATTAAAAACATCAACTATAAATTAACGCCAGGACTGTTAAAGCTGCTCTTTTCACGGACCCCCTCTTTCCATGATTATACGTCAGAGGACCTTGACAAATATAAATCCATTTTATTGGATACCCATGCTCACAAAAGACAGTATGATCCCGCTCAACAAGTGAATGCCAATATATCTCAAAAATATAAAACCATCATTGCAAAAATGTTTCCCACCAGTCAAAGTACTCGTCGTAAAGCATCCGCTTCGGGAGTGACATTTAAACCATTAAAACCCCTTGTGGATGTTGCCTACTGGCACAATCCCAATAAGCTCGTCCAGCGGCTACAGTTGTTGCATGCCTCACGTCAAGCTGGCCATACCGGTCACGATTGGGAAATTCAAGAAATTGAACAAGAACTTCGAAATGCCAAAATTATTGTTTAAGCTCTCACCCATTAAAATGGGTATTGATCACGAGTTGCATCGCCCAGCTAGGCGTCACTATCCGCGACTCAAGGTGATTTCACGAGGTGTGGATGAACTTTGGCAGGCTGACTTGGTTGAAATGATACCCTATGCGAGCGTTAACAACGGTGTACGCTATATGTTGACCGTCATTGATGTCTTTCCAAAATGGCCTTTGTTGAACCTGTGCGTCGCAAGTCTGGCCCACTAGTTACCAAGGCCTTTCAACATATTATTGAACAATCAAAACGTCAACCTCACTTGTTACAAACCGACCAGGGGAAAGAATTTTTCAACAAGGATTTCTCCAGTTTTCTCAAATCTAAGGATATTCACCATTACACCACGTACAGCAACCTCAAAGCCAGTGTGGTCGAGCGGTTCAACCGAACTTTGAAAACCCATATGTGGAAAGCGTTTACCGCTCAGGGCACGTATCGCTGGTTGGACATGTTGCCAGAGCTAGTGTCACGTTACAATGACACCAAACATAGAACTATTGGGACCAAGCCACGCCTCGTGACCAAAGATATTCCGCGATTGGATAAACTGTTTACCCCCATAAAAACAGCCGATCCTAAACGTCACCGACTGAAAATTGGGGATTTTGTTCGTGTGAGCTAATTTAAGTCTGCCTTCAATAAGGGCTACACGCCTCAGTGGGGGACTGAACTATTTCGAATTCGTCAAGTCAACTTGGACAGTCCAGTCACCTATTTACTCGAGGACCTCAACCGTCAACCCATAAAAGGTAGATTTTATCTCCATGAACTTCAGAAACAGCATTTCCTCAGCATTATCTTGTGGAAAAAGTGTTGAAACAAAAAGGAAATAAACTCTATGTCAAATGGTTAGGGTTTAACTCTACGTTTAATTCTTGGATCAATAAATTACATGTTGTGTGAACCTGTGCAATTTTTATTCACACATGTTGTACACCACCTATAGCACTATGTGTACAGTCCTCAGCTCCACATATGTATTTCTCTTTCCACCTGTGTTCTCTCATACATTTATCCCTCCCCTCTCCCCCCTTCACCTCCCACCACTGCTGTTCGCAGCTCTTGCCTATCAATTGGTTGTGGCATCATTCCGACAGTTTGCATCATACTTTTTACTGATTCAGCTATTCCCACGCTTTGAACATTCTGTCATCAGGCACGTGAGTAGTGTGGTAAGGGGGGAGCTGTCTACTAACTTATTGAACCCTCCTCGTATTTGCCCCGAAGCTGATATCTCGCTAACCAATCATGGGATTTCAACATACAGGGTGTCCTAGCACTCGTAGTGATGCCCCCTACTTTCCTATAGGCTCTTTATTTAATTAAACGACCAAAACTAAAAGGTCATTCGCGAGTAGTGGGGTAGTGTTGGTTTCCTCAAGCCGCGCTCGTGCTTGAATATGTATGGCTATGTTGGGAAAGGGTTAGGTGGTGGGGGAGGAGTAGGGTCGAGTGAGGGGTCGTTTAGATGGTATTTTTTCCGCTCTAGGTGATGGTGAGGTTATTTTTTAAAATGGATGGAATTGGGAAACGCCATTTGGGGTAAACATGTTGTTTTTTGACATTTTTGGCGATGAATGTTTTTTATACGCATGCGCACTTGAGGAGTTTTGTAAGAGGGCGGGCTTTTTAAAATGATGATTTATAAATGAATGTTTTTTAATATGTATTGAAATAAACCCCAAAAACTAATAGGTCATAGGCTTTTTAATATCTCGCTAACCAATAATCGGATTTAAACCTATGGGGTGTCGTAGGACTCGTGGTGAACTCCCCTTTTCTATGGACGGGGCATATCCACCCCAAAATTAAAACTACCCTTACCCGGGGGGTGAAATAGTTATTTTTTTTTGTATGTGCGCGCACGGACGGGTTTTTTCAAAAGGACCTAACTACACGTTTGTTAATATTTTCTGAACCCCTCATGGAATTTTGCCATAGGCAGTATCCTAACCCTGGGGGTGACGCCCCGTTTTTGAATGTAGGATTCATTTTTGTCGAAAGGGCCTAACGACACTTTTGTTCATATCTCGCGAACCAATCATGCTAGGGACTTGTATGAGGGGTCCTAGAACTTGGGGCAACATCCCCTGTTTGGGGGTGAAACTACCCCCCAAAATTGAAAAATCCATATCTTGGAAACGAAGAAGCCTAAAATTAGGTGTGATAGCTTAAAAATAGGGGATGATATGGGCTTTTACCTCGATTGATCATTTCACCCCTAAAACAATAAATAGTTATGTTATGGAGAAAAAACGTGTTAAACACCTAAAAATGATAAATGAACCTAAGATCTTTTGTTTTTGATGAAAAATAGCAGGGGGGGGTGAAACTACCCCCCAAAATTGAAAAATCCATATCTCGGAAACGAAGAATCCTAAAATTAGGTGTGATAGCTTAAAAAATAGGGGATGGTATGGGCTTTTACCTCGATTGATCATTTCACCCCTAAAACAGTAAATAGTCATGTTATGGGAGAAAAACGTGTTAAACACCTAAAAATGATAAATGAACCTAAGATCTTTTGTTTTTGATGAAAAATAGCAGGGGGGTGAAAATACCCCCCCCCCCCAAAAAAAAAATTGAAAAATCCATATCTCGGAAACGAAGAATCCTAAAATTAGGTGTGATAGCTTAAAAAAATAGGGGATGATATGGGCTTTAACCTCGATTGATCATTTCACCCCTAAAACAGTAAATAGTCATGTTATGGGGAAAAAACGTGTTAAACACCTAAAAATGATAAATGAACCTAAGATCTTTTGTTTTTGATGAAAAATAGCAGGGGGGTGAAACTACCCCCCAAAATTGAAAAATCCATATCTCGGAAACGAAGAATCATAAAATTAGGTGTGATAGCTTAAAAAATAGGGGATGGTTAGGGCTTTTACCTCGATTGATCATTTCACCCCTAAAACAGTAAATAGTCATGTTATGGGGAAAAAACGTGTTATACACCTAAAAGCATAAGCATCTTTGTGAAACCATGCTTTAATGGACATGTGTATGGAGGATGATTGTTATTATTATTATTATTAGGTAATTATGGATTAATGTGCGGATAGATAACTAACCAGTGGGGAGCGTGATGGCGCAGGTGCTTAGCTGCTCGTCTTTACCCGGACGCCTGGGGTTCAAATCCCGGTGACAGCGGGGGTTGGAATTTTCACCTGAAAAAATCACGTGGCGTCAGGAAGGGCATTCGGCCTTAAATCCCCGGCCAAAACCAAAATGAGCCTGGTTGGCTCCGGCGACTCAAACTAATAGGGAAAAGCCGAAGAAAGAAAGGTAACTCACCAGTAATAGTAAACATTGGTTGGAGGTGTTAAAGAAGTCAGGATGGCCAACCCTTGCCATGGTTCACGAATGCACCCCAAAAAGTTTTACCTGTCAAGACTCAGTCTACCCTGTTGCAGCCTTTAGAAAAAAAAATCGAACCGGGGCCTCTGTGGTCACAGTGGACTTTTATTCATGATGCTTTTTAAACAAACGTAGGCTTGCATACTACCGCTGGCTTGAATCTGCACAGAGACACTGGCTTTGGTTTGCGTAGTGTGCCTTGCTGATAACAGCACAGCGATCTTGTCAGTAAGTTTCATATTACTCATTTGCTTGATAGCGGACGTGCTCTGCACATGACTAGATCGTTGTTAGGTTTGACAAAGGCTTAGTGAAGCTTATTGCAACCTTGAAATGAATGTCATGGTATAGTCGGGGTTGGAAGCCAAGACCTTAGGGTTGACAACCAAGTAGGTTAACCACTACACGGTGATATGGTCAAATAATAATGTAACAGAACATATAGAAACGTTTTCTATAGTTTAACGAATTGGCATACCATGAGAGGTGTAGGTAATGGAAATTGAATCCTTAGCTGATGATTATACTACTTTCCATGCGCACGTATAAGCTATCATGTTAGAAAAAGAATGGTATGGCTTGTTTTAAACGGAGAATAATAATTGTGTTTACTGTGAAACACAAATCTGAATTTAAAATAATTAATTTAAAATAATTAATTTAAAATTAACTAATTTAAAATTAGTTTAGTACGCTGAAGTTAAAATGAATAATGATCGCGTTACAGACAGCCAGTTTCAAATCCATGAGAACTAAGTGAACAAAGTATAAAATTCATGAGCCAGTGAGGAATTCAACATGCTGTCCTTTGGACAAGAGAGAAGCGTTCTACAGCGACCCTCAATGGTTTGGGTCATCGTAAAGATGAAAATTAAATCTAAGCTACTACACTCTTATATACTAGAAGAAGAAATGGAAAACAATTGGTCAAATAAAGGACAGACGGAATAAAAAATGGCCCTCAACCCTCAAGCATAAGGATTGAGGGAGTTGGAAGGAAGGAGAGCCATGAAAGGCATATAAAAAGTATACTAGGAGTGGCTTTGCCCCAGAGGTAATGGATAAAGAGGAGGAAAACTGGACTCAGCTCAGAAATCCCTTGGGGTCGCCAACTTCCAAACTGATCAGCCCTTGAGGGTGTAGCCATATGCAGAGTGCACCGCAAGTGGTGGGGCTAAATACACCCTACCTTCTTGAGGGGGCTTGGGCAAAAGACAGGGAATAGCATGAAAATAAAAAAGCAAGGCTGCCTCCTCACACTAGTAGGATATCAGAAAAAATAAATAAACCAGGGCCAATGAAGTTGCAAAAGGAAGAGACTCCCTAGGGCTCGGATACACTAATCATGTTGGGGTCGGTAGAGAACAAGAGTTGAGCAAGTGTGGTCGACAGGAAATAAGACAGAGAGGAGCCTAGCACAAGTTAGTGGAAGCAATGACGGTCTCAGCTGGGACTCCGTGATCGTCAACCTATATGACACTAGATATAACGCCCAGGGGTGGAATTAAAGACCTCTATTGTTTTATATCACTGGCTTTTAAGAACGCTAACATATGGCATGCCTTATAATGCAATACTGGTCCTAGGGTATGTAAAATTGTATTAGAAACTCAGCTAATAATAGTGTGCTTGCCCATGATTATTTTCCCAAGGACTGATAACCATGATTTCCAAGCCCCTAAGTAAGACAAAAAACAAATGATTTTCATTTTCCAATGAGTTGGGGTGAGGTGAGGTGAGTTTTCTATACACCAAACTAATGTGGTTTCCCACTTCTACTCCAGGCAAATGCACATTTGATGTTAAGAATAGTCAAATGGTTTGCAACTGCCCAATGCTAGGACCTGATTAGTGGCTTAAAAAAAATGGAATGGAATGGAGTACACTTCCCCCAAAACCAACAAGAGGAGTGTTCGATCCCCCACAACAACCATCCTTAAAGTCAATATAAAAGACTATGCACTTCAGCTCATAACGGTCTCCTCTCTCCAATCCTACCCCTTGCTGGTGAAAGACACACTCTAATACAACCATCATAGTGACAGGTTATCTGTTAAATACCTAACTATCCCCAGATTTACCTTAAATTTTCCTAAAATCCACTACATTTTCCGAAAATTGACCAAATGACACAACATTCCAGCAAAATTCAACAAATGACTACCAGATTTATTGAAATTCCATTGATTTACCTAAGCATGGTTTAAACTACCTCAAATTCATATAAAATTAGACGAATATAGATGAAAATTCACTAAAATTTATCAAACTTACCCAAAGTGGGCTACAAACCACTAAATTTATTCATTTTTTTTGTAAATTGACTACATGTACTCGAAAATTCCATAATATTCCCTTTACATGTATGCTTTTTGTTGTTGTTGTTGTTGTTGTTGTTTCGTTTACCACACTCCCTGTAGACAATCACCTCAACATGACTTTCTCCTAGACTAGGAGCTTCACATTCGACATGATAGCTGAGTTTCATTTCCCATAAACTTGTCTCTGAGGTGGGTGTCAGGAAAAGGCATCCAGCTGTAAAAACCACACCCTCACGTAGACTTTCATAACCTCTTACGTTGAGGTTCCTTACACTAACGACATTAAATGATTGAACGGTTTCCTTTTCACAATTCCTGTCTATACTTTCCTCTTTAAGGTTGCAAGATGTTTGCAAGATTCCTAAAATGCAATTAAATGTAATAAATACCTTAAGATGGTTTCATTGGTTTAATGACATGGTGTTGATGATGGATATATACGTGAAGACTAATTTTTGTTAGGTCTTGACTGGCCTTGCAATTAGAAATTGACAAACCAAACATGGGTTATCTACCAGGGGAACACTTTGGCCACTATGTTGGTTATTGACCAGTAAGTACAGTTCTAGTAATGAGACAGAAATCCAACACAAACAATGAGCGCGCAATGCGGCGGAGATTGGTACCACGATGTACTGTCGGTTATGTAGCTATGTGGAATGTACATTAAATATGGTTTACTTGAAGGTTTGGAGATTCCATTAAAGATATTTCTACAATAAACCATTTTCAAATGGTCATTCGTTGGTGTGAAAATATTTATTATATGGTATTTTATGAAAACAATTATGATTTATAAAAAAAAATATACGTTTACTGTATTCTTATTTAATGTAAGCACTGGAGGCACTATCGACCAAAATACAGCACTATCTGGAATGTATATTGCATACTTGAAGGTTTGGTGATCCCATTAAAAGGTATTCCTACAATAAATGATTTTTACGTTCTCGTTTTATGGCATGATTATTTAATATATGCTATTTGCTAATAGGATTTGACACTGGAATTATTTTACAAGTAGTTATTTTAATGACCAACAGAGTTTAATGTTAACAAGGCACAGCTCTATTTGAAATTTTGAATAACATGTTGCATGTTATACATTATATGCAACTACTGTAAGGCTTGTGATTTATTTAATGCCTTTAACCCTATATTAAACACTCAGTTTGCAATACTGATAACTGCAATGTTACTGAAAAAAATAAAATTGAAACAAAACAAAAACCAGCATTGAAAAACCAAAAAGTGGTTGAGCATATATATAGTGGGGAAAAGAAAAGTTTTGTAACCACTAATGTCCAACAAGACTAATTAAATCAGTAACTGTCAGGGTGGCCGAGTGGTTAAGGCGTTTGACTTAAGATCAAATTTCCAAATATATAAGGAAGCAAGGGTTCGAATCCCTTCGCTGACATAACTATTGCTTGAACATGCAAGAAAACAAGAAATATACACAAACTATGTTTATCAATTTAATCATTTTTTTTACAAGAGATAGACACACAGAATACAGCTCTTTTTGTTTATCATTTCTTTTAAACATAACACTTGTTGAAAATTATTTTTTAGGGGATGAGAGTGTTGCTACGTTGACCCATCACACAATAATAGCAGCTTTACGAAGTTCATTTTCTATATTTAATAGCTCTTTCTCATAACCAATATGACCAACCTGTTTACAGGCATGCAAGAGCTGTAGACGTTCGACTAATATATTAGGATCGTTCCATTTGCTATTTTTTATGAATGGTTTCAGAATCTCGGGAAGCAGTTCATCATTATCACCATCATTATGATTATCATTCTCATTATTATAATCATTTTCATAATGATGATCATTATCATCGTTATCATTACCATCATAATTTCCACCTGTGTCCACAGTCTGTTCAATGGTTTGAGTTGTCTTTGATAGTGTTGAAAGCTTATTTTTAGATGTGCTAGAATGCTTTAACATTGTTATGTTATTATTATCACTATTACCTTTCCCCACTAACTTCTTGATGGGGTATATTGTCTCTGATAGGGTTGAGGGCTTTTGAGATGTGGGTGCATGTCTGAACATGGGTTTCACAGGAGGTGTTAAAGGTTTCTCATTAAACAACTCGCTAACAGCATGAGTGCGTTGTAGTGTATTAAACTTGAGGTTAATATTATCTTGAGCAGTACTATCTTTCTCTTGGACTTGGTTTCTTGCTTTGGTTTGGGTTTTCCTTACATTTAGACTAGCGTGATTATTAAGTTTACATTCATGATTGCTTGAAGAAAGTACGTCCAATTCTTTTGTTTTAAGCATTCCTCGACACTGTTTCGATCGTTGCTTTGAACAGCGCCAAATAACAGTTCCATTTTTATTGCTTCGTTTCACAATATATGAATATCCTTTATAGTATGCATAAGGCTTACCATACCTAGTCACTGATACTTCCATATCAACTGTCAAGCACAAACTAATCTCTAGCAAAGACAACTTGGTAATAACAACAATAGTTTAATGTGGGAGCATATATACATGCAAAAGGTAGGAGCAAAGGTGGGGGGTAAAAAGTGGGAGCAAAAGTGGTAGCAAATGTGGGAGAAAAAAATAACTGTGAGCAAAAAGTGGGAGCAAATATGGGATCAAATGTGGGAGCAAAGCAAATATAAAAAGTGGGAGCGAATATGCTAACAAATATGTCAACAAATATACCAGCAAAAGTAAATACACAAGTCAAGATAGATTAAAGTGCAAAAAAATATGAAAGCAAATATGAGAGCAAAAAGGGTGATTTTCTAAAACAACTAGACATAACAAACTTAGTCATAACCTAACCTCACCTAACCTAACCTCACCTCACCTAACCTCACCTCACCTAACCTCACCTAACCTAACCTAACCTAACCTAACTTCACCTAACCTAACCTAACCTAACCTAACTTAACCTAACCTATCCTAACCTAACCTAACCTAAACTAACCTCACCTAACCTAACCTCACCTCACCTCACCTAACTTCACCTAACCTAACCTAACCTAACTTCACCTAACCTAACTTGACTGAACTTTACCTAACCTAACCCTTCATAACTTCACCTAACCTAACTTTACCTAATCTAACTTCACCTAACCTAACTTTCAACTCTCAGATCAAAATTAAATTCTAGGCATAGTTGAGTTGGAAGCCAAGACTTCAGGGATAACACACAAGTATACTAGCCACTACACCGCAAAATAGGCAAATTATCATGCAACACAACATAAAGTAAAAGTTTCCTGTAGTGTAACTCATTGGCTGTCAACCATAGTTTGGGAATTCAAACCCAAGACCTCAGGACTTTTGTTTTGAACATTATCAGAAATATTATTCCATTTACATTTTCCTGCTGCTGCTTATAGTTATAAGAGTTGGCATTAATATGGAAAGCAAAAAAATGTGAGAGCAAAAAGGGGAGGAAAACGTGTAAGCAGAAGTGGGAGCAAACAAGTGTGAGCAAATATGGGAGCAGAAAGTGGGAGCAAATGTGAAAGCAAAAGTGGGAGCAAAAAGAGCGAGCAAAAGTGAGTGCACAAAGTAGGAGCAAAATGTGTAAGTAAAAAGTGGGGGCAAATGTGGTGTTTTACTAAAACAATCTCCCTAACCTAACCTAAACTATCTTCACCCAACCTAATTTCACCTAACCTAACTTCCCCTAACCTAACCTTCCAACTCTCAGATCAAAAATTAAATTCTGGCCATAGTCGAGTTGGAACCCAAAACCTCTGGGATAACACCCAAGTATACTAGCCACTACATCGCGAAATGGGCAAATTATCATGCAACACAACACAAAAATAAAAAGTTTTCTGTAGTGTAACTCATTGGCTGACAATCATAGTTGAGAATTCAAACCCAAGAACACAGGACTTTTGTTTTGAACATTATCAGAAATATTATTCCATTTACATTTTGCTGTTGCTTATAGTTATAAGAGTTGGCATTAATATGGGAGCAAAAGTGAAAGCAAAAAGTGGGTGCAAGCATGGCTGGTTGTAGAGACTTTCATATCAACTAATACACATCAATTAAATTTTAGTAAAGTGACTTGGCTAATAATAATAATAATATTAACAGTTTAAAAAGAATTCAAGGGGATTGATATTTTTCAGGGTGTAATTTCCAAAGTACTGTCAAGAATAATAATTACATGACCAGATTCCAAGAACTCTAGAGTGCTTTTAAGGTTAATGATTGACTAGGAGTGAGATAGAGCTAGCTAACCTAAGTTAACCTCAGCTCAGTAAACCTAACCTTGTCACATGGCATGTTCTACAAGTATAGACTTGCTTTGAGACTGGCTATGACGTCACAGATGAATGGCGATGGGAGGCTGGCAAAAAGGAAAACGTTTTTGGGTAATAAGAAAGTCATGTCCAGCCTCCCACCGCTATTCATCTGTGACGTCATAGCCAGTCTCAAAGCAAGTCTATACTTGTAGAACATGCCATGTGACAAGGTTAGGTTTACTGAACTGAGGTTAACTTAGGTTAGCTCTATCTCACTCCTAGCCAATCATTAACCTTAAAAGCACTCTAGAGTTCTTGGAATCTGTTCATGTAATTATTATTCTTGACAGTACTTTGGAAATTACACCCTGAAAAATATCAATCCCCTTGAATTCTTTTTAAACTGTTAATATTATTATTATTATTAGCCAAGTCACTTTACTAAAATTTAATTGATGTGTATTAGTTGATATGAAAGTCTCTACAACCAGCCATGCTTGCACCCACTTTTTGCTTTCACTTTTGCTCCCATATTAATGCCAACTCTTATAACTATAAGCAACAGCAAAATGTAAATGGAATAATATTTCTGATAATGTTCAAAACAAAAGTCCTGTGGTCTTGGGTTTGAATTCTCAACTATGATTGTCAGCCAATGAGTTACACTACAGAAAACTTTTTATTTTTGTGTTGTGTTGCATGATAATTTGCCCATTTCGCGATGTAGTGGCTAGTATACTTGGGTGTTATCCCAGAGGTTTTGGGTTTCAACTCGACTATGGCCAGAATTTAATTTTTGACCTGAGAGTTGGAAGGTTAGGTTAGGTGAAGTTAGGTTAGGTGAAATTAGGTTGGGTGAAGATAGTTTAGGTTAGGTTAGGGAGATTGTTTTAGTAAAACACCACATTTGCCCCCACTTTTTACTCACACATTTTGCTCCTACTTTGTGCACTCACTTTTGCTCGCTCTTTTTGCTCCCACTTTTGCTTTCACATTTGCTCCCACTTTCTGCTCCCATATTTGCTCACACTTGTTTGCTCCCACTTCTGCTTACACGTTTTCCTCCCCTTTTTGCTCTCACATTTTTTTGCTTTCCATATTAATGCCAACTCTTATAACTATAAGCAGCAGCAGGAAAATGTAAATGGAATAATATTTCTGATAATGTTCAAAACAAAAGTCCTGAGGTCTTGGGTTTGAATTCCCAAACTATGGTTGACAGCCAATGAGTTACACTACAGGAAACTTTTACTTTATGTTGTGTTGCATGATAATTTGCCTATTTTGCGGTGTAGTGGCTAGTATACTTGTGTGTTATCCCTGAAGTCTTGGCTTCCAACTCAACTATGCCTAGAATTTAATTTTGATCTGAGAGTTGAAAGTTAGGTTAGGTGAAGTTAGATTAGGTAAAGTTAGGTTAGGTGAAGTTATGAAGGGTTAGGTTAGGTAAAGTTCAGTCAAGTTAGGTTAGGTGAAGTTAGGTTAGGTTAGGTTAGGTTAGGTGAAGTTAGGTGAGGTGAGGTTAGGTTAGGTGAGGTTAGTTTAGGTTAGGTTAGGTTAGGATAGGTTAGGTTAAGTTAGGTTAGGTTAGGTTAGGTTAGGTGAAGTTAGGTTAGGTTAGGTTAGGTTAGGTGAGGTTAGGTGAGGTGAGGTTAGGTGAGGTGAGGTTAGGTTATGACTAAGTTTGTTATGTCTAGTTGTTTTAGAAAATCACCCTTTTTGCTCTCATATTTGCTTTCATATTTTCTTTGCACTTTAATCTATCTTGACTTGTGTATTTACTTTTGCTGGTATATTTGTTGACATATTTGTTAGCATATTTGCTCCCACTTTTTATATTTGCTTTGCTCCCACATTTGATCCCTTATTTGCTCCCACTTTTTGCTCACAGTTATTTTTTTCTCCCACATTTGCTACCACTTTTGCTCCCACTTTTTACCCCCGACCTTTGCTCCTACTTTTTGCATGTATATATGCTCCCACATTAAACTATTGTTGTTATTACCAAGTTGTCTTTGCTAGAGATTAGTTTGTGCTTGACAGTTGATATGGAAGTATCAGTGACTAGGTATGGTAAGCCTTATGCATACTATAAAGGATATTCATATATTGTGAAACGAAGCAATAAAAATGGAACTGTTATTTGGCGCTGTTCAAAGCAACGATCGAAACAGTGTCGAGGAATGCTTAAAACAAAAGAATTGGACGTACTTTCTTCGAGCAATCATGAATGTAAACTTAATAATCACGCTAGTCTAAATGTAAGGAAAACCCAAACCAAAGCAAGAAACCAAGTCCAAGAGAAAGATAGTACTGCTCAAGATAATATTAACCTCAAGTTTAATACACTACAACGCACTCATGCTGTTAGCGAGTTGTTTAATGAGAAACCTTTAACACCTCCTGTGAAACCCATGTTCAGACATGCACCCACATCTCAAAAGCCCTCAAACCTATCAGAGAAAATATACCCCATCAAGAAGTTAGTGGGGAAAGGTAATAGTGATAATAATAACATAACAATGTTAAAGCATTCTAGCACATCTAAAAATAAGCTTTCAACACTATCAAAGACAACTCAAACCATTGAACAGACTGTGGACACAGGTGGAAATTATGATGGTAATGATAACGATGATAATGATCATCATTATGAAAATGATTATAATAATGAGAATGATAATCATAATGATGGTGATAATGATGAACTGCTTCCCGAGATTCTGAAACCATTCATAAAAAATAGCAAATGGAACGATCCTAATATATTAGTCGAACGTCTACAGCTCTTGCATGCCTGTAAACAGGTTGGTCATATTGGTTATGATAAAGAGCTATTAAATATAGAAAATGAACTTCGTAAAGCTGCTATTATTGTGTGATGGGTCAACGTAGCAACACTCTCATCCCCTAAAAAATAATTTTCAACAAGTGTTATGTTTAAAAGAAATGATAAACAAAAAGAGCTGTATTCTGTGTGTCTATCTCTTGTAAAAAAAAATGATTAAATTGATAAACATAGTTTGTGTATATTTCTTGTTTTCTTGCATGTTCAAGCAATAGTTATGTCAGCGAAGGGATTCGAACCCTTGCTTCCTTATATATTTGGAAATTTGATCTTAAGTCAAACGCCTTAACCACTCGGCCACCCTGACAGTTACTGATTTAATTAGTCTTGTTGGACATTAGTGGTTACAAAACTTTTCTTTTCCCCACTATATATATGTTCAACCACTTTTTGGTTTTTCAATGCTGGTTTTTGTTTTGTTTCAATTTTATTTTTTTCAGTAACATTGCAGTTATCAGTATTGCAAACTGAGTGTTTAATATAGGGTTAAAGGCATTAAATAAATCACAAGCCTTACAGTAGTTGCATATAATGTATAACATGCAACATGTTATTCAAAATTTCAAATAGAGCTGTGCCTTGTTAACATTAAACTCTGTTGGTCATTAAAATAACTACTTGTAAAATAATTCCAGTGTCAAATCCTATTAGCAAATAGCATATATTAAATAATCATGCCATAAAACGAGAACGTAAAAATCATTTATTGTAGGAATACCTTTTAATGGGATCACCAAACCTTCAAGTATGCAATATACATTCCAGATAGTGCTGTATTTTGGTCGATAGTGCCTCCAGTGCTTACATTAAATAAGAATACAGTAAACGTATATTTTTTTTTATAAATCATAATTGTTTTCATAAAATACCATATAATAAATATTTTCACAAAAACGAATGACCATTTGAAAATGGTTTATTGTAGAAATATCTTTAATGGAATCTCCAAACCTTCAAGTAAACCATATTTAATGTACATTCCACATAGCTACATAACCGACAGTACATCGTGGTACCAATCTCCGCCGCATTGCGCGCTCATTGTTTGTGTTGGATTTCTGTCTCATTACTAGAACTGTACTTACTGGTCAATAACCAACATAGTGGCCAAAGTGTTCCCCTGGTAGATAACCCATGTTTGGTTTGTCAATTTCTAATTGCAAGGCCAGTCAAGACCTAACAAAAATTAGTCTTCACGTATATATCCATCATCAACACCATGTCATTAAACCAATGAAACCATCTTAAGGTATTTATTACATTTAATTGCGTTTTAGGAATCTTGCAAACATCTTGCAACCTTAAAGAGGAAAGTATAGACAGGAATTGTGAAAAGGAAACCGTTCAATCATTTAATGTCGTTAGTGTAAGGAACCTCAACGTAAGAGGTTATGAAAGTCTACGTGAGGGTGTGGTTTTTACAGCTGGATGCCTTTTCCTGACACCCACCTCAGAGACAAGTTTATGGGAAATGAAACTCAGCTATCATGTCGAATGTGAAGCTCCTAGTCTAGGAGAAAGTCATGTTGAGGTGATTGTCTACAGGGAGTGTGGTAAACGAAACAACAACAACAACAACAACAACAAAAAGCATACATGTAAAGGGAATATTATGGAATTTTCGAGTACATGTAGTCAATTTACAAAAAAAATGAATAAATTTAGTGGTTTGTAGCCCACTTTGGGTAAGTTTGATAAATTTTAGTGAATTTTCATCTATATTCGTCTAATTTTATATGAATTTGAGGTAGTTTAAACCATGCTTAGGTAAATCAATGGAATTTCAATAAATCTGGTAGTCATTTGTTGAATTTTGCTGGAATGTTGTGTCATTTGGTCAATTTTCGGAAAATGTAGTGGATTTTAGGAAAATTTAAGGTAAATCTGGGGATAGCTAGGTATTTAACAGATAACCTGTCACTATGATGGTTGTATTAGAGTGTGTCTTTCACCAGCAAGGGGTAGGATTGGAGAGAGGAGACCGTTATGAGCTGAAGTGCATAGTCTTTTATATTGACTTTAAGGATGGTTGTTGTGGGGGATCGAACACTCCTCTTGTTGGTTTTGGGGGAAGTGTACTCCATTCCATTCCATTTTTTTAAGCCACTAATCAGGTCCTAGCATTGGGCAGTTGCAAACCATTTGACTATTCTTAACATCAAATGTGCATTTGCCTGGAGTAGAAGTGGGAAACCACATTAGTTTGGTGTATAGAAAACTCACCTCACCTCACCCCAACTCATTGGAAAATGAAAATCATTTGTTTTTTGTCTTACTTAGGGGCTTGGAAATCATGGTTATCAGTCCTTGGGAAAATAATCATGGGCAAGCACACTATTATTAGCTGAGTTTCTAATACAATTTTACATACCCTAGGACCAGTATTGCATTATAAGGCATGCCATGTGTTAGCGTTCTTAAAAGCCAGTGATATAAAACAATAGAGGTCTTTAATTCCACCCCTGGGCGTTATATCTAGTGTCATGTAGGTTGACGATCACGGAGTCCCAGCTGAGACCGTCATTGCTTCCACTAACTTGTGCTAGGCTCCTCTCTGTCTTATTTCCTGTAGACCACACTTGCTCAACTCTTGTTCTCTACCGACCCCAACATGATTAGGGTATCCGAGCCCTAGGGAGTCTCTTCCTTTTGCAACTTCATTGGCCCTGGTTTATTTATTTTTTCTGATATCCTACTAGTGTGAGGAGGCAGCCTTGCTTTTTTATTTTCATGCTATTCCCTGTCTTTTGCCCAAGCCCCCTCAAGAAGGTAGGGTGTATTTAGCCCCACCACTTGCGGTGCACTCTGCATATGGCTACACCCTCAAGGGCTGATCAGTTTGGAAGTTGGCGACCCCAAGGGATTTCTGAGCTGAGTCCAGTTTTCCTCCTCTTTATCCATTACCTCTGGGGCAAAGCCACTCCTAGTATACTTTTTATATGCCTTTCATGGCTCTCCTTCTTTCCAACTCCCTCAATCCTTATGCTTGAGGGTTGAGGGCCATTTTTTATTCCGTCTGTCCTTTATTTGACCAATTGTTTTCCATTTCTTCTTCTAGTATATAAGAGTGTAGTAGCTTAGATTTAATTTTCATCTTTACGATGACCCAAACCATTGAGGGTCGCTGTAGAACGCTTCTCTCTTGTCCAAAGGACAGCATGTTGAATTCCTCACTGGCTCATGAATTTTATACTTTGTTCACTTAGTTCTCATGGCTTTGAAACTGGCTGTCTGTAACGCGATCATTATTCATTTTAACTTCAGCGTACTAAACTAATTTTAAATTAGTTAATTTTAAATTAATTATTTTAAATTAATTATTTTAAATTCAGATTTGTGTTTCACAGTAAACACAATTATTATTCTCCGTTTAAAACAAGCCATACCATTCTTTTTCTAACATGATAGCTTATACGTGCGCATGGAAAGTAGTATAATCATCAGCTAAGGATTCAATTTCCATTACCTACACCTCTCATGGTATGCCAATTCGTTAAACTATAGAAAACGTTTCTATATGTTCTGTTACATTATTATTTGACCATATCACCGTGTAGTGGTTAACCTACTTGGTTGTCAACCCTAAGGTCTTGGCTTCCAACCCCGACTATACCATGACATTCATTTCAAGGTTGCAATAAGCTTCACTAAGCCTTTGTCAAACCTAACAACGATCTAGTCATGTGCAGAGCACGTCCGCTATCAAGCAAATGAGTAATATGAAACTTACTGACAAGATCGCTGTGCTGTTATCAGCAAGGCACACTACGCAAACCAAAGCCAGTGTCTCTGTGCAGATTCAAGCCAGCGGTAGTATGCAAGCCTACGTTTGTTTAAAAAGCATCATGAATAAAAGTCCACTGTGACCACAGAGGCCCCGGTTCGATTTTTTTTCTAAAGGCTGCAACAGGGTAGACTGAGTCTTGACAGGTAAAACTTTTTGGGGTGCATTCGTGAACCATGGCAAGGGTTGGCCATCCTGACTTCTTTAACACCTCCAACCAATGTTTACTATTACTGGTGAGTTACCTTTCTTTCTTCGGCTTTTCCCTATTAGTTTGAGTCGCCGGAGCCAACCAGGCTCATTTTGGTTTTGGCCGGGGATTTAAGGCCGAATGCCCTTCCTGACGCCACGTGATTTTTTCAGGTGAAAATTCCAACCCCCGCTGTCACCGGGATTTGAACCCCAGGCGTCCGGGTAAAGACGAGCAGCTAAGCACCTGCGCCATCACGCTCCCCACTGGTTAGTTATCTATCCGCTCATTAATCCATAATTACCTAATAATAATAATAATAACAATCATCCTCCATACACATGTCCATTAAAGCATGGTTTCACAAAGATGCTTATGCTTTTAGGTGTATAACACGTTTTTTCCCCATAACATGACTATTTACTGTTTTAGGGGTGAAATGATCAATCGAGGTAAAAGCCCTAATCATCCCCTATTTTTAAGCTATCACACCTAATTTTATGATTCTTCGTTTCCGAGATATGGATTTTTCAATTTTGGGGGGTAGTTTCACCCCCCTGCTATTCTTCATCAAAAACAAAAGATCTTAGGTTAATTTATCATTTTTAGGTGTTTAACACGTTTTTTCCCCATAACATGACTATTTACTGTTTTAGGGGTGAAATGATCAATCGAGGTTAAAGCCCATATCATCCCCTATTTTTTAAGCTATCACACCTAATTTTAGGATTCTTCGTTTCCGAGATATGGATTTTTCAATTTTTTTTTGGGGGGGGGGTAGTTTCACCCCCCCTGCTATTTTTCATCAAAAACAAAAGATCTTAGGTTCATTTATCATTTTTAGGTGTTTAACACGTTTTTCTCCCATAACATGACTATTTACTGTTTTAGGGGTGAAATGATCAATCGAGGTAAAAGCCCATATCATCCCCTATTTTTTAAGCTATCACACCTAATTTTAGGATTCTTCGTTTCCGAGATATGGATTTTTCAATTTTGGGGGGTAGTTTCACCCCCCTGCTATTTTTCATCAAAAACAAGAGATCTTAGGTTCATTTATCATTTTTAGGTGTTTTACACGTTTTTTCTCCATAACATAACTATTTACTGTTTTAGGGGTGAAATGATCAATCGAGGTAAAAGCCCATATCATCCCCTATTTTTTAAGCTATCACACCTAATTTTAGGCTTCTTCGTTTCCAAGATATGGATTTTTCAATTTTGGGGGGTAGTTTCACCCCCAAACAGGGGATGTTGCCCCAAGTGCTAGGACCCCTCATACAAGTCCCTAGCATGATTGGTTCGCGAGATATGAACAAAAGTGTCGTTAGGCCCTTTCGACAAAAATGAATCCTACATTCAAAAACGGGGCGTCACCCCCAGGGTTAGGATACTGCCTATGGCAAAATTCCATGAGGGGTTCAGAAAATATTAACAAACGTGTAGTTAGGTCCTTTTGAAAAAACCCGTCCGTGCGCGCACATACAAAAAAATTACTATTTCACCCCCCGGGTAAGGGTAGTTTTTATTTTGGGGTGGATATGCCCCGTCCATAGAAAAGGGGAGTTCACCACGAGTCCTACGACACCCCATAGGTTTAAATCCGATTATTGGTTAGCGAGATAGTAAAAAGCCTATGACCTATTAGTTTTTGGGGTTTATTTCAATACATATTAAAAACATTCATTTATAAATCATCATTTAAAAAGCCCGCCTTCTTACAAAACTCCTCAAGTGCGCATGCGTATAAAAAACATTCATCGCCAAAAATGTCAAAAAACAACATGTTTACCCCAAATGGCGTTTCCCAATTCCATCCATTTTAAAAAATAACCTCACCATCACCTAGAGCGGAAAAAATACCATCTAAACGACCCCTCACTCGACCCTACTCCTCCCCCACCACCTAACCCTTTCCCAACATAGCCATACATATTCAAGCACGAGCGCGACTTGAGGAAACCAACACTACCCCACTACTCGCGAATGACCTTTTAGTTTTGGTCGTTTAATTAAATAAAGAGCCTATAGGAAAGTAGGGGGCATCACTACGAGTGCTAGGACACCCTGTATGTTGAAATCCCATGATTGGTTAGCGAGATATCAGCTTCGGGGCAAATACGAGGAGGGTTCAATAAGTTAGTAGACAGCTCCCCCCTTACCACACTACTCACGTGGACAGCTAACGTCCCAGGCGAACACCTGTGGAAGATCAAATTTCACATGAACTTGCATTTTGTCACGTACGAAGCAAGACAGGATGTAACTTGTTTAGCCTACATGTGGTTTCACACATGTTCACATGCCTTTCGCACTTCCCTGCCACCACGATGGTCAGATTATTTCACCTTCAAGCGTCATGGTCATTTTTCCATTGCACTTGTTGTCAAGTCAGATCAGCGCCTTCCAATAAGCTCAAATGACATTCACCTCTTGCTCCTCGGCAAGTTTGTTTTCTGTACTCGCTTCGACCAACATAGAACCAAGTTCTCATCACCGTTTACACGTTAAAGGTAAAATATCAGAAAACGCACGCTCGCTCTGTCATACATCGACCCGCCGAAATAGCGATTGTTCTATTAAGCATGGTCCTTGTGCAAAGCGACAGGTTCGTTGAAACACACACACACTCACACACCCAGCCGTATCGTCTCTCTCAACCACCACGCTTCATAAACATTATAGACAGGTAAAGAAAAAGAAAAGGTTTTTTCAACATGTATGGCGTTAGGCTCTTTGCGAATTATTTTTTGGAAAAAAATATCTGCCACATTTGAAAGGGGGCGTTAGCCCGAGTCCTAGGACACCTCGTACACGTCTCTAGCGTTATTGGTTCGTGAGATATCGGCAAAAATCACAAAAAAACACGTGTTTACCCCAAAATCGAGTTTCCATTTTTTTTAATATAACGAGTGGTCCATAGCAAAGAGGACGTCACCCCGAGTCCTTGGACTCGTCGTACACGCCTCTAGCATGATTGGTTCGCGAGATATAGCAGAAAGTTCAAAATCACGGTTTTACAAAAAAAAAAAAAAAAAAAACATGTTTCCAAATTTTCACCTTTTCGACACCTACATTTCCGTAAAGAGCGCAACGAGACGAAAAAAAAACGAATCCAAGCACGCCTTCCTAGCATGACTCCTTCCATTCCAAGGTCGCAGGGACTCACCACTTGCTAAGTGAGACAGATTTCCCACTACCCCACTGCTACAGGTTTTCATCCTAGAGACTTGAAATCTATTTTGGGGGAAGAGGGGGTAGGGACCATTGATTTACGTCAAACATTTTTTTTTAAACTTCCTGGTTTCCAAAATATAGGATTTTTAAAATTCGAGTGTTTTCAAAATAACATAAAAAAGTTTTAATACAAAAAATAAAGGTAATAAAGACTATTCGTCTGAGCCATGGCACAACGTTCTACCATGTTTGGTTTTCAAACTATCACCAACTTTCGAAAACAAAAATTTTCAAAAAAATTCAAAAATATAACAAGTAGTCCATAGGAAAGAGAACGTCAGCTCGAGTCCAACGACACCTCATTTGTCAAAATCGGACCATGCGTTCGAGAGATATTTAACATGGCTGAGGCTTAGTAGTGGGTCGAGGAGGGTTCTGGAGTGGGGCAGAAACCGCCTTACCCCCCTACTAATAAGCATTAGTAATCTACGCGTTAAAATTATGGTGGGAGATTGATATGGTCGCCAAAAATTCTACTTGGAGGGGGAGATCCAAGTATCGAGGTTCTTATTCCAGCAGTCTTTGAAGAGAGAGGAAGTGCTTTTACTGGGTAAACGGAGATCCCAAGGCTTAGTCCGAGTGTGACGACTGTCGACTTGTGGAGACGCGAGGATAGATAGGTGGAACGTAGGAGATCACCGCACTTCCATTCTATGTGAAGTTTTGGGGCACACTGAATTGATTATATCTCTTATCTAATTGAGATCTGAATATAACTAAGCGAATATATATGAAGAACAGGTCGCATAATATACATTGTGAAATGTCGAGTGTTTTAAAACTTACCGTTTCGACAATATAATCCTGTTAAGTCAGAGTTTCCAATGTGTTGGAAATAAAGCTGAATATCATTTTAAATTGCAACGTGAAGATGGCGAAAGCAGTTCAAGTGAACAGTAGCGGAGAACGTTTAATATTGGCGCAACACATAAACATTAACAGAATGACTATTATTATTCTTCAAGTGTCTTCATTCAACATAATTAACATTGTTGATATGATGAACTAAATAGTCATGCGCCATAGATATATTCGATAACAAGAGTTTAGATACAACGATGGAGCTTCGTTAGACAACGTATTATTGAATACAGACGTAGTGTACGGTCCATCATGTACATTTTCGTCTGTCTACGAACACTAATATAACATCAATTAGCAACTGAAATATTTCATTCACCATTTATATGAATATTTCTATAAATTATTTAAATGATGAGGCTGATGCATATTTACGAGGGAGAATGAAGATTTTACAGAAGAGATTTGTCAAGATGCTAGGGGGTAGCCCAGAAACACAGAAGAATATGCAAGAAGGATGTCGTTCGAGCCCAGGCGAATGTTGGTGAATTCCAGAGAGGGATGTTTCCTATCTCTGAGGTCGCAGATCCGAGGTTCGAATGCAGATCCATCTCAGTATCTTGTACTGAGGAAACATCTAAAGTATTGTGGGAATACTTACATAGATCTTCAAGTTTTCGTCCAAATAAGGTAGCAGTGTATCTCATTTGCAATATAGAGCTTGATTAGTGACATCCTGAGCCAGCGATCTTACTCCATATTTTCATATTTCCATATTCCATATCACTATATTTTCACATTTCATGTATTCCAGTGTTTTCATGTATTTTACACTTCAGATGTGTGTTAAGATTTTTATTCTTCAGGATTATTTAGGAGAAGATTGCCTTTCATCTATGTTTCAATTTTATTCGACGGATCAGTTCTGGAACTGACATAAAAATTTTGTTTGAGGAATTATATTGTCTCATAGACGACTAGTTGCTTCGACTCTCGAATTTTAATAATTTGTTTCAACCAATTATTCTGACATTGTGTCATAGCTTCAAATTAAATTCTTATTAAATTTAATTTGATCACTTTAATGTAACGACATCTAACTACAAGAACAGAAGAAATATCGAATGATATTGTTATATCATTATTGTACATAAACTGCCGACGATCTAAGAAATACTAGTCGTTTGATAAGACATTATTTGTGTAGAGTGGAAAAACGTTACGACATTGACACCTTTTTATTATTTGAAAAGCTAAGAGATTTGTTCATTTAATATGCTAGAGGAAATACCTTTTGATAGAAGATTGTTCAAATCTTTGGCTAGGAATTCAAAGCTAGTTTATATCGGTCAAGATTGAATTCTATCTGACACTATAAATAACATGTGTGTTATTTTATTCTATTTGTGTAACTTCACGTCATTTGTGGACATGATATTACAACGATAAAAAATTTAAAGCTTGACATGTGAGGTGAGACAGGAATGTTATTTTTATTACATATATTTCCGACAGACAAGTTAACAGTTAATTATCTTGTTGTGGAGTAAACTTTAGGAGGTTAATCACGACAGTCTAATATCGTTCATTACAATTGGAAGTTTCGTTTGAAGAACTTAAGCATGTATAATTGTAGTCCAGTAGTCATGTGGAATGGTACTGAGGGTCATGCCATTATTTGAGGGAAGTGCCTACAGAAGATATGTTAATAACAATTAATCCTCTTTGGTTATTGTTTAACATAGTGGATGATAATTGTTTATGCCATATATACTGTAATATGAGGATTTGTAGAGCTATGAAGAGTGCTTATGCGAGGGAGTTCCGCGTTTTAAGGGAATTCAAAGTATTGTTGTTCTTTGATAAGAAGGCATGGATCATGATAAGAGCCGTTGTATACAAGTAGTCCAGTTCTTGTGAAGTAACGATTTAGCTGTGTTAACAGGAGGGTTTCAGCGGAAATACAACTTGAGAACGATTGTCTACTCATGTCTAAAATACTATTATTATACTTTATTAAACCCGAAGTTATGTAATTACGGACTGTTAACATTAATTAGTCGACTGTATTATACCGACATTGTAATGAAACCTATATAAGACGATGTGTAAACAGTATATCAAAACTACGGAACGTTAGAGGTGAGTTATGTGAAAAACCAGTGTACATAATTAGTTGAGAATTGTATTGTAACCGAGAAGTCAGAATCTCGAAAGTAACGTGTTAGCAACACTAAATAATGTATATTATTATGAATATATTATATGTAAATAATTCTTTGAAAATGATTTAATTAGATAAATAATTTAGTAGGATTTATTAATCAATTGTTTTGAAATAGCGTGTGTTTTATGAACGGATGTTTTCGGTATGAATGATTGTTCACTGTTAAGAGTAAATGTGGAACCGAATTGGTCATGAACAATTGCGGGGTGCGAATGAAAGGGTGTATACATTTTTTCAGGATGAATGTTTAAGAAACAGAGTAGTTATGTGAACTTTCGTAAGATCTAAATGTTCATTCTTACGTGTTTTTATAAATGCACACACAAGAGCAGTCTCAATGTGGGAAGGCTATAATGATTCACCGTTAGGGTTGGAGAACGGTGTGACATAACCTAAGCAAGTGGACATTCACCGCCTTGTATATAAATTGTAAAACAGTTCCGAGTGTAGCGTGGTGCTGAGGTTTCATTGATGAAACAAGACCAATGTACGTGCATTCTACAAACCCAAGCTAGTGAATGAAACCACGTGTTATGAATGCCACGAATGTAAGAGCCTTCATTAAACGGTTTCATTTTTACGCTATGTAGGCTTAAAACAAGCCAAGATTTGATGCTCCTAATTTTTAAGTAGTAAGATGTTGAGTTGAAAGGAAGTGTGAATGATTGTTATTTTGTTTATACTAGATTAGTTTACACTATTGTTAATAAATTTTATTCAGTTTGTTATTCGTTGGTGTTGGAGTGTGATTCATTTTAAATATAAGGAGAAGAGTATTGTGGATGTATTGTAGGCGAAGCTGAATTCTCAGTCCCCGAGAAAGTAAGTAAAGGTAAGTGCCCCGTGTAGTTGGTGGTTGATCCACAATATTCTTGTAACTGCTGTATGTAAATCCCTAAAGGCCATGTTGGAAGCGATTTATAATGTAGTATTTGCCGCTGCTGTTAGAAATAGGCAATCCAGCTGGGGCAATGGATATTCCCACAGGATCTTTCCGGATTACCGGGTACAGTACCTCAATAATGTGATGATTGAAAGTGGGTGCCAACATGCCCGGCGAGTGCGGACTAACGTCTTGACAAGTGTTTCTATGTGTGGGAGTGTTAGTGTTTACTGTATTGCAGTTGTTCCCATTGAGGTTGTTAATTTTTCTCTTTGTTTCGTACATTTTAAAGTAATTGTTTTCGTCGGTGTTACGATCGCCGTGGGTGGCGTTTCAGTTGTTGCCATATCTCTGTGTGGTTATCAGTGGTAGGCGTCGGTCTTGACCAATTCAAGGTGGACGTGTTCGTATTGTGGTACACGTTTCTCATATCGGAGAGTCTCAAAAATCGCGATATCTGTTCCGGAAAGGTCTTCTTATCGTAGAGCGAATCCTCCGAGATAAATGCTCCTTTCTTAACATTGACGGGAGTTCCAAGTTCATCCAATTATTATGTAAAATACAAAAATCAAAAATCCAGTTATTTTCTGTTAAGTTATTGAACGTGTACTGAGAACATTGTCTGTAAAATTTTGTTCACATATATTGATTGTCAAGGTGATAAATATCCACAATTATTGTAAGCAATTCCTATTATTCACTTAAATGTAATTCCGTTGATTCTCTGTTGGGATGACCTCATCTTCTATGTCCATCATGAAGACTGTTGTTTTAGCCATTTATTGGCGGCGTCTCTACTAAATATTAGTACTACTGTCATCCTGAACAGCATTATTAGCAAGGCGTGTCTGGTGACTAATCGCGACAAAGTGTCTATTACATGTCAAAAAAGGTCTGCACTAAGGATTCGAACTTTTCGGTCATCACTGTATATGCACTCCACCTTGTACAGGTTACGAAAGAGGTGTGTATTTGATATACCCAATAATTCCAACTTACGTTTGTTCCTTCAGATTCTTGTGATAGGAAAGTTTTACTGCACTGTCCCTGGGTAACTGCCCACAAAACATCTCTAGTATACATACAATATCCGCAGTGTAGCGTGTTGTGATGCACGTTCGTGTTCTAATGTTAACTAACATTATAGCCTGCAGTGCAGAAGTTCCTGGAAATAATTACCCATTTATCAATTGGCTACTTGTCGATAATCAATATTAAAATAAGTGTTTCGGTTGTAGGTGTTGGTCTCATATGGAGTCTTGTATATGTAACAGATTTCAAGAGATGCATCTATAAATATCCGGAGGAGTAAATATTATTATTATTAAACTTATTGTAACTATTATTACTATTATTATAACTATTACAGCACAGACCATGCCTCTCCCTCAATGTCTTGTAAAATTCAGCATTCTGAGCGTCACATCAATGGTATAGCTTATAAGAGCGTATTATAATTATTACTAATTGAGTATTATTATTACAGCCTGGGTGATCGGCCTGTCGCCATCCCCAGTAGTATCTGCCGCCTTAGTGAGTCCTGCTCCAATATGCTGTCCTTGTGGCGGTAGAGGAATGATCCCTCGCAGAGTCCGGCAGTGAAGCCGAGCTTGGAGGGTAGGCTATTTAAAATACATCATTATTATTGTCACTATTATCATTATTATTGTTATTAGTGTTGTAACATTTTTTGGTGGTATAGACTTGAATTTAGGGACGAAATAATATAAAATCAAAACTACGCTCATTCGGTCACTCGTGGCGAGCCGGTTACAATTTGGGAATCACGTTTGGTACTAATTCAAGTCTGGGGATTATCAGAACTACTAAAATAAAGACGCATACACTTGGGTGGATTTATAAATAAGAAAAATGATTTTAATGTCAGACAACTGACAATAACAAAATTAAAAAACTACATGAATATAACTGAACAACATCTGCAAAACAAAAGAATCTGGTCTCACACACGACCATACCTATCCACACATTAGACCATTTATCTGCCATAATTTTGAGGCTTAATCTGCCTATTGAGCTGAATACTTTACACACAGTCATTTATTTCCAAGTATAACAATGTTTACTTGCCTTGACCAATCTCTACTCAAACATCCGTTATTTAGTTAACTTCGACACTATGGATTTAAATCTGCCAATACTTACTTGAACTGACACCAATTCTAATAATTAGCAAACGAAAAATCGTTTAGCTTAATGAAGTATTTCAATTGTTCAAAATATTGCATTTGTTTATAAATATTTTTGTTGTTTCTAAGCTTTAATTCTTTATAAAATTGTAGTGGTTTATAACTTATTGCTAATAAACAGGTGATCATTTTTGATATCATTAGTATTGGCAATTCATTATAGATGAGTGAAGTTTCGTTTTAATTCTCCCGACAACTTACGCCGCTCTTCGTTGTGAACATAATTCCTTTACACACTACTATAACTTGAATGGGCAACTGCACACCTTTCTACCGGTGTCGAGATTAACAAATTTTGGACAATACAACATTAATGAATGTTGTCCTCCAAAAAGTACACCAACGATTGCAATAATTACTTTAATTTGCCAGACGTTGCAATAATTACCTTAATTTGCCATAAGTTGCAATAATTACTTGAATTTATCATTCTTTGCGATAATTTCTTTAATCAATTATACATTGTAATAATTATTTTAATTTACCATCAACTATTTGTTAATATTGATAACAATTTTTTAAACTATGTTTGAACAATATACAATGTTTTTCTTCAAATTTGACAGGGATATGCAGGCAGAGGTGAGTACTGCAATATTTATGAAATAAGGAATTTGATCCCTAACCATGAGACTGGCCTCTCATTATCAAACGCAATTCTATTGCGTAACTTCACTTCTTTTACCTTGCCAGCCAACATTTACAAGTGCAACTGCAAATTAAGAGTTAATTAACTCTTCACACTTAACACAAATAACTCATTATTTCCAACTATGATTTGTTGTCACCCCTTTCAATGAATACACACACTATTCACAACATAATAAGCCTATTTTAATTTATGAAAAAATAGGATTATGAGATCACATTTCGTCCGTGTGTCTGTGTGTGCGTGTGTGAATCGTGTGTGTTTGTCTTTCCCCCTATTAACTTCTAAACAGCTGGAGCGATTTCAATGAATCTGGGTAAGTTCATACCACTATTCCCAACGACCCCGACCGTGTCCTTCAAATTTTATTACGTCTCACCAATCCAACATGGCGGCTGTGCGAAATATTTCACTACCATTCAATTTCTCCGAAACTATTGCCAATATCTCCCTGGAATGTTGAACGGTGATAAAGGGAACTACTATAAGTTCACCTATGTGACCTCTGAAAAACTGGTAACTACGAAACCAACATGGCAGCCAAGCGAATTTTCTAATTTAAATAGACGTTTCTTGCGATTTAACCAACCAAACACAATGAAACTTGGTACAGTATATGTTTATACACATTGAAATACACCGACATCTAACTTCGTTCAATTGTTTTCATAACCTCAAAATGGCGGCTGTGCGAAATATTTAACCGGCATTCTATATCTCTGATACTATAAGAGGTATCACCCTGAAATTTTATACGGAGATAAAGGGCACTACTGGAAGTTCATCTATGGGACATTCAAAAACCGGTTAACTACAAAACAAATATGGCGGCCAAGCGAATTTGAAAGTTTAAATAGACTTTTCTCGCGATTTAATAATCCAAACGCAATGAAAATTGGTACAGCAAATGTTTATACACACTGTAAAGCACTGGTATCAAATTTAGTTCAATTGTTTACATAACCTCAAGATGGCGGCTGGGCGAATTTTAAAATTAAGTTTTTATTTCTTGTGTCGTAATCATGCGATCGATGTGAAAGTTTGAATAATGAACCTACGCAATAATTTTCCTTTAATGGTACATGACTCTAACGCCTATACATATAAAAATCCAACATGGCGACCATCCGAAATATTTAGAGGATCTCAATATCTACGAATCTATTACATCAACCAAACTGAAATTTAATTGTCATAGGGGCTGTGAAAATAAGTTCAACTATAGGACTTTCAATAACCTTGTGGTCACAAATCCAACTTGGTGGCGACGCGAAGTATAAATATTCGCATGGACGTTTCTCGCAATTTAACCATTCGAGTGCAGTGACACTTGGTACAGTAAATCCTTATACAAATGTTAATCCTCTGGCATCTAATTTATTCCAATTGTTT
Source organism: Meconema thalassinum (assembly GCA_946902985.2). Classification (NCBI taxonomy): domain Eukaryota; kingdom Metazoa; phylum Arthropoda; class Insecta; order Orthoptera; family Tettigoniidae; genus Meconema; species Meconema thalassinum. The sequence goes on from OX336390.1 coordinate 58,696,321, forward strand.
TCATAACCACAAGATGGCAGCTGTGCGAAAGTTTAAAGTCTCCTTTTTACTTCTTGTGCCCTAATCATGCGATTGATGTTTGAATACTACACGTACACAATAACGTTCATGTAACAGTACAAAACACTTAGACCTACATATATAAAAATCCAACAGGGCGACCATTCGAAATAATTAGGTGGTTCTCAATATCTACGAATCTATTACAAGAAATCAAACTGAAATTTTGTATGTTGATAGTGGCAATTAACATAAGTAGGATATATGAAATTAGGCTTTAGTTCTTCACGGAAACACTTGTTTTTATTTTGGCCCTGGCACATATTAATAAAATTCATATTACATTCTCCAACGATATTCGGGAAAATTCGTCTTGCATTAATCACTGTTAGTTAACGTTACTAGGGGTCAAATAACTCCGTACTTCAACATTCCAATTTGCGGGTTATAATGAAACTGGTGTCTACATGTGCTTATCACATGGATTGAGAGTCATAACTTTCACTGTTACAAAAACGAAATATAATATCTTAAGATTTCAATTACAAAATATTGTACCCAACTGGGAATGGTTCAAGGACCGAACTTCAGATCTTTGAGATGTAAAGATGCAGTTTATGTCACACCGAGAAGTGGACATAGCAGAGGGTTACGTCAGCCATGCATGAATCCCGCCTCACAGCTCCATTATTAAGACCAAGTTAAGGAGTAATAAATGACAGGAGCCGAGAAATATAAACAAGATAAGAATAATTCTGCATACTCATAAGCGATAAATCCACGCGCAGGAAGTCATTAAAAATCTTAATATAAGCAAGTCCTAATCAAATTTATGACAGCTTAACTGTCAAAGTAAAGAGACCAACGCAGCATTAATTGCGTTATGAGTGTCAGGGAGACCCCCAAACAAATGTTAATCACTGTTAGGGAATAACATGAGTAGGGGGGTAGTGGCGCTTCTAGGCCACTCCAGAACCCTTTTGCTCTACTACTAAGCCTAAGCCATGTTAAATATCTCTCGAACGCAAGGTCCGATTTTGACAAATGAGGTGTCGTTGGACTCGGGCTGACGTCCTCTTTGCTATGGACCACTCGTTATATTTTTGATTTTTTTTATTTGTTTCGTTTTCGAAAATAGGCGATAGTTTGAAAATCAAACATGATATAACGTTGTGCCAAGGCTCAAACGAATGGATTTTATGACCTTTATTTTTTTTAGTAAAATGTTTTATTTTTTATGTTTTTTTGTAAACACTCGAATTTTGAAATTCCTATATTTTGGAAACTAGGAACTCTACAAAAAAATTGATTGACGTAAATCAATGGATCCTACCCCCTCTACATCCAAAAAAAATTCAAGTCTCTAGGATAAAAACCTGTAGTATGTGGTAGTGGGGGAGGTGCTTCCAAAAGCAAGTTGTGAGCCCCTGCGACCTTGGAATGGAAGGAGTCATGCTAGGAAGGCGTGCTTGGATTCGTTTTTTTCGTCTCGTTGCGCTCTTTACGGAAATGTAGGAGTCGAAAAGGTGAAAATCTGGAAACACGTTTTTTTTGGGGGGGAAACGTGATTTTAAACTTTTTGCTATATCTCGCGAACCAATCATGCTAGAGGCATGTACGACGGTTCCAAGGACTCGGGGTGACGTCTTCTCTGCTATGGACCACTCGTTGTAATTTTGGAAACTCGATTTTGGGGTAAACACGTGTTTTTTGTGATTTTGCCGATATCTCACGAACCAATAACGCTAGAGGCGTGTACGACAGGTCCAAGGACTCGGGGTGACGTTCTCTTTGCTATGAACCACTCGTTATAATTTTAAAAAAATTAAGAAACTCGATTTTGGGGTAAACACGTGTTTTTTGTGATTTTTGCCAATGGGGTGTCCTAGGACTCGGGCTAACGCCCCCTTTCAAATGTAATAGATATTTTTTCCAAAAAATAATTCACAAAGAGCCTAACGCCATACATGTTGAAAAAACGTTTTCTTTTTCTTTACTTGTTTATAATGTCCATGAAGCGTGGTGGTTGAGAGAGACGATACGGCTGTGTGTGTGTTTCAACGAACCTGTCGCTAACCACAAGGACCATGCTTAATAGAACAATCGCTATTTCGGCGGGTCGGTGTATGACACAGCGAGGGTGCGTTTTCTGATATTTTACCTTTGACGTGTAAACGGTGATGAGAACTTGGTTCTATGTTGGTCGAAGCGAGTACAGAAAACAAACTTGCCGAGGAGCAGGAGGTGAATGTTATTTGAGCTTATTGGAAGGCGTTGATCTGACAGGTGCAATGGAAAAAATGACCATGACGCTTGAAGGTGAAATAATCTGACCATTGTGGTGGCAGGGGAGTGCGAAATGCATGTGAACATGTGTGAAACCACATGCACGCTAAACAAGTTACATCCTGTCTTGCTTCGTACGTGACAAAATGCAAGTCCATGTGAAATTTGATCTACCCCAGGTGTTCACCTTGGGTGTTAGCTGTCCACCTGCACGATAACTGTTAACAAGTTACATCCTGTTTTGCTTCGTACGTGACAAAATGCAAGTTGACGTGAAATTTCATCTGCCACAGGTGTTCACCTTTGGTGTTAGCTGTCCACGAGCATGATAACAGAATCTTCAAAGCGTGGGAAAAAAGATTATACATGCAACGTAACATTTATAAAGACATGTCGTTATCATTTCCACTCTCACTTAGGTGACTACCTTTGAACACACTACGTTGCATGAAACCCCTGGTCTTGTTTAAGAGTTTTGGTGTTGGTTGAAAATACTTAACCTTGTTGTGGGGTAGGTATATATTTATTCATTTATATATTTATTGATTTTTATATAAATACATGCAATTATTTATTGATTAGGTAATTAATGATTTTATTTATGTATTTGTTTGCAGATAACGTGTATAGACTACCTGTCGTGGTCTGTGAGAAATATATTATAGAAAGAGAAAGACAGACAGCTAGAAAAGGAAACCATTTCCACACTAGCCCACGAGACGGGAATATAGCAAAGCATTACACGTCAAGGTGAGATTTGTTTATTTTATATATATAACCGGTTTGATTTTGTTTTGTTTATGAAATGCATAAACTATATGGAATGGATACACTTATGGTGGTTTATTTTATTTCTTTTTAGAGTGTTGGAAAACGCATGACCTCTGTTGATAACCGGGAACGCGTGTGTTTGAGGTCATTGTTCAGTAGTCTAGAGCTGAAAACTCAGGTGAGAGTGTTCTTTCAAAATAATGTCTTTTACTGCTGAGGATACGTTAACTTGGGAGCCCCTTGAGTCTTGTTTCAAATCACGTGTGTGCTCTGGCCGCGTGGTCAATGTTAGAAAAAGTTTGATTCCCAAGGAATTTTTAGAATCTTGTTTTGAAATTTTCAAAATTGAAATTTGTACAGCGCAAAGGTTGCATACAGGTTTAAAGGTGAATACAGAACTGGTGTGTGATTTCATATATAAAAAGAAGGACGTAGAGCATAAAGAGACATTCTATATTTGCAGTAAAATGCAAGAGCTTTTGATAGCCGATAATCTGAACGAGCTTATATACTGGCTTATGAGTAGGCTTTTTGTGTTGGCTTTTTGTGTTGGCTTTTTTGTGTTGGCTTTTGTGTTGGCTTTTTGTGTTTGCTTTTGTGTTGGCTTTTTTGTGTTGGCTTTTTGTGTTGGCTTTTTTGTGTTGGTTTTTTGTGTTGGCTTATTTTGTATTGGCTTTTGTATTAGCTCTCTCATATTTGCTCTTACTTGTAGGCTTATTTGGTCTTGGAAAGTATGCGAGCCCCTTTTTTATGACTGCATAATGCTTACCACAATGTCTGTAAGCAACAACAACACACTAATATTCTAAAAATTCCAAAGTTTTATAAGGTTAAGGATTGACTAAGAGTGTAATAAAGGCAGCTAACCTAACCTAACCTTGCATAACCTAAACTAACTTTACCAAACCTCACTTCATTCAACCTAACCTAACCTAACTTCATTCATCCTAACCTAACCTAACTTTACCTAACCTCACTTCATTGAACCTGACCTAACCTAACTTTATGTAACCGAACCTAACCTAACATAACATAACCTAGCCAGAGTGTGTACTAGCATGCTAGTAGATCAGTTAGTACTCATATCCACCGCTAGGTAGCATGCTAGTTGTTCAGTTAGTGCTAATATCCACCGCAAGGTAGCGGAAACATACTTTGCATGTTGCATGTGAATATCTCACAAAGTTTGACGCTTGTAAAATGTGTTCGTATAAGCTCTGTATATAAATTCAACATACAAATACCTGCTAAGTGTTCAGAACTAACATGTATAGCCATGTGCAGGGTATATAGGGGATTCTTAGCTCCAAAAAATATGTCTAACCCTCCAGTGTACAGCCTTGTCATATGCAGTAAGCAGGTGTAAAGAGTGTGAAAAGACTTTTCTTTGAGACCATTATGAGAAGCGCCATGAAGTATCGTGTGGTGAATTTCATGAGTGCAAGACTTGTGGCAGATAAATTGTTATTGAAAAAAGCTAAACAACGTTTCACATCCTGTGATGCCTCAGTGGGTGAGAGAATGGCAGCCCTGATTTTCATGAGTGCTATGAAAGGAAAATTGATGGTGCGTGGATATGAACATTCAGGAGTGAGGAATTGGGATTTGTGTGTATTCTATTTTCATTTGCCAATTCACTATGGTTATGAAATAAAAACAGAGGTTTACCAGAGCACGATGTTTTTTTATTTTTTTTTATAAAAAAAATCATGATGTTGATGGCTGATTTTTCATTTTACACATTTCATACATGATGAATTCACACATTGCCATTTGTCAATTTGCAATTTAAAGTTTTTAAAAAATGTCTGTTTCAAGTTTTACGTTTTTGATGATATGGATTTCCGTTTTGTTGATGGCACTTTTTAAACAATGTTTGTTTGAAGATTTTCTGAATTTTCATATTTCACACATGGCCATTTCCAGTTTTTAAAAATGTCCGTTTCAGGTTTTGCGTTTTGGTGATATCGAAACATGGATTTTCCATTTTGCTGTTTTCACATTTTTCCATTTGGTGTATGTCAAAAGTTGAGATTTGTCAGTGATGTTGACGCAAGTGCTTGACAATGATGATGCTGCAGTGAGTTTATGGGATTGCGGAAACGTTGAGGTCTACGACTACTGCAGGTAAGACTGTTTTTACAAAAATAATGTCTATTGTCTGCCACATATCAAAGAAAACAAAACTATTGAAAACAAAATGAGTATATAAGTGACCACATCCCCCCTCCCCACCCACTCTACCTCACCGTGTTTGCTCTGGTCATACATACACACCAGCTTTCTCTCTCTACTCATACATTCACACCTGTCTTTGAGAACAAACACAACCACTTTATTTATTCCCAAAACACATTCTCGTCACGCACACTCATCCCAAATGAACTTTTTTAGTTTACCATTCATAATTTACATTACGAAAAATAATTAAATACTAGTCATTAAAGTTGCTAAAATTACTATTACTCATTAAATATTTACAAGAAACTCCAACTCTGTACAGCTTTAAAAGAATCAAACTATTTACCAGTCAATTTTTTTTTAAAAAATAAGGTTGCATAGAACTTTTTTAAAGAGTAAAAGTCCAAGTGGGTTGCCAATATTTACAAGATCTACTATTTACAATGGCAGAAACCAATATTTACAAAATACTAAATCTACAAGTTATATAAAGCTATGTCCCATAAACGATTAAACAGTGAAATCACACCTCCTCCTCCTTGCGATCATAACCCCAGGGCAGGCTGGTGAGCAGGTCATCAGCCCACACACGTTTGTTATCCATGGAGGCGTGGGTGCGTTTTCGCTGTTCCACAAGATACAAATGATGGTTGCTGGATTGTATCCTGCACTGTGTATGAGACATAGCTTTGCCAGTGTGTAAAACCGCTAGATAGTCATCAACACGTAGCGATTTTACCACTGCCCTACCTACACCTTTTGCTCTTTTGGCTTCCTTACAGTCGAGTGTGCGGTAAGCATACATTTTCGAAGCCTAACCTACGAATTTCGTCATAATTGAATCACTGCGTTCATCTTTTAAAACACCCATTTCCTTCTTGTTTTTCATGGGCAGCTAAAACACGTTGTCAGCGCTATAGCAAGAGGTGTCGAACCAGTCACTATGTTGCCTCATGATGTCATAGGGGTTGCAGTGGCGAATGTGGTAAATGAATGAGTCCGTGTCCATATACAAAAGAGAGACGTCCTCAAAATGGCGTTTGGCAAACTCATAGTGAAATCGATACATGACCGATTTAGAAAAGTCTAAAATGACTTGACCCAAGTAAATGTGTTTATCCATGGTCACGCTGGTCTTACTCAATTCAATAGTAGCCAAATCCTCATCGATAATTTTGATCGATTTGAAATTTGGCTTGGCAATGTACCGCCGGGCAACCCCTCCCAGACATTCACCTATTTAATGTCACGGTATTTGCGGACATTCTCCATAGACTTGCCATAGATGCAGTTGTTCATTAATTTAAAAAAATTAATTTCAAACTGCTGTGTTGCCATTTGTCGGAGCTCTGTGTTGAGACGCATGTATTGCTCAAGCCGTGCTTTTTGGTCAAAAGAAATACCCCTGTGGATTTTCTTCAACACCAAGCCTTGGGCGAGGCATTGCACCAATATTTGGATATGTAGCACATACCGATTTTTATTGTAAAGTGTGCACATGAGTTTTTCAATTTTCACTTTACTGTCAGAGGGGACCATTTGCTCAAGGCAGAATGGGAAATCGGCATGTTCATCATACAAGGATGAGGGATATTCAAGATCCACTTCTAGCACATATCCACGGCCTGTTTCTTGGTTAGCCATGTTCACATCAAATTCTGACACTTTTTTCTCTGTCAGCCAAGCAAACTCCCCATAGGGCAAAGGCTGACTCATGGCGTAACCGTACAAATTATTCACGTCATAGTACATAAAGTACGATTCTGGTTTGTCTGGTGAATAATCAGGCATGTAGACATTGTTCGCTTCGGCATGGTGTTGGTTAAGTGGCACAAAGCGGCCACGAATGCCCTTTCCAAAAAATAGAACCATGTCTGCATCAGTGAGTAAATCCAATTCCACTTGAGTGTATTTCAAAGCGGCATCGAACGAGAGCCCAGGACTCGTATAATAGTGAGCCGGGTCAAGACCGTAAATGTGTTGACACTAGTTACGGAATTTTTCAAACACATCGGTGAGTAGCAACACATCCTGTTTTAGGTAATGCAAAGCATATTCACAGCGTTTTCATGCCAAACACTCGCCAAACATGATATGCATGTGCATAATCTTCATCGGAAACGGTACTGCGTGTTAGTTTCGAGTAAAATTTATCTTGTAGTGGGACATTTCTTGGCTTTAACACGTCCCAGCTATTGCAGAAATCATACGGTAATATACCTTTCCGAATGCACAATTGAAATTGCTCAGGATCATTAAAATGCATTCTAGTATTTTTTAATTCCTCCTCATCCAAGCCATTCACAAGGCTGTCTAGCGAGGATGCCATAAACTTAACGGAATCCAAAAATCGAATGCTAAAGTCACCCAACCTCCATGTCAGGGCTGTAAAACGCTCATGGTTTTGGGGAATAATGGTAAACGAGCCCTTGTTGACATGACGCAATTCACGAATCAAAAACTGAATGTCATAATTCGCCAGATTGTGGAAAATGACAGTGATGAAACGAGGAGCTGGAAAGTTCAAGTTGCATTTGCTGTGCGCAGCTCCACGAAACTCCCCTGTAAAATGCGAGTGGTCTGTGACTTTTTCCTCTCCACTTAAAAAAGGCTTTTCGCAAATATGGCATGTCGTGGCATGCTCATACCGCTGCTGCTGTTCTGGAGATAGGCTCATGGGTACTGGGTGGTCCAGTAATTCCTGTACATCATGAGCCAACTTAACAAGTTCATCCAAGAACCATTTGGCACAATCTGGCCCCTCGCGGTATTTGTAAACGGATTGTGTGGGGTCATAGGCACACACCACATTAAATCCTATGGCAAAGGGTTCATGTTTTTGAATAGGTGTGGTTGAGCTGATGGTGGGATCTGGTTCACATCCCGCCATGGGTGTAGTGAGAGCTTCGAAATCTGCATACACCACATAGGGGACAGTGTCACGCTTGTGAATGTCCTTAAACTTTAACACAGCCTTGTCCCCTTGTGGCAATATCAATCTCACCGCTTCCTGAGAAACGCAATGTACTCTATGATGTTCCAAAAGCGTAGGGGTTTTAAAATATTGCAAGCATTGATCACAAATATGTTTCACACCAGTGTGCTAAGACACTTGTCTGCTTAGCAATCTACTCAGGCTTTTAATTAGGCAATAGTGATTCACCTCTCCTACAGATAAATATAAAAGATGAATGTGGTGTCGTTTCGGTTCTTTTGTGGCATAAAGAGGACCCACAATCTCATTACCATCAAGTCCTTACACCATGAACGAAAAGTCCTGGTTGTCTTGTTCAAACCTATGGATCTCGGTTAAGTCCATAGGGAACGATACTCTAGTTAAATGTAACGTTTGTTTCAAATCGACAAACTTGGCCTTGTACATTCCTGGTCTGTACCAATGCTGTTGTACTGGATGCAAATACACAGCCACAGACCACAGAAAACAATCATTGTCATGGTTCCCAATATTTACCACTGCCTTTTTCGAAGCTATTGCTGGTGGTGTTTTAATATAGCTAGACCCAGCATTCAACGGGTTGAATTGACAAATGTTGATTTGCAAATGATGAATTTTGTCTAACGCTAAACCACTGGGTCCTTGTTGCAGTTTATCAAATTTTGATAGCAAGGCATTCACTACATGGCTTTGATACCACTCGTTCAGATTATCGGCTATCAAAAGCTCTTGCATTTTACTGCATATATAGAATGTCTCTTTATGCTCTACGTCCTTCTTTTTATATATGAAATCACACACCAGTTATGTATTCACCTTTAAACCTGTATGCAACCTTTGCGCTGTACAAATTTCAATTTTGAAAATTTTAATAAAGATTCTAAAAATTCCTTGAGAATCAAACTTTTTCTAACATTGACCACGCGGCGAGAGCACACACGTGATTTGAAACAAGACTCAAGGGGCTCCCAAGTTAACGTATCCTCAGCAGTAAAAGACATTATTTTGAAAGAACACTCTCACCTGAGTTTTCAGCTGTAGACTACTGAACAATGACCTCAAACACACGCGTTCCTGGTTATCAACAGCGGTCAAGCGTTTTACAACACCCTAAAAAGGAATAAAATAAACCACCATAAGTGTATCCATTCCATATAGTTTATGCATTTCATAAACAAAACAAAATCAAACAGGTTATATATAAAAAAACAAATCTCACCTTGACCTGTAATGCTTTGCTATATTCCCGTCTCGTGGGCTAGTGTGGAAATGGTTTCCTTTTCTAGTTGTCTGTCTTTCTCTTTCTTTAATATATTTCTCACAGACACCGACAGGTAGGCTATACACGTTATCTGCAAACAAATAAATAAATAAAATCATTAATTACCTAATCAATAAATAATTGCATGTATTTATATAAAAATCAATAAACATATAAATGAATAAATATATACCTACCCCACAATAAGATTAAGTATTTTCCACCAACACCAAATCTGTTAAACAAGACCAGGGGTTTCATGCAACGTAGTGTGTTCAAAGGTAGTCACCTAAGTGAGAGTGGAAATGATAACGACATGTCTTTATATATATGTTACGTTGCATGTATAATCTTTTTTTTCCCACGCTTTGAAGATTCTGTTATCATGCACGTGGACAGCTAACACCCAAGGTGAACACCTGTGGCAGATGAAATTTCACGTCAACTTGCATTTTGTCACGTACGAAGCAAAACAGGATGTAACTTGTTAACAGTTATCGTGCAGGTGGACAGCTAACACCCAAAGTGAACACCTGGGGTAGATCAAATTTCACATGGACTTGCATTTTGTCACGTACGAAGCTAGACAGGATGTAACTTGTTTAGCGTGCATGTGGTTTCACACATGTTCACATGCATTTCGCACTCAACCTGCCACCACAATGGTCAGATTATTTCACCTTCAAGCGTCATGGTCATTTTTTCCATTGCACCTGTAGTCAAGTCAGATCAACGCCTTCCAATAAGCTCAAATGACATTCACCTCCTGCTCCTCGGCAAGTTTGTTTTCTGTACTCGCTTCGACCAACATAGAACCAAGTTCTCATCACCGTTTTCACGTCAAAGGTAAAATATCAGAAAACGCACCCTCGCTCTGTAATACACTGACCCGCCGAAATAGCGATTGTTCTATTAAGCATGGTCCTTGTGGTTAGCGACAGGTTCGTTGAAACACACACCCAGCCGTATCGTCTCTCTCAACCACCACGCTTCATGGACATTATAAACAAGTAAAGAAAAAGAAAATGTTTTTTAAACATGTATGGCGTTAGGCCCTTTGTGAATTATTTTTTGGAAAAAATATCTATTACATTTGAAAGGGGGCGTTCGCCCGAGTCCTAGGACACCCCGTACACGTCTCTAGCGTTAATGGTTCGTGAGATATCTGCAAAAATCACAAAAAACACGTGTTTACCCCAAAATCGAGTTTCTTAATTTTTTAAAAATTATAACGAGTGGTTCATAGCAAAGAGAACGTCACCCCGAGTCCTTGGACCTGTCGTACACGCCTCTAGCGTTATTGGTTCGTGAGATATCGGCAAAATCACAAAAAACACGTGTTTACCCCAAAATCGAGTTTCCAAAATTACAACGAGTGGTCCATAGCAGAGAGGACGTCACCCCGAGTCCTTGGACCCGTCGTACATGCCTCTAGCATGATCGGTTCGCGAAATATTGCAAAAAGTTTTAAATCACATTACCCCCCCAAAAAAACGTGTTTCCAGATTTCCACCTTTTCGACACCTACATTTCCGTAAAGAGCGCAACGAGACGAAAAAAAACGAATCCAAGCACGCCTTCCTAGCATGATTCCTTCCATTCCAAGGTCGCAGGGGCTCACAACTTGCTTTTGGAAGCAGCTCCCCCACTACCACACTACTACAGGGTTTTATCCTAGAGACTTGAAATTTATTTTGGTGGTAAACGGGGTAGGGATCATTGATTTACGTCAAACAATTTTTTTTGTAGAGTTCCTAATTTCCAAAATATAGGAATTTCAAAATTCGAGTGTTTTCAAAAAAAACATTAAGAAAATAAAGGTCGTAAAGGCCATTCGTTTGAGCCATGGCACAACGTTATATCATGTTTGGTTTACAAACTATCGCCTATTTTCGAAAACGAAATAATCAAAAAATAATTCAAAAATATAACGAGTGGTCCATAGCAAAGAGGACGTCAGCCCGAGTCCAACGACACCTCATTTGTCAATATCGGACTATGCGTTCGAGAGATATTTATCATGGCTGAGGCTTAGTAGTAGAGCAAAGGGGGTTCTGGAGTGGCCTAGAAGCGCCACTACCCCCCTACTAACATGACAGAGGAAAACAACATAGTCAGATAGCAATGGTATAGACACACATAGGGACCATACCTTTTAGTAGGTTGTCAACCATGAAAGCTGACACGGATAAAATTTGCATCGTCAACATTACGTCATTTATAGTTAAAACGCAAGGATATGGGAGTTAAATAAATTCATCCGTCGGTCCTGTAGGGAGGATAATAATCATTGTAATTAATCTATATATATAAAAATCAATGTTACGTGATAGTTTGTCTGTGGGTGTGTATGTCTCCTATGCGTTCATATACCATTCATCCGATTGTGATGAAACTTGGCTGAGATGTTGAGTGCACTCCAAGGAAGGTTTCTGACTTAGTAAATACATTTTACAATAGGTAGCGCACGCGTAGATTCAACAAATGAGTGACGATGCGCGAAGCGTTTCAAACAAGTGTCGTATGTGTCCATATACCATTCGTCCGATAGCAATGAAACTTGGGTGAGATGTTGTATACACTTACGTGAAGGTTTCAAAATTAGTGAATACATTTCACAGTAGATAGCGCACGAGTAGATTCAACAAATGAGCGACGACACGCAAAGTGTTTCAACAAAGTCCCGTATGCATTCATATACCATTCGTCCGATAGCTATGAAACTTGCGTAAAATGTTGTGTACACTTCAGGGAAATTTTCTGGCTTAGTAAATCCACTTTACAATAGGCAGCGCATATATAAAAATCAATGTTACGTGATAGTTTGTCTGTGGGTGTGTATGTCTCCTATGCGTTCATATACCATTCATCCGATTGTGATGAAACTTGGCTGAGATGTTGAGTGCACTCCAAGGAAGGTTTCTGACTTAGTAAATACATTTTACAATAGGTAGCGCACGCATAGATTCAACAAATGAGTGACGATGCGCGAAGCGTTTCAAACAAGTCCCGTATGTGTTCATATACCATTCGTCCGATAGCAATGAAACTTGGGTGAGATGTTGTATACACTTACGTGAAAGTTTCAAAATTAGTGAATACATTGCACAGTAGATAGCGCACGAGTAGATTCAACAAATGAGCGACGACACGCAAAGTGTTTCAACAAAGTCCCGTATGCATTCATATACCATTCGTCCGATAGCTATGAAACTTGCGTAAAATGTTGTGTACACTTCAGGGAAATTTTCTGGCTTAGTAAATCCACTTTACAATAGGCAGCGCACGAGTAGATTCAACAAATGAGCTACGACGCGCGAAGCATTTCAACAAAGTCACGTATGCGTTCATATACCATTCGTCCGATAGCAATGAAACTAGGCTGAGATGTGTGCACTCCAGGGAAGGTTTCTGGCTTAGTAAATTCCTTTAAAAATAGGAAGAGCACGAGCAGAATCAACAAATGAGCGACGACGCGCGAAGCGTTTCATCAAAGTCCCATATAAGGTCATATACCATTCATCCGATAGCGATGAAACTTGGGTGAGATGTTGTGTACACTCCAGGGAAGGTTTCTGGCTTAGTACATCCATTTTACAATAGGTAGCGCAGCAGTAGATTCAACAAATGAGCGATGACACGCGAAGCGTTTCAACAAAGTCCCGTATAAGGTCATATACTATTCGTCTGACAGTGATAAATGTTTGGTGAATTGTTGTGTACACTCCAGGAAAGGTTTCTGGCTTAGTAAATCCATTTTACAATACGAAGCGCACGTTTAGATTCAACAAATGAGTGACTAGGTGCGAAGCGTTTCGAAAACGTCCCGTATACGTTCACATACCATTCATCCGATTGCGATGAAACTTTGGTGAGATGTTGTGTACACTCCAGGGAAGGTTTCTGGCTGTGTACATCCATATTACAATAAGTAGCGCAAGAGTAGAATCAACAAATGAGCGACGACACGCGAAGCGTTTCAACCATGTCCCGTATGCATTCATATACCATTCGTCCGATAGCTATGAAACTTGGGTGAGATGTTGTGTACACTTCATGGAAGGTTTCTGGCTTAGTAAATCCACTATACAATAGGCAGCGCAGAAGTAGATTCAACAAATGAGGGACGACGCGCGAAGCGTTTCAACAAAGTTCCGTATAAGGTCATATACCATTCTGCCGTTAGCGGTGAAACTTGGGTGAAATATGGTGGACACTCCAAGGAAGGTTTCTGGCTTAGTAAATACATTTCACAGCAGGTAGCACACGAGTAGATTCGACAAATTAACGACGACACGCGGAGCGTTTCAATACAGTCCCCTATGTCTTCATATCCCATTAGTCCGATAGCGATGAAACTTGGGTGAGATGTTGTGGACACTTACGTGACGGTTTCTAACTTAGTAAATACATTTTACAGTAGATAGCGCACGAGTAGATTCAAAAAATGAGTGACGGGGCACGAATCGTTTAAACAAAATCCGGTATGCGTTCATATACTATTCATCCGATTGCGATGAATCATTGATCAGTAATTGTGTACACGCCAGGGAAGGGGTTTCGACATAGTAAATCCATTTCACAATAAGTAGCGCAAGAGTAGATGCACAAATAGGTGACGACGGGCGAAGCGTTTCAACAAAATCCCCTATTGGGTTCATATAACCTTCTTCGATTGCGATGAAACCTTGATGAGTTATTGTGTACACGCCAGGGAAGGGCTTCGACTTAGTAATACATTTCTCAATAGGTAGCGCACGAGTAGATTCAACAGATGAGTGACAGCGCACGAATCGTTTAAACAAAACCCCGTATACGTGCATATACTGTACCTTTCATCCGATTGCGATGAAACATTGATGAGTTATTGTGTACACGCCAGGGATGGTTTCGACTTAGTAAATCCATTTCACAATTGGTAGCGCACGAGTATATGCAACAAATGGGTGACGACGCGCGAAGCGTTTCAACAAAATCCCCTATGCGTTCATATAACCTTCTTCGATTGTGATGAAACCTTGATGAGTTATTGTGTACACGCCAGGGTAGGGTTTCGACTTAGTAAATCCATTTCTCAACAGATAGCGTACGAGTAGAATCAACAAATGAGTGACAGCGCACGAATCGTTCAAACAAAATCCCGTATACGTTCATATACCATTCATTCGGTTGCGATGAAACTTTTGGAAGTTGTTGTGCACGCTCCCACGATTGATTCTAAATTAGAAAATCCATTTTACGATAGCATAGGGCAGTTAACGGAAATTGAAAAACATGTTGTGTATCCAAAAGCACTTCAAGAAACAAAACATCAACGCCAACACTTTCTTTGATTGGCATTGCAACGCATGCCGGGTACAGCTTGTATCTTATATATAAAAGTGAAAGTCTGTATGTACACACATCAAAAAAAGTTTTGCATCACCTCGGTTCCCAGATCTCCGGCATATAGACGTTGACTGTGTATATTGTATCCAAGATACAGTCCCTTTGACTGTTCATAGATGTCACTAAAACTGCTCAAAGATGTAAACAACCATGCGTGAGCAGGGCCTATTAGACGGAGGGGGTACGACAGCCGATCAGTTCCAGTCATTCCACCAGGACGAAGGTACGCTGCTCATGTTGTCTGTAGTTCTACCATGCCTAGAAGGTCAATACCGCAGTTCGATCGCGTCCGCATTGTTACTTTGTGTCAAGAAGGGCTCTCAACAAGGGAAGTTTCCAGGCGTCTCAGAGTGAACCAAAGCGATGTTGTTCGGACATGGAGGAGGTACAGAGATACAGGAACTGTCGATGACAGGCCTCGCTCAGGCCGCCCAAGGGCTACTACTGTAGTGGATGACCGCTACTTACGGATTGCCGCTCGGAGGAACCCTGACAGCAATGCCACCATGTTGAATAATGCGTTTCGTTCAGCCACAGGACGTCGTGTTTCAACTCAAACTGTGCGCAATAGGCTGCATGATGCGCAACTTCACTCCCGACGTCCATGGCGAGGTCCAGCTTTGCAACCCCGACACCATGCAGCGCGGTACAGATGGGCCCAACAACATGCTGAATGGACCCCACGGAATTGGCATCACGTTCTCTTCACCGATGAGTGTCGCATATGCCTTCAACCAGACAATCGTCGGAGACGTGTTTGGAGGCACCCTGGTCAGGCTGAACGTCTTAGACACACTGTCCAGCGAGTGCAGCAAGGTGGTGGTTCCCTGATGTTTTGGGGTGGCATTATGTGGGGCCGACGTACGCCACTGGTGGTCATGGAAGGCTCCGAAACGGCTTTACGATACCTGAATGACATCCTCCGACCCATAGTGCAACCATATCGGCAGAATATTGGAGAGGCATTTGTCTTCATGGACGACAATTCTCGACCTCATCGTGCACATCTTGTGAATGCGTTCCTTCAAGATAACGACATCGCTCGACTACAGTGGCCAGCATGTTCGCCAGACATGAACCCTATCGAACATGCCTGGGATATGTTGAAAAGGGCTGTTTATGGACGTCTTGACCCACCAACCACTCTGAGAGATTTACGCCGAATTGTCGTTGGGGAGTGGGACAATTTGGACCAACAGTGTCTTGATGAACTTGTGGATAGTATGCCACGACGAATACAGGCATGCATCAATGCAAGAGGACGTGCTACTGGGTATTAGAGGTAGTGGTGTGTACTGCAATCTGGACCACAAATGCTGAAAGTCTAGCTGTATGATGGTACAACATGCAATGTGTGGGTCTCATGAGCAATAAAACGAGCTGAAATGTTGTTTGTGTTGATCTCTATTCCCTTTGTATTTAAAGGTTCCGGAACTCTTGGAACCGAGGTGATGCAAAACTTTTTTTGATGTGTGTATGTATGTATGTGGGTGGGTTGGTTTCGTATACAAATCTACACCGTTCAACCAATCTCAACCAAATTTTGCATGCACATAGTTTAGGACCCAGAAGGAACCGCTGCCTACATGAATTTTCGATAGTATTTCTCATTCTTCTGATTTCAGCCCTTTTGCACTCGAGCAAAGGCTAATAAATTCATAAAATATAATCATGAAGGAATGGCAAGGCAGATAGTTTCCATGGCAACATAGCTCAAGTCGAGACACGGCCGACTGGATGCCAGTTGCGCTCTGCACTACCGGTATAGAAAATGAAGAGCTTTACTTGAAATCCCGTTAGTTACTCAACTGCTCACGCAGCACTGTCAACCGAGTATAGCATAACAAAGACTTGACACTATCTACTAGATATTTGTCAAATACCACTCACTCACTCATTCACTCACTCACACATTCATCACGAAATATCAGAAACCACCCAATGGATTGGAATGAAATTTGGTATGCAGCTTCCTCAAGGGCCTCAAACGCCCACTACGATAGGATTTTCAGGTTATAAAGGGGTGTTAAGGGGGTGGACCTGAATTTCATTGAATAGCAATATCTCCCGATTGGTTTCATTGGGGGATGTGATACTCGCCATATAAACTCACCATTAAAAATAAAAAGACACATGTCTGAGGGTTTTTCGATGTGGTGTATATTATGAGGTGAAAGGGGTGAAAAGTGGAGGTTGAAAGATTCCTAACGGAGCCTTTATCTCCTAAACGACATTGGCGAGGAGTTTGAAACTCAGCGGAAAAGAATCAGCATAAAAATAAGTAAATAGGTGTTTGACCGGTTTTTCATAAATCCAATGAAATTCTGGGGGGGAAAAAACGGGAAAGAAAGTGTCCTAACCGATTGACACACTAGCTCTTCAAACTCAGGGGGAAAAACTGCTTAAAAATAAGTAAAAATATGTTCGGCGTTTTTTTGATAAGTCGAATTGAAGGGTTTCATCGGGAGGGGTGAAATTCTGAAGAAGAAAAAATGAAAGAAAATGTCCTGACTCAGGCATTCATCATCGCCCAGCCAAAAATATTGAAGTTTGAAACATGGCATTTTCGGGATATGTTCGTTGTATGCCAAAACCATACACTAAGGGAGGATTTTTGAATATTCAGGTTCTAAAGGGTCTTAAGAGGGTTAAACCTGCATTTCATTGAATAACAATATCTCACGAGTGGTTTCATTTGTGGATGTGATACTCGGCATATAAACTAATCATTAAAAATAAGCAGACATGTGTCTAAGGGTTTTTCGATGTGGTGTATTATTATGAGGTGAAAGGGGTGAAAAGTGGGGGTTGAAGGATTCCTAACGAAGCGTGTAGGCTTATCTCTTAAACGACATAGGCGAGAAATTTGAAACTCAGCGAAAAAAATCAGCTTAAAAAAAATAAGTAAATCAGTGTTCGACCGTTTTTTCATAAATTAATTTAAGGAGCCAATGGGGTGGGGTGAAATTCTGGGGGGGGGGGGGGAAGGAGAGAAAGTGTCCTAACTGACTGACTAACTCACTCATCAAACTCAGGGGAAAAAGACAGGTTAAAAAATAAGTTAATATGTGTTCAAGCGTTTTTTCATCAATCCAATTTAAGGGGCCCATGGGGAGGGGGGAAATTCTGGTAAAAATAATTGAAAGAAAATGTCCTGTCTGACTCACTCACTCATCACGCCCAGCGAAAACTATTAAAGTTAGAAACATGAAATTTTGGGAATATGTTCGCTGTATGTCGAAAGCGTCAACTAAGGAATGATTTTTGTTTATTCGGGTTTTAAAGAGGTGTTAAGGGGGTATACGTGCATTTCATTGAATAACGATATATCTTGAGATGTTTATTTGGGGATGTGATATTCGGTATATAAACTAATCATTAAAATAATCAGACATATGTCTAAGGGTTTATCGATGTGGTGTATATTATGAGGTGAAAGGGGTGAAAATTGGGGGTTGAGGGATTCTTAACGGAGCGTGTATCTCTTAAACGACATAGGCGAGAAGTTTGAAATTCGGCGGGAAAAAAGCTTAAAATATAAGTAAATAGGTGTTCGACCGTTTTTTCATAAATCCAATTTAAGGGGCCCTTGGAGAGGGGTGAAATTCTGGGGAAAAAAACTGAAAGAAAGTGTCCTAACTCACTCACTCATCAAACTCAGGGGGGGGGAGAACAGCTCAAAAATAAGTAAGTGGGTGTCGACCGTTTTTTTTTTCATAAATCCAATTTAAGGGGTTCATGAGAGGAGTGAAATTCTGAAAAATAATTGAAAGAAAATGTCCTGACTTACTCACTCACTCATCATCGCCAGCCAAAATTATTGAAGTTAGAAACATGATATTTTGTGGCTAAGTTCGTTGTATGGCGAAAACGTCCACTAAGGAAGGAATTTTGGATATTCAGGTTCTAAAGGGGTGTTATGGGGGTGGACTTGCATTTAATTGTATAACAATATCTCCGGATTGGTTTCCTTTGGGATGGGATACTAGGCATATAAACTCATCATTAAGAATAAGAAGACACATGTCTGAGGGTTTTTCGATTCGGTGTATATTATGAGGTGTATGTGTGAAAAGTGAGTGTTGAAGGATTCTTTACGGAGCAAGTATCTCTTAAAAGACAGAGGCAAAAATATGAATCTCAGGGAGAAAAATCAACTTGAAAGATTCCTAACGGAGCCTGTATCTCATAAACGACATAGGAGAGGAGTTTGAAACTCAGCGGGAAAAAATCAGCATAAAAATAAGTAAATAGGTGTTTGACCGTTTTTTCATAAATCCAATTTAAGGGGCCTATGGGGAGGGGTGAAATTCCGGGTAAAAATCAGGAAAGAAGGTGTCCTAACCGATTGACTCACTCGCACTTCAAACTCAGGAGGAAAAACTGCTTAAAAATAAGTATAACTTATATGTGTTCGACAGTTTTTTTGATAAAACAAATTTAAGGGGTTCATCGGGAGGGGTGAAATTTTAATGAAAAAAAATGAAAGAAAATGTCCTGACTCACTCACCCACTCATCATCGCCCAGCCAAAAATATTGAAGTTGGAAACATGTCATTTTCGGGATATGTTCGTTGTATGTCAAAACCATACACTAAGGGAGGATTTTTGAATAATCAGGTTCTAAAGGGGTCATGAGGGATTTAAACGTGCATTTTATTGAATAACAATATCTCACGTGTGGTTTCATTTGTGGATGTGATACTCGGCATATAAACTAATCATTAAAATATAAGCAGATATGTGTCTAAGGGTTTTTCGATGTGGTGTATTATTATGAGGCGAAAGGGGTAAAAATTGGGGGATGAAGGATTCCTAACAAAGCGTGTAGGCCTATCTCCTAAACGACATAGGCGAGAAATTTGAAACTCAGCGAAAAAAATGCTTAAAATATAAGTAAATCGGTGTTCCACCGTTTTTTCATAAATTAATTTAAGGATCCAATGGGGTGGGGTGAAATTCTGGGGAGAAAAAGGAAATAAAGTGTCCTAACTGACTGACTAACTCACTCACCCATCAAACTCAGGGGAAAAAACAGCTTAAAAAATAAGTTAATAGGTGTTCAAGGGTTTTTTCGTCAATCCAATTTAAGGGGCCCATGGGGAGGGGTGAAATTCTGGTAAAAATAATTGAAGGAAAATGTCCTGTCTGACTCACTCACTCTTCACGCCCAGTGAAAACTATTAAAGATAGAAACATGAAATGTTGGGAATATGTTCGCTGTATATCGAAAACGTCAACTAATGAATGCCTTTTGATATTCGGGTTTTAAAGAGGTGTTAAGGGGGTAATCGTGCATTTCATTGAATAACGATATCTCATGAGTTGATTCTTTGGGGATGTAATATTCGGTATATAATCTAATCATTAAACGAATCAGACATATGTCTAAGGGTTTATCGATGTGGTGTATATTACGAGGTGAAAGGGGTGAAAATTGGGGGCTGAGGGATTCTTAACGGAGCGTGTATCTCTTAAACGACATAGGCGAGAAGTTTGAAATTCGGCGGGAAAAAAGCTTAAAATATAAGTAAATAGGTGTTCGACCGTTTTTTCATAAATCCAATTTAAGGGGCCCTTGGAGAGGGGTGAAATTCTGGGGGAAAAAGGAAAGAAAGAGTCCCAACTCACTCACTCATCAAACTCAGGGGGGAAGTACAGCTCAAAAATAAGTAAATAGGTGTTCGACCGTTTTTTTTCATAAATCCAATTTAAGGGGTTCATGAGAGGGGTGAAATTCTGAAAAATAATTGAAAGAAAATGTCCCGACTTACTCACTCACTCATCATCCCCCAGCCAAACATATTGAATTTAGAAACATGACATTTAGGGGCTATGTTCGTTGTATGTCGAAAACGTCCACTAAGGAAGGAATTTTGGATATTCAGGTTCTAAAGGGGTGTTAAAGGGGTAGACTTGCATTTAATTGAATAACAATATCTCCCGATTGGTTTCCTTTGGGATGGGATACTAGGCATATAAACTCATCATTAATACTAAGAAGACACATGTCTCAGGGTTTTTCGATGTGGTGTATATTATGAGGTGTTTGTGTGAAAAGTGGGTGTTGAAGGATTCTTAACGGAGCAAGTATCTCTTAAAAGACAGAGGCAAAAAGTAAGAATCTCAGGGAGAAAAATCAGATTGAAAAAGTTGCAAATAGTGTTCGATCGTTTTTTCATAATCCAATTTAAGGGGCTCATGGGGAGGGATGAAATTCTGGGGAAAGAAGTCCACTAAGGAAGAATTTTTGGATATTCACTCATCAGCCCCCCAGCAAACCTATTGCAGTTAGAAACTTGAAATGTTGGGGATATTTTCGTTGTATGTCGAAAAAGTCCACTAAGGATGGATTTTTGGATATTCATGTTCCGAAGGGGTGTTAAGGGGGTTAAACATGCATTTCATTGAATAACAATATCTCACGAGTTGTTTCATTTGGGGATGTGATATTCGGCATACAAACTAAGCATTCAAAATAAGCAGACATATGTCTAAGGGTTTATCGATATGGTGTATATTATGAGGTGAAAGGGGAGAAAATTGGGGTTTGAAGGATTCTTAACGGATCGTGTACTGTATCTCTTATTCAACATAGGCGATAAGTTTGAAATTCAGCGGAAAAAGCAGCTTAAAAATAAGTAAATAGGTTTTCGACCATTTCTTCATAAATCCAATTTAAGGGGCCCATGGGGAGGAGTGAAATTCGGGGGGAAAACAGGAAAGAAAGTGTCCTAACTGATTGCCTTACTTACTCACTCATCAAACTCGGGGGGAAAACAGCTTTAAACAAGTAAATAGGTGTTCGACCGTTTATTTCATAAATCCAATTTAAGGGGTTCTTGGGGAGGGGTGAAATTATCAAAAATTAATGAAAGAAAATGTCCTGACTGACTCACTCACTCATCATCGCCCAGCCAAAATTAGAAGTTAGAAACATGAAATTTTGGGGATAAGTTCGCTGTATGTCGAAAACGTCCACTAAGGAAAGAGTTTTTGGATATTCAGGTTCTAATGAGGTGTTAAGGGGGTAAACGTGCATTTCATTGAATAAAAAAATCTCATGAGTGGTTTCATTTGGGGATGTGATACTTGGCATATATACTAATCATTTAAAATAAGCTGACACATGACTAATGGTTTTTCGATGTGGTGTATATTATGAGGTGAAAGGGATGAAAAGTGGGGGTTGAAAGATTCTTAACGGAGCGTGTATCTCTTAACCGACATAGGCGAGGAGTTTGATTTTCTCCGAGTTCCAATCAGCTTAAAAATAAATAAATGATTAAATAATTAAAATAAATAGTAGTTCGACCGTTTTTTTTTCATAAATCCAATATAAGGGGCAAAAGGGGAGGGGTGAAATTCTGGAAGAAAAACGTCCACTAAGGAAGGATTTTTGGATGTTCACTCCCATCGACCATTCAAAACTATTGAAGTTAGAAGAAGGGGATATGTTTGTTGTGTGTCGAAAAAGTCTACTAAGGAGGGATTTTACGATATTCAGGTTCTAAAGGGGTGTTAACGGGGTTCAACCTGCATGTCATTGAATAACAATATGACACGACTATGACGCGAACGAAGCGAGGCTAAAAATGAAATGTTGTGTTTCTGTGTATTACTCAATCACGCAAGAACCACTGGCGACTTACATGAATTTTACATGGAAGTAGCTGATTTACCTGGTTAACATATAGGCTACTTTTGATTTCTATACTTTGCACTATGGCGACCATTTTAGTGACGTCACTACACCCTTTGGTTTCAAACTTTCATAATTCAATTTCAAATAAAAATAGAACGCTAAGAAATAGCAAACTTTTGATGGCATATACGAGGTTTAAAATTACATTTTCTATCCGAAAGGTATCTCCAACGGTTAGCAAGTAAAACCTAAATGTGTGCTATGAAACACGGTCAACGCCGAACGGTGTAGTTGGACAAAATGTTCCATCCTTTTAACTGTCACTTTCACATTTTAATTTATTAATGACTTGTAGCGTAGCACGGGTACTTCAGCTAGTTAGAAATAAACGTGTGATTGGAAATAACTCCGCACGAAATAAATGTTAGAATTAGCATATTCTACAGCAGCACACAAAATTTCAAGAAGGTGGAAGCCCAGGTAGAAGAAATAAGCTCCGTATTGAATATGGGAACTACATTTTTGTAGTTTTGAATAAATAGAAACTGGGACGAAGCAAAGGTACACAGTTACAGAACAGATACAGTTGCACACAGTCAGAGATACAGTTGTATCCAGTTGCAGTTCAGTTTAACCATGCCCGGAGAGGATACTTAGTCGCCTATAGAAACTATAAGGGAAGCCGAGATAGACTGTTAAAAGCAGAGTAAAGACTAAATCCGGTGTAGGATTAGAAGCTGTTCGAGCTAATCACACGTCCGATGCAGGGTCTTGGGATCTCATCGAGGTGTTGATCACCGACAGGAAGTGCCGAAGATCACTGAGATATGGTGAAGTAAGTGCAGTGTAAATAATGTAAAAGAAATATATTTTTAGTGTTAAATATAGTGTTTTTGTTATAGAGTGATAATGTATGTAAATATATGTGAAGGTCGATTTTTCCTAAGTGAAATGCAGTTCACGAAAGAAAGTGCCATGGAAAAGTGTTAAATATGTATTTAGATGGGCGAACCTGTCTGAGAATTAAACGAGAGCAGCACACGGGTGAGTGATGATTTTTCATTAAATTTGCAGCTGTACTATGCACTGACCCAGTAGAATCGATCGTGACTGGGGAGTTTAACGATTGATTCACTGGGTAGTTGCACTAAATGATTGATATGTGGGGATAATAATAATTGTTAACCACGGGATTGACCTCGTAGGAAATAAAATATAAATGGGATCAATAAATATAAAGTAAATGAAACCCGAGAAATGAAATAATAAGTAGTAAATAACTTGAAAGAAGGAATCAAAATAATAAAATAAATGGCTTAAAATTGTTGCCACAGTCAAGTTAAGTTATGAAATAAATACGCACCATATTGAAATTGCTAAACGTCAAAGAATAAGTTAAGATAAAAATGGTTTGAATTTATACCATATAACCAAATGGTAAAATAACTAGGCGTTATAATGAAATAATTGAAAATTTGAAATAATAATATTAATAATAATAATAATAATAATAACGATTATCGAGTTGTTACAGTCTGAAAATAAAGTTGTGGTTAAAAATCTAAATGAGGAACTCGAATAATAAAATGGAACAGAATAAGTAATATTTTGACGTACTGTTGTCATAATAATCAATATATAAATCCCTGAAGTAAAGGGTGGAACGAAACACCTAAAGAGTGAAAATGTTATATTGCAGGTTACCAGGCCAAAAATTGTAAGAATAAAATAATAGGGGACCGAGGTCTCACCGCTATAAAATAAGGTTTTTTACAAGATATTAAATAGATCGCGAATATCCAAGCAAAGTTGTGTTGCCGATAAAACCTGATAATGAAATAAGTTTATGTTCAAGCTAATAAAAAATGCGTTGATCCGGATATAATTTATTCGGGAGATGGAGAGTATCATCGTAGTATCGTGGATGAAAGATTCCCATTAATGTATTGGTGTTGTATGAAACGCTGTATTCTATTGTGGAGGTGACATTCCAACTAAAATATTGCCGTATTGAAGCGTCGTAAATGATAGTTACATGTGAGTACCGCCGAATGGATAGTGATCCTGGCCTGGCATTGTTATTATAAAGTATTGTAGGCAATAATCGTCGTATTGAAGCGTCGTAAATGATAGTTACATATGAGTCCCGCCAAATGGATAGTGTTCCTGGCCTGGCATTGTTATTATAAAGTATTGTAGGCAATAATCGTCGAAATGAAGCGTCGTATGTGAAATATACAAGTAATTCCGTTGGATGGATGACTAGACGTTGTTAAAATATAGTATTTTAATAAGACGTCATACAAGTTATTATTAAGGTTGTTGTAATCAACTCTTATGCATCCTCTCCGAAATAAATAACCAATATCCTGAAAACACGAAATATTAATGATAATAATAATAATAATAATAATAATAATAATAATAATAATAATAATAATAATAATAATAATAATAATAATAATAAAGTAATGAGGAAGCAAGTATTTGCATCGGAATTGAAGCTTGGATGATCATACTTTAGAAAGAAAATAACAATAGGTTTATAAGCAGGACGGTTACGAGACGTCATAAATCAAGTAAAGTGTCGAGGGAAGGGGGACAGCAATCCAGACTTAACCTACCCTAATGAATGAAGGGAAGAGACCATTTAACGAGTTCCGCGGTCAAGTAGGGTCTAACAGAGACTAATAATAAATAAGTCATTGAATGAAAGTTTTTATTAAAAGGCGTATGCTCAAAATCTATATATATAAAGCTCGACGTTTGTCTGTCTGTCTGTCTGTCTGTCTGTCTGTCTGTCTGTTATGTATACAAATTCACACTGTTTCACCGATCTGAACCAAAATTTGTATACTTACCCTTCGGAACCCTGCGGGTAACCCTGTCCACTTGAAATTTCCGACAGACCACCCCATTCCCTGCATTTAGGCCCTTTGGCCCAAATCTACACCGTTTCACCGATCTCAACCAAAATTTGTATACATACCCTTTGGAACACTGCGAGTAACACTGTCCACTTAAAATTTCGGACAGACCACCCCATTTCCTGCATTTAGGCCCTTTGGCAAACATCTACACCGTTTCACCGATCTCAACCAAAATTTGTATACTTACCCTTTGGAACCCTGTGAATAACACTGTCCACTTAAAATTTCGGACAGACCACCCCATTTCCTGCATTTAGGCCCTTTGGCAAACATCTACACCGTTTCACCGATCTCAACCAAAATTTGTATACTTACCCTTTGGAACCCTGTGAATAACACTGTCCACTTGAAATTTCGGACAGACCACCCCATTCTCTGCATTTAGGCCCTTTGGCCCAAATCCACACCGTTTCACCGATCAGAACCAAAATTTGTACACTTACCCTTTGGTACCCTGGGAGTAACACTGTCTGCTTGAAATTGCGGACAGACCACTCCATTCCCTGCATTTAGGCCCTTTGTCCCAAATCTACACCGTTTCACAGATCTCAACCAAAATTTGTTATTTACCGTCTGGACCCCTGCGAGTAACACTGTCTGCTTGAAATTTCGGACAGACCACTCCATTCCCTGCATTTAGGCCCTTTGACACAAATCTACACCGTTTCACCGATCCGGACCAAAATTTGTATACTTACCCTTTCGAACCCTGTGGGTAATCCTGTCCACTTGAAATTGCGGACAGATCACCCCATTCCCTGCATTTTGGCACTTTGGCACAAATCTACACCGTTTCACCGATCAGAACCAAAATTTGTATACTTACCCTTTGGTACCCCGCGAGTAACACTGTATGCTTGAAATTGCGGACAGACCACTCTATTCTCGGAAAGAGGACAGGGTCCGTCCCAAAGGCAATGGAAAAAAGGAGTAAAAACGGACCCGCTCAGGAAACCCTCAAGGTTGCCAGCTCCCGAACTCACCAGCCATGAGCCCTTGAGGATGTAGCACTATCCAGGGTGCACCAGAAGTGGTGGGGCTACACACACCCTGCCTCCTTGAGGGTCTTGAGCAGAAGACATGAGATATTAAGAAAAGAAAAAGAAGGCTTACACCTCGAAGAATGAGGCTATCAGGAATGATTAGACAAGGGCCAATTAAGGCGGGAAAGTGAAAGAGTCGCTAGGCCTCGGATGCCCTGATACCATCTTGGTCGGAAGAGAACAAGAGTTTGACCAAGGGAGGCTGACTGGAAAGAGAACTGAAAGGAGCCCGGCACCAGTAAGTAGAAGCAATGCCGGACTCAGGTGGGGTCCCGTGGTCGCACACCCACATCCCACAAGTTGTGAGACCCTGGTGGGTGGAGGGGGGAGGAGGGGGCAGGTGTGAGAATAGCTTGCTGATTCATCGCGAGGTGGCATGAGAGAAATGTCCAAACCCCGCCGTGTTACCTGGTATTGCTATGCTGATGTTCATACCGGGTCTTCACTCAAACCACTGTAGTGTTACGAAAGAATGAGTGATTCACCGGTCAATGTGAATAGGACCGGGAACCCCCCCCCCCCCTTGAACGTCTGTCATCATATATCGTCATCATCTGCGATATTCTCAGGTTCGTGCAGCTTGGACCCGAGCAGTACTCGATAAGCTGTTTCACTACACGCATCGAGTATAGGCCTAAGCCAGAAAATAACGTTCAGACTTTGGAAGACATCGAAGGTAGAAATCTGAATTACCTATATCAGATTTAAAATTACACCAAGTTCGTTTAGTAGTCATTTTTCATTACCTTATTATTATCATCATAAGGGCAAATGACCTAGATGTTACGCCCATTATACCACTAATCACCACACACAATAAGTCTTTATCGCCTGTGAATTTTGAAATATTTCTTTCTATCACGGTAGTTTGTAAGTTAGTCGTGTCAATTCAACAGGTAGTATTCATTACCATCCTCATCAAAAGGGCAAATGACCTAGATGTTACGTCCATTATACTACTAAGTAACACCACAGTCTTCATCGCCTGTGATTTTTAAAATTTGTATTTCCATTAGTTTGTAAGTTTGATATACCCGTTCAGTAGTAATCGTCTTCATTATCATCCTCATCAAAGGGGCAAATGATCTAGATGTTACGTCCATTATACTACTAAGCAACACCAGAGTCTACCTAGCCTGTGATTTTAAAAATACGTATTTCCATTAGTTTGTAAGTTTGATATACCCGTTCAGAAGTAGTAGTAGTCTTCATTGTCATCCTCATCAAAAGGGCAAATGACCTCTCATTCTTTTAAAGTACGGTATCAATTTTTCCCATTCGTTGATAAGATACATGTGACAATAGTCGCTTCTATGTTCATCATCACTATGTAGAAGATGTTTTGCGTCACAAGAAAAGACAACTGGATGCTCAGGAACGTTAACGATATATCGACTGCGAAATCTGGAAGCTTCTCTTTGAGGAATTGCTTCAGACATTTATCGTACAGATTAAACCTTAACATGACGAAACTTATAACCAGATAGCGATCTAAGTGGGAGCTCTTTGGCAAAAAATAATCAAGTCTTTCCCGAAATGTGAGTCCTAAAAAATAATTTTTCTATTATTTTCTAAGTTTCATATGTCAGTTATGTAGTAATTTTCAATATCATCCTGATCAGTAGGGCAAATTACCTAGATGTTACGCCCTCAACGACATTGGGGGCAAATGACCTAGAATTTAAGTCCATTATATTTCTAATCACCACCACATAAAGTCTTCTACGACTGAGATGTCACGAATTCTGGGACCGCTAACGACATATCTCGACTCGGACTGAAGACAAATATCACGAGAATGATCATTATTTTACAGAGCCTTCCCATAGTGACTTAAGTATAAACATTGTCACTGGGTTTGATAATGTAAGAAATGAATACATAAATAAATATAATTTATGACGTTGAGTGTTAAGGAGACTGGAATATTACCATCATTCCTCCGGGCGAAGCCGGGTACTACTGCTAGTAACCTATAAAATCATAACGCTGAGATTGAGACAATTCTCTTGAGTATAAGTTTGAAGTGTTTATGTAGATTTTGACGGATTTTTCAAATGTTTTCATTGTTGATAAAAAGGATTCCTTCTTCAAAAAGAATGAAATAACGGGTTATGAAACAATGTAGTTTAATATGAATAAAGATCCCACTATGATAAATAACACAGTGCATGGTACAACGCTGAAGCAAATCACCTGATGCATGGAAGAGTAACTGGTGGAGTAAGGGTTCGACCGCGATATAAAGATATTGTATTGTATTTAAATACCTAAGGCTTTGTGAAGAGTTGTTGTTAAAGTCAAGGAACTTAATAACTTATAAATGAGTAAAGATATGGGCAAATGTAGAATAAAGAGAGCCTTGTAAGGCAAAAATAGGTAATGTGAACATCCAAAGCTTTAGATGAATTATGTGACTAACGTGATAGGCGCACTCGACGCCTAAGTGAAACAAACTTAAAAATTAAAGATAAATGATAAAAGCGATTAGATTAAGCAAGATAAAGTGATTCAAAGATTTTCACAGAATAATGGAATGACATTGTAATAAATTCTAGTGAGTCTAAACTATGAATCTTTCTCACTTGAAAGGACAAATCCGAGTGAAGGTTGATTTTGGGTAGTGATTATTTTTTAAATGATATTTTTATTTAGTAAATAAATAGTATGCATTGTAATGTTGAGTTTTTCATGTATCCTTGTGAACCTTAAGTATTCCATATTGAAATGTGCTGTCATATTGTGGAGGGAACGTAACGCGCCTCGATGCCGGAGTAGCTAAGCCGAGTTATGACTAATCATTCTCCGCATAAACGGGCACAATATCAATAGATCACTTGACTGCCGTTACCAAACTCTACAATGGCTAAATATTCTGCCAGATTATATTGGTGTCTGAGGTTGATACAACAGGGGATAATTGTGACATTTACTTCTTAATGCCGTTGATTTATCTTCTCAGTACTTTTGTTCACTGCATTCCTAGTGCCGTTTCATTTAGCTTTCAAAGGACTATTCTGCCTCTGAATTTTACATATTATGAGGTCTTGCCTATTGCCCCCAACGTACATTACAGACGACTTTTCCACCCCTGAATTTTATAAGAGGCCTTACCTATTGCCCCTAACGTAGATTTGATGTCTTACCTACTGCCTCTAACTATATATAGCAAAGCCAATTCCATACAGGCCATGGAGGCCCTGGAAGTAGTGGAAGGTAGAGGCTTCCACTTTTTGTGGCATCGGCACGAGATGGGATGGAGTTGTCAGCTCCATGCCCGGCCGTCTTTGCTCCCAGGAAATACTCTGGTACTCATTTCTGGTGTAGGCTGAGTGAACCCTAGGGCAATTTGCGTTTCCGAAAGTGGTAGTTTTGTTTCTAAAATCCACTACCTGTGTGGGGATCGAACCCACTCCCTTTCAGTAAGAAGCTCAGCGTCTCCAACGACTGCGCGTCGCAGCCCCCATATATACAGGGAGTAATTGATATAATGGAAGTCCGTTACACTGATGATAGAAGAGACTATTCTAAGCTTCCTACGTAAAACATTTGTCACCTGTCTTGAAATTGAAAGTTAATCATTAAAAAGTAAATGTTTTTAGTTTTTTCAAAAACTCTTCAAGCAGAAGGTGGTGCGGCAGGCTGGATAAAAAACGTGGTGGGGCGAGGTCGGGCGAGGTAGGACGACGCGTGGAAGGGAAGTTGTTACGTAATCGGATCATTGACCTTTCAGGTTGAGGGGTGGTATCAGCGGTTCTGAGGATAAGCTGTACCCGTCTCGTACGAAAATATGTATTGCTGTGCTTGTTGTTGTTGTTGTTGAAATTGCACGCAATGGCTTGGGACGTAGTATTGTGTAGCCTACTTTTTAAGGGTGGAACTCATTGATTGATATTCAGGTCTATCATAATTTCGATAGTCAACCCTGGAGTGTCTTGGGCGTCCGGCACGTTAATAAAATACAGTGGGACAAAATTCCGACATCCCGTAGTCTGATCAGAACTAACATTTAAGACAGAAGTAAAATACTTGGTTATTTTGGCCATTTAGCCCCAAGTAGTTGGGTGTGGGTAGAATTTGTCTCAAAACTTGTGGTTTTGTGGTGTCTGTAGTAATGTGGGTATTTGTAATTCAGGTGAGGATTGGGAAGAGGGAGCCGGCCTCGTGGTGTTGGGGCAGCGCACCTGGGTTTGATTACCGGCTCCATCAGGGATATTAGGAAGTGACGTGAGGGCTGGAACAGGGTGCACCAAGCCTCGTGAGGACAATTGAGTAGCTGTCTGACAGTGAGGCCGAGTCCTGGTCACGAAAAGCAAGATTAATGGCCTTCAGGACCCGATGCACTTACCACGCGTCACCCCAATATCTGCAGGCCAAAAGGCTGGACAGCGTTCGCTTGGTAGGCCTAGGCTCTTCATTGACTATACTGCTAGGGGTTATTGTTATTGGGAAGAAGGCGGCCGTGGCCTTAAGTTGGATATCATCCCGGCATTTGCCTGGGGTAGAAGTGGGAACCCATGGAAAACCACTTCCAAGAGTTAATACTAGAACGGTACCACATGTTCATAATAATAATAATAACAATAAAGCAACTATTGCGAGTTGGTCGGCTCTATCATGTAGAACGGGTAAAGACCATGCCTATCCTTGTCTCAAGTACCTTGCTCCAAGGACTTAAAAACTGGATCTGGTTACTCAACTGTACAAACTAATGCAGAAGACAGTAATTCTCTCAACAACCCGATTCTTCCGGAAGTTCATGGGTAGCGATTTCGACTTTCCAGCTTTGAATTGGCTGTTTCAGTAACTGTACTTTGGTTCCCTGAAATTATGTTATGATGTACTAGCAACGTGCTATGTGTACTGTATAAAAGAGGCTAATACTAATAATTAAATGATAGCAAGGCTGTGTAGCTCAAGTAGCAGAGTGCTATCCTTCTCGAGGGTTCGTTCTAGGCTCAGTCATGTAATACATGAAGGTATACCGACGGATGTAATAGCACGCACTCTAACTTTACCAGTTCACGAGGGATCGAACCCATACTTTCGGGACGTAGGATTCTCTTAATCATCCATATATTTTTATTTGATGCCTCTTTATGTTTCATAGTTATTTAATGTAGTGTTCAATATCATGTGATTGATTTCCGATTAATTTGTTTTGGTTTTAAGATTTATCAATAGGCAGGATCTGAATCTAGGTATATTGGAATATTTTAACATTGTAATAATCTTCAGTCACAGAGTCTGAAATTTTGTGCTAGAATCAGGAAGTAGGCTTGTTGACGCTGGGTTTTTCTGTCGTCCGCTCAAGTGCATGTTGACTCATGCAGGCGAGGCTTGGCAATCCTTTGCTAGAGGTGTGTCTAGAGTATTTTGGAGACAAGGAAGACGCTCCATATACCGTTATGTTTTGTTTTGTGTTGTTTCGATTGGCTGGACCCCGTGAGCGAAGCCAGGTGGACCAGTGATTTGTGGTGGGGAAATGAATATTATTGGGAATTGTCGAAGACGTGAAGGCGACTAATTCTTCGGGACTCCTTTTGGAGTAGTACTCATTTTTGGACCACGTGTAGGGCGGTGTACTCTTCTTGGTAAAACCCCGTGAGGGAGTGGAACTTGTATTTTGGACTTGTGT
Source organism: Meconema thalassinum (assembly GCA_946902985.2). Lineage (NCBI taxonomy): Eukaryota > Metazoa > Arthropoda > Insecta > Orthoptera > Tettigoniidae > Meconema > Meconema thalassinum. Next base: position 58,728,420 of record OX336390.1, read on the forward strand.
GATTTTGTGGAGAAGGAAGGTATTTCATACGATCACATTTTGTGTTCAAGGTGCAATTACTGAGTTGCTGGCTATACATTCTCAATGGAATTAAGAGCCTAGTTTCAAACAAATCGCCTAGATTGTAGGCCTCGAATCGCATGAAGTATTGTAAACTAACGCCTGTGTACCGAAATTGTGAGACCATAGCGGTAAATTGTTTTACGACAAATACTAGTATAATATGCTATGTATTAGTAAACTGAATTAGTAAACTGAGGAGCGTACTAGTTGCGACAATCCAACACACGGATTTAAAGCATCTTCTTATAATCAGATCCACGAAGCGATTTAAATCGTTGGATGCTGACTATCTAAGCAAAAATGTACATAATCTTCACAGTTGAGAGGCTTGCGTGTGAAATATATAGTAATTTGGCTGTGAGTAAGTATGACTGATTCTCTGGGAGTACAAACCCCAGAATCAGTAGAATTAAGCTGCCACAGCTGTAGTCAACGGTAGTAAGTACCAGTCATCATTATTTCCGAGGTCATCAATACGTCATAAGTGTGCCTTTGTAAATATGACAGGGAGTGTTAGATAATCTGTACGACGATGATCCTGCGAAGTGTATTTCATGTCTGGTATCAGAATATATAGTAAATTTTACCAGATGTCTAGTGCTTTTATTTATGAGGTAACCAGTGTAGTTAAGAGTGAATGTGTATTACTGTTGCTTATACCGTACAGGTGTTTAATCCCCACGCACCCCGTGTAGCCGGTTAGTTACAATTTGTCGCCCAAGTGGGGCTGGTATATTACAAATGGCGCCTAACGTGGAGGTCGTATATTACAATTGGCGCCCAACGTAGGTTTATATATATATCAGTACTGTGCCCGTTGGAAGAGGTTATCTGGTTACCACCAACCGTAACGTGGCCTCCCAGATGACCCCTACCTCGCTACACATTGCCCGAGAGGATCGGAATGCACTCCTTGTGGGACTAGCCAGCACAAGACCCTGCTTCCTTAAGGATCGGGTTCCCATCATAGTGATTGTTATAGACACCCAAAGAAATGCACCCCCAAAAGGTCAAACTACTAAATAATTACATCCAGACTTAAGACATACTCATGGTTTGTTTATTTTAAATGCCAAACCCCAGTCCTACGGTCGCAGGGTTTGGAAAACGGCTATTCCGTAGCTAATAAACAAAAAGGAAACAAACATCTCTTAAATTTAACGTAGAACCGCCTCGACAGGTCCTAAATACAACAAACTAAAAATCAAAGCTGGGGAAATGGTACCACAATAAAATGGTTATACAAGAATAAATGATGCTTCTGAGAAGAAGACATCATGTCAGCACAACATGTCAAACATGACAGAAAAGTTAAATGACTGGTACCATCCCATATTTATATTTACGATTTAATGAATTCGAACTAAATCTGCTTTTAACTGATCAACGGCGTTAGACGTCCGTGATAAACAAAATAAACAAAATCAATTGATTGCCAGTCTTCATTACAGTACAATGTTACAATTATATTCAACAACAAAGATATTACATTACAAGAAACAGTAGGGTTTTAACGATACTAACTCGCCTCGACAGTAGGACACTTGATTTTTGTCGACTGCATGCAAATTCTTGGGAGTTGAGATGTAGTAGTGCTCTTTATCTACGCTAGAATGCAGCTGCGCCTTGGTGGAGGTTTCAACTGAGTCGTGTTCGCCTGGTGGTGAGAACAGTAACCTGGTCCGCGGGTAGAATGGTGATATTCTTTGCCAAGTGAGATGTTCCCTTAGTAACGGCTGTTAGTAATTTTTCAATGCAATAATAATTGGGTGTTGGCACATGATCTGGAAAAGACGTAACATCATGTAGTCTACGAATATCGAGTAGCTTTTAGCTACTCAATCGGATGTCTTGTTTCGTAAAGCCCGGCGTAACTGGCTCTAACAAAATATGAATCGACATGGAATAGTTTCTCTTCAAATTAATTATTTTTTTAAATGTAAAATGTGGCAGAAAAATGAGGTTGATTCTCGTGTACACCTGGAGTGTGTGATGGTCTGTGCTTCGGTTTGAAACGGATACCTAAGTGGTCTTGTCGACAAGAAAAGTATTAGTTGCTTCTTATTTATTGTTAATATATGTTGTTGAGACAACTTTAAGGGAAGCAAACCTATATGTCGTGGATTTCTGTAAGAGGCCAAATGTGGTTAAATAGAGTTATGAAGATTTTGTAAAAAGGTATTATGTTCCAGAGAGAAGTAAGTGGATTATTATATATTTCTGGAGTACATGTCTATCTACCCTGTGCATGTTGTTTATAAACTTATCGTCACCAACGTGATTGGCTCACGTAGTTGGGAGGCTTTCATCTTGCTGGGTGGATAAAGCTTTTAAATATTCGCGTCTGGTTTATAAATGTAATCTTTCTCTTTATCCACGTTTAGTTTGCCTAATAGAGGTCCGTGTAAATTAAGTAAAGCTTTTATTTTATTCGAGTTGGGGTTCGTATTTGCTGGCATTGCGTTCGTCTTCTGTTTTTGGTTATCGGTTGTTGTGTTCTGGATAACTTTGTTATGACTGTCAGCTGTTAGATGACAAATGAGTATCGTGGCTCCATGTTTAAAAGGGTTTGACGAATTAAGATCATGTTCCGAGTTTGCTCAGGTTAAGAAAGGTATTATCCAAGATTTAATATATTTAGTGTCTTATGGCATTAACTATTAATTGACGGGTATTAAATATCATTGAAGATTGTTTTCCGACTTAACTGAAAGTTGTATAATTAAGCATATACGGAATTTGTTGGTTAGGCCTCCTTCATTATGTTATGTAGTCAACTGATAATAATTTAATGTGAATGGATATTTTGACTTAAGAGAAATATTTTGGGAGCCAATACTAGTCTTGTGACATCCTACATCAGGTACCACACCTTTTCTTTTATTTACACTGCATGTAATTGTTTATTGTATATTTATTGTAATATTTGTTTTATGAATAGAAGTGTTGTTTTAAAATTTGAATCGTGTATATCATTTCTGGGTCTGGGATTCTGTAGACAGCTCTTAAGATAGACACCTCGGGTCATGGTTGAAAATGGCCCAGTCGCTTCCCTTCCACAGTGTAAAGTGTGTCACTTTTATCGAGAGCGTGGTTTTACGTGTTTAACACATTTATGTCTATTTTGAGAGTTGTTCAGAATTAGGAACTAGAAGTGGTATACCAAAAATAAATTATGATCAGAGTTGTATTCTGTAAATATTACTTATCTTTATGTGTTCTATGTTTTATGTATACGAACCCACCTGGTAATGAAAAAACGAGTTCTCCCAAACATATATTATCTGAGGAAAGATGAATTGGGATTTGAGATCTTGATTCGTGGAAGGATTCCACAGGGAAATAGAGAAACTGACTTGGCTGTCTTGAGGTTTTTACGTGATGCTCCTGTAAATATCCCGCCTATTAACAGCGAATATTGGGAATTGGGTAAGTCTAGTGTCATTACATCAGTTTCAAACTTGTTAAGTGATTGTTCTTCGTTGGATGGTGTTATCGATTCGTCTGAATATCAGAGAAATAAATTAAGGTGGCGTGCTCTATATTGGTTATTGAGATTAGCTGATTTGATTAATGTCTGGTCAAAAGTTGAGGACGGTATTTCATTTGCAAATGAATTGTCAAGTTTGCGTGATAGGTTGGCTGTTGTTTACGAACGTATGTTTTCTGGTGTGACCGGTGATTTTAAAAGTGAATCTTTGGCGTCTTCAATCGGTGGTGGTTCTGAAAATAGTAATCGGCGTGAAGTGAATGTGGATAATAATTTGGTTGAAGATGTAGAATCTGTGTTGTCGATAAATGATTTACGAATTAGTAATCCTGCTGTGATGCAGCATCGGAATAGATCGTCTAGTCAGCCTTCGAGAAATATGTCATGTTCAGCTAGGCCTAATATTATTGACCAGGCTAATTTGAATAATGAATACATCTTGTCATCTAGGTCCTTATTGAGAGAAAATAGTGCGAATGCCTCAATTAATCTAACTTCTGAAATTTCTCGTTGTGTGAAGTCTGTACAAACCAGTGAATGTTTAATTAATGTAACTGATGTTGTCGAGCATAATTTGATGAAGCATAATTTGAATTTAGGAGATTCTTCTCAAGTGTGTGACCCTGGAAATGTCATGTCAGATATCAATGTTAGATTTGCTACGTTACCCAATCCGATAGCCTTGATTTTAAAGAATTTTCACATCTGTAATGGTACTGAGAATGATTTATTAGAGCAATTCCTTAGGAAATTTGTAGAATTAAAAGACAGTGCTGTGGTGTTTGGACTGTCCGAACGTCAAATATTTAGAATGGTGTTTCCTTCCACTTCGGGTATGCTTAGACAGATCTTAATTAATAACATGTCTGCTGGAAATTCATTAATTAATTTTCAAATGGAAGTTTTAAATTATTTTATTACCCCGTACACCTTGTCTGATCTTCATCGGAGCTATTTATTCAGAGGACAGAGAATGGACGAAACACTGAACGATTATTTTGTGGATGTTAGGTATTATGCTAAAGTATTTGCTGTTCAGTTGTCGGAGGAGCAAATCGTTGCCTCATTAGTCGAAGGAATTAAGCCCATTTTTAGATTGTGTTTAACCATGTGTTTTATGATCTTGTTCTTACTGCTGAGAAGTTTAAAAAGGCAGATGCTGTTCGCATGGCGAATTCATCGCTACCATGTTCTTCTATTCAGGGTACCTTTGGGCAAATTGCTTCTCAGCCTGTTTTTCAGTGGACGAGTGCTGTTCAGTCTGGAGGAAGACAACCTGTTCAGGGTTTTAATAATGCTTTATTTCAGGGAGAGGTATGTCAATATGTTGTTCCTGTTTCTGGTCCATACCATAATTTTCAGGGGCGTTCCAACTGGAGATATGCTGAGAGTGATACATATCAAGGTAGGCGGTGCGACTTATGTGGGTCGTATAATCACCTTAGACGTTGGTGTGATGCCAGAATGAATCATAATTCCTGAAGATGTTGTGGTGATCTTGTACGTACTGTATTGAATTTTCTAAATTGTGTTTGATCTTTGGAAACCACACACATGTATGTATGTATGTATGTATTTTCTGTATGAATTGTATGTTTGATGAGCGATGGATGGATTTGTGTGTATTGTGTATAAATGTCTTAATTTGGAATCTTCAGCATTGTGTATGACCAGAGTGACTCATTGTTTTGCGTCAAGTTGGTGTATAGGCGAAAGGTTAGAATTTTATAAATGGCTTTTGACATTTTGTTGGTACGGAGAGGAATTTCATTTTGTGTTACAGTAATAATTTTGAATTTTCAAGATCGTGTATGACCTACATGATGCTTTGGTGCGTGTTTGTAGTAAAGTGACCATTATTTGAATCTTCAAAATTGTATACTGGTTCTGGAGGAAGGTGGTTTAATTGTGCGTTAGTGTATGGTGTTGGTATGAATGTGAATCACTAATTTGTCCTTTAATTTGGGGAGGGATTTTGTTATTGTTTCTTGTTTTAATGGGTAAAGTTATGTTTTATTTTAAATGTTTTCAATGGTAGCCGAGTATATAAATAGGGTCGTTAAAATATCCTCGTTTAGCTTAAGATCCTAACGTATATGGAGGTATGGCACTCAAATATTAGGTGGCATAAGCTGAATATGTATTTAATGGTAAGTATTTACTAAACATTCCGAAATAGTTTCTCCGAGTAGTGACCTTGTGCACTTATTATTGCTTGTTGAACTGAGGAAGTAGATACTTACAGGTGAGTTGTGTGTGTCATGAGGTTAATGTGGTAATGGTCGTTGTTTCGTTGAAGTGAATTTGTTGAAATTCTCATCCGAGACAGCATAAAGGTAATTGTTTATTTAAAGAGTATTTGTGGTAAAATATCCTTCTTCAGCTTAAGATCCTAACGTATATGGAGGTATGGGACTCAAATATTAGGTGGCATAAGCTGAATATGTATTTTATGGTGAGTATTTACTAAACATTCCGAAATAGTTTCTCCGAGTAGTGACCTTGTGCACTTATTATTGCTTGTTGAACTGAGGAAGTAGGTACTTACAGGTGAGTGGTGTGTGTCATGAAGTTAATTTGGTAATGGTCGTTGTTTCGTTGAAGTGAATTTGTTGAAATTCTCATCCGAGACAGCTTAAAGGTAATTGTTTATTTAAAGGGTATTTGTGGTAATGTGTCACGGTTTTAACGAACTCCTATTTATATTGAGGTGGAACATTTTGGGGATATTTGTGGGTAGTAACTGTTTTCTTTGGTGAATTTAGAGGTTATGCAAAGATGTGTGTGTGAATGTGTTGGGGTTTTCTTAGGTCTGCACGTGTGGTCAGTTGATACTTCGTTTATTGTTGCTTTCTTGGTCTTTCTTTCTTTTTTCCTTGGGTTTCGAATCTGTTTATGGTTTTCTTGGGTAGATTTTTCTTGCTTGTAGACTAAATGAGTTGAGACAGATGTGTGATAGGAGACTTATACCAACGTTCATTTGGGGATATTAGTTTTTTTAATACTAAAGAACTCATTTTTCATCTGGGATTTGCTTGCTTCACTGTAATTGTTATGAATTTGGTTTGTCAATTCTACATTTTCTTATGTTGCATTGAGTACTCATCAACACTTCTATTGTTTATTTAAAATATGTGTAAACTTAAATATTTTGTAAAGGGTGTGGATATTCTGAGATAGGTTTTGTGTTAGGAAAATTTCTGCCATATTTTTGATATATGTAATGATTTTGTTTGTTTATTTGTTTAATATCAAACGTTTGTGTAAACTATTCCATGAAAACGATACTCGCCTAGTCGAATTTGGTTTCAGCTGCTATCATCGTTGATACGTCTGCGTAGAAGATTTCGGATGTAATGTGAAGACTATCTGTGGCCAGGATGGTGGAACTGTCATCTGGAAGCTAAAGCGAATCTGAACTTATCCTCGAAAGAAATGATGAATTATTTATACCATGATGTATTATTGTCTGTACAAGTTATCTGATGTATCATGTTACATGTAAGATGCAAATTTCTTGGCATGAAAAGGGATGTACCATTAGCTACGCTGACTTCTGCATGAACTATCATCGACCTGTGTGTAGTCAAACTTGTGGTGGTGGATTTTGAACGAACTTGTGAAGATGTGTTTATTTCTAACTTCTCATTTAATGCATGCCTAAAACTAAACCAGTTTTGAAGTGATGAATTTGGGTATTGAAGGTTGATATTTGTTGAAGATTGGTATTTGTGCATGTACAATTTCAGTTTGACAATTACGTTGGCTTGGTACTTTACCGGCGCCAAGTTTGAAGGGAGGGAGTAATTAACGATACTAACTCGCCTCGACAGTAGGACACTTGATTTTTGTCGGCTGCATGCAAATTCTTGGGAGTTGAGATGTAGTAGTGCTCTTTATCTACGCTAGAGTGCAGCTGCGCCTTGGTGGAGGTTTCAACTGAGTCGTGTTCGCCTGGTGGTGAGAACAGTAACCTGGTCCGCGGGTAGAATGGTGATATTCTTTGCCAAGTGAGATGTTCCCTTAGTAACGGCTGTTAGTAATTTTTCAATGCAATAATAATTGGGTGTTGGCACATGATCTGGAAAAGACATAACATCATGTAGTCTACGAATATTGAGTAGCTTTTAGCTACTCAATCGGATGTCTTGTTTCGTTAAGCTCGGCGTAACTGACTCTAACAAAATATGAATCGACATGGAATAGTTTCACTTCAAATTAATTATTTTTTATGTAAAATGTGGAAGAAAAATGATGTTGATTCTCGTGTTCACCTGGAGTGTGTGATGGTCTGTGCTTCGGTTTGAAACGGATACCTAAGTGGTCTTGTCGACAAGAAAAGTATTAGTTGCTTCTTATTTATTGTTTATATATGTTGTTGAGACAACTTTAAGGGAAGCAAACCTATATGTCGTGGATTTCTGTAAGAGGCCAAATGTGGTTAAATGGAGTTATGAAGATTTGGTTAAAAGGTATTATGTTCCAGAGAGAAGTAAGTGGATTATTATATATTTCTGGAGTACATGTCTATCTACCCTGTGCATGTTGTTTATAATCTTATCGTCACCAACGTGATTGGCTCACGTAGTTGGGAGGCTTTCATCTTGCTGGGTGGATAAAGCTTTTAAATGTTCGTTTCTGGTTTATAAATGTAATCTTTCTCTTTATCCACGTTTAGTTTGCCTAATAGAGGTCCGTGTAAATTATGTAAAGCTTTTATTTTATTCGAGTTGGGGTTCGTATTTGCTGGCATTGCGTTCGTCTTCTGTTTTTGGTTATCGGTTGTTGTGTTCTGGATAACTTTGTTATGACTGTCAGCAGTTAGATGACAAATGAGTATCGTGGCTCAATGTTTAAATGGGTTTGACGAATTGAGATCTTGTTCCGAGTTTGCTCAGGTTAAGAAAGGAATTATCCAAGATTTAATATATTTAGTGTCTTATGGCATTAACTATTAATTGACGGGTATTAAATATCATTGAAGATTGTTTTCCGACTTAACTGAAAGTAGTATAATTAAGCATATACGGGATTTGTTGGTTAGGCTTCCTTCATTATGTTATCTAGTCAACTGATAATAATTTAATGTGAATGGATATTTTGACCTAAGAGAAATATTTTGGGAGCCAATACTAGTCTTGTGACATCCTACATCAGGTACCACACCTTTTCTTTTATTTACACTGCATGTAATTGTTTATTGTATATTTATTGTAATATTTGTTTTATGAATAGAAGTGTTGTTTTAAAATTTGAATCGTGTATATCATTTCTGGGTCTGGAATTCTGTAGACAGCTCTTAAGATAGACACCTCGGGTCATGGTTGAAAATGGCCCAGTCGCTTCCCTTCCACAGTGTAAAGTGTGTCAAGGGTAACAGTGGGATAACATGTCAATGAATAAATACATTGAACACCCAAATAATCATCTCGTTATTCCTGCCTACAATCAGATAAACAAATGTTTGTTATCCACCTTCATCTACCAGTGTATTTAAACAAGAGAATCCAAACTGCTCAAAAACAGCATTCTCCTGATCGAGTCCCGGCCCACAAGTTCTGAACTTTTGGTTCGCGTGCGATCTCTGTCAAAAGTCTATCAGTGTCAGCTACTAGGCTTACTAGTAAGAACAAACTAATCTCAATGCATTGGTCCGCTCGATTAAAAGAAACAAGATCAAGATTTAACAACGACTAAAATTTAACTGTAGTATTAGCATCGTAGGTTTAGGAAATAAATTAATGTTCATGATTTAGTCCTAAGTTTAATGTCGTAGATTGATGAGTTCATTTATTATTAAGAGGGTTGACCAAATGCAAGACTTCGCATGAGGGTGCTACCATCTCGTGGTACACCTCACCAAAGAACACGGGCTCGCACGTTAACAATAACACAATCGGCGCTCAGAAGAGACCGTTAGCATTCCTCCTCGGACAAACTTGTTCTGTAACATAGATTTGCCGGCCTACACTATAAAAACATGTTAACCAACCCAACTTCGTGTATCAAAAAAACGGAAATGAATCAATCACTTTCAAGTGAGAATAAGCAATGGCCTTAACTGTCAAACCTATCAAATGGTTACTCAAAACAATATGAATCATGACAATAATACATTGGGCTCGCTCTCAAATACCTGCGAGTATATTTCAAAATATAAAGCATTAATTATTAATACACCTATACCGGCCGCGCTGGCCGAGAGCGCTTAAGCGTTACCTCGTGTCTCGCTGGCATCGGGAAGGCGTGGGTTCGAATCCCACCTCGGCCGTCCTGAAAATGGTTTTCGTGGTTTCCCATGTTCACCACGAGGCAAATGCCGGGACGGTTCCTTTCAATAGGTCCACGGCCGATTTCCTTCCAATACCCATTCCCTGACCCGTCCTGAAAAGAAAAGTTCATGGCCATTGGCTGCATTAATAAAATTATTAGTACCCCTGTACTGAAACAATCTTTACAAAAATCGATACTTGATCAAGGTTAATAGCATGAGCAAAAACAAACATGGCTCGTAATAAACATTCCTAGCAAGGTCTAGAAAAAATAAAATAAAGTCGTTGGTCAATCGTCTCACAATTGCGATCGTATGTAACCTTGGGCAATATCACAGGCGCGAACTGGGCTAGCATCTGCCATGCTTCTGAGCGCACTGTAATACACGTTACTGCGTGTCAGTGAGTTCTCATAGAAATGTCTTTGACTGATTCAAAACACATTAGATTTACAATAAAGGTTCATGAGTGATCCTAGCATTTACTCTGTATTAAAATGCACATGTAGTAAAGGGTAGAATGTCGTTAAAGACGAATAAATTTCAATAAGAATGATATGTTTGGCTTCTGAAAACCAAAGAAACGTGACGGAAAGATACCTCTCTGCTGTTGAAAGTCTTTGAAAGTGTGTATCACCACTGCAGCTCACAGTAAACTATGCACTGCGGACTAGACACGTTTAAATGAGTATTTATACAAGTTTTACACCTTAACCTCTGGTGGAAATAATTGAAATGATACGACTATCGTGTAATAGGAATTATGAGTAAGTTAAATACATTGCTCGGCTCATTTACAACGATGTGAATTCATCTTAATTCTGGTGGCAAACTGCTCACTCTTGGAAAAATGTAATTTACAAAAACAGTGTAGGCTGGAGACTTCCCATGCCTAAACGATACGTCCTCAATTGTTAAATAATAAACGTTCAGTGGCGTACAAAATAATTACCAAAGGGGGACTTCAGAAAACATGAAAAATAATCAGCTGGAGCTGAATTAAAATATATGCCCCTGTCACAAATGTTGAAAATCATCTTCCGCAATGCGGAATTACCTTTGAAAAGCAATATTGCACCGTGTGAAAAACACACAAGTCGGTGTCTAACTCTCTGTCCAGGAACGAAATGCAGAGAAGCCTTTAGAAGCGTGAAATCACCATAGAAGGTGGTCAAAAAGACTGAAAATCCCTACCTTGATGACTGACAATAACGTTACGGCTGTTACAAACTAATCCACCCATGACCATCCACCGTACATAAATAGATTATAAGATCATGACTCATAGCTATTTGAAGTTTACTTCATCCAGACACAAGGATTGAGGGGTTTTTCCTTTTATCCTGGTAATCCACAGTTATCTTCGCTGCTTGGCTATAAGCATGGTTATCCACAGGCCTTTTTCCATGGTCGTAGTGTGGATTAGATGTTAGGCGTTCCTTCCATTAGGTATTTATGCCATTATCATCTTCTTCTTTAGAACAGTACAATTATGCCTCAGGACGTGGTTGAATGAAGGCATCTTGGCTTAACCGTAGAATTGTAGACACTGCTTCTAGCGTATTAAATTCACTGCTTTTACACTTTACAGATAGCAGACTATATTCAAAGAATGGCCTTGTCTGCTTAATCACAGAAGCTACATTTTGACACAAAGCACGTGTCCCTTCACTGAAGTTAATACTTCGCACGTGGTAGATATTTTATCTGATTGCATAAGCTTAATCTCAGTCGTTTTAATTTCGGCCTTTACACGGCTCAATAATATTGCACATGAACTGATGAATATTTCGACTAGATTTTCACTCGGGTATCACTGGTACACCAATCACTTATCCTCACACTTGTCAGTCATTGAGCATGCTGAAACCATGTGGTCGTTCAATTCACACTTTGTAAGGTATCACAAATTAAATTTTTTCGGCAGACTATTTCACGTCACAAGCACACTTCGTGCTAAAATAAATACTGTGGTCGTGTTAAACAATCAGATTCTTGATAACGACGTTGCTAATACCAGGTCAACTTGGACCTTCAAAAATGACGTGTGCTCGCCATGCGAGTACAAATTAGAGTCATTCCTTCACGGAAGTAGGTGTGCTCAGTTCTCTCACTTCCGAGTCATTTATCAACTAAGTTCTTTCCTCTCGCATGTCTGCGGCGATATACATTTGGTTGTAAACCATAAATAATATATAAGCCTATGATTATGTGGCTAATTATGTAGTATGACTTCTGATTATAAATTCAAGATTTCACATTAAAGAAAACTTCTTTAATCATGATGAGTAATTATCCATAGCTTCTTAACAATGTCAAAAGACCATCTGATGTGGTGGCATGCATCTGGGATTCGTTCATAATTCTCGAACATAATAAATTCCATGGTTCTCGTAAAAGCTATCACCAGCATGAGCTGTTCGGGCTCAGTACATGAAACTCTGTGAACACGACATTCGGGAATCTCGGGTTCCAAGTTCTTAGGACGTTCAGTATATAAACAATTTTGGTAACAATGATGATGTAAGAGATTTGAAAGCTTGTTGTGATGGTTGTTGTTAATTGTTTTTATGTGCTTGGGACATTTGTTTATCAGCCCCGTGTAGTTGGGTGAGTGTTGAATTTTCCTGATAAACTGTGTTTCTATGGTGACTGTAGTAGTATGTTTAGCTGTAGTTATTAGGATCGTGAAGTAGGTTAGTGCCCAGGGACTCCAAGTAGCATACTATCCCGGCATGTGCTTGGAAAGGGCGTGGAAGAATCCGGGGAAATCCAAACTCAGGATAGCCACTGTCGGTGCTGAGTTCGTTCCTTCAATTACTGGACATGCTGAGATCGTGGTGCACGATTAAATGCGTGGTCTTATGAAGGGACATCCCAACTTTTCGCCTCGTGGGATGCCATGGGAAATTTTCTTGTGGCTGCCGATGGTGGGAAGTAAGGAAGCTTGTGGTTTTACATGACCGTAAATATCGTGATCATGAGCTACTTTTATGTAGAATCCGAACCACAGGACATGGCATTTCACTTCGAAAATCTCACATGCATTTACCGGGAATCAAACCTGGTCCGCTTTGGTGAGCGGCCAACAGCTGAACCGCTGCCCCATCACGCCCCGATTCGCATATCGGCCGGTAATGGTAGGCTCTCTCAACACTAGAACCACATGTAGATAATAATAATAATAATAATAATAGTCTAACCTCTACTAATATAATAAAGCTGAAGAATTTGTGTGTTTGTGTGTTTATGTGTTTAAACGCCCTAATCTCTGGAACTACCAGTCAGATTCGAAAATTTCTTTGTATATGTTAGCCTGGTTCATGATGAATAGTTTAGGCTATGTAGCATTACGCTACTCCTCTCAGGTAACCTTCAAGATTGATTTTTGTTCAGTAAGTCGGTAGAACAAGTGCTCCCGAACAGCCCTATCTGCATGCGCTGGCGTTATGGTTAGTGATAAGTACACCGTTTCACCTATCTGAACCAAAATGTGTATACTTACCCTTTGGAACCCTGATGGCAACACCGTCCATGTGAAATTTATGACAGACCAGTCCATTCCCTGCATTTAGGCCCTTTGGTTCAATGCTACACCTTTTCCCCGATCTGAACCTAAATTTGTATACATACCGTTTGGAACCCTGCGAATAACTCTCTTTACATGACATTTCGGACAGACCACTCCAATCCTTGTGTTTAGGCCCTTTGGTTCAAATCTACACCGTTTCACCGATCAGAACCAAAATTTGTATATTTACCCTTTGGAACCCTGTGAGTAACACAGTCTGCATGACATTTCGGATATACCGCTCCATTCCCTGCATTTAGGCCCTTTGGCACAAGTTCTACACCGTTTCACCGACCTGAACCAACATTTTTATACTTACCCTTTGGAACCCTGCAAGTAACACTGCCTACATGAAATTTATCACAGATCAGTCCATTCCCTGCATTTAGGCCCTTTGGCACAAATCTACACCCTTTTTCTAATCTGAACCAAAAATTGTATACTTACCCTTTGGAACCCTGCGAGTAACACTGTTTACATGAAATTTCGGACAGACCACTCCATTCCCTGAATTTAGGCCCTTTGGCACACATCTACACCGTTTCACCGATCCAAAAGGCAATTTGTATACTTACCCTTTGGAACCCTGCGAGTAACACTGTCTGCATGAAATTTTGGACAGACCAGTCCATTCCCTGCATTTAGGCCCTTCATCACAAATCTACACCGTTTCTCTTAATTGCACTAAATTTTACATACACCTGAAATCCTGCTGGTAACACTGTTCCCTTGATATTTTGGACAACGCTCCCCATTCCTTACATTTAGAATAGCAGACAAACTGAACGTGAAAACCACGTATTAAGGCCCTGGAACCATTCATGTCCGTACCAGTGTAACTGTACGTGTGTTTTAATAAGTCTGTTGTTGACAGGCAGATCAGCCTGCATCACGTCACCCCTACCAGTGTTCAGGTGCAGAATTGTGAAAATAGTTGCATCTTGCACTGTTTATAAATTGCAGTCACGGGGGGTAATTAGTGCAAAAATATTTCTTATGCCCCTTTAAACAGTTATCATCATGAAAATATAGCAAAAACAGAGGTCAGCTGCTTTCATCTGAGCAACAAACAAGCCAACTACATTCCTAGGGTTCAATACCAGGGTCATCTACTGAAATTCAATCCTCATCCTAAATATTTAGGCGTCATCTTGGATCGATCCTTGACTTACAGTGAACATCTAGGCAAAACATCTGCCAAGATAAAAACCCGCAACAATATCCTGCACAAACTCACAGGAACGGGTTGGGGCCCAACAGCATCCACCCTCAGAAATTCAGCACTTGCCCTAGTGTATCCAGTAGCAGAATATTGCTGCCCAGTATGGCTTAACAGCGCCCATGCAAAGAAGATAGACGTACAGCTGAACGACACAATGAGGACTGTATCAGGAACCATCCAATCTACACCTTTGGAATGGTTACCAGTACTCTCCAACATCTCGCCTCCTCATCTTCGAAGACAAATGGCACTGAAGAGAGAATGGCTTAAATGTTGTGACAACCCTCTTCTGCCAATTCATCTAGACTGCTCACCTAAAGATCTCAGGCTGAAATCCCGGTATCCTTCTTGGAGACAAGGAAGGAAGTTGGTCCAAGAGCAGTTTCAAGTGAATGCAGCTTGGCGCAATGAGTGGCTGACTTCAAATCCTGACAGATTAGTTCTTATCTCGGATCCAGTTAAGCAGCCCCCTGGCTTCGACCTTCCCAGGAAAATATGGACGTCGCTGAACCGTATAAGAACTCAACACGGTAGTTGTCAGTTCTGGAAGCACAAAAGGAAAATTGCCGAGAATCCTTTCTGCAACTGTGCAGATGTGCCTCTGACCATCAGTCACATCGCTATGAATTGCCCTCTCCGAAGGTTCAATGGTCAAATGAAGGAGATTCATGAAGCTAGTGATGAAGCTTTAGAATGGTTAGAGAAATTAGATATCCAGCTCTAACAAAACTGAAGCTACTTGCAGATCAAGATCTCAATCTGTATACATTTGTACTGTAAATACTGTAGAATGTAAATAATTGTATATTGCAACTTCATGCCATACGAAATATATATATATATATATATATATATATATGAAAATATTATGCCTCTGTATAAGTGCAATGGTATTGGTGCAGTACATTGAGGTTATCAGCTGCAATAAGCCTTGGTGCTTTAAAATTTACCTTAATTTATTCCGAAACTTATCGTTAAGCGCTTTGTGGCGATAAATGATACTATTGCTACCTCAGTAGCTCGGGACAGCCCAAGTTTGCCAAAGAATTCTGTTTTTTTATGGCGCTATGCGACAAAAGACGACTCTATTGGTCTCTACATTTCTAACAGCCAATGAGATATAGGCCCTAGGCAGTGTCTTTTGTTTCACTTACTGTTCTTTCTTTTTTTTTTTGAAAATTTGTTTGTAAATTACATGTGTCAGTGCTGTAGTTAGTAAATAGCTCTTTCCCTATTCATAATTTTCATTTCTGGATATTGACCTGAATGTTACGTCCATTATACTGTACTACTTATCACCCCCAATACAACCTCCACCACCACCACCACCACCACCACAAAAATATATATTTTAAAAATATTGGTTTCTGTTAGTTAATCATGTGCCAGTTCTCTAGTAGTATTCATTATCATCCATAAAACAAATAAATCCACCGGGCGAAGCCGGGCACTACTGCTAGTAATAATAATAAGCGTCAGAGTGCTAACCTTCCCGAGGGTGCGATCTACGTTAAGTCATGTAGTAAATGAATGTTGGCTACTAATACGATCATGTCCATTGATTTCATGGCACATACAAGAAATCCTGCATGCATACAAGTCTGGCAGCACGACAGACAAAAGAACAAAATATGTTAGTGTGTCTAAAAGTCTATTATTCCTATTATTATTAGTAGAAGCCTAGTATAATAATAATAATAATAATAATAATAATAATAATAATAATAATATGTTTATTAGAGTTGTTGCACTTCTTCGCACAAAGTTAGATCAACTGTTCCTTAAATTAATTTACAAAATCTTTAGGATTACCATTTTCTATGCTTAGGCAATGAGGCTGACAAAATCATAAACAGATCCACCATAACTATTCATGTATCCACTCCCCATGAAGGTGTGAATCAGCTGTTCATAGGCTCGGTTTGTGTATTTCAATGCCATTGGCCGACAAGACGAGGAGGTCACTGAATTCAGACTCTTGTCAACATTCCTCAGCGTTGGAGGGACGGGCAACGGTGAGAAGTCAGCTGTGCTGCTGAGGGGAACGCAGTCCGAGCATTTTTCCAAGACATTGACCGACGATTTTTGTGATTTAATTCCACCTACACTAATTAAGATAACTCTAAATTTCATGAAGTTATTTGCTTAGAGTAGTCTCTTCTATCACCAGTGTAATGGACTTCCATTATATCATTTACATCCTGTATATAGGGATAGAGTTAGTTAGTTAGTTATTGTTGTTTTAAGGGGCGGAACTACGAGGTCACCTGCCCCTTATAGGGATAGGGATAGATGAGACTTGTCGAAGTCGATTTGCTCGTAGACAGATGGGACCTGGCTCATTTTACGCGTAGAAATGCGAGGAGCAATGCTCGTGGAAACCACGAACCCCGCGTTTTAAGGACCTAAAACGAACGGTTCTCGAGATATTGCCTGAAAACTATTCCCGGTCTGCGAAATTGCAGCGGTTGCCATGGTAACGTTGATATTTTTCTCAGTGGGAACACAGTTTATTTGAAATATCTCCGAATCCGTTCATTTTAGGACCTTAAAAAGTGTGTTTCGGGGTCCTACGTGACCTCCAAGTATTGTTTCTCGTATCTGGCGGCTAAAATGAGATGCGTGCGGTCTTTGTACCTTTTGCCCATGCTGCTCAGGGCCAAAGGGCCGAAAAGGCTCACTTGGAAATTGAATTTTCTAAAATCATTTCATAGTGATCCCCTACAACATAGGATCAACCAACATGCAAAATTTCAGCTTTCTAGGCCTTGCCATTCCTTCATTAGTTTATTTTCTGACTTTATTAGCTTTTTCTCGAGTGCCAAATGGCCGAAATCAGAAGAATGCGAAATACTACCGAAAATTCATATAGCCAGCGGTTTCTTCTGGGTCCTGAACTTTGTGTATGCAAAATTTTGTTGAGATTGATGGAACGGTGTAGATTTATAAGCGGAACAAAACCACTCACTGACTTTCACTTTTATATATATAAGATATACTGACTCGTAACCAATGCATGTATTATGTTTGTTATTCCCACGGCCTCTTAATTCATGGAGTATCACAGTTGTCAAAGCGATATTCATCTCTTTCCAAAGAAGTACATATTTGGTATCAATATGTCCACAAAGTTAGCTCCATTTGTTGCGAACTTACCTGGTCTCTCAGAAAAACATGGAATAGCATGCCCTGGAATAAAATCATGTCGAACAACCCACCCTTGGATATATACGAAGGAAGACGCTGGCTATTCCGATGGATAACCCGAGTTCGTACAACCGGGCCTAAGGGATACAAAGCAACATCATGACATCGATCAGTCGTTGTTAGAAAGGGAAGGTGTGACCAATCTCCATATGGAAAACTACGAGATCTCAAACACACCAACTTCTAATTCGAGGAAATTCTGCCAAAAACTTAGAAATGACTATCCAATCAACAAAGAACTGTCGTCCTCACCCAAACTAATCTCTGAAGTTGTGGCCACTATTGCTGTGATAACTTAAGCAGCAAGCCCTAAGACTATAGTAGAATTGTAAACTAATGAAATGAACTACGTGTCCTCTGTGGTGATACCGGTAACTACAACATAAAATATTGTATGTATAAAATTTATGTGTTCAAAGACCTACTGTTAATACTTATCTGAAAAATTGCTTCAAAGCTATCTTTCTACATACCAGCTCTCCCAACAGAAATGAATCCATGGACAAAAATCTGCAAGGCAGCCTTCGGGCCGCTCTCAGACTACGTGCAGCAATTAATTCTCACATCCAACGATTACAACGCACTTGAAAGCTCAGAAGAAGACTCATGCTCTGAAAACGACCAAACATCTCCCCCCACCAATTCGAAAATAAACTCCCAGACCCGAAACAACAGAGAGCACAACGCCCAAAACCAAGTGGATAAAGCAAAATCCCATGAAACCTAAACTTCAAATATCCCCCATTCATCCAACTGCAAGATGCTCGCTTCTCCCATAGGGAAGACTAGACTGTCACTACACACCATCGGCCTCAGAATAGTCCTAGGAACCCTCCAATCAGTAGTCACCAGCATTACCAAAACATTCATAGATGCTAGCAGTAACGACCAAGTCAACGCCCCCAAAAGACTAGAGCTATTACAACTTTTACGCGCGAACTGCATGAACAAAGTGCTGATCCAAGAAACTAAACTAGCAAACACAAATTAACACTTCCTGCATATACAGTATAGTATTCATAAAAGACTGACCTACACAACGAGGAAAGCATTAATAGTAATCAAACGACACTTATCACTTAAAATGAAATATACCTCCTGCATACCACAAACATAGCAATACATACACATAAAAACACTTAGTAGTTATTGTTGTTTTCAGGGGCGGAACTACGTGGTCATCTTCCCCTCATAAAAACACTACTTAGCCTACACAATAATTTCAGCATAGAACCAGCTGAACAAACGTAGAGGCTTACTCCCTCGAGACATAGATCTGCTACTAAATCACGACCACGTGATAGTAGCAGGGGTTCATTAACGGAAAACAACAACAATGGCAATAGAAACTACTCAAATACAACTCGAATAAATACTACTTCAAACCGAAGAATGGAATCGATTTCTCACATAGGCGATATTTCACTTTTTCGAAAAAGGCCCCCATATCCGTCATCTTGGTCCAGTTTTGCCCATTAACGAACACGACCGAGATTTTAAATGTTTATATGTCATGTATAAATTTGAAAGCGTTTGGTACAAAATGAATTAGTAACATTCTAATTCATTAGATGCCGTGCATCAGACTTGCGATAAAACTGAAGGCCTGTGACTGGTCACATTCGGTAGCGATGGGGTAACTTACAACTAAAGTATGTAATATTTCCACGTAAACACAATTGAATTGGACATCCTTGGTTTTATTGAATTTGAATAATTAACATTTAAGGACAGCAAACCCTGCGTGAAAGTGCTATACCATCACCATATAATTACATAGACATCCATTAACCTGACATTATAATCCATTTTAATGCACTCTAATCCACTGGTCCCTAATACTATTGGAAGTTATCCAAGTACAGCAATGTAAAGGAAATAAGGGATATTTGTAGCTGTCTGTTAAATAATTCCATCTCTTCATTGGAATGGGAAGAGTTGTGGCCTCATTTTTTTACTCAATATACGGTATATCGCAATCTCTGTGGTAATATACTGAGTACATTCAGTTGAATGCTCGCCTATGAGAAGCGATCGCCAATTTACGTCGATTGGACACGAGTATTACCAGTTTGTAAAGCAAATGCTTTCAGAGTAATCGAAGAGAAAGTGTAGAACAAAGAATCGCTCTAAGGAGCTTTAAAGATTACGTAATTTGAGGCCATTAGGAAACACCACGAGATCAATAAAGGCAAAACTAGAGGGAAGCAATCAGAAGTATTGTTCTTTTTTGTGTAGTATGCTGATAATGTGCATCACGGATCTGAGACAGAAAGCATTATTATAAGATAACATTAATAATAGAAGAACGTTTACGTTTTTGGGCAGATGACATCGATGTTCCTCCCCTTAAAACAACAATAATCATCAAACCTATTGTTATAAACAGTGAGTATTGGCTCACACATTTTGTTCATTGCGCGCCGATAGTGTCAATCAGTAACCATTTAGTGTAACAGAGGGTAAGTTGCAAATGACATTTCCTATTTATTCTCAGAGAATTAACTTTTTCACGTTGTAAAACAAGCTTTTCTATATTAAAATTTCTAATTGAAACTATACAGTGATGAGTATTTCCCCAAGCAACCTTTTGTGTTCAGTGTTCAGATAGAGTACAGTAGACTTTGCCGAGCGTGACATGCTTGGCCTTCAACAAGCTCTATCGCCAGGTGTTTGAGCTACGGACGATGAAATATTAGGTCTGGCTTTTTTCGAATTTCTCCCTTTTAGTATTTTAAAACATAACAAGTAGTTCCGTGAACATCTAAACAGTCTATTTTCATGGAGAACATTCTGTACCTCTGTATCGGACACTTATGCTTCTTTTTGTATAATAACTTAAGGAAAGGGTCAAATTAAAATTAAAAATTATTTTTGAAAACTTTATTTATTCTGTTTTATTGTATCAAATCATCTATCTACATTATATACTGATATCAAAGAATTGGAAACATTTATATATCTCACTGTTTTCACAATTTAGAAACAAGGCACTCAGTATCGGACAGCCTCAATATCCCTCCCTATATTATTCTGCTAAGGTCCCATTCCAGTTTTCTACCGAAAATATGGTCCTATTAAGACCAACCTACACATATTGGGTACCTACACGTTCCGCATAACCCAATGTGTGCGCGAAACACACTCACTTACTCCTTAAACTACTGACAATTAAATAAATACCATTTTGCACTCGAGAAAAGGCTTATAAAGTCATAAAATAAACTCTTGAAGGAATGGCAAGTCATGTCGTTTCCAGGCAACAGTAGCTCTTGACGAGACACGGCCGACTAGATGCGAGTAGCGCTCTCCACTCCCGGTATAGAAAATGAGGCTCTTTGCATGAAATCCCGTTAGTTACTCTCCTGCTCATACAGCACTGTCAACCCAGTATAGCTTAACAAAGACTTGACATTATTTTTGTACCGCGGCGTACTGCTAGGTGAACCTGCCGCTAGAGCGCAGGGCAGCGTGGCAGCATTGGCAAGATACATAACCTATATGTGTTTCTGTGTTTCTAGGCTGTACTTATGCTTTGCATTACTTGCATTGTACGATGCGAAAGCTCGCACGGGCGCACTAGTTGTAAGATTATTCTATTATTATACTAATGTATGTAAGATATATACATATTACTTTTTAACACATATGTCACATTGATAATAAGGAACTTTCCTTTCAAGACTGGCACAGTTTTCATAGGCCCAACCTTTGCATTTGTTGCACTGTATTCAGTCATCACTGAAATTCTCACCTCCAGTTATGCAGTCTGTTATTTCGCAATCAAAATTCAGCGTCGTCTTTCCCCAATTACGCCAAAGACTTGTACAGTGTGGCCAGAAATTCCCGTTAGCCCCCTGTTATAACCAATAGAAACCCATAAACCTAGATAAATAAGTTGTACACCATTTCTAAGATAGGTTTTCTTGGGAACTGACGAGTCCAAAACATCAGTTTGTGCACCATCATTTTCATGGCAAAGGATAAAATGGCGCCAAATTCTGTGCGACATTCTTCGGAGAATTGCTGGTGTGACTTTAGTGAAAGCTTGTCTCACAGCACCTTTCAGTTCATCCATGATATTGTATCCCCTTTGTGAACCGATACCCAGTATGAAGCTCCATAGCGATGGGGCACCTGCCCATTTTACCATCGCAGTGCGTGAATATCTTAACGAAATACTTCCAGGGTGATGGATAGGTCGTGGTTCTCCTGTGCTGCCGGCACCATTTGCCTGGCCACCACAAAGCCCAGACCTTACCACCTGAGATAATGCGCTATGGGGGTTCATAAAGGGTATCGTTTCCCAAAACGGATACAATACCACGGATGAACTTAAAGATGCTGTGAGACAAGCTTTCACTAAAGTCACACCAGCAATGCTCTGAGGAATGTCACACAAAACTTGGCGCCGTATTATCATTTGCCATGAAAATGATGATGTTTTGGACATGTAATGCCGTATATTCCCAAGCAAACCTCTCTTAGAAATGGTGTACAACTTATTTATCTAGGTTTAAGGGTTTTTAATCGTTATAAGTGGGGGATAATGGGACTTCATGGACACCCTGTACATTCAGGTCAACACGCCTTATATTCACATTGTGCTTTGTACGTATTATAATTATACATTAAAGGAAAGTCTTTCTAAAATTTAGCATCTGGCTCGTAGACGTTGAAGAGCAAGACTAGGGGGTATTTTCTTAGCTTACAAGGGGGAAATTGCATGGGAGAAATTAAATTATTACATAATTGTGACACAATTTCTTAAAATTTGTCTAAACAACTTGTTTATACATGTTGTCTTGATCACAGAAAACGTGCTTTTAAATGCACCCATGGTAGGATTCAGTTTTGCCCCTTTCCCTGAAAAAAAGTATTTCAATATGTCACCAAATGCACTTTTAGGGACACAAAACTGCTCACATGCTTCCCTAATCCTAATTTCATGCACTCTTATTTCATCAATTGCTGATATCATGTTTTCCATCACCTAGCTTCCCCCTTTTCCCCCTGAAACAAATAGTACTATGTCCCTACCGAGTTCGATAAAAATTGCTCCAGCCGTTTAGATTTTATCAGGGGGACACACACATACGGAAAAAAGATGATCTCATAAGTCTATTTTAGGTTGATTTCACTAGAAAGCTAACTATTGCAATGGATACCATATTTCAACTTCCAGAAAATTTCGACATACCTTCGCATTTCCCATCCCCCAGACCCCAAAACCACTGTCAGTTGAAAAGTGTATATATAAATAGTAGATACCCGCGGCTTCACTCGCGTCATAGTTGAGTTATGTCCCATTTACTTTCCAATGCCACTGAATCAAGCATTAGATGTTCATCGACTGTCGTCAGAAAAGAAAGACGCGGACGTAAATTATGTGTTTTCCCGTCCGTTTTCGGCCGCGGAATTGAAGAGTTGCACGAGTTATGAAACTCTTATATAATAAGGAGCTATTCTATTTATACCGATTATCATTCCTAGTTCGCTGTTAAATGAAATTTAAAATTCCTCGTGATATCAAAATGCAAATATATTATTATTTTACATTACTTCTTTTGTAAAAATTTCTTTGCCTGCTTTATGAATGGAATGAAATAATGACATATTAAAGATATGAAAGAGCTTAATTAAATTGTCTTAATGTTGAAAATTAACTTTTAAATATGAAATCAAAATACAGAGTTAAAATACAAATATTTGCTATAGCACTAAATTTATTTTTAAAGATTTAAAGAAACGTATTTTAATAACTAAATCTTTAACCTAACCATAAATAACTTAAATATATTTTGAAAACATGAACATTAATATACTTAATCAATGTATAAGTAACGTAAAATCGAACGTCACTTAACAACAAATAAAAGAAGAATTTTAAATATAATAATTTAATTTAGAACTTCTTTATATACAATATTGACAGTTCTTCTTTCTGGTGCCAAAATTACTAAGCTACTTGGAGAACATACTCTGGAACAAGCAATATAAAGTTGTCCGTGGGAATAACAGTCTTCGCGTAGGTCGATTCCTGCAAATGTTAAACTTTGGCGTTGTGATTTATTAATTGTCATAGCAAAGCATACTCTAATAGTAAATTACAGTATTTTAAACCCAAACGGAGAATCTGATGGTATTAGTGGTATTCGTGGAATGAACACTGATTCTCCTCGAGCAAAGCCTCTAATAACAGTTGCTTCTACTTAAAAAAAAAGAGCCGTCGCTCGTAATCTAGTGCCATTGCACAACATAGGTGGTTTGAGGTTACGTAACGACATTACAGGTGCTCCTACTTTCAAACGAAGTTTGTGTGATGGGAATCCTGGAGGATTAAGAGCATTTAGGAATTCTACTGGATAATTCACAGCATCGTCCGTTTGTAATACCGTGTCGACTGATTTGTACTCTATTTCTTCTGCATCAAAATATGAAAGCAATGCTTCATTCACTTCATTTCTCGTCTCATTTTTATGTGTGAGTATTGCTCGCTCGCATAGCCAATCCATAGATTTGTCTTTGAGATTAGCGA
This sequence comes from Meconema thalassinum, assembly GCA_946902985.2. Lineage (NCBI taxonomy): Eukaryota > Metazoa > Arthropoda > Insecta > Orthoptera > Tettigoniidae > Meconema > Meconema thalassinum. The sequence continues at coordinate 58,752,782 of OX336390.1, forward strand.
CATCGGGATATATCTTTGAAATAAGTCTTCCTAAAGAGCTGACGACTGCACCTAAACCTACAGGAATCAAACTTTTCCTAGCTATTTCTGTTAATTCTCCATTTCCGATTTTCAGAAGAAGTTACGAGAATTCGCCACCCAAAAGATCGCCACTCAAGTTGGACCCTAATATTTTTTTCTCAAAGTAGGTGTGTGTACAGTACTTTAGACCATAAGTATGACGTTTGTACACATGTCTTTGCCTCGTCAGCACGCGTCCCTCTTGATATCACTGGTAAAGTTTGACGAAAATCTCCAGCAAGTAGCAAAGTAACTCCACCCATTATATTTTTGTTACTCCTTAAGTCTTGGAGAGTATTATCGAGAGCCTCAAACGCGCATTTATGACACATTGTACATTCGTCCCAAACAATGAGTTTACACTCTCGCAAAACCTCGGCCGTGTTAGATTGTTTAGAAATATAACAGATGGGAGTCTCAGTGCGAGTAAGATTAAGAGGCAGATTGAAGGCTGCGTGCGCTGTTTGACCTCCCTCCAGTAACTTTGCGGCGATCCCAAATGATGCGGCAGCTGCAACAATATTTCTAGTAACTCTGACTTTTGCCAGTAGCAAATTGATAAGGAATGTTTTTCCCGTTCCGCATGGAGCATCTAAGACGAAGATTTTTCCACGTTCAGACTGTACGCTACTCATGATTTTACGATATACTGCAAGTTGATCTGTAGTTAAATACGTTTCCCTGGTAGTTATCAATCGTTTCAAAGTTTGAATATCATAATTGGTTTCCTTTAAGTATTCTTTTTTCGTCATTTCCTGACCTTACGGGTTGGTCACTTTCGTGACAGTATACGTTTATATGTGTTCTTCGCGACAGGCCTGTTTTACTGTTCGCATTTTCTCTTCCCGAAAACTTCAACACAAATTAATATGTTAAACACTTTATTGTATTTTAATTAATTTAATAATTTATTTATATATATGTAAGCTTCGTTTTCTAAGATCTTACCTCAAGTGTTCCAGTGCTCACTTTCTCAGCCATCCACACCCTTGGCATACAAAGCGTCTACTATTGTACTTTGGGCTTGCTGCGTGCTGGTGTTGACTGACGTCAGCTTGACTTTCATTCAGCCAATGGCAGGACTCTGTGGTAAGGTGGCCTTCTTGTTCGAGATTGTTCTATCGCCCCAGTATATAAGGGACGCTGCCTGTTGGATTTCATCATTATTCTGATCAGCGCTCATTCAGATCGCATCACTTCTTCATCACCGCACTTCTGATCAACACTGCATTCTCTTCGGATCACTTCGCACGCTGCCACTCCTCATGGCGCTACGTCACCTCGCTACTATGTTACGAGGTTTCACTCTGAACACATCGCTCTAGATGGCTGAAATGGTTGCAACCCGCAGTACTCTACCTGTCACACCTCAGTCGGTATTAACGGCAGCAGCAGTTTCCTGGCTTCTAACTAGTTCATTGTTTTACTGAGTCATCGCCTAGACACTACAGGTGTCATCTCCTTCAAGATAAGAAGAAATGAACGTTCATGTATCTCAAGGCCATGAACGCCACCTGCGTAAGAAATTGAAAAGGACTTCTTAACCAACATTATATCAGCTGAGATTTTATGGAGTTCAAGTTATATTAAGAAGCTAAATTATTTTAAAATTCTTTTATCATGGTTTATTATACTTCAATCTTATTCTTCTTAAATTAAGGCATGCTTCATCATTGGTTTCACTTACTCGGGTTCTGTAAAAAGACCCTTCCAATTTGTTAAGCTTATAAATAGTCATTTCTGCCTCACATTTGTGTGCATTTATTGTGAATTTTTGATGTTAATATTTAAAAATCTTGTTATTATAATAAACATATTTATACCTTGTCATTTAAATTTGGTTTTATGGTGATGCACCTTTATGCCCACTGTACCGCACCGCTTCAGACTATTTTCTGTTTCACAGCAGCTATTTTGATCTGGGTTACGCCTGATTCGCCTTTATGGTAAAGATTAGGGCAGATCTTTTCTCCATAAACTTTGTTGCCTCAAACCCGGGATTTTACCCATTTCGAATATTGTGCACCAGAAATCAAATAATAATAATAATAATACTAATAGTTAAACTATTTCATAATGTATTAATGCATGTGCATTTTATAGTTCAAGCTTGAATCGAGCAGCAGCATGGAGGACTTTGGAGAGGGGCCGATTCTTCCTCCGCTGGTGTTTACTTTGGCTGTCGTAAGACACGCAGGTCAACATAAAGTTGGTGAGTTTTGCCTCAGCTTCCAACATGCCTGTCGATAACACAAGTATCAACACTCGCGCTTCATATAAGTGCAAATTAACTAGTTTCAGAACTTTTCTTTCAGAGCTAACAGAACAAGAACGTAACTTAGATGTTATATCTCAAAGATTAAAAAACTATGAAAAGTACGATGAAATTCAATGCAGTATTGAAATTCAAAGCCCCGATCAACAGACTGATTGTAATGAAATTGAACGATTGTATTATCAAGGCTATGCAGAAGCAAAAGCTTTACTTAGAACTCTAACGAAGCTAAGAAAGAAGATTCAACTCCTTGTTTCTCTTCCTCCGCACCAAACCGAACTATTCTCCCTAAATTGAATTACCCACATTTTGTGGCGACGAAAGTTCATGGGAACTATTTTTTGAATTATTTCACTAATTCATGACAATGAAACCCTTCCGCCCATACAAAAGTTCCATTACTTGCGCTCAGCTGTTCAAGGCCAGCCACTTAAGCTCATTCAGGCATTAGCCCTGACAAGTGACAACTACGAAGTCGCTGTAGAATTACTTAAAAATCGCTATGGAAATTCAAGGCTTAGGACTCAAAGACATATACAGGCTTTGTTTAATCTTCCTAATATTCAATTTGATAATATTATAACCCTTCGCAATTTAGAGCTTCACATTCGTGCCTTGGCGAATTTAGGTCAGCCTGTGCAATTTTGGGATTTATTCATAATTCATCTTGTGACCAGTAAATTCGATTCTGCTACCCTAAAAGCCTGGGAGATGGAGCTATCTCAGCATTCGCAATGCACTTACGAGGCCCTTGTTAATTTTATAAAGGCCAGGTGCCAAGTTTTGTCCGCTATAGCCTGCCAAAAAGTGCTATTGTTTCTGCTAAAATTCCTTCAAACCAAAAGGTCATTAGTCATGATCAAAGATTTTTGAGATCTCATGCCTTTGCCGCACATAGTCAATTGCCTACTCAGATGCAAATTTGTGTTTTATGCCAAAAGTCCCACAATGTTTATCAATGTTCGTATTTCAATGCCTTGTCTGTGGACGAGAGACGCAAATTACTATCTCAACAAAAACATTGTAATAATTTTCTCTCGAGAGCCCATTCTTTGAATAACAGTCGATCCGAACGTCTGTGCTTTCATACTTTATTACATAGACATGAGAAACCACGATCATCAGCCCCTAGCTCTTCTCCTCAAAAGCTCAATTCTGAAATTCCTTCTACTAGTGCTCAGTCGTTTACTCCAAGTTCCACTTCTCTTAGTAAGGTTCAAGTATTGCAATTCACTGTGCAAGTCTTACTGAAGAATGCACATGGTAAATGGATTACTGCTCGCGGATTACTAGACAATGCTGCCACTAACAACTTCATCAGGGAACATTTAATTCATAAATTAGGTCTGCAAAAACATCCTACTAAAATTGAAGTTACTGGAATTAATCTTTCAAAGTCCAAATCTTTAAATTTCGTCAAGGTCGACTTAAAGGATTCTCATAATTTTGGCACTCGTTTTCAACTAGATTGCTTAGCGATTGATTCCGTAGGCAATGAAACTCCTAGTTCTCTTTTCCCAGTTAATAAATGGCATATTCCGCATTTCATAAAATTTGCCGATCCACGCTTTAACGAAAGACTGCCCGTTGACATTCTGCTCAGTTCTAGTATTTTCTGGCAGTGTTTGCATTCTGAGAAAGTCAAAGTTGCCCCTAGCGTCTTTTTTCGAAAAACTGGATTTGTTCTCCCTTTATGGGAAAGATTAGGGCAGATCTCTTCTCCACGGGTTGATTTAGGCCATACTGATTTAAATTCTGTCCTTCTGCAGATAACACTGCGTCTTCAATTAATAATAGACATTGGTTGTATACTTCACTGCGATTTAGAGTTCAATCTTCCATCTGCATATCTGATTGCCATAAGATGTCCACTGACTAAATTGTTTGTTTTTTCCCAAAGATTAGCGGGATCATAAATTTGACAAAACGCTAGCACATGGTGTATTATCATCGCGCCAGGAGATGGCAGTTCAATACGCTGTGACAGGGTGCGGGGGTCTTGCTATACGCATGCGAAGCCCGCCTATTCCTAACCTAAATACGAGGATATCAGCTTCCCACATGTAAGTGGTTGTTATCGCAGCAGACGACACGCAGCCTGTGAAAGGAGGAATGTGCTGAGTGAGTGAAGCGAGTAAATGTAAATGTTTTTGGAATGCACGATACGCAGAGAGCGGGAAAACATCCACAGTTCAAACCCAACTGACTTCTCCTGGCGCGATATCTATAGATGCATTGTCAAAGGATAACATTCCATGTTACGAACATGGGCTGTATAACCTGTACCGAAAGCTTCTGCAGATTTAACACCAGGCCTATTCTGAACAGCAGTTCCTTGAATTCAGATTTGCCAACATTTTATAGTAACTTTCCATGTGTATTATCTCTGTACCCCAGCATACAGAAAGGTACTTTCAAAATAACGTCTTGTGTAAATGTTGGAAAAGGTAGTGAGTGTGGTTTTTGGCGGAATGGATACTCGCTCGTAGAAATTATTTTGAGTAAAATAGACTGGTTCACAATTCTGTAAGTACATATTGAGGTATGTGACAGCGGGATGCCTTTAGTGTTACGGAAACGGCAATAGCCGCCACATAGCTTCTTTGCTACTGACATAATAACCAGAATGATATGTTTGTACTTAACTATGCGGGATTTGTGAGCCCTGTGTTTATGGTATTGAACGTAGCTTAATCGCTACCTTTATTTAGTAGTCGCTACTGTATTGTTACAAAATTAAAGGTGGTATTAGATGGCGCTATCTCACACTAATATTCGTTATTGTAGTTCTATAATATAGAAGTTATTTTTATACTACTTTTCACATTTTGCAAAAATGAGGAAAAAGTTGACTTATGAGATCGATCCGTGAAAATGTTTGTCTGTCCTTCTGTCTGTCAGTCCTTCTGTCTGTCTGGCTGTGTGTGTGTGTGTGTCCCCCCCCTATCAACTCCTTAACAGCTGCAGCAATCCAAACCAAATTTAGTATGAGTAAAGATGTATACCGGAATATCTCAAGACCATATTAGAAAATGATGTCAGTGCGACCAACTGCCAAAAAAAAATAATAAAAATTTGAGCTCTATGTTGGATATAATGGAAGGTATGCATGGGAGCTATTCCAAAATTGGCACACATGTAGATAATACTATTTCAGTTTAATTTCCAGGAGGCCATACATGACAGTGTTGCCAAAATAATTTTAAGCCTTCTGATAAGTCCGATTGTTAAATGCATATAACTTCTACGGTACACTATTAATTGGATTTCTACCAAATTTTGTATGTAATATTTGTATATAAACAGATATGACTGAGTGTATTCTTAAGAGCCACCAGGGCTGCCAACTGTTAATAATTGCTCTCTCTATATTTTCTTCATCCAAATACCAATATATCTCAAAATATGCAAGTCGACAGCTTTAAACAATGCACACGTATAGTACCTAACATTTTAGATTAATTTGGAGTAACTTATATACTTCAGTTCTACGAACATGATTCTAAGCCTGCTGATAGGTCCAATTTTAAATACATGTAGCTCCTATACTATCAGTTGGATTTCTACCAAATTTCGTATGTGCTAAGTGTAACATAACAGATATGACTATAAGTATTCATAAGAGCAATCAGGGCTGCCAACTGTTAATAAATGCTGTCTATATTTTTTACCCTAATATCAATATATCAGAAAGTATGCAAGCCAACAGCTCTATACTTTGCATACGTATAGCACCTGACACTCTAGATTAATTTGGAGTAATTAATATAAGTCACTGCTGCCAACATGATTATATGCTTGCTGATAATTCCAATTTTAACATGCATGTAACTTCAATACTAACTAATGGATTTCATCCAAAATTGGCACAACAAGATATCATAATATTTCCGATTATTCCTAACCAGCACACGCATGGTATTGTTGGCAACATGCTTTTACGCGTGCTGATAGATCCAGTGTCTAACTGCATGTAACGTCCATTGGACTTCAACCAAATTTTGTATTCTGTACCTTAAGAGGTGGAACTAAGAATATATTCAATCAACAGGGCTGCCAACTGTAGTGCTCTATTAGGCTACATTATACCAGGTATATTTTGAACTAATTAGATATTTCGATATTACCAACTAAATTTCGTCATTATTCTAGATAGGTTCATATACTGTAGAATAATCATTGGCATGAAAAGTAGGCTCTTTAGTTCGTCACGGAACTTCTTGTTAAATATATGATATATCTTGAAAGAGGGATGACCGTTTACATTTCTAATGTTCTTATCGTGTTTTAATAATAATGTTATAGGATTCACGTTCCTTTTAACTACTCTGCCTTTTAGAAACGCCGGGGTACTAGAATTTTGCCCCGAAGGGATCTTTAACGTGACAGTAAATCTACTGACATGGTTACCTTTCATTTGCGCACCCTCAAATGACAGCTGATTGCGCCAGGATACGAACCTGCAGCCTTGGGCCCAGCAAGCTAGAACGTTACTGCTGAGTATCGCAGCTAGTCTATCGTGTTTTAGATAATAAGTGGATTGGAATTGCCTCCTACAGGGATAAATGGACAATTAGATGTCATGTCTTGACCTACTGTCGCCATGGATACGGACTTGCGATTAATTCATCAGTTCATCAGTTTATATGAGCGAAGATATTTCTCTGGGAATACCTTTAAAACTGTTGGTTTTAGGGCCTTAAAATGTGGTTTTTGATGTCCCAAATGTCTGTCAACTCTTTTATTATTTACGGAGCCTGTTTCCCTGAATTGTTTAGAGAGCCTGCTAATTGTACTGGCATTAGGCACAGGTGTTCCTGGAAACTTGATTCGAAATTTCGTCTGGTTTCAGAATAAGATTTTCTGAGTTTCGTCTTTTCATATACGAATTATGGATGTACACACGTTCGCGCAATGTGAATTGGTGTCTGGGCATGACCAACAATCAGAGTAATCTCAATAGTCATTTATTTATTTATTTATTTATTTATTTATTTATTTATTTATTTATTTATTTATTTATTTATTTATTTATTTATTTATTTATTTATTTATTTATTTATTTATTTATTTATTTATTTATTTATTTATTTATTTATTTATTTATCGTATGGCTTTTAGTGCCGGGAGTGTCCGAGGACATGTTCGGCTCGACAAAGGCAGTAGCTGCCTCAAGCGGACACCTATAGGATGAGCTCACGTTCCGTTCAATTTCAAGTAGTTCCATCTTTCGCTACCAGATGTCACTGATACCTAGTGGTGAACTTTGGAACTTGGATAGTACGTTCCTATGAATTCTAACCTAGAAATTATCGTTTATCGAGACGCACATAGATAATGCCCTTGTAGTAAGCTACCATACCGGCGTGTATGAGGATCTCAGTCACAGCCCTCTTAGCTTGCCGTGTTTATCGAGACGCACATAGATAATGCCCCTGCAGTAGGCTACCACACCGGCGTGTATGAGGATCGCAGTCACAGACGGCTTAGCTTGCCGCGTTTATCGAGACGCACATAGATAATGCCCCTGTAGTTAGGGTACCTCACCGGCGTGTATGAGGATCGCAGTCACAGCCCGCTTAGCTTGCCGTGTTTATCGAGACGCACATAGATAATGCCCCTGTAGTAGGCTACCACACCGGCGTGTATGAGGATCTCAGTCACAGCCCGCTTAGCTTGCCGTGTTTATCGAGACGCACATATATAATGCCCTTGTAGTAAGCTACCATACCGGCGTGTATGAGGATCTCAGTCACAGCCCTCTTAGCTTGCCGTGTTTATCGAGATGCACATATATAATGCCCCTGTAGTAGGCTACCACACCGGCGTGTATGAGGATCGCAGTCACAGACGGCTTAGCTTGCCGCGTTTATCGAGACGCACATAGATAATGCCCCTGTAGTAGGCTACCACACCGGCGTGTATGCGGATCGCAGTCACAGACGGCTTAGCTTGCCGCGTTTATCGAGACGCACATAGATAATGCCCCTGTAGTTAGGGTACCTCACCGGCGTGTATGAGGATCTCAGTCACAGCCCGCTTAGCTTGCCGTGTTTATCGAGACGCACATAGATAATGCCCTTGTAGTAAGCTACCATACCGGCGTGTATGAGGATCTCAGTCACAGCCCTCTTAGCTTGCCGTGTTTATCGAGACGCACATAGATAATGCCCCTGTAGTTAGGCTACCACACCCGACAGGGCACACATTATTGATGGTAATAAGAGATGTTCGGATAATCTATTGGCCAGCAAGGGCTCACATCTAGTGGGACGTGGGTTGGCGACCAGCTGAATTACCTTAAGTGAACTGTTTGAATGTCCTCTACATTTTGTAGGTATTTTCAATCTAAGTTGCATTTTGAGAGTCGTTTCAAACTTGAGTTCAAATATTAGGGCTCAATAAGAGCGGAGGATAACAGAACATCAGTGAAAATGCAAGAAAGAATAAAAAGTGGAAATACATGCTATCATGCTCTGCAAAGCATGTTTCCATACAAAAATGTTAGTACGAATACTAAAGTAATAATCTTCATTACAATACTAAGACCTGTGGTTATGTGTGGATCGGAAGGTTGGGTACTGAATAGAAGAGGACTGGCTGCGTAGATGGGAAAGGAAGATCTTGAGGAAAATATACAGGCCAGTGAGAGTGGAGGAAGCTTGGAGAATAAGGACAAATGTGGATCTACAAGATGTATTTGGACAGGCAGATATTGTGGTGAAATTTAAGCAGGGGTGGATAAGATGGGCAGGAATCGCGTAGTGTCAAAAGGGTATTCATACAAATACCGGATGGAAGGAGGAGAAGAGGAAGACCCAGGAGACGGTAGATAGATGACGAGGAAGACGATCTTAGGAGTCTGGGAATCAGGAACATGAGAATGAAGGCGAAGGTGAAACCGAACAGAATGAAATAAGGTTCAGAGGTAGCAATAGCAAAGGGAACCTCAGTGTTATGTTTTATATTGCCGCCATCTTGATGGAAACGTAATGGCGGCCACCCAAATGTACAAAGCTTAAATCAAATTACGACTAACTTAATCATCCGATCTCTACCAAATTTTGCAACAACATATCATATTTTGGGAAGCATTTGTTTACCAAACTACAGGGTCATCAGCCTAATAGTTTGCGGATGGCGGCCATGTTTGTGTGCAAATCGATTCCCCCTATTAATTCAAACACTGTGAAATCGAATTGAACAAAATTTGGTACAGAGGTAGCACTAGCAAAGGGCACCTCAGTGTCATGTTTTATATCGCCGCCTTCTTGACGAAAATGTACTGGCGGCCACCCAAATGTTAAAAGCTTAAATCAAATTACGACCAACCTAATCATCGGATCTCTACCGGTTATTGCAACATTATACCTTTATATATGTGGATTGTGGACTATTTTGACCAAACTACAAGGTCATCAGCCCAATTATTTGCGGATGGTGGCCATTATGTGTGCAAAGGGATTCCCCTATCTATTCAAACACGGAGAATCCAAATTGAACGAAATTTGGTACAGAGGTAGCAATGGCAAAGGGCACCTCAGTGTCATGTTCTATATCGCCGCCATATTGACGAAAACGTAATGGCGGCCACCCAAATGTTAAAAGCTTAAATCAAATTTCGACCAAACTAATCATCTGATCTCAACCAAATTTTGCAACAACATAGGCCTACCTTGATGTGAAATGCGTTCTATGACCACGCTACAAGGTCATCTGTCCAATAGTTTGCATATGGTGGCCATATATGTTTGCAAATCGGATCCCTCTATCAATTCAAACACGGTAAAACCGAATTGAACGAAATTAGGTACGGATGTAGCACTAGCAAAGGGCACATCAGGGTCATGTTTTATATTGCCGTCATCTTGACGGAAACGGAATGGTGGCCACCCAAATGTTAAAAGCTTAAATCAAATCATGAACAACCTAATTATTTGATCTCTACCAAATTTTGCAACCACATACCTTTTTGTGGAAAGCATCTTTTGACTGAACTACAAGGTCATCAGCCCAATAGTTTGCAGATAGCGGCCATTTATGTGTGCAAATCGATTCACCATATCAATTTAAACATGGTGAAACCGAATTGAATGAAATTTTTTACAGAGGTAGCACTTGCAAAGGGCACCTCCTATTCATGTTTAATATCCCTATAGCGCGTTGTATTTCAACAAGCTACTACAACCAACATTCAATTGTACTCCTTGAAAAGGACAAAGAGTTATAACAATACCCATGCATTAAGAGAAAGTAGGCTATATGTTCTTTAATGAATATCTTGTTTTTATTACGTTGTTAATCTAGGCAATTCATGCCTTCTATTCTGCCTAACTTAAGGGGCATCTTAACCACAACAAATGAGCTGTGAATTTGCAGTCACTGCTCACATTTTGTATCTATTCATCGCCTCATTGGCGTGGCATCTTGAAGTGGCCATGTGAGCCCCCTGCCTTTCTCCATTTCTCTCTCTTGCTTCGAGGTCCATCCTCGGTGGGTAGCAAGGCTATTATTTACTTGTTTCATTCCTTGCAGCATCTTAGAATGCTTTTTGAAATATCTCCCTATAAGCTTTGTTGTGACTTAATAATTAAAGCCATTCGTTTGAACTGTTGGTTCATTAATCCACAATTTTCCTTGCATTATTGCATAAAGTTGTAGTTGCAACTAGCTTTGCTAATTTCATTTGCAAATTGTTTATCCACACTCTTGGTTGCTTTTTGCGCAAGCAAGGCTGTGATCCTTTTGTTAGTTTTTTTAATCATGCTTTCAGCATTCTTTTACTTCCTAGAGTTATAACCACTTTTATCAGAACTATCTTATTTCTAATTTAAAGTTTAAATTCTGTTATTACTCAAGCTAGTTGGTTTTCCCATCTTGGCTTTCTTAGCCTTGAGTAATTCTCTTTCTTGCCCTGTTACAAACAGTGTTATTAATATCCCAAATGCAATTTGTTAGTTTATAATAAACATTCATATTGGATTAGTTCCTTTGTTGACTAATCTTGCTTTCATCCCTAAGCCTGTTCATTTTCCTCACGTCATCTTCTCCACATGCTACTCCAGCATTTGACGCACATTGGCAGCATATGCCAAAATAATATGTTGGCATCCCAAACAATGAGGTGGAAAAACTTAATCGAAGAAGTAGGCAGGATGTAGGACTGGTCCCGAATGCACCTTGCTGAAACGTATGCCGTAAAGCCTTACTCTAAACGAGGCACAAAGAGGACTTGGTAAAACCCGTAGCAGCGCCGCACGATTCACCTCTCCTAGTGCCACGAAGAAACTTGAGCACGTTCACTTTCCTGAGACATGCCACTTTCAGTTGCTACATATGGTGTTGCCTCGTTCTTTAGCCGTCACAATGGAACCGCAGGAAGTGATTTGTTAACCACCAGCAATACAGCATCCGCGAGAATTTGCTCAGTGTATAAATGTATTGTCCGACAAAAATACAACGGCGTTATCGATGGTAAAGAAACGAAAGCCTTGTTTGCAAGCCGACTTGTCACCTTGGTTTATTGCTAGCAGCAATTGCCGTTTCACGATTGTCATACTTCAAGAGCAGTGATATAAAACTAAATGGATTACATACAGTGATGGAACTACCGAGGAACCAGTAGCGGCAACTAAGCCGTTTATGGCAATCGAGAAGAAGGTAACACATAACGCCGACCCCTGTGGAAGTTCATCTTCCTGGGGTAGCCTAATATTTCGGCAATGTGCTACCGAGACTCACATGGAATAGTCGTAGGGACAGGAACTTCACGCCTCGTGAGGAAAAAGTGAAAAGAAGCGGGTTTGATCCCTACCTCAGCCATTCTGGAAGTGGTTTTCTGTGGGTTCCCACTTCTACTCCAGGCAAATCCAGGGATGTTACCTAACTTAAGGCCACGGTTGCTTCCCACCCAAATTCTACCTCAATTACAAATACAAACACTAGTACAGACATCAGAATGCCACAAGTTATCAGACATACCAAAGTATACGGGGCTATATGACCACTAAAGGAATTAACAACAAAAAAAAGATAGTTCACAAAGGCTGTCTGGATATGACAACGGTGTCCCCAGTCAACAAGGTTGGGATCCATTGCAGACCTGTGAGACCGTGCCGCAATCCCCTCTCGCCATTGAGATGGAAACTCCCCTTCAATCCACATACGATTGAAGATTGACAGCAGTTGACTGATACTGGAATCACAAATATATTTCCGCATCTTATTGTCCGGTCCAGGAGATGATTCCCTGCCCAGGGAAAGCGCACTGCGCAGTTCCCATTCTGTGAGTGGTACACTGTAGTACAATTGATATTGCTACTTTTCAGACAGTAATGACTATATCAATTGTCAATAAGGCAAATCTGAAAATATGGCTTAAAGCTATCTATAAATTGGGAAACTCTGAATCAGATGTGCTAAAGTACAAGGGGTGAGCCTCAGAGCCACGAATGTTGGAACATAACTCCCAAAGCTGGATACATCAGCATAGTGTGATCCAATACTGCTGACAATGGTGAGATGGTCTGTGATGATGACCACGTTGATGGAGAACCCGGGTATTGCCAACAGTGTTAGGAGTCCGGATATCTGACGTAATTTGGCCCAAACTTGAAGGTGTCTGTGCTGTCGTATTAATTATAGGAATCACAGGTTTAAAAAGGAAATTGGTATTTGAGATATTAACAACTTCCCCATTCCACTTCCAATGAAAACCCGTGCATTGAAAGTGCGTAAGTTAGTGGAATATTATCCCGTTGGGAATTCAGGGTCCTGTGCCTTAAGTTGGTGGTCTTTAAATTCTTGGCGAAACTGAGTGTGAGCAAATAACTAACTCTCCGGCTCACTTCAGTTCAGTATGCCAAAGCCTGGAAGGTAGGCTCACATCAGTACACTACGCCACAGCCTGATGGTAGGCTCCCTTCAGTACAGTACGCCACAGCCTGGAAGGTAGGCTAACTTCGGTACAGTAGGCCACAGCCTGGAAGGTAGGCTCACTTCAATACACTACGCCACAGCTTGGAAGGTAGGCTCACTTCAGTACAGTACGACACAGCCTGGAGGGTAGGCTCACTTCAGTACACTACGCCACAGCCTGGAAGGTAGGCTAACTTACTTGCTGTATGATTGTTGAATAGGGCATGACCGCACGTGGGAAGCAATTCCCTACAATCATGTCTTGGAATCTTATGGTTATTTTGTTCATCACATGAAGAAGCTATTTAATGGTAGGGAGAGTTTGAGATGAAGGGTCCATTTCATTTCATATTTATTCATCAGTGCCTTACACTGTATTTACAGTACACTGAAGGGAGTCTACGAAAAGAGCAACGCCCCACTCCGCATTTGAGATGCATCAGAGCCCCCCAAAAGTAGAATAATGAAAATAATCTATTATAGCTCTTCTTGGAACTAGTTGGTTATTAGTTCAGTAACTCCTCTTGCTAATTTTGGGTGTTAATTGTTTGTCTGTTACAGATTTAGCCTGATGTTTGTTCGATATCTGATGATGTATCTGACAACATTCAGTCTCCTAGCCATCGCACTTCTAGATCTTGTACCAACAAACAGTTCCCTAGGACTGGATTTCCGGAAGAGCAGCAATATACATAAAATCTCAATGGTAATCTCCGCCTTAATGGACAGCAATGGTCATGAATGTAATAATATTTTAACCGTCTACATGGACACAGATAACCCCAACAGCGTCTCCCAAACATCACTCCTTCTGATACACCAGCACCGTTACACCGGTGTGCAGTTGGTAGTTGGAAGGACAACGTAAACTAACTTGCATCTCACCAAGGGTAACTATTACCTGCTGTTGTTTCACCAATGTTCCTGGGACGTTGTTGATCAGGGTGTTACCAATCTTAAGGCACTCTCTGCTTTGAATCCGAAAGGAAGGTTCCTCGTGGTTATTATCTCTGACACAGACAAATGTGTGCATGATGTATTTAACAAATTGTGGTCGCTCAAGATACTGAATGCAGTGGTCACAGTATACAGCTCAACAGCTGAAAATGAAGGTCACATCAAGACATACACCTACACTCCTTTCGGAAAAGGAGGTATGATTGTTGCACACGATGTAACGAATGGAAATGCTAGTAACTTGTTCATACGGAGACTTCTAAATATGCAAGGCAATGCTATAAAGCTATCTGCTCTGTCACGACCTCCGTTCAAGAAACTCCTCAAGGTTTTAACTATTTAGGACTAACAGGTGATATCCTCAACTCATTTCTTTCTCACATCAACGGTGTACAAGATTTCATTGAAGATACTGAACATATTGAATCATACGAACTTTGGAATGGTTTGATAGTTATTAGTCTTCGGAAGTACATGATTCACTTTAGAGGGTTTCTTACCATACACCCACACATTTTTGACCCAACCATCTTCCTAGTGCCCAAAGCTAAACGCCGACCTCAGTACAAGAATGTATTCTTTCCATTGGATCGTATGACTTGGCTTTTCATGATTTGCAGCATACCATTGGTATCTATTTCATGGTATTTCATTCAACGTATTAAGGGGACACCAGAGAGCTTTTCAAACAATATCTTTAACTCCTTCTCCATTTGCTTGACAGGATCCTTAAACGCTATTCCAAGTGCGTTGTCTATCAGACTTACTACTTTGTTCTACATATTCTTCAGTATTGTTGTATCCAACGCGTTCCAAGGTTCCCTGACTAGTATTCTGAGCATCGTCCGGACACTTCCTGAAATAGACACTTTTCATGAGCTGTACAAATCCGGTTTGAATGTGGTTCATCCGGGTGGTTGGGAGTCAATGTTAGTGCCTACATTAGAGGCTGCTTGCCAACAACTAATTGAAAGACTTTCAACAAAAGATAAAAGCAGATACCCTATCGATATCTGAATGATATTTCATTCAATAGAAACGTGTCAATAGTCTTGTCAAAAACGTCGGCTCAAATGGTGATGGGACAGAGTTACCTGAACGGGAAGAAATTCTAAGTAATGAAAGATGGTATTCCTGGATTTGTGTTTGCTTATGCTACACCAGAAAATTCTCCGTACAACGGAGCGTTCTCTGCGACTGTCCAGCGTCTGATAGAAGTGGGGCTGTGCGGCAAGTGGAGTGAAACTGACAAGCGTCATCATCAACAAGATATGACTTCGATGCCCGAGACATTCACACTTGACCACCTGCAAACAGCTTTCTACATCCTGATTTTGGGATATGTTGTTTGCATTGTGTGCTTATTATCGGGAATGTGTGTAAGTTGTTAAGACACCTCCTAGCGAACAGGTTTCAAGATGTGTTTATATGCTGCACTTAATGTTTGAAATGTGTACACGTGGTTAACTAAGTACCCATGACCAACATTCTACGTACTGTTGCTTGATGTGTGTGTGTTTTGCTTAGGGATGAAGAGAGTATATGTATGTTGTTAACAAAGCACCTATGTTCAGCTATCTATATCCTGTTTCTTGTATATATTGTGTGTGTCTTTTTGGTTAGGGACCGAATTGTACTCACGTCGTTAACACACCCCTTGTAAAAGTAAACTTTCCATATACTCTTTCTTTTATATGCTTGAAATTTGTTGTTGGGGAGTGAACGTTAGTGCAACACCTGTAACATAAGCTTTCTTATACTATTTCTGGAATATGATATTTTGTTAGCCGTTTATGGTCACGGACTGAATTGTGTACACGTCATTAACATAACACCTGCGACAGTTTATTTATTTAAACATTATTAGATACAACCATGTAAATGTCATTTTACACTAATATCTTAACAATTTCAAATAATATTAACAATAACAACAACAATAATAGGTAACAAATGACAGTGATGGCAGCAAGGGATAAATCTCGGGAAAGACGCAGGGAATGATTGGGGCAGTGGGTGATCAGTAGAGGGATGATAGGGATCTTCTAATGTTATGTTTGAATATTCTATAGGGAGAGAATATTCCAATTTTTGAAAGGGAGTTGCTAAGGGTAGGTAGACGGTGGAAAATAGAGCGCTTCTGTACTTCAAGACGTGGGCGAGGTATGTGGTGTAAATGGTGCTGACGTGTTGGCCGGGAGGGAATGTAGAGTGGGAAGTAAATTAGTAGCAT
Organism: Meconema thalassinum; assembly: GCA_946902985.2. Taxonomy (NCBI): domain Eukaryota; kingdom Metazoa; phylum Arthropoda; class Insecta; order Orthoptera; family Tettigoniidae; genus Meconema; species Meconema thalassinum. Next base: position 58,769,224 of record OX336390.1, read on the forward strand.
ATTACATTTTGTGTAATCATTCTTAATTTTATGTAGGGAACACAGGTCAGTAAATTGTAGACGGCTTCTCATGTCGAGTACTTTGAGCTGATTTAGAATGTTGGAATTGGCAAAGTGCCTTAGTGAAAAATTGCGAGTTTTGACTATTGATATGAAGAAACTGTTCAATTTAGAGTATTGGTTATAGCAGATGTAGACCAAATTAGTGAAGAGAAATCTAGGATGGGGAGAACATATGTGGCGAAGTATAATTTAAGTGCAGTGAGCTCTTTAATTTCTGTGAATCTATATAGGATGCCAAGACTGCGCATTGCGCGAGATTTGGTATGGCCAATGTGGGGAGAGAATATCAGTTTATCATCGTAAATAATACCTAAATCTCTTACCTGAGAAACCGTATCCAATTTATTTCCACATATTTTATAGTCCGCTTGATTTCCAGATTTCAGTAGTGAGAAAGACACTTTGAAGCACTTTTTGGGATTTAGAGATAACCTCCATTTGTTGAACCAATCAGTACATGTATTCACTGCTTCCTGGAGCTCAGCGTGGTCGTCAGAACTGGAAATTTCTCTGAATATCTTGAGGTCATCAGCGTACAGAAGAAGGGAACACGGAGAATTTTGCACGTGTTTGTATCGTCCATATACAGCACGAAGGGAAGGGGTCCCAGGATACTGCCCTGAGTTACTCCTGATAAGACTGGGAGCCAGGACGATACAGACCCTGGAAGCACTACCCGTTGTTGCCTATTGGACAGGAAGCTTTGTATTAGGGATAGGAATGATCCATGTACGTTGTATCGTGAAGCAAGCTTGTGTAGGAGAAGGAAATGGTTCACGGAATCAAATGCTTTGGCCAGGTCAACGTAGATTACATCTTGCTGAGATTTTTGATCTATTGCAGAAATGATGTGATGGTTCAGAACAGTCTGATTTGTTAAACATGATTTTCCAGGTACGAAGTCATGTTGTTCTTCTGAGAGGTGTGGTTTGGTGAAAGTGAGGAGACGGCAATGTATTATTTTTTCGAAGACTGGAGGGAGTATAGGGACGATAGATATAGGTCTGTATGAGGAAATTTCGTGCTTGCTGCCTGATTTAAAGCAGGTGTGACATCAGCTCTTTTCCATGAGTCAGAAAAAGTGCTGGAAATCATGCACCAGTTGAGTATTATGGACAAGGGGATGCTGAGAGATGCAAAGGTGTTTTTCAGGAATGTCTTATGTCTGATGGTCAAGTAGATCAGTTTGTGGGCAGACTTTTTAAAATATTTTGGATTTCATCGCGGGTCGTTGAAATTTGAGACAGTGAATCAGAACAGACGCTAGTAAGTTGAGGGGGACTGGGGATTGGTACGGAAACTGAAAAGGTTGAGTGAAAATATTCATTGAAATGTATGGACCTCAATTCAAATGGGATTTCTTCATTATGGAGGGTTAGGCTAAGTGGAATTCTGGGAGTCTTTCTACGGGATGATTTAAGTATCCAGAACATCTTCGGGTTATTCTTGAGATTTCCTGTTATGGAAGAAATGTAGCGGTTGTAATCTTCTGTCATATGAACTCTTGAAATTTTCCGTAGGTGAATAAATACATTGCGTGTATGAGGATTAGGAACTGATTTCCACAGCGACCATGCTCGAGTTTTATTTTGGAGAAGAAGTTTGGTGTTTTTACTTAACCAGTGCCGATATTTGTTAGATTTGGGTAGGGTGAAAGGAACGTGTTGTTTAATAGCCGAGTGGAGCAAATCTTCAAACAAGGTCACTGCTTGATAGCTATTTATCTGCCATGAGCAGTGCAGTCAATGTAATGAAAGAAGGAATTTGTCATGTTATTGCTTTCTTTTAATAAATTAAGCAAGAATGCATTGCTGTTTCTTTCTTGCCCACAGGTTGCAATGTTATTTCCTTTTTTTCAAGCTCCATCCCCTTAGCTCTATCATGTTACATCTCTATACCCAATGCACTCATGCAACCCTTCCATGTTACTTCTCCATACCAATGCACTCATGCAACCCTTCCATGTTCCTTTTCTATACACAATGCACTCATGTAACCCTTCCATGTAACTTATCTATACCCAATGCACTAATGCAACCCTTCCATGTTACTTCTCTATACCCAATGCACTCATGAATCCCTTCCATGTTACTTCTCTACACCCAATGCACTCATGTAACCCTTCCATGAAACTTCTCTATACACAATGTACTCATGAATCCCTTCCATGTTACTTCTCTATACCCAATGTGCTCATACAACCCTTCCATTTTACTTCTCTATACCCTATGCACTCATGTAACCCTTCCATGTTAACTCTCTATACCCAATGCACCCATGAATCCCTTCCATGTTACTTCTCTATATCCAATGAGCTCATGTAACCCTTCCATGTTACTTCTCTATACCCAATGCACTCACGCAACCCTTCCATGATACTTCTATATACCCAATGCACTCATACAACCCTTCCATGTTCCTTCTCTATACCCAATGCACTCGTACAACCCTTCCATGTTACTTCTCCATACCCAATGCACTCATGCAACCTTTCCATGTTACTTCTCTATACCCAATGCACTCATGTAACCCTTCCATGTTAACTCTCTATACCCAATGCACTCATGCAACACTTCCATGTTACATCTCTATACTCAATGTACTCATGTAACCCTTCCATGATACTTCTCTATAGCCAATGCGCTCATGCAACCCTTCCATGTTACTTCTCTATACCCAATGTACTCATGCAACCCTTCCATGTCATTTCTCTATACCCAATGCACTCATGCAACCCTTCCATGCTACTTCTCTATAACCAATTCACTCATGCAACCCTTCCATGTTACTTTTATATACACAATGCACTAATGTAACCCTTCCATGTTACTTCTCTATACCCAATGCACTCATGCAACCCTTCCATGCTACTTCTCTATACACAATGTACTCATGCAACCCTTCCATGTTACTTCTCTATACCCAATGCACTCATGCAACCCTTCCACGTTACTTCTCTATACCCAATGCACTCATGCAACCCTTCCATGCCACTTCTATATACCCAATGTACTCATGCAACCTTTCCACGTTACTTCTCTATACCCAATGTACTCATGCAACCCTTCCATGCTACATCTCTACACCCAATGCACTCATGCAACACTTCCATGTTACTTCTCTATACCCAATGTACTCATGCAACACTTCCATGCCACTTCTCTATACCCAATGTACTCATGCAACCCTTCCATGCTACTTCTCTATACACAATGTACTCATGCAACCCTTCCATGTTACTTCTCTACACCCAATGCACTCATGCAACACTTCCATGTTACTTCTCTATACCCTATATACTCATGCAACACTTCCACGTTACTTCTCTATACCCAATGTACTCATGCAACCCTTACATGCTACATCTCAACACCCAATGCACTCATGCAACACTTCCATGTTACTTCTCTATACCCAATGTACTCATGCAACCCTTCCATGCTAAATCTCTACACACAATGCACTCATGCAACACTTCCATGCCACTTCTCTATACACAATGTACTCATGCAACCTTTCCACGTTACTTCTCTATACCCAATGCACTCATGCAACCCTTCCATGCTACATGTCTACACCCAATGCACTCATGCAACATTTCCATATTACTTTTCTATACCCAATGCACTCATATAACCCTTCCATGTTACTTCTCTATACCCAATGCACACATGCAACCCTTCCAAGCTACTTCTCTATACCCAATGTACTCATGCAACCCTTCCATATAACTTTTCTATACACAATGTACTCATGCAACCCTTCCACGTTACTTCTCTATACACAATGCACTCATGCAACCCTTCCATGCCACTTCTCTATACCCAATGATCTCATGCAACCCTTCCACGTTACTTCTCTATACCCAATGCACTCATGCTACTTCTCTATACCCAATGCACTCATGCAACCCTTCCATGTAACTTTTCTATACCCAATGCACTCATGTAACCCTTCCATGTTACTTTTCTATACTCAATGCACTCATGCAACCCTTCCATGCTACTTCTCTACACACAATGTACTCGGCGACCCTTCCATGTTACTTCTCTCTACCCAATGCACTCATGCAATCCTTCCACGTAACTTTTCTATACCCAATGCACTCATGCAACTCTTCCATGCCACTTCTCTATACCCAATGTACTCATGCAACCTTTCCACGTTACTTCTCTATACCCAATGCACTCATGCAACCCTTCCATGCTATTTCTCTATACCCAATACCCTCATGCAACCCTTCCATGTTACTTTTCTATACCCAACATACTCATGCAACCTTTCCACGTTACTTCTCTATACCCAATGCACTCATGCAACCCTTCCATGCTACTTCTCTATACCCAATGCACTCATGCAACCCTTCCATGTTACTTCTCTCTACCCAATGTACTCATGCAACCCTTCCATGTTACTTTTCTATACCCAATGCACTCATGTAATCCTTCCATGTTACTTTTCTATACGCAATGCCCTCATGCAACCCTTCCATGCTACTTCTCTACACACAATGTACTCGGCAACCCTTCCATGTTACTTCTCTCTACCCAATGCACTCATGCAACCCTTCCACGTTACTTCTCTATACCCAATGCACTCATGCAACTCTTCCATGCCACTTCTCTATACCCAATGTACTCATCCAACCTTTCCACGTTACTTCTCTATACCCAATGCACTCATATAACCCTTCCATGCTACTACCCTATACCCAATGCATTCATGCAACCCTTCCATGCCTCTTCTCTATACCCAATGTACTCATGCAACCTTTCCACGTTACTTCTCTACACCCAATGCACTCATGAAACCATTCCATGCTACTTCTCTATACCCAATGCACTCATGCAACCCTTCCAAGCTACTTCTCTATACCCAATGTACTCTGCAACCCTTCCATGTTACTTCTCTGTACCCAATGCACTCATGAAACCCTTCCATGTTACTTTCCTATACCCAATGCACTCATGTAACCCTTCCATGTTACTTCTCTCTACCCAGTGCACTCATGCAACCCTTCCATGCTACTTCTCTATACTCAATGTACTCATTCAACCCTTCCATATTACCTCTCTATACCCAATGTACACAGGCAACCCTTCCACGTTACTTCTCTATCACAATGCACTCATGCAACCCTTCCATGTTACTTCTCTTTACCCAATGCACTCATGCAACCCTTCCATGCTACTTCTCTATACCCAATGCACTCATGCCACCCTTCCATGCCACTTCTCTATACCCAATGTACTCATGTAACCCTTCCATGTTACTTTTCTATAACCAATGCACTCATGCAACCCTTCCATGCCACTTCTCTATACACAATGTACTCATGCAACCATTCCACGTTACTTCTCTATACCCAATGCACTCATGCAACCCTTCCATGCTACTTTTCTATACACAATGCACTCATGCAACACTTCCATGTTACTTTTCTATACCCAATGTACTCATATAACCTTTCTATGCTACTTCCCTATACCCAATGCCCTCATGCAACCCTTCCATGCCTCTTCTCTATACCCAATGTACTCATGCAACCTTTCCACGTTACTTCTCTACACCCATTGCACTCATGCAACCCTTCCATGCTACTTCTCTGTACCCAATGCACTCATTCAACCCTTCCATGATACTTCTCTATACCCAATGTACTCATGCAACCCTTCCATGTTATTTCTCTATACCCAATGCACTCATGCAACACTTCCATGCTACTTCTCTATACCCAATGTACTCTGCAACCCTTCCATGTTACTTCTCTATACCCAATGCACTCATGCAACCCTTCCATGTTACTTTTCTCTACCCAATGCACTCATGTAACCCTTCCATGTTACTTCTCTATACCCAATGCACTCATGCAACCCTTCCATGCTACTTCTCTATACTCAATGTACTCATGCAAGCCTTCCATATTACTTCTCTATACCCAATGTACTCAGGCAATCCTTCCACGTTACTTCTCTATCACAATGCACTGATGGAACCTTTCCACGTTACTTCTCCATACTCAATGCACTCATGCAAACCTTCCATGTTACTTTTCTATACCCAATGCACTCATGTAACCCTTCCATGTTACTTCTCTATACCCAATGCACTCATGCAACCCTTCCATGCTACTTCTCTATACTCAATGTACTCATGCAACCCTTCCATATTACTTCTCTATACCCTATGTACTCATGCAACCCTTCCACGTTACTTCTCTATCAAAATGCACTCATGCAACCCTTCCATGCCACTTCTCTATACCCAATGTACTCATGTAACCCTTCCACGTTACTTTTCTATACCCAATGCACTCATGCAACCCTTCCATGCTACTTCTCTACACCCAATGCACTCATGCAACCCTTCCATATCACTTTTGTATACCCAATGCACTCATGTAACCCTTCCATGTTACTTCTCTATTCCCAATGCACTCATGCAACCCTTCCATGCTACTTCTCTATACCCAATGTTCTCTGCATCCCTTCCATGCTACTTCTCTATACCCAATGTACTCATGCAAACCTTCCATGTTATTTCTCTATACCCAATGTTCTCATGCAACCCTTCCATCTCCCCTTATGTGTGTACTTGCTGCAAGCCCTACTTAATCTATACCACTCTCCCTACTTCGCTCTGTATTTAGACTTAACTTGCAGTATGGAAGTAAGTGCTGGATAGATTCAGGATATGTGATACTTAAGCTAGAGGTAATTGATATGAATGAGGGTAGCTCGAATGAATACTGGTACAAATATATGGGAGCAATGGCAAGAAGGTACTCGTAATTAAGAGATAAGGGCTACGTTAGAAATAACTACTCTAGATGCAACTGTTCGTTTGAGCCGACTCAGATGGTTGGGTCAAGTGAAGAGGGCGGGGGAGGAGACATTACCTAGGAGGTTAATGAATTCTGCAGTAGAGGTTAAGAGAGGTTGAGATGATGATTATATTCAGTGTTGAACAATTTCTAAGTGCGAGGTTAAGAAGCAGTGCTAATTGCTAATAGGGGATAATGGATATGACATGTGCCTGCAGACTAGACTGGACGCTGAATGGTAAAAGAGCCCCAATTATAAATGGACCTACCTATGTCAACAAGTGGATTGTTTTCAGTGTAGCCTGAAAAACAAAATGAGAGGGTCTCTGCTTATCCGTGGGTTGATAATACAGGAAATATTAATATGATAAACGTTTTGATACTTTCAGGACTGTAGAAGATACAGGGTGAGTCACCTAAAACTTGCACCGCAAACACTTCGGAACTGGGAAGTGCTATTGTTGTGCGGTTTTCACAGACTGGCTTGGTAGTTGGGGCTATACACATATTGAATAATAATTCGAACGTGTATGGTTCGAACAAAACATACACTTTCTCAAATTGAGCAATGTCTATTGACATTAACAAAATAAAAGTAGGTTAAATTAGAATATCAATGGCGTTTGTTCCAGGATTCTAGTGCAAGGGGATTGAGTGATATCGTATGTTGAAAAGGTTCCACACCGACACTTGTATATACCTGTGGTAGCACAAACTAAAGAAAAACAAACGTTAATACACTACTTATGTGGATGCTGACAAGTAAAGAGAACACTGACCTTCAAAGGTTGGCCGTCCCGTTCTCCGGATTTGACACCTTTAGAATTTGTTCTGTTCAGAGAGCTGAAAGGCACTGTCTACAAGGACTTACCATCTACACCGGATGATAGGAAACGACGCCTTACTGCTGCCTGCTCTGATATTTCCACTGAAATGCTAGAACGTGTGCAGCGGTCTTTCCACGGCAGACTGGAAACGTGTATTTATACCGCCGGTGATCATTTTGAATTAATTAAATGGCTTTTATAGCTTAGCATGTTTTATGTAGTATTTACTCACCACTCATTTTAAATTTAATGCATGCTATTTGTGAGCTTGTAGGTGGAATCTCCCAGCAGGTAGAGCTTGTAGAATCGCCCGGACATCGAAGATTAGAGTCACGGGCTATGTTTGTAATAATTTGATTGTGGCGGTAATTGTAATTGTGTTTTCCTCTTTTGACTTTGACCATTCATTCATGTTCACAATCCGTAGATTGGTCGGCAGCAATCCTCCTCTGCCATTCTTCCCTGTCGCCAGTCAGTCCCTTCATGCCTCTGTATGAATGGATATTAACATCTGTTATGATCTGTTTTTGATGTATTGCAGTCTTGGTCGCCCTCTTCCTCTCTTGCCCAGAATTATGCCATCTAACACAGTTACCTTAAAGTCATTGTGGCGATAGATATGCCCTATCAGTTGGTCTCGTCATTTCCGTATTGTTTTATGAAATACTCTCTTTTCATAATTATTAACATCCGTTATGATCTGTTCGATGTATTGCAGTCTCGGTCGCCCTCTTCCTCTCTTGCCCCGAATTATGCAACCTAACATAGCTACCAACAGGTTATTGTGGCGATAGACATGTCCTATCAGTTGGTCTCGTCGTTTCCGTATTGTTTTAAGAAATATTTTCTTTTCATTAATGGTTCTGAGCACTTCGTCATTCGTGAACCTTGCGGTCCATACAATTTTTCCCATCCGTCACCAACAACACATTTCAAAAGCTTCAAGTCTTCTTTTATCAGCACATCCCGTTGTCCGGGATACTGAGCTAAACAAGGGTAAACTCCACACATAACATTTTATAAATTTAATCCTGGTCTCAATAGATATATTCCTTGAAGTCAGAAGGTTTTTTCCTGTTAAAAGCAATTTTGGCTTGGAAAATTCTACCTTGAATATCAGTTGAACTTTTTCCAACGGAAGTAATTTTATTCCCTAGATAGGTGAAAGTGTTAACTTGCTTAAGTGGAGTACCAGCTATATGAATAGCTGCATTAAGTTGTCCTCTGGCGCATACCATTATTTCCGTATTTTTAGCCTACTTTTCACATTTTGCAAAAATGAGGAAAAAGTAGACTTATGAGATCGATCCGGGAAAATGTGTGTCTGTCTGTCTGTCTGGCTGGCTGTGTGTGTGTCCCCCCTATCAACTCCTGAACGGCTGCAGCAATCAAAACCAAATTTAGTATGAGTAAAGATGTGCACCGGAATAGCACATTCCGGTGCACAGTTGGTAGCACAGTGCTACCAACTGCTGAAAAAACGCACTAGAAATTTGAGCTCCATGTTGGATATCATGCAAGGTATGCATGGGAGCTATTCCAAAATTGGCACACATGTAGATAATAATATTTCAGTTTAATTTCCAGGAGGCCAACCATGACAGTGTTGCCAAAATAATGTTAAGCCTTCTGATAGGTCCAATGTTGAAATGCATATAACTTCTACACTATCAATTGGATTTCAACCAAATTTTGTATGTAATATCTGTACATAAACAGATATGACTGAGCGTATTCTTAAGAGCCACCAGGGCTGCCAACTGTTAATAATTGCTCTCTCTATTTTTCTTATCCAAATACCAATATATCAGAAAGTATGCAAGCCAACAGCTTTAAACTATGCACACGTATATTCTGACATTTTAGATTAATTTGGAGTAACTTATATACGTCAGTTCTACCAATATGATTATAAGCCTGCTGATAGTACCAATTTTAAATACATGTAACTTCTATACTATCAGTTGGATTTCAACCAAATTTCGTATGTGCTATGTGTACCATAACAGATATGACTATAAGTATTGTTTAGAGCAATCAGGGCTGCCAACTGTTAATAAATGCTGTCTATATTCCTTTTACCCTAATATCAATATATCAGAAAGTATGCAAGCCAACAGCTCTACACTTTGCACACGTATAGCACCTGACATTCTAGATTAATTTGGAGTAATTAATACAAGGCAGTGCTGCCATCATTATTCTATGCCTGCTGATATGTCTAATTTTAAAATACATGTAACTTCTATACTAACAAATGGATTTCATCCAAAATTGGCACAACAAGATATAATATTTCAGATTATTTCTGACCAGCACACGCATGGTATTGTTGGCAACATGCTTTTGCGCGTGCTGATAGATCCAGTGTCTAACTGCATGTAACGTCCATTGGACTTCAACCAAATTTTGTATTCTGTACCTTAAGAGGTGGAACTAAGAATATATTCAGTCAACAGGGCTGCCAACTGTAGTGCTCTATTAGGCTACATTATACCAGGTATATTTTGAACTAATTAGATATTTCGATATTACCAACTTAATTTCGTCATTATTCTAGATTGGTTCGTATACTGTAGAATAATCATTCGCATGAAAAGTAGGCTGTATAGTTCTTCACGGAACTTCTTGTTAATATTGATTTTAATATTATATTTTTCATGTAGAATCCTGTTAATTTCCGTGAGTGCATGTTACAGCTTCCCTTCACTTGTTTTCAGGACTGCTATGTCGTCTCCAAACCTTACTGTCTTGACTGCTACTTCGTTGATCTTAACTCCTCTCATAACTCTCTTACATTCTTCAATGCCTTCCTCAATATATTAAAACTTTGACCATAAGATCATTTAATTGTTGAAACGTGATGATCATAAATTCGAGAGGCTTATTTAATTCGCCACTGAAATTAGGATGTGGGAGAGATCCCCCCTTTTCATCCCGTCAGGCTGGTAGGTCAAACAACCTACGTTGATGATAAAGAAAATGGCGAGATGGTTGTGAGTGTGTCATGTGTTATATTTCCCAGCCAGGAAGGATAAGGTGTGTGTGCTATATTTTTCCAGCCAGTGTGGCTGATGCTCGTGCTATTTGTGCGTCGAGGCCTGAGAGACCTTTAATTGATTTCCGGACGGGCTCCGATCCAAGGTGGTTTGTTATGCACATTTACTGGCACGATTTTGAGTTTTGCTCCGGATTAGATGATTTTTCCTGATACTTGAGAACGTTTTTCACGCACACTAACACACAATGTGTTTGTTTTTCAAGACATGCAGCTGAAGACACACTGGCCTGACTCAAACCGATGCAGACCTGTTTATCTAATGTACAGTATTGTCCTTGTTGCATGCTGTATTATATTTAGCAAGGAGATCTATAGAAGATAGTCTGGCCGTCAAATAACACCATGAGACTGATCAGTGGCCTTATATATTATATATACGCCCACTTATTGGCTTCCTGTTCTCAGCAACATCATGCCTCCTGACCTACGCAGGAAAGCTGCGGTTATCCGAGACAATAAGAAAATCATGAGTAACCCAGTTCTTCCTATTCACTGCTACATCCTTGATCTGAATAGAAACTGAATTGAATCCAGACATCCGCCCTTCAAATATGCTAGAGATCTCACAGGCAACAATTTTGAGCCGAATATCCAATGGAGAAATGAATGGAGCAAAACATCAACCTTGAAGCTTAGAGTGATTTAATTGGAAATAGCGCAGCACCCGGTTTTGACCTGCGAAGAAGAACGTGGAGTGCCCTCAATAGGATCCGGACTAACCAGGGAGTCTGTGCTGAATCACTCTTCAATTGGTGTAAAATTCCTTCTCTCCAATGTGACAGCGGTGCTCCTTCAAAGTCAGTTCACCACATTGTTCACGAATGACAGAGAAGTGCATTCAGGGTAAGCGGTCTGACTTCCTGTTGGCAACACCTGCAGCATTGAAATGGGTAAGGAATTTAGATTTAAATATATAAGCCTGCCTTGTCATGTGCCCCTGTAAATATGTATATATCAATGTACATGTATGTATACATTTATCTTGCTGACTTTTTGTTTGTATGTCATACGATCAATACATAAATAATAATTATCCTTGTTGTTCATCACGTAATGTGGGCCCGGCTAGTCACCTGTTCTCCAGGAACTAGTTTATTTGGGTCCCGAGCCCGTGGCCGTGCCGTGAGAAGGATCGTCTCCCCTCAAAGCCCTGTAATGTGGGCCTCGTTTCCCGAGCCTGGCTAGTCACCTGTTCACCAGGAACTAGTTTATTTGTGTCCCGAGCCCGTGGCCGTGCCGTGAGAAGGCTCGTCTCCCCTCAAAGCCCTGTAATGTGGGCCTCGTTTCCCGAGCCAAGCTAGTCACCTGTTCTCCAGGAACTAGTTTACTTGTGTCCCAAGCCCGTGGCCGTGCAGTGAGGAGGCTCGTCTCCCCTCAAAGCCCTGTAATGTGGGCCTCGTTTCCCGAGCCCGGCTATTCATCTGTTCTCCAGGAACTAGTTTATTTGTGTCCCGAGCCCGTGGCCGTGCCGTGAGGTGGCTCATCTCCCCTCAAAGCCCTGTAATGAGGGCCTGTTTTCCCGAGCCTGGCTAGTCACCTGTTCTTCAGGAACTAGTTTATTTGTGTCCCGAGCCCGTGGCCGTGCCATGAGGAGGCTCGTCTCCCCTCAAAGCCCTGTAATATGGGCCCCGTTTTCCGAGCCCGGTTAGTCACCTGTTCTCCAGGAAGTAGTTTATTTGTGTCCCAAGTCCGTGGCCGTGCCGTGAGGAGGCTCGTCTCCCCTCAAAGCCCTGTAATGTGGGCCTCGTTTCCCCGAGCCCGGCTAGTCACCTGTTCTCCAGGAACTAGTTTATTTATGTCCCAAGTCCGTGGTCGTGCCGTGAGGAGGCTCGTCTCCCCTCAAAGCCCTGTAATGTGGGCCCCGTTTTCCGAGCCCGGTTAGTCACCTGTTCTCCAGGAAGTAGTTTATTTGTGTCCCAAGTCCGTGGCCGTGCCGTGAGGAGGCTCGTCTCCCCTCAAAGCCCTGTAATGTGGGCCTCGTTTCCCGAGCCCGGCTAGTCACCTGTTCTCCAGGAACTAGTTTATTTATGTCCCGAGGCCGTGGGCGTGCCGTGAGGTGGCTCGTCTCCCCTCAAAGCCCTGTAATGTGGGGCTCGTTTCCCGAGCCCGGCTAGTCACCTGTTCACCAGGAACTAGTTTATTTGTGTCCCGAGCCCGTGGCCGTGCTGTGAGGATGCTCGTCTCCCCTCAAAGCCCTATAAAGTTGAGGCGAGATTTGTAGCTAATAGTTTCATGTATGTTTGTTTTGTTTCTTCACTCGCTGTTCTTTGATTAAAAATGTTGTGGGAGTACGCCTGTTTTGTTGTTTTTTGTTTTCATACCCCGTTTACTTTGGTGTGTCTCGCCTTCCTGAGTCCGTATTTATGTTAACCTGACGAGGCGGAGGGACTCTGGTCCGAAACCACCGTCAGAGAGAATACTCAGCATTACGTGTCTTTGTTATTGTTGTTCCTTGATCTGAATATATGAGACATGTCAGTTTGAACTTCGAGTAACTTCAGTAAGTGCAATATTGTAGATTCAAGTGAACCTTAAATTGAGATTAGATACAATTGAATATGCATCGTAACGTAATTGTTTATCCACCACGCGCAGCTGAGTAACTATTAGTGTGTAAATACAAGCTCTTTTTGTCAGCTGTTTTTAATGTAGCACCCCGAGGGGATGTTTTGATGTTGCTGGGATGCGAGTCTGTTTTGTTTCAGTGTGTTAGTTTGTTTTTGATGGTGCCTGTCTGTTGTTTATTTTATGTGTGAGATAGACTTGTTGTTTCTTCATTGTAATTTGTCATTTATCAACATTCTGAACTAGGAATAAATTACGGTTGACGATACAATATGTGTACTCCATTTGTGTAGATGTTAGTCATCTGTTTCCATGGAGCCTAGGCCTTTAAGCTAGTTCCATGCGAACACACCTCCCCTGAGATCTACTTGTTATTATCACCGGCTTACAGAATACTCCCAATCGGATGCAATATATGGATACTTACAAACTTCACAGCGCATTTGTTGTACCGGTGTACGCTATACGCTTGCCCACTCCCGACTGACTAGCTACACAGTACGTCTGCCTGGACATCCTTGCGCCCGTTTTATGTTGCCAGAAGTTGAAATAACCTGATTTAGAAGTACTGTGCCCGTTAACCACCGGTATACCATGGCAAGCCACTGGGCACCGATGAGTCACGATACAGATATGTGAAATTTGAAAACAATGCGAGCACGAGATGGACCTCGGGGCCGTCCTGGACGTATAATCGAGATAATGCAACATTGTTCTCAATTTCCACGCGAGGCATGGGAAAATGGAAATTAAATAACATATCAGATCAGAAAGTTTGTTAAAATATTGTAGCTGAACATTTATTTTCTGAGAAATTGCAATTTAGTCAATAAACCCTCCAATGACTTGTAGGGGGAAAAAATCGAAATAGAAATACATTCCTGTGGAGAGAAACAACCTACGAGTTAGCCCCTACAGTCGACCTATTCCAGTCGGTTCGATGTCCTAATAAAATTAAATCTTCGAAATCAAATGGATATTTAGAAGTAAACAAGTCACGTTGAACATGAACAAGTCACGGTACAAATTAACTTGTTACCTAAATCCCATAATTATAGCATGAACTGCCATATCATGTACGATCTCCTCACTTACATGAAGTCACGAAGATGACGCATTTCTCAAGAGAAATAATTAATTAAATAATAGCGCTTCTAAACTATATGAAATGTGCTGGATGTCGAAATTCCACCAAAAACAAGATGAAATCATTCTGGCTAGCTACACGTATTAAAAATAATTGATGCGAAAATTAAAATATATATTTCCTACCACTTGATTATTATTATTATTATTATTATTATTATTAAATATCATAATACATTTTTGCATCAGATTCTACGAATTGACTTCATTTTTGCAATATGTAATATGTCTCAACTGAGCATATCTGTTCATTCATTATCAACCACAAGACAACATTCTCTTCACCAACACCAAGTTGAATACGGATCAGTATAATGCAACTTGTTGCATGGCTTTCGTCTACTCAGATCTGATGGCTTTATGTTTCCGGCATAATCCTGTCTGTCTTACCACTGGTCTCACACATTAACAAAACGTCTTTTACATCAATTCATAAATAAACAATAAGAACAATTCTGCCTAAACTGTCACAGGTAAATTTCTAGTGTGGAAAATAATTAACAAATAGCTTGGACGGTTTAGTGCTTGCAGATTTACAACTCACTGTAAATTATTATTAATATTAATGACTATCATCATTTATGCTCACTGGTTAACCATCGCATACACGTTGCGCAAATATATTCTCGAGACACAATTCAACACGGGGTTCAGAAAATATTCCCCTCTTCCCATGCTCAAGACAAAATACGATTCTTGACGTCTTTTACAATAAATTAATCTTCAAGAATTCTCATACCAGTGCGAGCTTAACAAATTCCTATTTTCATTAACATATTATTATTTTTATTATTGTTATATTACAGTATTCAACAATTGTTCCTGATCCTGAAACAATTACCTCCGTTCATATTAACCATATAGTTTGTTATAAACAAATAACAATTTATTTTGTTACAAACCAATAATCAATTAATTATTTAACCCAAGTCGAATAAAATATAGAACAGGCTGTTTGTTTCGTTAATTGCTGAAATACGACAAGCGGTCGTTTCAAATAAATGAATTAATGATCTCGAAATTCAAAATGAGCTATCAAAATGACCCGTACTGAGCCACATTCAACCTCCTCACATCAGACGACAAAATGCCCTTGTCAGATTATGGACTAAGGTGATGATGAACAGCTCTCTTCCCATCCACCAGGATGCAGATGAAAACGACGTAGCAAGACTGAAATCCCGGAAACCTGCCTGGAAGACGGCCAGGAATCTAGCTGACATACCATTTAGACCTGACGAAGCATGGAAGCAAGAATGGGCCAGATTACACCCACATGGTCTAATCAACATCGATGACCCAACAGCAAAACCTCCTGGGTTCAACCTCCCGCGCACCATCTGGACCAGACTAAACAGGATACGCTGCGGCGTTGGAAGAACTGCTTCTGCACTACACCAATGGGGGTGGTTGGAGTCTCCTTCCTGCAACTGTGGTGCTGAAATGCAAACCATCAGCCACATCGTGAAAGAATGTCATCTGCGGGCATTCACTGGGCCTGTGGAGGAGATACATCAAGTAACCCCTACGGCACTCACTTGGTTGGAAGGACTAGACATCAGCTTGTGATGAAATATCAGAATCTGCAGCAGTGTGTGTGTGTGTGTGTGTGTGTGTGTGTGTGTGTGTGTATGTATGCGTGCATCCCAGTTATTATGTCTGTAATACTTTACATCCATGTATATAAATATGTATATATTAATTTTTATTTTGTAATTAGCAATTATATGTAATACATTTCAACGATTGTCAAATGAAGCATCATACGCTAAATAAATAATTCTAACCATTAATCAGATTCCAAAGACGAAGCGCCAGACTTAAGAGTCTGCGTAAACATGTACATGCAACACTCCTGCATTAAATATCCTTGCCTATTATTCTCCTACCAACTTCCTTACGGCAAAATGTAACTTACTCTCCTCGTGGTGAATTGCGTGACGTGTTTACAGATATAAACACGCAGCGAAAATAATGGTTACAAAAATAATGCACAAATTCATAACTACACTGACTACATGAACTGCCCCCAAATACTGATTCTCCTACATGATGCAAGTTTTGTGACAGACCTTCATTTTGTTAGCTGCGGCAGGAGTCTCTCGTGGCCAATGATCCCTTAATGAACCACGGAATATCACCATATTCCTCCGTTGTTTACACCAACAAACTCCGGTTGGCTGGTTTGACTCTGCTTCAATTTCCAGTCCCATCATCCTTGATGATGGTTCCTCGTCAGCATGGTCCATGATCTTCTATCAACAGATGGGCAAAACAGATCCCCTCTGACGGTTGCCAGGGTTAGCTTGAGGTGTTTACTGTTGCTAAGTTCATCCTCTCGTCCGCCTATCCACGTCCTATTTGCTCTTCCATGGTAAAGCACATTTTTACCAGGTGTTGAAATAATCACTTGTTGTTGATCTGTGGATATCATTGTGGTGTTGATAATATGCATTTCACCGTAGTGGCTAGTGATTGCTTATGAAGAAGATCAATAATATAGAACTTATAGTGCTCAATATGTCGAATTTGCTGTTATGCGAACTTGTATCGTTGTAACGATTAAATTCAAATAGTTGCAGAAATCGAAGTATGTGCTTTTCAATTCGTAGAGTGTGCTTATATTAAGATATTGTACTTTCACGAAGTTTTTGACTGAAGATGACTGCCTCCAAGGTTTTCCCCTCGGGTAACATGTACCGAGTGAGGGTTATCTCACCCCGTACAGCGTGAGTAATGTTGTTGTTGCATCACAGGCGAAGTAGTGAGTGAATTGTCACCTCGAAGGCTAGATAGCCCCGAAGGGGCGGCGTCTAGGTGTTGTGCTCGGGACCGCCAACCACGATATGGTCCTTTGTCCCAATTCTACTCGTTGTTTATAGTTGCCTGGTTCAGCTTTTTTTTTAAAGCGATATTAGAGTAGTGACGACTAGTTGCGAGACAACTGGATGTAGACTTGATAGAAGAAGAGTAGAAGTAAAAGGAGGTGAAAAGTAAAAGATAGAGAGCCGGCGACTAGAGGCAAGAGATGCTGTTCGCTAACCGCTGGGCACCGGTCCCCCGAGCAGGTACACAGTGGCGTCCTGGGGCAGTGGGGGAGGGGAGAACGAATTTAGTGGGTAGCGGTGACTAGGTGTTGTAAAATGTGGAGAATGCTTGTAAGGGCTGTGTGTTGGGGCTGTGTAAAACTTGGAGGGGAGATGGGAAGTGATAACAAGGATGGAATGTTTCTCTGGTGTTGTTGTGTCCTCTGCCACTGCCTGTGGTGTTGTATTAGGGCAGCTTTTGTACGTCTGCAACCCGGGTACGAGGCCGCGTGTCCCCCTCCACAGTTTACACTAGTGGGGATTTCTCTGGGCACGGTACAATCCTTGTGGCGGTGAGGGCCGCCACACCGATTGCACCTGGCCTCGTACCTGCATTCGTATGCAGCATGCCCTAGGCGCTGGCAGTGGTAGCATTGTGTGACTAGTGTGGAGTGTTGTCTGGGCAGTGGACGTCTAGACGTCGCTGTTTTTTTTTAGCTGTGGGGGGGGGGGGGGGAGGGGTCAATTTAGGGGCAGGTGTAACAGTGCTCTCTAACGGAGAAGCGACTGCTGTGGTGTCAAGGGCGTGAGGGATGGTTACAGGTTGCTGGTTGACGTCACTCTCCGGTGGAGGAGTGGTGATGAGTTTGTACTGGTCCGCT
This sequence comes from Meconema thalassinum, assembly GCA_946902985.2. Lineage (NCBI taxonomy): Eukaryota > Metazoa > Arthropoda > Insecta > Orthoptera > Tettigoniidae > Meconema > Meconema thalassinum. The sequence continues at coordinate 58,787,397 of OX336390.1, forward strand.
TTGTTTTCCTTCTTGGGAAGCTTGAGGGGGACAGTGGCTTTGACGGTTTGGGTCCAGTACGATCGTGTGTCAGGGACTGTTTGTGTGGATTCGTGATAGCGGACTTTGGGGTTTTCTATTGTTTCGGTTTTGGTGATGAGTATGTGTTCGGTAATGCCAGAGTGAGATGAGAGAGCTGCTATGATGTTTCCGTGCTCGTCCGGGTCTGCAGTCTTCGCTGGAGAGGTGGCAATGAAGGCTGAATAGAGTTCCTCGATCGTTGATACGGATGTAGCGATTGGAGAAATCACTTCAATAATTGATGCTCGGACGGAGCTGAGAAATTCATCATTACCAGGTGGGCCAATTTTGATTAATTTGTCTCTGGGGTATCTGCAGCCAGGTTGGGCATAATGCAGCATCTACTCATGATCAAGATCTGATATGTGGGAGGCAGACTCCAGTGCAATGTGTGTGTGAGAGAGCTGTGTGCGCTAGTGAAAAGATTGTATGTGGTGTGAGTGGTCCAACGCCGTGGCGGACCTGGTTGACCTTGTGGACTCGGCAAGAGAGTTATTATCAGTTGCAGATCCCAGTCGCCTATGGTTATCAGTTTTGGTCGGCTTGAGGGCCGCGACAATAGGCGAGCTGGGTCTTGGCTGAGTGTGAGGTAGTGGGAAAGGATGAGCTTGGTTGAGTTTAGCTCAGGGCGATAGGAATTGCTTGATGGGGATCGGAGAAGTTAGGCAGGGCGGGTGAATGCTTACTCGGCGAAGGCTGGTCTCGGCTCGGCGTTGGCTGGGTGGCTTGGCAGCGCTTGGTGCGGACGCAGAGTGTGGACGTCGCTCTGTAGTTTGGCAGCGTGCTTGGTGCTTGGTGATTGGTTGCTTGGCGGCTCTTCCAACACGTCGTCCCTGCTCGGTCGCTGACTTGTGTGTGAATGTGATTCTACCTTGGTCCTGGCTCCGCTTATATACACTTCATGGCAATTGACGTCACGGGGTCTACCAATGTATTTACACGGGCTTCATCTAAAGTGTTGAATATCTTCTGATCGGCACAATAGGCAATCCTTATGATAATTACCGTGGTTTACCGTACTCAATGATTCCATACTTTTATTCCTCTGGATGTAATTCCTGTCCCCTCAGTGATTGTTTAAAAATTCCATGTCATGTCCACGACCGAAATACATGTTTCCAAGATATATATTAGGGACGGATGACCTCGTAGTTCCTCCCCTTAAAACAATAACTAACTAACTAACTATATTACTGCCAGATGTGGCTTATAGGTACAGACAGCACTGAGGCTGGAATCTAACATATAAAAGTGAAAGTCTGTATGTTGGTATGTATGTATGTATGTATATTTGTTCCGTATACAGACCTACACCGTTCCACCAATCTCAACCAAATTTTGCATACAAATAACTTAGGACCCAGAAGGAACGGCTGGCTACATGAATTTTCGATAGTCTTTCTCATTCTTCTGATAACGGCCTATTTGCACTCGAGCAATAATTGCTAGTTAATTATTAACTTACGAAGGAATGGCAAGGCCGGCCATCTTCATGGCAACAGTAGTACAAGACGGGTCCACCAATTTTCCATCTATCTCGGTAAGAGGCCATGCCACTCAATTTTCTCAACAGCAACAGTACCTCTTGAAGTGATCACCAGGTTTCCACTTGTCTCTGTTAGGGGCCATGCTACTCCATTTTCTCCATGACTACAGTAGCTCAAGACGTAAAATCTGAATACGTAGTTCCTAAAAAATGTATTAATAGGGGTCGATGTAGGGAATTAAAAGGAAAACAAATATATCGGCTAACCTTGCACACGGCCTAACGTAACAACGGCTACACATATCATAACGAAACCCAGTATTAGTCTAAGATTAAATGAGCTTAAATAATTCTGTTATTGTTGATTGATTTAGAGGCTTGGCGATATAATGGCCATGTATCCACGAAAACTTAAGTGTGAATGATGTTTTTCTGATAACCTGTGTTACTGTGATGGCTGTAGTAGTGTGTGTGTATTCGTAATTCAGGTGAGGATAAAAAGGAGGCAGCTGTTGCCTTCAGTTAGAAACTATCCCGGTATTTGCTTCGAGTAGAAGTGGGAAACCACGGAAAACATCTTCCAAGTTATGCCTCGGGAGGCGCAGTGTACCCCGTTGCAGCTCTCAGACCAGAATTAAAATTCCTTGGCAGAGCCGGGATTCAAACTCGGACCTCCAAGGCAACAGCTGAGAATGTTAGCCGCTAATCCTCGTGGTCGAATAAATGTGACATTTTGAGTCTAATTTCATACTCTTGATGTTGCTGCTTTTACGGGAGATTTTCAACCTTTACCTTATGACGGAAGGTATCACGCGCAATATATTGTATTGCATTGTTATACTCTCCGTTAAGGTGTGTTCTACTACTGATATGTTGATGTTTATGTTTCATTAATCGTAATGTTTTTGTGCTGCATTTTTAGCCTACTTTCGATTTTTGCAAAAAAAAAAAAAGTAGACTTATGAAATCAACACAGGGCGAAAAATTGTGAGTCTGTGAGTGTGTGTGTCTGTGAGTGTGTGTACTCTGAATGATTATCCCCCCCCCCTCCTATCAATTCAAACACGGTGAAACCGAATTGAACGAAATTTGGTACAGAGGTTGCACTACCAAAGGGCTACTCAGTGTCATGTTTTATATCGCCGCCATCTTGACGGAAACGTAATGGCGGCCACCCAAATGTTAAAGGCTTAAATAAAACTACGACTAACCTAATTATCCGATATCTACCAAATTTTGAAACAAAATAGACTTATATGGCGAGCGTCTTTTGACTAAACTACAAGGTCATCAGTCCAATAGTTTGCAGATGGTGGTCATGTATGTGCGCAAATCGTTTCCCCCTACCAATTCAAACACGGTGAAACTGAATTGAACAAAATTTGGTACAGAGGTAGCACTAGCTATGGGCAACTCAGTGCCATGTTTTATATCGCCTCCATATTGACGAAAACGTAATGGCGGCTACCCAAATTGTATAAGCTTAAATTAAATTGCGACCATCTGATCTCTACCAATTTTTGCAGCGTTATACACTTATGTATGAAGAATCTTTTACCAAACTGCAAGGTCATCAGCCCAATTATTTGCGGATGGTGGCCATGCATGTGAGCAAATCGATTCTCCCTATCATTTCAAACACAGTGAAACCGAATTGAACGAAATTTGGTATAGAGGTAGCACTCGAAAAAGGCAACTCAATGTCATGTTTATAACGCCGCCATCTTGACGGAAACGTAATGGCGGCTACCCAAATGTTAAAAGCTTAAATCAAATTGCGACCAACCTAATCACATGATCTCTACTAAATTTTGCAACAACATACCATTATGTGGTAAGCATCTTTTTACCAAACTACAAGATCATCGGCCGAATAGTTTATAGATGGCGGCCATGTATGTGTGCAAATCGATTCCCCCCCTATCAATTCAAACATGGTGAAACCGAATTGAACGAAATTTGGTACGGCGGTAGAACTCGTAAAAGGCAACTCAGTGTCATGTTTTGTATCACCGCCAACTTGACGGAAACGTAATGTCGGCCACCCAAATGTCAAAATATGAAATCAAATTACGTCCAACAAATTTTGCAACAACATACCTTTATGTGAGATGCGTTCTTTGACCAAGCTACTAGGTCATCAATCTAATAGTTTGCATATGGCGGCCATGCATGTGTGGAAATCGTTCCCCCCTATCAATTCAAACACGGTAAAACCGAATTGAACGACATTTGGTACAGAGGTAGCACTAGCAAAGGCCACCGCAGTGTCATGTTATATAACGCCGCCATCTTGACGGAAATGGAATGGCGGCCACCCAAATGTTAAAATCTTAAATAATATTACGACCAACCTAATCATTTGATCTCTACCAAATTTTGCAACAACATACCGTTTTATGGGAAGCATCTCTTGACTGAACAACAAGGTTATCAGCCCAATAGTTTGCAGATAGCGGCTATGTATGTGTGCAAATCGATTCACCATATCAATTCAAACACGGTGAAACCGAATTGAACGAAATTTGGTACAGAGGTTGCACTACCAAAGGGCTACTCAGTGTCATGTTTTATATTGCCGCCATCTTGACGAAAACGTAATGGCGGCCACCCAAATGTTAAAGGCTTAAATAAAACTACGACTAACCTAATCATCCGATATCTACCAAATTTTGAAACAAAATAGACTTATATGACGAGCGTCTTTTGACTAAACTACAAGGTCATCAGCCCAATAGTTTGCAGATGGTGGTCATGTATGTGCGCAAATCGTTTTCCCCTACCAATTCAAACACGGTGAAACTGAATTGAACAAAATTTGGTACAAAGGTAGCACTAGCTAAGGGCACCTCAGTGCCATGTTTTATATCGCCTCCATATTGACGAAAACGTAATGGCGGCCACCCTAATTTTATAAGCTTAAATTAAATTACGACCATCTGATCTCTACCAATTTTTGCAGCGTTATACATGTATGTATGAAGAATCTTTTGACCAAACTGCAAGGTCATCAGCCCAATTATTTGCGGATGGTGGCCATGCATGTGAGCAAATCGATTCTCCCTATCATTTCAAACACAGTAAAACCGAATTGAACGAAATTTGGTATAGAGGTAGCACTCGAAAAAGGCAACTCAATGTCATGTTTATAACGCCGCCATATTGACGGAAACGTAATGGCGGCTACCCAAATGTTAAAAGCTTAATCAAATTGCGACCAACCTAATCACATGATCTCTACTAAATTTTGCAACAACATACCATAATGTGGTAAGCATCTTTTTACCAAACTACAAGGTCATCAGCCGAATAGTTTATAGATGGCGGCCATGTATGTGTGCAAATCGATTCCCCCCCCCCCTATCAATTCAAACACTGTGAAACCGAATTGAACGAAATTTGGTACGGCGGTAGCACTCGTAAAGGCAACTCAGTGTCATGTTTTGTATCACCGCCAACTTGACGGAAACGTAATGTCGGCCACCCAAATAGCAAAATATGAAATCAAATTACGTCCAACAAATTTTGCAACAACATACCTTTATGTGAGATGCGTTCTTTGACCAAGCTACTAGGTCATCAGTCTAATAGTTTGCATATGGCGGCCATGCATGTGTGGAAATCGTTTCCCCCCTATCAATTCAAACACGATAAAACCGAATTGAACGACATTTGGTACAGAGGTAGCACTAGCAAAGGGCACCGCAGTGTCATGTTATATATCGCCGCCATCTTGACGGAAATGGAATGGCGGCCACCCAAATGTTAAAATCTTAAATAATATTACGACCAACCTAATAATTTGATCTCTGCCAAATTTTGCAACAACATACCCTTTTATGGGAAGCATCTCTTGACTGACCTACAAGGTTATCAGCCCAATAGTTTGCAGATACCGGCTATGTATGTGTGCAAATCGATTCACCATATCAATTCAAACACGGTGAAACCGAATTGTATGAAATTTTGTACAGAGTTAGCACTAGCTAAGGGCACCTCGTATTCATGTTTAATACCCTTATAACACGTTGTATTTCATTAACCTTCTACAACCAACGTTCAATTAAACTCCTTGAAAAGGACAAAGAGTTATAACAATACCCATGCACTTAGGAGAACGTAGGCTATTACTTTCTTTACTGAACATCTGGTTTTTATTGTTGACAGTGTTAACCTGTACCGGCTGTCTTTTGTATTACAAATCAGGAATACAGTAACTGTGATAAGACTTGAATAAATCTAACAGAACCAGAACAATTTGTAGCAACCAAAACGAAACAGTAACCTAAAATGATTGACCACGCCATGAACACTCCCTCTTTTCTACTTAAGGCGTTGGGTTCAGTTCAGGGGTTTTACGGCAGCTCCCTGAACATTCAATGAGTCAAAATAGATGACCATAAGAGTATATTATATGTACAGAACATTACCTCCATCACTGCCCTCAACAGATACAGTGCCGTAGTAAACTAACAGGTAACTGACGTCACCAATAATTCTCAAAGTAATCATTTGAAGCCATGAACAGGCTCCTTTTGTACTTAAGCATGGGTACTTTCAAATTACTAAGTAAATAATATCGTACGTGTTTCGTAGGGAGAGTGGGGCACTTTGAACCACGCGGCACTATGAACCAGGTTACATAACTTCAGTATAAATAAAGGAATTTTTTCTCACTCTGGGTATGTTGGTAGAACTGCTCTATTGACTTGTATTTTGTTTCTGCAAAATCTGTTTCCCGTCATTAGCTCTCTGCAGCTGTTATTTGATTACGGCTATAGTGAAGTAATTTTCTGAGAACTTGGTAGATTAATATTTGGTGGCAAATGATTGGTAGAAATTCAGATTAAGTAAGTTATTAAATAACATCAAAATCGTGTCTTAAATTTATATATCTTATAATTTGAAGAATGTTCATACATAACCTCACAATGGCTTTGTATAGTAATATGTTCTGCTGGGGCACATTGAGCCAAGCTCACCCAGGTCACAATGGGCCATGGCTCATTTTCCCTAAATGCCGTGAGTCCTTTTGTGTGTTTCTTAACATGGGTAAATACTTTAGGTGCCGGTAATGTCTATTCATTTACATAATTTAACTAGGTCAAACGGAAGCTTTATGAGCAGGAATCTGGGGAAGAGAAGTACGAAGAGAGCGATGCCAACCTGAATGAGTTTGATGGATCCAAATACAACTTTGAGGATTTGGACAAATCTCCAGAAATAGATGATTTTGTTCTGGTTCTAACCAAGTTTGAACTGAAAAGCAAAAAGTATGTTTACTATGTGGGGAAAATTTTGAAAGTCATAGACGTACACCGATGGATGATGCAGGCGACAATCAGGTGTCATTCTTGAGAAAGAGTGAAAGAATGGGTGGAAAGTTCTTATTTCTTCAGGTAAGGGATGAAGCATCGGTTCCAGAAAATAATATAGCATATGTGTTGCCATATCCCACTGAACAGGGGGTGACAAAGAGACAACAATCATACTTCAAATTTTGAATTAACTGCCAGTCCAATGAAGTCTGTTAATTTCAATTGTGTATGTGTTGTTGAATGCCTATATGCTTATTTATATTATTATAAGAGGATTGTATGTGAAGATTATATTACATTTGGAAATAACTCTATTTAAATTATTCTAATGAAGCTCTGTAGACTGGTTCATGGTACCCCACGGTCGGGGAAGAATGAACCATTTACCTATTTTTAGCCTACTTTTCTCATTTTGCAAAAATGAGGAAAAAGTAGACTTATGAGATCGATCCGGGAAAATGTGGGTCTGTCTGTCTGTCTGTCTGTCTGTCAGTCCGTCTGTCTGTCTGTCTGTCTGTCTGTCTGTCCTTCTGTCTGTCTGTCTGTCTCTCTGGCTGTGTGTGTGTCCCCCCCCCCCTATCAACTCCTAAACGGCTGCAGCTATCGAAACCAAATTTGGTAAGAGCAAAGATCTATACCAGAACATTTCACGGCCATATTTTAAATTGACGTCAGTGCTACCAACTGCTCAAAAATCGCAATTGTATTTTGAGGTCTATGTTGGATATCTCAGAAGTTATGCAAGCGAACTATTCCAAAATTGGCACACACACAGACAATAGCATTCCAGATTAATTTTCAGAAGACCATGCGTGCCAGTAATGCCAAAATGATTCTCAGCCTGCCGATAAGTCCAATTTCTAAATGCATGTAACTTCTATACTATCGATTGGATTTCAACCAGATTTCGTACGTACTATCTGTACTACAGCAGATATGACTGTGCGTGTTCTAATGAGCCACCATGGCTGCCAACTGTTAATAAATACTCTCACTATGTTTTTGCCCTAATGTCAAAATATCAGAAAGTATGAAAGCCAACGGCTCTAAACTTTGCACACATATAGTACCTGATATTCTACCTTAGTTTGGTGTAACTTATATACATCAGTGCTGCCAACATGATTCTAAGCCTGCTTATATGTCCAGTTTTTAAATGCATATAACTTCTATTCTAATAAATGGATTTCAACCAAATTTCGTATGTGCTTTGTGTACCATAACAGTTATGACTATGGGTATTCGTAAGAACAAGCAGGACTGCCAACTGTAAATACATACTCTCTATTTGTTTAATCCTAATATCAATATATCAGAAAGTATGCAAGTCATCATCTCTAAACTTTGCACACGTATATTAACTGACATTCTAGATAAATTTGGAGTAACTAATATACCTCAGTGCTGCCAACATGAATCTAAGCTCTGTGATAGTTTCAATTTTTATTTACATGTAACTTCTATACTAACAAATGGATTTTATCCAAAAATGGCACTCGTAATATTTCAGATTAATTCTGAGCATCACATACATGCCATTGTTACCAACATGATTTTACGCGCACTGATAAATCCAATATCAAATATCATGTAACGTCCATACTATCCATTAGACTTAGCCAAATTTTGTATGTGCATTCTAAGTCAGACTATTCAAAGTCACCAGGGCTGCCTACTGTAGTAATTTACTCTATTACTCTATTACTGGATTTTGTCATTATTTTAGATAGGTCTATATAGATTGGCATCAATCTGAAATTTTAAGAAAAGTAGGCTCTTTAGTTCGTCACGGAACTACTTTTTATTTAAAGACATGTAGCTTAGAAACTACTATTCACAGTGTATTCATATGAGGGCATTTGATACTTGAATGATTAAACTTCTAAAGGGAGAAAACCACAGCTCGGTATTAAAATTACTGGATGAGTAGCAGTGAAAAATATATTTCCGGTTCAATGTGTCCCACTCTCTCCATGAAAAAACTACATCTATACTAATAGGGTATATAAAATGAGATGGTGTGTGTGTGTATGTGTATTACTCAATCACCAAAGAAACACTGGTCCGATTTACATGAAATTTTGTATTGAAGTAGCTGATTTACCTGGTTAATATATGGGCTATTTTGATTTGGATACATTGCACTGTTTAAAGATGGCGACCATTTTAGTGACGTCACTACACCCTTTGGTTTCAAACTTCCATATTTCAATTTCAAATAAGGAGAGAACGCTAAGAAATAGCTAACATTTGATGGCGTCAATGAGGTTTAAAATTTAAATTTCTATCTGAAAAGTCTGTATCACTTTTCATGTATCTCCAACGAATAGCGAGTAAAACCTAAATTAGTGCTATAAAACACGGTCAACGACGAGCGGTGTAGTTGGACAAAATGTTCCATCCTTACTCTCCCTCCCTGTTTTAACTGTCACCTTCACATTTCAATTTATTCATGAACAGTAGCAAAGCACGGGTACTTCTGCTAGTGATTTATAAAAGTGGTGTATGTTATGGATTACGATCAATTCTCTATTCGATGCCACAGTTTAGACAACAGTCCACATATGCTTGCAATCAGTCTTTAAAAGATGATATATTACTATATTACTGCCTGTTATGAGGCCTCGGTTTGTTGAGAATTACTACAGGCTGTTTCCTCGAATAACTTATTTCCCAATGTAATCCTTCCCATAAGCATTCATTGCCTCATTTATCGTTACGAGTGTGGATGTACACTTCTCACCCTCATGTAGTCCCTTGCTACACTCTCTACACACGGCCTTGGCAGTGCGCCGGGCAGAAAGATTACCAAATTTGTGGCACTGATGGCAGAACAAAGGGATATGCCGTCAAAATGGCAATGGTGCGATGTAACCATCATCTGTTTAGGTAAAATAACACCCTTAGAAAGTGTTTAGCTGGCTGCGTGGCTCAGCGGTAATGTTCTCGCCTGCTGTTCCCAAGGTTGCAGGATCGAATCCTGGTGCAGTGAGCTGGCATTCGAGAGCATGTAAATGTGAGGGCACAGTGTCAGCAGATTTACTGGCACGTTGAAGGTCCCCTTCAGGGTGAAATTCCGGCATCCCGGCGTCTCTAAAAGCCGCAGTAGTTAGAAGACATAAAACAAATAACATAATTATTATTACCTTCAAAAAGAAGAATGAAAGTGCCAGTGGCGACACAGTTTCAATAATATGTTGGTTACCTCTTTGTGGTGTAGAGGCTGTGTCCTCTGAGGTCTGGGTTCAATTGCCGGGTTTGCAAGGGAATTTTAATTTTGGTCCGAGTACTGGAACGGGGTACACTCAGCCTCATGAGGCAAAATTGAGAAGAGGAGGGTTCGATTCCCATGTCTTCTATCTTTGAAGTGTTTTCCTTCGGGTTGCCCACTTTTACTCCAGGCAAATGCCGTGAGGGTACTGCACCCGAAATTTGAATGCTAAATGATGAAAATGATGATAATTTTCGAGCCCCATGATACAGTCTAACATTGAAATATAAATTCTGGAAAGAGGCTCTTAGCAAACCCCGGCAAGGGGAGAGCCCGGTCACGTGATGTGAGACGCTCGAGATTCTCTATATATAAAGCTCATGATGAAAATGATGATAATTTTCGAGCCCCATGATACAGTCTAACATTGAAATATAAATCCGGGAAATTGGCTCAAGCGAGTTCTCTTAGCAAACGCCGGCATGGGGAGAGCCCGGTCACGTGATTTGAGACGCTCGAGTATCTATATATATATAAAGCTCAATGTTTGTCTGTCTGTCTGTTTGTGTGTCTGCCTGTTATTTACACATATCTACACCGTTTCACCGATCTGAACCAAAATTTGTACACTTACCCTTTGGAACCCTGTGGGTAACCCCGTCTACATTAAATTTCGGACAGACCACTCCACTGCATTTACGCCCTTTGTCAAAAAACTACACCGTTTCACCGATCTGAACCAAAATTTGTATAGTTACCCTTCGGAACCCAACGAGTAACACTGTTCACTTTAAATTTCGGAAAGGCCACTCCATTCCCTGCATTTAGGCCCTTTGTCAAAAATCTACACCGTTTCACCGATCTGAACCAAAATTTGTATACTACCCCTTGGAACTTTGCGAGTAACCCTGTCAACGTTAAATTTCGGACAGACCACTCCATTCCAGCATTTAGACCCTTTGTCAAAAATATACACCGTTTCGCCGAACTGAAACAAAATGTGTATACTTACACTTTAGAACCCGACGAGTAACACTGTCTGCCTTAAATTTCGAACAGACCACACCATTCGCTGCATTTAGGCCCTTTGGCAAAAATCTACACCGTTTCACTGATCTGAATCAAAATTTGTATACATACACTTTAGAACCCCAAAATAAACACTGTCTACTTTAAATTTCGAACAGACCACACCATTTCCTGCATTTAGGCCCTTTGACAAAAATCTACACCGTTTCACCGATCTGAACAAAAAATTGTATACCTACCCCTTGGAACCCTGCGGGTTTCACTGTCCCCTTTAAATTTCGGACAGACCACTCCATTCCCTGCATTTAGGCCCTTTGGCACAAATCCACACAGTTTCACCGATCTGCACCAGATTTTGTATACTTTCCCCTTGGAACCCAACGAGTACTTCGGTGAAACTGTGCGGGACCAGAAAATCACGTTTTAAGGCCCGTGAACCAATCGTGTCAGAAGTTAAGCAACACCACACTCTTCCTCTCCTGTGATTTTAAAAATATGTTTTTCTATTAGGTTCTACGTTTGATGAACCAGTTCAGTAGTAGTAGTCATCTCACCACATACAGTCTTTCTCAATAGTGGTAGTGTATGTATGTCCCCTATGCGTTCATATACCATTAATCCGATTGCGAAGAAACTTGCGTGAGTTGCTGTGTGGATTTCAGGGAAGGGTAATAGCTACAAATTATTGATGTAACACAAAAGGGTGAGAGATTTAACAGGAAGTTTTAAATACCATAGTAACCCAATTGCACAATGCCAGTTGTGATGATGGTAATTGTTTTTAAGGGGCCTAACATCGAGGTTAGTGACCCCATTATGGTTTGGCGGATCGTGAAATTGAATCTACAACTAAAACTAACTACAAAACTTACGGGCTAGAAGAAGATAAGGACAAAAGAAAGTTATAAGGGAAATAAAAGACAGGGGGAAAGGAAATCCCCTCCACCCTGGATAAATGAGAATGGAGGAACTTGGAAGGAAGGAGAGCCACGAAAGGCAGATAGGAAGGGGAAAGAAGAGAGGGTCCGCTCCAAAGGCAATGAAGAAAAGATGTAAAACCGGACCCAGCTCAGGAATCCCTCAGGGTTGCCAGTTCCCGAACTCACCAGCCATGAGCCCTTGAGGGTGTAGCACTTTCTAGGGTGCTCCAGAAGTGGTGGGGCTACACACACCCTGACTCCTTGGGAGCATTGAACAGAAGACAGGAGATATGAAAAGAAAGCTGACCCCTCGAAAAATGAGCGTATCAGGAAAGATGAGACAAGGGCCAATTAAGGCAGGAAAGTGAAAGACTCCTTAGGCCTCGGATGCCCTAATACCTTCGGGGTTGGAAGAGAACAAGAGTTGACCAAGGGAGGCCGACAGTAAAGAGAACGGAATGTAGCCCGGCACCTGTAAGTAGAAGCAATGTCGGACTCATCTGGGGTCCCGTGGTCACCAACCCATGTCCAACAAGTTGAGCGACCCTGAGGGGGGAGGAGGGGGGCAGTTGTGAGAATAGCTTGCTGATTCATCGCGAGGTGACATGGAAGACTGTCCAGAGCCCGCCGTCTTATCTGGTATTGCTGACTATTCTGATGTCCATACAGGGCCATTGCTCAAACCACTGTGGTGTTACGAAAGAGTGAGTGATTCACCGGTACGATCCTCTCAGGACCGTGCAGTTGGGACCCGAGAAGTACGTCATAAGCTCTTTCACTATAGTGCTTCTCTGCCTTAATAGACAGTATGGAATTAAATGCAGTATTTGCCTCTCACTCGCAATCCTATGTCCTGCAATTAGCTTCGTCCTTTTCTACCCCGGCGATGTTGCCGTTTCCCAATGATTGAAGGTGACAAATCTAAGAAAATGTTTCCTTAGTCTTATAGAGATTTTTTCTAAGGAACTATGCGACAAAAGACGACACTATTGATCTCTACTTTTCTAACAGCCAATGAGATATAGTCACTAGGCAGTGTTTGCTGTTTCACATACTCCTCATTCAAATCATATTTTTCAATTCGTTTGTAAATTACATGTGTCAGTACTGTAGTTAATAAATAGCCGTTTCCCTATTCATTATTATCATTATCATTACGGGAAAATGACCTGAATGTTATGTCCATTATACTGTAATACTTACGACCCCCACTACCACCATCACAAAAAGTTATATTTTTAATATATTTTTTTCTTTTAGTTTAAGTATCATGTGCCAGTTCTGTAGTATTCATTATCATCCATAAAACAAGTAAATCTATCGGGCGAAGCCGGGCACTACTGCTAGTATACTATAACATTGAAAAGTGCCTAGCAACAAGACAATACCGCGAAATATAACCAATTTATCGTTATAAAATATATCAATGGATATATGCCCACAGTCAATGAGAAGAGGGTTTATGGAAGCAGATATGGATATTACCTAGTGAATGTGATTAACTATTCCATTTAAGCCCTATGTAACATTTTTATTCCATTGAAATTATCAAGAAAATTAAGAGAAGATATTAGTAATATTTTAAAAGTCGTAAAAGGGAAGAAATTCACTGTGAGAAGCATATTACAAGTGCGCGCCATTAACTACGCAGGAGTAACAATAGCGTCGACAATGAGACGAGCTGGAGTGGGGACGACTAGGAGGAGCGTTCTTTTTCTGGGAGACTTTGGAGAGTCAAGATCTGTTATCCGGGAGAGTTCATTCCCGAAGAATTCAGGCGAGTACGGTCAGACACCACTCGAGGGGACAGTGCCGATCACGGCCAGCATATAGTGTAAGCCTCGCTTGTCAAACTAGGCGAAGTTGATCGAAGGCGATATCAGTCTATAGCAAACAAGTATTCGACTTTAATGAAAGGAAATTGTATCCAGTATAAACAGATAGATATATAGCAACGGTGTATGAAGATTTAAAGTGATTAATTTGAGTAATTAGACAGTTTTAGGACGATTTATATCTGTCAGAGAAAGTTGCATATCTCAGTAGAAAGAAACACTTTTAGTGCGGCGAGACTGCAGCATATTCAATTCTACGTGACGGAAATAAGTGATTAGCACAGTGATATTGTATGAACATTGAGACTTTGTATTATTTGAACATTATGATGGCTACAAATATTTATCAAGAGGAATTATTATATAACGCATTGATGATGAATGAGATAATGTACTAAGACTTTTGTGCGATTGGGGTATGCCGATAAAGAGTTGTGATTGACAACATGGAGCAACGTTGATTAACGACTGAACTTTGTATAACATCTACGATGTCTACAATGCCGAGACAACTTGAAACATTATGTACATTTCCATCCAGAACATTTAATGTATTTTCATGTACATTTGTTCCCGACTATGAGCAATTATATTCTTTCATTGACCAACCAAATGAACATTAACATCTACGATAGTGATTTGATATACAACTTACAAATTTTATTTGTAACGATGTCACTATATTGGATACATTGCTCGATAATTATGGGGAACATTCAAATGGTGTCGGCAAATGAAGAATCGTCATTGGGAGGGCAGAAGATACCAGAGACCAGGCCCGGTGATTGTTTGAGACTTGGAATCCATGTTAGAGAGACTAGGTTCGATGTCTGGCGGAGACGAGTGTCTGCCGGGGAGGAAATCCTTCCATCCCCGAGGTCGCTGTTTTTCCACTGGCCTGGAACGGATTTGTTTTTGACAATTCATACTTGGGAAGATGAAACACCTAGGTATTTTGAATACCTGATATGAACTTCATGTGTCTACATGTCTACTTCATGAACAACATTTCCCCATATTTAATTCATGTATTTTCACTTCGATGTTTATCATGTTTATTCTACAAGATCATATAGGAGGATGGTCGTTAGTCATCTATACTTGAAAATTTAACGATTCAGTTTCTGAACTGAAGTCTATCTGTTTGAGAATTTATTTTCCACTCAAAAAAAATTAAGAAGTTAGTATTCGACGATTTTCAATTTTTATTCAAGATTTCAGACAATTTGCCTTTGATATTTTAGTAAATTCATTTTTGAGTAAAAGTAATTGGGCATTCTTATTGTATGAAGAACACTAGTTAGGAGAAGAAATCTACGCGTGATATACTGTCAAATATCATCCATTACTATGAACAGTTCGTCGATCTGGCAAGTAATATTCGTCATGATCACGATATGAAGTCAAGTGCTTATGATCATTCTTTGTATAGAATGAAGATACATTCAGGAGTTGAAAAACCCATTTAGTTGAAGGAAGGCTTTGCCATTCATGAAATGTAACATTATTTGAGACATATCTTCTTGGAAGATAATGAATCGGACATTAGGGAAAGTGAGATAGAATCTCTTCCAGTCGTGATTGATATTTATTGGACACTGAAATAACACAAGTTGTTATTTATAAACAAATTTAACATTACGTTAATTGTCAATGTAGTTTTGCAGCCGTGTAACTGTGAAGTAATTATCCGTATTGAGAAATGAATATTTATACTTTTATTAAACGTATAGAGACATGGCATTTATTACAAAGAAACGCCGTTCAGTATACCTCTAATATATTTCATTATAATCGTTTTGAGAACGATAAGTGTGTCATTTGAACAGATATAGCTGTTAACATGTAAGCAGTTGATTGTACAACGATAAAATAAGTGCTAGAAGGAATTAATGCAAGTACTATCGAACAATTGTTGGGAAAAATTGAGGTGAAGTTATTGAAGTTGTGTATCGGATATCCGAGGAATTCATGCCGTATATATGATTGTAGAGTCTGCTTGGATATATTGTGTTGAAATACGAGGGTATTGCCGTATTATTGTATTGAAATACTGTTGTGAGAGGAAGTTAAAGCATTGTTGTGTATTAGTAGAGTTATTGAGAAATCCTTAATGCGAATAGATCCAAGCCATAAAGTCGGAATAGTTGGAACGATGTTGGGAAACATTATTTAATCCTTGTCCACTAAACCATTATTAAACTATACTAAACCTGGAATTATCTTAATAATATGAACTCATCTTTGTTGATTGGTCATATCAAACCGGAAATGACAACTAACCTAATTTTGACTTTGATGGTATAGCATTGTAATTATTTGAAAGTATAGAAGAAGGGAACTTTAAACCAGAGATTGTGTTAATAATCATATTAACATAGTAATATCGTTAAGAAAGTAAACTTTGGAACGATAGACGTTTGTAGACATTGTATATACATTTTTATTTATTATTCAATTAAAGGTTTTTAGTATTTTATAATAATTATTTACTGCATGTATTTAATATTGTCTATAGCTAGTAAGAGTAAATGTTTTTGAAGTGAGTGTTTGCTATAGCGATGATTGATGTGTGTATGAAGGCTTCATCAGTCATGAATGATGTAAGTGAATGATAGGAAGAGTATTATGTAGTTAGAATGTGTTTGGAAGAGAAATGGCTGTTATATAGAGTATTTTGTATAATGAAATTGTTTGAGAATATTATGTGTTTCCACTGAGTCAAGTTTACGTATTTCATGTGTTAAAACGGGCAGGGAACTTCGACAGGTGTAACACAAGTAAACGCCGTTAGGACGCAAGGTCAGATTATTAAATGGAACGAGTTTTGCAGCTGTGTGTTTTGTGAATGAACTGGTCTGTGGACCGTGTCAAAGCTTTTACGAGATGGCCAGCCAGCTATGCAGAATGTTAAACGTTTTATATGGAATGCCAGACTCAATAGATTTCCATTAAAGTGTTTTATAATTTTATGCTTTGGTAAATGACAGAGTCTTTACATATTGTAACTAGGAATGTTGATGTGTTTGTGTGCAGTCATGAGAACTTCAGTGGCGTAAATGAGGAAGGATATTTTGGTGTTATTTTTTGTTTATTGTTAAATTAGTTTTTATTAATAAATTTATATTATTCTACGTTCAGTTTCGTGTGCCTTATTTTATACTATAATCAGAGACGTGTTTTGGAACAGCCTAATGTAGATAGAATGGCCTTATTTATCCTACAAAGCCCCGAGATTAAGGTAAGTTTCACACTCTACCAATTAAAGCTAATTTGTATTATCCATTACACGATCGTAGACTACTCTGTATAATCCCGAAGAGATTGTTGGCGTGATATTGAATGTTCATCTAGCCGGAAACTTTCATTATTTTACAATCCAGCTTAGATTTGTGTGTCTTGCAAGTAACTCCTCGATTCTTACAGGTACAGTACCTAACCTAAAGCCACGGTCACCTTCTTCCCAACCCTCATACGAATTACAAATACACACACTAATGCAGCCAAAATTCACACACTCAAGTACACGGGGCTAAATCTATCATCAATAACAATTTTTCGGGTGATGCGCCTTATTTTTGTGACGCCGCCCTTTCCCATATCCTGGAATAGTTTCATATCGCTGTTTAAAATGAGTTCGCGATGGAGTATAACCCCGCGGATCTCATTCAGCGTTTCGTGCTTCTCAACATACGGAGCTTGGAAATCCCGTTAAAGCCTCCAAATTTCTTCTTCATTTCCTCAGCAAATATTATTGAGTTCCCCGGTTTAAAATCTTCCCCGTCTCTTCTGCCAACTGGACCCCATCCCGAGGTGTATCTTTGGAATTGATTCAACAAAGAGGCGAACATTTCAGTGGGCCACCCTCTGATGTGTTTTAAAACGCTTGACCGTAATCCCTAAATCATCCTCCCCGAATACAACTTACTCTGAAATAGGGCCATCACTGTGAACGCCACCCAGCCAAAGCAATACCTATCTGGCGATAGGAAGTATTGCCCGGTGCCTCGAACAGGTACAAACCCCTTGGCATTCACAGTGACCTATACGCCTCATCGTTGTAACGGGGATACTACAGATGGGGTATAGTTCAGTTGCCCAACCAATACTCACTTGACGAGCCTTTCATACTTAAAATCCTGCCACTCGGACCCACCTGACTACTGACTACGAATTCGTGATGCTTTTCAGTTGGTCAACACGAGTTTTCCCCCAAGGAGATGGGTTATTCCCTAATCCTGAAATATATTACCTGAGATAAATAAATAAATAAATAAATAAATAAATAAATAAAAATTAATTAATTTCTTAATCTCGTGTAATTGATTTTAGGATTAGGGAATAACCCATTCTTTTCGAAAAAAAACTCGTGTTGACCGACTGAAAATCATCAAACTTTCGTTTACTAAGGCAACACTGAAAATGGCTTAGAACCCCATAATACTTATGAGGGTTCAGTGTCGGCTCCCTTCTTGGAAAACAGATGTCTTCAGCATTTATTTCCACGTGCTTTAAAGAGGCTGTAGACACTGCCAATGGCAAAGCTGACACATTTTGCGTCAACTATATTAAAACATTAGATTTTATATTCCAGAAATTCTTGACGGTCAGGAGGGAGCACCATGTAATGTTGTGTCTCTCTATGGATAACAGTCGCGAGCCCATGGAACGGCTTGTTTTTTTGATTTTTCATCCCCTTACAAGTGTTTCTCGCCCAACACGAGAGCTATTTTATGAGGGTAGTGGTCACTTCAAGTATCCAGTCCCCAAGACAAATCCTTGCTCAAATGTTGCCAATATACCTCTTAATTATTCATCGTATAAATATTATTTACTTCTTATGTATTATTTGCTTTTTATTATTATTACATGTGACCACAGCAACAGATTCTCTCTGGACTTATTCTGTAACTGCGAGAAAGATCAGTCTATATTCCAAGGGAGAGGGCATGCTGACTCTCCCCAACTAACCAGGGAATATCTGAGTGAGAATGAGAATATCACCAAAGCAAACACTAGGCAAATATCGGGATGATTCTTAACTTAAAGCCACGGCCGCCTGCTTTCCAATCCTTACCTGGCTAACAAAAACTTACACTAATACATCCACCACAATAATACAGGTTATAAGAAGAAATATTAAACGCACAGCAAAATACATACGGCTGAATAACCACCCAAGCCCCTCAAATGAAACAACAATAACAACAAACAATTCTTCTTGTGGCAACGAGTATCAACGATCCTGTAACTTAGGGGGACATTCTTTGAGGCTCCAAGAGTTCTTGTTCTCCCACACCAAAGCAAGATTACTTTACAAACTGACCTTATATTTGACCACGTTCATCAGAGGATTTCCCATTTATTTTGTCTGTCACGACCTCCACCACAAAGCCGAACAAAGACAGCACATGTCCCAATAGCAGCAAGTAGAAAGCTGTCTGCAAATGATCCAATGTAAATTGTTCAGGTTCATGGGAATCCCTCTTGGGTACATCCAACTGCGTTTCCACACTTACCTTCTCCAGTTCTAATTCGTTCCACTTATTGTATAGTCCAACTTCCGACGTGCGCATGAGAGTCCCGGAAAGCTCGGGATTATAAGGAGAATATACACGAGTAAAATAACCAAAATACAATGCACCAATCGTTTCCTCCATTACATGAATATGGTTTTGCACAGAGTTACCATTCGGCTTCGTCCTCAGCAAAGCTCCGTATAAAGATCGTTTCAAGGCAAAAGATACATTTCTGAAGATAGCAACATCGTCCAGATATGCCAAATAGCTTCATTTCATGTTAACTACTGACAGTCTGTCAATTAGCTTCGGGAAATGCATTTCCAATGAAGGAGTTATCAGCTTGTCGTGATTTTCTACATGAACCAATTTCAGCCCAGAATCATACAGTGCTTCGTAAGTGTCAATTTCAGGGTAATATTTAGTGGCACTCAGAAAACTAGTAAGGGTCCCCTGAAAAGCGCTGGTCACTATCAGACTGAAGAGCACATAGAATATTATAAGAAGTCTTTCAGACAGCTCACGAGGGAGATTTCTTAAAGGCACTGAAAGGAGCGTTGAGAAGCTGTATAGGAGAGATTTGGGGAAGGTCGCAGCTGTTCTATTGTGACGTTGAATGATGTACCATGAAACGGATAGTAATGTCATGCTGCAAACTATGAAAGTCCAAGTCATGACATCGAATGGAAGTGATATTTTCTGATATTGAGGTCAGGATTTGGATTATGGCACAAGAAATATGATCTCGTCAAATTCATGCGGATAGACAAACTCACACCTTACATTAGTAATGAATGGTTGAGCAGTTAGGAATGAAATATCTATAATGCCATCTTTGATAGCGTAAGCATCAGGCAAGTCACCATAATCAACGAATGTTGGCACTGCATTGACGTATGAAAGAAAATAACGTAAATTTTCTACCGGCTTCCCTAGAGACTTGTTATCACCACGAGACATGCTTTCATATCAGCTGTAAGAAGACTGACTTTTATATCATTACCATTCATATCAAGTGGCTTTAGAGCGTATAGAGAATTGACAGATTCATACGTTATTTCACGAACATTAATTGAACCTCCAATACCAAAATGATTGTAGATGAATGCCTTGATGTGTTCGTTCATTCCTCTCGTTACGGTAAATACAGAGACGACTACATTCAGTATCTCGTATCGCCAAAATACATGAAAAACAGTAGATCCACAGTTGTCCTTATCAGAGGTAATGAACACTAGGCACCTTCCTCCGGGGTTCCACCCGCTCAGTTGGCTCAGATGGGCGACACTCTGATTAACAACATCACTGGAACATTGTTGAAGAACAAGGAGATATGAGTTACTCTTGGAGAACTGTTCCTTCATCAGCATTTCGTAACCATTTACCAGCTGTACACCGGTGGAACATCGCTGGTGTATCAATTGGAGCATTGCTGTGGTTTTAGAGCTAAGGTTATGTTTGTCGTCAACCAATGCGGCGATTAATATTGACACGTTCCAAACATTGATGGTGTGTTGAATCTCTCTTGGATAAATAAAATGGTTCGATGAAACCTGGCCTAATAATGTGAAGGCAAGGAGGCTTAGCATTGCCACATACATCTTCGTAGGTGGATTGAATAACACGCAGAACCTGTATCAGACAAATAATTTGCCTTCACTTTATACATGTTATTTTGAACTAAGAATAACAGAAGAAGGGGGTGATATTATAAAACAAGTTGGGGATACTGTCTTCTGAATAATGTCTGAATCATTTAAATGTATTTACATTACTTTTCATGATGATAGGAACTTTGTACATTTGTTGGAAATTGCCAGTTTTATTTTGACAGACCGTGCCAGCAACTGAAGGTATGCTATCTCTAATATTGGCCACTAGATTGCACCTGGTTATAGTTTTTTGGCAATGTCCTAATGGAATTTTTCCGGCGTCTCCGCATCCATGCTTGTGTTTTAAAGAAGTTTAGTGAATATGCGTAGGAGTTATGGACCGACCTCGAACGCCTAAGCATCAGGAAGTATTGCCATAATCAGCGGACACCCAATGTTCAACGTGATATACAACCAGTTAAAGGGGAGACATAGCAAGCTAAGAGGTTAACAATATTAAGTTTATCAACAGAATTGTCAGTCAACACATGGCCTGGCCGAAAGTGATGATTACATTATCACCTATCATGTGAAAGAAGTGTTACATTGACACACTCTTCTAAAAATGGTGGGATACTAATTCCATTACATGTTTCACTCATCAAGTTCCATCAGTTCCAAATATACAAAACAAAGTAGCTCTACATTTCAATACCGTATCCAAACTGCAACAAATGGTTGCTGCCCTTCATAACAACTGACTTAAAGTAAGGAAAAATCATACAAAGTAAGGCATTTTCAATATGAATTTAAGTCTGGGACTGTTAAAAACCCACTACGATAATTATACATATTTCCGAGGGAAGCCAGAAAAAATAATCTTGATTTCAAAATTGAAGCCAAAAGATTTTTATTCAATTTTCTACAATTCTGCCGTCGCTTAAGTTGTACTTCACTGAATTGGTAATTTACCCCATTTTCACGGAAGTTTCTTTTTGACAATTCCTGTTATTAGTCAGTGTATTTGTAAGTGCGTGTTAAATGTTTAGTTAGAAATGTTATTAGTCTGTGTATTTTTAAGTGCGTGTTAAGTATCTAGTTAGAAATGTTATTAATATCTGTACTTGTAAGTGCGTGTTAAATGTTTAGTTAGAAATGTCATAAGTCTGTGTATTTTAAGTGCGTGTTAAGTATCTAGTTAGAAATGTTATTAGTCTGTGTAGTTGTATGTGCGTGTTGAGTATCTTGTTAGAAATGTTATTAATATCTGCACTTGTAAGTGCGTGTCAAATGTATAGTTAGAAATGCCATAAGTCTGTGTATTTTTAAGTGCGTGTGAAGTATCTAGTTAGAAATGTTATTAGTGTGTGTAGTTGTATGTGCGTGTTAAGTATCTTGTTAGAAATGTTATTAATATCTGTACTTGTAAGTGCGTGTTAAATGTGTAGTTAGAAATGTCATAAGTCTGTGTATTTTTAATTGCGTGATAAGTATCAAGTTAGAAATGATATAAGTGTGTATTTGTAAGTGCGTGTTACATATCAAGTTAGAAATGATATTAGTGTGTATTTGTAAGTGCGTGTGACATATCTAGTTAGAAATGTTATTAGTGTGTGTATTTGTAAGTGCGATTAAAATATCAAGTTAGAAATGATATTAGTGTGTGTATTTGTAAGTGCGTGTTACATATCTAGTTAGAAATGTTATTAGTGTGTGTATTTGTAAGTGCGTGTTAAATATCTAGTTAGAAATGATATTAGTGTGTGTATTTGTAAGTGCGATTAAAATATCAAGTTAGAAATGATATTAGTGTGTATTTGTAAGTGCGTGTTACATATCTAGTTAGAAATGTTATTAGTGTGTGTATTTGTAAGTGCATGTTACATATCTAGTTAGGAATGATATTAGTGTGTATTTGTAAGTGCGTGTTACATATCAAGTTAGAATTGGTATTAGTGTGTATTTGTAAGTGCATGTTACATATCAAGTTAGAAATGGTATTAGTGTGTATTTGTAAGTGCATGTTACATATCAAGTTAGAAATGGTATTAGTGTGTATTTGTAAGTGCATGTTACATATCTAGTTAGAAATGTTATTAGTGTGTATTTGTAAGTGCGTGTTACATATCTAGTTAGAAATGGTATTAGTGTGTATTTGTAAGTGCATGTTACATATCAAGTTAGAAATGGTATTAGTGTGTATTTGTAAGTGCATGTTACATATCTAGTTAGAAATGGTATTAGTGTGTATTTGTAAGTGCATGTTACATATCTAGTTAGAAATGATATTAGTGTGTATTTGTGAGTGCGTGTTACATATCAAGTTAGAAATGGTATTAGTGTGTATTTGTAAGTGCATGTTACATATCAAGTTAGAAATGGTATTAGTATGTATTTTTAAGTGCATGTTACATATCTAGTTAGAAATGGTATTAGTGTGTATTTGTAAGTGCATGTTACATATCTAGTTAGAAATGTTATTAGTGTGTATTTGTAAGTGCGTGTTACATATCAAGTAAGAAATGGTATTAGTGTGTATTTGTAAGTGCATGTTACATATCTAGTTAAAAATGGTATTAGTGTGTATTTGTAAGTGCGTGTTACATATCAAGTTAGAAATGGTATTAGTGTGTATTTGTAAATGCGTGTTACATATCAAGTTAGAAATGGTATTAGTGTGTATTTGTAAGTGCATGTTACATATAAAGTTAGAAATGTTATTAGTGTGTATTTGTAAGTGCGTGTTACATATCAAGTTAGAAATGGTATTAGTGTGTATTTGTAAGTGCGTGTTAAATATCTAGTTAGAAATGATATTAGGGTGTGTATTTGTAAGTGCGATTAACATATCAAGTTAGAAATGATATTAGTGTGTATTTGTAAGTGCGTGTTACATATCTAGTTAGAAATGTTATTTGTGTGTGTATTTGTAAGTGCATGTTACATATCTAGTTAGAAATGATATTAGTGTGTATTTGTAAGTGCGTGTTACCTATCTAGTTAGAAATGTTATTAGTGTGTGTATTTGTAAGTGCATGTTACATATCTAGTTAGAAATGATATTAGTGTGTATTTGTAAGTGCGTGTTACATATCACGTTAGAAATGGTATTTGTGTGTATTTGTAGGTGCATGTTACTTATCTTTTTAGAAATGATATTAGTGTGTATTTGTAAGTGCGAGTTACATATCTAGTTAGAAATGTTATTAGTGTGTGTATTTGTAAGTGCGATTAAAATATCAAGTTAGAAATGATATTAGTGTGTGTATTTGTAAGTGCGTGTTAAAAATCTAGTTAGAAATGTTATTAGTGTGTGTATTTGTAAGTGCGATTAAAATATC
The DNA here is from genome assembly GCA_946902985.2 of Meconema thalassinum. Lineage (NCBI taxonomy): Eukaryota > Metazoa > Arthropoda > Insecta > Orthoptera > Tettigoniidae > Meconema > Meconema thalassinum. The sequence goes on from OX336390.1 coordinate 58,811,708, forward strand.
AAGTTAGAAATGATATTAGTGTGTGTATTTGTAAGTGCGTGTTACATATCTAGTTAGAAATGTTATTAGTGTGTGTAATTGTAAGTGCGTGTTAAATATCTAGTTAGAAATGATATTAGTGTGTGTATTTGTAAATGCGATTAAAATATCAAGTTAGAAATGATATTAGTGTGTATTTGTAAGTGCGTGTTACATATCTAGTTAGAAATGTTATTAGTGTGTGTATTGGTAAGTGCATGTTACATATCTAGTTAGAAATGATATTAGTGTGTATTTGTAAGTGCGTGTTACATATCAAGTTAGAAATGGTATTAGTGTGTATTTGTAAGTGCATGTTACATATCAAGTTAGAAATGGTATTAGTGTGTATTTGTGAGTGCACGTTACATATCTAGTTAGAAATGGTATTAGTGTGTATTTGTAAGTGCATGTTACATATCTAGTTAGAAATGTTATTAGTGTGTATTTGTAAGTGCGTGTTACATATCAAGTTAGAAATGGTATTAGTGTGTATTTGTAAGTGCATGTTACATATCAAGTTAGAAATGGTATTAGTGTGTATTTGTAAGTGCATGTTACATATCTAGTTAAAGGAAGGAAGCTTGTAGTTTAACGTGACCGTTAATCTCGCGATCATAAGCCACGGGACCTCCGTTTTACGTGGAATCCGAACCACAGGACATGGCATTTCACATCGAAAATCTCACATGCAGTGACCGGGAATCGAACCCGGTCCGCCTTGGTGAGAGGCATACAGCTTGAACGCGGCGCCACCACGCCCCCAGATATCTAGTTAGAAATGGTATTAGTGTGTATTTGTAAGTGCATGTTACATAAATAGTTAGAAATGATATTAGTGTGTATTTGTATGTGCGTGTTACATATCAAGTTAGAAATGGTATTAGTGTGTATTTGTAAGTGCATGTTACATATCAAGTTAGAAATGGTATTAGTGTGTGTTCTTAAGTGCATGTTACATATCTAGTTAGAAATGGTATTAGTGTGTATTTGTAAGTGCATGTTACATATCTAGTTAGAAATGTTATTGGTGTGTATTTGTAAGTGCGTGTTACATATCAAGTTAGAAATGGTATTAGTGTGTATTTGTAAGTGCATGTTACATATCTAGTTAGAAATGGTATTAGTGTGTATTTGTAAGTGCGTGTTACATATCAAGTTAGAAATGGTATTAGTGTGTATTTGTAAGTGCGGGTTACATATCAAGTTAGAAATGGTATTAGTGTGTATGTGTAAGTGCATGTTACATATCAAGTTAGAAATGTTATTAGTGTGTATTTGTAAGTGCGTGTTACATATCAAGTTAGAAATGGTATTAGTGTGTATTTGTAAGTGCGTGTTAAATATCTAGTTAGAAATGATATTATGGTGTGTATTTGTAAGTGCGATTAACATATCAAGTTAGAAATGATATTAGTGTGTATTTGTAAGTCCGTGTTACATATCTAGTTAGAAATGTTATTTGTGTGTGTATTTGTAAGTGCATGTTACATATCTAGTTAGAAATGATATTAGTGTGTATTTGTAAGTGCGTGTTACCTATCTAGTTAGAAATGTTATTAGTGTGTGTATTTGTAAGTGCATGTTACATATCTAGTTAGAAATGATATTAGTGTGTATTTGTAAGTGCGTGTTACATATCACGTTAGAAATGGTATTTGTGTGTATTTGTAGGTGCATGTTACATATCTTTTTAGAAATGATATTAGTGTGTATTTGTAAGTGCGTGTTACATATCTAGTTAGAAATGTTCTTAGTGTGTGTATTTGTAAGTGCGATTAAAATATCAAGTTAGAAATGATATTAGTGTGTGTATTTGTAAGTGCGTGTTAAAAATCTAGTTAGAAATGTTATTAGTGTGTGTATTTGTAAGTGCGATTAAAATATCAAGTTAGAAATGATATTAGGCTGTGCATTTGTAAGTACGTGTTACATATCTAGTTAGAAATGTTATTAGTGTGTGTATTTGTAAGTGCGTGTTAAATATCTAGTTAGAAATGATATTAGTGTGTGTATTTGTAAGTGCGATTAAAATATCAAGTTAGAAATGAAATTAGTGTGTATTTGTAAGTGCGTGTTACATATCTAGTTAGAAATGTTATTAGTGTGTGTATTGGTAAGTGCATGTTACATATCTAGTTAGAAATGATATTAGTGTGTGTATTTGTAAGTGCATGTTACATATCAAGTTAGAAATGGTATTAGTGTGTATTTGTAAGTGCATGTTACATATCTAGTTAGAAATGGTATTAGTGTGTATTTGTAAGTGCATGTTACATATCAAGTTAGAAATGGTATTAGTGTGTATTTTTAAGTGCATGTTACATATCTAGTTAGAAATGGTATTAGTGTGTATTTGTAAGTGCATGTTACATATCTAGTTAGAAATGTTATTAGTTTGTATTTGTAAGTGCGTGTTACATATCAAGTTAGAAATGGTATTAGTGTGTATTTGTAAGTGCATGTTACATATCTAGTTAGAAATGGTATTAGTGTGTATTTGTAAGTGCGTGTTACATATCAAGTTAGAAATGGTATTAGTGTGTATTTGTAAGTGCGTGTTACATATCAAGTTAGAAATGATATTAGTGTGTGTATTTGTAAGTGCATGTTACATATCAAGTTAGAAATGGTATTAGTGTGTATTTGTAAGTGCATGTTACATATCAAGTTAGAAATGGTATTAGTGTGTATTTGTAAGTGCGTGTTACATATAAAGTTAGAAATGGTATTAGTGTGTATTTGTAAGTGCATGTTACATATCAAGTTAGAAATGGTATTAGTGTGTATTTGTAAGTGCATGTTACATATCAAGTCAGAAATGGTATTAGTGTGTATTTTTAAGTGCATGTTACATATCTAGTTAGAAATGGTATTAGTGTGTATTTGTAAGTGCATGTTACATATCTAGTTAGAAATGTTATTAGTGTGTATTTGTAAGTGCGTGTTACATATCAAGTTAGAAATGGTATTAGTGTGTATTTGTAAGTGCGTGTTAAATATCTAGTTAGAAATGATATTAGTGTGTGTATTTGTAAGTGCGATTAAAATATCAAGTTAAAAATGATATTAGTGTGTGTATTTGTAAGTGCGTGTTACATATCTAGTTAGAAATGTTATTAGTGTGTGTATTTGTAAGTGCGTGTTAAATATCTAGTTAGAAATGATATTAGTGTGTGTATTTGTAAGTGCGATTAAAATATCAAGTTAGAAATGATATTAATGTGTATTTGTAAGTGCGTGTTACATATCTAGTTAGAAATGTTATTAGTGTGTGTATTTGTAAGTGCATGTTACATATCTAGTTAGAAATGTTATTAGTGTGTATTTGTAAGTGCGTGTTACATATCAAGTTAGAAATGGTATTAGTGTGTATTTGTAAGTGCATGTTACATATCAAGTTAGAAATGGTATTAGTGTGTATTTGTAAGTGCATGTTACATATCTAGTTAGAAATGGTATTAGTGTGTATTTGTAAGTGCATGTTACATATCTAGTTAGAAATGATATTAGTGTGTATTTGTGAGTGCGTGTTACATATCAAGTTAGAAATGGTATTAGTGTGTATTTGTAAGTGCATGTTACATATCAAGTTAGAAATGGTATTAGTGTGTATTTTTAAGTGCATGTTACATATCTGGTTAGAAATGGTATTAGTGTGTATTTGTAAGTGCATGTTACATATCTAGTTAGAAATGTTATTAGTGTGTATTTGTAAGTGCGTGTTACATATCAAGTTAGAAATGGTATTAGTGTGTATTTGTAAGTGCATGTTACATATCTAGTTAGAAATGGTATTAGTGTGTATTTGTAAGTGCGTGTTACATATCAAGTTGGAAATGGTATTAGTGTGTATTTGTAAGTGCATGTTACATATCAAGTTAGAAAAGTTATTAGTGTGTATTTGTAAGTGCGTGTTACATATATATTTAGAAATGGTATTAGTGTGTATTTGTAAGTGAGTGTTAAATATCTAGTTAGAAATGATATTAGGGTGTGTATTTGTAAGTGCGATTAACATATCAAGTTAGAAATGATATTAATGTGTATTTGTAAGTGCGTGTTACATATCTAGTTAGAAATGTTATTTGTGTGTGTATTTGTAAGTGCATGTTACATATCTAGTTAGAAATGATATTAGTGTGTATTTGTAAGTGCGTGTTACCTATCTAGTTAGAAATGTTATTAGTGTGTGTATTTGTAAGTGCATGTTACATATCTAGTTAGAAATGATATTAGTGTGTATTTGTAAGTGCGTGTTACATATCACGTTAGAAATGGTATTTGTGTGTATTTGTAGGTGCATGTTACATATCTTTTTAGAAATGATATTAGTGTGTATTTGTAAGTGCGTGTTACATATCTAGTTAGAAATGTTATTAGTGTGTGTATTTGTAAGTGCGATTAAAATATCCAGTTAGAAATGATATTAGTGTGTGTATTTGTAAGTGCGTGTTACATATCTAGTTAGAAAAGTTATTAGTGTGTGTATTTGTAAGTGCGTGTTAAATATCTAGTTAGAAATGATATTAGTGTGTGTATTTGTAAGTGCATGTTACATATCAAGTTAGAAATGGTATTAGTGTGTATTTGTAAGTGCATGTTACATATCAAGTCAGAAATGGTATTAGTGTGTATTTTTAAGTGCATGTTACATATCTAGTTAGAAATGGTATTAGTGTGTATTTGTAAGTGCATGTTACATATCTAGTTAGAAATGTTATTAGTGTGTATTTGTAAGTGCGTGTTACATATCAAGTTAGAAATGGTATTAGTGTGTATTTGTAAGTGCATGTTACATATCAAGTTAGAAATGGTATTAGTGTGTATTTTTAAGTGCATGTTACATATCTAGTTAGAAATGGTATTAGTGTGTATTTGTAAGTGCATGTTACATATCTAGTTAGAAATGTTATTAGTTTGTATTTGTAAGTGCGTGTTACATATCAAGTTAGAAATGGTATTAGTGTGTATTTGTAAGTGCATGTTACATATCTAGTTAGATATGGTATTAGTGTGTATTTGTAAGTGCGTGTTACATATCAAGTTAGAAATGGTATTAGTGTGTATTTGTAAGTGCGTGTTACATATCAAGTTAGAAATGATATTAGTGTGTGTATTTGTAAGTGCATGTTACATATCAAGTTAGAAATGGTATTAGTGTGTATTTGTAAGTGCATGTTACATATCAAGTTAGAAATGGTATTAGTGTGTATTTGTAAGTGCGGGTTATATATAATGTTAGAAATGGTATTAGTGTGTATTTGTAAGTGCATGTTACATATCAAGTTAGAAATGGTATTAGTGTGTATTTGTAAGTGCATGTTTCATATCAAGTCAGAAATGGTATTAGTGTGTATTTTTAAGTGCATGTTACATATCTAGTTAGAAATGGTATTAGTGTGTATTTGTAAGTGCATGTTACATATCTAGTTAGAAATGTTATTAGTGTGTATTTGTAAGTGCGTGTTACATATCAAGTTAGAAATGGTATTAGTGTGTATTAGTAAGTGCGTGTTAAATATCTAGTTAGAAATGATATTAGTGTGTGTATTTGTAAGTGCGATTAAAATATCAAGTTAGAAATGATATTAGTGTGTGTATTTGTAAGTGCGTGTTACATATCTAGTTAGAAATGTTATTAGTGTGTGTATTTGTATGTGCGTGTTAAATATCTAGTTAGAAATGATATTAGTGTGTGTATTTGTAAGTGCGATTAAAATATCAAGTTAGAAATGATATTAGTGTGTATTTGTAAGTGCGTGTTACATATCTAGTTAGAAATGTTATTAGTGTGTGTATTTGTAAGTGCATGTTACATATCTAGTTAGAAATGTTATTAGTGTGTATTTGTAAGTGCGTGTTACATATCAAGTTAGAAATGGTATTAGTGTGTATTTGTAAGTGCATGTTACATATCAAGTTAGAAATGGTATTAGTGTGTATTTGTAAGTGCATGTTACATATCAAGTTAGAAATGGTATTAGTGTGTATTTGTAAGTGCATGTTACATATCTAGTTAGAAATGGTATTAGTGTGTATTTGTAAGTGCATGTTACATATCTAGTTAGAAATGATATTAGTGTGTATTTGTGAGTGCGTGTTACATATCAAGTTAGAAATGGTATTAGTGTGTATTTGTAAGTGCATGTTACATATCAAGTTAGAAATGGTATTAGTGTGTATTTTTAAGTGCATGTTACATATCTGGTTAGAAATGGTATTAGTGTGTATTTGTAAGTGCATGTTACATATCTAGTTAGAAAGGTTATTAGTGTGTATTTGTAAGTGCGTGTTACATATCAAGTTAGAAATGGTATTAGTGTGTATTTGTAAGTGCATGTTACATATCTAGTTAGAAATGGTATTAGTGTGTATTTGTAAGTGCGTGTTACATATCAAGTTGGAAATGGTATTAGTGTGTATTTGTAAGTGCGTGTTACATATCAAGTTAGAAATGGCATTAGTGTGTATTTGTAAGTGCATGTTACATATCAAGTTAGAAAAGTTATTAGTGTGTATTTGTATGTGCGTGTTACATATATAGTTAGAAATGGTATTAGTGTGTATTTGTAAGTGAGTGTTAAATATCTAGTTAGAAATGATATTAGGGTGTGTATTTGTAAGTGCGATTAACATATCAAGTTAGAAATGATATTAGTGTGTATTTGTAAGTGCGTGTTACATATCTAGTTAGAAATGTTATTTGTGTGTGTATTTGTAAGTGCATGTTACATATCTAGTTAGAAATGATATTAGTGTGTATTTGTAAGTGCGTGTTACCTATCTAGTTAGAAATGTTATTAGTGTGTGTATTTGTAAGTGCATGTTACATATCTAGTTAGAAATGATTTTAGTGTGTATTTGTAAGTGCGTGTTACGTATCACGTTAGAAATGGTATTTGTGTGTATTTGTAGGTGCATGTTACATATCTTTTTAGAAATGATATTAGTGTGTATTTGTAAGTGCGTGTTACATATCTAGTTAGAAATGTTATTAGTGTGTGTATTTGTAAGTGCGATTAAAATATCAAGTTAGAAATGATATTAGTGTGTGTATTTGTAAGTGCGTGTTGAAAATCTAGTTAGAAATGTTATTAGTGTGTGTATTTGTAAGTGCGATTAAAATATCATGTTAGAAATGATATTAGTGTGTGTATTTGTAAGTGCGTGTTACATATCTAGTTAGAAAAGTTATTAGTGTGTGTATTTGTAAGTGCGTGTTAAATATCTAGTTAGAAATGATATTAGTGTGTGTATTTGTAAGTGCGATTAAAATATCAAGTTAGAAATGATATTAGTGTGTATTTGTAAGTGCGTATTACATATCTAGTTAGAAATGTTATTAGTGTGTGTATTTGTAAGTGCATGTTACATATCTAGTTAGAAATGATATTAGTGTGTATTTGTAAGTGCGTGTTACATATCAAGTTAGAAATGGTATTAGTGTGTATTTGTATGTGCATGTTACATATCAAGTTAGAAATGGTATTAGTGTGTATTTGTAAGTGCATGTTACATATCTAGTTAGAAATGGTATTAGTGTGTATTTGTAAGTGCATGTTACATATCTAGTTAGAAATGTTATTAGTGTGTATTTGTAAGTGCGGGTTACATATCAAGTTAGAAAGGGTATTAGTGTGTATTTGTAAGTGCATGTTACATATCAAGTTAGAAATGGTATTAGTGTGTATTTGTAAGTGCATGTTACATATCTAGTTAGAAATGGTATTAGTGTGTATATGTAAGTGCATGTTACATATCTAGTTAGAAATGATATTAGTGTGTATTTGTAAGTGCGTGTTACATATCAAGTTAGAAATGGTATTAGTGTGTATTTGTAAGTGCATGTTACATATCAAGTGAAAAATGGTATTAGTGTGTATTTTTAAGTGCATGTTACATATCTAGTTAGACATGGTATTAGTGTGTATTTGTAAGTGCATGTTACATATCTAGTTAGAAATGTTATTAGTGTGTATTTGTAAGTGCGTGTTACATATCAAGTTAGAAATGGTATTAGTGTGTATTTGTAAGTGAATGTTACATATCTAGTTAGAAATGGTATTAGTGTGTATTTGTAAGTGCGTGTTACATATCAAGTTAGAAATGGTATTAATGTGTATTTGTAAGTGCGTGTTACATATCAAGTTAGAAATGGTATTAGTGTGTATTTGTAAGTGCATGTAACATATCAAGTTAGAAATGGTATTAGTGTGTATTTGTAAGTGCGTGTTACATATCAAGTTAGAAATGGTATTAGTGTGTATTTGTAAGTGCGTGTTAAATATCTAGTTAAAAATGATATTAGTGTGTGTATTTGTAAGTGCGATAAACATATCAAGTTAGAAATGATATTAGTGTGTATTTGTAAGTGCGTGTTACATATCTAGTTAAAAATGTTATTTGTGTGTGTATTTGTAAGTGCATGTTACATATCTAGTTAGAAATGATATTAGTGTGTATTTGTAAGTGCGTGTTACCTATCTAGTTAGAAATGTTATTAGTGTGTGTATTTGTAAGTGCATGTTACATATCTAGTTAGAAATGATATTAGTGTGTATTTGTAAGTGCGTGTTACATATCACGTTAAAAATGGTATTTGTGTGTATTTGTAGGTGCATGTTACATATCTATTTAGAAATGATATTAGTGTGTATTTGTAAGTGCGTGTTACCTATCTAGTTAGAAATGTTATTAGTGTGTGTATTTGTAAGTGCATGTTACATATCTAGTTAGAAATGATATTTGTATTTGTATTTGTAAGTGCTTGTTACATATCTAGTTAGAAATGATATTAGTGTGTATTTGTAAGTGCATGTTACATATCTAGTTAGAAATGATATTAGTGTGTATTTGTAAGTGCGTGTTACATATCGAGTTAGAAATGGTATTAGTGTGTACTTGAAAGTGCATGTTACATATCTAGTTAGAAATGATATTAGTGTGTATTTGTAAGTGCTTGTTACATATCTAGTTACAAATGATATTAGTGTGTATTTGTAAGTGCATGTTACATATCTAGTTAGAAATGATATTAGTGTGTATTTGTAAGTGCATGTTACATATCTAGTTAGAAATGTTATTAGTGTGTGTATTTGTAAGTGCGTGTTACCTATCTAGTTAGAAATGTTATTAGTGTGTGTATTTGTAAGTGCATGTTACATATCTAGTTAGAAATGGTATTAGAGTGTATTTGTAAGTGCGTGTTACATATCAAGTTAGAAATGGTATTAGTGTGTATTTGTAAGTGCGTGTTACATATGAAGTTAGAAATAATATTAGTGTGTATTTGTATGTGCGTGTTACATATCAAGTTAGAAATGGTATTAGTGTGTATTTGTAAGTGCATGTTACATATCTAGTTAGAAATTATATTAGTGTGTATTTGTAAGTGCGTGTTACCTATCTAGTTAGAAATGTTATTAGAGTGTGTATTTGTAAGTGCATGTTACATATCTAGTTAGAAATTATATTAGTGTGTATTTGTAAGTGCGTGTTACCTATCTAGTTAGAAATGTTATTAGTGTGTGTATTTGTAAGAGCATGTTACATATCTAGTTAGAAATGATATTAGTGTGTATTAGTAAGTGCGTGTTACATATCAAGTTAGAAATGATATTAGTGTGTATTTGTAAGTGCGTGTTACATATCAAGTTAGTAATGGCATTAGTGTGTATTTGTAAGTGCATGTTACATATCTAGTTAGAAATGGTATTAGTGTGTATTTGTAAGTGCGTGTTACATATCAAGTTAGAAATGGTATTAGTGTGTATTTGTAAGTGCGTGTTACATATCAAGTTAGAAATGGTATTAGTGTGTATTTGTAAGTGCATGTAACATATCAAGTTAGAAATGGTATTAGTGTGTATTTGTAAGTGCGTGTTACATATCAAGTTAGAAATGGTATTAGTGTGTATTTGTAAGTGCGTGTTAAATATCTAGTTAGAAATGATATTAGTGTGTGTATTTGTAAGTGCGATTAAAATATCAAGTTAGAAATGATATTAGTGTGTGTATTTGTAAGTGCGTGTTACATATCTAGTTAGAAATGTTATTAGTGTGTGTATTTGTATGTGCGTGTTAAATATCTAGTTAGAAATGATATTAGTGTGTGTATTTGTAAGTGCGATTAAAATATCAAGTTAGAAATGATATTAGTGTGTATTTGTAAGTGCGTGTTACATATCTAGTTAGAAATGTTATTAGTGTGTGTATTTGTAAGTGCATGTTACATATCTAGTTAGAAATGTTATTAGTGTGTATTTGTAAGTGCGTGTTACATATCAAGTTAGAAATGGTATTAGTGTGTATTTGTAAGTGCATGTTACATATCAAGTTAGAAATGGTATTAGTGTGTATTTGTAAGTGCATGTTACATATCAAGTTAGAAATGGTATTAGTGTGTATTTGTAAGTGCATGTTACATATCTAGTTAGAAATGGTATTAGTGTGTATTTGTAAGTGCATGTTACATATCTAGTTAGAAATGATATTAGTGTGTATTTGTGAGTGCGTGTTACATATCAAGTTAGAAATGGTATTAGTGTGTATTTGTAAGTGCATGTTACATATCAAGTTAGAAATGGTATTAGTGTGTATTTTTAAGTGCATGTTACATATCTGGTTAGAAATGGTATTAGTGTGTATTTGTAAGTGCATGTTACATATCTAGTTAGAAAGGTTATTAGTGTGTATTTGTAAGTGCGTGTTACATATCAAGTTAGAAATGGTATTAGTGTGTATTTGTAAGTGCATGTTACATATCTAGTTAGAAATGGTATTAGTGTGTATTTGTAAGTGCGTGTTACATATCAAGTTGGAAATGGTATTAGTGTGTATTTGTAAGTGCGTGTTACATATCAAGTTAGAAATGGCATTAGTGTGTATTTGTAAGTGCATGTTACATATCAAGTTAGAAAAGTTATTAGTGTGTATTTGTATGTGCGTGTTACATATATAGTTAGAAATGGTATTAGTGTGTATTTGTAAGTGAGTGTTAAATATCTAGTTAGAAATGATATTAGGGTGTGTATTTGTAAGTGCGATTAACATATCAAGTTAGAAATGATATTAGTGTGTATTTGTAAGTGCGTGTTACATATCTAGTTAGAAATGTTATTTGTGTGTGTATTTGTAAGTGCATGTTACATATCTAGTTAGAAATGATATTAGTGTGTATTTGTAAGTGCGTGTTACCTATCTAGTTAGAAATGTTATTAGTGTGTGTATTTGTAAGTGCATGTTACATATCTAGTTAGAAATGATTTTAGTGTGTATTTGTAAGTGCGTGTTACGTATCACGTTAGAAATGGTATTTGTGTGTATTTGTAGGTGCATGTTACATATCTTTTTAGAAATGATATTAGTGTGTATTTGTAAGTGCGTGTTACATATCTAGTTAGAAATGTTATTAGTGTGTGTATTTGTAAGTGCGATTAAAATATCAAGTTAGAAATGATATTAGTGTGTGTATTTGTAAGTGCGTGTTGAAAATCTAGTTAGAAATGTTATTAGTGTGTGTATTTGTAAGTGCGATTAAAATATCATGTTAGAAATGATATTAGTGTGTGTATTTGTAAGTGCGTGTTACATATCTAGTTAGAAAAGTTATTAGTGTGTGTATTTGTAAGTGCGTGTTAAATATCTAGTTAGAAATGATATTAGTGTGTGTATTTGTAAGTGCGATTAAAATATCAAGTTAGAAATGATATTAGTGTGTATTTGTAAGTGCGTATTACATATCTAGTTAGAAATGTTATTAGTGTGTGTATTTGTAAGTGCATGTTACATATCTAGTTAGAAATGATATTAGTGTGTATTTGTAAGTGCGTGTTACATATCAAGTTAGAAATGGTATTAGTGTGTATTTGTATGTGCATGTTACATATCAAGTTAGAAATGGTATTAGTGTGTATTTGTAAGTGCATGTTACATATCTAGTTAGAAATGGTATTAGTGTGTATTTGTAAGTGCATGTTACATATCTAATTAGAAATGTTATTAGTGTGTATTTGTAAGTGCGGGTTACATATCAAGTTAGAAAGGGTATTAGTGTGTATTTGTAAGTGCATGTTACATATCAAGTTAGAAATGGTATTAGTGTGTATTTGTAAGTGCATGTTACATATCTAGTTAGAAATGGTATTAGTGTGTATATGTAAGTGCATGTTACATATCTAGTTAGAAATGATATTAGTGTGTATTTGTAAGTGCGTGTTACATATCAAGTTAGAAATGGTATTAGTGTGTATTTGTAAGTGCATGTTACATATCAAGTGAAAAATGGTATTAGTGTGTATTTTTAAGTGCATGTTACATATCTAGTTAGACATGGTATTAGTGTGTATTTGTAAGTGCATGTTACATATCTAGTTAGAAATGTTATTAGTGTGTATTTGTAAGTGCGTGTTACATATCAAGTTAGAAATGGTATTAGTGTGTATTTGTAAGTGAATGTTACATATCTAGTTAGAAATGGTATTAGTGTGTATTTGTAAGTGCGTGTTACATATCAAGTTAGAAATGGTATTAGTGTGTATTTGTAAGTGCGTGTTACATATCAAGTTAGAAATGGTATTAGTGTGTATTTGTAAGTGCATGTAACATATCAAGTTAGAAATGGTATTAGTGTGTATTTGTAAGTGCGTGTTACATATCAAGTTAGAAATGGTATTAGTGTGTATTTGTAAGTGCGTGTTAAATATCTAGTTAAAAATGATATTAGTGTGTGTATTTGTAAGTGCGATAAACATATCAAGTTAGAAATGATATTAGTGTGTATTTGTAAGTGCGTGTTACATATCTAGTTAAAAATGTTATTTGTGTGTGTATTTGTAAGTGCATGTTACATATCTAGTTAGAAATGATATTAGTGTGTATTTGTAAGTGCGTGTTACCTATCTAGTTAGAAATGTTATTAGTGTGTGTATTTGTAAGTGCATGTTACATATCTAGTTAGAAATGATATTAGTGTGTATTTGTAAGTGCGTGTTACATATCACGTTAAAAATGGTATTTGTGTGTATTTGTAGGTGCATGTTACATATCTATTTAGAAATGATATTAGTGTGTATTTGTAAGTGCGTGTTACCTATCTAGTTAGAAATGTTATTAGTGTGTGTATTTGTAAGTGCATGTTACATATCTAGTTAGAAATGATATTTGTATTTGTATTTGTAAGTGCTTGTTACATATCTAGTTAGAAATGATATTAGTGTGTATTTGTAAGTGCATGTTACATATCTAGTTAGAAATGATATTAGTGTGTATTTGTAAGTGCGTGTTACATATCGAGTTAGAAATGGTATTAGTGTGTACTTGAAAGTACATGTTACATATCTAGTTAGAAATGATATTAGTGTGTATTTGTAAGTGCTTGTTACATATCTAGTTACAAATGATATTAGTGTGTATTTGTAAGTGCATGTTACATATCTAGTTAGAAATGATATTAGTGTGTATTTGTAAGTGCATGTTACATATCTAGTTAGAAATGTTATTAGTGTGTGTATTTGTAAGTGCGTGTTACCTATCTAGTTAGAAATGTTATTAGTGTGTGTATTTGTAAGTGCATGTTACATATCTAGTTAGAAATGGTATTAGAGTGTATTTGTAAGTGCGTGTTACATATCAAGTTAGAAATGGTATTAGTGTGTATTTGTAAGTGCGTGTTACATATGAAGTTAGAAATAATATTAGTGTGTATTTGTATGTGCGTGTTACATATCAAGTTAGAAATGGTATTAGTGTGTATTTGTAAGTGCATGTTACATATCTAGTTAGAAATTATATTAGTGTGTATTTGTAAGTGCGTGTTACCTATCTAGTTAGAAATGTTATTAGAGTGTGTATTTGTAAGTGCATGTTACATATCTAGTTAGAAATTATATTAGTGTGTATTTGTAAGTGCGTGTTACCTATCTAGTTAGAAATGTTATTAGTGTGTGTATTTGTAAGAGCATGTTACATATCTAGTTAGAAATGATATTAGTGTGTATTAGTAAGTGCGTGTTACATATCAAGTTAGAAATGATATTAGTGTGTATTTGTAAGTGCGTGTTACATATCAAGTTAGTAATGGCATTAGTGTGTATTTGTAAGTGCATGTTACATATCTAGTTAGAAATGGTATTAGTGTGTATTTGTAAGTGCGTGTTACATATCAAGTTAGAAATGGTATTAGTGTGTATTTGTAAGTGCGTGTTACATATCAAGTTAGAAATGGTATTAGTGTGTATTTGTAAGTGCATGTAACATATCAAGTTAGAAATGGTATTAGTGTGTATTTGTAAGTGCGTGTTACATATCAAGTTAGAAATGGTATTAGTGTGTATTTGTAAGTGCGTGTTAAATATCTAGTTAGAAATGATATTAGTGTGTGTATTTGTAAGTGCGATAAACATATCAAGTTAGAAATGATATTAGTGTGTATTTGTAAGTGCGTGTTACATATCACGTTAGAAATGGTATTTGTGTGTATTTGTAGGTGCATGTTACATATCTAGTTAGAAATGATATTAGTGTGTATTTGTAAGTGCGTGTTACCTATCTAGTTAGAAATGTTATTAGTGTGTGTATTTGTAAGTGCGATAAACATATCAAGTTAGAAATGATATTAGTGTGTATTTGTAAGTGCGTGTTACATATCACGTTAGAAATGGTATTTGTGTGTATTTGTAGGTGCATGTTACATATCTAGTTAGAAATGGTATTAGTGTGTATTTGTAAGTGCTTGTTACATATCTAGTTAGAAATGATATTAGTGTGTATTTGTAAGTGCATGTTACATATCTAGTTAGAAATGATATTAGTGTGTATTTGTAAGTGCGTGTTACATATCGAGTTAGAAATGGTATTAGTGTGTACTTGTAAGTGCATGTTACATATCTAGTTAGAAATGTTATTAGTGTGTATTTGTAAGTGCTTGTTACATATCTAGTTAGAAATGATATTAGTGTGTATTTGTAAGTGCATGTTACATATCTAGTTAGAAATGATATTAGTGTGTATTTGTAAGTGCATGTTACATATCTAGTTAGAAATGTTATTAGTGTGTGTATTTGTAAGTGCGTGTTACCTATCTAGTTAGAAATGTTATTAGTGTGTGTATTTGTAAGAGCATGTTACATATCTAGTTAGAAATGATATTAGTGTGTATTAGTAAGTGCGTGTTACATATCAAGTTAGAAATGATATTAGTGTGTATTTGTAAGTGCGTGTTACATATCAAGTTAGAAATGGTATTAGTTTGTATTTGTAAGTGAATGTTACATATCTAGTTAGAAATGACATTAGTGTGTATTTGTAAGTGCGTGTTACCTATCTAGTTAAAAATGTTATTAGTGTGTGTATTTGTAAGTGCATGTTACATATCTAGTTAGAAATGATATTAGTGTGTATTTGTAAGTGCGTGTTACATATCAAGTTAGAAATGGTATTAGTGTGTATTTGTAAGTGCATGTTACATATCTAGTTAGAAATGATATTAGTGTGTATTTGTAAGTGCGTGTTACATATCACGTTAGAAATGGTATTTGTGTGTATTTGTAGGTGCATGTTACATATCTATTTAGAAATGATATTAGTGTGTATTTGTAAGTGCGTGTTACCTATCTAGTTAGAAATGTTATTAGTGTGTGTATTTGTAAGTGCATGTTACATATCTAGTTAGAAATGATATTAGTGTGTATTTGTAAGTGCTTGTTACATATCTAGTTAGTAATGATATTAGTGTGTATTTGTAAGTGCATGTTACATATCTAGTTAGAAATGATATTAGTGTGTATTTGTAAGTGCGTGTTACATATCGAGTTAGAAATGGTATTAGTGTGTACTTGTAAGTGCATGTTACATATCTAGTTAGAAATGATATTAGTGTGTATTTGTAAGTGCTTGTTACATATCTAGTTAGAAATGATATTAGTGTGTATTTGTAAGTGCATGTTACATATCTAGTTAGAAATGATATTAGTGTGTATTTGTAAGTGCATGTTACATATCTAGTTAGAAATGTTATTAGTGTGTGTATTTGTAAGTGCGTGTTACCTATCTAGTTAGAAATGTTATTAGTGTGTGTATTTGTAAGTGCATGTTACATATCTAGTTAGAAATGGTATTAGAGTGTATTTGTAAGTGCGTGTTACATATCAAGTTAGAAATGGTATTAGTGTGTATTTGTAAGTGCATGTTACATATCAAGTTAGAAATGGTATTAGTGTGTATTTTTAAGTGCATGTTACATATCTGGTTAGAAATGGTATTGGTGTGTATTTGTAAGTGCATGTTACATATCTAGTTAGAAAGGTTATTAGTGTGTATTTGTAAGTGCGTGTTACATATCAAGTTAGAAATGGTATTAGTGTGTATTTGTAAGTGCATGTTACATATCTAGTTAGAAATGGTATTAGTGTGTATTTGTAAGTGCGTGTTACATATCAAGTTGGAAATGGTATTAGTGTGTATTTGTAAGTGCGTGTTACATATCAAGTTAGAAATGGCATTAGTGTGTATTTGTAAGTGCATGTTACATATCAAGTTAGAAAAGTTATTAGTGTGTATTTGTAAGTGCGTGTTACATATATAGTTAGAAATGGTATTAGTGTGTATTTGTAAGTGAGTGTTAAATATCTAGTTAGAAATGATATTAGGGTGTGTATTTGTAAGTGCGATTAACATATCAAGTTAGAAATGATATTAGTGTGTATTTGTAAGTGCGTGTTACATATCTAGGTAGAAATGTTATTTGTGTGTGTATTTGTAAGTGCATGTTACATATCTAGTTAGAAATGATATTAGTGTGTATTTGTAAGTGCGTGTTACCTATCTAGTTAGAAATGTTATTAGTGTGTGTATTTGTAAGTGCATGTTACATATCTAGTTAGAAATGATTTTAGTGTGTATTTGTAAGTGCGTGTTACATATCACGTTAGAAATGGTATTTGTGTGTATTTGTAGGTGCATGTTACATATCTTTTTAGAAATGATATTAGTGTGTATTTGTAAGTGCGTGTTACATATCTAGTTAGAAATGTTATTAGTGTGTGTATTTGTAAGTGCGATTAAAATATCAAGTTAGAAATGATATTAGTGTGTGTATTTGTAAGTGCGTGTTAAAAATCTAGTTAGAAATGTTATTAGTGTGTGTATTTGTAAGTGCGATTAAAATATCAAGTTAGAAATGATATTAGTGTGTGTATTTGTAAGTGCGTGTTACATATCTAGTTAGAAAAGTTATTAGTGTGTGTATTTGTAAGTGCGTGTTAAATATCTAGTTAGAAATGATATTAGTGTGTGTATTTGTAAGTGCGATTAAAATATCAAGTTAGAAATGATATTAGTGTGTATTTGTAAGTGCGTATTACATATCTAGTTAGAAATGTTATTAGTGTGTGTATTTGTAAGTGCATGTTACATATCTAGTTAGAAATAATATTAGTGTGTATTTGTAAGTGCGTGTTACATATCAAGTTAGAAATGGTATTAGTGTGTATTTGTATGTGCATGTTACATATCAAGTTAGAAATGGTATTAGTGTGTATTTGTAAGTGCATGTTACATATCTAGTTAGAAATGGTATTAGTGTGTATTTGTAAGTGCATGTTACATATCTAGTTAGAAATGTTATTAGTGTGTATTTGTAAGTGCGTGTTACATATCAAGTTAGAAAGGGTATTAGTGTGTATTTGTAAGTGCATGTTACATATCAAGTTAGAAATGGTATTAGTGTGTATTTGTAAGTGCATGTTACATATCTAGTTAGAAATGGTATTAGTGTGTATATGTAAGTGCATGTTACATATCTAGTTAGAAATGATATTAGTGTGTATTTGTAAGTGCGTGTTACATATCAAGTTAGAAATGGTATTAGTGTGTATTTGTAAGTGCATGTTACATATCAAGTTAGAAATGGTATTAGTGTGTATTTTTAAGTGCATGTTACATATCTAGTTAGACATGGTATTAGTGTGTATTTGTAAGTGCATGTTACATATCTAGTTAGAAATGTTATTAGTGTGTATTTGTAAGTGCGTGTTACATATCAAGTTAGAAATGGTATTAGTGTGTATTTGTAAGTGAATGTTACATATCTAGTTAGAAATGGTATTAGTGTGTATTTGTAAGTGCGTGTTACATATCTAGTTAAAAATGTTATTTGTGTGTGTATTTGTAAGTGCATGTTACATATCTAGTTAGAAATGATATTAGTGTGTATTTGTAAGTGCGTGTTACCTATCTAGTTAGAAATGTTATTAGTGTGTGTATTTGTAAGTGCATGTTACATATCTAGTTAGAAATGATATTAGTGTGTATTTGTAAGTGCGTGTTACATATCACGTTAAAAATGGTATTTGTGTGTATTTGTAGGTGCATGTTACATATCTATTTAAAAATGATATTAGTGTGTATTTGTAAGTGCGTGTTACCTATCTAGTTAGAAATGTTATTAGTGTGTGTATTTGTAAGTGCATGTTACATATCTAGTTAGAAATGATATTTGTATTTGTATTTGTAAGTGCTTGTTACATATCTAGTTAGAAATGATATTAGTGTGTATTTGTAAGTGCATGTTACATATCTAGTTAGAAATGATATTAGTGTGTATTTGTAAGTGCGTGTTACATATCGAGTTAGAAATGGTATTAGTGTGTACTTGTAAGTGCATGTTACATATCTAGTTAGAAATGATATTAGTGTGTATTTGTAAGTGCTTGTTACATATCTAGTTACAAATGATATTAGTGTGTATTTGTAAGTGCATGTTACATATCTAGTTAGAAATGATATTAGTGTGTATTTGTAAGTGCATGTTACATATCTAGTTAGAAATGTTATTAGTGTGTGTATTTGTAAGTGCGTGTTACCTATCTAGTTAGAAATGTTATTAGTGTGTGTATTTGTAAGTGCATGTTACATATCTAGTTAGAAATGGTATTAGAGTGTATTTGTAAGTGCGTGTTACATATCAAGTTAGAAATGGTATTAGTGTGTATTTGTAAGTGCGTGTTACATATGAAGTTAGAAATAATATTAGTGTGTATTTGTATGTGCGTGTTACATATCAAGTTAGAAATGGTATTAGTGTGTATTTGTAAGTGCATGTTACATATCTAGTTAGAAATTATATTAGTGTGTATTTGTAAGTGCGTGTTACCTATCTAGTTAGAAATGTTATTAGAGTGTGTATTTGTAAGTGCATGTTACATATCTAGTTAGAAATTATATTAGTGTGTATTTGTAAGTGCGTGTTACCTATCTAGTTAGAAATGTTATTAGTGTGTGTATTTGTAAGAGCATGTTACATATCTAGTTAGAAATGATATTAGTGTGTATTAGTAAGTGCGTGTTACATATCAAGTTAGAAATGATATTAGTGTGTATTTGTAAGTGCGTGTTACATATCAAGTTAGTAATGGCATTAGTGTGTATTTGTAAGTGCATGTTACATATCTAGTTAGAAATGGTATTAGTGTGTATTTGTAAGTGCGTGTTACATATCAAGTTAGAAATGGTATTAGTGTGTATTTGTAAGTGCGTGTTACATATCAAGTTAGAAATGGTATTAGTGTGTATTTGTAAGTGCATGTAACATATCAAGTTAGAAATGGTATTAGTGTGTATTTGTAAGTGCGTGTTACATATCAAGTTAGAAATGGTATTAGTGTGTATTTGTAAGTGCGTGTTAAATATCTAGTTAGAAATGATATTAGTGTGTGTATTTGTAAGTGCGATAAACATATCAAGTTAGAAATGATATTAGTGTGTATTTGTAAGTGCGTGTTACATATCACGTTAGAAATGGTATTTGTGTGTATTTGTAGGTGCATGTTACATATCTAGTTAGAAATGATATTAGTGTGTATTTGTAAGTGCGTGTTACCTATCTAGTTAGAAATGTTATTAGTGTGTGTATTTGTAAGTGCATGTTACATATCTAGTTAGAAATGATATTAGTGTGTATTTGTAAGTGCTTGTTACATATCTAGTTAGAAATGATATTAGTGTGTATTTGTAAGTGCATGTTACATATCTAGTTAGAAATGATATTAGTGTGTATTTGTAAGTGCGTGTTACATATCGAGTTAGAAATGGTATTAGTGTGTACTTGTAAGTGCATGTTACATATCTAGTTAGAAATGTTATTAGTGTGTATTTGTAAGTGCTTGTTACATATCTAGTTAGAAATGATATTAGTGTGTATTTGTAAGTGCATGTTACATATCTAGTTAGAAATGATATTAGTGTGTATTTGTAAGTGCATGTTACATATCTAGTTAGAAATGTTATTAGTGTGTGTATTTGTAAGTGCGTGTTACCTATCTAGTTAGAAATGTTATTAGTGTGTGTATTTGTAAGAGCATGTTACATATCTAGTTAGAAATGATATTAGTGTGTATTAGTAAGTGCGTGTTACATATCAAGTTAGAAATGATATTAGTGTGTATTTGTAAGTGCGTGTTACATATCAAGTTAGAAATGGTATTAGTTTGTATTTGTAAGTGAATGTTACATATCTAGTTAGAAATGACATTAGTGTGTATTTGTACGTGCGTGTTACCTATCTAGTTAAAAATGTTATTAGTGTGTGTATTTATAAGTGCATGTTACATATCTAGTTAGAAATGATATTAGTGTGTATTTGTAAGTGCGTGTTACATATCAAGTTAGAAATGGTATTAGTGTGTATTTGTAAGTGCATGTTACATATCTAGTTAGAAATGATATTAGTGTGTATTTGTAAGTGCGTGTAACATATCACGTTAGAAATGGTATTTGTGTGTATTTGTAGGTGCATGTTACATATCTATTTAGAAATGATATTAGTGTGTATTTGTAAGTGCGTGTTACCTATCTAGTTAGAAATGTTATTAGTGTGTGTATTTGTAAGTGCATGTTACATATCTAGTTAGAAATGATATTAGTGTGTATTTGTAAGTGCTTGTTACATATCTAGTTAGTAATGATATTAGTGTGTATTTGTAAGTGCATGTTACATATCTAGTTAGAAATGATATTAGTGTGTATTTGTAAGTGCGTGTTACATATCGAGTTAGAAATGGTATTAGTGTGTACTTGTAAGTGCATGTTACATATCTAGTTAGAAATGATATTAGTGTGTATTTGTAAGTGCTTGTTACATATCTAGTTAGAAATGATATTAGTTTGTATTTGTAAGTGCATGTTACATATCTAGTTAGAAATGATATTAGTGTGTATTTGTAAGTGCATGTTACATACCTAGTTAGAAATGTTATTAGTGTGTGTATTTGTAAGTGCGTGTTACCTATCTAGTTAGAAATGTTATTAGTGTGTGTATTTGTAAGTGCATGTTACATATCTAGTTAGAAATGGTATTAGAGTGTATTTGTAAGTGCGTGTTACATATCAAGTTAGAAATGGTATTAGTGTGTATTTGTAAGTGCGTGTTACATATGAAGTTAGAAATAATATTAGTGTGTATTTGTATGTGCGTGTTACATATCAAGTTAGAAATGGTATTAGTGTGTATTTGTAAGTGCATGTTACATATCTAGTTAGAAATTATATATGTGTGTATTTGTAAGTGCGTGTTACCTATCTAGTTAGAAATGTTATTAGTGTGTGTATTTGTAAGTGCATGTTACATATCTAGTTAGAAATTATATTAGTGTGTATTTGTAAGTGCGTGTTACCTATCTAGTTAGAAATGTTATTAGTGTGTGTATTTGTAAGAGCATGTTACATATCTAGTTAGAAATGATATTAGTGTGTATTAGTAAGTGCGTGTTACATATCAAGTTAGAAATGATATTAGTGTGTATTTGTAAGTGCGTGTTACATATCAAGTTAGTAATGGCATTAGTGTGTATTTGTAAGTGTATGTTACATATCTAGTTAGAAATGGTATTAGTGTGTATTTGTAAGTGCGTGTTACATATCAAGTTAGAAATGGTATTAGTGTGTATTTGTAAGTGCGTGTTACATATCAAGTTAGAAATGTTATTAGTGTGTATTTGTAAGTGCATGTAACATATCAAGTTAGAAATGGTATTAGTGTGTATTTGTAAGTGCTAGTTACATATCAAGTTAGAAATGGTATTAGTGTGTATTGGTAAGTGCGTGTTAAATATCTAGTTAGAAATGATATTAGTGTGTGTATTTGTAAGTGCGATAAACATATCAAGTTAGAAATGATATTAGTGTGTATTTGTAAGTGCGTGTTGCATATCACGTTAGAAATGGTATTTGTGTGTATTTGTAGGTGCATGTTACATATCTAGTTAGAAATGATATTAGTGTGTATTTGTAAGTGCGTGTTACCTATCTAGTTAGAAATGTTATTAGTGTGTGTATTTGTAAGTGCATGTTACATATCTAGTTAGAAATGATATTAGTGTGTATTTGAAAGTGCTTGTTACATATCTAGTTAGAAATGATATAAGTGTGTATTTGTAAGTGCATGTTACATATCTAGTTAGAAATGATATTAGTGTGTATTTGTAAGTGCGTGTTACATATCGAGTTAGAAATGGTATTAGTGTGTACTTGTAAGTGCATGTTACATATCTAGTTAGAAATGATATTAGTGTGTATTTGTAAGTGCTTGTTACATATCTAGTAAGAAATGATATTAGTGTGTATTTGTAAGTGCATGTTACATATCTAGTTAGAAATGATATTAGTGTGTATTTGTAAGTGCATGTTACATATCTAGTTAGAAATGTTATTAGTGTGTGTATTTGTAAGTGCGTGTTACCTATCTAGTTAGAAATGTTATTAGTGTATGTATTTGTAAGTGCATGTTACATATCTAGTTAGAAATGGTATTAGTGTGTATTTGTAAGTGCGTGTTACATATCAAGTTAGAAATGGTATTAGTGTGTATTTGTAAGTGCGTGTTACATAAGAAGTTAGAAATGATATTAGTGTGTATTTGTATGTGAGTGTTACATATCAAGTTAGAAATGGTATTAGTGTGTATTTGTAAGTGCATGTTACATATCTAGTTAGAAATTATATTAGTGTGTATTTGTATGTGCGTGTTACCTATCTAGTTAGAAATGTTATTAGTGTGTGTATTTGTAAGTGCATGTTACATATCTAGTTTGAAATTATATTAGTGTGTATTTGTAAGTGCGTGTTACCTATCTAGTTAGAAATGTTATTAGTGTGTGTATTTGTAAGAGCATGTTACATATCTAGTTAGAAATGATATTAGTGTGTATTAGTAAGTGCGTGTTACATATCAAGTTAGAAATGATATTAGTGTGTATTTGTAAGTGCGTGTTACATATCAAGTTAGAAATGGTATTAGTTTGTATTTGTAAGTGCATGTTACATATCTAGTTAGAAATGACATTAGTGTGTATTTGTAAGTGCGTGTTACCTATCTAGTTAGAAATGTTATTAGTGTGTGTATATTTAAGTGCATGTTACATATCTAGTTAGAAATAATATTAGTGTTTATTTGTAAGTGCGTGTTACATATCAAGTTAGAAATGGTATTAGTGTGTATTTGTAAGTGCATGTTACATATCTAGTTAGAAATGATATTAG
This sequence comes from Meconema thalassinum, assembly GCA_946902985.2. Lineage (NCBI taxonomy): Eukaryota > Metazoa > Arthropoda > Insecta > Orthoptera > Tettigoniidae > Meconema > Meconema thalassinum. The sequence continues at coordinate 58,835,261 of OX336390.1, forward strand.
TGTGTATTTGTAAGTGCGTGTTACCTATCTAGTTAGAAATGTTATTAGTGTGTGTATTTGTAAGTGCATGTTACATATCTAGTTAGAAATGATAATAGTGTGAATATGTAAGTGCGTGTTACATATCACGTTAGAAATGGTATTTGTGTGTATTTGTAGGTGCATGTTACATATCTTTTTAGAAATGATATTAGTGTGTATTTGTATGTGCGATTAAAATATCAAGTTAGAAATGATATTAGGGTGTGTATTTGTAAGTACGTGTTACATATCTAGTTAGAAATGTTATTAGTGTGTGTATTTGTAAGTGCGTGTTAAATATCTAGTTAGAAATGATATTAGTGTGTGTATTTGTAAGTGTGATTAAAATATCAAGTTAGAAATGAAATTAGTGTGTATTTGTAAGTGCGTGTTACATATCTAGTTAGAAATGTTATTAGTGTGTGTATTGGTAAGTGCATGTTACATATCTAGTTAGAAATGATATTAGTGTGTGTATTTGTAAGTGCATGTTACATATCAAGTTAGAAATGGTATTAGTGTGTATTTGTAAGTGCATGTTACATATCAAGTTAGAAATGGTATTAGTGTGTATTTGTAAGTGCATGTTACATATCTAGTTAGAAATGGTATTAGTGTGTATTTGTAAGTGCATGTTACATATCAAGTTAGAAATTGTATTAGTGTGTATTTTTAAGTGCATGTTACATATCTAGTTAGAAATGGTATTAGTGTGTATTTGTAAGTGCATGTTACATATCTAGTTAGAAATGTTATTAGTTTGTATTTGTAAGTGCGTGTTACATATCAAGTTAGAAATGGTATTAGTGTGTATTTGTAAGTGCATGTTACATATCTAGTTAGAAATGGTATTAGTGTGTATTTGTAAGTGCGTGTTACATATCAAGTTAGAAATGGTATTAGTGTGTATTTGTAAGTGCGTGTTACATATCAAGTTAGAAATGATATTAGTGTGTGTATTTGTAAGTGCATGTTACATATCAAGTTAGAAATGGTATTAGTGTGTATTTGTAAGTGCATGTTACATATCAAGTTAGAAATGGTATTAGTGTGTATTTGTAAGTGCGTGTTACATATAAAGTTAGAAATGGTATTAGTGTGTATTTGTAAGTGCATGTTACATATCAAGTTAGAAATGGTATTAGTGTGTATTTGTAAGTGCATGTTACATATCAATTCAGAAATGGTATTAGTGTGTATTTTTAAGTGCATGTTACATATCTAGTTAGAAATGGTATTAGTGTGTATTTGTAAGTGCATGTTACATATCTAGTTAGAAATGTTATTAGTGTGTATTTGTAAGTGCGTGTTACATATCAAGTTAGAAATGGTATTAGTGTGTATTTATAAGTGCGTGTTAAATATCTAGTTAGAAATGATATTAGTGTGTGTATTTGTAAGTACGATTAAAATATCAAGTTAGAAATGATATTAGTGTGTGTATTTGTAAGTGCGTGTTACATATCTAGTTAGAAATGTTATTAGTGTGTGTATTTGTAAGTGCGAGTTAAATATCTAGTTAGAAATGATATTAGTGTGTATATTTGTAAGTGCGATTAAAATATCAAGTTAGAAATTATATTAGTGTGTATTTGTAAGTGCGTGTTACATATCTAGTTAGAAATGTTATTAGTGTGTGTATTTGTAAGTGCAAGTTACATATCTAGTTAGAAATGTTATTAGTGTGTATTTGTAAGTGCGTGTTACATATCAAGTTAGAAATGGTATTAGTGTGTATTTGTAAGTGCATGTTACATATCAAGTTAGAAATGGTATTAGTGTGTATTTGTAAGTGCATGTTACATATCTAGTTAGAAATGGTATTAGTGTGTATTTGTAAGTGCATGTTACATATCTAGTTAGAAATTATATTAGTGTGTATTTGTGAGTGCGTGTTACATATCAAGTTAGAAATGATATTAGTGTGTATTTGTAAGTGCATGTTACATATCAAGTTAGAAATGGTATTAGTGTGTATTTTTAAGTGCATGTTTCATATCTGGTTAGAAATGGTATTAGTGTGTATTTGTAAGTGCATGTTACATATCTAGTTAGAAATGTTATTAGTGTGTATTTGTAAGTGCGTGTTACATATCAAGTTAGAAATGGTATTAGTGTGTATTTGTAAGTGCATGTTACATATCTAGTTAGAAATGTTTTTAGTGTGTATTTGTAAGTGCGTGTTACATATCAAGTTGGAAATGGTATTAGTGTGTATTTGTAAGTGCGTGTTACATATCAAGTTAGAAATGGCATTAGTGTGTATTTGTAAGTGCATGTTACATATCAAGTTAGAAATGTTATTAGTGTGTATTTGTAAGTGCGTGTTACATATATAGTTAGAAATGGTATTAGTGTGTATTTGTAAGTGCGTGTTAAATATCTAGTTAGAAATGATATTAGGGTGTGTATTTGTAAGTGCGATTAACATATCAAGTTAGAAATGATATTAGTGTGTATTTGTAAGTGCGTGTTACATATCTAGTTAGAAATGTTATTTGTGTGTGTATTTGTAAGTGCATGTTACATATCTAGTTAGAAATGATATTAGTGTGTATTTGTAAGTGCGTGTTACCTATCTAGTTAGAAATGTTATTAGTGTGTGTATTTGTAAGTGCATGTTACATATCTAGTTAGAAATGATATTAGTGTGTATTTGTAAGTGCGAGTTACAAATCACGTTAGAAATGGTATTTGTGTGTATTTGTAGGTGCATGTTACATATCTTTTTAGAAATGATATTAGTGTGTATTTGTAAGTGCGTGTTACATATCTAGTTAGAAATGTTATTAGTGTGTGTATTTGTAAGTGTGATTAAAATATCAAGTTAGAAATGATATTAGTGTGTGTATTTGTAAGTGCGTGTTAAAAATCTAGTTAGAAATGTTATTAGTGTGTGTATTTGTAAGTGCGATTAAAATATCAAGATAGAAATGATATTAGTGTGTGTATTTGTAAGTGCGTGTTACATATCTAGTTAGAAAAGTTATTAGTGTGTGTATTTGTAAGTGCGTGTTAAATATCTAGTTAGAAATGATATTAGTGTGTGTATTTGTAAGTGCGATTAAAATATCAAGTTAGAAATGATATTAGTGTGTATTTGTAAGTGCGTATTACATATCTAGTTAGAAATGTTATTAGTGTGTGTATTTGTAAGTGCATGTTACATATCTAGTTAGAAATGATATTAGTGTGTATTTGTAAGTGCGTGTTACATATCAAGTTAGAAATGGTATTAGTGTGTATTTGTAAGTGCATGTTACATATCAAGTTAGAAATGGTATTAGTGTGTATTTGTAAGTGCATGTTACATATCTAGTTAGAAATGGTATTAGTGTGTATTTGTAAGTGCATGTTACATATCTAGTTAGAAATGTTATTAGTGTGTATTTGTAAATGCGTGTTACATATCAAGTTAGAAATGGTATTAGTGTGTATTTGTAAGTGCGTGTTACATATCAAGTTAGAAATGATATTAGTGTGTATTTGTAAGTGCGTGTTACATATCAAGTTAGTAATGGCATTAGTGTGTATTTGTAAGTGTATGTTACATATCTAGTTAGAAATGGTATTAGTGTGTATTAGTAAGTGCGTGTTACATATCAAGTTAGAAATGATATTAGTGTGTATTTGTAAGTGCGTGTTACATATCAAGTTAGTAATGGCATTAGTGTGTATTTGTAAGTGTATGTTACATATCTAGTTAGAAATGGTATTAGTGTGTATTTGTAAGTGCGTGTTACATATCAAGTTAGAAATGGTATTAGTGTGTATTTGTAAGTGCGTGTTACATATCAAGTTAGAAATGGTATTAGTGTGTATTTGTAAGTGCATGTAACATATCAAGTTAGAAATGGTATTAGTGTGTATTTGTAAGTGCGTGTTACATATCAAGTTAGAAATGGTATTAGTGTGTATTTGTAAGTGCGTGTTAAATATCTAGTTAGAAATGATATTAGTGTGTGTATTTGTAAGTGCGATAAACATATCAAGTTAGAAATGATATTAGTGTGTATTTGTAAGTGCGTGTTACATATCACGTTAGAAATGGTATTTGTGTGTATTGGTAGGTGCATGTTACATATCTAGTTAGAAATGATATTAGTGTGTATTTGTAAGTGCGTGTTACCTATCTAGTTAGAAATGTTATTAGTGTGTGTATTTGTAAGTGCATGTTACATATCTAGTTAGAAATGATATTAGTGTGTATTTGTAAGTGCTTGTTACATATCTAGTTAGAAATGATATAAGTGTGTATTTGTAAGTGCATGTTACATATCTAGTTAGAAATGATATTAGTGTGTATTTGTAAGTGCGTGTTACATATCGAGTTAGAAATGGTATTAGTGTGTACTTGTAAGTGCATGTTACATATCTATTTAGAAATGATATTAGTGTGTATTTGTAAGTGCTTGTGACATATCTAGTTAGAAATGATATTAGTGTGTATTTGTAAGTGCATGTTACATATCTAGTTAGAAATGATATTAGTGTGTATTTGTAAGTGCATGTTACATATCTAGTTAGAAATGTTATTAGTGTGTGTATTTGTAAGTGCGTGTTACCTATCTAGTTAGAAATGTTATTAGTGTATGTATTTGTAAGTGCATGTTACATATCTAGTTAGAAATGGTATTAGTGTGTATTTGGAAGTGCGTGTTACATATCAAGTTAGAAATGGTATTAGTGTGTATTTATAAGTGCGTGTTACATATGAAGTTAGAAATGATATTAGTGTGTATTTGTATGTGAGTGTTACATATCAAGTTAGAAATGGTATTAGTGTGTATTTGTAAGTGCATGTTACATATCTAGTTAGAAATTATATTAGTGTGTATTTGTAAGTGCGTGTTACCTATCTAGTTAGAAATGTTATTAGTGTGTGTATTTGTAAGTGCATGTTACATATCTAGTTTGAAATTATATTAGTGTGTATTTGTAAGTGCGTGTTACCTATCTAGTTAGAAATGTTATTAGTGTGTGTATTTGTAAGAGCATGTTACATATCTAGTTAGAAATGATATTAGTGTGTATTAGTAAGTGCGTGTTACATATCAAGTTAGAAATGATATTAGTGTGTATTTGTAAGTGCGTGTTACATATCAAGTTAGAAATGGTATTAGTTTGTATTTGTAAGTGCATGTAACATATCTAGTTAGAAATGACATTAGTGTGTATTTGTAAGTGCGTGTTACCTATCTAGTTAGAAATGTTATTAGTGTGTGTATTTGTAAGTGCATGTTACATATCTAGTTAGAAATGATATTAGTGTTTATTTGTAAGTGCGTGTTACATATCAAGTTAGAAATGGTATTAGTGTGTATTTGTAAGTGCATGTTACATATCTAGTTAGAAATGATATTAGTGTGTATTTGTAAGTGCGTGTTACCTATCTAGTTAGAAATGATATTAGTGTGTATTTGTGAGTGCGTGTTACATATCAAGTTAGAAATGGTATTAGTGTGTATTTGTAAGTGCATGTTACATATCAAGTTAGAAATGGTATTAGTGTGTATTTGTAAGTGCATGTTACATATCTAGTTAGAAATGATAATAGTGTGTATTTGTAAGTGCGTGTTACATATCACGTTAGAAATGGTATTTGTGTGTATTTGTAGGTGCATGTTACATATCTTTTTAGAAATGATATTAGTGTGTATTTGTAAGTGCGATTAAAATATCAAGGTAGAAATGATATTAGGGTGTGTATTTGTAAGTACGTGTTACATATCTAGTTAGAAATGTTATTAGTGTGTGTATTTTTAAGTGCGTGTTAAATATCTAGTTAGAAATGATATTAGTGTGTGTATTTGTAAGTGCGATTAAAATATCAAGTTAGAAATGAAATTAGTGTGTATTTGTAAGTGCGTGTTCCATATCTAGTTAGAAATGTTATTAGTGTGTGTATTGGTAAGTGCATGTTACATATCTAGTTAGAAATGATATTAGTGTGTGTATTTGTAAGTGCATGTTACATATCAAGTTAGAAATGGTATTAGTGTGTATTTGTAAGTGCATGTTACATATCAAGTTAGAAATGGTATTAGTGTGTATTTGTAAGTGCATGTTACATATCTAGTTAGAAATGGTATTAGTGTGTATTTGTAAGTGCATGTTACATATCAAGTTAGAAATGGTATTAGTGTGTATTTTTAAGTGCATGTTACATATCTAGTTAGAAATGGTATTAGTGTGTATTTGTCAGTGCATGTTACATATCAAGTTGGAAATGGTATTAGTGTGTATTTGTAAGTGCGTGTTACATATCAAGTTAGAAATGGCATTAGTGTGTATTTGTAAGTGCATGTTACATATCAAGTTAGAAATGTTATTAGTGTGTATTTGTAAGTGCGTGTTACATATATAGTTAGAAATGGTATTAGTGTGTATTTGTAAGTGCGTGTTAAATATCTAGTTAGAAATGATATTAGGGTGTGTCTTTGTAAGTGCGATTAACATATCAAGTTAGAAATGGTATTAGTGTGTATTTGTAAGTGCATGTTACATATCTAGTTAGAAATGGTATTAGTGTGTATTTGTAAGTGCATGTTACATATCAAGTTAGAAATGGTATTAGTGTGTATTTTTAAGTGCATGTTACATATCTAGTTAGAAATGGTATTAGTGTGTATTTGTCAGTGCATGTTACATATCAAGTTGGAAATGGTATTAGTGTGTATTTGTAAGTGCGTGTTACATATCAAGTTAGAAATGGCATTAGTGTGTATTTGTAAGTGCATGTTACATATCAAGTTAGAAATGTTATTAGTGTGTATTTGTAAGTGCGTGTTACATATCTAGTTAGAAATGTTATTTGTGTGTGTATTTGTAAGTGCATGTTACATATCTAGTTAGAAATGATATTAGTGTGTATTTATAAGTGCGTGTTACCTATCTAGTTAGAAATGTTATTAGTGTGTGTATTTGTAAGTGCATGTTACATATCTAGTTAGAAATGATATTAGTGTGTATTTGTAAGTGCGAGTTACAAATCACGTTAGAAATGGTATTTGTGTGTATTTGTAGGTGCATGTTACATATCTTTTTAGAAATGATATTAGTGTGTATTTGTAAGTGCGTGTTACATATCTAGTTAGAAATGTTATTAGTGTGTGTATTTGTAAGTGTGATTAAAATATCAAGTTAGAAATGATATTAGTGTGTGTATTTGTAAGTGCGTGTTAAAAATCTAGTTAGAAATATTATTAGTGTGTGTATTTGTAAGTGCGATTAAAATATCAAGATAGAAATGATATTAGTGTGTGTATTTGTAAGTGCGTGTTACATATCTAGTTAGAAAAGTTATTAGTGTGTGTATTTGTAAGTGCGTGTTAAATATCTAGTTAGAAATGATATTAGTGTGTGTATTTGTAAGTGCGATTAAAATATCAAGTTAGAAATGATATTAGTGTGTATTTGTAAGTGCGTATTACATATCTAGTTAGAAATGTTATTAGTGTGTGTATTTGTAAGTGCATGTTACATATCTAGTTAGAAATGATATTAGTGTGTATTTGTAAGTGCGTGTTACATATCAAGTTAGAAATGGTATTAGTGTGTATTTGTAAGTGCATGTTACATATCAAGTTAGAAATGGTATTAGTGTGTATTTGTAAGTGCATGTTACATATCTAGTTAGAAATGGTATTAGTGTGTATTTGTAAGTGCATGTTACATATCTAGTTAGAAATGTTATTAGTGTGTATTTGTAAATGCGTGTTACATATCAAGTTAGAAATGGTATTAGTGTGTATTTGTAAGTGCGTGTTACATATCAAGTTAGAAATGATATTAGTGTGTATTTGTAAGTGCGTGTTACATATCAAGTTAGTAATGGCATTAGTGTGTATTTGTAAGTGTATGTTACATATCTAGTTAGAAATGGTATTAGTGTGTATTAGTAAGTGCGTGTTACATATCAAGTTAGAAATGATATTAGTGTGTATTTGTAAGTGCGTGTTACATATCAAGTTAGTAATGGCATTAGTGTGTATTTGTAAGTGTATGTTACATATCTAGTTAGAAATGGTATTAGTGTGTATTTGTAAGTGCGTGTTACATATCAAGTTAGAAATGGTATTAGTGTGTATTTGTAAGTGCGTGTTACATATCAAGTAAGAAATGGTATTAGTGTGTATTTGTAAGTGCATGTAACATATCAAGTTAGAAATGGTATTAGTGTGTATTTGTAAGTGCGTGTTACATATCAAGTTAGAAATGGTATTAGTGTGTATTTGTAAGTGCGTGTTAAATATCTAGTTAGAAATGATATTAGTGTGTGTATTTGTAAGTGCGATAAACATATCAAGTTAGAAATGATATTAGTGTGTATTTGTAAGTGCGTGTTACATATCACGTTAGAAATGGTATTTGTGTGTATTGGTAGGTGCATGTTACATATCTAGTTAGAAATGATATTAGTGTGTATTTGTAAGTGCGTGTTACCTATCTAGTTAGAAATGTTATTAGTGTGTGTATTTGTAAGTGCATGTTACATATCTAGTTAGAAATGATATTAGTGTGTATTTGTAAGCGCTTGTTACATATCTAGTTAGAAATGATATAAGTGTGTATTTGTAAGTGCATGTTACATATCTAGTTAGAAATGATATTAGTGTGTATTTGTAAGTGCGTGTTACATATCGAGTTAGAAATGGTATTAGTGTGTACTTGTAAGTGCATGTTACATATCTAGTTAGAAATGATATTAGTGTGTATTTGTAAGTGCTTGTTACATATCTAGTTAGAAATGATATTAGTGTGTATTTGTAAGTGCATGTTACATATCTAGTTAGAAATGATATTAGTGTGTATTTGTAAGTGCATGTTACATATCTAGTTAGAAATGTTATTAGTGTGTGTATTTGTAAGTGCGTGTTACCTATCTAGTTAGAAATGTTATTAGTGTATGTATTTGTAAGTGCATGTTACATATCTAGTTAGAAATGGTATTAGTGTGTATTTGGAAGTGCGTGTTACATATCAAGTTAGAAATGGTATTAGTGTGTATTTATAAGTGCGTGTTACATATGAAGTTAGAAATGATATTAGTGTGTATTTGTATGTGAGTGTTACATATCAAGTTAGAAATGGTATTAGTGTGTATTTGTAAGTGCATGTTACATATCTAGTTAGAAATTATATTAGTGTGTATTTGTAAGTGCGTGTTACCTATCTAGTTAGAAATGTTATTAGTGTGTGTATTTGTAAGTGCATGTTACATATCTAGTTTGAAATTATATTAGTGTGTATTTGTAAGTGCGTGTTACCTATCTAGTTAGAAATGTTATTAGTGTGTGTATTTGTAAGAGCATGTTACATATCTAGTTAGAAATGATATTAGTGTGTATTAGTAAGTGCGTGTTACATATCAAGTTAGAAATGATATTAGTGTGTATTTGTAAGTGCGTGTTACATATCAAGTTAGAAATGGTATTAGTTTGTATTTGTAAGTGCATGTTACATATCTAGTTAGAAATGACATTAGTGTGTATTTGTAAGTGCGTGTTACCTATCTAGTTAGAAATGTTATTAGTGTGTGTATTTGTAAGTGCATGTTACATATCTAGTTAGAAATGATATTAGTGTTTATTTGTAAGTGCGTGTTACATATCAAGTTAGAAATGGTATTAGTGTGTATTTGTAAGTGCATGTTACATATCTAGTTAGAAATGATATTAGTGTGTATTTGTAAGTGCGTGTTACCTATCTAGTTAGAAATGATATTAGTGTGTATTTGTGAGTGCGTGTTACATATCAAGTTAGAAATGGTATTAGTGTGTATTTGTAAGTGCATGTTACATATCAAGTTAGAAATGGTATTAGTGTGTATTTGTAAGTGCATGTTACATATCTAGTTAGAAATGATAATAGTGTGTATTTGTAAGTGCGTGTTACATATCACGTTAGAAATGGTATTTGTGTGTATTTGTAGGTGCATGTTACATATCTTTTTAGAAATGATATTAGTGTGTATTTGTAAGTGCGATTAAAATATCAAGTTAGAAATGATATTAGGGTGTGTATTTGTAAGTACGTGTTACATATCTAGTTAGAAATGTTATTAGTGTGTGTATTTTTAAGTGCGTGTTAAATATCTAGTTAGAAATGATATTAGTGTGTGTATTTGTAAGTGCGATTAAAATATCAAGTTAGAAATGAAATTAGTGTGTATTTGTAAGTGCGTGTTCCATATCTAGTTAGAAATGTTATTAGTGTGTGTATTTGTAAGTGCATGTTACATATCAAGTTAGAAATGGTATTAGTGTGTATTTGTAAGTGCATGTTACATATCAAGTTAGAAATGGTATTAGTGTGTATTTGTAAGTGCATGTTACATATCTAGTTAGAAATGGTATTAGTGTGTATTTGTAAGTGCATGTTACATATCAAGTTAGAAATGGTATTAGTGTGTATTTTTAAGTGCATGTTACATATCTAGTTAGAAATGGTATTAGTGTGTATTTGTAAGTGCATGTTACATATCAAGTTCGAAATGGTATTAGTGTGTATTTGTAAGTGCGTGTTACATATCAAGTTAGAAATGGCATTAGTGTGTATTTGTAAGTGCATGTTACATATCAAGTTAGAAATGTTATTAGTGTGTATTTGTAAGTGCGTGTTACATATATAGTTAGAAATGGTATTAGTGTGTATTTGTAAGTGCGTGTTAAATATCTAGTTAGAAATGATATTAGGGTGTGTCTTTGTAAGTGCGATTAACATATCAAGTTAGAAATGATATTAGTGTGTATTTGTAAGTGCGTGTTACATATCTAGTTAGAAATGTTATTTGTGAGTGTATTTGTAAGTGCATGTTACATATCTAGTTAGAAATGATATTAGTGTGTATTTATAAGTGCGTGTTACCTATCTAGTTAGAAATGTTATTAGTGTGTGTATTTGTAAGTGCATGTTACATATCTAGTTAGAAATGATATTAGTGTGTATTTGTAAGTGCGTGTTACAAATCACGTTAGAAATGGTATTTGTGTGTATTTGTAGGTGCATGTTACATATCTTTTTAGAAATGATATTAGTGTGTATTTGTAAGTGCGTGTTACATATCTAGTTAGAAATGTTATTAGTGTGTGTATTTGTAAGTGTGATTAAAATATCAAGTTAGAAATGATATTAGTGTGTGTATTTGTAAGTGCGTGTTAAAAATCTAGTTAGAAATGTTATTAGTGTGTGTATTTGTAAGTGCGATTAAAATATCTAGTTAGAAATGATATTAGTGTGTGTATTTTTAAGTGCATGTTACATATCAAGTTAGACATGGTATAAGTGTGTATTTGTAAGTGCATGTTACATATCAAGTTAGAAATGGTATTAGTGTGTATTTGTAAGTGCATGTTACATATCTAGTTAGAAATGGTATTAGTGTGTATTTGTAAGTGCATGTTACATATCAAGTTAGAAATGGTATTAGTGTGTATTTTTAAGTGCATGTTACATATCTAGTTAGAAATGGTATTAGTGTGTATTTTTAAGTGCATGTTACATATCTAGTTAGAAATGTTATTAGTTTGTATTTGTAAGTGCGTGTTACATATCAAGTTAGAAATGGTATTAGTGTGTATTTTTAAGTGCATGTTACATATCTAGTTAGAAATGGTATTAGTGTGTATTTGTAAGTGCGTGTTACATATCAAGTTAGAAATGGTATTAGTGTGTATTTGTAAGTGCGTGTTTCATATCAAGTTAGAAATGATATTAGTGTGTGTATTTGTAAGTGCATGTTACATATCAAGTTAGAAATGGTGTTAGTGTGTATTTGTAAGTGCATGTTACATATCAAGTTAGAAATTGTATTAGTGTGTATTTGTAAGTGCGTGTTACATATAAAGTTAGAAATGGTATTAGTGTGTATTTGTAAGTGCATGTTACATATCAAGTTAGAAATGGTATTAGTGTGTATTTGTAAGTGCATGTTACATATCAAGTCAGAAATGGTATTAGTGTGTATTTTTAAGTGCATGTTACATATCTAGTTAGAAATGGTATTAGTGTGTATTTGTAAGTGCATGTTACATATCTAGTTAGAAATGTTATTAGTGTGTATTTGTAAGTGCGTGTTACATATCAAGTTTGAAATGGTATTAGTGTGTATTTATAAGTGCGTGTTAAATATCTAGTTAGAAATGATATTAGTGTGTGTATTTGTAAGTACGATTAAAATATCAAGTTAGAAATGATATTAGTGTGTGTATTTGTAAGTGCGTGTTACATATCTAGTTAGAAATGTTATTAGTGTGTGTATTTGTAAGTGCGAGTTAAATATCTAGTTAGAAATGATATTAGTGTGTATATTTGTAAGTGCGATTAAAATATCAAGTTAGAAATTATATTAGTGTGTATTTGTAAGTGCGTGTTACATATCTAGTTAGAAATGTTATTAGTGTGTGTATTTGTAAGTGCAAGTTACATATCTAGTTAGAAATGTTATTAGTGTGTATTTGTAAGTGCGTGTTACATATCAAGTTAGAAATGGTATTAGTGTGTATTTGTAAGTGCATGTTACATATCAAGTTAGAAATGGTATTAGTGTGTATTTGTAAGTGCATGTTACATATCTAGTTAGAAATGGTATTAGTGTGTATTTGTAAGTGCATGTTACATATCTAGTTAGAAATTATATTAGTTTGTATTTGTGAGTGCGTGTTACATATCAAGTTAGAAATGGTATTAGTGTGTATTTGTAAGTGCATGTTACATATCAAGTTAGAAATGGTATTAGTGTGTATTTTTAAGTGCATGTTTCATATCTGGTTAGAAATGGTATTAGTGTGTATTTGTAAGTGCATGTTACATATCTAGTTAGAAATGTTATTAGTGTGTATTTGTAAGTGCGTGTTACATATCAAGTTAGAAATGGTATTAGTGTGTATTTGTAAGTGCATGTTACATATCTAGTTAGAAATGGTATTAGTGTGTATTTGTAAGTGCGTGTTACATATCAAGTTGGAAATGGTATTAGTGTGTATTTGTAAGTGCGTGTTACATATCAAGTTAGAAATGGCATTAGTGTGTATTTGTAAGTGCATGTTACATATCAAGTTAGAAATGTTATTAGTGTGTATTTGTAAGTGCGTGTTACATATATAGTTAGAAATGGTATTAGTGTGTATTTGTAAGTGCGTGTTAAATATCTAGTTAGAAATGATATTAGGGTGTGTCTTTGTAAGTGCGATTAACATATCAAGTTAGAAATGATATTAGTGTGTATTTGTAAGTGCGTGTTACATATCCAGTTAGAAATGTTATTTGTGTGTGTATTTGTAAGTGCATGTTACATATCTAGTTAGAAATGATATTAGTGTGTATTTGTAAGTGCGTGTTACCTATCTAGTTAGAAATGTTATTAGTGTGTGTATTTGTAAGTGCATGTTACATATCTAGTTAGAAATGATATTAGTGTGTATTTGTAAGTGCGTGTTACAAATCACGTTAGAAATGGTATTTGTGTGTATTTGTAGGTGCATGTTACATATCTTTTTAGAAATGATATTAGTGTGTATTTGTAAGTGCGTGTTACATATCTAGTTAGAAATGTTATTAGTGTGTGTATTTGTAAGTGTGATTAAAATATCAAGTTAGAAATGATATTAGTGTGTGTATTTGTAAGTGCGTGTTAAAAATCTAGTTAGAAATGTTATTAGTGTGTGTATTTGTAAGTGCGATTAAAATATCAAGTTAGAAATGATATTAGTGTGTGTATTTGTAAGTGCGTGTTACATATCTAGTTAGAAAAGTTATTAGTGTGTGTATTTGTAAGTGCGTGTTAAATATCTAGTTAGAAATGATATTAGTGTGTGTATTTGTAAGTGCGATTAAATATCAAGTTAGAAATGATATTAGTGTGTATTTGTAAGTGCGTATTACATATCTAGTTAGAAATGTTATTAGTGTGTGTATTTGTAAGTGCATGTTACATATCTAGTTAGAAATGATATTAGTGTGTATTTGTAAGTGCGTGTTACATATCAAGTTAGAAATGGTATTAGTGTGTATTTGTAAGTGCATGTTACATATCAAGTTAGAAATGGTATTAGTGTGTATTTGTAAGTGCATGTTACATATCTAGTTAGAAATGGTATAAGTGTGTATTTGTAAGTGCATGTTACATATCTAGTTAGAAATGTTATTAGTGTGTATTTGTAAATGCGTGTTACATATCAAGTTAGAAATGGTATTAGTGTGTATTTGTAAGTGCATGTTACATATCAAGTTAGAAATGGTATTAGTGTGTATTTGTAAGTGCATGTTACATATCTAGTTAGAAATGGTATTAGTGTGTATTTGTATGTGCATGTTACATATCTAGTTAGAAATGATATTAGTGTGTATTTGTAAGTGCGTGTTACATATCAAGTTAGAAATGGTATTAGTGTGTATTTGTAAGTGCATGTTACATATCAAGTTAGAAATGGTATTAGTGTGTATTTTTAAGTGCATGTTACATTTCTAGTTAGACATGGTATTAGTGTGTATTTGTAAGTGCATGTTACATATCTAGTTAGAAATGTTATTAGTGTGTATTTGTAAGTGCGTGTTACATATCAAGTTAGAAATGGTATTAGTGTGTATTTGTAAGTGCATGTTACATATCTAGTTAGAAATGGTATTAGTGTGTATTTGTAAGTGCGTGTTACATATCAAGTTAGAAATGGTATTAGTGTGTATTTGTAAGTGCGTGTTACATATCAAGTTAGAAATGGTATTAGTGTGTATTTGTAAGTGCATGTAACATATCAAGTTAGAAATGGTATTAGTGTGTATTTGTAAGTGCGTGTTACATATCAAGTTAGAAATGGTATTAGTGTGTATTTGTAAGTGCGTGTTAAATATCTAGTTAAAATGATATTAGTGTGTGTATTTGTAAGTGCGATAAACATATCAAGTTAGAAATGATATTAGTGTGTATTTGTAAGTGCGTGTTACATATCTAGTTAAAAATGTTATTTGTGTGTGTATTTGTAAGTGCATGTTACATATCTAGTTAGAAATGATATTAGTGTGTATTTGTAAGTGCGTGTTACCTATCTAGTTAGTAATGTTATTAGTGTGTGTATTTGTAAGTGCATGTTACATATCTAGTTAGAAATGATATTAGTGTGTATTTGTAAGTGCGTGTTACATATCACGTTAGAAATGGTATTTGTGTGTATTTGTAGGTGCATGTTACATATCTATTTAGAAAAGATATTAGTGTGTATTTGTAAGTGCGTGTTACCTATCTAGTTAGAAATATTATTAGTGTGTGTATTTGTAAGTGCATGTTACAAATCTAGTTAGAAATGATATTAGTGTGTATTTGTAAGTGCTTGTTACATATCTAGTTAGAAATGATATTAGTGTGTATTTGTAAGTGCATGTTACATATCTAGTTAGAAATGATATTAGTGTGTATTTGTAAGTGCGTGTTACATATCGAGTTAGAAATGGTATTAGTGTGTACTTGTAAGTGCATGTTACATATCTAGTTAGAAATGATATTAGTGTGTATTTGTAAGTGCTTGTTACATATCTAGTTAGAAATGATATTAGTGTGTATTTGTAAGTGCATGTTACATATATAGTTAAAAATGATATTAGTGTGTATTTGTAAGTGCATGTTACATATCTAGTTAGAAATGTTATTAATGTGTGTATTTTTAAGTGCGTGTTACCTATCTAGTTTTGAAATGTTATTAGTGTGTGTATTTGTAAGTGCATGTTACATATCTAGTTAGAAATGGTATTAGAGTGTATTTGTAAGTGCGTGTTACATATCAAGTTAGAAATGGTATTAGTGTGTATTTGTAAGTGCGTGTTACATATGAAGTTAGAAATAATATTAGTGTGTATTTGTATGTGCGTGTTACATATCAAGTTAGAAATGGTATTAGTGTGTATTTGTAAGTGCATGTTACATATCTAGTTAGAAATTATATTAGTGTGTATTTGTAAGTGCGTGTTACCTATCTAGTTAGAAATGATATTAGTGTGTGTATTTGTAAGTGCATGTTACATATCTAGTTAGAAATTATATTAGTGTGTATTTGTAAGTGCGTGTTACCTATCTAGTTAGAAATGTTATTAGTGTGTGTATTTGTAAGAGCATGTTACATATCTAGTTAGAAATGATATTAGTGTGTATTAGTAAGTGCGTGTTACATATCAAGTTAGAAATGATATTAGTGTGTATTTGTAAGTGCGTGTTACATATCAAGTTAGTAATGGCATTAGTGTGTATTTGTAAGTGCATGTTACATATCTAGTTAGAAATGGTATTAGTGTGTATTTGTAAGTGCGTGTTACATATCAAGTTAGAAATGGTATTAGTGTGTATTTGTAAGTGCATGTTACATATCTAGTTAGAAATGGTATTAGTGTGTATTTGTAAGTGCATGTTACATATCTAGTTAGAAATGTTATTAGTGTGTATTTGTAAGTGCGTGTTACATATCAAGTTAGAAATGGTATTAGTGTGTATTTGTAAGTGCATGTTACATATCAAGTTAGAAATGGTATTAGTGTGTATTTGTAAGTGCATGTTACATATCTAGTTAGAAATGGTATTAGTGTGTATTTGTATGTGCATGTTACATATCTAGTTAGAAATGATATTAGTGTGTATTTGTAAGTGCGTGTTACATATCAAGTTAGAAATGGTATTAGTGTGTATTTGTAAGTGCATGTTACATATCAAGTTAGAAATGGTATTAGTGTGTATTTTTAAGTGCATGTTACATATCTAGTTAGACATGGTATTAGTGTGTATTTGTAAGTGCATGTTACATATCTAGTTAGAAATGTTATTAGTGTGTATTTGTAAGTGCGTGTTACATATCAAGTTAGAAATGGTATTAGTGTGTATTTGTAAGTGCATGTTACATATCTAGTTAGAAATGGTATTAGTGTGTATTTGTAAGTGCGTGTTACATATCAAGTTAGAAATGGTATTAGTGTGTATTTGTAAGTGCGTGTTACATATCAAGTTAGAAATGGTATTAGTGTGTATTTGTAAGTGCATGTAACATATCAAGTTAGAAATGGTATTAGTGTGTATTTGTAAGTGCGTGTTACATATCAAGTTAGAAATGGTATTAGTGTGTATTTGTAAGTGCGTGTTAAATATCTAGTTAAAAATGATATTAGTGTGTGTATTTGTAAGTGCGATAAACATATCAAGTTAGAAATGATATTAGTGTGTATTTGTAAGAGCGTGTTACATATCTAGTTAAAAATGTTATTTGTGTGTGTATTTGTAAGTGCATGTTACATATCTAGTTAGAAATGATATTAGTGTGTATTTGTAAGTGCGTGTTACCTATCTAGTTAGAAATGTTATTAGTGTGTGTATTTGTAAGTGCATGTTACATATCTAGTTAGAAATGATATTAGTGTGTATTTGTAAGTGCGTGTTACATATCACGTTAGAAATGGTATTTGTGTGTATTTGTAGGTGCATGTTACATATCTATTTAGAAATGATATTAGTGTGTATTTGTAAGTGCGTGTTACCTATCTAGTTAGAAATGTTATTAGTGTGTGTATTTGTAAGTGCATGTTACATATCTACTTAGAAATGATATTAGTGTGTATTTGTAAGTGCTTGTTACATATCTAGTTAGAAATGATATTAGTGTGTATTTGTAAGTGCATGTTACATATCTAGTTAGAAATGATATTAGTGTGTATTTGTAAGTGCGTGTTACATATCGAGTTAGAAATGGTATTAGTGTGTACTTGTAAGTGCATGTTACATATCTAGTTAGAAATGATATTAGTGTGTATTTGTAAGTGCTTGTTACATATCTAGTTAGAAATGATATTAGTGTGTATTTGTAAGTGCATGTTACATATCTAGTTAGAAATGATATTAGTGTGTATTTGTAAGTGCATGTTACATATCTAGTTAGAAATGTTATTAGTGTGTGTATTTGTAAGTGCGTGTTACCTATCTAGTTAGAAATGTTATTAGTGTGTGTATTTGTAAGTGCATGTTACATATCTAGTTAGAAATGGTATTAGAGTGTATTTGTAAGTGCGTGTTACATATCAAGTTAGAAATGGTATTAGTGTGTATTTGTAAGTGCGTGTTACATATGAAGTTAGAAATAATATTAGTGTGTATTTGTATGTGCGTGTTACATATCAAGTTAGAAATGGTATTAGTGTGTATTTGTAAGTGCATGTTACATATCTAGTTAGAAATTATATTAGTGTGTATTTGTAAGTGCGTGTTACCTATCTAGTTAGAAATGTTATTAGTGTGTGTATTTGTAAGTGCATGTTACATATCTAGTTAGAAATTATATTAGTGTGTATTTGTAAGTGCGTGTTACCTATCTAGTTAGAAATGTTATTAGTGTGTGTATTTGTAAGAGCATGTTACATATCTAGTTAGAAATGATATAGTGTGTATTAGTAAGTGCGTGTTACATATCAAGTTAGAAATGATATTAGTGTGTATTTGTAAGTGGGTGTTACATATCAAGTTAGTAATGGCATTAGTGTGTATTTGTAAGTGCATGTTACATATCTAGTTAGAAATGGTATTAGTGTGTATTTGTAAGTGCGTGTTACATATCAAGTTAGAAATGGTATTAGTGTGTATTTGTAAGTGCGTGTTACATATCAAGTTAGAAATGGTATTAGTGTGTATTTGTAAGTGCATGTAACATATCAAGTTAGAAATGGTATTAGTGTGTATTTGTAAGTGCGTGTTACATATCAAGTTACAAATGGTATTAGTGTGTATTTGTAAGTGCGTGTTAAATATCTAGTTAGAAATGATATTAGTGTGTGTATTTGTAAGTGCGATAAACATATCAAGTTAGAAATGATATTAGTGTGTATTTGTAAGTGCGTGTTACATATCACGTTAGAAATGGTATTTGTGTGTATTTGTAGGTGCATGTTAGATATCTAGTTAGAATTGATATTAGTGTGTATTTGTAAGTGCGTGTTACCTATCTAGTTAGAAATGTTATTAGTGTGTGTATTTGTAAGTGCATGTTACATATCTAGTTAGAAATGATATTAGTGTGTATTTGTAAGTGCTTGTTACATATCTAATTAGAAATGATATTAGTGTGTATTTGTAAGTGCATGTTACATATCTAGTTAGAAATGATATTAGTGTGTATTTGTAAGTGCGTGTTACATATCGAGTTAGAAATGGTATTAGTGTGTACTTGTAAGTGCATGTTACATATCTAGTTAGAAATGATATTAGTGTGTATTTGTAAGTGCTTGTTACATATCTAGTTAGAAATGATATTAGTGTGTATTTGTAAGTGCATGTTACATATCTAGTTCGAAATGATATTAGTGTGTATTTGTAAGTGCATGTTACATATCTAGTTAGAAATGTTATTAGTGTGTGTATTTGTAAGTGCGCGTTACCTATCTAGTTAGAAATGTTATTAGTGTATGTATTTGTAAGTGCATGTTACATATCTAGTTAGAAATGGTATTAGTGTGTATTTGTAAGTGCGTGTTACATATCAAGTTAGAAATGGTATTAGTGTGTATTTGGAAGTGCGTGTTACATATGAAGTTAGAAATGATATTAGTGTGTATTTGTATGTGCGTGTTACATATCAAGTTAGAAATGGTATTAGTGTGTATTTGTAAGTGCATGTTACATATCTAGTTAGAAATTATATTAGTGTGTATTTGTAAGTGCGTGTTACCTATCTAGTTAGAAATGTTATTAGTGTGTGTATTTGTAAGTGCATGTTACATATCTAGTTTGAAATTATATTAGTGTGTATTTGTAAGTGCGTGTTACCTATCTAGTTAGAAATGTTATTAGTGTGTGTATTTGTAAGAGCATGTTACATATCTAGTTAGAAATGATATTAGTGTGTATTAGTAAGTGCGTGTTACATATCAAGTTAGAAATGATATTAGTGTGTATTTGTAAGTGCGTGTTACATATTAAGTTAGAAATGGTATTAGTTTGTATTTGTAAGTGCATGTTACATATCTAGTTAGAAATGACATTAGTGTGTATTTGTAAGTGCGTGTTACCTATCTAGTTAGAAATGTTATTAGTGTGTGTATTTGTAAGTGCATGTTACATATCTAGTTAGAAATGATATTAGTGTGTATTTGTAAGTGCTTGTTACATATCTAGTTAGAAATGATATTAGTGTGTATTTGTAAGTGCGTGTTACATATCACGTTAGAAATGGTATTTGTGTGTATTTGTAGGTGCATGTTACATATCTATTTAGAAATGATATTAGTGTGTATTTGTAAGTGCGTGTTACCTATCTAGTTAGAAATGTTATTAGTGTGTGTATTTGTAAGTGCATGTTACATATCTAGTTAGAAATGATATTAGTGTGTATTTGTAAGTGCTTGTTACATATCTAGTTAGAAATGATATTAGTGTGTATTTGTAAGTGCGTGTTACATATCTAGTTAGAAATGATATTAGTGTGTATGTGTAAGTGCGTGTTACATATCGAGTTAGAAATGGTATTAGTGTGTACTTGTAAGTGCATGTTACATATCTAGTTAGAAATGATATTAGTGTGTATTTGTAAGTGCTTGTTACATATCTAGTTAGAAATGATATTAGTGTGTATTTGTAAGTGCATGTTACATATCTAGTTAGAAATGATATTAGTGTGTATTTGTAAGTGCATGTTACATATCTAGTTAGAAATGATATTAGTGTGTGTATTTGTAAGTGCGTGTTACCTATCTAGTTAGAAATGTTATTAGTGTGTGTATTTGTAAGTGCATGTTACATATCTAGTTAGAAATGGTATTAGAGTGTATTTGTAAGTGCGTGTTACATATCAAGTTAGAAATGGTATTAGTGTGTATTTGTAAGTGCGTGTTACATATGGAGTTAGAAATATTATTAGTGTGTATTTGTATGTGCGTGTTACATATCAAGTTAGAAATGGTATTAGTGTGTATTTGTAAGTGCATGTTACATATCTAGTTAGAAATTATATTAGTGTGTATTTGTAAGTGCGTGTTACCTATCTAGTTAGAAATGTTATTAGTGTGTGTATTTGTAAGTGCATGTTACATATCTAGTTAGAAATTATATTAGTGTGTATTTGTAAGTGCGTGTTACCTATCTAGTTAGAAATGTTATTAGTGTGTGTATTTGTAAGAGCATGTTACATATCTAGTTAGAAATGATATTAGTGTGTATTAGTAAGTGCGTGTTACATATCAAGTTAGAAATGATATTAGTGTGTATTTGTATGTGCGTGTTACATATCAAGTTGGTAATGGCATTAGTGTGTATTTGTAAGTGCATGTTACATATCTAGTTAGAAATGGTATTAGTGTGTATTTGTAAGTGCGTGTTACATATCAAGTTAGAAATGGTATTAGTGTGTATTTGTAAGTGCGTGTTACATATCAAGTTAGAAATGGTATTAGTGTGTATTTGTAAGTGCATGTAACATATCAAGTTAGAAATGGTATTAGTGTGTATTTGTAAGTGCTTGTTACATATCAAGTTAGAAATGGTATTAGTGTGTATTTGTAAGTGCGTGTTAAATATCTAGTTAAAAATGATATTAGTGTGCGTATTTGTAAGTGCGATAAACATATCAAGTTAGAAATGATATTAGTGTGTATTTGTAAGTGCGTGTTACATATCACGTTAGAAATGGTATTTGTGTGTATTTGTAGGTGCATGTTACATATCTAGTTAGAAATGATATTAGTGTGTATTTGTAAGTGCGTGTTACCTATCTAGTTAGAAATGTTATTAGTGTGTGTATTTGTAAGTGCATGTTACATATCTAGTTAGAAATGATATTAGTGTGTATTTGTAAGTGCTTGTTACATATCTAGTTAGAAATGATATTAGTGTGTATTTGTAAGTGCATGTTACTTATCTAGTTAGAAATGATATTAGTGTGTATTTGTAAGTGCGTGTTACATATCGAGTTAGAAATGGTATTAGTGTGTACTTGTAAGTGCATGTTACATATCTAGTTAGAAATGATATTAGTGTGTATTTGTAAGTGCTTGTTACATATCTAGTTAGAAATGATATTAGTGTGTATTTGTAAGTGCATGTTACATATCTAGTTAGAAATGATATTAGTGTGCATTTGTAAGTGCATGTTACATATCTAGTTAGAAATGTTATTAGTGTGTGTATTTGTAAGTGCGTGTTACCTATCTAGTTAGAAATGTTATTAGTGTATGTATTTGTAAGTGCATGTTACATATCTAGTTAGAAATGGTATTAGTGTGTATTTGTAAGTGCGTATTACATATCAAGTTAGAAATGGTATTAGTGTGTATTTGTAAGTGCGTGTTACATATGAAGTTAGAAATGATATTAGTGTGTATTTGTATGTGCGTGTTACATATCAAGTTAGAAATGGTATTAGTGTGTATTTGTAAGTGCATGTTACATATCTAGTTAGAAATTATATTAGTGTGTATTTGTAAGTGCGTGTTACCTATCTAGTTAGAAATGTTATTAGTGTGTGTATTTGTAAGTGCATGTTACATATCTAGTTTGAAATTATATTAGTGTGTATTTGTAAGTGCGTGTTACCTATCTAGTTAGAAATGTTATTAGTGTGTGTATTTGTAAGAGCATGTTACATATCTAGTTAGAAATGATATTAGTGTGTATTAGTAAGTGCGTGTTACATATCAAGTTAGAAATGATATTAGTGTGTATTTGTAAGTGCGTGTTACATATCAAGTTAGAAATGGTATTAGTTTGTATTTGTAAGTGCATGTTACATATCTAGTTAGAAATGACATTAGTGTGTATTTGTAAGTGCGTGTTACCTATCTAGTTAGAAATGTTATTAGTGTGTGTATTTGTAAGTGCATGTTACATATCTAGTTAGAAATGATATTAGTGTTTATTTGTAAGTGCGTGTTACATATCAAGTTAGAAATGGTATTAGTGTGTATTTGTAAGTGCATGTTACATATCTAGTTAGAAATGATATTAGTGTGTATTTGTAAGTGCGTGTTACCTATCTAGTTAGAAATGTTATTAGTGTGTGTATTTGTAAGTGCATGTTACATATCTAGTTAGAAATGATATTAGTGTGTATTTGTAAGTGCGTGTTACATATCGAGTTAGAAATGGTATTAGTGTGTGTATTTGTAAGTGCATGTTACATATCTAGTTAGAAATGGTATTAGTGTGTATTTGTAAGTGCGTGTTACATATCAAGTTAGAAATGGTATTAGTGTGTATTTGTAAGTGCATGTAACATATCAAGTTAGAAATGGTATTAGTGTGTATTTGTAAGTGCGTGTTACATATCAAGTTAGAAATGGTATTAGTGTGTATTTGTAAGTGCGTGTTACCTATCTAGTTAGAAATGTTATTAGTGTGTGTATTTGTAAGAGCATGTTACATATCTAGTTAGAAATGATATTAGTGTGTATTAGTAAGTGCGTGTTACATATCAAGTTAGAAATGATATTAGTGTGTATTTGTAAGTGGGTGTTACATATCAAGTTAGTAATGGCATTAGTGTGTATTTGTAAGTGCATGTTACATATCTAGTTAGAAATGGTATTAGTGTGTATTTGTAAGTGCGTGTTACATATCAAGTTAGAAATGGTATTAGTGTGTATTTGTAAGTGCGTGTTACATATCAAGTTAGAAATGGTATTAGTGTGTATTTGTAAGTGCATGTAACATATCAAGTTAGAAATGGTATTAGTGTGTATTTGTAAGTGCGTGTTACATATCAAGTTACAAATGGTATTAGTGTGTATTTGTAAGTGCGTGTTAAATATCTAGTTAGAAATGATATTAGTGTGTGTATTTGTAAGTGCGATAAACATATCAAGTTAGAAATGATATTAGTGTGTATTTGTAAGTGCGTGTTACATATCACGTTAGAAATGGTATTTGTGTGTATTTGTAGGTGCATGTTAGATATCTAGTTAGAATTGATATTAGTGTGTATTTGTAAGTGCGTGTTACCTATCTAGTTAGAAATGTTATTAGTGTGTGTATTTGTAAGTGCATGTTACATATCTAGTTAGAAATGATATTAGTGTGTATTTGTAAGTGCTTGTTACATATCTAATTAGAAATGATATTAGTGTGTATTTGTAAGTGCATGTTACATATCTAGTTAGAAATGATATTAGTGTGTATTTGTAAGTGCGTGTTACATATCGAGTTAGAAATGGTATTAGTGTGTACTTGTAAGTGCATGTTACATATCTAGTTAGAAATGATATTAGTGTGTATTTGTAAGTGCTTGTTACATATCTAGTTAGAAATGATATTAGTGTGTATTTGTAAGTGCATGTTACATATCTAGTTAGAAATGGTATTAGTGTGTATTTGTAAGTGCGTGTTACATATCAAGTTAGAAATGGTATTAGTGTGTATTTGGAAGTGCGTGTTACATATGAAGTTAGAAATGATATTAGTGTGTATTTGTATGTGCGTGTTACATATCAAGTTAGAAATGGTATTAGTGTGTATTTGTAAGTGCATGTTACATATCTAGTTAGAAATTATATTAGTGTGTATTTGTAAGTGCGTGTTACCTATCTAGTTAGAAATGTTATTAGTGTGTGTATTTGTAAGTGCATGTTACATATCTAGTTTGAAATTATATTAGTGTGTATTTGTAAGTGCGTGTTACCTATCTAGTTAGAAATGTTATTAGTGTGTGTATTTGTAAGAGCATGTTACATATCTAGTTAGAAATGATATTAGTGTGTATTAGTAAGTGCGTGTTACATATCAAGTTAGAAATGATATTAGTGTGTATTTGTAAGTGCGTGTTACATATTAAGTTAGAAATGGTATTAGTTTGTATTTGTAAGTGCATGTTACATATCTAGTTAGAAATGACATTAGTGTGTATTTGTAAGTGCGTGTTACCTATCTAGTTAGAAATGTTATTAGTGTGTGTATTTGTAAGTGCATGTTACATATCTAGTTAGAAATGATATTAGTGTGTATTTGTAAGTGCTTGTTACATATCTAGTTAGAAATGATATTAGTGTGTATTTGTAAGTGCGTGTTACATATCAAGTTAGAAATGGTATTTGTGTGTATTTGTAGGTGCATGTTACATATCTATTTAGAAATGATATTAGTGTGTATTTGTAAGTGCGTGTTACCTATCTAGTTAGAAATGTTATTAGTGTGTGTATTTGTAAGTGCATGTTACATATCTAGTTAGAAATGATATTAGTGTGTATTTGTAAGTGCTTGTTACATATCTAGTTAGAAATGATATTAGTGTGTATTTGTAAGTGCGTGTTACATATCTAGTTAGAAATGATATTAGTGTGTATGTGTAAGTGCGTGTTACATATCGAGTTAGAAATGGTATTAGTGTGTACTTGTAAGTGCATGTTACATATCTAGTTAGAAATGATATTAGTGTGTATTTGTAAGTGCTTGTTACATATCTAGTTAGAAATGATATTAGTGTGTATTTGTAAGTGCATGTTACATATCTAGTTAGAAATGATATTAGTGTGTATTTGTAAGTGCATATTACATATCTAGTTAGAAATGATATTAGTGTGTGTATTTGTAAGTGCGTGTTACCTATCTAGTTAGAAATGTTATTAGTGTGTGTATTTGTAAGTGCATGTTACATATCTAGTTAGAAATGGTATTAGAGTGTATTTGTAAGTGCGTGTTACATATCAAGTTAGAAATGGTATTAGTGTGTATTTGTAAGTGCGTGTTACATATGGAGTTAGAAATAATATTAGTGTGTATTTGTATGTGCGTGTTACATATCAAGTTAGAAATGGTATTAGTGTGTATTTGTAAGTGCATGTTACATATCTAGTTAGAAATTATATTAGTGTGTATTTGTAAGTGCGTGTTACCTATCTAGTTAGAAATGTTATTAGTGTGTGTATTTGTAAGTGCATGTTACATATCTAGTTAGAAATTATATTAGTGTGTATTTGTATGTGCGTGTTACCTATCTAGTTAGAAATGTTATTAGTGTGTGTATTTGTAAGAGCATGTTACATATCTAGTTAGAAATGATATTAGTGTGTATTAGTAAGTGCGTGTTACATATCAAGTTAGAAATGATATTAGTGTGTATTTGTATGTGCGTGTTACATATCAAGTTGGTAATGGCATTAGTGTGTATTTGTAAGTGCATGTTACATATCTAGTTAGAAATGGTATTAGTGTGTATTTGTAAGTGCGTGTTACATATCAAGTTAGAAATGGTATTAGTGTGTATTTGTAAGTGCGTGTTACATATCAAGTTAGAAATGGTATTAGTGTGTATTTGTAAGTGCATGTAACATATCAAGTTAGAAATGGTATTAGTGTGTATTTGTAAGTGCTTGTTACATATCAAGTTAGAAATGGTATTAGTGTGTATTTGTAAGTGCGTGTTAAATATCTAGTTAGAAATGATATTAGTGTGCGTATTTGTAAGTGCGATAAACATATCAAGTTAGAAATGATATTAGTGTGTATTTGTAAGTGCGTGTTACATATCACGTTAGAAATGGTATTTGTGTGTATTTGTAGGTGCATGTTACATATCTAGTTAGAAATGATATTAGTGTGTATTTGTAAGTGCGTGTTACCTATCTAGTTAGAAATGTTATTAGTGTGTGTATTTGTAAGTGCATGTTACATATCTAGTTAGAAATGATATTAGTGTGTATTTGTAAGTGCTTGTTACATATCTAGTTAGAAATGATATTAGTGTGTATTTGTAAGTGCATGTTACTTATCTAGTTAGAAATGATATTAGTGTGTATTTGTAAGTGCGTGTTACATATCGAGTTAGAAATGGTATTAGTGTGTACTTGTAAGTGCATGTTACATATCTAGTTAGAAATGATATTAGTGTGTATTTGTAAGTGCTTGTTACATATCTAGTTAGAAATGATATTAGTGTGTATTTGTAAGTGCATGTTACATATCTAGTTAGAAATGATATTAGTGTGCATTTGTAAGTGCATGTTACATATCTAGTTAGAAATGTTATTAGTGTGTGTATTTGTAAGTGCGTGTTACCTATCTAGTTAGAAATGTTATTAGTGTATGTATTTGTAAGTGCATGTTACATATCTAGTTAGAAATGGTATTAGTGTGTATTTGTAAGTGCGTGTTACATATCAAGTTAGAAATGGTATTAGTGTGTATTTGTAAGTGCGTGTTACATATGAAGTTAGAAATGATATTAGTGTGTATTTGTATGTGCGTGTTACATATCAAGTTAGAAATGGTATTAGTGTGTATTTGTAAGTGCATGTTACATATCTAGTTAGAAATTATATTAGTGTGTATTTGTAAGTGCGTGTTACCTATCTAGTTAGAAATGTTATTAGTGTGTGTATTTGTAAGTGCATGTTACATATCTAGTTTGAAATTATATTAGTGTGTATTTGTAAGTGCGTGTTACCTATCTAGTTAGAAATGTTATTAGTGTGTGTATTTGTAAGAGCATGTTACATATCTAGTTAGAAATGATATTAGTGTGTATTAGTAAGTGCGTGTTACATATCAAGTTAGAAATGATATTAGTGTGTACTTGTAAGTGCGTGTTACATATCAAGTTAGAAATGGTATTAGTTTGTATTTGTAAGTGCATGTTACATATCTAGTTAGAAATGACATTAGTGTGTATTTGTAAGTGCGTGTTACCTATCTAGTTAGAAATGTTATTAGTGTGTGTATTTGTAAGTGCATGTTACATATCTAGTTAGAAATGATATTAGTGTTTATTTGTAAGTGCGTGTTACATATCAAGTTAGAAATGGTATTAGTGTGTATTTGTAAGTGCATGTTACATATCTAGTTAGAAATGATATTAGTGTGTATTTGTAAGTGTGTGTTACCTATCTAGTTAGAAATGTTATTAGTGTGTGTATTTGTAAGTGCATGTTACATATCTAGTTAGAAATGATATTAGTGTGTATTTGTAAGTGCGTGTTACATATCGAGTTAGAAATGGTATTAGTGTGTGTATTTGTAAGTGCATGTTACATATCTAGTTAGAAATGGTATTAGTGTGTATTTGTAAGTGCGTGTTACATATCAAGTTAGAAATGGTATTAGTGTGTATTTGTAAGTGCATGTAACATATCAAGTTAGAAATGGTATTAGTGTGTATTTGTAAGTGCGTGTTACATATCAAGTTAGAAATGGTATTAGTGTGTATTTGTAAGTGCGTGTTAAATATCTAGTTAGAAATGATATTAGTGTGTGTATTTGTAAGTGCGATAAACATATCAAGTTAGAAATGATATTAGTGTGTATTTGTAAGTGCGTGTTACATATCACGTTAGAAATGGTATTTGTGTGTATTTGTAGGTGCATGTTACATATCTAGTTAGAAATGATATTAGTGTGTATTTGTAAGTGCGTGTTACCTATCTAGTTAGAAATGTTATTAGTGTGTGTATTTGTAAGTGCATGTTACATATCTAGTTAGAAATGATATTAGTGTGTATTTGTAAGTGCTTGTTACATATCTAGTTAGAAATGATATTAGTGTGTATTTGTAAGTGCATGTTACATATCTAGTTAGAAATGATATTAGTGTGTATTTGTAAGTGCGTGTTACATATCGAGTTAGAAATGGTATTAGTGTGTACTTGTAAGTGCATGTTACATATCTAGTTAGAAATGATATTAGTGTGTATTTGTAAGTGCTTGTTACATATCTAGTTAGAAATGATATTAGTGTGTATTTGTAAGTGCATGTTACATATCTAGTTAGAAATGATATTAGTGTGTATTTGTAAGTGCATGTTACATATCTAGTTAGAAATGTTATTAGTGTGTGTATTTGTAAGTGCGCGTTACCTATCTAGTTAGAAATGTTATTAGTGTATGTATTTGTAAGTGCATGTTACATATCTAGTTAGAAATGGTATTAGTGTGTATTTGTAAGTGCGTGTTACATATCAAGTTAGAAATGGTATTAGTGTGTATTTGGAAGTGCGTGTTACATATGAAGTTAGAAATGATATTAGTGTGTATTTGTATGTGCGTGTTACATATCAAGTTAGAAATGGTATTAGTGTGTATTTGTAAGTGCATGTTACATATCTAGTTAGAAATTATATTAGTGTGTATTTGTAAGTGCGTGTTACCTATCTAGTTAGAAATGTTATTAGTGTGTGTATTTGTAAGTGCATGTTACATATCTAGTTTGAAATTATATTAGTGTGTATTTGTAAGTGCGTGTTACCTATCTAGTTAGAAATGTTATTAGTGTGTGTATTTGTAAGAGCATGTTACATATCTAGTTAGAAATGATATTAGTGTGTATTAGTAAGTGCGTGTTACATATCAAGTTAGAAATGATATTAGTGTGTATTTGTAAGTGCGTGTTACATATCAAGTTAGAAATTGTATTAGTTTGTATTTGTAAGTGCATGTTACATATCTAGTTAGAAATGACATTAGTGTGTATTTGTAAGTGCGTGTTACCTATCTAGTTAGAAATGTTATTAGTGTGTGTATTTGTAAGTGCATGTTACATATCTAGTTAGAAATGATATTAGTGTGTATTTGTAAGTGCGTGTTACGTATCAAGTTAGAAATGGTATTAGTGTGTATTTGTAAGTGCATGTTACATATCTAGTTAGAAATGATATTAGTGTGTATTTGTAAGTGCGTGTTACATATCACGTTAGAAATGGTATTTGTGTGTATTTGTAGGTGCATGTTACATATCTATTTAGAAATGATATTAGTGTGTATTTGTAAGTGCGTGTTACCTATCTAGTTAGAAATGTTATTAGTGTGTGTATTTGTAAGTGCATGTTACATATCTAGTTAGAAATGATATTAGTGTGTATTTGTAAGTGCTTGTTACATATCTAGTTAGAAATGATATTAGTGTGTATTTGTAAGTGCGTGTTACATATCTAGTTAGAAATGATATTAGTGTGTATTTGTAAGTGCGTGTTACATATCGAGTTAGAAATGGTATTAGTGTGTACTTGTAAGTGCATGTTACATATCTAGTTAGAAATGATATTAGTGTGTATTTGTAAGTGCTTGTTACATATCTAGTTAGAAATGATATTAGTGTGTATTTGTAAGTGCATGTTACATATCTAGTTAGAAATGATATTAGTGTGTATTTGTAAGTGCATGTTACATATCTAGTTAGAAATGATATTAGTGTGTGTATTTGTAAGTGCGTGTTACCTATCTAGTAAGAAATGTTATTAGTGTGTGTATTTGTAAGTGCATGTTACATATCTAGTTAGAAATGGTATTAGAGTGTATTTGTAAGTGCGTGTTACATATCAAGTTAGAAATGGTATTAGTGTGTATTTGTAAGTGCGTGTTACATATGAAGTTAGAAATAATATTAGTGTGTATTTGTATGTGCGTGTTACATATCAAGTTAGAAATGGTATTAGTGTGGATTTGTAAGTGCATGTTACATATCTAGTTAGAAATTATATTAGTGTGTATTTGTAAGTGCGTGTTACCTATCTAGTTAGAAATGTTATTAGTGTGTGTATTTGTAAGTGCATGTTACATATCTAGTTAGAAATTATATTAGTGTGTATTTGTAAGTGCGTGTTACCTATCTAGTTAGAAATGTTATTAGTGTGTGTATTTGTAAGAGCATGTTACATATCTAGTTAGAAATGATATTAGTGTGTATTAGTAAGTGCGTGTTACATATCAAGTTAGAAATGATATTAGTGTGTATTTGTAAGTGCGTGTTACATATCAAGTGAGTAATGGCATTAGTGTGTATTTGTAAGTGCATGTTACATATCTAGTTAGAAATGGTATTAGTGTGTATTTGTAAGTGCGTGTTACATATCAAGTTAGAAATGGTATTAGTGTGTATTTGTAAGTGCGTGTTACATATCAAGTTAGAAATGGTATTAGTGTGTATTTGTAAGTGCACGTAACATATCAAGTTAGAAATGGTATTAGTGTGTATTTGTAAGTGCTTGTTACATATCAAGTTAGAAATGGTATTAGTGTGTATTTGTAAGTGCGTGTTAAATATCTAGTTAGAAATGATATTAGTGTGTGTATTTGTAAGTGCGATAAACATATCAAGTTAGAAATGATATTAGTGTGTATTTGTAAGTGCGTGTTACATATCACGTTAGAAATGGTATTTGTGTGTATTTGTAGGTGCATGTTACATATCTAGTTAGAAATGATATTAGTGTGTATTTGTAAGTGCGTGTTACCTATCTAGTTAGAAATGTTATTAGTGTGTGTATTTGTAAGTGCATGTTACATATCTAGTTAGAAATGATATTAGTGTGTATTTGTAAGTGCTTGTTACATATCTAGTTAGAATTGATATTAGTGTGTATTTGTAAGTGCATGTTACATATCTAGTTAGAAATGATATTAGTGTGTATTTGTAAGTGCGTGTTACATATCGAGTTAGAAATGGTATTAGTGTGTACTTGTAAGTGCATGTTACATATCTAGTTAGAAATGATATTAGTGTGTATTTGTAAGTGCTTGTTACATATCTAGTTAGAAATGATATTAGTGTGTATTTGTAAGTGCATGTTACATATCTAGTTAGAAATGATATTAGTGTGCATTTGTAAGTGCATGTTACATATCTTGTTAGAAATGTTATTAGTGTGTGTATTTGTAAGTGCGTGTTACCTATCTAGTTAGAAATGTTATTAGTGTATGTATTTGTAAGTGCATGTTACATATCTAGTTAGAAATGGTATTAGTGTGTATTTGTAAGTGCGTGTTACATATCAAGTTAGAAATGGTATTAGTGTGTATTTGTAAGTGCGTGTTACATATGAAGTTAGAAATGATATTAGTGTGTATTTGTATGTGCGTGTTACATATCAAGTTAGAAATGGTATTAGTGTGTATTTGTAAGTGCATGTTACATATCTAGTTAGAAATTATATTAGTGTGTATTTGTAAGTGCGTGTTACCTATCTAGTTAGAAATGTTATTAGTGTGTGTATTTGTAAGTGCATGTTACATATCTAGTTTGAAATTATATTAGTGTGTATTTGTAAGTGCGTGTTACCTATCTAGTTAGAAATGTTATTAGTGTGTGTATTTGTAAGAGCATGTTACATATCTAGTTAGAAATGATATTAGTGTGTATTAGTAAGTGCGTGTTACATATCAAGTTAGAAATGATATTAGTGTGTATTTGTAAGTGCGTGTTACATATCAAGTTAGAAATGGTATTAGTTTGTATTTGTAAGTGCATGTTACATATCTAGTTAGAAATGACATTAGTGTGTATTTGTAAGTGCGTGTTACCTATCAGGTTAGAAATGTTATTAGTGTGTGTATTTGTAAGTGCATGTTACATATCTAGTTAGAAATGATATTAGTGTTTATTTGTAAGTGCGTGTTACATATCAAGTTAGAAATGGTATTAGTGTGTATTTGTAAGTGCATGTTACATATCTAGTTAGAAATGATATTAGTGTGTATTTGTAAGTGCGTGTTACCTATCTAGTTAGAAATGTTATTAGTGTGTGTATTTGTAAGTGCATGTTACATATGTAGTTTGAAATGATATTAGTGTGTATTTGTAAGTGCGTGTTACATATCGAGTTAGAAATGGTATTAGTGTTTACTTGTAAGTGCATGTTTCATATCTAGTTAGAAATGATATTAGTGTGTATTTGTAAGTGCTTGTTACATATCTAGTTAGAAATGATATTAGTGTGTATTTGTAAGTGCATGTTACATATCTAGTTAGAAATGATATTAGTGTGTATTTGTAAGTGCGTGTTACATATCGAGTTAGAAATGGTATTAGTGTGTACTTGTAAGTGCATGTTTCATATCCAGTTAGAAATGATATTAGTGTGTATTTGTAAGTGCTTGTTATATATCTAGTTAGAAATGATATTAGTGTGTATTTGTAAGTGCATGTTACATATCTAGTTAGAATTGATATTAGTGTGTATTTGTAAGTGCATGTTACATATCTAGTTAGAAATGTTATTAGTGTGTGTATTTGTAAGTGCGTGTTACCTATCTAGTTAGAAATGTTATTAGTGTGTGTATTTGTAAGTGCATGTTACATATCAAGTTAGAAATGGTATTAGTGTGTATTTGTAAGTGCGTGTTACATATGAAGTTAGAAATGATATTAGTGTGTATTTGTATGTGCGTGTTACATATCAAGTTAGAAATGGTATTAGTGTGTATTTGTAAGTGCATGTTACATATCTAGTTAGAAATTATATTAGTGTGTATTT
Source organism: Meconema thalassinum (assembly GCA_946902985.2). Lineage (NCBI taxonomy): Eukaryota > Metazoa > Arthropoda > Insecta > Orthoptera > Tettigoniidae > Meconema > Meconema thalassinum. The sequence continues at coordinate 58,868,462 of OX336390.1, forward strand.
GTAAGTGCGTGTTACCTATCTAGTTAGAAATGTTATTAGTGTGTGTATTTGTAAGTGCATGTTACATATCTAGTTAGAAATTATATTAGTGTGTATTTGTAAGTGCGTGTTACCTATCTAGTTAGAAATTTTATTAGTGTGTGTATTTGTATGTGCATGTTACATATCTAGTTAGAAATGATATTAGTGTGTATTAGTAAGTGCGTGTTACATATCAAGTTAGAAATGATATTAGTGTGTATTTGTAAGTGCGTGTTACATATCAAGTTAGAAATGGTATTAGTTTGTATTTGTAAGTGCATGTTACATATCTAGTTAGAAATGATATTAGTGTGTATTTGTAAGTGCGTGTTACCTATCTAGTTAGAAATGTTATTAGTGTTTGTATTTGAAAGTGCATGTTACATATCTAGTTAGAAATGATATTAGTGTGTATTTGTAAGTGCGTGTTACATATCAAGTTAGAAATGGTATTAGTGTGTATTTGTAAGTGCATGTTATATATCTAGTTAGAAATGATATTAGTGTGTATTTGTAAGTGCGTGTTACCTATCTAGTTAGAAATGTTATTAGTGTGTGTATTTGTAAGTGCATGTTACATATCTAGTTAGAAATTATATTAGTGTGTATTTGTAAGTGCGTGTTACATATCGAGTTATAAATGGTATTAGTGTGTATTTGTAAGTGCATGTTACATATCTAGTTAGAAATGATATTAGTGTGTGTATTTATAAGTGCATGTTACATATCTAGTTAGAAAAGTTATTAGTGTGTGAATTTGTAAGTGCGTGTTAAGTATCTAGTTAGAAATGATATTATTGTGTGTATTTGTAAGTGCGAGTAAAATATCAAGTTAGAAATGATATTAGCCTGTGTATTTGTAAAATATCTAGTTAGATATGTTATTACTGTAGTCCGTGTATTTGTCAGTGCGTGTTACATATCAAGTTAGAAATGTTATTAGTGTGTGTATTTGTAAGTGCGTGTTAAATATCTAGTTAGAAATGTTATTAGTGTGTGTATTTGTAAGTGCGTGTTAAATATCTAGTTAGAAATGATATTAGTGTGTTTATTTGTAAGTGCGAGTAAAATATCAAGTTAGAAATGATATTAGCGTGTGTATTTGTAAAATATCTTGTTAGAAATGTTATTACTGTAGTCCGTGTATTTGTCAGTGCGTGTTACATATCTAGTTAGAAATGTTATTAGTGTGTGTATTTGTAAGTGCGTGTTAAATATCTAGTTAGAAATGTTATTAGTGTGTGTATTTGTAAGTGCGTGTTAAATATCTAGTTAGAAATGATATTAGTGTGTTATTTGTAAGTGCGAGTAAAATATCAAGTTAGAAATGATATTAGCCTGTGTATTTGTAAAATATCTAGTTAGAAATGTTATTACTGTAGTCCGTGTATTTGTCAGTGCCTAATAAGTATCAAGTTAGAAATGTTATTAGTGTGTGTATTTGTAAGTGCGTATTAAATATATAGTTATAAATGTCATTAGTCTATATATGTGTATGTGCGTGTTACTTTTCTGGTTAAAATTTTTATTTGTCAGTGAATATGCAAGTACGTGTGAAATATATAGTAAGAAATGTTTTTAGTCTGTGTCTTTGTTAGAGCGTGTTCGCTTTTGCGAATAGGTTGGTTAGTAAATTTTGTATTTCCTTGTTGTTTTGAAATGCTTGTCTATTTTTTCTGCCCCATTTGCTATTTCGCCTTCTCATTGCAGTGTCAGCGCGGACTCTTCTGTATATTTAATGTTTAGGCAACTTATATGGTAGGTATTATTGTTATCAAATAATTATATATTTTTTACTCACCTACTTGAAGTAAGTCTAGCGTACCTCTGTATCAAGCGTTCACGAACGTACCAACTTCGGCCGGTCTATCTTACCGGGCTCCGGGACTTTTTCATTACGCTGATTGGCTGACAGTTTCCCCAGCTCTCCTGGTGACATCACGTTCCCTTGACGTCACGCCAGCTATTTAACTTCTGGTCCTTTCAAGACCAGCGTCCACTCGTCCACTCCACTTCACTGCTGGGATTAATGCTCTGCTGGGTGTTACGTGACTGCCAGAAGCCTTTCTCTGCTGGCTCCTTCACTGTTTGGGTTCCGTCAGCTCCTACATCTCAAGCACATCAGCTCAGACTTGGGCTACATCCGCGACTCTGAAGCCCTCTGAAAATCTCTACCATGCAGGTATAAACTTCTCTCACCAGTCGAGTTGCGTCATTACCAAGAGGCGCTTCTCTGCTGGTCACTTTTCTTCAGGGAGATCTACTAACTTCAATTTTCTGTGGATCCGAACCCGGACCCCTTGAGGATGCTCGACTGACCTGTCTCCTGAGCCCTGTGCGGGCAAACTCAGTTATTTCCAGTCACTGGTAGTTTTAAGTAGCCGGTCTACAAGTGGAAGGCTTCTTAAAGGATATGGTGCTTCTTGCTTCATATATCGGCAGAGTGGTAACCCGATCAAGTCTTCCTATAATTTTTATGGATTTTTTCTGTCAATACAAAGTTTTTCACTCACATTCTTAACCAGTGATTGGTCTCTTCCACGCTCAATTATTAATAATCAACTTATTTATAGGGTTTCCGATTAATTGACTCCTTTCATTAAGCCTTTTTTACTAAAGTCGTGAATTTACTCTTTTCTAAAGAATTATAGCTTGCAAGCAATATTGTGTTTCCTTGTAAAACCGTTTTTTATGAACTTCCATTTTCAATTGCCTTTTTTAGTATAATATTCATTGAAAGTATTATTTTTCTGCTAAATCATACTTTGTTTAAAGATCAAATAAATCTACAAGGTAAAACTCTAATATTTGGTCTCTTCCATCTCATCCCGATGAAACTACTCTCTTGTGCCCGAAAACCTAATCTTTTCGAAATCCCTTATGGTAACAAACCGTATCTAGTTGGAATTTTTATGAGTCTGTGTGTTTGTATGTGCGTGTTAAATATCTAGTTAGAAATGTTATTAGTCTGTGTGTATGAAAGTGCGTGTTAAATGTCCAGTTGGAAATGTTATTAGTCTGTGTGTTTGTAAGTGCGTGTTAAGTATCTAGTTAGAAATGTTATTAGTCTGCGTGTTTGTAAGTGCGTGTTAAGTATCTAGTTAGAAATGTTGTTAGTCTGTGTGTTTGTAAGTGCGTGTTAAGTAAAAAAAAAAGTCAAACCCTGGCACTATCCAGCCCATGACGGGCTAAGGCCGACCAAGCGACCGCTGCCCAGCCATTTGGCCTGCAGATATTGGGGTGACGCGTGATCAGAGCGTCGGGTCCCCTCGGCCGTTAATCTATGTATTCGTGATCGGGGCGCTGTCTCACGGTCAGACAGCTACTCAATTGTCCTCACGAGGCTGAGTGCACCCCGTTCCAACCCTCACGTCAGTTTTAAAATCCCTGACGGAGCCGGGGATCGAACCCGGGGCCTCCGGGAGAGAGGAAAGCGCGCTATCCCAACACCACGGGGCCGGCTGCGTGTTAAGTATCTAGTTAGAAATGTTATTAGTCTGTGTGTTTGTAAGTAAGTTATGGACGCGTCCGTGACTATAAGTTAGGAATGATCACGGTATTTGCCGGGAGTAGAAATTGGAATCCAAGGGAAACCACCTGTAGGATGAGTGAGGTGGGTATTGAACCCGTATGTTCCCAGTTTCTCCTCACGTGGCTAAATGTACCCTGTACCTGCCCTCAGATCAGAATGACGTTTATTGACTGAGCTGGGAAACGAACACTGACGTTCAGAATGACAGCAGATACGCAACGACCTCAAAGTTGAATTTGAGACTGAAAATTTAAGAAAAATACAAGATTAATCTTATAATCTTGGGAGGTAGGCTGTGAGAGAAGCATCGATAGACAGCTCAAAGTATTTTCAATCTTATTTTAATTGGAAAATATAGTTATAATTAGTGAGTCGTGATTTCCTTCCAAATGACGAATATTTACCCTCTCTCTGGCTGTATACTGTCCTCGTGTAATTGGGTGTTGGGTCTATGGTACAGTAGTCTGGTAACTGTGCGCAGGACAGTTGTCCTATCAGGTTAGCTACTGAACTCACTACTAGAGAGTAGGAGAGGAACTCATCGTCCCGTCAGTGATGTTCAATTATTTACCCATGAGGGCCTTCTCGATAACATTAAACACGTGACTTGAGTATTTGTCAAGTGCAGTGCGCAAATTAATTGAGTTTTCAGTTGTTTGACTGGTTTGATGCAGCCCTCCATGCCTTCCTCTCCTGAGATAATTGATTCATCTCTACGTAGTTACCACACCTGATAACCGAGGCAATCGCTTTAACATATTCTAACCTTGATCTATCCTTACAGTTCCTGTCTCGACCCTTCCTTGCATAACTAAGTTTGCTATGCCTATGTGTCTCAGTATGTGTCTTTCCAACCTATATCTTCTCTTCATTAGCAGTCGCTAGAAACATCTGTCACCTCACATTTGTCTTAATGCCTCTTCATCTGATCTTCATCATTCTCCTGTGAAACCACATTTCAAATGCTTCTATTCTCCTCTTTTCTGCAGCACCAACTGTCCAAGTTTCACTTCCACAGAGCGCCACGCTCCATCAAAGGCTTTCAAAATGACTTCCTAATACCTAACTCTATATTCGATACCAACAGATTCCTTTTCTGGAGAAATGCTTTCCTTGCCTGAGCCAATCTACTGTATATATTTGATCCTCTTTGCTTCGTCCTTCACTGGTTACTTTGTTTCCTAAGAAACAGAAGTCTCCTATTACGTTTCACCTTCCAATCTGACGTCAATAGGGGCTTCTAATTTATTTCTGCTTCATTCCTTTATTAGCCAAAGAGATCACTTTTTGTCCGTGTGTTATTGAGTGTGTATGTGTGTACACGCGCGTGTGTGTGTGACCCCCCACCCAACTTGTAAAATCTTAACTGATGGCGCGATTTCAATGAAACTCGGTAAAGTATTAGAACTATTTTGTCCGACCCAAACCGCCCTTCAAATTTTATTACGTCTCACCAATCCGACATGGTGGCTGTGCGAATTATTTCACCGGCATTTTATGTCTCCGACGCTATTACGGATATCACCCTGAAATTTTGTACGGTGATAAAAGGCAGTACTAGAAGTTTACCTATGTGACTTTCAAAAACCTGTTCAGTACAAAACGAACATGGCGGTCAAGCGAATTTGAAACATGTAAACAGACGATTCTCGCGATTTAACTACCCGAACGCAGTGAAACTTGGTACAGCAAATGAATATACAAATTGCAATACACTCACATCTAATTTAGTTCAATTGTTTACATAACCTCAAGATGGTGGCTGTGCAAAATTTCAAAATTAAGGTGTCATTTCTTGTGTCGTAATCATGCGATTGGAGTAGAAGTTTGAATAATGAACCTACGCTATAATTTTCCTTAAGTGGTACATAACTCTATGGCATATACATATAACAATCCAACATGGCGACCATACGAAATATTTAGACGGTTCTCAATATCTTTCAATTTATGTCAACAATTAAACTGGAATTTGTTATGTGTATAGAGGCTATAAACATAAGTTCAGCTAGGGGCAGTTCAATAACCTGGTGTGCACAAATCCAATATGGCGGCGACGAAAAATCTAAATATTCAAAATGGAAGTTTCTCGCTATTTAACCATCCAAGCACAGTGAAAATTGTTTTCATAGCCACAAAATGGCGGCTGAACGAAATTTTATAATTTCGTTTTTATTTATTGGGTGCTAATCCTGCGATTAAAGTTTGAATAAAGCACATACACAACAATTTTCTTGCAAAAGTACATAACTCTAAGGCCTATATATAAAAATCCAACATGGAGACCATCTGAAATATTTTTACGGTTCTCAATATCTCGAAATCTATCACAGCAATCAAACTGAGTATTTGTATGTTGATAGAGGCTATTAATATAAGTAGGAGATATGAAAATAGGCTTAAGTGAAAAATTCAGTCCTCTGAAGGAGACTCATCTCTCCTTTTTCACTGAGGTGATTCAAATCGACGCCATGTTTTAAAGTTGTGTCTAACGACTGCAGGAAACATCATATCTACAATGGAAAGTTAAGTAACTACCTTCAAGAGATTTTAAACCATGTTTTAAAGGGTTTTTATCTAATCAAGAAAGCTTTAATGAATTTTATAGGCAGTATATGAATTTCGCAATATTTTGCAATCTTTATATAACTGTCCTACGTGGGAATTGTCATGCTTAGTCAAATAGGCTCGCCACTCAAGTCATGAAATCAAGCATTCCTTGTACTAAAATAAGGGGATACCTTCCCTGCAACGAGGGATTTATGCCAAACTCATAGCTGTCTAAAACATAACTTTGCTGCCTGCGAGGGATCCGTGCTTGCTCCTTAAACTGTAACTACAGTTCTGGAATTTTCGATTTTCAATAGGCTCTAAACAGTGAAGAACTATACTCAACACCGTCAAATTACTGCTACTCAATTTCCAATTGAACTATTAAATGCAACATTAAAACTCTATAACGCCAGAAATCTATTAAAGTCCATAAACTGCAAAACGAACATATTTTGCATGTTCTACAAACTTTCAGTGCTTCAAAAGTGAATGTGTGGCTACCTTCCGCGTCGTTATTCGCTCGAACTAGTAAAATCAGCCACGACTCTGATTCCCCATTTTCTATTCTCCCAATTTCCTTTACTAACAATTTAGTGTATATTTAAACTATTTTCTTGTATCTCAAAGAGCTTAGCCTAAATAGGCTCCCTCCCATTTTTTTCTGGTATGTAATTTAGTAATTACTGTTTAAATATCTATGTGGTTATAAACCCACATTTTGATACGCATTTTTTCCTGCTGCTTCCAGGAATTTAAAATTTCCCAATTATTGTTAAAAGTTTATATTTGATTTTGTGCAATCCAGACTTCACAAAAGGTGACCTGCCCCATTTGAATTTAGCATCTATTACGTTCTGTATAAATATCCCAGTGGTTATAAATCCACTTATTTATCTCTCTTTTCTTCTGATGCGCACAGGAATTTATGATCACTTATTTATAGCATTTTCGCTTACTACAAAGGCATTTTTGAAATATTGGCATTCTACGTAACCGATTTAACGAAATATCAAACCGAATATTAATTACTTTAGTATTGTTATTATAGGTCCTAGACCATTTAATAGTATGCATAGTTCGAAAACCCTTGTATGTTTTTTTATTGTTTGTCATAGGTCTGAGACCTCCAAATTTGTTCAAAATTACTTCTAAATTGTAAAAACTATCACAAAATCTATTATTGTTGAAGCAATTAAAATTGCCACAAGTTTTCTGAGTTATATTATCTTGCTCGAAGAGTTGTTAGGTACGACCTTTCATTTCCTATATTTTCTTTCGAATTACGTCATATTCAAAGAAATAAACAAAATCACCGAAAGCTCAGATGGCTACAAACTCAATCATTTGTTGCGTTTAGAGCAAAACATCTGCTAACAACACTCAAAAAGTTTCGTTTAGCTATTCTATCCAATTCTAGTGAATTATTAAGGCAAGTATAGCTCGCTCAGCGAACTTCCTACTTGAAGAGATTTTCGCTCTGTCCTGTGATTCACTGTATAGAATTTTGGCTTTGTTCAAATTAGGTTTCTAACCCGTTCTAAACTTTTAGTCGGCACTCCGCTGGGTAAGAGTTTAGCCTTCTTTAAACGCAACAATTTGTTCTCTCTAATAATTTCTACTAACAATAAAACAATTCTCACTAAAAGTTCTGAAGCCGCTTTATCTCTGTCCACTCTGGGGACATTTGGTCTTTCTGTTGGGGATCCGACAGTGCCGGGTAATAAAACTATCTCTGCTAATTTAAATCTTTCTAGCATTTCATAATGCCTTCTCACGTTTTTGAATGGAAAGTACATAAGTCATTTTCATCTGGCATACCTTTGTTCGCCAGTGCACTACGCTCCTACATAATACCCAAATTCATGCTCGGGAGGGAAAGAGCACTTAGCGACAGCCTGCCGGTAACCTCAGCTCACGCTGCTCTCTCCATTATTCTCACATAGGCACCCGCTTGTTCACCTTTCTTCCACAAGCTTTAAGCAACATAACTATTTTTTCTCACTATCTGCTTATTTATTTTGTCTTGGATTCTTTACCTTTCTGACTAAGATCGTTTCCACTCCTAAACCTTTTTCTTTTTCTTTTCGTATCATCCTCCCTCAGGTAGTGTCAGAGCTCAGGCTTAACCTACCAGGGAGGACACACACCCAAGGGCTTAAGGCTAGTGCGTTTGGGAGTTGGTGCCTCAAAAAGGATTAAAGAGCTGGGTCCGGTGTTCTTCCTTTTCCAGTGACTGTGGAAAATCTCTCTCCAATAACATAACTACTCTAAGCAAGCAAATCTGAAGGTCAACCATCACTCATAGTCTCAACTAACAAATATTGGACTAGTTTAATAACTACTACAGCAACTAAATAATACTATCACCCATACTTGTAGACATAGATTTAATAGCCTGAGTGTAATGGATCTGATGATGATCACTTGAGGATCGAAACTGGTTATCCAAGTGTATTTATTAATCTCATGTTTTTTTTTCAGGATTAGGGAACCACACGTTATAATTGGGTACAATTGTGTTGACAAAAGGAAACATTAAAATTCGATAACATTTAAGTTTAAATAAAGTACTTACAATTTGGAGAAACACACAGCACTTCTGAACGCCTCTCCCTCACTGATATTTTATCGGATTCTGGTTGTCATTTTCATCCAGCCACATCGATCAACCGTAAATGAATACGTGATCTATAATGCATGAGTAGCGTCCCCTCGGTAATATTTAAAAAGTGACACGTACAGTTCATTTTCTCCTGTGTATATGTAAGAGTCTAAAGCAATCAAATTACATGGTTCTAAATATTCACAGATATTGATTGTCTTGCATGATTTAATGGGTTATTAGTGACTTCCAAGAGTCAGTTGGTGTCATCTGCTTAATTGGTGCTTAAATTATTCACCTAGTTATCAAATTAGGTTTGAAAAGTAGATTGACGACTTGGTCATTTTGACATCGATTGGAGATCAGGTAGATAAACTCGCTGTTCCGCACTTTCAAATATCATGGACAAATTAGGTTATGCACATATCATCGCGCAAGAACAAGTTAATCAGATGTCAACTGATCTCGTGATCTTATAAGACACTATCAGTAGTGCCCGGCTTCGCCCGGTGGATTTATTTGTTTTATGGATGATCATGAAATCCACTACAGACCTGAAACATGATAATTAAACTAACAGAAAAAATTAAAAGTACAATTTTTTGTGGTGGTGGTGGTGGTGGTGATAGAGGGGGTGGTAAGTTGTACAGTGTAATGGACGTAGCATTCACGTCATTTTCCCGTAATGATATTATAATAATGAATAGGTAGACTGCTATTACTAACTACAGCACTCACACATGTAATTTACAAACGATTTGAAAGATATGATTAGAAAGAGGGGTAAGTGAAATAAAATACACTGCCCGGGGCCTATGTCTCAAAAGTTGAGACCATTAGTGACGACTTATGTCGCATAGCGACGTGGAAAATAATCAGAGCACTTAGGAAATCTTCGGCTGTCCCGTGCTCTTGAGGTAGAAATATTGTCATTATCGCCACATAGCGCTCAAGGATAAGGATCGGAATAAATGAAAGTAAATTTGAACGCACCAACGCTTATTGCAGCTGATAACGTCAATGTACTGCACCAACACCATCGCACTTATACAGAGGCATAATATTTTCATGATGGTAAATCTGTTCCAAAGGGTAAGTACATTAAGTTTGCGTCATATCGGTGAAACGATGCAGATTTGTGCCAAAGGACCTAAATGCTGGTAATGGAATGGTCTGTACGAAACGTCATGTAGACAGTGTTACTCGTCGGGTTCTAAAGGGTAAGTATGTAAAATTTGGTTCAGATCGGAAAAACGGTATCGATTTGTGCCAAAGGGCCTAAATGCAGGGAATGGTGTGGTCAAACCAAATTTTTAATTAGACTGTCTTACTCGTCGGGTTCCAAAGGATAAGGATATGAAATTTGGTTCAGATGTGTGAAACGGTGTAGATTTGTGCCAAAGGGCCTAAATGTAGGGAATGCAGTGGTCCGTCCGAAATTTCATGTAGAGAGTGTTACTCGCAGGGCTCCAAAGGTTAAGTATGTAAAATTTGGTTCAGATCGGTGAAACGGTGTTGATTTGTGCCAAAGGGCCTTAATGCATGGAATAGAGTGGTCTGTTCGAAATTTCATGTGGACAGTGTTACTCGCATGGTTCCAAAGGGTAATTATAAAAATTTTGGTTCTGATCGGTGAAACGGTGTGTATTTGTGCCAAAGGGCCTAAATGCAGAGAATGGAGTGGTCTGTCCGAATTTTAAAGTAGACAGTGTTACTCGCAGGGTATATGATAGCATAGAGAATACTACAGTCCAATAATTCCGTGAGAAACACTGAGAAATGGCTTCAATTTACACATTTACACATGCTAGTGCAACAATTAAAATAACGCAGGTTATCACAAACATTCTACACACACACCCATGTACTCGGGGCAACATGACCACGATGTATAAGCCCCGCAAATGAAATAACAACTGTCTACACATGCAAACTGGCAAATGGTGATAGGTGAATGTAATTTGTTTGCCACTCAGTTTCTCTGACAGGATAGCATTACATTCCGTTTTGCTAACATGCTGATTAACTGTGCATACGATAGCATAGAGAATACTACAGTCCAATACAATCCTTGATTGTCAATCGGTCAGTTTTCCCATGTGTCCTTTAGCAAATTTTACCGGACTATCATGTTACAGAGTAAATCGTTATTGCCTAGTGACAACAAGTCCATCAATGGTGCGGCGTTGACTATCATGATCCAGTGATAGTCGTCGCCTAGCGACAATATGTCCATCAAATTGGGTTCCAAAGGGTAAGTATACAAATTTTGGTTCATATCGGTGAAAAAGTGTAGATTTGTATAAATAACAGACAAACAAACAAACCAGCATTGAGCTTTATATATATAGACAATACAATAGGCGACTTATATTATACGCATATTCTTCGTTGCACTCTCTTTTGCGCCTGATCACTAATTTATTTGTCCTTTAATTAAAATTGTACGGTATAACCTCGACACCCTTAGTCTTTCGTGGATTTTTGAATTGTTAAGAAGTGTATCTGCCCTTTTCGACGACCCCACTCTTCGAAGTATAAATAATTTTTCATATCACGGATCGTAGAATACTCAATAGGTACACCATTCCGGGTGTTTGCCCTGTTATTTGGCAGCGCTGTGTGACGCAGTGAGGTAGATGGCGGAATGTTCGTTCTTGTTGTGTTATCTATAGAAATATGAATACTGTTAAGCTTTCCTCTAGCTCCTGGCCGTTTTAAAGTATTACTTCAGAAGATTACATTATATTATAATTGACTTTTAAGTGGCTAGATCTACCCTACTCATCTGTTTGTTCCCTGAGTTGAAATTCAGGGGCCCTGTGTAGGTAAGTCTAGCAAACTGCTTCACCTGTTCTTTCTAAACCTGCTAAAAATATATTGAGCATGCCTCAGACCTATGTCAGTGATGGAGTCCCACTACCATCTAACAGATCAGAGTCTCCTTGGAATCGAACAGCCAATCAAACAAGTATTCGAAGGGGAGCTATTAATATCGAAGGTCGTTATGGAAGGAAGAAAGTAGAGTCTCCTGAGTCAGAATGTAGGATGGGAATGGATGTTCTGGGGATTAATGCAGTTCGGGTAAAGAGAGATAGTGAGGAAGAAGTCGGAGATTGCAGCGTGTACCTGTCAGATATTAAACAAGGCAGGGCAAAGTGGGGAGTAAGGCCGTATGCTTAGAGAACATTGGAGCGTTACAGATTTTCTGTGAGGTACTTAGGCTATATGAACGATTATTGAGACTAGATCTGGAAAGAAATTGGGTCAGGATTATTCTCAGTGTACACTCCATGTCAAGAGCAGATAAGTACGAAGTTAACAGATTTTATGAGACACACAGTGAAGTGGCAATTGGAGTTAGCTATAAAGATAATGCAGCAGTGATGGTAGTGATGCTAGGATAGGAAACAGGACTAAGGGGTATTAGAAATAATGGGTAAATGGGGAGAGGATAGGGAAGCGAACACCAATGGGATATATTTACGGGACATCTGTGCTAGAATGGGGTTATTAATTTGTTGCGAACTCATTCTCGAAGCACATGGAGACTCACTGATGCACTTGGGAGGTAGAGGAATCAGGTCAATAATAGACTACATCATACTGTCTTTGAATTTGGGATATTGATAAAGAATTACAGGGTATTCAGGGCCTTATTTGATGACACATATCACAAATTGGTCTGCTTTGAATTAATCATAGTTAGACATTTAGTGTAGAAAGTGAGGGCTGTTTACTGACGGATTATTGTTGAAAATATCCAGGATAAGGGGCTTAGGCAGAAATGCATGCAAATGGTTGATTAATTATACCAAAGAGTAGATGGTAAATTATTGCAAGACATTCAAACAGAGGACCTACATCTTAAAGCCGAATCACCAATTCGATACCAGATTGAATCATATATTAAATAGTCGTGCATGTTACCATTTATCAATACAATTCCTTTCAGCTCAGTTACACTGTCATATCTTATATATAAAAGTGAAAGTCAGTATGTATGTATGTATGTGGGTGGGTGGTTGGATGGGTGGGTTGGTTCCGTATACAAATCTACACAGTTCCACCAATCTCAACCAAATTTTGCATACACATAGTTTAGGACCCAGAAGGAACCGCTGGCTACATGCATTTTCGATAGTCTTTCTCATTCTTCTGATTTCGGCCCTTTTGCACTCCAGCAAAGCTAATAAATTCATAAAATATAATCATGAAGGAATGGCAAGGCATATAGTTTCCATGGCAACATAGCTCAAGTCGAGACACGGCCGACTGGATGCCATTTGCGCTCTGCACTACCGGTATAGAAAATGAGGATCTTTACTTGAAATCCCGTTAGTTACTCAACTGCTCACACAGCACTGTCAACCGAGTATAGCATAACAAAGACTTGACACTATCTACTAGATATTTGTCAAATACCACTCACTCACTCACACATTCATCATGAAATCTCAGGAACCACCCAACGGATTGGAATGAAATTTGGTATGCAGCTTCCTCAAGGGCCGTAAATGCCCACAAAGAAAGGATTTTCGGATATTCAGGTTCTAAAGGGGTGTTAAGGGGGTAGAACTGCATTTCATTGAATATCAATATCTCTCGATTGGTTTCATTGGGGGATGTGATACTCGGCATATAAACTCATCATTAAAAATAAGAAGACACATGTCTGAGGGTTTTTCGATGTGGTGTATATTATGAGGTGAAAGGGGTGAAAAGTGGGGGTTGTAAGATTCCTAACGGAGCCTGTATCCCTTATACGACATAGGCGAGGTGTTTGAAACTCAGCGGAAAAAAATCAGCATTAAAAATAAGTAAATATGTGTTTGACCGTTTTTTCATAAATCCAATTTAAGGGGCCCTTGGGGAGGGGTGAAATTCTGAAAGAAAAAGACAGGAAAGAAAGTGTCCTAACCGATTGACTCACTCGCTCTTCAAACTCAGGGGGAAAAACTGCTTAAAGGTAAATAAATATGTGTTCGACAGTTTTTTTTGATAAATCAAATTTAAGGGGTTCATCGGTAGGGGTGAAATTCTGATGAAGAAAAAATTGAAAGAAAATGTCCTGACTCACTCACACACTCATCATCGCCCAGCCAAAAGTATTGAAGTTGGAAACATGGCATTTTCGGGATATGTTCGTTGTATGTCAAAACGATACACTAAGGGAGGATTTTTGGATATTGAGGTTCTAAAGGGTTCTTAAAGGGGTTAAACCTGCATCTCATTGAATAACAATATCCCACGAGTGGTTTCATTTGTGGATGTGATACTCGGCATATAAACTAATCATTAAAATAAAGTAGACATGTGTCTAAGGGTTTTTCGATGTGGTGTATTATTATGAGGTGAAAGGGGTGAAGAGTGGGGGTCGAAGGATTCCTAACGAAGCGTTTAGACCTATCTCTTAAACGACATAGGCGAGAAATTTGAAACTCAGCGAAAAAAAATCAGCTTAAAAAATAAGTAAATCGGTGTTCCACCGTTTTTTCATAAATTAATTTAAGGGGCAAAAGGGGTTGGGTGAAATTCTGGGGGAAAAAAGGAGAGAAAGTGTCCTAACTGTCTGACTAACTCACTCACTCATCAAACTCAGGGGAAAAAGACAGCTTAAAAATAAGTTAATAGGTGTTCAAGCGTTTTTCCATCAATCCAATTTAAGGAGCCCATGGGGAGGGGTGAAATTCTGGTAAAAATAATTGAAAGAAAATGTCCTGTCTGACTCACTCACTCATCACGCCCAGTAAAAACCATTAAAGTTAGAAACATGAAATTTTTGGAATATATTCGCTGTATGTCAAAGACGTCAACTAAGGAATGATTTTTGTTTATTCGGGTTTTAAAGAGGTGTTAAGGGGGTAAACGTGCATTTCATTGAATAACGATATCTCATGAGTTGTTTCTTGGGGGATGTTATATTCGGAATATAAACTAATCATTAAAATAATCAGACATATATCTAAGGGTTTATCGATGTGGTGTATATTATGAGGTGAAAGGGGTGAAAATTGGGGGTTGAGGGATTCTTAACGGAGCGTGTATCTCTTATACGACATAGGCGAGAAGTTTGAAATTCGGCGGGAAAAAACAGCTTAAAATATAAGTAAATAGGTGTTCGACCGTTTTTTAATAAATCCAAGTTAAGGGGCCCTTGGAGAGGGGTGAATTTCTGGGGGAAAAACAGGAAATAAAGTGTCATAACTCACTCACTCATCAAACTGAGGGGGGAAGAACAGCTCAAAAATAAGTAAATAGGCGTTTGACCGTTTGTTTTTCATAAATCCAATTTAAGGGGTTCATGAGAGGGGTGAAATTCTGAAAAATAATTGAAAGAAAATGTCCTGACTTACTCACTCATCATCGCCCAGCCAAAATTATTGAAGTTAGAAACATGACATTTAGGGGCTATGTTCGTTGTATATCGAAAACGTCCACTAAGGAAGGAATTTTGGATATTCAGGTTCTAAAGGGGTGTTAAGGGGGTAGACTTGCATTTAATTGAATAACAATATCTTCCGATTGGTTTCCTTTGGGATGGGATTCTCGGCATATAAACTTATCATTAAGAATAAGAAGACACATGTCTGAGGGTTTTTAGATGTGATGTTAATTATGAGGTGTTTGTGTGAAAAGTGAGTGTTGAAGGATTCTTAACGGAGCAAGTATCTCTTAAAAGACAGGCAAAAAGTATGAATCTTCGGGAGAAAAATAAGCTTGAAAAAGTAGTTAATAGGTGTTCGATCGTTGTTTTTTTTTTTTTCATAAATCCAATTTAAGGGGCTCATGGGGAGGGGTGGAATTCTGGGGAAAGAAGTCCACTGAGGAAGGATTTTTGGATATTCACTCATCATCCCCCAGCAAACCTATTGCAGTTAGAAACTTGAAATTTTGGGGATACGTTCGTTGTATGACGAAAAAGTCCACTAAAGATGGATTTTTGGATATTCATGTTCTGAAGGGGTGTTAAGGGGGTTAAACTTGCATTTCATTGTATAAGAATTTCTCACGAGTTGTTTCATTTGGGGATGTGATATTCGGCATATAATCTAATCATTCAAAATAAGCAGACATATGTCTAAGGGTTTATCGATATGGTGTATTTTATGAGGTGAAAGGGGAGAAAATTGGGGGTTGAAGGATTCTTAACGGAGCATGTACTGTATCGCTTATTCAACATAGGCGATAAGTTTGAAATTCAGCGGAAAAAGCAGCTTAAAAAATAAGTACAGTAAATAGGTGTTCGACCATTTCTTCATAAATCCAATTTAAGGTCCCCATAGGGAGGGGTGAAAATCGTTGGGGGGGGGGGAACAGGAAAGAAAGTGTCATAACTGATTGACTCACTTACTCACTCATCAAACGCAGGGGGAAAAACAGCTTTAAATAAATAAATAGGGGGTCCGACCGTTTCTTTTTTTCATAAATCCAATTTAAGGGGTTCATAGGGAGGGGTGAAATTCTCAAAAATAACTGAAAGAAAATGTCCTGACTGACTCACTCATCATCGCCCAGCCAAAATTATTGAAGTTAGAAACATGAAATTTTGGGGATATGTTCGTTGTATGTCGAGAACGACCACTGTGGAATGAGTTTTGGATATTCAGGTTCTAAAGAGGTGTTAAGGGGGTAAACGTGCATTTCATTGAATAACAATATCTCACGAGTGGTTTCATTTGGGGATGTGATACTTGACATATATACTAATCATTAAAAATTAGCTGACACATGTCTAATGGTTTTTCGATGTGGTGTATATTATGAGGTGAAAGGGATGATAATTGGGGGTTGAAAGATTCCTAACGGAGCGTATATCTCTTAAGCGACATAGGCGAGGAGATTGATTTTCTCCGAATTTCAATCAGCTTACAAATAAATAAATGAATAAATAATTAAAATAAGTACCGGTAGGTGTTCGACAGTTTTTTCATAAATCCAATTTAAGGGGCCTATGGGGAGGGGTGAAATTCTGGAAGAAAAACGTCCACTGAAGAAGGATTTTTGTATATTCACTCTCATCGACCAACCAAAACTATTAAAGTTAGAAGAAGGGGATATGTTTGTTGTGTGTCGAAAAAGTCTACTAAGGAGGGATTTTTGGATATTCAGGTTCTAAAGGGGTGTTAACGGAGTTAAACCTGCATTTCATTGAATAACAATGTGACGCGAGCGAAGCGAGGCTAAAAATGAGATCGTGTGTGTTTGTGTATTACTCAATCACGCAAGAACCACTGGTCCGATTTACATGAATTTTACATGGAAGTAGCTGATTTACCTGGTTAACATATAGGCTACTTTCGATTTCAATACTTTGCACTATTTAAAGATGGCGACCATTTTAGTGACGTCACTTCACCCTTTGGTTTCAAACTTTCATATTTCCATTTCAAATAAAAAAGTGAACGCTAAGAAATAGCAAACATTTGATGGCATATACGAGGTTTAAAATTACATTTTCTATCCGAAAGGTATCTCCAACGGTTAGCGAGTAAATCCTAAAGTTGTGCTATAAAACAAGGTCAACGCCGAACGGTGTAGTTGGACAAAATGTTCCATCCTTAATCTCCCTCTGCGCAGACCCACGCCTATCCCCTGTTTTAACTGTCACCTTCACATTTTACTTTTCTTTATGACTCGTAGCGAAGCACGGGTACTTCAGCTAGTCTTATATATAAAAGTGAAAGTCTGTATGTATATATGTATGTATGTATGTGGGTGGATGGGTTGGTTCCGTATACAAATCTACACCGTTCCACAAATCTCAACCAAATTGTGCATACACATAGTTTAGGACCCAGAAGGAACAGCTGGCTACATGAATTTTCGATAGTATTTCTCATTCTTCTGATTTCGGCCCTTTTGCACTCAAGCACAGGCTAATCAAATCATAAAATATACTCATTAAGGAATGACAAGATTGATAGTTTCCATGGCAACATAGCTCAAGTCGAGACACGGCCGTCTGGATGCCAGTTGCGCTCTGCACTACCGGTATAGAAAATGAGCATCTTTACTTGAAATCCCGTTAGTTACTCACCTACTCACACAGGACTGTCAACCGAGTTTAGCATAAAAAAGACTTGACACCATCTTCTACTATATATTTGTCAAATACCACTCACTCACTCACTCACTCATTCATTCATCACGAAACCTCAGAAACCACGGAACGGATTGGAATGAAATTTGGTATGCTGCTTCTACAAGGGCCACAAATGCCCACTAAGAGAGGATTTTTGTATATTTAGGTTCTAAAGGGGTGTTAAGGGGGTAGACCTGCATTTCATTGAATAGCAATATCTCCCGATTGGTTTCATTGGGGGATGTGATACTCGGCACATATACTCATCATAAGAAGACACGAGTCTGAGGGTTTTTCGATGTGGTGTATATTATGAGGTGAAAGGGGGTGAAAAGTGGGGATTGAAAGATTCCTAACGGAGCGTGTATCTCTTAAGCGACATAGGCGAGGAGTTTGAAACTCAGCGGAAAAAATCACCATGAAAGTAAGTAAATATGTGTTTGACCGTTTTTTTCATAAATCCAATTTAAGGGGCCCATGGGGAGGGGTGAAATTCTGGGGCGGGGGGGGGGGGGGGCAGGAAAGAAAGTGTCCTACCTGATTGACTGACTGACTCACTCATCAAACTCAGGGGGAAAAAACTGCTTTAAGGTAAGTAAATAGCTGTTAGACAGTTTTTTTTTTCATAAATCAAATTTAAGGGGTTCATGGGGGGAGGGGGGGGGGGGGTGACATTCTGAAAAAAGAAAATTGAAGGAAAATGTCCTGACTAACTCACTCACTCACTCACTCATCATCGCCCAGCCAAAAGTATTGAAGTTAGAAACATGACAGTTTGGGTATATGTTCATTGTATGTCAAAACCGTCTACTAAGGGAGAATTTTCGGATATTCTGGTTCTAAAGGGGTCATAAGGGGGTTAAACCTGCATTTCATTGAATACCAATATCTCCCGATTGGTTTCATTGGGGGATGTAATACACGGCATATAAACTCATCATTAAAAAGTAAGAAGACACGTTTCTGAGGGTTTTTCGATGTGGTGTATATTATGAGGTGAAAGGGGTGAAAAGCAGGGATTGAAAGATTCCTAATGGAGCGTGTATCTCTTAAACAACATAGGCGAGGAATTTGAAACTCAGCGGGAAAACATCAGCATAGAAAATAAGTAAATATATGTTTGACCGTTTTTTCATAAATCCAATTTAAGGGGCCCATGGGGAGGGGTGAAATTCTGGGGGGGGGGGAGAAACAGGAAAGAAATTGTCCTAACTGATTGACTGACTGACTCACTCATCAAACTCAGGGGGAAAAACTGCTTTAAAGTAGGTAAATAGCTATTCGACAGATTTTTTTGATCAATCAAATTGAAGGGGTTCATCGGGAGGGGTGAAAGTCTGAAGAAAAACAAATGAAAGAAAATGTCCCGACTCATTCACTCACTCATCATCGCCCAGCCAAAAATATTGAAGTTGGAAACATGGCATTTTCGGGATATGTTCGTTGTAAGTTAAAACCGTGCACTTAGGGAGGATTTTTGGATATTCAGGCTCTAAAGGGGTCTTAAGGGGGTTAAACCTGCATTTCATTGAATAACAATATCTCACGAGTGGTTTTATTTGTGGATGTGATACTCGGCATGTAAACTAATCATTAAAAATAAGCAGACATGTGTCTATGGGTTTTTGGATGTGGTGTATTATTATTAGGTGAAAGGGGTGAATAGTGGGGGTTGAAGGATTCCTAACGGAGCGTGTAGGCCTATCTCTTAAACGACATAGGCGAGAAATTTGAAACTCAGCGAAAAAAATCAGCTAAATAAATAAGTAAATCGGTGTTCGTCGTTTTTTTTTTCATAAATTAATTTATGGGGCCAATGGTGTGGGGTGAAATTCTGGGGGAAAAAAGGAGAGAAAGTGTCCTAACTGACTGAATAACTCACTCATCAAACTCGGAGGAAAAAAGACAGCTTAAAAATAAGGTAATAGGTGTTAAAGAGTTTTTTAACAATCCAATTTAAGGGGCGCATGGGGAGGGGGTGAATTTCTGGTAAAAATAATTGAAGGAACTCATCACGCCCAGCGAAAACTATTAAAGTTGGAAAAATGAAATTTTGGAAATAAGTTCTCTGTATGTCGATAACGTCAACTAAGGAATGATTTTTGTTTATTCGGGTTTTAAATAGATGTTAAGGGGGTAAACGTGCATTTCATTGAATATCGATATCTCATGAGTTGTTTCTTTTGGGGATGTGATATTCGGTATATAAACTAATCATAAAAAATAATCAGACATATATCTATGGGTATATCGATGTGGTGTATATTATGAGGTGAAATGGGTGAAAATTGGAGGTTGAGGGATTCTTAACGGAGCGTGTATCTCTTAAACGACATAGGCGAGAAGTTTGAAATTCGGCGGGAAAAAACAGCTTAAAATACAAGTATATAGGTGTTCGACCTTTTTTTTATAAATCCAATTTAAGGGGCCTATGGGGAGGGGTGAAATTCTGGAAGAAAACGTCCACTAAGGAAGGATTTTTGGATGTTCACTCTCATCGACCAACCCAAACTATTACATGTTAGCAGAATGATATTTTGGGGATATGTTTGTTGTGTGTCGAAATCGTCTACTAAGGAGGGATTTTTGGATATTCAGGTTCTAAAGGGGTGTTAACGGGGTTAAACCTGCATTTCATTGAATAACAATATGACACGACTATGACGCGAGCGAAGCGAGGCTAAAAATGAGATGGTGTGTGTCTGTGTATTACTCAATCACTCAAGTACCACTGGTCCGATTTACATGAATTTTACATGGAAGTAGCTGATTTACCTGGTTAACATATTGGTTACTTTTGATTTCAATACTTTGCATTATTTAAAGATGGCGACCATTTTAGTGACGTCACTACACCCTTTGGTTTAAAACTTTCATATTTCCATTTCAAATAAAAAGAGAACGCTAAGAAATAGCAAACTTTTGATGGCATATACGAGGTTTAAAATTACATTTTCTACCCGAAAGGTATCTCCAACCGTTAGTGAGTAAAACCTAAATTTGTGCTATTAACACGGTCAACGCCGAGCGGTGTAGTTGGACAAAATGTTCCGTCCTTAATCTCCCTCTGCGCAGCACCTCGCCTATCCCCTGTTTTAACTGTCACCTTCACATTTTAATTTATTTATGACGCGTGGCGAAGCACGGGTACTTCAGCTAGTATTATATAAAACTAAGTGTCCTGACTGACTGACTGACTGACTGACTCATCATCGCCCAGCCAAAACTATTAAAGTTAGAAACATGAAAATTTGGGGATATGTTCGTTGTAAGTCGAAAACGCCCACTAAGGACGGATTTTTGGATATTCGTGTTCTAAAGTGGTGATAAGGGGGTACACCTGCATTTCGATTAATAACAATATCTCCCGATTGGTTTCATTGGGGGATTTGATACTCAGCATATAAACTCATCATTAAAAACAAGTAGTTCCGTGAAGAACTATACAGCCTATTTTCATATATCCTACTTATGTTAACTGCCACTATCAACATACACAATTTCAGTTTGATTGCTGTAATTGATTCGTAGATATTGAGAACCGACTAAATATTTCGGATGGTCGCCATGTTGGATTTTACTTATGTAGGTCCTAGAGTTATGTATTGTTACATGCAGATTATAGTGTACGTGTAGTATTCAAACATCAATCGTATAATTAGGACACAAGAAGTAACAAGGAGATTTTAAAATTTCGCACAGCAGCCATCTTGAGGTTATGGAAACAATTGAAATAAATTAGATGCCAGTGGATTACCATTCGTATAAGGATTTACTGTACCTAGTTTCATTGCACTCGGATGGTTAAATTGCGAGAAACCTCCATGTGAATATTTATACTTCGTGTCGCCACCATGTTGGATTTGTGATCACCAGGTTATTTAAAGTCCTATAGGTGAACTTAAGTTCATAGCCCCTATGAACATTAAAAAATTCAGTATGATTGCTATAATAGATTCGTAGATATTCAGAGCCGTCTAAATATTTCGGATGGTCGTCATGTTGGATTGTTAAATGTATAGGCCATAGAATCATGTACTATTAAAGGAAAATTATTGCGTAGGTTCATTATTCAAACTTTCACTTCGATCGCATGACTACATCACAATAAATAAAAACTTAATTTTAAAATTCGCACAGCCGCCATCTTGAGGTTATGTAAACAATTGAACTAAATTAGATACCAGTGCATTACAATGTGTATAAATATTTCATGTACCATATTTCATTGCGTTTGGAACGTCAAATCGCGAGAAAGGACTATTTAAATTTATCAAATTCGCTTGGCCGCCATGTTTGTTGTGAAGTTAACCGGATTTTGAAAGTCTTATAGATGGACTTCCAGTAGTGCCCTTTATCTCCGTACAAAATTTCATGGAGATACCGTTAATAGTTTCAGAGATATAGAATGCCGGTGAAATATTTCGCACATCCGCCATCTTGTGGTTATGTAAACAATTGAACGAAGTTAGATGTCGGTGCATTACAATGTATAATAAACATATACTGTACCATGTTTCATTGCGTTTGGTTGGTTAAATCGCGAGAAACTTCTATTTAAAAGTCGCAAATTTGCTTGGCCGCCATGTTGGTTTTGTAGTTACCAGGTTCCCAAAGGTCACATAAGTGAACTTATAGTAGTTCCCTTTATTACCATACAAAATGTCAGGGTATTGTCGCTAATTGTTTCGGAGATATTGAATGCTGGTGAAATATTTCGCACAGCCGCCATGTTGGATTGGTGAGGGTGTAACAAAATTTGAAGGGCACGGGCGGGGTCGCCCGGATTAGTGCTATGTCCTTACCGAGTTTCATTGAAATCGCTCCAGCCGTTTAGATTTTATTAGGGGGGGACACACACACGAAATCACACACACACATGCACACACACACGAACAAAAGGTGATCTAATAAGCCTATTTTTTCAGAATTGAAAATAGGCTAATAAGAAGATACGTGTCTGAGGGTTTTTCGATGTGGTGTATATTATGAGGTGAAAGGGGTGAAAAGTGGGGGTTGAAGGATTCCTAATGGAACGTGTATGCCTTATACGACATATGCGAGGAATTTGAAACTCAGCGGAAAAATATCAGCTTATTAAATAAGTAAATTGGTGTTCGACTTTTTTTTCACAAATTCAATGTAAGCGGGCCAATGGGGTGGGGTGAAATTCTGAAAAAGAAAGGGAGAGAAATTGTCCTAACAGACTGACAAACTCACTCACTCATCAAACTCACGGGAAAAAGACAGCTTAAAAAATAAATTAATAGGTGTTCGAGCGTTTTTTCATAAATCCAATTTAAGTGGCACATGGGGAGGAGTGAATTTCTGGTAAAGAATATGCCTGACTGACTCACTCATCATCGCCCAGCGAAAACTATTGAAGTTGAAAACATGAAATGTTGGGAATATTTTCGCTGTATATCGAAAACGTCAACTAAGTAAGGATTTTTGTTTATTCTTGTTCTAAAGAGGAGATAAGGGGGTAAACGTGCATTTCATTGAATAACTATATCTCATGAGTTGTTTCTTTGGGGATGTGATATTCGGCATATAAACTATTCATTGGAAATAAGCAGACATATGTCTAAGGGTTTATCAATGTGGTATATATTATGAGGTGAAAGGGGTGAAAATTGGGGGTTGAAGGATTCTTAACGGAGCGTATATCTCTTAAACGACATAGGCGAGAAGTTCACCGGAAAAACAGCTTGAAATATAAGTAAATAGGTGTTCGACCTTTTTTTCATATATCCAATTTAAGGGGCCCTTGGAGAGGGGTGAAATTCTGGGGGAACAAAACAGGAAAGAAAGAGTTCTAACTGATTATACACTCACTCATCAAATTCAGGGGCGAAAACAGCTTAAAATAAGAAAATAGGTGTTCAACCGTTTATTTCATAAATCCAATTTAAGGGGTTCATAAGAGGGGTGAAATTCTGAAAAGTAAATGAAAGAAAATGTCCTGACTTACTCACCAACTCATCATCGCCCAGCCAAAATTATTGAAGTTAGAAACATGACATTTTTGGGTTATGTTCATTGTATGTCGAAAGCGTTCCTTTAGGAAGAATTATTTGGATATTCAGGTTCTAAAGGGGTTTTAAGGGGCTAGACCTGCATTTAATTGATCAACAATATCTCCCGATTGGTTTCCTTGGGGGATGTGGTACTCGGCTTAAAAACTCATCATTAAGAATAAGACGACATATGTCTGAGGGTTTTTCGATGTGGTGTATATTATAAGGTGAAAGGGGTGAAAAGGGGGAGGGGGTTGAAGGATTCCTAACGGAGCAAGTATCTATAAAGGACAGAGGAAAAAAGTGTAAAACTCAGGGGGGAAAATCAGCTTGAAAAATAAATAAATATGTGTTCGACCGTTTTTTCATTAATCCAATTTCAGGGGCCAATGGGGATGGGTGAATTTCTGGGAAAGAAGTCCACTAAGGAAGGATTTTTAGATATTCACTCATCATCCCCCAGACAAACCTATAGCAGTTAGAAACTTGAAATTTTGGGGATATGTTTGTTGTATGTCGAAAACGTCCACTAAGAATGGATTTTTGAATATTCATGTTCTGAAGGGGTGTTAAGGGTGTTAAACTTGCATTTCATTGAATAACAACATCTCACGAGTTGTTTCATTTGGGGATGTGATATTCGGCATATAAACTAATCATTAAAAATATGCAGACATATGTCTAACGGTTTGTCGATATGGTGTATATTATGAGGTGAAAGGGGTGAAAATTGGGGGTTGAAGGATTCTTAACTGAGCGCGTATCTCTTAAACGACATAGGCGAGAAGTTCACCGGAAAAACAGCTTAAAATATAAGTAAGTAGGTGTTCGATTTTTTTTTTTCATATATCCAATTTAAGGGGCCCTTGGAGAGGGGGTGAAATTCTGGGGGAACAAAACAGGAAAGAAAGTGTTCTAACTGATTATACACTCACTCATCAAGCTCAGGGGTGAAGAACAGCTTAAAAATAAGTAAATATGTGTTCGACCATTTATTTCATAAATCCAATTTAAGGGGTTCATAAGAGGGATGAAATTCTGAAAAAGAAATGAAAGGAAATGTCCTGACTTACTCACTCACTCATCATCGCCCAGCCAAAATTATTGAAGTTAGAAACATGAAATTTTTGGGTTATGTTCATTGTGTGTCGAAAACGTTCCTTAAGGAAGTATTTTTGGATATTCAGGTTCTAAAGGGGTGTTAAGGGGGTAGACCTGCATTTAATTGATTAAAAATATCTCACGATTGGTTTTCTTGGGGGATGTGATACTCGGCTTAAAAACTCATCATTAAGAATAACAAGACATATGTCTGAGGGTTTTTCGATGTGGTGTATATTATAAGGTGAAAGAGGTGAAAAGGGGGAGGGGGTTGAAGGATTCCTAACGGAGCAAGTATCTATAAAGGACAGAGGCAAAAAGTGTAAAACTCAGGGGGAAAATCAGCTTGAAAAATAAGTAAATAGGTGTTCGACGGTTTTTTCATAAATCCAATTTAAGGGGCCAATGGGGATGGGTGAATTTCTGGGAAAGAATTCCACTAAGTAAGTATTTTTAGATATTCACTCGTCATCCTCCAGCCAAACCTATAGCAGTTAGAAACTTGAAATTTTGGGGATATGTTTGTTGTTTGTCGAAAACGTCCACTAAGAATGGATTTTTGAATATTCATGTTCTGAAGGGGTGTTAAGGGTGTTAAACTTGCATTTCATTGAATAACAACATCTCACGAGTTGTTTCATTTGGGGATGTGATATTCGGCATATAAACTAATCATTAAAAATATGCAGACATATGTCTAACGGTTTGTCGATATGGTGTATATTATAAGGTGAAAGGGGTGAAAATTGGGGGTTGAAGGATTCTTAACTAAGCGCGTATCTCTTAAACGACATAGGCGAGAAGTTCACCGGAAAAACAGCTTAAAATATAAGTAAATAGGTGTTCGACCATTTTTTTCATATATCCAATTTAAGGGGCCCTTGGAGAGGGGTGAAATTCTGGGGGAACAAATCAGGAAAGAAAGTGTTCTAACTGATTATACACTCACTCATCAAACTCAGGGGTGAAGAACAGCTTAAAAATAAGTAAATAGGTGTTCGACCGTTTATTTCATAAATCCAATTTAAGGGGTTCATAAGAGGGGTGAAATTCTGAAAAAGAAATGAAAGGAAATGTCCTGACTTACTCACTCACTCATCATCGCCCAGCCAAAATTATTGAAGTTAGAAACATGAAATTTTTGGGTTATGTTCATTGTGTGTCGAAAACGTTCCTTAAGCAAGTATTTTTGGATATTCAGGTTCTAAAGGGGTGTTAAGGGGGTAGACCTGCATTTAATTGATTAAAAATATCTCACGATTGGTTTTCTTGGGGGATGTGATACTCGGCTTAAAAACTCATCATTAAGATTAAGAAGACATATGTCTGAGGGTTTTTTCGATGTGGTGTATATTATAAGGTGAAAGGGGTGAAAAGGGGGAGGGGGGTTGAAGGATTCCTAACGGAGCAAGTATCTATAAAGGACAGAGGCAAAAAGTGTAAAACTCGGGGGGGGGGGGGGGGGGGAATCAGCTTGAAAAATAAGTAAATAGGTGTTCGACGTTTTTTTTCATAAATCCAATTTAAGGGGCCAATGGGGATGGGTGAATTTCTGGGAAAGAAGTCCACTAAGTAAGTATTTTTAGATATACACTCGTCATCCTCCAGCCAAACCTATAGCAGTTAGCAAATTGAAATTTTGGGGATAAGTGTGTTGTTTGTCGAAAACGTCCACTAAGGATGGATTTTTGAATATTCATATTCTGAAGGGGTGTTAAGGGTGTTAATCTTGCATTTCATTGAATAACAATATCTCACGAGTTGTTTCATTTGGGGATGTGATATTCGGCATATAAAATAATCATTAACAAGTAGTTCCGTGAAGAACTATCCAGCCTATTTTCATATATCCTGCCCCTGTTAATTGCCTCTATCAACATACAAAATTTCAATTTAATTGCTGTAACAGATTCGTAGATATTGAGAACCGTCTAAATATTTCAGATGGTCGCCAGGTTGGTTTTTTATTTTTGTACTATTACATTAAGATTATTGTGTACGTGTGGTATTCAAACTGCAATCGCATGATTAGAACACAAGAAGTAAAAACGAGATTTTAAAATTACGCACAGCAGCCATCTTGTAATTATGCAAACAATTGAAATAAATTAGATGCCAGTGGATCAACATTTGTATAAGATTTAACGTGCAACGTTTCACGGCACTCGGATAGTTAATTCGCGAGAAACGTTCATTTAAATATTTATACTTCGCGTCGCCGCCATGTTGGATTTGTGCTCACCAGGTTACTGAAAGTCCTTTAGGTGAACATATGTTCATAGTCTCTATGAACATAAAAAAAATCAGTTTGGTTGCTGTAAAAGATTCATAGATATTGAGAACTGTCTAAATATTTCGGAAGCTCGCCATTTAGGATTGTTATATGTATAGGCCATAGAGTTACGTACCATTCAAGGACAATTATTGCCTAGGTTCTTTATTCAAACTTTCACCTCGATCGCATTTTTACGACACAAGAAATAAAAACTTAATTTTAAAATTTCGCACAGCCGCCATCTTGAGGTTACGTAAACAATTGAATTACGTTAGATGGCAGTGCATTACAATCTGAAAAATAATTTACTTTACCGCATTTCACTGCGCTCAGAGAGTTAAATCACGAGAAAAGTCTATTAAAATATTTCAAATTCGCTTGGTCGCCATGTTCGTTTGGTACTTTACAGGTTTATGAAATATACATAGGTAAACTTCTATCAGTACCCTTTATGAACGTACAAAATTGCAGGGTGATATTTGTAATAGTTTCGGAGATATAGAATGTCAGTTTAAATATTTCGCACAGCCGCCATTTTGAGGTTATGTAAACAATTGAACTAAATTAGACTTCAGTGCATTACAATGTGTATAAACATTTGCTGTACCAAGTTTCATTACGTTTGGATAGTTAAATCGCGAGAAATGTCTATTTTAAAGTCTCAATTTCGCCATGTTGGTTTTGTAGTCACCAGGTTTTTGATAGTCTCTTAGATGAACTTCTAGTAGTGCCCTTTATCACCGTACACAATTTCAGGGCGATATCGGTAATAGTTTCGGAGCTATTGAATGCTAGTGAAATATTTCGCACAGCCGCCATGTTGGATTGGGGAGACGTAACAAAATTTGAAGGGCATGGTCGAGGTCGCCGGGAATAGTGCTATAAACTTACCGAGTTTCATTGAAATCGCTCCAGCCGTTTAGATTTTATTAGGGGGGAACACACACACACCTCACACACACACACGCACACACACACGGACAAAAGGTGATCTCATAAGCCTATTTTTTTAAATTTGAAAATAGGCTAAAAATATGCAAACATATATCTAACGGTTTATTGATATGGTGTATATTATGAGGTGAAAGGGGTGAAAAGTGGGGTTTGAAGGATTCTTAACGGAGCGTATATCTCTTAAACGACATAGGCGAGAAGTTTGAAATTCAGCGGAAAAAAAAACAGCTTAATAATTAGTAAATAGGTGTTCGACCGTTTTTTCATAAATCCAATTTAAGGGGCCCGTGGGGAGGGCTGAAATTCTGGGGGGAACACAGGAAAGAAAGTGTCCTAACTGATTGACTCACTTACTCACTCA
This sequence comes from Meconema thalassinum, assembly GCA_946902985.2. Taxonomy (NCBI): domain Eukaryota; kingdom Metazoa; phylum Arthropoda; class Insecta; order Orthoptera; family Tettigoniidae; genus Meconema; species Meconema thalassinum. The sequence continues at coordinate 58,896,966 of OX336390.1, forward strand.
TCAAATTCAGGGGGAAACAGCTAAAAATAAGTAAATATGTGTTCGAGCGTTTTTTTTTTCATAAATCCAATTTATGTAGTTCATGGGGAGGGGTGAAATTCTCAAAAATAAAATTATAGAAAACGTCCTGACTGACTCACGTTCTCGTCATTGGCCAGCCTAAATTATTGAAATTAGAAACATGAAATTTTGGGGATATGTTCGTTGTATGTCGAAAACTCTACTAAGGAATGGTTTTTGGTTATTCAGGTTCTAAAGGGGTGTTAAGGGGGTAAACGTGCATTTCATTGAATAACAATATCTCCCGAGTGGTTTCATTTGATGATGTGAAAGTTGACATATTAACTAATCATTAAAAATAAGCTGACACATGTCTAATGGTTTTTCGATGTGGTGTATATGATGAGGTGAAAAGGATGAAAAGTGGAGGTTGAAAGATTCCTAAGGGAGCGTGTATCTCTTAAACGACATAGGCGAGAAGTTTCAAACTCAGCGGAAAACAATCAGCTTAAAAATAAATGAATAAATAATTAAATAAATAGGTGTTCGATATTTGGATATTCATGTTCTAAAGGGGTGTTAACAGGGTTAAACCTGCATTCCATTGAATAACAATATGACACGACTATGACGCGAGCGAAGCCGCGGGTACCTGCTAGTGTACTATATAAAGCTCAAATACCACTCACTCACTCACTGATACATTTATCACGAAATCTCAGAAACCACCGAACGGATTGGAATGAAATTTGGTATGCCGCTTCCTCAAGGGCCGCAAACGCGCACTAAGAAAGGATTTTTGGATATTCAGGTTCCAAAGGGGTGTTAAGGGGGTAGACCTGCATTTCATTGAATAGCAATATCCCCCGATTGGTTTCATTGGGGGATGTGATACTCGGCATATAAACTCATCATTAAAAATAAGAAGCTATGTGTCCGAGGGTTTTTCGATGTGGTGTATATTATGAGGTGAAAGGGGTGAAAAGTGGGGGTTGAAGAATTCCTAACGGAGCGTGTATCTCTTAAACGACATAGACGAGGAGTTTGAAACTCAGCGGAAAAAGTCAGCATAATAAATAAGTAAATAGGTGTTTGACCGTTTCTTCAGAAATCCAAATTAAGGGTCCCATAGGGAGGGCTGAAATTCTGGGGGGGGGGGAGAATGTGTCCTAACTGATTGACTCACTCACTCATCACACTCAGGGGAAAACTGCTAAGAAAGAAGTAAATAGCTGTTCGACAGGTTTTTTTTTTCATAAATCAAATTTAAGGGGTTCATGGGGAGGGGTGAAATTCTGAAAAAAGAAAATTGAAAGAAACATTGAAGAGCAATATCTCCCGATTGGTTTCATTGGGGGATGTGATACTCGGCATATAAACTCATTATTAAAAATAAGAAAAGCTGCTATCAAAATGGCGGACGAGACTAGAACACGTTTAGAAAGTGCTCTAAAATGCTTAGTAAATATTGCTGAAGAAAGCGGTTATCTGAAGAAGAAGGCTAAAGAAATCATGCATAAAGCCGTAAGTGACATTAGATTTTTTTTTGCGGAACTGCAATTCTCCATAGATGATAAATGTCAGGTGAATAAGAATCATGAGAGTGAGGTTGGAATAGACAAATCGTCGAATACAGAGGGAGTGAGAGTCGCCCTACGGAACAGGTGGCGACATCTGTTAGTCCAGCGCAGGAAGTTAGTGACAACCAGCCACTACCGATGTCTAGCGGACAGGAATGCAAAAATGACATTCAGACGACATCTATCGAACAAAGACATAATGTATGTACTGTGACCGATCCAGTCAGGGTCAATTACCTGCCCCGGGTGATAGGAGATCGAGAGGAGACCGGAGGGTCAGTATGACGTCATGGCATGACGCGGCGAGGCAACCGCTGGAGTAGGGGAATGCTCCAGAAGACTCCAACCCCTTCCACCTTTTTTCTAGAGAGGAGGACACAGTTCCGGAATGTTCAGTTACTCAGCGGGGCATGGACGAGTATGTTATCCAGCGTGGCACGGACGAGTAGCCTATGTCACGTGGACTGAAATTTGCATCGGGAACTTGAACGGTTTACGTGAGTGGTCAGTGCTCGTGGCCATTTGATACGAGGAGTGATCAGCAGGCCATGAGGCTAGCGTGCGCGTAGTGCCAGTGAGTTGTTTCCAGTGAAGTGTGTCAGTTTGTTTGTCGAACAGTGTTCAGTAAGATGTCACTAGAACGATAATCGTGAATTTCAAGACGATATCGGACTCGCTAGTATGTGAAGCAATAATCAGAACTAATAAACGAAGGTCCGTTAAATTCATGCATATGCTGCTATTGATATGTGAAGACGCGTGGAATATTATACAGTACTTTACCATTTGGATTACGAAGATTAATGCACGTGATCCGGTTAAGTTAGCGGATAGTAAGGTGTTGAAGGCATGTACTGTGGTAATAGCAAGACAAAATTGTGCGCCTTTGAACGTCCAAGTGGAGGCCGTAATGAAAAACTGAATTATCATGTCGACAATTTATGTTAATCAAAGGTGAATACCAGGAGGTGTTTAACATTACGAGTATCGGGGAAAGAATAATAATAACGATGGTCGAGGCGAAGCATTATCGCGAGGCCCTATATTGTAACAGACATTCATTCGAAAATAGCATAGCAGTGCTGGCATGTAAGAGATGCAGTGAGAATGTGACGGAAGGCTACATCTGCTTTAAGCTTGTGTTGAAGGACTGCAGGCTGCAGGCGACTTCATATGCAGGTCAAGGCCAGGTCGAAATAGCTTCTCGTGGAAGGAAGTGTGTCACTGGTTGAGGAAAGTGAGTACATATAATTCAAGTGAACCAGGAACTAGACGCTATAGTGCGTGGGCGTTAAAGTGCTCTGATATAGAGAAATGTAATATTGCTACACGGCAGCATGAACCTTATAAACATGGACTCAAATATTCTGGGAATCAACATGCATATTAATACGCAAATTATGCTGCGCTGAACCTATAAAGGGGCCATAATGGGGTGAACGGTCGCGACGAGATGGACGAGTGGACCTTGGTTGGGACGTCAGGAGATGCCGTCGCTGACGGTGACCGGGGGCAACCAGTGGGCGGACATGGGCGTCACCAGGAGATCGAGAGGAGCTGGGGGCGAATACCTCTACCAGTACGCTGGGAAACCACATCGCGGAGACGCTGGAGGAACGACGCCGCCCAAATGCCGCAGACGACACCGACGCCGACGCCAAGGGTTTCCGAGGTCGCCGAATCTAAAGTAAGACGTTTCATTTCCATCCTTGTTCATCAGAAAGAAGAGAACTTCTACCTCGGATAGCCGTGCCATGAGATGACCTGAGATCGTGTAACTTAACGCCATTCATAATCATTTATTCCAGAATGAACAAGAGCATCATTTTCTCATAGGTTTGTACAGATTGTTTTTGTCCTTTCTTTTCGGGTCGTTTTGACTTACATAAGTTAACAGTATCAATGGTAGGAGTAAGACATACATTTATTCTCTGAGACCTAATAATAATAATAATAAGTTGAAATTGGGTAACGATAATATGAGATGCCCATTTTGCTGGGATATTCTAGCATTTCGATTTCCGAGGTCATTATATGAATTTAATTCTGAAAGGTTTGTCACGGATTGCATAGATTTTAATAGCAAAAGATAGCAAAAATGAATATGGTTGGAGATTGTCGAGTAAGGTTCCTTGGATAGGATGACATATTATCACACGACCTCGTGGTCCCGATAAAGTAGATACGCTCTGTTAAGTGTGGGTTCTTGAGACATGCTAATAATGCATGATTTTTGTAATGATGTTGTGTAAAGTTAATGTGATAACTAAATATGGTATTATTCCGTCATATGTGACGAGGTTATTCACGGGGCGACGTATGACCGTTGAATTGAATTTGTGAGGACAGGGTACTTTACTCTTGACGAACGTGTTACGTTTATCGATGCGTTGTATATTGAATAGCGCAGGGGTGTAATTGATAGTGCGCTGTACAGTCAGATTGTTCGGATCCTCACACACAGAGTGTTCGACGGAAGGGTTGCGATTAAATGTTCGTTGTGAGAATGAAATACACTAGGGTGCCTTATTACGAGGTTCTTAACCTTTCCTAAACGTTAGACAATGCTATAACTTAATTACAATAACAAATATGACAGTGTGGATCAAGGTTGTTGGAACGGCGAATATAAATCAGTAATAATGATAAGAATTAGTAGTGTAAATATGTGAGCACAATCTGGGTGTGTTAATAATTTATGATAAGTTATAATTAATTGTTGAAATGCCATATTATGTGAAGCTGAGTTGATGTTTGAGTGTTATTTGATGTGATATGATGCTCTTTAGTTATTAATTTGCAGTTCGATAGAGGAGATCCGCCATTGCTGTATAAGGGTAGACAGTTGTGATATAGACAGATATTCGATATTTTCTTCGAGTTTTTGCCGCAGGTGAACTTTGTGATAAGTGGCCAGTGATGTTTACAAGCGTGTGCACCGATAAATTAAGGGTTAATTTAGTTTTTGAAAGGCGATCTCCTTGTTGGAACTTTAAGAGAGGACACCCACGAGTTTAAATAAGTATAATTTTGTTTGTTTGTTTGTTTGTTTAGGGCCTATGAACTTTTTTTTCGGACGTTGTCCCACCCTAACTCTATACTCGTGCGTGGTAGGCAGGTTGCATATTTATTTATCCTTTGGCCAATAAAGGAGCAGATGTGATTTTACGATTTTTTTTCTTTTCTGTTTGTTAATTCAAGTTAGGGAGTTTGCTTTTGAATCCTGGTTCAGTTTATTTGCCATCCCAACCCGTAAACGACCCGAGACCCTTTGTCTCTGGCTCGCTGGAGCATTTCTTTTATTCTTGTCTGTATGAACCAAGATTCACGCCCTAATCTTTTTCACCCACTCCCTTGGCCGTTTCTTCTGATGGGGCCGGGATGTTGGCCGGGTGATCGTCTGTCCCATTGGAGAAACGGGCACAGTACGGATACTGAGATGGAAGACAAGATTACTCAAAACTTAACGCAGAAGTTACAAACTATGTTGGAAAACTTCTTGCATAATATAAGACATATAATCAAAGAAGAAATTATAACCATAACAAAACCAAAACCCGCGGCAGAGCCAGTGGCAGAGCAACAAATAGCCTTGGAATCAACACTCCAAGAAAATCCAAGGAGAAACAATGAACTACGGACAGTAATAGCTGCCAAACCCTCCACATTGAAACACAGGGATAACAATGCAAGAATGATGATCCCAACAACCGTGGGCACAAGAAAGTCCGTAAATGGGAATGTTAGTCACAAACAGAACAGCTACAAGCCGCAGACCGTAGAGCTTGGTTATATATAGGGAAATTGCATCGTAATACAACCGAAGAAGCGGTTAGAAAACTCCTCTCCGACTTACATGTAAGCAGCATAATAGAATGCTAAGAACTCCAAACACAAGACACATATAAATCCTTTAATGTGGTGATCCCACTGCAAGAATTAACAAAGGTCAACATAGCAGAAGAGTGGCCAGAAGGTGTCGTCGTAAGACGCTACCGGATTTTTCGTTCCCAAGGAGCAGGAGCCAGACTCCCAGCTTAGTCTGCTTCTATGGAATGTGGAAGGACTAAAAAGAATACTAGCGCTAACAAACAACGATCTTTTGCATACTCAAGACGTATTAGTTCTCGTAGAAATTCTAGCAACTAAAACCTTGGAAATAAACGGATTTTACTCACAACATATACCAGCAACGCAAGTCCCAAGGGGACATCCAAGACAAGGAATCTCCTGCTTCTCCAAACCAAAAATGGGAAAAGTGCTAAGCACCAATCAGGATCAAGACACACTTGTGATAAATTTTGAGAACCTTTCTATAATAGCCATATACGTAGAGACATTAACATCAATAGAAGACATAATCACGACCATTATGATCGCCTTAAGACATACGACACCTGGAAGAAACATTATTATAATCGTAGACCTGAACTGCAGATTGGATGTCACTAGCCACAGAACAAACGAGCTGTTAGATATGATGATAGAGGAAGGCTTCATCCTGGTCAACCAGGCGGAAAAACGAACCTATTTCGCACACACAGGATGTAGTACTATAGATTTAATATTTTACAAAGGACCCAACATTACATTAAATAATTATAAAGTATGTTACTCGGCAGATGAGACTCCCCTAAAGAAGCATTGTCCAGTTGTGGCCAACTTTTGCATTCCAAACGCGGTGAGCAGAATTAAAACCACAAACATTAAAGCCTCGCGGCAGCTGAAGAACTACGTACTAAGTCAGAAGACAGAAGAATGGAAAGAATTTGAGAACCACATAGAAGAAAATGACATTGAATCGGCTGCCATGACACTGGAAAACACCATTCAGCCTGCTATGGTATACAATCAAAAAAGAAGAGCGCGCAAATGGTTTGACTCAGAATGTTATAAAGAGAGACATATTACCCTTTTTGCGCTACATACAGCCAAATCCAGCCATAGGTCAGAGGATATACAATCCTACAGTCAAATCAGAAAACAATATACAAATCTACTTAAGATTAAAAAGAAGGTCTACATGGAACAGGAAGCAACCAGTATGGTGGAAGAAGCCAGAAAGGACCCATACGTAGCATTGAAGCCACGGAAATCTCAAATAAGTAGCAAAATAGACATAACAGTTTGGGAAGAACATCTCAAAAGCATTCTCAACATTGATAAAGCCAACACCGCATACGATCCGATCAATGTGAAGACATGCTTAGCGGAAACTAACCCCTTCACGACGGAAGAGGTACATGAGACAATAACATCTTTAAAAAACCAGAAGGCACCAGGCCCCGACGGTATATGTAATGAACATATCAAAGGTTCAGCTAGCTCGTTACTTCAAGGAATCACAGATATGTTAAACCTGTGCTTACAAGAGGGCAACATACCCGAAATGTGGAGGATTTAAACAATTAAGATACTATTTAAGGGGAAAGGCAATCAATTGGATCCGAACTCATACAGGGGAAATGCACTGGAAAAGTGCATATTGAAGATACTCACAAGCATTATCACAAAGCGAATCTCTAAAGAAGCAGAATACATGATCCTGGAAGAACAATTCGGTTTCCGTAAAGGCAGGAGCACTCTGCATGCAATTAACAATTTAATTGATGATATAGAGGACGCATTACGACATCCCCAAGGGAAATTCCATGTAATATTCGTAGATTATACCAAGGCTTTCGATACACTAAATAGATGTATACTAATCTCAAAGCTGGAATCAATAACATGAAAAGATAAACTCACAGGGCTGATCCATAACATGTTGACAGCCAATTTCATTCAGATGACAGATGGCGTAACCACATCGAAAACAATAACTCAAACAAACGGAGTACTACATGGGGATCCATTAAGCCCCCTGCTCTTCAATGTCGCCACGTATGACGTTGTACAGATGATTAGACAAGAGTCGGAAGATGTCAAAATCTACATATATGCGGACGACATGGTCATTGGAGCGAACATCCTTCGATAACCTACAACGAGCCACAAACCAACTTGAGAGGTGGGCGCAGGAAAACAAAATGGAAATTAACACCGAAAAAAACGTACAGATGACATTCCGCAACGGAGGTCGAGAAGCTGTGGAGGACAGGACATATCTAGGATTGAAACCTCTACTGAGAGTCAACAGCTTCAAATACCTGGGAGTGACTCTGCAAACCAGTGCCAGATCTTTCAGAATACACGTGAAATCCCGAGCAGCATCTGCCACAAAAGCAATTTTCGACATCAAAGAAATATCCAGATTATCATTGCAAACTGCTATGGCCTTGTTCAACGCAAAAATAGTTCAAATCGCAATCTACGGAATAGATATCATATGGGAAATGATCAGTCTAAAAGATCTAATGACTTTGGAAGCAGTCAAAACACGATTCTTGAAAGCCGCCCTAGGTGTCTCGAGGCTAGTATACGAGCTCGCCAAAGAACCCTCCTTTATAGAGGACCTACGTATGAGGCTCCCATTCACCGTCAGCTCGAATAAACTACTCCTTGAAAGAGAAAAGAAAAGAAGGGAGATTTGGTTGGACTCTTATACAACAGAAGCCATGATAAATAGATCCTGGGCCGACACGAATCAGGAGCTCAGACACCTGGTGACCTCAATGGCTGTGCATGGGTACCACCACAAGGTATGCGAAACGAAGTGTTTTCACGACCCCGGGAAAACCTCTGTTTGTGAATTGTGCGATCAGCCCTGTGATCTTTACCACGTGACCAACTGTAAAAAGCGAGTGAAATCCCTGGTAGACTTTTGTGCATAAGATCCACAACATGGTTTGCTTGGAACATATTCATATACCGGTACTGTACCTTTATGGCCGTAAGGCTGCAATAAATTCTTATAATGTCTGCAATACTCAAACCGGCCATAAACACAAGAGTGCACAGCTCATCCAGACCTGTCCCAGTCAATGTTTATATGGAATTAAGCTCTTCATTTGTGTATTTACTAAGCCTTCTTGATTCTACAGCATGCTCATCCAAGCATAATGATATCTCTGATTATTTCCCCACCAGACGTTACGATAGAAAGCGTCTGAGAGCCGATAACCACAGAGAATGCCATTGGAGGGGCTACATGACCACGTTGTCGCAGCCCTAAACTGAGAAACAAACCAAGAATGCCGTTTGGTTCTTTCGGGCGCTCAGGACCGGAACTGAAATATAACTGATGGTCGCGTATAGGCGTTATGGGCGAGAAAGGGTTACGCTGCTCACTGGACCTAATCACGACTGCGTAACTCAATGTGCTTTTGGCGAGTTGTCGTACGGCACCGTGGCTAATTGGTTAGCATGCTAGGCTTTGCTCCTCAAACCTGTACACACAACACTCGATGGCATGGAAGCTTCTGCCAGTACGCGTATAAACGCTGATAAAGACGCAATTATTGCCGTGCGAATTGTACTTTTAAGGTAGGTTCTGCCTTCCATGAAAGATTTTATGTAACTCACGGAATTGAACATGTATCATTTTACCCGGCAGTTTTCATGGGAAATTGAGTAAAACAACCAATCTAATTGCCTTTCTTGTTCTAGTCGAAATCCTAGCAGCAATATCAACAAATAGATTTGTTATGTGGGTAGACCTATGAAATAAATACATCAGAATGATACTTTCTTTTCTCTAAACGGCGAGTGTGAGAAAAGCCCTTGCTATGTCCTATTTAGTCAATACAGAGCGTATTGTATAATTGTAATTATTATTATTGGTATATTGGCTTTCACGACCAGTGAATCAAAACTGAGCAATTTTTCTAGGTTTTTACCGTGTCTTGTGTGTGGTTTCGCCTCGGACACGAAACCGGCTCATCAGCGGGCTCTTAGTGTCCCCGCCCAGACCCCACAGGAGTAGCGATCAACGCCTTATCTCCCTTTTTATGAAGCGCACCAGCGGCTCTCTACTATGAGAACTAAAAGTTCAAGCAGCCATAACCTCCCTATGAAGGCTTACAAAAAGATGGTCCGAGTGGGGACACCAAGAGCCCACTGATGAGCCAGCTTGGTGTCCTAGGCTAAACCCCACACAAGACACAGCACAAACCTAGAAACATTGCTGAGTTTTAATTCACTGACCGTGAAAGCCACTAAACCATCTTTTTCGAAGCCTTCATAGAGAGGTTATAGCTGCTTGAGATTTTAGTTCTCGCAGTAAAGAGGCGCAGGTGCGCTTCATAAAACGGGAGGTAGCGCGCAGTTCGCTACTCCTGTGGGGGTCCGGGCGGGGACACCAACAGCCCACTAATGAGCCAGCTTGGTGTCCTAGGTGAAACCCCACACAAGACACGGCACAAACCTAGAAAAAATGCTGAGTTTCAATTGTTATTATTATTATTATTATTATTATTATTATTATTATTATTATTATGGGGTAAAATTGGTGCTTCTTAAATTCGAATAGTCGTCACGAATAGTATCCATCCATGGTTTTGAATAGGAGGTAGGGGGAATTACAAATTTAAATTACAGAAGATAACAAATTTGCCTATCAATGTTTATAATTTAAATCGTCCTCGTAGATCTTGTGAATAGAGCTACGTTGAAAACTTGCTGTACGAGGTAGGGAGGATATTATAAATTAATTAAAAGGAATTAAAACTTCCTGCCCATGGATAGCCTTCAACCCGGTTCCTTCAGATCAGTGTGCAGACGCGATACCTCTCGTACACAGTTTCGGTAGGTTTCTAAGCTCATTGTTGAACATCATAACCCATATGGCTAATTATTCAATGATTTCAGTTATATGTCTTAGATATCGATTGGAATGCATTCATTCAGTGTCTGGTAAGTATTCAACTTTATTAAAAGCAAGATGCCCGCTCACGTGCGTTCATAATGCGATTCAACTGCAAATATTACTCTGAAACAACAACACTCCTCCATATTTGATTTCCTACACTTTTGCGAATATTATATAATAATGAATTTATTGCGCTCAATGCGCAAAACCTGTACATTATATGATACGTAATTCAATAAAAGCAAAATTGAGTTATTGATACTCTCCTTTTCATGCACTTCATCGCATGGTAAATATCACACTGTTCACTGATTAGAACACATATAAACTCATGATTGGCTTGGTGGAAAGACTACCTGACACAAATATGATGATCAAAACCGTGTATCGCAAAGCGTGTCATCAGGTGTCTAAACTCGTATTCCTTATCCATCCACACTTCATGTACCATACCATCGGCAGAGCAGAAACTTTCCTCGACCAAGTCCATTTCTCCTCTAGTTCTCGTAATAGTAAGAAGTTGAACTAATTCAAAATTGTAATTCATCTTCAGGAGGCCATGGATTTGCAAAGCCACCCGCTCAGATATTCTGGTATGTGATTATACGAAGTACGTTCAGAAAGTAAGTTCCGTTTGGTAATAACATTAAATTGTCTACAGATACAGAAAAATTATTTATTGCACAAAATTCTACAACCCTTAAACTACTTTTCCACATAACTGCCGAAATGTTGCAGGCATTTGTCGTAGCGTGGCACGAGTTTTTGTATACCTTCTTCATAGACGTATGCCGCCTGTGTCTTCAACTAGTTGTACATTCCGCCGCAGCGCAGTTCCGCATATGCGCGGTAGACGCTCTGTATCAAGGAGAAGAAACGTGCGCCATTTGGAGAGCGCTATCAGCCACGTACGCGTTGTAGTGCATTTTTACTCGTACAATGTCGGTGTTGATTGAAAATCCCGCCGCTTGTGAAATCAGATCTGTGATTCGTTTTCTGAATGCTAGGAAAGTGAAACCAATTGAAATTTATCGGCAAATTTGCGAAGTGTATGGACAAAATGCGATGAGTGATTCAATGGTGAGAAGATGGGTCCGACAGTTCAATGAAGGACGTAGTGAAGTGCACGATGAAGAACGAAGTGGGCGTCCATCTTTGGTTACAGAAGAACTGGTTCACTCGATTGATGACAAGATCCGGGAAAACCGCAGGTATACAATTAGTGCTCTCGCTATGGAATTTCCCCAAATCTCACGATCACTAATTCATGAAATTGTTACCGAAAAACTGAACTATCGTAAACTTTGCCGACGTTGGGTACCAAAGATTCTTACGGAGCAACACAAAACAAAACGGATGGGTAGTGTACTTCAGTTTTTGACCCGTTACAATGAAGGCGGCGAAGAATTTCTGACACATATAGTCACAGGAGATGAAACTTGGGTTTCTTACGACACCCCTGAAAGTAAGCGGCAATCGATGGAATGGAGGCACACTTCATCCCCAGCAAAGGTTAAGCCGAAACAAATCTTGACACCTCGGATAATGATGTGCTCAGTGTTCTGGGACTGGAAAAGCATCTTACTCATTGATTTCTTACCGCGTGGTCAAACAATTAACACAGATGCTTACTGCGAGACACTTAGGAAATTGCGCCGCGCAATACAGAATAAGCGCCGAGGGTTGCTGTCAAAAGGTGTTGTTTTTCTTCAAGACAACGCACGACCACACACTGCAAATGTGACGAAAAACCTCCTACAGGGATTTGGCTGGGACGTGTTTGACATACCCTCCGTACATCCCTGACCTAGCTCCTAGCGACTTTCATCTGTTCACACATCTCAAGTATTTTCTTGGCGGTCAACACTTCAACAATGACGACGAGCTGAAAGAAGATGTTTCCAACTGGTTGAAGACACAGGCGGCAAACTTCTATGAAGGAGGTATCCAAAAACTTGTGCCACGCTATGACAAATGCCTGCAAAAGTTCGGCAGTTATGTGGGAAAGTAGTTTAAGAGGTGTAGAATGTTGTGCAATAAATAATTTTTCTGTATCTGTACACAATTAAATTTTATTACCAAACGGAACTGGACGTGCCTCGTATTAACACTGTTTACTCTCAGAGAGTGCTATATAATTTTAGGATCTTCTAGGTAAAGACGATATGCACAATCTGTGATCGAACAACACAGGTATATATGGTTTGAAACGCCATTAAAATTCGGCTTCAACAGCCCGGACTTCTAATGAAATATATATTTCCATTGTAAAATGCCAATATAACGCTTAATTTTGTAATGCCTGAGTAGTTGTAAAACAATAAATATAAAAGAATTCAAATAAAAAACTAACTCTTGTAGGTATTGAACTCCAGCCGACCGCGTGAGAGACCAACGCTCTGCCAAAGATCCAAACATGTCCTTAACACATCATTGTTTTTAACCGACTTTGGATACGACGTCTTAGCAAATAATATCTTGAAATAAACGATTTCTTCACTGCAGTACATCTTCTTTATAAACCATTTCATACTAAGTTTATATTATTTATATCAGTAGCCAATATCGCATGCATGAGACTCAAACTACTGAAATATAGGACAGCCACAAGTGGTCAGCTGCCATCTTGTCATGTGAGAGAGACGGCTCAGCTTTTTAAGTCACTGATTCAGTATAATATTATTATTTAAAATTATAATGAAACAACGGGCCACGTCCTTTGGGATAGCTTAATCCACCTTCGGCTCGATAATCGGAATTGGTGGGTCCTAAGTTATGGGTTATATTCCTTACATAATTCACACGGCCAACATCTTTAATTGGTGCGGCTGATCACATTGTAGTCTAGGCAAAGTACGCGTCCCATATGAAAGTATACTTTTACCAAATTTGGTAGAGATCCGGTGACTAGTTCTGTCGTAATTTGATTGTAAGTCTTGAACATTTGGGTGGCCACCGTTACGTTTTGGCTAAGATGGTGTCGATATACAAATGAAGTGTATTTTGCTAGTGCTACCTCTGTACCAAATTTCGTTCAATTCGGTTGCATCGTGTTTGAATTGATAGGGGGACACAGAAATAGACACACACATACACACGCGCGTACTCACACACAGACACAAAATATTTTTTGCAAAAATTTAAAGTAAGCTAAAAATATACGACTAATATATATTATTTGTTCTCTAACGATCATAATAACATACTTTATGTATATACATGGGTAAAACCTTATCATTTCCAAAATGTAACTAAGTTTTTCGTACAAAACTATCAAATTAGAATTTATATGATGCATATTCTGCAATGTATCTGACATTGCTCTCCTATAATAATAATCGATACTAATACGTGTATTTTTACTTATTATTCATATACGATACATTGTACCCTGTGGGTAGGTTTTGGCCAGGGTTAAACACTACCCCCAAGGGAAGATGAAGAGAAAAGGAAAGGGAAGTGGGTTTTGGACTGAAGAACAAGTGTGGGTAAATAGGACGAGAGTCCAACACCAAACAAAATGAATTTGAGCAAGTATTCAGTGACGAGTGTCACCGCAAAGCCCGTGAAGCACCTAAAGTGGGTATGGACCTGGACGCAGCTAACGGGAGATGCGGCTGGAGCTTGGGCTATTTGCAAGCAAGCAACGATAGTACTTTCCCTTCCAAGCCTATATTTGACTACTATGGGGAAGGGTGGTAGTCTGGCAAGACAAATAATGACAAATTTACTGTATATCCTTTCAAAGGAGTCAGGTTTAATCGAAGGTTTTGAAAGGCGCAAATAATTTGAATTCGCCGTGATGTTTTTAGTTCTTGGAATTGCAGAATTTCCAAGGAGCGATCGAATGTTTCCAGGAAGGGTAGCGTGAAGCAGTCATAGTGATTTTGGGAACAATTTGATTGTTTTTGAAATTTTTTGGTTTTAAATTTTGGTAAGAACACCAATGGTTGCATTCAGGAAAGACTAAGCTTTTACCCAGCAAAGCACCGACTAAAAGTCTAGACATGAAGAAAAACTTAAATTTGGAAAACCAACCATAAGTTATAGAGAAAATCTCAACAAGCAGGAAGCTGGCGGAGCTAGCTATACTTACCTTACTGGCTCGTTAGAATTAGCTAAAAAAGCTAAGAGCGACTTTGAAAAAGTTTTTGCGGAGAGTTTTTGTTCAAATGTAACAAATAGTGGAACCTTTTTTAATTTGATGCTTGATTTTCTTAACGCGAGCATGAGCTTTTGGATAGAGTTAGGGGAAGTAGGATCCTGCCTAACCGTTATTTTATAGAAAATGATGAAGCAAAAGGATATAGTTTGATTTATTCAACAATGCGTAGAAATATGATAAATGTAACAAATATAAAGGGTACAATTTGATTTTTAAACCTTTGAGGTCTCAGACCTCTAAAATTGTTGAAGTTTGCACTAGGAAATTAACAAAATTTGATTTGGAACCTCTTGTAAGCACCAAATCTGCATAAGATTTTAAAATAATTCTGAGATTAACAAATTTAAAGTTTAACAACAATTATCGCAATTAAAACTTTAACAATAAATCAGGTACGATATATGTACTTTGAGAATTCATATATGGAAGTTCTAAAAGTATGAACAAATAACAATTCAAGATTATAACAAAGAGAGAGAAAATAAGGAGTTTCTATAACTTCTTGTATTTAAACAGGGATCACGAGGAAAATGGGGCCAGTACCCTTTCGTGAAACCTGGAAAAGGAGGGTTAGAAAACTCACTTATGAGTAGAAAATAGAATTCCCCAATTGAAGAGGGAAAGAATTATAATGTGGACTTGTCACAGATAAGCAGAAGTTAACTCGTTGAATGTGAAACAAAGTTGGGAGGGCACTTGATAGCAAGTGAGGCCTCTTAGAAATTGACATAAGTTGTAGTTTAAACAACTAGGTACATCAGTTGACTTAAATTTAAAGCTTAATTAGATAAAGTTAGTAAGGTGTTTAGGAAAAGGAAATAGGAACTTTAGGAGAAAATGTATGGCCTTATTTATTGCTTTCGTTCGAACGTGACACGGAGTGTTGTTGAACGGGAACTGTTATGCACTTTAGTCCATTGAAAAGTTCACCATTGCAACACGGAAAGTTTATAAGACGAAAAGTTATTGCAATTGTGGATATCACTAGTTGAATTTTAGTTTGATAAAATGTATTACGTTGTGACGTTTATAGATTGTAGTTGAATGCAGCGGACAATTTCCAACAATTGAAGACAAATTATGCTGATTAGAGGTATTTTCAGCATAAATTCCTCAGTGAGGAACAAGCGTTTCCATGTTTAGGTGGAAAGTACTTGACGGCATTGCTTGCAAAAAGATAACTTGATGTAGAAAATTCTAGAGTTGTGAGAACAGTAGAATTGGGCAGAATATCCCGCTGAGGTGAAAGCTAAGTTTTTATAGACAGTGGTTTTAATAAGACTCCCACGGTGTGAGAACTCATTCCCAGATAATCAGTACAATAAATACTTTTTCATTTTAGAAAACTAGCTGAAGTAGCCACAAATAAATCAAGAAGGTCTTTTGAAGGCGGATATTGCATCACATATAGAAATTTCACACTGTCTATAAAATCAGATTAAAACATTTAGCTGTTAAAACCAATTAAAACATGCTGAAAACCATTAAAGATTTACTTAGCTCATTTCTGAAGAGAAGGCGAAGTTCCTGGTGACGGTTGGTTTCAAAATCCAGACATGGCGTCTGATTTAAAAGATGTCTCTCGAGGAGAGGAGACAAGCTCGGGAAGGGCTTCGACTCTACGTGTAAACGTTTGACACACAAGTGAGGGTGAGAGCAGTTGCTCTCGGCACGGAGACAAGAAGTCAAGTGGGCGAGCGGAGAGACGCGCCGATGGAGGAGAGCGACAACGCACACGTCAGAAGTAGGCGGGCGAGGAGAAGGGGAAGCGAGCGGGTAAGGGGAGGAAACCACAGAGTTTACATAAACATAGCAAACATTGTAAAAGAAAAATTCTTCTTGGAGCGGTGTCTTCACGTAGTTGTTGGTTGGAGAAGAATACGACGCCTGGCTGATTAATGACGAAGTCTTCATGACTTGAGGCGATTGAGGTTTAGAGGGCAGCTGCAAGACGCTGCCAAGCTGGTTCCGAAGAATATGCGTTTCTGGAACAGACTTACACCGCAAATGAACAAATATACGGGGCAAACAGGATTTAAGAGTTCGTTGTTTGTGTTTGTGGGGAGGAAATTTCAATAAATGAAATAATGTGAAATAATAAAGAGCAGCCACAGTAAACTCTGCCTTACCGTGTATTTCCAAAAACACACCACCCTGTTCAGTCAATCATGTTAACCGACTGAAGAACCACAACTGACAGGATTGACTAAATACAACGGGTAGTAGTCGTAAATGTAGTTTATGTTTCCTGACTCATTCCAAACATTCCATTATGTCAGTCGAGTGAATGTAAATACATCTTAAGGTCGCTGATTTAGGATCAGAATAGCGTATTTACAAACACATTATTTTTCAGGATTCAAGAAA
Source organism: Meconema thalassinum (assembly GCA_946902985.2). NCBI lineage: Eukaryota > Metazoa > Arthropoda > Insecta > Orthoptera > Tettigoniidae > Meconema > Meconema thalassinum. The sequence goes on from OX336390.1 coordinate 58,913,827, forward strand.
AACTAACAAAATTGTTATTAATTAGCATGTAACAGGTTATATATTTTCATTTGGAAGTCGCTGATTTATTTATATATGACCAGCATATTTCCAAAGAACTTTGTGCACGTATTTCCTACATGCAGTGTTATAGAATTATGGTATAGAATTTTTAGGTCATTAATAGAGATACGCTATTTTGACTCCAATGATTTTCTATTGACATTATTTAAATTTTCTGATGTAGGTAACTTAAGTGTAGGAGTAAATTTATTATGAATCATTTAATGACCACAAAGCATTATTTGATTCGATTTCGTAACCTTTAACTGGAGGCGTGAGGACATCTAAGCTCCCAAGAATAAAATACATCTGTGTTTCTTTAATTTAATCTTGCAGGAGGCTGTTGTTTATGTCAGTTTCTTATATGAGTGCTGACACTTCACACCCTCGTTGATGAAAGCTAAGTGGTCCTGGTTAGCTAGCTTCGTTAGGTTGAAATTTTCAAGTGGACGCAGACCTCGCGTCACCGGTTACGGTTAGATTCCAAAGAGTTTCTTATGTGTTATCATTCATAATAATATTATATTTGTCTACACTTGTTATTTTCATGTTCTTTTGGATTATAGTGAATCAGTGAAAAGTGATCTGCAGTGTATTTGTTTAATTTGAAGTAGCGACAACCAGCACCATGAAATTTATCAGAACATCTGCATACTGTGAGTAAAAATGACAAAATATTTACTCCTTGTATTATTATATTCTAAACATACAGTATTAATATTACGAGAGATTATTGTATGCTGAAACAGATAACATAATGACAGTAGTATGTTATATGAAGTGTAGACATCACGTCACAAGGTATGTTCCGAATTCACTACGTCACCAGTTAAAGGTTATAGGTACATTTGTTATTAGGTATCAAGTTAACAATCAATCACAAAATTAACTACAATACTGATAGGAATGTATTTTTAGTTTGAGCGTTTTCCAAGCGTAATCATTAAATCACTGCAGAAAGATAAAATCCTGAAGTATGAAATATGTCAACATCACGTTTACCCTCAATCTGTGCATTTACACTAGCAACCTCCATGTGCGAGAATCCCGGTTTATAACACTTATAATAAGAGGAATATTAGAAATATGTACACAGTACATCAACAAAGCAGCAATATTCACATTTCTGTTCTGACCACTGCGTGTCGTACATCAATGTCCTTTCTTTTTCATCAGTTATATTTTTAATTATATGAAAAAGACAGGAAGCCACTTCATTCGAACCTCTCTTTGCCAACCCCTCATGCCAGCAATAACAATGAACCTCATTAGAACCCAAATCCAACACAGTAAAATTGTACAGTGCGAATCGTCTATTATAAAAGAGAGCCTTGGCATTACTTGATGGACAATAGCACACTGCCTAAATGTCAGACAGTTCTTCAATTGTCCAAGCGAGACTGATTGTACACCGAGTTAGTTTCGAGCCCTCGAATTCGTTTCTGAAATCCCCATTGGAGCCGGAATTCGAAACTGAGGCCTCTGGTTGAAATCCAGGAGCGCTACCGCAACACCACGACGCCGCCTGGAAGGAAAATACCTGGCAGACCGGAAATGGTGAAAGTCTATCTGAAGTGAGCTTTATGTCTTTCCAAGTACACCCCATCCCGTTTAGTTTACCAGCTTAACCAACTGTTGCCAGTACCTGGATGTGAGACCGGCGACAGAAATAAAATGTAGTTCAGCGAAGAACTAAATAGCCTATATTCATACATCCTACTTCTGTTAATTGCCTGTATCAGCATACAACATCTCAGTTTGATTGCTGTAATAGATTCATAGATATTGAGAACCGTCTAAATATTTCGGATGGTCGCCATGTTGGATTTCTATATATGTAGATCTTAGAGTTATGTAGTATTACATGTAGATCATTGTGTAGGAGTAGAATTCAAACATCAATCGCATGATTAGGACACAATAATATTAATTCAGATTTTAAAATTTCACACAGCGGCTATCTTGTGGTTATGAAAACAATTGAATTAAATTAGGTGTGAGTGGATTAAAATTTGTATAAGCATTTACCGTACCAAATTTAACTGCGCTCGAATGGTTCAATCGCGAGAAACTTTCATTTTGAAATTAATATTTCGCGTCACCTTCATGTTGGATTTGTGCTCACCAGCTTATTGAAAGTCCCATAGGTGAATTTATGTTCATAGCCTCTTTCAACATACACGCTTGCCACGGTGGGTGAGTGGTTATAGTGTCGGACTACCAACCCCAAGATTGCAGGTTCGCCCCTGGCCATGGTAAGTGATTTTTGAAGGCGACAAAAATCACGATACTCATGTCATACGTTGTTGGCATGTTAAAGAACCCATTTGAATTCAGTAGGCCGTGTTCAATGGCAAAATTAATATCGGGATTCTCCACCAACACAAAGTTCCTCCATTCTCTACTTGAAAGCGCTGTAGTGTCAAGGAGTTTAGATATCTAACCTCCTTGACTTTCATAGCGTTCAAAGGAACGACGAAATTCCACATGCATGCTACCCTCTGGGTGTCAACTAACAAAGCTTGCACCAGGCATCCGAGGCCATACGATATTATTATTATTATTATCAACATACAAAATTTCAGTTTGATTGCCATCATAGATTAATAGATATTGAGAACCGTCTAAATATTTTGGATGGTCGCCATGTTGGAATTTTATATAATATGTAGGCCGTAGAGTCATGTACTATTGGCTGACGATTTTTGAATAAGTTCATTATTCAAACATTCACTTCGATCGCATGATTAATACACAAGTAATAAAAACTTAATTTTAAAATTGCGCATATCCGCCATCTGGAGGTTATGTGAACAATTGAATTAAATTAGATGCAAGTGCATAACAATGTGTGTAAACATTTAATGTAGCTACATATTTCACTGCACTCAGAAGGTTAAATCGCGAGAAAAGTCTATTAAAATGTTTCACCTTCGCTTGTCTCATTGATGAATTTCTAGTAGTACCCTTTATCACCGTGCAAAATGTCAGGGTGATATCAGTAATAGTTTCGCAGATATAGAATGCCAGTGAAATATTTCGTTAAGTCACCATCTTGAGGTTATGTAAACAATTGAATTAATTAGAAGCCACTGCATTGCAAGGTGTAAAATCATTAGCTGTACCAAGTTCGATTGCGTTTTGATGGTTAAATCGCAAGAAAAATATATTTAAATGTTTCAAATTCACTTGGCCGCCATGTTGGTTTTGTAGTTAACACGTTCTTGAAAGTCTCATAGGTGAACTTCTAGTAGTACCTTTTATCACGGTACAAAATTTCAGGGTGATACCGGTAATAGTTTCGGAGATCTAGAATGCTGGTGAAATATTTCGCACTGCCGCCATGTTGGATTGGTGAGGTGTTATAAGATTTGGAAGTCACAGTCAGGGTCGGCCAAAATAGTTGTATGACGTTACCGAGTTTCATTGACATTGCCCCAGTCGTTTAGAAGTCTTAGGGGAAGACACACACACGTACGAACACGCACACATCACACACACACCGACAAAAGGTGATCTCACAAGCCTATTTTTTCATTTATGAAAATAGGCTGAAAAGGAAGAGAGGTAAGATATTAGATAACTTTAAGGCCACGGATGTGACAGTTTCATCTGAATGGATTAAGATATTACAGGATTTACGAGATTTAGTGACAAGGTTTTCGGTGCATGGTTTTCACCATAAAGTGCCGAGCCTACATTGCATCTGTTTGGAATGTGGACAGCAGTTCACACACATTAGGTTTTGTTGTGAAGGGTCAAGGTATCCTTACGAATAATGGATAAGTGTCTGTATATATCTATGTAATTAAAAGGTTTAACACAACATTGTGAGAAAACCACAATACCACATACTCTATCTCAGGATGACTAGAAAAAGATAATTTATATCAGTTCTTTATTTGCCGAAAATACATTCCCAGACTGCAACATTAATGAAGGAATCCATGACAAACCTAGCTCACGATATCTCTTTACTGCACACAATTTGCATTAAACTATCTTGGTCCAATAGATGAGTCAGTGTATATGTCTCCGCGAGTTCCACTGTTCATTCAATGCAATGCCACGGCAGTGTTCAGTCAATCCTCAATGTTGGCCATTTCATTTCCCAACACACAGCGCCATTTTACCAGTAAATGCAGTAGTGCCATCCGTCTATTAGAAGGATGTTTTATCGATAACTGTGTATTCTGAGTTTCAATTCTATATGAACTCCATTTTCTTTTAACGGTTTCTTATCCTTTTGATTTCATGTCCTGTACCTAGCAGAAATACAATAATTATTATCACCATATTCGTCATGTTTAGCACTGAGGTGCAAACACAGTTTTCAACTTTCTACTGTGAAACGTAAAATAAGTTCTTTTCCTATTAGAGGAAACCCAAGAAGGCGTGCTGCATAACGAAGTACTGCAGATGTCACAGCTCGAACTAAGAATAGAGTTAATAATTTCCGTAAATTGTAAAAAATAACTTCATTGGCCCTATAGGCTATGTACTGTATAGTCACAAAGGAAGTGTAAGCTAAATTGCAAATTTATGATCTTCCGCGGTTCGGTATTATTACCGTTATTTTTCAAATGCTTACTTTATCATGAGTAGCGGTGGCTCGTGCTAACGGACTCAGGGACACCGCCCCCTCCTCCATCCACTTCAACCGCTAAGGCGCATCCAATGATTTGACATCACTATCAAATTTGTGTAGGCTCCTCTCCTTGCCAGCAGATGGCTTCTGATACTCTTTAGGACTCCTCAGAAATCTCCCGCTTTGTAATTTACGTTGCCATGACAACAAGTACTTACAGTTGGCCCATCTCTGTCCCATACACGCAACGTCACGAACCAAGTGGGTTTAGTCAGCTTGGTTCTGATGCACTGCCAGCTGGATCGCAACCCTCCTGGCTGCATTTCTGCCTGCCCATTCAACACTCAGAGGCGTACAAGATATGAATTTATTCGCCGCTAGGTTACAGTACCAACCTACTCTGGTCGCCACGGCTTTTTAAAGAGGAAGATACTTGAATCGAAGGTTTGTTAAGTTTGGAGGCTTAATATCGAGATGAACGGGCGTAAAAACATTACACAAAGTTAGTTCTTTTGTTATTCAATCATCATATATATTATTAACTAGCAACCCGGGAACAGTTATGAATGAATTACGTGATAAGCGCTTTTATTTTCCAATGTCAATGAAGAACGACCAATATCCGTTTTAATTCAGGCTACTTATATTTTCAATGTGAAGTAAAGCATAAATACATGGTGGTGGAGGTAATTGTTTTTAAGGAACGAAATGTCCAGCTCATATGCCTGTAATTATACGGATGATAATAAAAATACAACTACTTCCAACTGACTTAAGAATAACTTATTTACCGGTACTAGACGAGATCAAAAGAAAAGAATAAGGACAATAAAAGACAAAGAAAATAAATGCCTGTGGCCCCCGTAGAATGGTTTGTTGATATATTTAGGGGCTTTGCGACATCGTGGTCATGTAGCCCTGTGTGTTAGGGTGTGTGTGGAATTTGTCTGATAACCCGTCTTATTGTGATGGCTGTATTAGTGTGTGTGTATATATAAGTCAACTGAAGATTGGGAAGGAGACGACCGTGGCCATAAGTTACAAACCATCCCGGCATTCTCCTAGAGTAGAAGTGGGAAAACCACGGAAAACCACTTCCAAGATGACTGAAGTGGGAATCAATCTCACATCTTCTCAGTTCTGCCTCACGATGCTGAGTGTACCCCGTTCCACTCCCCAAGCCAGAATTACATTTCTTGGCAGATCCGAGGGGTGACAAAAAAAAACGGACCCAGCTCAGGAATACATAAGGGCTGTGTTCCCTACTATAAGCAACAGAGCGATCAGAGGGGCCCATTTGATCCCTCTCTTGTCACCTTCTCTGTAAATTGTAAGTAACCACTTCTCCCGCAGTGAATTATCCGTTGGTATATCACGAAACTTGCACCGTTCTGATTTACGAAAGGGCACGCTGCAGTACACCATTATACCATTATACAATCATTCAGATTACATTCCAAAACACAACATTAAAATCAATACCACACTTATGACTGCACAGTGACTTGGTACTGCTTCCTAGCGCCACAAATAAGTGGTTTTGTGAGGTAAATAGTATATATTGAAATGTGCCTATTTTATACGGTTGAGTCACCCGTCGGAAAAATTAACAAGCCGCCACTGATAATGAGTTTCGTATTAATTCCTTGTTGGCCTCTATTGTTGGAACAGGCCCACTGCCAGCTGGATGGCATCTATTTTTGGGACAGGCCCACTGCCAGCTGGATGGCATCTATTGTTGAGACAGGCCCACTGCCAGCTGGATGGCATATATTGCTGGGACAGGCCTACTGCCAGCTGGATGGCATATATTGTTGAGACAGGCCCACTGCCAGCTGGATGGCATCTATTGTTGAGACAGGCCCACTGCCAGCTGGATGGCATCTATTGTTGAGACAGGCCCACTGCCAGCTGGATGGCATATATTGTTGGGACAGGCCTACTGCCAGCTGCATGGCATCTATTGTTGAGACAGGCCCACTGCCAGCTGGATGGCATCTATTGTTGAGACAGGCCCACTGCCAGCTGGATGGCATCTATTGTTGAGACAGGCCTACTGCCAGCTGGATGGCATCTATTGTTGAGACAGGCCTACTGCCAGCTGGATGGCATCTATTGTTGAGACAGGCCCACTGCCAGCTGGATGGCATATATTGTTGGGACAGGCCTACTGCCAGCTGGATGGCATCTATTGCTGAGACAGGCCCACTGCCAGCAGGATGGCATATAATGTTGAGACAGGCCTACTGCCAGCTGGATGGCATCTATTGTTGAGACAGGCCTACTGCCAGCTGGATGGCATCTATTGTTGAGACAGGTTTACTGCCAGCTGGATGGCATCTATTGTTGAACCAGGCCTACTGCCAGATGGATGGCATCTATTGTTGAGACAGGCCTACTGCCAGCTGGATGGCATCTATTGTTGAGACAGGCCTACTGCCAGCTGGATGGCATCTATTGTTGAGACAGGCCTACTGCCAGCTGGATGGCATCTATTGTTCAACAACGCCTACTGCCAGCTGGATGGCATCTATTGTTGAGACAGGCCTACTGCCAGCTGGATGGCATCTATTGTTGAGACAGGCCTACTGCCAGCTGGATGGCATCTATTGTTGAGACAGGCCTACTGCCAGCTGGATGGCATTTATTGTTGAACCAGGCCTACTGGCAGCTGGATGGCATCTATTGTTGAGACAGGCCTACTTCCAGCTGGATGGCATCTATTGTTGAGACAGGCCTACTGCCAGCTGGATGGCATCTATTGTTGAGACAGGCCCACTGCCAGCTGGATGGCATATATTGTTGGGACAGGCCTACTGCCAGCTGGATGGCATCTATTGTTGAGACAGGCCCACTGCCAGCTGGATGGCATCTATTGTTGAGACAGACCCACTGCCAGCTGGATGGCATATATTGTTGAGACAGGCCTACTGCCAGCTGGATGGCATCTATTGTTGAGACAGGCCTGCTGCCAGCTGGATGGCATCTATTGTTGAACCAGGCCTACTGCCAGCTGGATGGCATCTATTGTTGAGACAGGCCTACTGCCAGCTGGATGGCATCTATTGTTGAGACAGGCCTACTGCCAGCTGGATGGCATCTATTGTTGAGACAGGCCTACTGCCAGCTGGATGGCATCTATTGTTGAGACAGGCCCACTGCCAGCTGGATGGCATATATTGTTGGGACAGGCCTACTGCCAGCTGGATGGCATCTATTGTTGAGACAGGCCCACTGCCAGCTGGATGGCATATATTGTTGGGACAGGCCCACTGCCAGCTGGATGGCATATATTGTTGGGACAGGCCTACTGCCAGCTGGATGGCATATATTGTTGGGACAGGCCTACTGCCAGCTGAATGGCATCTATTGTTGAGACAGGCCCACTGCCAGCTGGATGGCATATATTGTTGAGACAGGCCTACTGCCAGCTGAATTGCATCTATTGTTGAGACAGGCCTACTGCCAGCTGGATGGCATCTATTGTTGAGACAGGCCTACTGTCAGCTGGATGGCATCTATTGTTGAGACGGGCCTACTGCCAGCTGGATGGCATCTATCGTTGAACCAGGTCTACTGCCAGCTGGATGGCATCTATTGTTGAGACAGGTCTACTGCCAGCTGGATGGCATCTATTGTTGAGACAGGCCTACTGCCAGCTGGATGGCATCTATTGTTGGGACAGGCCTACTGCCAGCTGGATGGCATCTATTGTTGAGACAGGCCTACTGCCAGCTGGATTGCATTTATTGTTGAACCAGGCCTACTACCAGCTGGATGGCATCTATTGTTGAGACAGGCCTACTGCCAGCTGGATGGCATCTATTGTTGGAACAGGCCCACTGCCAGCTGGATGGCATCTATTGTTGGGACAGGCCCACTGCCAGCTGGATGGCATCTATTCTTGACAAAGGCCCACTGCCTGCTGGATGGCATCTATTGTTGAGACAGGCTGGTATCCCTCCTGGCTGCTTTAAACTGCCTGCGCATTCAATTATTACAGTATTGTTTTATGGGTACAACTAAGTTTAAAAATACAGGCGCTAAGTTTAGCACCAAGTTACTGTTGCAGACATCAGTTTCATGTTGATCTTAATGGTGAAGTTGTGTTTTGTAATCTATTCTGAATTTTATTATAGAGGTGTACTAGTGCTTGCCCTTTTTTATGTCAATCGAGGGCAGTTAGAATAACAGGAAGTTTCATTTCATGAGAAACCGTCAGACACACTGCGAGAGAAAAGATTAAGTGCAAATTGCAGAGAAGGTGACAAGAGGAAGCAAATGGAAACTTCTGATCGCTGTGTTGCTTGTTGTATTAATTTGCTACCTGAAAGCTTTAGAGGGAACTGTAAGTTTAGAAAACTAAAGATAGGATACGTACCAAGTGTTTGCCCAGAATCCCCGTCATATAAACAACTCACCAAAATGCCTGCAGAGAAGAGAAGGGGAACGTGCTCGAAAAGCAGAAGAGGTTATTAAAATTATGAGATAAAGTCCAGTTAAGGCAGGAAAATGAAAGACCGTCGGGGTTGGAAATCAACAAGAGTTGATAAAGTGAGGTCGAGAGGTAGATGACAGAGAGAATTCCGGCACAAGTAAGTGGAAATAACAGTTGTGATGCGTGGGGAGGATAAACCCTCAAGGGCTTATGGCCAGTGAGTTTGGGAATTGGCGCCTCAAAATAGAATCCTGAGCTTGGTCCTGTGACTGGGGCAAATTTCTCTCCAATAATATAATCACACAAAGCAAGCAAAAGTACTTACAATTTGGAGAAACACATAGCACTTCTGAACGCCTCTCCCTCACTGATATTTTATCCGCTTGTGGTTGCGATTCTCATCCAGCCACATCGATCGACCGTAAATGAAGACGTGATCTATCATGCATGAGTAGCGTCCCCTCGCCAATATTTAAAAAGTGACACGTACACTTCGTATTCTCCTGTGTATATGTTCGAGTCTAAAGCAAACAAATTACATGGTTCTAAATATTCACACACATTGATTGTCTTGCATGATTTAATGGGTTATTAGTGTCTTCCAAGAGTCAGTTGGTGTCATCTGCTTAATTGGTGCTTAAGTTATCAAATTAGATTTGAAAAGTAGATTGACGACTTGTTCATTTTGAAATCGATTAGAGATCAGGTAGATAAACTCGCTGTTCCGCACTTTCAAATATCATGGACAAATTAGGTTATGCACATATCATCACGCAAGAACAAGTTAATCAGATGTCAACTGATCTCGTGATCTTATAAGACACTATCAGTAGTGCCCGGCATCGCCCGGTGGATTTATTTGTTTTATGGATGATAATGAAATCTACTACAGACCTGAAACATGATATTTAAACTAACAGAAAAAAAATGTGGTGGTGGTGGTGGTGGTGGTGGTGGTGGTGGTGGTGGTGGTGGTGGTGGTGGTGGTGGTGGTGGTGGTGGTGGTGGTGGTGGTGGTGGTGGTGGTGATAGAGGGAGTGGTAAGTTGTACAGTATAATGGACGTAACATTCAGGTCATTTTCCCGTAATGATATTATAATAATGAATAGGTAGACTGCTATTTACTAACTACAGCACTCACACATGTAATTTACAAACGAATTGAAAGAAATGATTAGAAAGAGGAGTAAGTGAAATAAAATAGACTGATGTTAAATAATTTTATGTTCGACGATGCCGAATTGTAACTAATATACGTCAGAAAACTGTATCATATAGATGGTCATTATAGTACTGTTTTTATGAGACAGTTTCTCCAGCCAATCAGAGTTCATTCATTGACCAATTAGGTAAGGATACCGTCGCGCATGCGCTCAAAATCCAACATGTCTATATAAATTACCGACATGGAAAGTGCACCGTCCATATGATCGCGTAAATAAACTGACGAATATGAGACAAGAAATAGCACTGTACCTTAATATCCCCAACACCAATTTCTACACATCGCATTGCTTTCAAAAGACTTCTGTGACAGTTTCAGTGAATACTGGTGCACATCGGCAGGCTGTATACATATGGCATTGCCAAGCACACAGAGCGCATGCATCGGTCGGTCAGAGAACTTGGAATACACAGATATCAAACCCAGCGTTTGCACTCCGAACACAAAATTCAAGTGACTGAATCTCAACAGATATTTATGAATAATTATGTTAAAACATATAATAGGCTTTCTTCAAGGCTCACAACCTTGGTAGTAATATTGTCGGTGTGAAACATCACTGGCCCCTATTTACAGTTCTTCAGCTGTATAAAAGCATGGAGGAAAGTTCAGCAAATGCTACTACCCCAGGTGGTAATCAATCCACATTAACCTCGAGTGAGGTGCGTAGGTCTTAGGATTTTGGGAGATATCGGGGACTACCACAATCAAGATCAGACACAAACAAAGGAACTTCTTTGCAACCTTCAACGTTAACTCCCTACTGAAGGTTGGTAAGCTAAAACAACTGACAGACACAATGTCACTTCATGAAATCCAAATAGCGGCAATTCAGGAAACAAGGTTTACTGACGAACAAGCGTTTGAATCCCAAGGTTACCGAATCTTCAAGGAGAAAACAGGCAAACGCGTGATAAGATCTGTTCCAAGAATTGGGACGGGTTTTATTGTCAGCAGGAAGATACTGGAATCCATTATAGACTTCAGCTCTCCCAACAGCAGAGTATCAATGCTTAGCTTCCGATGCACGATCGTAAACGTGCATGCGCCAATAAATCAGGCAAACAAAAGAGATCCAGAAGGAACTGATATTTTCTGGGAAAACTTTGAAAATATCCTTTCAAAAATTCCCGAAAAACACACGATCATCCTGCTTGGAGACTTCAATGCTCAGCTTGGCAAAGAAAGGAAATTCCAAAGAATTGTCGGTAATTACCCAGCTCACCGAAGAACAAATCGGAATGGAGAAAAACTTGTCCTAAAATCAACAGCTTTTATACATCTGTCAAGGAAGCAAAAGACTTGGGCATCCCCAAACGCTAATCTTGGAGAGTTTTATATTGATCACGTCGCAATTGCGAGGAAAGCAACACGAGAAATTCAGAATGTAAAGGTCCTGAGAAGTGCAAACCTCGACTCAGTTAGGTTTATCCCGAGAAACACCAGGCTAGGAGGGTTCGAGTTTCAAGGACTGGAAAATTTGACACTGAAAAGCTGAAAACAACTCAAGAATTCACGCAGAATCTGGAATTCCTGGATCCAGAGAACTGGGAGCAACTTAGAGAAGCCATGGTTGAAACTGCAACAGAAACAGTTCCATTAGTAAAACCAAGAAAACATCCTTGTTGGAATGAGGATTGCGATGAAGTTATACAACAAAGAAGATTTTCATGGCAAAGGTGGAACTCGCAGAGGGATCAAAATAGCTACAATGACTTCTTGGCAGCGAGAAAACATGCAGCAAAAGCCATCCGTGATGTAAAGAGTATTTTTGACAAAAACCAGCTTATGCAGGTTGAGCAGGACTTCATCATAAACAATACTTGAGATTTGTATAGAACTTTTAAGCGTAATCTGAGTAAATTTACACCTCCATGCCTACACATTAGAGATCATACAGGAAAACTACCCTTCAATGACAAGGACAATTGTCAGATCCTTGCAAATTACTTTGAATCTCTTCTTAACTGTGAAACTCCACAATCCCAATTCACCAATTTCCTCCGAGTTTCAAACTCCTCGCCTATGTCGTTTAAGAGATACACGCTCCGTTAGGAATCTTTCAACCCCCACTTTTCATCTCTTTCACCTCATAATATACACTACATAGAAAAACCATTAAACATGTGTCAGCTTATTTTTAATGATTAGTATATATGCCAAGTATCACATCCCCAAATGAAACCACTCGTGAGATATTGTTATTCAATGAAATGCAGGTTTACCCCCTTAACACCCCTTTAGAACCTGAATATCCAAAACTCTTTCCTTAGTGGACGTTTTCGACATACAACGAACATATCCCAAAAATTTCATGTTTTTAACTTCAGTGATTTTGGCTGGGCGATGATGAGTGAGTGAGTCAGTCAGGACATTTTCTTTCATTTATTTTTGATAATTTCACCCCTCCTCATTAACCCCTTAAATTGGATTTATGAATCAAAGGGTCGAACACCAATTTACTTATTTAAAGCTGTTTGATGAGTAAGTGAGTCAATCAGTTAGGACACTTTCTTTCCTGTTTTTTTTTTCAGAATTTCACCCCTCTCCAAGGGCCCCTTAAATTGGATTTATGAAAAAAAAAAGATCGAACATCTATTTACTTGTATTTTATGCTGTTTTTCCCGCCGAATTTCAAACTTCTCGCGTATGTCGTTTCAGAGATACACGCTCCGTTGAGAATCCCTCAACCCCCAATTTTCACCCCTTTCACCTCATAATATACACCACATCGATAAACCCTTAGACATATGTCTGATTATTTTTAATGATTAGTTTATATACCGAATATCACATCCCCAAAGAAACAACTCATGAAACATCGTTATTCAATGAAATGCACGTTTACCCCCTTAACACCTCTTTAAAACCCGAATAAACAAAAATCATTCCTTAGTTGACTTTTTCGACATACAGCGAACATATTCCCAAAATTTCATGTTTCCAACTTTAATAGTTTTCGCTGGGCGTGATGAGTGAGTGTGTCAGACAGGACATTTTCTTTCAATTATTTATACCAGAATTTCACCCCTCCCCATGGACCCCTTAAATTGGATTGTTTAAAAAATCGCATGAATTCCTATTAATTTATTTTTTAAGCTGTGTTTCCCCTGAGTTTGATGAGTGAGTGAGTTAGTCAGTCAGTTAGGACACTTTCTCTCCATTCCCCTCCCCCCTGAATTTCACCCCACCCCATTGGCCCCTTAAATTAATCTATGAAAAAACGGTCGAACACCGATTTACTTACTTTTTAAGCTGATTTTTTTTCGCTGAGTTTCCAATTTCTGGCCTATGTCGTTTAAGAGATAGGCCTACACGCTCCGTTACGAATCCTTCAACCCCCCACTTTTCACCCCTTTCACCTCATAATAATACACCACATCGAAAAACCCATAGACACATATCTGCTTATTTTTAATGATTAGTTTATAAACCGAGTATCACATCCACAAATGAAACCAGTCGTGAGATATTCTTATTCAATTAAATGCAGGTTTAACCCCTTTAAGACCCCTTTAGAACCTGAATATCGAAAAATCCTCCCTTAGTGTACGGTTTTGACATACAACGAACATATCCCCGAAATGCCATGTTTCCAACTTCAATATTTTTGGCTGGGCGATGATGAATGAGTGAATGAGTCAGGACATTTTCTTTCAATTTTTTTTCTTCAGAATTTCACCCCTCCCGATGAACCCCTTCAATTTGATTGATCAAAAAAAAACTATCGAAAAGCCATTTACTTACTTTAAAGCAGTTTTCCCCCCTGAGTTTGATGAGTCAGTCAGTCAGTTAATCAGTTAGTACACTTTCTTTCCTGTTTCTTCCCCCCCCCACAATTTCACCCCTTCCCAAGGGCCCCTTAAATTGGATTTATGAAAAAAACGGCCAAACACATATTTACTTCTTTTTTAAGTTGATTTTTTTTCGCTGAGTTTCAAACTCCTCGTCTATGTCGTTTAAGAGGTACACGTTCCAATAGGAATCTTTCAATCCCCACTTTTCACCCCTTTCACCTCATAATATACACCACTTCGAAAAACCCTCAGACACGTGTCTTCTTATTTTTAATGATGAGTTTATATGCCGAGTATCACATCCCCGAATGAAACCAGTCGGGAGATATTGCTATTCAATGAAATGCAGGTCTACCCCCTTAACACCCCTTTAGAACCTGAATATCCAAAAATACTCTCTTACTGGGCATTTGCGGCCCTTGAGGAAACTGCATACCCAGTTTCATTCCAATCCGTTGGGTGGTTTCTGAGATTTCGTGATGAATGCATGAGTGAGTGAGTGAGTGGTATTTGACAAATATATAGTAGCTAGTGTCAAGTCTTTGTTATGCTAAACTCGGTTGACAGTGCTGTGTGAGCAGTTGAGTAACTAACGGGTTTTCAAGTAATGATCCTCATTTTCTATACCAGTAGTGCAGAGCACAACTTGCATCCAGTCGGCCGTGTCTCGACTTGAGCTATGTTGCCATGGAAACTATCTGCCTTGCCATTCCTTCATGAGTATATTTTATGATTTGATTAGCCTATGCTTGAGTGCAAAAGGGCCGGAATCAGAAGAATGAGAAAGACTATCTAAAATTCATGTAGCCAGCTGTTCATTCTGGGTCCTAAATTATGTGTATGCAAAATTTGGTTGAGATAGGTGGAACGGTGTAGATTTGTATACGGAACCAACCCACCCACATACATACAGACTTTCGCTTTTATATATAAGATAGCGCGTTCCTCTTCGCTATACTCAACACCTGGGTGGAAATGCAAGTCATTGCCAACTCCTTCGCACTAAAAGATAAGTGTTCAGTGTTCTTCCTTCCTTGTACATTGAATGTTTAGATAGGGCTTGAACAGAACAATCTTAATCACCTCAAAGTGACTACCTACTCAATACCTTATCGTCAATCATTCGTTGGATTTGTTTAATGTTTAAATTCCTTATTCAAGGTACTCCTCATTGCCACAACCCCTCAAATTCCAGTTGTATCATTACGTCAATACTGCTCAAGCTTTACAACTTTGTTAATACTAGTACTTTCGCACTTTAAAAATTGTCATGACCTTGTATAGTGCCTTTTATGAAAGATTCTATTATTCATTATACCCCTTTACAATGAAGCTAAATGCCTTATAGTCGTGCTAAATTCCTCATTTTAGCCGTAATGAATTTATTGTTAATTTATTGCTAAATTAAAACTCATGTTTCGTATATCATTCACCTCATCCGCACACATATTTTTCACCAAACCTATTTTACGCTGTTGTCAGTTACAATTTCAAATATTTGTACGCCATTTATATTTAAACTACCCGGTATCTTAAACGGTTTAACAGGCGTAGTTTTTCGATTTCAATGAACTACGACCTATATCCGTTTTCCGTCTCGGCATGATGGGTTGAAATCACTGACTGGTCTATTAATTATATTATTATAGAGATAGCTGTGCAACGAATTCTTGTTAGACGTAATTTAAGAATGGGTAGGTGCGTGGTACACAAATCCACCTTTCGTCCAATCCAAACTTGACTAAAAGTTGTGAGGCGAAATGAAGAAAATCCGATTTACACTTCCAGGGAAACTCGAAACATATCCACTCTTCTCTGAAGTCTTAACTCGACATGAGTCGATAGTTTGCTGCTGGCTGTAAATAGGGTGATAAGTTAGCTCACTAGCTAGCTAGTTCGTAAACTGTCGTGGGAGTTCGTAGTTTAATGGCGATTGTTTGAAATAATGTAAACTTAAAAGCAATTATAGTGGGCGATGTATAAAGGGTAGAGATATGCTGTCAGGGACTTTATGGTGGAACTTCTTATGCTGAACAATTCTTACAATTATAGTATGTAGATATTTTTTACGGTTTAGCCAGCGTACACCTAAAACCCGCCCAGAAGGCAGGGTTTTCTTCGACTCGATATACTGAAATCATTATTGCTCGGCTTCCTTACGTCATAAAAGCATCTTTTTCTACAGGAACGTTCCTCAAGATATCGTTTACAAAATGGTAAAACCGCATCAAAATCCATTCAGTAATTCTCGAGATTACCCGTAAATTCCAAGAATTGGGGATTTACGTTGATTATGCAAACTCAATTTAATGTGCTCACTCATATGGATTCCTTCCTCGTTTATTTCCTGACGAACCCTCTCTTCTCACACCTGTCTAAATCCCTGTGTGGATATTGCTTGCAATACGCCCAATGGGTAATAATATGCATATATGTTCGAAACATTATCGTATTTTGGCAGTTGTAACAGTAGTGGTTTTTGATCAGTTCTAGGCCCTCCACCTCCACATCCTCCACACAAGATGGTGGCTGCGCGCAACCACTCACTTAAATGGCGCGCTTTTAAAATAAAGATTGTGGGCACGGCTAACCTAGCTAACCTAACCTAGGCTACCTAACCAGAACCGAACCAAACCGAACCGAACCAAATGAAATTGGAACCGAACTGAACCAAACCGAACCGAACTAAACCGGGATTGGACCAAACCGGTGAGTGGATGCGTTCTAGAGCAGGGGCTAATGCATACACCCAAGTACATGGGGCAAACGCAACTATCCCATGCTGTTCTTATGTAGGGTGAGGTAGGTCTGGGATGTGTGATTTAAAACCAGCAAAATTTTGCAGACTATGACGTCACGCGATGAATGTGTTACAACCGGATGCGTAGTGCAGCGTTACAGGATGCAAATGTTTATTAACGACCGCGAGAAACGTTACACTGACAGATATTTGAGGTGATATAGTGTGACAGATCTTGGATCTGCACAGGCACACCTCATCATTGTTTATTGTCATGCATATCTGTAGCTTATGTTAATATTAATCGGAAAGTGCCCACTTGTAGAGTGGAAGTTAGTACCCATGCTGTTGCCTGATGGCCTTGTGTTCTTTATGAAGCGTAACCTACTTAGGAGCGACACGGTATAACGTCGAACTAACGCATTCTTTAGAAACTGACTAGGATCTAGGTGGCAGTGACTGGATATATACACGCTTTGGTTAAAATACTTTTATTATATTATTGTTTGGTATCGAATGGATGCGGTTGTTATAAAATACGACGAGATTCTACATGTCCTAGTGAATGTAATTGTTTAATAAAGAAGATTCATATCTTTAAATAATGGAGAAGTATCCGTGAAATGATCCTTTATAAGATGAACCAGATATATCGCAAGTTTGCGATAAATAAAGAACACCTGAATACACGTTATACCCCAAATAAAAAGTGAGCCTACGTAGCTAAATGGATATGTAATGCACGTCACTTTTCGGTTAGTAAGATATAGAGTGATTCATTAAATATTATACTTTCCTTCCTATCATAACACTCAGTAGTGGTTATTGGGTCATTTCCATATTTACTCTTTACATATATTATTTCTACGAGAGGGGGGGGGGGGGGGGTAGAGTGTTTTGCCATAAGCAAGCTTTATTGTCCTTCTGCCCGGGAGGAGAGTCTTATGTGTTCTGTATTTCTTTCTCATTGTGGAAATGAGTGGCGCCCAATTGAATCTGTTTACGGGTTAGAGCGATCACAAAGTGACGCCGCATTACGTGGGGCACGATTTATGGCAATTCACCTATGTAGGATCTCAAAAATGCACATGATAGGTAATATAATTAAGATAGATAGTAATGTTAAGAGTGAATTTTGGGGGGATGTCTGAGATTGTACTGAGATCACGTACTATTCAACGTGAAGTTAAAATGGAATCCGGAGATAAACTAGTGCCTGTACGTGACGAGGGGGGAGATAACGGAAAAGGATGGTGCTAGAATTAGTTTGGAAAGGTCCAATAGCAAAGAGAATGTGGCCTCGTAAGAAAGTATAGAGGGGGTTAACATTGGCTGGCTCCAATTTTTTATGAATAAAATGGAGGAAATGAATAAGAATACCAACACTAAAATTGAGGAAACGAATAATAATACATAAGACTACATTACAGACTCAGGAAGATAATATTCAGAAAGAGTATGGTGATAACAGTCACAAGATTGAGATTTTGGAAAATAGGATAGGTACACAATCTGAAGCGCTAGAAGTTACTTTAAAGGAGAGGATGGATAGTGTGGATAACGTGGTAGAGAAGAATACAAAGGAATGCTTTAGTAGACTAGAGGGAATGGAAGGAAGATTTAATCAAGTAACAGACCTGAAGAAGAAACAAGATACTGTATTACAGAAAATGGACGAAAATAAGAAAGAAGTAAACGAAGAATACGGGAGGATAGAGAGGGAAATGGAGGTAATAGTAGAAATGAAAGTTTTGAATAGCCAGAGAAACCATGATAATAGGCAAGGAAATGATTCAAGAAATGGGGGGCGTGAGAAAGCAGACGATATTGGAGAAACTAAAGAAGATAAAGGAGAAGCAGATGAGGTTGGTCATGAGGAGGTCAGTAGCAGTCAAGAAAGAGAGGCTATAGATGAGGGTAAAAGTGCTAGAGTGAGTCATGGAGAAGACAACATACTGGGAAAATAGAAGGTGACGATACGTTGGAGAAGGAGGATGGGGATGAAAAGGATGAGATGTAAGACGGAGAGAAAGGAGTTGTTGAATAGTATGAGACAGACAAGAAAGAAGAGGAGAAAATTGAGGAAAGGAAGGAGAGAGGAACGGTGGAGATGGAAGATGAGGAGTACAAGGTACGGAATGGCATGGCAGATGAAGAAAAGGACGAGATGGAAGGCAGGAGAAGGAGGAGGATGACTAAGAGAAGAACAGAAGTAAACAAAGAAGTTGATAAAGAAAAAGAAGAAAAAGTGACAAAGAGATTGATTGATTGATTGATTGATTGATTGATTGATTGATTGATTGATTTTATTTTCACGGCTACACTTAGAGCTTAAGAGCTCCTTTACAGTAGCGCCCTACATAAAATAAGGTTAGGGCTTATTCAAAGAGGAAAGAAAAGAAGAGTAGAAAGGAACTGTTGAGTAAGATAAGGCAAGTGAAGAAAATAAGGAAGAGAACGAATTTGGAAAAGGCAGGAGCTAGGAGAATACGCCAACAAAAGAAAGTTATTCTTGATGGATTCAGCGTGGGTGATCAAGTTTTGCTCAAGATTCCATTTCAGTCATCCGCTGAAGATAAACAGATATGTAAAGTTTTCTTGCTCTATTATGCCCGTTCTCAATTGAGAGAAGTGTATGTAAACGTACATATTCTTTATTGAAATCAGATGATACAATATTGGGTACATATAATATTTTTAATTTGAAGAAACATATAACGTAGGACCGCTGCATTACATGTTCTGTGATGGTACATTACCGAGCATTCCTTGCCACATACAAATTGTTATACAATGAATGCATTGTGCTGCTAGTCTGTGAAGTTCTAATTTGGGCGTATTGAATCATGTGCATGACATTACTGAAGGATATCAATAATATATCTACATGTATGAATGAATAGAACAGAGTATATGGACACTATACACTCGTTCATGTTGAAGACTTTGTCAACAGCAATGCTTTCCGCATCTTGGTGATGTATCGTGATAGGTATTATAACTTCAATGATATTCAGAAAATCCTTCTGTCGCAGTTGTTGGAGATTTGGAATTTCTTGGCAACACTAGAATGTGTGTTTTTGACTATGCCATATTCTCCCAAGGAACTAGTGAGGCATCCAGTTGCTGAACTGTGTGTTATGGTTATCTTGAATGAGGGGATCTCAGAAGAGAACGCTTGAGAGAAGATTTGGATGGTGGAGTCCAAGGGTATTCTTGTGAATGACAGACGTGAAGGAGATGTGACGGCATATAAGGTTCACTATACCAAGAATAAATTGCATACCTTGATTGCCCTAAATAACTATAATTACAACGGTGAGTGTTGCATGGACTCGTTCGAAGAAGAAAGTGAAATGATGTATTTGTATATTGTTATTATGATTAGTTTATGTATATATGTGGTAACGTCTTGGATGAGGAGTGTCCTCGTATTAGCTTTAG
This sequence comes from Meconema thalassinum, assembly GCA_946902985.2. Lineage (NCBI taxonomy): Eukaryota > Metazoa > Arthropoda > Insecta > Orthoptera > Tettigoniidae > Meconema > Meconema thalassinum. The sequence continues at coordinate 58,934,102 of OX336390.1, forward strand.
CATTGTATGTTTTCTCTTATTAATTTTCGTTCAACCATATGGGGGCGTTTTGTGACAGATCTTGGATCTGAACAGGCACTCCTCATCATTGTTTATTGTCATGCATATCTGTAGCTTATGTTAATATTAATCGGAAAGTGCCCACTTGTAGAGTGGAAGTTAGTAACCATGCTGTTGCCAGATGGCCTTGTGTTCTATATGAAGCGTAACCTACTTAGGAGCAACACGGTATAACGTCGAACTAACGCATTGTTTAGAAACTGACTAGGATCTAGGTGGCAGTGACTGGATATATACACGCTTTGGTTAAAATACTTTTATTATATTATTGTTTGGTATCGAATGGATGTGGTTGCTATAAAATACGACGAGATTCTATATGTCCTAGTGAATGTAATTGTTGAAGATTCATATCTTTAAATAACGGAGAAGTATCCGTGAAATGATCCTTTATAAGATGAAGCAGATATATCGCAAGTTATTGGTAAATAAAGAACACCTGTATACACGTTATACCCCAAATCACAAGTAAGCTTAGGTAGATAAATGGATATATAACGCACGGCACTGTTCGGTCAGTAAGATATAGATTGGTTTATTAAATACTAGCTGAAGTACCCGTGCTTCGCTACGCGTCATAAATAAAATAAAATGTGAAGGTGACAGTTAAAACAGGGGATAGGCGAGGTGCTGCGCAGAGGGAGATTAATGTTCCAAACGCAATGATATGTGGTACAGGAAATGTTTATACACATTGTAACGCACTGGTAACCAATTTAGTTCAATTGTTTACATAACCTCAAGATGGTGGCTGTGCGAATTTTAAAATTAAGTTTTTATTTCTTGTGTCATAATCATGCGATCGAAGTGAAAGTGTGAATAATGAACCTACGCAACAATTTTCCTTTAATGGTACATGACTCTATGGCCTATACATTTAACAATCGAACATGGTGACCATTCGAAATATTTAGACGGCTCTGAATACCTACGAATCTGTTATAGCAATCAAACTGATTTTTTTATGTTCATAGGGGCTATGAACATACGTTCCTATAGGACTTAAAATAACCTTGTGATCACAAATCCAACATGGTGGCGACGCGAATTATAAATATTCACATGGACGTTTCTCGCAATTTAACCATCCGAGTGCAGTTAAACTTGGTACAGTAAATCCTTATACGAATGTTAATCCACTGGCATCTAATTTATTCAATTGTTTCCATAACCACAAGATGGCAGCTGTGCAAAATTTTAAAATCTCCTCGTTACTTCTTGTGTCCTAATCATGTGGTTGAAGTTTGATGCTACACGTACCCATTAATCTTCATGAAACAGTACATAACTCTAGCACCTACATACATAAAATTCAACATGGCCACCATCCAAAATATTTGGTCTGTTCTCAATATCTACGAATCTAATGTATTACAGCAATCAAACTGAAATTTTGTATGTTGATAGTGGCAGTTAACCTAAGTAGGATATATGAAAATAGGCTGTAAAGTTCTTCACGGAACTACTTGCTTTTCATGAAATTATTTTTCTGAGAATATCTCAGAAACTATTGGTTTTAGGACCTTAATATGTGGTTTTCGGGGACTCTTTAGTGCTCCAGACTTTGACTTCTCACATTGAGGAGTTGAAAATAAGATTTGTCTCGTCCTTCTACGCCTATTTCAGCTTGTATTTTAAGGGGGTAGGCCCCTATTTATGAGCGATACGGGGAAGAGTTACATCATTGATTGGTGTTGCGTGGCTGATGGAAATCTGTACCAAATATTACGTTAATTCACCCAACAATTCTCGAGTTAAAAGGGAATAACCTTTTCCTCAGACAGACAGTTAAACTTTTTATTTTGGTGTGCATAATTCATAAAACAGCCTGAATCGCGCAATTAACGCACATTTCCGTGAATATTCAGAAAAAACAGACCTACTTTAATTTGTATATATACAAACCGTACCCGGCATGCGTTGTAATGTCAATCAAAGAAAGTGTTGGCATTGTAATTTGGTTCCTTTAAGTGCTTTTGGATACACAATATCTTTTCCAATTACCGTTAACAGCCTCTAATCTATAGTAAAATGGATTTACTAATTTAGAAACATTCATGTGAGCGTGCACAACAACTCCCCAAAGTCTCATCGCAAGCGGATGAATGGCATAGGCTGTGAACGCATACGGGATTTTGCTTAAACGATTCGTGCGTTGTCACTCATTTGATGAATCTACTCGTGCGCTACCTACTGTGGAATGGATTTACTACGTTAAAACCCTTCACGTATGTAAACAGAACAACTCAACAAAGTTTCATCGCAATCGACGAATAGTATATGAATCATACGGCATTTTGTTTAAACGCTTCGCGCGTCGTCACCCATTTGTTGCATCTACTCGTGCGTTCCATATTGTAAAATGGATTTACAAAGCCACAAACCTTTCCAGGAGTGTACAAAAAATTCACCAAAGTTTCATCAATATCGGGTGAATGGTAGCCTAATTGAACACATACAGGGCTTTGTTGGAACGCTTCGCGCGTCATCGCTCATTTGTTGAATCTACTCGTGCGCTAACTATTGTAAAATGGATGTACTAAGCCAGAAACCTTCCCTGGAGTGAATACAAAATCTCACTCAAGTTTCAACGCTATCGGATGAATGGTATATGAATGAATAAAGGACTTTGTTGAAATGCTTCGCGTGTCATCGCTCCTTTGTTGAATCTACTCGTTGGCTCTCTTATGAAAAGTGGATTTACTAAGCCATGAACCTTCCTTGAAGTGAACACAACATCGCACCCAAGTTTCATCGCAATCGGATGAATGGTATACGAACGCATAGGGGAGTTTTTTGAAACGCTTAGCCCGTCGTCGCCCATTTGTTGAATCTACTCGTGCACTACCTATTGTAAAATGGAATTTCTAAGCCAGAAACCTTCCTTGGAGTGTACTCAATATCTCACACAAGTTTCATCGCAATCGGATGAATGGTATATGAATGAATATGAGACATACACACAGACAGACATACAAACTATCACGTAATATTGATTTTTAGCCTACTTTTCACATTTTGCAAAAATGAGGAAAAAGTAGTCTTATGAGATCGATCCGGGAAAATGTGTGTCTGTCTGTCCTTCTGTCTGTCTGTCTGTCTGTCTGGCTGAGTGTGTCCCCCCCTATCAACTCCTAAACGGCTGCAGCAATCAAAACCAAATTTAGTATGAGTAAAGATGTGCACCGGAATAGCTCACGTCCATATTTGAAAATGATGTCAGTGCTACCAACTGCTGAAAAAACGCACTAGAAATTTGAGCTCCATGTTGGATATCTTGCAAGGTATGCATGGGAGCTATTCCAAAATTGGGACACATGTAGATAATACTATTTCAGTTTAATTTCCAGGAGGCCAACTATGACAGTGTTGCCAAAATAATTTTAAGCCTTCTGATAGGTCCAATGTTTAAATGCATATAACTTCTACACTATCAACTGGATTTCAACCAAATTTTGTATGTAATATCTGTACATAAACAGATAAGACTGAGCGTATTCTTAAGAGCCACCAGGGCTGCCAACTGTTAATAATTGCTCTCTCTATTTTTTTTTACCCAAATACCAATATATCAGAAAGTATGCAAGCCAACAGCTTTAAACTATGCACACGTAAATTTTGACATTTTCGATTAATTTGGAGTAACTTATATACGTCAAGAGTTTAGTGCTTTTCAGTCGGTCAACACGAATGTACCCAAAAGAGATGGGTTATGCCCTAATCCTGAAATAAATTACATGAGATTAATAAAACACTAGGATGACCAGTTTCGATCGTCAAGCGATCATCATCAGATCCATTACACTTAGGCTACAAAATCTATGTTTGAAATACAGGTGAAAATATTTACAATATGTACAATTATTTAGTTGCAGTATTGGTACTGCAACTGTCAGTGTATGCTAAATGCAGTATATATGTTAGGTGAAATGCTAAATGGTGATAGCTATCCGGAGATTGTACTTTAGAGAGATTTTATGGTTGTAAACTATGGTTAAACTATAAAATTTTTGGATAACTACTTATCTGATTGTCTTCCGTATTACAGCTACTCGCAGTTTTCGTGCTCACTGGAACTCGCTGTGCGGTCGACTGCCAATACTGCAACTAAATAATTGTACATATTGTAAATATTTTCACCTGTATTTCAAACATAGATTTTGTAGCCTAAGTGTAATGGATCTGATGATGATCGCTTGACGATCGAAACTGGTCATCCTAGTGTTTTATTAATCTCATGTAATTTATTTCAGGATTAGGGCATAACCCATCTCTTTTGGGTACATTCGTGTTGACCGACTGAAAAGCACTAAACTCTTGTTTACTAAGGCAACACTGAAAATATGGCTTCAAACACCACAATTATATACGTCAGTTCTACCAACATGATTATAAGCCTGCTGATAGTACCAATTTTTAAATACATGTAACTTCTATACTATCAGTTGGATTTCAACCAAATTTCGTATGTGCAATGTGTACCATAACAGATATGACTATAAGTATTGTTAAGAGCAATCAGGGCTGCCAACTGTTAATAAATGCTGTCTATATTATTTTTACCCTAATATCAATATATCAGAAAGTATGCAAGCCAACAGCTCTATACTTTGCACACGTATAGCACCTGACATTCTAGATTAATTTGGAGTAATTAATACAAGGCGGTGCTGCCAACATGATTCTATGCCTGCTGATATGTCCAATTTTAAAATACATGTAACTTCTATACCAACAAATGGATTTCATCCAAAATTGGCACAACATGATATCATAATAATTCAGATTATTTCTGACCAGCACACGCATGGTATTGTTGGCAACATGCTTTTACGCGTGCTGATAGATCCAGCATCTAACTGCATGTAACGTCCATTTGACTTCAACCAAATTTTGTATTCTGTACCTTAAGAGGTGGAACTAAAAATATATTCAGTCACCAGGGATGCCAACTGTAGTGCTCTATTAGGCTACATTATACCAGGTATATTTTGAACTAATTAGATATTTCGATATTACCAACTTAATTTCGTCATTATTCTAGATTGGTTCATATACTGTAGAATAATCATTGGCATGAAAAGTAGGCTGTATAGTTCTTCACGGAACGTCTTGTTATATACTTGTTTTTGATCTACTATATAAAGCTCAAATACCACTGACTGACTCATTCATTCATCAGGAAATCTCAAAAACCACCCAACGGATTGGAATGAAATTTGGTATGCAGCTTCCTCAAATGCCGCAAACACCCACTAAGAAAGAATTTTAGGATATTCAGGTTCTAAAGGGGTATTAAGGGGGTAGACCTGCATTTCATTGAATAGCAATATCTCCCGATTGGTTTCATTGGAGGATGTGATACTCGGCATATAAACGCATCATTAAAAATAAGAAGACACATGTCTGAGGGTTTTTCGATGTGGTGTATATTATGAGGTGAAAGGGGTGAAAAGTGGGGGTTGAAGGATTAACGGAGCGTGAATCTCATAAACGACATTGGCGAGGAGTTTGGAACTCAGCCGAAAAAAATCAGCATAAAAAATAACTAAACAGGTGTTTGACAGTTTTTTCATAAATCCAATTTAAGGGGCCCATGGGGAGGGATGAAATTAAGGGGGAGGGGGGGGGGGGGCGAACGTAATATGTCTGAGTGTAAAATTATACATGGCCTAAGTTGTAGACAATAACATATTACATCCCTTTTGTCTCTTGCTATTTCATCATACGACGAATTCTTAGGGAGTTATTAATGATTTTGTACTTTTTGGACGGAATTTTCTAAGTCCCAGGAATGACATAAGAATTGATTCGAATGAAATTTCAAAAAATATATTTTTTAATACTTTAATTATATTTTTCACGTCTTTTAGGGTCCGAAACCAACATGATATTTTGATGTTTCTTTTTCGTCCCATGCATTTTTGGTTTCAGGTGATTATTTTCCACTAGGACCCATGCTTATCTATCTATTTAATTAATGTTATAACGGGATTCCAAATGTTATTGCGGGTGGAGCCGCGGGTAACAGCTAGTACCTCTCTCTCTCTATATATATATATTTTTGGAGTCGTTTCGGCCATCAATGGACCACGATGTTCTTCACTCATATGATCACTGTAAAGCTTGTTTTCTTGTCTGCCAGTAGATCTTCATTCTTGACGAATGTTCAGCTCTCCTTTCTTCCGTCCACTTGCAGTGAGGGCGAGGCATCACAGATGTTAAAGGGTGTAGATTACTGGTTGATTTAACCGCCTTTCTGAACAGGTTCCTATCCCAAACCAGAGTTTGATTGATTCGAGCTTCTGTTAGGTCCTTTTTAACTTGCATCGACCATTTACAATAGGAATTTTTTTTAGAGATTGATGAGTGGATTCGATATGAAAGACGATGATGCTCCATCCGCTCCAAATGTCCAAAGAAAGACATTCTCCTTTTTCTCACCGCACTCACCAAATCTTCTATATGTTCAAATAATTCATTGTTATGTCTTCTTCTGTAAGTACCATTATCATTAACAGGTCCTAATATTTTCCTTAGAATTTTCCGATCCTTAAGTTCTAATTTTCTCAATGGGCCTTTGTTTGTCATCTGTAAGCATTCTGCAGCATACAGTGCTGACGGCCTAATTACTGTATTATAATGACAAAGTTTGACATTCCGGGACAAGCTTTTACTTTTGTAAATGTTTTTGCAGGTTTGAAAGGCACCTTCCAATTTGTTACATCTGCTCTCAATAGCAGCTATTTCTGAATTATTAGGGGTAATCCATTCGCCTAGGTATTAAAATTTTCGGACTTTTTTGATTTTTTGCAGACCAATCGTGATGAATTTTGAGGCATCTTTGACATTTGAGATAAAATTAGTTTTATGGAAGGCCACTTTAAGTCCAGTTTTAGCAGCTATGATTTGTAGTTTATTAAGTTGGTCAGTGGCCTCTTCCATTGAATTAGCGAACAAAGCAATGTCATCTGCAAAAGCGAGACAGTTTATATTCAGGTCTTCTTTTTTATAACCAATTCGAATACCATAATTATTTGGTAAGATTGTTAACCATTCTCTTATAATTTTTTCCAAGACACAGTTGAACAGCATCGGTGATCCCAGATCACCTTGTCTACAGCCAGTCTTGATTGCAAAGGCTTCGGACAATTCACCACGAAATTTGACCTTAGAAATGGTGTTTTCTAAGCTTGCTTTGAACAAATTAATTGATTTATTGTCTAGGCCAAACTCACGTAAGGTGTTAATTATTGTGTCTCTATGAATGCAATCATAAGCCTTTTGAAAGTCCACAAAAATCACAACATAAGGTTTAGATCGTACCGTACAGTAGGAAATTATGGTCTTAATGTTATGAATTTGTTCAGGACAGGATCTTGATTTCCTGAACCCAGCTTGATATTCCCCTAACTGACGGTCTAATATCGGTTCTGCTCTGTTCAGAAGAGCCCTTGCAAATATTTTGTACGTTACCGATACCAGTGAAATACCTCTATAATTATTTGGGTCGGATTTATCCCCTTTCTTATGTATAGGATGAATGATGACAGAAGTCCAATCCTCCGGCAACTTTTCACTATGCCATATTTCTTCAATGGTTTTCTGGAGACAAATGATGGAGTCATTATCTGCATATTTCCATAATTCAGCCACAATACTATCCTCCCCAGAGGCTTTATTATTTTTTAGCGCCTTGATGATTTGTGTTATTTCTTCGATGGAGGGTGGTGAACTGTCGTGGTATGCAACGCTAGGATAGAAAGCAAGTTGTTCAGTAGGTATGTCCGTGTTCAAAAGGGTTTCAAAATATTCTCCAAAAGCTTTAGCACAGTCTTTATTATTGAGATTAAGTTTACCATCAGATCCTCGGATGTGAAGAGTAGGGGCGACGTATTTGGACAGTTGGTGTTTAAAAGTTTGATAGAAATCCCTTGTTTTGTGCCTTTGAAAATCATCTTCAATTTGAATAATTTGAGATTTGTGGAAATTTCTTTTTGCCAATTTTAAAATTTTACAAGTTTCTTTCCTGATGCAGAGAAAGTTCTCAAGGTTCACATCGTCATATATATATATATACAAGCTGTACCCGGCATGCGTCGCAATGCCAATCAGTGTTGGCGTTGAAATTCTGTTTCTTGAAGTGATTTTGGATACACAACATGTTAACTGCCTCTAAGCGATCATAAAATGGATTTTCTAATTTAGAACCATTCGAGTGAGCGTGCACAACAACTTTCAAAAAGTTTCATCGCTGTCACTCATTTGTTGAATCTAATCGTACGCTACCTATTGTGAAATGGATTTACTAAGTCGAAACCCTTCCCTGGCGTGTACACAATGACTCATCAATGATTCATCGCAATCGGATGAATGGTATATGCATGTATAGGGTTTTTTGTTTAAACGATTCGTGCGCTGTCACTCATTTGTTGAATCTACTCGTGCGCTACCTATTGAGAAATGTATTACTAAGTCGAAGCCCTTCCCTGGCGTGTACACAATAACTCATCAAGGTTTCATCGCAATCGAAGAATGTTATATGAACGCAATAGGGAATTTTGTTGAAACGCTTCGCGCGTCGTCACCCATTTGTTGCATCTACTCTTGCGCTACTTATTGTGAAATGGATTTACTAAGTCCCCTTCCCTGGCGGGTACAAAATAACTGATCAATGTTTCATCGCAATCGGATGAATAGTATATGAACGCATACCTGATTTTGTTTAAACGATTCGCACTCCGTCACTCATTTGTTGAATCTACTCGTGCGCTACCTACTGTAAAATGTATTTACTAAGAAACCGTCACGTAAGTGTCCACAACATCTCACCCAAGTTTCATCGCTATCGTCGTTCATTTGTCGAATCTACTCGTGTGCTACCTACTGTGAAATGTATTTACTAAGCCAGAAACCTTCCTTGGAGTGTCAACCATATTTCACCCAAGTTTCACCGCTAACGGCAGAATGGTATATGACCTTATACGGGACTTTGTTGAAACGCTTCGCGCGTCGTCCCTCATTTGTTGAATCAACTTGTGCGCTGCATATTGTATAGGGGATTTACTAAGCCAGAAATTTTCCATGACGTGTACACAACATCTCACCCAAGTTTCATAGGTAAGGACGAATGGTACATGTATGCATACGGGACTTGGTTGAAACGCTTCGCGTGTCGTCGCTCATTTGTTGATTCTACTCTTGCGCTACATATTGTAATATGGATGTACTCAGCAAGAAACCTTCCCTGGAGTGTACACAACATCTCACCCAAGTTTCATCGCAATCGGATGAATGGTATGTGAACGTATACGGGACGTTGTCGAAACACTTCGCGCGTAGTCACTCATTTGTTGAACATAAACGTGCGCTTCGTATTGTAAAATGGATTTACTTAGCCCGAAACCTTTCCTGGAGTGTACACAACAATTCACCAAACATTTATCACTATCAGACGAATGGTATATGACTTTATACGGGACATTGTTGAAACGCTTCGCATGTCATCACTCATTTGTTGAATCTACTGGTGCGCTACCTATTGTAAAATGTATGTACTAAGCCAGAAACCTTCCCTGGAGTGTACACAACATCTCACCCAAGTTTCATCGCTATCGGATGAATGGTATATGAAATTAAATGGGACTTTGTTGAAACGCTTCGCGCGCCGTTGCTCATTTGTTGATTCTACTCGTGCTCTACCAATTTTTAAAGGGATTTACTAAGCTAGAAACCTTCCCTGGAGTGCACACAAAATCTCAGCCTAGTTTCATCGCTATCGGACGAATGGTATATGAACGCAAACGTGACTTTGTTGAAATGCTTCGCGCGTCGTAGCTCATTTGTTGAATCTAATCGTGCGCTGCCTATTGTAAAGTGGATGTACTAAGCCAGAAAATTTCCCTGCAGTGTACACAACATTTTACGCAAGTTTCATAGCTATCGGACGAATGGTATATGAATGCATTCGGGACTTTGTTGAAATGCTTCGCGCATCGTCGCTCATTTGTTGAATCTACGCGTGCGCTACCTATTGTAAAATGGATTTACTAAGTCAGAAACCTTCCTTGGAGTGTACTCAACATCTCACCCAAGTTTCATCGCTATCGGACGAATGGTATATGAATGCATACGGAACTTTTTGAAATGCTTCGCGCATCGTCGCTCATTTGTTGAATCTACGCGTGCGCTACCTATTGTAAAATGGATTTATTAAGTCAGAAACCTTCCTTGGAGTGTACTCAACATCTCACCCAAGTTTCATCGCAATCGGACGAATGGTATATGAACACATACGGGACTTTGTTGAAATGCTTCGCGCATCGTCGCTCATTTGTTGAATCTACGCGTGCGCTACCTATTGTAAAATGGATTTACTAAGTCAGAAACCATCCTTGGAGTGTACTCAACATCTCACCCAAGTTTCATCGCTATCGGACGAATGGTATATGAACACATACGGGACTTTGTTGAAATGCTTCGCGCATCGTCGCTCATTTGTTGAATCTACGCGTGCGCTACCTATTGTAAAATGGATTTACTAAGTCAGAAACTATCCTTGGAGTGTACTCAACATCTCACCCAAGTTTCATCGCAATCGGACGAATGGTATATGAACACATACGGGACTTTGTTGAAATGCTTCGCGCATCGTCGCTCATTTGTTGAATCTACGCGTGCGCTACCTATTGTAAAATGGACTTACTAAGTCAGAAACCATCCTTGGAGTGTACTCAACATCTCACCCAAGTTTCATCGCAATCGGACGAATGGTATATGAACACATACGGGACTTTGTTGAAATGCTTCGCGCATCGTCGCTCATTTGTTGAATCTACGCGTGCGCTACCTATTGTAAAATGGACTTACTAAGTCAGAAACCATCCTTGGTGTGTACTCAACATCTCACCCAAGTTTCATCGCAATCGGACGAATGGTATATGATCACATACGGGACTTAGTTGAAATGCTTCGCGCATCGTCGCTCATTTGTTGAATCTACGCGTGCGCTACCTATTGTAAAATGGATTTACTAAGTCAGAAACCTTCCTTGGAGTGTACTCAACATCTCACCCAAGTTTCATCGCTATCGGACGAATGGTATATGAACACATACGGGACATTTTTGAAATGCTTCGCGCATCGTCGCTCATTTGTTGAATCTACGCGTGCGCTACCTATTGTAAAATGGATTTACTAAGTCAGAAACCATCCTTGGAGTGTACTCAACATCTCACCCAAGTTTCATCGCAATCGGACGAATGGTATATGAACACATACAGGACTTTGTTGAAATGCTTCGCGCATCGTCGCTCATTTGTTGAATCTACGCGTGCGCTACCTATTGTAAAATGGATTTACTATGTCAGAAACCTTCCTTGGAGTGTACTCAACATCTCACCCAAGTTTCATCGCTATCGGACGAATGGTATATGAACACATACGGGACTTTGTTGAAATGCTTCGCGCATCGTCGCTCATTTGTTCAATCTACGCGTGCGCTACCTATTGTAAAATGGACTTACTAAGTCAGAAACCATCCTTGGTGTGTACTCAACATCTCACCCAAGTTTCATCGCAATCGGACGAATGGTATATGAACACATACGGGACTTAGTTGAAATGCTTCGCGCATCGTCGCTCATTTGTTGAATCTACGCGTGCGCTACCTATTGTAAAATGGATTTACTAAGTCAGAAACCTTCCTTGGAGTGTACTCAACATCTCACCCAAGTTTCATCGCTATCGGACGAATGGTATATGAACACATACGGGACTTTTTTGAAATGCTTCGCGCATCGTCGCTCATTTGTTGAATCTACGCGTGCGCTACCTATTGTAAAATGGATTTACTAAGTCAGAAACCATCCTTGGAGTGTACTCAACATCTCACCCAAGTTTCATCGCAATCGGACGAATGGTATATGAACACATACGGGACTTTGTTGAAATGCTTCGCGCATCGTCGCTCATTTGTTGAATCTACGCGTGCGCTACCTATTGTAAAATGGATTTACTATGTCAGAAACCTTCCTTGGAGTGTACTCAACATCTCACCCAAGTTTCATCGCTATCGGACGAATGATATATGAACACATACGGGACTTTGTTGAAATGCTTCGCGCATCGTCGCTCATTTGTTCAATCTACGCGTGCGCTACCTATTGTAAAATGGATTTACTAAGTCAGAAACCTTCCTTGGAATGTACTCAACATCTCACCCAAGTTTCATCGCAATCGGACGAATGGTATATGAACACATACGGGACTTGTTTGAAACGCTTCGCGCATCGTCACTCATTTGTTGAATCTACGCGTGCGCTACCTATTGTAAAATGGATTTACTAAGTCAGAAACCTTCCTTAGAGTGTACTCAACATCTCACCCAAGTTTCATCGCAATCGGTTCAGTGGTATATGAATGCATAGGAGACATACACACCCACAGACAAACTATCACGTAAGATTGATTTTTATATATATAGATATATATATATATATAAATGAAAGTTTGTCTTATTTTTCTGAATTTCCACGGAAGTTTGAGTTATTAACGCGTTTCAGACTGGTTTATGACGGTTGCGCGCAAAAACAAATTTTTGTCTGTCTGTCTATCTGTCTGTTTGTCTGTCTGTGTACAATTTTGCACGCGCACCACTCGAGAACGGCTGAGTGGATCAACGTAAAATTTGGTACAGATGTCCATCAGAGGCACGAAAGTAATCATTGATGTAACTCTTCTCCATACCTCTCATAAAAGTGGGCTACCCCTTAAAATACATGCATAAAGGGGCGTAGGAAGACGAGACAACGCTCATTTTCAGCGTCTCAATGTGAGAAACAAAACTCGCGACAGCTACGGGCCCCGAAAACCACATTTTAAGGCCCTAAAACCAACAGATTTTGAGATATACCCAGAAAATTAATTTTATTTATTAAGCTATTGAAAGAATGCTAGCCGGTAACCATGGCAACACAATCTCTGAAGTCCATCTATTTCTGTAAGACGCAATGCCATTCCATTTATTACATTACTGTGAACGTTCTCAAACGGCTATAAGGTTACCACGGAACCAACTCAAACTGTAAAATTCATCAATACGTATATAATGCGCATAAGGGGTCAAGGGGTACTCTCGAATTTGTTCACGTTACTTACACGGCCGGGTGTGGTACTAAATGTCTATTATATCACTATCCCTATACAGGGTGAACAAAAAATGCCGCACGTGGAGGTCGGAATGCGATTCCTCATCCAATTGCAAGACAAAAGTTTCCTGCGGTGCATCGCAATGTATAGAGAAAGCTCCGGCAGAGCGCCAAGTTCCTGCGACATGCTTTTGGCCACGCTGCATGCGGTCACAGCGTTGCCAGAGCCTCGTTTCTTTACACGCATTTCTGTTAAACCTATTGGCGGGACTAGGTTTTGCAATATAAACTTTTGTCGTGAATTTCGATGAGGAACCACATGCCGACCTCCAAGTGTGGCATTTTTTCTTCACCCTGTATTATTAAATTATTATTATCATTATTATTATATTATGACGTACAAGGACGAGACAAATCTCATTTTTAGCCCCTCGGTGGCTCAGAGGCTACTATGTTTTAAGGGTCTAAAACCGCGTTTCTGAGATATTCCCAGAAAACTTATTTCATATAATAAACTAATAAATAGATGACGAGTACAGAAGAACACCAAATCAGGAGCTATATAGATATACTGAGAAAATCACAGATGTGGCCAGGAAGAGACATCTGGCTTTCTACCGACATGTCTCATGGAAGAACCCAACATGACTACCAACCGGCTTCTCAACTACCGGGGGAATAGAAAGAGCTTGACACCGTCGCTAACAGTAGTTAACAAGGATATCCAAGAACTGAAGATAGTGAAAAGTGATATTAGAAGCCAATCACATCTCAGAAAGATACTTAAACAGAAGAGTTTTCAGGACATCGATCTTCAGATCGAGAATGAGGAATCGGGCTCAATATATTGTGCTTCGTATAAGAAAATTAAGCCTGATAAAATATGTCAAGTAGACTATCACGTCGTTTATCTGTAGGCATGCAATTTTGAGAGCACAATCATGATCTGCATTCAAACACTGCAGACTATATTGAAAGAAATGTCGGCATATCAATTTAATCTCTGCCTTGCATAGAGTGAAGTCGTACTGAAGTGTAGATGCCATCACTTAGTGTTTTTACCTCATTTCCTCGCAAAGGTGGATGTGTTGGGGATTGCATTCATAAACCTCAAATATAGGCTTAAGTAATCAAGGAGGCTATCTCATGAGTGTGTGCCCAGGTTTGACTGTTTCGGTGTGTTTGCAAGCATTGTCCCCCTATTAACATTTCAACACCCTTAATGGGTGTGCTGATGGCCAGCTGTAAGAGTGTTCGGTGCAGATATATTCTCTTCTGTTACAGGCTTGTACGGGCTGTTCACAATCATTGTAGGATGAGTGTAGTACTGTTTAGTGTTCTGAGCTTCATTCTGCTGCAGCCTGCTTCAACGATCGTGTTCGTTGATCTGAAGGAGCATGAACTCAACAATACTATCGGAAACGCCTCACTACTGATCTCCACTTTACTCTCTGACCATGTTAATGAAGTCGATAATACATTAACAGTGTACACGGACAGACGTAACCTCACTTATCTCTCCACAAACCTGCTACCCCTTATACACCAGCAATGTAACACTGGTGTACAGTTGGTAAATGGTGAGTATGAGCAGAAGAAGGAACTCATCTCCAAGAGTAACTCATATCTCCTCTTCATTCACCAGTGTTACAGCGAGGTTGTTAATCAGAGCATCGCCCAGATGAGTCGGCTGAGTGGTTGGAATCCGCGAGGAAGATTCCTCGCGTTCATTATATCTGGCATGGACAGCTGTGAGTCCTCGGTGTTTCAAGTGTTGTGGCGGTACAAGATACTGAATGTAGTGGTCTCTATATGTACCTTAACGACGGGAGAGAAATGGTACATCAAGTCATTTACCTACAATCCTTTTGGAAGGGGAGGAGTAATTGTTGTTCATGATGTATCAAATGCAACTCCCAATACCGTGTACGCTAGAAAACCTCTTGACCTACAAGGTATTCCTATTAAGTTAAGTAAGAGAAGTGAGAAAGTATACACTACCGGTCTTAGTTCAGGCGCAAGAACAATAGCTATATTTCTTTCTCGCATTAATGCAGTTCCACAATTCGTTGAGAGTACTGAAGAAGATGAAGAAATAGCAGTAAGGAAGGGATTACTGGATCTAGCAGTGAGCGCATATTGCCCGCTTCCTAATGAACAGGGGATAATCCATCCCCACCGTTATGAAAGTCTCGTGTTTCTGGTACCAAAATCTGAACACTTCCCTCAATATATGAACTTATTCCTTCCGCTTGACACTGTGGTTTGGGTTTGCATAATCACTAGCATTCCTTTATCAGCCGGGTCATGGCATCTTATCCAACGTCTTAAAGGAAGAGATGTTAGTTTATCCACCAATTTACTCCTCATTTCCGCATTTTTATCAATTTCTTTGCCAACTCTGCCGAGTGTGTTGTCATACAGGCTGGTTGTTCTATTTTGGGTACTCTTCAGTCTCATAGTAACGAACGCATTTCAAGGTACTCTAACTAGCTTTCTGAGCGTCGCTAAATATTACCCGGAGATCAAGAATTTGCAAGATCTCTACAAGTCTGGATTGAACATTTTGTATCCAGAGGGTTATTGGAGAGTGATAGGTCCTTCACTGGAAATTCACTTCCCACCGTTGAGCCAGAAAGCAATAGAAGGTGAGAAAGAGAAAGAGAAGTATTTGAGTGATAGACAGCGATATAGAAATACGTGTTTCATCATGCCTGGCACTAGTGCCGATACGTACTATAGGTTCTACAAAACAAAATATAAGGAACGTTGTAACATTCACATAATGAAGGAAAGGATTGAGGGAATATATTTTAGCTTTAAAACTCCGTTATATTCTCCTTATTACCCTCGGTTCTCGTCTACTGTGATGGGTTTTATAGAATTTGGACTGTACGATAAATGGCATGAAATGCTTTTGGCAAGTTTCAATCTGAGCCAGCGTTATGAAGCATCAAGTGAGGAATCTCCGGAGCCTGAACAGTTCACTCTGGACCACCTACAGACAGCCTTCTACTTACTGTTACTAGGATATATCCTCTCTGTGTTTGGTTTGTTGGTGGAGTTCTCTTACGCACTAATCAACAAAATAACGTTAAGAAATAGAAATATTGCAGTTCCTTAGTGAGTGTTCATTACTTCAATGTTTATCCTATTTTAGTTAGTTACAAACAAAGACTCTAAGACCCATGGCTATCAACGGGAAACCAATCTTTCAGTTGAGATTTGAGGTGGGGTGTAATGTCCGCAATCAAAGGCATCTGATGGAATTTAACACACTGTTTCTCTCGAATGAAACTCACTTTTGAGGTTAATCAAATAACCAGTCCACACTTTATTCTCTCCTTATGATTACTGACCTCTTCTCTTTCCACAATTTCTTTAACAGGACGGTAGGGAATAAATCTAGATTACTGCACAGAAAATTCTCAATGAAGAGCACAATCTTTATCTTGAAACTCAAGATGGATTCTGACAACTCGCACTTAGTTTTATGAATACCTTGCAAACTCACGTTCAGGTTATTGAGGTTTGACAATGTCAACAAGGCTGGGACAGTACCTTTTGACAGGCCACGGCCGCTTCCTTCCCCATCCTTGCCCAGTTTCATTCATCTTCATCCATTCCATCTCTCACCCCGACGCGCAGGTCGCCCACGGGCGTCGACTAGAAATACCTGCACTCGGCCTCTCAGGAGGCTACACGACAAAAAAAATGTCAACAAGAAAGGAAAGCCCTGCAGTTATATCTGGATTTTGTAAAATACTTTCTAGAACACCTTTTTTTCAGATTCCCCCAACAATTAAAGGAAGGTAATTATATCACCTCTCAAATCGCACACACTCTTAAGCCTTTGGCCTTTACTCAGCCACCTAATCTTGTTATATAAAAGCACATCTGTAAATTCAGAATTAAGCTCTTTTAGACATTGTTTGGGGTTGCTATGAGCAGAAGCTGAATTTTATCTCAAATAGTACACCGCTTCTGTGATTCCAGTTAACAGAGGAAAAATATCCTTACTCAATGTGCCATACAGGGCAGTATTATGAATAATGTAATGGTAAGGAATTACTTTATTGCTAAATTGTTTCACTTTACCCAACAGATAGGACAGATGACCTCGTAGTTCCGCCCATTAACCCTTTATGGGATAGTGGTCTCTATATTAACCACCTGCCATAAGGACAGTTTATGCTTTCAAAAATGCTGATAGTTGAATCTCTAAGCCAAATTTCGGAGAATTTTCATGCCGAAGTGCTAGTAATTCTGACAATCAAATAGTATATAGGTACGTGTCTACTTGCCGTAGTTTGTTGGATAAAATAAAAAACTAAGAACATTAACAATTAAAGTGCAAAATAAAATATAAATACAGAAATAAAAATAATAAAAATAAAATTTTATTAAAAAAATATTGAAATTAAACTAATAAACACAACAATAAAAAATATGAAAAAATTGTAGAATCAATTCGAAATTAGTTAAATAATTAATTCAATAACAAATATCAAAATTAAATCTATAAAAAAATAAATTGAAATTTAAAAATTAATAAATAAACATTAAAATTAGAGAAACAAAAAATAACAAAATAAATTAAAATGTCAAAACACCCCAAAATAACAGAAATAGTTTTGCCCTATGAAGGGTTAAAACAACAATAACTTACCTTTCTTTTCACTTGATGAATCTGTTACTATGGGCACAACCTTTATGGGGTCACCTTTTGTGTGTGTCCCCGCCAAATACAATCTGAACGATTGCAATGAAAGTTGGTAAGAACAAAGCACTAGTTTCACCGACCCAGACCGTGCCCTCCAAATTGTATTACGTCTCACCAATTTACCATGGCGGCTGTGCGAAATATTTCACCAGCATTCTATATCTCCGAAACTATTACTGAAATCACCCCGAAATTTTCTACGGTGATAAAGGGCACTACTAAAGGTTCATCTATGTGACTTTCAAAAACCTGTCAAGTACAAAACGAACATGGCGGCCGTGCGAATTTGAAATATTGCTACACATTTCTCGCGATTTAACCATCCAAGTGCAGTGAAATTTAGTACAGTAAATGCTTATACTAATTTTAATCCACTGATATATAATTTATTTAATTTGTTTTCATGACGACAAGATGGCGATAGTGGGAAATTTTAAATAGCTTTTATTTTATTTCTTGTAATTATTCGATTGAAGATTTAATAATAAACCTACGCAATAATCTTCATCTAATAGTGCATGACTCTATGGCCTACATATATAAAATTCCAACATGGCGACCATCCGAAATATGTATACGGTTCTCAATACCTATATATAGGCCTATTTTACAAAAATCAAACTTAAATTTTTCATGTTGATAGAGGCAATTAACATAAGTAGGTTGTATGAAAATAGTCTCTATAGTTCTGCACGGAACTACTTGTTAATACTCACACTGTTTGAGGCAAGCAGTTTTGGAATTTCATTAAATATCATTTCTCCAGTGGCTTTCTCCCAATGTCGTCTTAGTGCTAAAAATTCGCACATAAACCACTCCCCTTTGAAAATACTGGCAACTAAGCTGCATTTGAAATATAGGTAGATTCATTAACAGCCAAGGTAATATAACTAGTGTAAACGTTCAGATATGAACTTGCAGCTCATGTTATTGGCAACTTATGTACAGCGCCTAGAAATCTCTTGGATTCGCTCTTTTTCCTTCACCTTCCACAACTATTGCAATATGAAGGGCACATCCCTTCACAATCCTGGTTTGAGTAAAGGGAATCATATTTTTGCACAGAATCCAGGAAATTCCTAAATATTCTTCTGTACATTTCTCTATAGCTGGACGTCCCCCTTGTATCATTGCATTTCCTTGTGTGTATAATATTTGTACCGTGTCAATTTTTTTC
Source organism: Meconema thalassinum (assembly GCA_946902985.2). Classification (NCBI taxonomy): domain Eukaryota; kingdom Metazoa; phylum Arthropoda; class Insecta; order Orthoptera; family Tettigoniidae; genus Meconema; species Meconema thalassinum. The sequence goes on from OX336390.1 coordinate 58,953,210, forward strand.
TTAATAAAGAATCTGAAGAAACTCATTGTGGAATTACTTATGCTTACTTTCTTAGTGTCTTCTTAAATTACACACAGTGATAACCGATACCACTTCAATGAAAACTAAACAAATTGGTTCTTAGCCCAGGAGATATATCATTTTGGATTGCAATGTGTGGATTAATTTTGATTTTCAGGTATGTTGTATGTATTGTCCCCCTCATATAAATCCACGATTTCGACCCCACCCACCTTGTCCGTCAACCGCCATCCTGAAAATATTGCCAAGAAAAAAACTTTACGTGCCATACAGTAGACGCATATGATGTGTAACATCTGACATAGAAGAAACCGGTATTGTATGTCTACCCCTTATTATTCCCGTTTTCCTACGGGGTCGGGGATGAGATGCTAAGGAAGTATCTGTGGCGGATGGTTTTTACGGCCGGATGCCCTTTCTGATGCCAACCTCACGAGAGGAGTTAATGAGTGATGGGGAATGAAACAGGGTAAGGATGTGGAAGGAAGCGGCCGTGGCCTGTCGGAAGGTACCGTCCCAGCATTTGCCTGGAGTTGAAAATGGGGAAACCACGGAAAAGCAATTCAAGTACGGCAAATTGTTGATACACCGGTATTTTATAATATTTTTGGCATATTAATCTATTGTAAAAGGGAGTGTTTTACAGATATTTTAGTTTAATACGGAACTTATTTTATTAGAGGTTTTGTAGCTTCCACCAGTACTAGACTAAATAAAGAATACGATATGGATCAACTAGATTAATAGACGCGACACCGCTCATAACCTTAAATTCCCAATAAGTAGGCCAACTTGCGAGTAAATGCAATGTGCACAGCAGTAGATCACGAAAGGCTTGCCCAGTTCCTGGACCCCTAGATTCACAGACCAACACGTAATTTCTTATGGATTCTGTTAAAATGAGTTATATTGATATGATAAATATCGTTTAAATTCATAATCTTGTAGCAAAAATATCTAACCCGTCCGGGATTCCAACCCGAGATCTCTAGATACACAGTCAATGACGCTAACTGCTCGGCTATTTCGACCACACGAATATTAGGTTAAGTAAAAGATGGTGACTTATTTTTAAGTATCAATAATACTGCATCACGGAATTAAGTTTCATTATATTTTGCTTGTTTCCATAATGTTCCTGCGTGAAATTGAGTTTAAAATGCCTTATGAATAGGCCCTCTTGTGAGTAAAGAGAAGGTAGTCAGCGATAGTTCTTGAAGGCTTGCTCAGTTCTCATAAAAATATAACATGTTATATTATATTTATGACTGCATTACCGTTATGTGGGTTAATATTTGAATAGCCATTGTGCAGAAACATAATACCGGTAATGCCGACAACTTACAATATTTGATATTAAAGCATTTTATCATTTAAATATTGATACGAAGACTTCGAACATGTTCCATGTGCTTCGTTTCAATCACTTGACAACAGAGTTCACATGTACGTTTGCCGTCAGAATGAAAGTGTTCAGCAATGCGATCCAGCTCGCAGTGCGACTTACATACTTCTGTTCGATCCACCACTGCCAGCTGGATCGTCCGATCCACTTCCGTCCCATTTTTCAAAATCACTCCCACAGATATCCAGCAACCAAGAGGAAAAATGTTACACATCAAAAGCGCTTTTTTCAATCTTTGATCAGTAAGTCGCTCCCAGTGCATTTTAGGCAAATACAGTAGTTGTCGTTTCCAATTATTAAAAGAGTTACATTTTATGCAATATTCATATGGTACTTTGTACATCCTCTACTGGGATGTGTTGTGTGTATTGTGTGATTAGTAGCTGGAGTGTGAACGCATCTCGAACCCAGCACTTGAAACCAGCTTTCTACGTCATGTTTCTCGGATACTTTGAGTGTATTGAGTGCTTAGTAGCTGAATGTCTACCCACCTTTAACTCACACTGCATACAGATTTCTACGTCATGTTTCTGGGATAGGTTGAGTGTATTGTGGGCTTATTGGCTGTCCCTATGGTGGTGGGGTAGCGCACCTGTCTCTTACCCCGAGGCTCCTGGTTCGATTCCCGGCCCATCAGGTATTTTAGAAACTAACATGAATGCTGGAACGGAGTGCACTTAGCCTAGTGTGGACAATTGAGTAGCTGTCTGACAATGAGACAGCGCCTCGGTCCCGAAAACCAAGATTAAAGGCTGAGGGGCCCAAAGCGCTGACCACTCGTCTCTGCAGGCCAATTGGCTGGGCAACGGTCGCTTAGCAGGCGTAGGCCCTCCATAGCCTCTAGTGCCCGGGAGAGGGGGGTTATTGTGTGCTCAATAGGTCAAGTGAGTGTGCCCACATCTTTAACTCAACACCTGCAATCAGCTTTCTACATCCTGCTACTGGGATATGTTGAGTATATTGTGTGCTTAGTAGCTTAAGTGTGCACATATCTATAACTCAATACCTGCAATCAGCTTTCTACATCCTGCTATTGGGATATGTTGTGTATATTATGCGCTTAGTAGCTGAGTGTGTACGCATCTATAACTCACTACCTGCAATCAGCATTCTACCTCCTGCTATTGGGATATGTTGTGTATATTGTGTGCTTAGTAGCTGAGTGTGTACACATCTATAACTCAATACCTGCAATCAGCTTTCTACATCCTGCTATTGGGATATGTTGTGAATATTGTGTGCTTAGTAGTTGAGTGTGTACACATCTAAAACTCAATACCTGAAATCAGCTTTCTACCTCCTGCTATTGGGATATGTTGTGTATATTATGCGCTTAGTAGCTGAGTGTGTACGCATCTATAACTCAATACCTGCAATCAGCTTTCTACATCCTGCTATTGGGATATGTTGTGTATATTGTGTGCTTAGTAGCTGAGTGTGTACACATCTATAACTCAACAGCTTACTCAGCTTACTAAATTCTGCTACTGGGATATGTTGTGTATATTGTGTGCTTCGTAGCTGAGTGTGTACACATCTATAACTCAATACCTGCAATCAGCTTTCTACATCCTGCTATTGGGATATGTTGTGTATATTGTGTGCTTAGTAGCTGAGTGTGTACACATCTATAACTCAACAGCTTACTCAGCTTACTACATTCTGCTACTGGGATAGGTTGTGTATATTGTGTGCTTAGTAGTTGAGTGTGTACACATCTATAACTCAATACCTGCAATCAGCTTTCTACATCCTGCTATTTGGGATATGATGTGTGTATTGTGTGCTTAGTAGCTTAAGTGTGTACACATCTATAACTCAATACCTGCAATCAGCTTTCTACATCCTGCTACTGGGATATGTTGTGTGTATTGTGTGCTTTGTAGCTGAGTGTGTACACATCTATAACTCAATACCTGCAATCAGCTTTCTACATCCTGCTACTGGGATATGTTGTGTGTATTGTGTGCTTAGTAGCTGAGTGTGTACACATCTATAACTCAATACCTGCAATCAGCTTTCTACATCCTGCTACTGGGATATGTTGTGTGTATTGTGTGCTTAGTAGCTGAGTGTGTACACATCTATAACTCAATACCTGCAATCAGCTTTCTACATCCTGCTCTTGGGATATGCTGTGTATATTGTGCACTTAGTAGCTGAGTGTGTACACATCTATAACTCAATACCTGCAATCAGCTTTCTACATCCTGCTACTGGGATATGTTGTTTATATTGTGAGCTTAGTGGCTGAGTGTGTACACATCTATAACTCAAAACCTGCAATCAGCTTTCTACATCCTGCTACTGGGATCTGTTTTGTGTATTGTGTGCTTAGTAGCTGAGTGTGTACACGTCTATAACTCAATACCTGCAATCAGCTTTCTACATTCTGCTATTGGGATATATTGTGTATATTGTGTGCTTAGTAGCTGAGTGTGTACACATCTATAACTCAACAGCTTACTCAGCTTACTACATTCTGCTACTGGGATATGTTGTGTATATTGTATGCTTAGTAGCTGAATGTGTACACATCTATAACTCAATACCTGAAATCAGCTTTCTACATCCTGCTATTGGGATATGCTGTGTATATTGTGCACATAGTAGCTGAGTGTGTACACATCTATAACTCAATACCTGAAATCAGCTTTCTACATCCTGCTATTGGGATATGTTGTGTATATTGTGTGCTTAGCAGCTTAAGTGTGTACACATCTATAACTCAATACCTGCAATCAGCTTTCTACATCCTGCTATTGGGATATATATATTGTGTATATTGTGTGCTGAGTAGCTGAGTGTGTACACATCTATAACTCAATACCTGCAATCAGCTTTCTACATCCTGCTACTGGGATATGTTGTGTATATTGTGTGCTTAGTAGCTGAGTGTGTACACATATATAACTCAATACCTGCAATCAGCTTTCTACATCCTGCTATAGGGATATATTTTGTATATTGTGTGCTTAGTAGCTGAGTGCGTACACATCTATAACTCAATACCTGCAATCAGCTTTCTACATCCTGCTACTGGGATGTGTTGTGTGTATTGTGTGCTTAGTAGCTGAGTGTGTACACATCTATAACTCAATACCTGCAATCAGCATTCTACATCCTGCTATTGGGATATGCTGAGTATATTGTGCACTTAGTAGCTGAGTGTGTTCATATCTATAACTCAATACCTGAAATCAGCTTTCTACATCCTGCTATTGGGATATGTTGTGTATGTTGTGTGCTTAGCAGCTTAATTGTGTACACATGTATAACTCAATACCTGCAATCAGCTTTCTACATCCTGCTATTGGGATATATTGTGTATATTGTGTGCTTAGTAGCTGAGTGTGTACACATCTATTACTCAATACCTGTAATCAGCTTTCTACATCCTGCTACGGGGATATGTTGTGTATATTGTGTGCTTAGTAGCTTAAGTGTGTACACATCTATAACTGAATACCTGCAATCAGCTTTCTACATCCTGCTACTGGGATATGTTGTGTATATTGTGTGCTTAGTAGCTGAGTGTGTACACATATATAACTCAATACCTGCAATCAGCTTTCTACATCCTGCTATTGGGATATATTTTGTATATTGTGTGCTTAGTAGCTGAGTGTGTACACATCTTGGTGTATTCTTTGAATACACGGTACCTGAGATATAACTTTTACTGCTCTTTGCATGTTCATTTCTTCCTTCCTTTTTGTCAAACACCAACAGTGATCATTTATTTTCTCCTCTATGTGCAAATTTCTTATATTTTGTATGAGTCTGTTCCAGATATATATTCTGTGACCCACCTAGCGTCATATAACAACAAATCTCTGAAGCTCTTCAACTCTTCCTCGCGTAAGAGGAATTCCATATCCATTTGGCTACCAGATACTGTTGTCAACTCTTTGAAGACCAGCTCAGCAAAAGAAGATTATTTTGTTGTATTTAAGTTGGTTATGCTGATATGTATACCTTTTGTTTCCTACCCCCACTCTCTCCCCCTTCCGTGGTCTTTCCGTGCTCCGTTGAGCTGCTCTCACTTCTCCGTCTGCAGTTGACTCGTTCAGTCAAAGCTCCGCTCGAGCTTAGCCTCCTCAAACCAAGAGGCACACCCTCTTCTACGCCATGTTGGCTAAGTAATCATCATTGAAATCTTAGACTTCAACATGAAATCAAGATAAGTACCATTTTTAAAAAAGTTTTAACCTCATCTTCATGGTTTTAACTTCCAAGTGCTTTTAAATATAGGCAGTGTGGAATTATTTACTTTGGGGCAATAATCATTCTTCGTGGGTTTTGCCATGTTGAGCTTTTGCGTGTATAAGCCAACCTTACTATAAAAGAGCTTTTCTTAAGCTATTCAAACGAGAAACCCTCTCGCTACGTGGGATATTATCTAATACCCGCTGCCTATAATTATAAAACTATTTCCTCCGTTGGATTTTCTCAACCCCATTTTCTGCTAAGGTCGTTCTGGAACCTTCTAGACCTTGTTCTCTATCTGCGAGTCTTGTCGTCAAGTATTGTTCACGCACTGTGAAAATACTAGTTAAAATGAGGAATCTTCCTTATAAATTTTTGCAATAGCTAACTTTCTTCCACCGCTGGAACCTCTGGAAAATTCTATGGCGCATTTAATTGTAAATTACAACTTTTTCAAGAAATAGACTCTCACCTATATAGTGCAATCAGTTCTTTCCATAATTGCAATAACTTTCTTTTTCATGAACTTTAGTGTTTCTATAGTGAACTTTGAATCAATCTTTACAGACTGTAGTGATAATAAGTGCTTTCTCCACGTTTCTACCGCGTCGCGATCGTCCGGTTATATTAAATACGGCCATGAACATTTTCCTTAATTCCCATTTCTCTTTCCTAAACCTTTCACTAACAATCTGCAATCTAGGTCTGTTTCAATAAGGTGTCATTCCAAGAAGTGCCCTTCCATTTTGTTGGTTTATCATTAAGTATCTCTGTATAATCTTTGTGATACGTGTCTAGCACACGTTTCAAACTTACATTGTTCCTCCCTTCCAAATCAGGGAAAACAATTCTCTAAACTCTTGAGCGAGTCATGTTCAGGTTTCACGAAATGGAAACTGCCCCATTTTTCTCGTGACTCCTAATTAAACATAGGAAGTCTAGAAACTTCCTTTTCACTTTCTCCAGGTTTCACAGTAAGTGACCTGCCCTCTTTGTATAATTCTCATATATTAACTCTGTATAAATATAAGAAGTTGTAGGAACTTCTATCTTATTTTTCACGTTGTTATTATTGTCATTTTCAAAATTGTCATTTTCTCTAGAACATTCTCTCAAGAATTTCTTCAGGTGCACTTTTTGTACTCCAATCCACGTTCAAGCTTTAATTATTTCATTTCTCATTTGTTTAAATCTTATAAAGATTTTAGAAACATGTAAGGTTTGAAACCTTGTAAATTGTCAATTGCCTGGAGCAACCGTTTAATGTTTAGAGGTCTGCGACCCTATTTGTTAAAAAGTTCAAATGAACTATGTTTATTAAATTTATATTGCATAATTGTTAATTTCCTCAAACTTCCTGCATTGTTAAATAAATTAAATACTTGGTTTTGGATTCATCGTTTCTCTGATACTACAGTTAGGCAGGATCCTGGCTTTCCTAGCTCTTCCTAGGTTTATGCCCTCGTTAACACTTAATAAAGCTTTTACTATTTGTCTGGCCAGATCATCACCCTTCCCTATAGTACTTTCATTCGTGCTTGGAAGGAAACACACTAAAGCCTCTCTCTTGCAAACTGCCCAAGCCTTAGCTGCGGTTCCCGTCAGCTTCGACCAAGCTCGTAGCCACTTTAGGTATCCGAGCACATATTTGCGGTGGCAACCGCTTCCAAATGGATTAAAAGTCAAATTAATAACTTTTGTGGGACTCTCCTCCTATTCTTCTATCCTTCTTTTCCAATCCCAAATCTATTTCCTTCTCTTAATCATCTTCCCTTGGTGGGTGGGTTATTCCCTAGCCTATAATCTACCCAAAATTTGGTACCAGAAACCCGGGAGAGTCCATTTTTTTATGTCCATTGTTTGTCAAGTGTCATTTGACAATACTTTGCAAATTTTTAATATCTCCTTTGGATCTTTCAGCTATATCTACGTCATGCAAAGCCTGTGAACGGGAAAGAGGCCGCTCCTGTCTCCTTTGGGGTGTCCTGTTCTTTTTACTCTCTCGCTGTTGCCAACCTGACAGCATCTCCAAGGTTCTACAGTTTCGTGAGTTGTATTTCAATTTATTCTTTTTGTCATGGCTCCTACTGAAAAAGATGAAACTCTCATTGCTAGACGTTCTTCTTATAAAGGGCAACTCACTAGATTCCGAAATTTCATCAGCAAATTAAATCCCGCCGAGTGTGATTTAGATATCTTAACACATCGTCTTAAGTTGTACGAACGGTCTTATGATTATTATGACCAAATTCAAACCGAGATCGAATCCGCTTGTCCAGACCTTCAATCGGATCGGGACGAGGTCGAACCCTTGTACTTTGAAGGAATTGCAAAGGCCCACCAATTGATCCGCAATATCTCAGAACCGGACACTAGGGTCATCAATCCGGCCCAGTTAGCACCCGCTTCAGTTCACGAGAACAAACCGAAACCGTTACTTCCCAAGATAAGCCTACCGCACTTCTCAGGCAAGGAAGGTGAATGGTATTCTTTTTACGAACTTTACTGCTCCCTAATTCATGAAAATATCGAGATCCCAGACATACATAAATTTTACTATCTCCGCACTTCTTTGGAATCTGAGGCCTTGACCTTGGTGGAGTCACTGCCTTTAAGCGCAGACAACTACCACATCGCCTTTAATCTCCTTAAAGAGAGATATGGCAATTCACGTTTGAGTGTAGCTCGTCATATCCGTTGTCTCTTCAACTTACCTGCCGTCAAACCTAATGACGTCACATCTTTAAGAGACCTCTTAGATTCTATGCAGTTAAATGTCAGAGCGTTATACCAATTAAAACAGCCTGTCCAAACATGGGACACCATACTTATTCACCTAGCTACATCAAGATTCGATTTTTCAACACTGAAGGCCTGGGAGATCGAACTCGCCTGCAACAAGGAACATTCGTTCGAACACCTTGTCTCGTTTCTCAACAGTCGATGTCAATTCCTTACAGCACTCGCATTTCAGTGCGAAAAAGTCGAAACGAATCCTCAGTGTCAAATTTTTGAAAAAAAACTTGCTTCTTCAAAGGGACATCAGCCCCCATTTGTCGAAAACAAACAAACCCGTTCTTCTTTCAATCATTCAAAAGAAGATATCAGGCCGCTTAATAAATCTTTAAAATGCACGCTCTGTAAAAAGCTTCACACCTTGTATTCGTGCAAATCCTTTAAAGAATTGTCTGTCGAAGATCGAAGAAAGTTTGTCTTGAATAGCAAACATTGTTTCAATTGCTTGTCATCTAAGCATTCTTCTTCGAACTGTACGTCATTAAATCTCTGTTTCCATTGTAAAAAACCGCATCATTCTTTATTGCACGTTCACGATAAATCGAGGTCATCAGCACCTGCCTCTTTAAGCTCCTTGCAGAGCCGCTCCGAACAAACTAATGCTTCTTCCTGCATTTCCAACGCCGACACTTTTCACAGTGCGCAAACCCTGTTGACCACTGTACAATTTGAAATCCAAGATAGATTTGGAAATTGGTTCAAAACCCGTGGTATTCTCGATTCCGCTTCAACTCATAACTTTGTTTCGCAATCGTTGATTAAAAAACTAGGTCTTTCGTCATCGCCTACTTCTATCAATGTGACCGGCATTGACAATTTGAAAACTCAAGTTTTGCAGTCTTCAAAATTGAAAATCAGAGACGTTTGCCAAAGAAACACCAATCTTAATTTAAACTGTCTCATTCTTACCAGTATTGGCAAGGACACTCCAAGTCACTCCATTAATATTTCCGGTTTAAAGATTCCCTCGCACTTAAGGTTAGCCGATCCTCAGTTTAATGCTCAAGGTCCCATTGATGTGCTTTTCAGTGCCAATGTTTTTTGGAATTGCATTCGCAAACAAACACGCAAGTTATCTTCAACCGTGGTCGCTAGAGACACCGATTTTGGTTGGGTTATTACTGGTGAAATCAAACATACCAGTGTTCAAACCAAAACGCAATGTCATTTCGTCACAGCTGACATAAATCCCATTTCTGAAAAAGAGAACGCTCATGTTTCAGATTTCAATAATTTTGAAAACCACTTGTCGAAACGATGTCTTATCGTGAACAACTGCGCTAACCCTGTAAGTTGTTTAAATAGCTTTTCCTTCTTCCCGCACAAGAGGGCCATTCAAGTTCGCCTTGCTTTGTGTTACTTCGTCTATCTTCTTATGTCATTTTTTATAGCAGTTAATTGCTTAAACTATTCCTCGAAAACTATCTTCCCCTTGTGTAAAACCATGGCTATCAGTCACCATCACTTTGCTGTACGCTATGTTTCACTTCTTTCGTTATGTAGAAGGATGGCCACGGCCGGCTCCTCCCCCTTTCCTCGCAATTGGAAGTCGCTCATGAAACCGATTGAAACTCTGAATTCTATAGCATCTAGAATAACTATTCTTATGCATAACCTTCTTCTCAATGTCCCAGCTTGTCTTCTTTGCTCGGAAGAATTAAGCTTCTTTTTGTTGAAAATTGTCCGATTTCGTGATCCTCTCAATTATGCGAAATTGATTTCCTCTTTTATTTCATATAGCTTTAAATTGCTTTTTCACGTCCAAGTTACGATTGACTGCATGTCGTGTTACTCGTTCTGCTTTAAGTTACAGCTGATTCACCAAATGTTGTGTGTGTACTTCGAACTGCTTGTTTGTCAGACTTGTATGTATACACGCCTGAGGAATGCCAAGTTGTTTATTTCCTGTACGCTTGACACAGTTCAAAGCAAGTTTCTCTTATCTCAACTTTGGCTGATTGCCAAGCATTGTCTTGCGAGTTGCTACTACGAGTACAGAAGCCGTTTACCTACTTCCCAAAATAAACTCGTTCCGCTTAAGGACTCTGTCAGCTATTTATATGTCTTATCTCGTTGTACTATGTGTGTCAAGGCCGTGCTTGTTTACGTCCCTCAATTCCTCACGCTCGTATCTTACAACTGCTTTGATCCCTGTTTCAAAACTTCGTTGCGTATTTCTCACGCGCGTAGGTATTGCAATTTGCTTGCATATTTTGCGACCTTAATGTTCATTTATGAACAAACTTGTTTTTTCTCGTCGTCACATTCGATGTGTTTTTGTACTCATACTTGTCCTGTCACGTTTTTCGATGACTTAAGTAATTTTCTGAGTAAACCCTTTGATACTCATTATAACTTGAGGTTATTGTGTATGGCTACTCGTTTGTTACCTATGGCGTTCTTGCTTTCTACTCGCATAGTTCCTTTGTTTATTTGGTATATTCTTGTCTTGAATAGATGTACTTATTTCTATACGCTTTGTTTAAACTTGTTAATTCTCCTTTTGCATTGTATCGTAATCTTTACTAGTGCTTTATTTCCCTCCGCTTCTGGTTATTTCGTGATTGAAAGTGTCGTTAATTCTCACCTTTTAACTCCGCTTTCCAATGACCCTGATAACCTCCTTCCACTTACACCTGGTCGCTTCTTTACACGCACTTCTCTCTCTGCCCATCCTCCCCTTCCTAATTCTTTCAGGGATTCTGATTTACCTATTGTTTGGCGTAAACTTGAAGCCCTCCGTAATTCCTTTTGGAAGAGGTGGAACTTGGAATATTTAACTTCCTTGCAGGGGAGACAGAAGTGGTTTCTTTCCAGTCCCGACATTCAAGTGGGAGACTTGGTCTTGGTTAGGGATGTTCCACCCCCCCCCCTAGTCGGGCCTTTTGGAAAAGTGACTAAGTGTTACCCTGGAAGAGATAGGAGAGTCAGGGTATTCAGAGTCTTGACCAATAATGGTCAGATCACAAGACCACTGCTCTTCAATTACTGTATCACTCTTAAATGTTTAATTGCTTATTTGTTCCCTGTCGGTGTTTGCCCCCCCCCCAGTATGGTGTATTCTTTGAATACACGGTACCTGAGATATGACTTTTACTGCTCTTTGCATGTTCATTTCTTCCTTCCTTTTTGTCAAACACCAACAGTGATCATTTGTTTTCTCCTCTATGTGCAAATTTCTTACATTTTGTATGAGTCTGTTCCAGATATATATTATGTACCCACCTAGCGTCATATAACAACAAATCTCTGAAGCTCTTCAACTCTTCCTCGCGTAAGAGGAATTCCATATCCATTTGGCTACCAGATACTGTTGTCAACTCTTTGAAGACCAGCTCAGCAAAAGAAGATTATTTTGTTGTATTTAAGTTGGTTATGCTGATATGTATACCTTTTGTTTCCTACCCCCACTCTCTCCCCCTTCCGTGGTCTCTCCGTGCTCCGTTGAGCTGCTCTCACTTCTCCGTCTGCAGTTGACTCGTTCAGTCAAAGCTCCGCTCGAGCTTAGCCTCCTCAAACCAAGAGGCACACCCTCTTCTACGCCATGTTGGCTAAGTAATCATCATTGAAATCTTAGACTTCAACATGAAATCAAGATAAGTACCATTTTTAAAAAAGTTTTAACCTCATCTTCATGGTTTTAACTTCCAAGTGCTTTTAAATATAGGCAGTGTGAAATTATTTACTTTGGGGCAATAATCATTCTTCGTGGGTTTTGCCATGTTGAGCTTTTGCGTGTATAAGCCAACCTTACTATAAAAGAGCTTTTCTTAAGCTATTCAAACGAGAAACCCTCTCGCTACGTGGGATATTATCTAATACCCGCTGCCTATAATTATAAAACTATTTCCTCCGTTGGATTTTCTCAACCCCATTTTCTGCTAAGGTCGTTCTGGAACCTTCTAGACCTTGTTCTCTATCTGCGAGTCTTGTCGTCAAGTATTGTTCACGCACTGTGAAAATACTAGTTAAAATGAGGAATCTTCCTTATAAATTTTTGCAATAGCTAACTTTCTTCCACCGCTGGAACCTCTGGAAAATTCTATGGCGCATTTAATTGTAAATTACAACTTTTTCAAGAAATAGACTCTCACCTATATAGTGCAATCAGTTCTTTCCATAATTGCAATAACTTTCTTTTTCATGAACTTTAGTGTTTCTATAGTGAACTTTGAATCAATCTTTACAGACTGTAGTGATAATAAGTGCTTTCTCCACGTTTCTACCGCGTCGCGATCGTCCGGTTATATTAAATACGGCCATGAACATTTTCCTTAATTCCCATTTCTCTTTCCTAAACCTTTCACTAACAATCTGCAATCTAGGTCTGTTTCAATAAGGTGTCATTCCAAGAAGTGCCCTTCCATTTTGTTGGTTTATCATTAAGTATCTCTGTATAATCTTTGTGATACGTGTCTAGCACACGTTTCAAACTTACATTGTTCCTCCCTTCCAAATCAGGGAAAACAATTCTCTAAACTCTTGAGCGAGTCATGTTCAGGTTTCACGAAATGGAAACTGCCCCATTTTTCTCGTGACTCCTAATTAAACATAGGAAGTCTAGAAACTTCCTTTTCACTTTCTCCAGGTTTCACAGTAAGTGACCTGCCCTCTTTGTATAATTCTCATATATTAACTCTGTATAAATATAAGAAGTTGTAGGAACTTCTATCTTATTTTTCACGTTGTTATTATTGTCATTTTCAAAATTGTCATTTTCTCTAGAACATTCTCTCAAGAATTTCTTCAGGTGCACTTTTTGTACTCCAATCCACGTTCAAGCTTTAATTATTTCATTTCTCTTTTGTTTAAATCTTATAAAGATTTTAGAAACATGTAAGGTTTGAAACCTTGTAAATTGTCAATTGCCTGGAGCAACCGTTTAATGTTTAGAGGTCTGCGACCCTATTTGTTAAAAAGTTCAAATGAACTATGTTTATTAAATTTATATTGCATAATTGTTTATTTCCTCAAACTTCCTGCATTGTTAAATAAATTAAATATTTGGTTTTGGATTCATCGTTTCTCTGATACTACAGTTAGGCAGGATCCTGGCTTTCCTAGCTCTTCCTAGGTTTATGCCCTCGTTAACACTTAATAAAGCTTTTACTATTTGTCTGGCCAGATCATCACCCTTCCCTATAGTACTTTCATTCGTGCTTGGAAGGAAACACACTAAAGCCTCTCTCTGGCAAACTGCCCAAGCCTTAGCTGCGGTTCCCGTCAGCTTCGACCAAGCTCGTAGCCACTTTAGGTATCCGAGCACATATTTGCGGTGGCAACCGCTTCCAAATGGATTAAAAGTCAAATTAATAACTTTTGTGGGACTCTCCTCCTATTCTTCTATCCTTCTTTTCCAATCCCAAATCTATTTCCTTCTCTTAATCATCTTCCCTTGGTGGGTGGGTTATTCCCTAGCCTATAATCTACCCACATCTATAACTCAATACCTGCAATCAGATTTCTATATCCTGCTATTGGGATATGTTGTGTATATTGTGTGCTTAGTAGCTGAGTGTGTACACATCTATAACTCAACAGCTTACTCAGCTTAATAAATTCTGCTACTGGGATATGTTGTGTATATTGTGTGCTTAGTAGCTGAGTGTGTATACATCTGTAACTCAATACCTGCAATCAGCTTTCTACATCCTGCTATTGGGATATGTTGTGTATATTGTGTGCTTAGTAGCTGAGTGTGTACACATCTATAACTCAACAGCTTACTCAGCTTACTACATTCTGCTACTGGGATATGTTGTGTATATTGTGTGCTTAGTAGCTGAGTGTGTACACATCTATAACTCAATACCTGCAATCAGCTTTCTACATCCTGCTATTTGGGATATGATGTGTGTATTGTGTGCTTAGTAGCTTAAGTGTGTACACATCTATAACTCAATACCTGCAATCAGCTTTCTACATACTGCTACTGGGATATGTTGTGTGTATTGTGTGCTTTGTAGCTGAGTGTGTACACATCTATAACTCAATACCTGCAATCAGCTTTCTACATCCTGCTACTGGGATATGTTGTGTGTATTGTGTGCTTAGTAGCTGAGTGTGTACACATCTATAACTCAATACCTGCAATCAGCTTTCTACATCCTGCTACGGGGATATGTTGTGTATATTGTGTGCTTAGTAGCTTAAGTGTGTACACATCTATAACTCAATACCTGCAATCAGCTTTCTACATCCTGCTACTGGGATATGATGTTGGTGTTTTGTGGTTAGGGATGAAGAGTGTACATGGTGTTTACACAATACCTGTGTTCACCATTTTGTATCTTGTGATCTGTATATGATGTGGGTGTGTTTTGTAGCTAGGAACTGAATGGAGTACACATCGTCAACATAATATAAAGTAACGGATAGGTTAAACTGTGCCTAATACCCAGCAGATCAGTTTGTGGTTTGATTCATCTAAAAAGCCCTGGAATAACCTGCAATTCATTATCAATATCCGTACCGTAAGTAACGTTAATAAATAATAATGTTCCATGGAATATATCTACTCTATATTGTGATAGTTAACATCACATTTTCAGTCAAATTATTTCAGTTTAATTAAATATGAAATTTCTGTTTTATAGTTAAGATTGGCATTGCTATCTTCAACATACAAATACAAATGAATATAACCTTTATATTGCGATGACAACGTACCATACACTATAACCTATTTAGTAGAGGGTTATTGGAGCATAATATTTCAGTGTATTTAATATCAATTGCTACGTTCTGATTTGTGTGAACACAGCGTACCGCAATGAACGTTTCTCGAGGCTTATGAAATCTCATACAATTCATTATTTTGTTTCTACGATATTTAATATTGCAACAATAGCAGAGCCCAATTTTGAAGACATCTGAAGAACACATTGACTATTTAACCTTTCGATTCATATTGAATGTTGAGTGTTTTAAAGTAAATGTAATCAATATTGTGCGGATATCCTTTTTCTATTATTATTAATTATTTTGTTTAAAACATAGGTATAGTCATTTATACAACCTGTGACAATAAAGTTCAGAGAATGGTCCTGGACTATCAACATAGATGAACAATGCACGACAGTGACCCTACTGTCCTTCGTAATAGTCCCCTCCCGTATCTATGCAATGCTGAGATCGGCGATACATATCCTGGAAACTTTGCAAGAAGGCGTCCATTGGGATGGTGTTCAAAAGCCTCGTCACGTTGCGTTCGGTGAATAAAGTCAGAACGGTCGACCTGGCAACTTTGGCGACACACAACGCAATGTGTAAGCCCTCTTTGACACAGTGCGTGTTTAGAAGGATGAATGTATGCAACCTACCATGCACACCTGTTCGGCGGGTAGCAGTGGGAAGCATGAATGTATTCAGCCTACTATTCAGACCTGTTTGGTGGGTGGCAGTGAGAAGCGGTGAATGTTTTGTGGAATGGAATGGCTCTGAAAACCATCGTCACGGGCGATGAGACCTGGTGTCTGGGGTACGACCCCGAAGTCAAGCGTCAAAGTATGGAGTGGCTGGGTCCAGGTCCAGGGTCACCGAACAGCCCTGAAGGACCAGAGGTTTTCGTACATTTCAGACATCCAACATAATGTGACGACCCGACTGAAGGCTATCCCTAAATAGTTTCCAGGACTTGTACAGACATTCTCAGAAGTGTATAACCATACACGGGGATTACTTCGAAGGACAATAACAGTTGTTTCAGGTAAGCCAACAATCCGTTCGTAATATAGACCCATTCACTGAACTTTTCGGTCTGAGGTTGTATAATTTGACAGTGTAACTACGCTGAAAAGATTTCATTGATAGACCGAGACATGCACGCCTATTGAATATCTGTTTCAATTTTGTATCGAATCGCTGATTTAGCATTAAGATGTAGGTACTCTGTTTGAATGTCTTGCAATTTTTACCATCTACTCTTTGGAATTTATAATCAACCATTTGCATGCATTTCTGCCTAAGTTCCTTATCCTGGATATTTTCAACAATAATCCGTCAGTAAACAGCCTCCAATTCTTACACTAAAGGTCTCAATATGCTTAATTCAAAGGAGACCAATTTGTGATATGTTTCATCAAATAAGCCTCTGAATACCTTGCAATTCCTTATCAATATCCTAAATTCAAAGTCAGTATGATGTAGTCTAAGATTGACCTGATTCATCTACCTTCCGAGAGTATCAGTGTGTCTCCGTGTGCTTGGAGAATGAGTTCGCAAATAATAACACCATGCTAGCACAGATGTCCCGTAAATATTTCCCATTCGTGTTTGCTTACCTATCCTCAGCCCAATTACCTATTACCTTCTCATAGCTATCATCACTACCACCACTACTGCACTATCTTTATGATTAACTCCCATTACCACATCACCGAGTGCCTAATAAAATCTGTTAACTTCGTACTCATCTGCTCATGATATGGAGCGCACACTGAGAATAATCCTGACCCAATTTCTTGCCATTTCTAGATCTATTCTCAATAACCGTTCATTTACGTACCTCGCAGACAATATGTCACGCTCCAATGCTCTCTTGGCATACTGACTTACTCCTTACTTTGCCTTGCCTTGAATTATACTTGACAGGTAGACATTGCAATCTCCAAATCCCAATAATCCCCAGAACATCCAAACCTATCCTAATTGCTGACTCAGGTAACTCCAATTTCTTCCTTCCCTAACCAAACTGGATATTAATAGTTCCCCTTCGAATACTTCTTAGATTGGATGATCGTTTCCAAGGAGTCTCTGATGTGTTAAATGGGATTGGAACTCCATCACTCCGATAGGTTCGAGGCATGCTCAATATATTATTTGCAGGTTTAGAAAGAACAAGTGAAGCAGGTTTCTAGACATACATACACAGGGCCCTTGAATTTCACCTCAGGGAACAAACAAATGAGTTGGGTAGTTCTAGCCATTTAAAAGCCATTTAAATTATAATGTAGTCTTCAGAAGTAGTACTTTAAGACGGCCAAGAGCAAGAGTAAAGCTGTAGATAACACAACAAGAACAATCTACCTGACTGTCACACAGCGTGGCCAAATGACAGGACATACACCCGGAATGGCGTACCTTGATTATTCTAAGATCCGTGATATGGAAAATTAATAATCCATCGAAGAGTGGGGGCGTCGAAAAGGGCAGATACACTTCTTAACAATATAATTCACACTTCCACGAAAGACTAAGGTTGTCGAGGTTATACTGTACAATATTAATTAAGGGACTAATAAATTAGTGATCATGAGCTGATACAAGACAGGTGCACAGGAGAGTGCAACGGAGAATATGCGTATACTATTAGTCGCCTAATGTATTGTGTGTTATAAGATCATCAGCTCAGTTGACATTTCATTAACTTGTTCTTGGGTGACGATGTGTACATAACCTAATTCTTCCATAATGTCTTACAGTGCGGAGCAGTGAGTTTATCTACCTGATTTCCAATCGATGTCAAAATGAGCTTCAAGTCGTCAATCTAATGTACTAACCTAATTCAGCAGATAACACCAACTGACGCTAGGAACACTCTAATAACCCATTAAATCATGCGAGTCCATCAATATGTGTGAGGGCCGATAATCTAGATGTTAGGCCCCTTAAAACAACAATTATCATCATCATCATCAATATGTGTGAATATTTAGAACCATGTAAATTGTTTACTTTGGACTCGAATATATACACCGGAGAAAATAGCTTGCCACTGTGGGTGAGTGGATATCGTGTCGGTCTACTAACCCCAAGATTGCAGGTTCGCTCCTGGCCATGGTAAGTGATTTTTGAAAAGTGGCAAAAATACGACACGCATGTCATACGATGTTGGCATGTCAAAGGACCCATTTGAATTCAGTAGGCCGTGTTCATAATCGCAAATAAATCTCGGGAGTTTCCGCCAACACAAAGTTCCTCATTTCTCTACTAGAAAGAGCTATATCTTCAAGGAGCTTAGATATCTAACCTCCTTGACTTTCAGAGTGATTCAAGGAACAACGAAATTCGACATACAAGCTACCCTCTGGGTGTCAAATTACAAAGCTTGCACCAGGCACTCGAGGCCATACGATATTATTATTATTATAGGAGAAAATGAAGTGACCGTGTCACTTTTTAAATATTGCCGATGGGACGCTGGTCATGCATGATAAATCACTTCATTTAAGGTTGATCGATGTGGCTGGATGAAAATCACGACCAGAATCGGATAAAATATCAGTGAGGGAAAGGCGTTCAGATATACCGTGTGTTTCTCCAAATTGTAAGTACTTTATGTAATGTTAAATGTTATCGAAATTTAATGTTTTCAGTTGGTCGACACGATTGTAATGTGTGATTCCCTAGTCCTGAAAACAAATCACATGAGATTAATAAATACACTTGGATAACCAGTTTCGTTCGTCAAGCGATCATCAACAGAACCATTACACTTAGGCTATTAAATCTATGTAACAAGTGTGGGTGATGGTATTTACAATATGATCACTTATTAAGTTGCAGTAGGAGTTATTAAACCAGTCAATATTTGTTAGTTGATACTTTAAGTGGTGATTGACATTCAGATTTGCTTGCTGTAACCTATTTGAGCCAATCTACTCTACTCTAAGGTCGTGGGACGAAGTCCTCGCTACGGTACAGAAACTACACAAAAGGAAAGTAAATTGACTAACATACATTTAATTTATTGACATCGAATAGCGTGGTGGTAGTGGGATTCAAATTAAAGGAGATGATTGAGGTTCTTAATAAAGCAGCATAGAACCACTCCATGGGACAATGACTCTGGTCTAGACATACTCCGTAGATATAACTTCAAAAGCTTCTTTTATATTTCCTTGCAACTCATTTGCGGTCTCCTCATATCAGTAGTTTCCTTTGAAAAATTCACATTCCCCCAACTCTAATATCCATTACATCTAACTTATCTCATTTACATCTTACTTATCTCATTGTCATCTCTAACTTCTCCCCGAATAAACAGTTAGAATAGGTCTCCTTGCTTTTTATGACGACCAAGTTCAATAGTTCATAATGTCACCACTACAAAGTTCCAAGGTCGTATCAGCCTTCTTGCACGTCATCAATATACAGTCTGTTTAGTTGTGCGTTTCACCACTACCCAGGAACATCGTGCACACAGTAGACTGTTGTTGCATAACAATCACGTTTAACTTTTATCGTGACGAAATATAATACAGGAATACATAACCAATGCGACGTAGTAAAAACGACAGAAACTCAAAATCTCCAACCTCTCCACGGACACTCCTTTTCCATATTCACAGCTGGCCAGTGTGAAAAGCACAATGTAAATTATTTTGTCGCCACTCTGTGACCTCACGCGCCCATTTGACTCACCACGGTGCTAACATATGCTTTTAAATAAAATGAACAAGTAAAGGCAACGTGTTAGCACAATAATAAAAAAAAGGAGCCTTACAGTGGTCGCATATGATGTGTAACATCTGGCATAGAAGAAACCTCACGTGAAATTGTTGATACACCGGTATTTTATACTATTATTGGCACAAATATTAATCTATTGTAAAAGGGAGTGTTTTACAGATATTGTATTTTATAATACGGAACTCATTTTATTAGATGATTTGCAGCTTCCACCAGCACTAGCCTAAATAAAGAATCCGATATGGATCAACTGGATTAATAGACGCGACACCGCTCATCACCTTAAATTCCTTATAAACAGGTCCTCTTCATTCACAGACCAACAGGTAATTTCATATGGATTCTGTTAAAATGAGTCATATTGATATGATAAATATAGTTTAAAATTATAATCTGGTAGCAAAAATATCTACCCAGTTCGGGATTCGAACCCAAGATCTCTACATTCACAGTCATGAGCACTAGCCCCACGGCTATTTTGACTACGCAAATTTAGTGCACAAGATGGTGCGTTATTTCCACGTTCCAATAATACTGCTTTACGGAATTAAGTTTCATTTATATTTTGCTTGTTTCGATAATGTTCCTGCGTGAAATTGAGTTTAAAATGCCTTATGAATAGGCCCTCTTGTGAGCAAAGAGAATGTATTCAGTAATAGTTCATGAAGGCTTGCTCAATTCTCGTATAACCACAACGATTATATTATATTGATGACTCCATTACCGTTATGTGGGTTAATATTTGAATAGCCATTGTGCAGAAACATAATACCGGCAATGCCGACTACTTACAATGTTTGATATTAAGGCATTTTACCATTTAAATACTGATACGAAGACTCCGAACATGTACCACGTCATTTGTTTCAATCACTTGACACCTGAGTTCGGTTGGTTGGTTGGTTCCTTAGTTTAGGGGCTGCGACAACGCGGTCATGTAGCCCCGTGTACTTTGGGTTTGTGTAGAATCTGTCTGATAACCGGTGTTAATTGTGATGACTGTATTAGTGTGTGTATCTGTTTTTTTTAATTCAAGTAGGGACTGCAACTTTGAATTTTCAAATAGTTCCTACTTTTTCCGCCAAACGCCACCGTCAACGACTACTAGGCCTAGTTCAGAACTAGCTACTAGACGCCACCGCAGTCGGCTCTTGGCAACGAACGTAGCAACCTAAGAGCGTTGTTTACATTCTTAACCTATCCAATTTAGTTTCACCTGAGTTCGCATGAGCGTTTTCCGTTCAGTATGTCATATACATTCCACATGGCCGAGAGTACGTCATGGTATCAATTTACGACACCACGCGCTCATTGTTTCTCGTACCACTCCTCCAAGCAGGAGACAAAATGGGAGAATTGAAGACAAGTTCAACAACAGACGATATGTTAAACATTTTAAACATGAATGGAATCACCGAAAACACGAGTGGTTACTACAAGGCGTTCAAAGTTGGCCTCCCTTTTGTATATCTGGAGAAAACGGGAAACCCGAATTTCTGGCCCAAGGATGTACTAGTACGACGTTTTCGTCTCCCTCGGAGATATTACGGAAAAGGGGAAAGAGGGGCATCCCTCATGTAAGCAATCCCAAGAAACTGACAAGCGTTTCAAAAGATTAAATAATTTGAAACTATTACTATGGAATCTAGAAGGACTAAAATATGCCTTGAAACAATTGCCAATAAATCCGACACCCAACTTTGATATCACCATCTTAACTGAAACCATGATAGGAAGCGAACCAAGTCTTTATGCAGTCCACGCAGGTGCGAAAGGAAACCAGACAAACAGACCATCATGTGGGGTATCACTCTTCTATAATGGAAAGATAGGAAAGCCAAAGTTCATTTTAGTGATGGATAATACTATTACCCTCAAAGTAAAATCTTTCACCGTTATAGGCATGTATCTTAGCCCGGCTTTAACAATGAACGATGCTGTCGAAATCATTGCACAAGCACAGTCAAACACTGAACCAGAAGAAAATATATTTCTAGCAGGAGATTTCAATTGTCGAATTGATAAACATGATCTCAGAAGTAGAACAATATTGAATGAACTAGAAGAAGAAGGATTCACTTTATCGAATAAAACAATAGACTTGACATACTTCGCGGCCAATGGCTCAAGCACAATCGACCTCATACTGTACCCGTTAGTCCTGGGGATGCGATGACCCATCTGCTATAACATCGCATTCCTGGAGTTCCAGGACAGAGCGGAGTTAAATGAACCTCTAGTCAAATAAGGAATGTGTCGGAAATTCAGCTGAGTTATCGAAAAAGCAGTGGGTATCACGAGACAAAGTATCTCTAGGGTCGTTACGGGCTTAAGTTTAATAGAAATAATGCAAATATAAATGGGCGCCATCAACTGAATTCCTAGCAAACCACTTCCTTTCCGGATAAGCCTTACTCAAGACAAGGAAAGAAAAAGGAAAATCACACCATCATCAGATCACAACTAAGATAAAAACAAATTTATTTTACTTTGATAGTCAGACAGACATTTTAAATATAACTCCTACCTGAGAGTATGGTCGAATGCCAACGTTAAATTGTCATTGTCCAAAAATCGAACCATCTCTTTTCTAATCCAAAATTATTTTATCCACATAACAAGAAAAATCTCTAAAGTTCTCTTGGGTTCTCAGGATCACTGTAGCACTATGTCTTTCGTCACTGACATTTGTGAAACCTGAGACCTAATTTCTCTTTAATTTAACATCATCAATGTGGATTTGAAAAAGTTATTAATCTGTCTAAACATACACATATTATAATCACATATATTAAATATCAAGTAATTTATGGTTTGCATGGCATAATTTGAATGTTGAACATGTTAGTCAAATGCTCCTAAACATCGAATAATTAATTTGCACTATTTACATTGTCATTCATAATCACTTATCTGTGAATTACAGAAAATTCATGGCTCATTGGTCATCGTTATCGTCATCATCAAAATTAAATATTTCTCACATTAATTCTCACTTCAAAATTCTACATATTCCTGTCAGAATCATTAATTCATCACCATTACAATCGTCTATTAATTTATTTAAATCAGTTTAATTTATCCAATCTTTAATTCATCCATTTATTTAATTCATTGATTTATTCCAAAATTTAATTTATCAAATTATTTAAATTTCATTCATCTGGTTATTTAGATTTTCATTATTTCATCTAGTCATTCTGATTTTTATTTCATTAGGTCAGATCGTTAATATGCTTAATTTTCAGATTATTATTTCATTAATTATTATTTCCAGAAAATCTTGTATTATCAACTTTATTTATTTGTTTAATTTCCTAACAAATTGTTTAATATGGTTTATAGAACGTTGTCTTACAGTTTTATTACTTCCAAGTTATATCTCGTATTTAATTTATCATGCCAAAAAATATCATTGTCTCCACGACATCACGTTGGATCTAACTATCCACAACTACATTACATTTCCTCAATACTTCAAATATCACATTTGAATACAACAATTACTCCACAAAACTCCATAAATATTCAGCACATACAGCATGAATCTCAACAAATACGCTAGACTGGGTACGACGACCTCATGTCTGCCTCAAAATACATTATCAACGTTGCAACTATCACATGGCAACTTCCACAAAATGCCTACCACAAACTCCACTTAACCATGTTGCATGATCTACAAAAAATATATAACTGGCTTCAAATTATCAACGCACACAATCCCCAATAACTGTAATTATTCTGATCACATCTAGACAACTTCTTAAACAATTGGAAAAATATTACTTCAGTAATTTAAGATCTGCTTTCAAATAGCATAAATTCTCTTACAATTCTCATAATTCACATCACAGAAAAACACCAATGTGCTATAATCTCTCATATCAAAATCTGCAATACTGATCTGCCTTAAAATAAATCTGACCATTAATGTTTAATCTTACAAGATTCAATTACTTTAAATCCTTCTCAAAGGTATCAAACACAATTATAAAAACTCATCAAAAGCATCAGCTGTAACAGCTGTTAAACTGAAATTACTCTCAAAAGAGTATAGCAACAAAATATTGGACTGGCAAACAAGAATTACTAAATGCAATCCTGTTGACATTTATCGTTACTTTATTTAACAAAATTTCGACTGATATGTGACTAGTAGTTCCTTGTTTGATTCACTTACAATCTCGTGTACACTCGGATGAAAAAAATGAGTCCCTCAATGGCGAGTAAGATGTGTAACCAACGTACAGTCGTATAAATACGAAAGACCTCGCCCCGTCGACTTGGATGATAGTTCCCTGAACGATGGGTAAGATGAGTACCACCATACAATCGTATAAATACGAAAGATCCCATCTCGTAGACTATATGAGTGAATGTACCAGATAGGAATCAACAAGTTTCTAGTTGTCATATAAAAGCGATGTTCATTCACTAAAGTGAATAACTTCTTAATATCTCCAAACAATCCAATGGAAAAAATCCCTACTGATGAATAATACACACTCGCTAGTATGCAATGAACTGACGAAGTAATTTTAGATAATCAATTGCAGATCACGAGTTCGAAATACTCGTTACACAAAAGAAAACTATTCATGAAAAATATCCTTGCTGGAAAAATGTCTAAAAGACCAAACATCTGCTTAATAAAGCCAATCAATGGTGAGAATTTCGTATAATGATGCCTGCCATATCATATGGTCACTCCATATTCTAGCAAATTCGAAGTATATAAAGTCAAACCATGTCTAAATAATCGTATCACTCCTATTAGAAAAATATACATGTGTGCCTAGTATTCATGAAAATAATCGTATCAGGTAGTTATAACTCTTACAGTACCTTTCATAATCAGCTGTAATTAAATTTCCAAGGTCGTCGATTTTCCCTACATAATGAATTTCTCGAAAGATCGGCGTGAATATCATTCCATCCATGAAATGACGATTGCATTCGAAATCCCAAGTGAATCAGCTGGTGGACCTCCTCTCGTCAGGAATCGAATCCATCGCTCTGCGGTGCCATCTTGTCTCTATCTGCGTCTACTCTGACATGTTGAACTTCGGATTACTCATAGCGGATATTGTCCAACTCCTCTCGAAAATGTTCATGGAAACAGCGGACCCCCTATTCCTCTTCTAAGTTACGCCACTGTTCCATTAAATGTTCAGTTTGAGTATTGAAAGATCAATCTCTAATAACTGCTAAGTCTCATTTTCGTAAAATAAAATTTTACATGAGAGTGTCCGAGTTTACGAAACACCCTGTAGTTGTCTGTATTTGGTAATTCATGAAACTGCATAAGAAATAAATTTCATTAATGCACGATCTAATGTTCATCAGTGCCTATGCTTACGATATTCCGTTTGCTTGAAATTGTTAAAGTAACTTTGAATGCGTTATGGAAAAGCATAGTCATAAAGTTATTCAGAAGAACTGTGTTCAAACTGCGTTGAAATGTAGCTTGTAATAAAGTCTCCAACTACTTGCAGTGCTGTTCTAACATATCCCGGCCGTCTGTAATTGCTTGCTCGGCAAGTCCGCCTGGATCAACGACCTGCTTGGCGTTCGCTGCTCGGCGATGCTGAAACTGTCGCCTACACTCTGCCGTGACAGTTTCGGTATGCTACGCGACCTTCACCGTGCGTCTGGCTAGCGCTACAGAGCTCGACCTTATTTGCTCGACTGACAGAGCTCCACTGAATGTGCTGGCACTGTCTTCACTCTTATCTGCCTGGCGCAGACACGTGGTGTAGTCCCCATCCACTGTGCTCTCGCGTCACGATCATAGTCTCGAACCCACATCATCTCGGCTATTCCGTTATAAAATAACTTAAGGGTTATCTAACTTCCTTAGAATTATTTCCACATATAATGCATGTTATATATCCTCTTCTAAGATGTTTAAATACCATATTCCATACATATCTTAATAAAGTTTCACATCTCTATCCATAATTCCATCTTCTTACAGATGTCAGTGCCTCCTTGATTCTAGACCTCCTACGTCATCTTGACATTCTTCTTGACTCGATCGGTGCGCTATCTTTTCCTAACTCTTCCCAAAACCTCAACTACGGTTTAATGTCCGCTGGCGTAGCCGATAGCCTAAACTAGGTATCGGGTACATCTCTCCCGTACATCTCCTTTTTTAAAATCAGGATTGAGAAAAAAAAATACACTCTCAGGCATTCTATATATAAAACATGTACACGATAGCTCTACAATTCCCTTACTCAGCATGATGGTTCTTTCTGACTCTCAATAATGATGATTGACTTCCAATGATTAGCATCTTGATTCCGTGTTATTCTGACGTTTATTTCTTCCTTCGCCACTCGTGCTTGCTCGATTGACATCTCTCACTGTCTCTTCGAGTGGTGCACTAGGCTGTCTGTCGTTAGGATCGTTTCTTCGGCCATCCTGCCTGTCGTTCCCATTATACTGTTGACCTTGGCTCCAGTTATTTCTGCCCCGATATCTATTGTTATATCGATTCCTGTCTTGATATCTGGAATTCTGGTTATAATTTCTATATCGGCTATCTCTTGCTTCTTGATCGTATGGCCTCTCATATGGTCCTCTATATCGATCATTTCCTCGAGCGTTACGGATGTTTCCTCGATTCCCTTCGTTCCGTCGGTTTTCCCAGGAATCTCTTCTGTCCGTTTGAGCTGCATTGTCTACGACTACCGCATTCACTTCTTGCGTGTTTCTATTGTCGTTTCTGGTGTTTCTAGGCGTAACTTGTGCGCTTGTATAGTCCAATCGCCGTAAAATGTCGTCATAATGCTCAAGTGTATTGGCTCCCGACGCTATTAGTGATCGCTGTACCTCAATCGGTAACTGTCTCGCTATAGCTTGCAAAAGCTCTTCTTCTGGCAATGGAGGAATCAGAAACTGTAATTTAGCCAGCTGTGACGTAAATAGTTGGCATAATGCGTCGGATGTGACGTAGAATAGCGCTTTGAGTACATTTCCGCTCTTACGTTAAGTTGATCCTCGGCACTCCAAAATCTCCTCAAGAAAGCTATGGCAAATTGCTCCATGTTCGCAAAATTGCTTCTGAACGCTCTAAACCAAGTAAGCGCAGACCCATCTAAGGCGCGTTCGACTATCCTTAGCTCTCTTTCTTTGTCTACCCTATGTTCCGCCGTGTAGTCTCGAATATCTCGCAGAAATTCGACTGGTGTGACTCCTGTATTTCCTGAAAACTTTCTCGGCTTGTCATCCAGATTCCTAATAATGGTGACTGGACCTGAGTATCGTTCGCTTGGACCCAACGTACTCCTATTCGAACTTGGATTATCCTGAGGGGTTGAACTGGCCCTTTCGAATGTCACATTCGGTTGCATTTGACGGTCTTCTCCCATGCTTGCCTCTTGATTAGTCATACTGCGGTCTATCGCTGTCTGAATTATCAATGTTTCCCCTGATGTTATATTCTGACTGGTGAAACTGTTAAACATGGATTCTAGTCTAGTTATCCTGTCTTCTGCTAATTTCTTGACCTGAGTCTTCAACTCATCTAACGATGTAACAACCTGCGTTTTGTTACTCTCGTCTAGATCGTTTTTCAACTTGTCAATTTTGCCTTCGCACGTATTCTTTACTGACGCGACTTGTTCCTTTATCAGATCAACATCTGTTCTAAATAGAGTTGAATCTATCTTCATCGCTTCCTTGTTCTCCGTAAACCTTGCTTCTAAGTTTGCCATACCTGCGATTAATTTTTCATCTAACCCTTCACGTTTCTCTTTTGCTTCGGCATCGACCTCACTATACCGTTCTTCCACAATTGCACCGACTCTATTTTCGAACAAAGCTAAGTTTTCATTAACCTTTTGCTCTATATCGTCGTCCATCTTCCTAATATCTTTCTGCAATTGATTTTCTAATGATTTTAAATTAGAATTGACCTCTCCTAAGACTTCCGCTTTAATGGTCCCAATTACTGTCTTTAAATCTTTAATCTCATTACCTAGATTCATTTCTAGACCTTTAATTTTAGTCTCGAAAGATACTTCGGTAGACCACTCTTGAATTTTGCCTACATCTACCACTAAACCATCGATGTCGAATCTCAACTTCGATACATCTGATTTAATGTCTTTCTGTATGGACATAACGTCTGTTCTTAAAGTAAAAATATTTTCTTCTCCTCTACTTTCTAATTCAATAATATTTTTTCTTAATATTTGAACATTTTCCTCTCCTTTCATGTTTACTGCAATTATATCTAATTATAAAGTCTTTAGCATTTCATTATTTTTTAAAGTTAAGCTATTCTCTAATCTAGTTAACTTGTTTTCTAATTCAGTGTTAGTTTCTTCACTACGAGCTTGTAATTTCTCTTCCAATAATTTAAAGTTAGCTTCACTAGCTTTTGAATGACTTTCAGTACTAGTCTGTAATCTAGTTTCTAATGACTTCAACTCATCTTTACTATTTGACTGTAGCCTTTCTTCTTATGACTTAAAATTGTCTTCACTATTTAACTGTAACCTAGTCTCTAATGACTTTAAACTGTCGTTCAGATTGCCTTCGTTACTAGCCTGTAATGATTTTAAATGTTCTTCAGTACTAGTTTGTAATGCTTGTACATTCTCTTTACATCTAGCTTCTAATCTAGCTTCTGAATTATTAATCTGTTCTTTAACTTCCGTTTCCATTTTAGAAATAGTTTCTGCAATACCAGATATACCCGTCTGTAACTCTCCTAACACCTTAGCTAAATCTTCCGGCAACATAATTACATTTTCAATATACGTTTTATACAGAGACGTTAGACAACAACACATCACAATGTCTCAATCCCTGCATTCACTTGGGTATAGGAAAAAAATGTCTTATAACTAACATGATATTACTAATACGATTAACATGAACACTGGAATGGGCAGACAAGTACATTGTCTGACTAAGTTTAATAAATTTTGTAACACAATTAAATGAACTTGAGATCAATCTCTCAGTAATCTAAATCTGATGAGATTCCATCGAATAAACAAAATCGAAGCCCCACTAGCTGGATAAAGCCAATTCTCCCTCTCTCTCTGTACCCGTTCGTCCTGGGGATGCGATGACCCATCTGCTATAACATCGCATTCCTGGAGTTCCAGGACAGAACGGAGTTAAATGAACCTCTAGTCAAATAAGGAATGTGTCGGAAATTCAGCTGAGTTATCGAAAAAGCAGTGGGTATCACGAGACAAAGTATCTCTAGGGTCGTTACGGGCTTAAGTTTAATAGAAATAATGCAAATATAAATGGGCGCCATCAACTGAATTCCTAGCAAACCACTTCCTTTCCGGATAAGCCTTACTCAAGACAAGGAAAGAAAAAGGAAAATCACACCATCATCAGATCACAACTAAGATAAAAACAAATTTATTTTACTTTGATAGTCAGACAGACATTTTAAATATAACTCCTACCTGAGAGTATGGTCGAATGCCAACGTTAAATTGTCATTGTCCAAAAATCGAACCATCTCTTTTCTAATCCAAAATTATTTTATCCACATAACAAGAAAAATCTCTAAAGTTCTCTTGGGTTCTCAGGATCACTGTAGCACTATGTCTTTCGTCACTGACATTTGTGAAACCTGAGACCTAATTTCTCTTTAATTTAACATCATCAATGTGGATTTGAAAAAGTTATTAATCTGTCTAAACATACACATATTATAATCACATATATTAAATATCAAGTAATTTATGGTTTGCATGGCATAATTTGAATGTTGAACATGTTAGTCAAATGCTCCTAAACATCGAATAATTAATTTGCACTATTTACATTGTCATTCATAATCACTTATCTGTGAATTACAGAAAATTCATGGCTCATTGGTCATCGTTATCGTCATCATCAAAATTAAATATTTCTCACATTAATTCTCACTTCAAAATTCTACATATTCCTGTCAGAATCATTAATTCATCACCATTACAATCGTCTATTAATTTATTTAAATCAGTTTAATTTATCCAATCTTTAATTCATCCATTTATTTAATTCATTGATTTATTCCAAAATTTAATTTATCAAATTATTTAAATTTCATTCATCTGGTTATTTAGATTTTCATTATTTCATCTAGTCATTCTGATTTTTATTTCATTAGGTCAGATCGTTAATATGCTTAATTTTCAGATTATTATTTCATTAATTATTATTTCCAGAAAATCTTGTATTATCAACTTTATTTATTTGTTTAATTTCCTAACAAATTGTTTAATATGGTTTATAGAACGTTGTCTTACAGTTTTATTACTTCCAAGTTATATCTCGTATTTAATTTATCATGCCAAAAAATATCATTGTCTCCACGACATCACGTTGGATCTAACTATCCACAACTACATTACATTTCCTCAATACTTCAAATATCACATTTGAATACAACAATTACTCCACAAAACTCCATAAATATTCAGCACATACAGCATGAATCTCAACAAATACGCTAGACTGGGTACGACGACCTCATGTCTGCCTCAAAATACATTATCAACGTTGCCACTATCACATGGCAACTTCCACAAAATGCCTACCACAAACTCCACTTAACCATGTTGCATGATCTACAAAAAATATATAACTGGCTTCAAATTATCAACGCACACAATCCCCAATAACTGTAATTAATCTGATCACATCTAGACAACTTCTTAAACAATTGGAAAAATATTACTTCAGTAATTTAAGATCTGCTTTCAAATAGCATAAATTCTCTTACAATTCTCATAATTCACATCACAGAAAAACACCAATGTGCTATAATCTCTCATATCAAAATCTGCAATACTGATCTGCCTTAAAATAAATCTGACCATTAATGTTTAATCTTACAAGATTCAATTACTTTAAATCCTTCTCAAAGGTATCAAACACAATTAAAAAACTCATCAAAAGCATCAGCTGTAACAGCTGTTAAACTGAAATTACTCTCAAAAGAGTATAGCAACAAAATATTGGACTGGCAAACAAGAATTACTAAATGCAATCCTGTTGACATTTATCGTTACTTTATTTAACAAAATTTCGACTGATATGTGACTAGTAGTTCCTTGTTTGATTCACTTACAATCTCGTGTACACTCGGATGAAAAAAAATGAGTCCCTCAATGGCGAGTAAGATGTGTAACCAACGTACAGTCGTATAAATACGAAAGACCTCGCCCCGTCGACTTGGATGATAGTTCCCTGAACGATGGGTAAGATGAGTACCACCATACAATCGTATAAATACGAAAGATCCCATCTCGTAGACTATATGAGTGAATGTACCAGATAGGAATCAACAAGTTTCTAGTTGTCATATAAAAGCGATGTTCATTCACTAAAGTGAATAACTTCTTAATATCTCCAAACAATCCAATGGAAAAAATCCCTACTGATGAATAATACACACTCGCTAGTATGCAATGAACTGACGAAGTAATTTTAGATAATCAATTGCAGATCACGAGTTCGAAATACTCGTTACACAAAAGAAAACTATTCATGAAAAATATCCTTGCTGGAAAAATGTCTAAAAGACCAAACATCTGCTTAATAAAGCCAATCAATGGTGAGAATTTCGTATAATGATGCCTGCCATATCATATGGTCACTCCATATTCTAGCAAATTCGAAGTATATAAAGTCAAACCATGTCTAAATAATCGTATCACTCCTATTAGAAAAATATACATGTGTGCCCAGTATTCATGAAAATAATCGTATCAGGTAGTTATAACTCTTACAGTACCTTTCATAATCAGCTGTAATTAAATTTCCAAGGTCGTCGATTTTCCCTACATAATGAATTTCTCGAAAGATCGGCGTGAATATCATTCCATCCATGAAATGACGATTGCATTCGAAATCCCAAGTGAATCAGCTGGTGGACCTCCTCTCGTCAGGAATCGAATCCATCGCTCTGCGGTGCCATCTTGTCTCTATCTGCGTCTACTCTGACATGTTGAACTTCGGATTACTCATAGCGGATATTGTCCAACTCCTCTCGAAAATGTTCATGGAAACAGCGGACCCCCTATTCCTCTTCTAAGTTACGCCACTGTTCCATTAAATGTTCAGTTTGAGTATTGAAAGATCAATCTCTAATAACTGCTAAGTCTCATTTTCGTAAAATAAAATTTTACATGAGAGTGTCCGAGTTTACGAAACACCCTGTAGTTGTCTGTATTTGGTAATTCATGAAACTGCATAAGAAATAAATTTCATTAATGCACGATCTAATGTTCATCAGTGCCTATGCTTACGATATTCCGTTTGCTTGAAATTGTTAAAGTAACTTTGAATGCGTTATGGAAAAGCATAGTCATAAAGTTATTCAGAAGAACTGTGTTCAAACTGCGTTGAAATGTAGCTTGTAATAAAGTCTCCAACTACTTGCAGTGCTGTTCTAACATATCCCGGCCGTCTGTAATTGCTTGCTCGGCAAGTCCGCCTGGATCAACGACCTGCTTGGCGTTCGCTGCTCGGCGATGCTGAAACTGTCGCCTACACTCTGCCGTGACAGTTTCGGTATGCTACGCGACCTTCACCGTGCGTCTGGCTAGCGCTACAGAGCTCGACCTTACTTGCTCGACTGACAGAGCTCCACTGAATGTGCTGGCACTGTCTTCACTCTTATCTGCCTGGCGCAGACACGTGGTGTAGGCCCCCACCACTGTGCTCTCGCGTCACGATCATAGTCTCGAACCCACATCATCTCGGCTATTCCGTTATAAAATAACTTAAGGGTTATCTAACTTCCTTAGAATTATTTCCACATATAATGCATGTTATATATCCTCTTCTAAGATGTTTAAATACCATATTCCATACATATCTTAATAAAGTTTCACATCTCTATCCATAATTCCATCTTCTTACAGATGTCAGTGCCTCCTTGATTCTAGACCTCCTACGTCATCTTGACATTCTTCTTGACTCGATCGGTGCGCTATCTTTTCCTAACTCTTCCCAAAACCTCAACTACGGTTTAATGGTCGCTGGCGTAGCCGATAGCCTAAACTAGGTATCGGGTACATCTCTCCCGTACATCTCCTTTTTTAAAATCAGGATTGAGAAAAAAAAATACACTCTCAGGCATTCTATATATAAAACATGTACACGATAGCTCTACAATTCCCTTACTCAGCATGATGGTTCTTTCTGACTCTCAATAATGATGATTGACTTCCAATGATTAGCATCTTGATTCCGTGTTATTCTGACGTTTATTTCTTCCTTCGCCACTCGTGCTTGCTCGATTGACATCTCTCACTGTCTCTTCGAGTGGTGCACTAGGCTGTCTGTCGTTAGGATCGTTTCTTCGGCCATCCTGCCTGTCGTTCCCATTATACTGTTGACCTTGGCTCCAGTTATTTCTGCCCCGATATCTATTGTTATATCGATTCCTGTCTTGATATCTGGAATTCTGGTTATAATTTCTATATCGGCTATCTCTTGCTTCTTGATCGTATGGCCTCTCATATGGTCCTCTATATCGATCATTTCCTCGAGCGTTACGGATGTTTCCTCGATTCCCTTCGTTCCGTCGGTTTTCCCAGGAATCTCTTCTGTCCGTTTGAGCTGCATTGTCTACGACTACCGCATTCACTTCTTGCGTGTTTCTATTGTCGTTTCTGGTGTTTCTAGGCGTAACTTGTGCGCTTGTATAGTCCAATCGCCGTAAAATGTCGTCATAATGCTCAAGTGTATTGGCTCCCGACGCTATTAGTGATCGCTGTACCTCAATCGGTAACTGTCTCGCTATAGCTTGCAAAAGCTCTTCTTCTGGCAATGGAGGAATCAGAAACTGTAATTTAGCCAGCTGTGACGTAAATAGTTGGCATAATGCGTCGGATGTGACGTAGAATAGCGCTTTGAGTACATTTCCGCTCTTACGTTAAGTTGATCCTCGGCACTCCAAAATCTCCTCAAGAAAGCTATGGCAAATTGCTCCATGTTCGCAAAATTGCTTCTGAACGCTCTAAACCAAGTAAGCGCAGACCCATCTAAGGCGCGTTCGACTATCCTTAGCTCTCTTTCTTTGTCTACCCTATGTTCCGCCGTGTAGTCTCGAATATCTCGCAGAAATTCGACTGGTGTGACTCCTGTATTTCCTGAAAACTTTCTCGGCTTGTCATCCAGATTCCTAATAATGGTGACTGGACCTGAGTATCGTTCGCTTGGACCCAACGTACTCCTATTCGAACTTGGATTATCCTGAGGGGTTGAACTGGCCCTTTCGAATGTCACATTCGGTTGCATTTGACGGTCTTCTCCCATGCTTGCCTCTTGATTAGTCATACTGCGGTCTATCGCTGTCTGAATTATCAATGTTTCCCCTGATGTTATATTCTGACTGGTGAAACTGTTAAACATGGATTCTAGTCTAGTTATCCTGTCTTCTGCTAATTTCTTGACCTGAGTCTTCAACTCATCTAACGATGTAACAACCTGCGTTTTGTTACTCTCGTCTAGATCGTTTTTCAACTTGTCAATTTTGCCTTCGCACGTATTCTTTACTGACGCGACTTGTTCCTTTATCAGATCAACATCTGTTCTAAATAGAGTTGAATCTATCTTCATCGCTTCCTTGTTCTCCGTAAACCTTGCTTCTAAGTTTGCCATACCTGCGATTAATTTTTCATCTAACCCTTCACGTTTCTCTTTTGCTTCGGCATCGACCTCACTATACCGTTCTTCCACAATTGCACCGACTCTATTTTCGAACAAAGCTAAGTTTTCATTAACCTTTTGCTCTATATCGTCGTCCATCTTCCTAATATCTTTCTGCAATTGATTTTCTAATGATTTTAAATTAGAATTGACCTCTCCTAAGACTTCCGCTTTAATGGTCCCAATTACTGTCTTTAAATCTTTAATCTCATTACCTAGATTCATTTCTAGACCTTTAATTTTAGTCTCGAAAGATACTTCGGTAGACCACTCTTGAATTTTGCCTACATCTACCACTAAACCATCGATGTCGAATCTCAACTTCGATACATCTGATTTAATGTCTTTCTGTATGGACATAACGTCTGTTCTTAAAGTAAAAATATTTTCTTCTCCTCTACTTTCTAATTCAATAATATTTTTTCTTAATATTTGAACATTTTCCTCTCCTTTCATGTTTACTGCAATTATATCTAATTATAAAGTCTTTAGCATTTCATTATTTTTTAAAGTTAAGCTATTCTCTAATCTAGTTAACTTGTTTTCTAATTCAGTGTTAGTTTCTTCACTACAAGCTTGTAATTTCTCTTCCAATAATTTAAAGTTAGCTTCACTAGCTTTTGAATGACTTTCAGTACTAGTCTGTAATCTAGTTTCTAATGACTTCAACTCATCTTTACTATTTGACTGTAGCCTTTCTTCTTATGACTTAAAATTGTCTTCACTATTTTACTGTAACCTAGTCTCTAATGACTTTAAACTGTCGTTCAGATTGCCTTCGTTACTAGCCTGTAATGATTTTAAATGTTCTTCAGTACTAGTTTGTAATGCTTGTACATTCTCTTTACATCTAGCTTCTAATCTAGCTTCTGAATTATTAATCTGTTCTTTAACTTCCGTTTCCATTTTAGAAATAGTTTCTGCAATACCAGATATACCCGTCTGTAACTCTCCTAACACCTTAGCTAAATCTTCCGGCAACATAATTACATTTTCAATATACGTTTTATACAGAGACGTTAGACAACAACACATCACAATGTCTCAATTCCTGCATTCACTTGGGTATAGGAAAAAAATGTCTTATAACTAACATGATATTACTAATACGATTAACATGAACACTGGAATGGGCAGACAAGTACATTGTCTGACTAAGTTTAATAAATTTTGTAACACAATTAAATGAACTTGAGATCAATCTCTCAGTAATCTAAATCTGATGAGATTCCATCGAATAAACAAAATCGAAGCCCCACTAGTTGGATAAAGCCAATTCTCCCTCTCTCTCTGTACCCGTTCGTCCTGGGGATGCGATGACCCATCTGCTATAACATCGCATTCCTGGAGTTCCAGGACAGAACGGAGTTAAATGAACCTCTAGTCAAATAAGGAATGTGTCGGAAATTCAGCTGAGTTATCGAAAAAGCAGTGGGTATCACGAGACAAAGTATCTCTAGGGTCGTTACGGGCTTAAGTTTAATAGAAATAATGCAAATATAAATGGGCGCCATCAACTGAATTCCTAGCAAACCACTTCCTTTCCGGATAAGCCTTACTCAAGACAAGGAAAGAAAAAGGAAAATCACACCATCATCAGATCACAACTAAGATAAAAACAAATTTATTTTACTTTGATAGTCAGACAGACATTTTAAATATAACTCCTACCTGAGAGTATGGTCGAATGCCAACGTTAAATTGTCATTGTGCAAAAATCGAACCATCTCTTTTCTAATCCAAAATTATTTTATCCACATAACAAGAAAAATCTCTAAAGTTCTCTTGGGTTCTCAGGATCACTGTAGCACTATGTCTTTCGTCACTGACATTTGTGAAACCTGAGACCTAATTTCTCTTTAATTTAACATCATCAATGTGGATTTGAAAAAGTTATTAATCTGTCTAAACATACACATATTACAATCACATATATTAAATATCAAGTAATTTATGGTTTGCATGTCATAATTTGAATGTTGAACATGTTAGTCAAATGCTCCTAAACATCGAATAATTAATTTACACTATTTACATTGTCATTCATAATCACTTATCTGTGAATTACAGAAAATTCATGGCTCATTGGTCATCGTTATCGTCATCATCAAAATTAAATATTTCTCACATTAATTCTCACTTCAAAATTCTACATATTACTGTCAGAATCATTAATTCATCACCATTACAATCGTCTATTAATTTATTTAAGTCAGTTTAATTTATCCAATCTTTAATTCATCCATTTATTTAATTCATTGATTTATTCCAAAATTTAATTTATCAAATTATTTAAATTTCATTCATCTGGTTATTTAGATTTTCATTATTTCATCTAGTCATTCTGATTTTTATTTTTATTAGCCTATTTTCAATTTTGAAAAAATAGGCTTATGAGATCACCT